>JAEUWY010000023.1:1335473-2676796 GCA_022059125.1 Corynespora cassiicola | reverse complement strand
AAAAATAAAATAGAATTTTAATTTTCAGACTATAAAAAAAAAGTTAATCTTTTAATAAAAGCTAATACATTTAGAATAACTATTTCTAATATATTAACTAAAAATAAAAAAAAACTAGAAATACTATATAAAGAATAAAAAAAAATTATTCAATAGTTTGAAAAAAGATTTAAAAAAAGATAAAACTAAGCTATTAAAAAAAGAAAGAAAAATTGTTAATAAAGATTTAATTAAAAGCCCTAACCCAAAAACCCTAACCCTAACCCTAACCCTAACCCTAACCCTAACCCTAACCTAACCCTAACCCTAACCCTAACCCTAACCCTAACCCTAACCCTAACCCTAACCCTAACCCTAACCCTAACCCTAACCCTAACCCTAAACCCTAACCCTAACCCTAACCCTAACCCTAACCCTAACCCTAACCCTAACCCTAACCCTAACCCTAACCCTAACCCTATTGGCAAAGAGCGCCATGAGAAGATCATTGTAGGAAGCGTCAAATCGAACCTGGGACATATTGAAAACGCGTCTGGCCTAGCATCTGTAGCAAAAGTCATCCTGGCTTTGGAAAATGGTATCATCCCGCCCAATCCGACCTGGAATAGACCTAGTGAGCAGCTTGCACTTGATGAGATGGGTATCATTGTGAGTATTACCCTTTACCGGATTGCTTGTATGTATTCTCGTGACGAGCTTACAATTACTGTTTTAGGTTCCGACGAGTGCCATGCCGTGGCCTGCGGGAGCCTTAAAACGGGCATCTATCAACAGTACGGGGTATGGCGGAACAACATGTCACGCCATAATTGAAGCAACATCGACTGTGTTATCAACCATGGTTACTCCTGGGTCCAAGGAACATCCCAAAGATAAATTAGAGCCCTCTAGAACATTCATCTTTCAACTTTCGCACCATCAGGATGGTGGGGTTGCCAAATGGGCGAGGAAGCTCAAACGGCACCTTATAGCGCCTGTTCAGAACAGCGGGAAATGCAATTTGGAGATGCTTGCATTCACTCTGAGTTGTCGAAGATCTCATCTTCAATACAAAACGGCAATTGTGGCTAGCTCAACTGAAGAACTTTGTGGGAAGCTCGACAAGATCCTAGACGGTTCAATTAGGGAGACAAAATCGGAGAGCCAGCCAACGGTTTGTTTCATTTTCACAGGTAGGTGCAGGCTCTCAGAACATCAAAATAACATGTCTAATAGTTTCGCAGGTCAAGGAGCCCAGTGGGCTGGAATGGGTCAGCAATTACTACCTGCATATCCCGTATTTGCTCACGCAATGAAGACCGCAGAAGAGGAATTTATCCGGCTGGGAGCTGACTGGAATCTAATTCCAGAACTTTTGATGTCCCCAGAAAGTTCAATTATCAACGAAGCGCACGTTGCACAGCCGTCCTGCACCGCGCTACAGATTGCTCTTATTGACCTACTTGCAACATGGAACATTCGACCAACTTTTTTGTGTGGCCATTCCAGCGGAGAGATAGCAGCAGCATATGCTGCCGGTATTCTGACAAGAGAAGATGCACTTCGGGTTGCATACTTTCGCGGTAGCGCCGTTGCCCTTTTGAAAAAATTACATCCCGATCTTCAAGGGGGCATGCTTGCCGTTGGGTTATCCGAAATCATCGCCAATCAGCTCATTGAAGAGTTTTCAGATCAGGTTGTCGTCGCATGTGTCAACAGTCCATCCAGCGTTACACTGTCGGGTGATAAGGCGACCCTCCAAAAGTTGCAATCACGTCTAGATCGTGAAGGAACTTTCAATCGCATGCTTGCAGTCAACGTAGCATATCACTCGCACCACATAGCTCGAGTTCATCAAGAGTACATCTCTTCCATCTCAGGAATCCATCCTCATCCCGCAAAGGAGACAGTTCATATCATCTCCTCTGTAACGGGTTTGCCCATCAAGGGGAGCGAGATGACTGCAGAGTATTGGGCACGAAATCTGACAAACCCTGTGAGGTTCTCAGATGGCATGAACAAGATGCTTTCGACCATTTCCGAAAGAGAGGGCGCATTAGCAGAAGCGGGGCGCAATGTTTTGATTGAAATTGGGCCTCATGCTGCACTAGGCGGTCCAATAGCTCAAATTACCAAGGCCTGCAGAGGAGTCGGTCCTACGGGCTATCTCTCAGCCCTGGTCAGGAACGTAGATGCGACTAGAAGTGTTCTTGAGCTTGTTGAAAAATTGTTAGCTCAAGCTGTTCGCGTCTGCCTCAATAAGGTAAATCATCCTTTAGGGGAGCCGTCTAGAGCAGTTCTCACTGAGCTGCCGCCTTATTGTTGGCATCACAACAAGCTGCACTGGTAGGAATCACGACGTAGCAAGGCATACCGCTTCCGAGAGCTTCCTCGACATGATCTCCTCGGTACTCCGACAGCTGACAGTATCAAAGATGAGCCAACCTGGAGAAACTACTTGCGGCCCGTCGAACTGCCATGGTTGACGGACCATTGCATAAGTGGGCAAGCCGTTTTCGCAGCTGCAGGCTACGTTACTATGGTAGTCGAATCCTTGAAGGAAATCTACGTATTATCCGGAACCAATTCGTGGAAAAATTCCCTAATCCGTTTCCGGGGCGTGACGTTTGTACGCCCGTTGATCATCTCCCAGACCGATCCTATAGGAGTAGAAACGTTCCTTCACATTCGACCACAGACCCAAACAGAGAAAGGCTCATCGCCCATATGGAAAGAGTTTCGAGTCTTTTCTTCTTCTTATGAAGCAGGTTCCACGGAACATTGTCGTGGCTTGGTGTCAGTCGTTCCCAACTGGTTACTACAGGCTCCAGTCACTCAGAGAGATGAATCTCAAGGAAATTGGAAATATTTGAGCCCTTCCAAATTCTACAATGAGATTCGTTTACTTGGTAATGATTATTCAGGTCCATTTTCAATCATTTCCACAATCCAAGCCCGCGAATGGCAGTCAAGATGCCGGTTTACTATCCCTGATGTTCAATCCGTAATGCCAGGTGGATACCAACAGAAGCACTGTTTGCACACAGCGACAATGGAGGCCTGCTTTCAATCGGCCTTCCCAGCTCTGCGATCTGCTGGGACAATGCGTAATTCGCTTGTTCTTACCTCAATTGAAGAACTGCAAATATCAACCAATACCCCTTCTTCACCAGGAAGCGAACTCTGTGCAGAAGCGGAAGCTGAAGCATTCGGTCATTCAAAATATTCGACTTCTCTCAATGTATTTAATCCAGATGATGAGAAGCGTGCATCCTACATCGAAGCCAAAGGATTGGTGTATACCGCTTTGCAAGATGCCGCCGGGTCCAAAGAAACGGATCAAAAAAGATATACCCTATGCCATCAACTCGTATGGGATGTCGACTTGGCATTTACGTCATCTGAAGGCATTGCTCACCACTGTAAGAAGGGTATCTCAGATATCAAGCCTCTCCATTTACGCAGAAATTGCGATCCATTCTGTCGAAATGTTATTCGCGAAACACTCTCTGATCTTTCTCCATCAGATGAGCAGAGGGTTTCAGGGGATATGAAATTCTTCCTTCGGTGGATGCGTTCCATCGATATCGTTGAACCCACTGGTATAGACATAGATCTTGAGGCCCAGATGCGAAAGACAGGAGCTGTCGGAGAGGTCATTTCTCATTTGGGAGCTCATGCACGCCGCATTCTTTTAGGAGATGTGCAATCTCTGGCCATAATACTGGAGAAGGATCTACTTTACCGATGCTACCTCGATGACGATAACCTCAACCGATGCCATACCCAGATGATCAACTATATAAAACTAGCGCAGTTCAAGAACCCTAAAATCCGCATTCTAGAAGTGGGGGGTGGAACTGGTAGTTTAACAGTCCCGTTGCTCAGCGCCTTGCTGGAAGGTCATGATGCTCGCCTAGGGAAGTATGTGTTCACTGATATTTCAACACATTTCCTAGGGTACACAAAAGGTCTTCTGGAAAAATTCCACTCTGTGATGGAATTCAAGAGATTCGACATTGAAAAAAACCCCCAAGATCAAGACCTTGAGCTTAAGTCATTCGACTTGATTGTCGCTTCAAATGTGCTACATGTTACTTCGTCATTGAAAAGCACATTATGCAATCTTCGAAAGCTCTTGAAACCTGAAGGCTCAATGGTGTTTTTGGAAATTACCAATCCTTCATTACGATGGGGTATCCTTGGTGGTCCTCTGCCTGGCTGGTGGCTTGGTGTGAATGACGGGCGAGAAAGTTCGCCACTGCTTAGCACGGACCGCTGGGACGATGTCTTGAAAGCAAGTGGATTTTCTGGTGTCTCATTAGAGATGAAGGACTACGAATCTCCTGAAGATCATGAGACGAGCATTCTCGTGGCCAACAATGTCCCGGAACTACCACCACGTCCAAGCATCCGAAACGTATCTATCGTCGCGACAGAAAAGACCGTCACGCTTTCCAGGCAGCTAGCAAACCTTCTTGAGACTGAGTTTCCCATCATTTCTGTCTCTCAAGGGGCTCTATTGGAGACGAATTCCAATCATGATGCCTACATCATGCTGCTAGACGTTATGGACGATGTGTTCCTGGAACGACCCTCTGAGGCTGAATGGAATAGAACCCGAGAGATTATTTGCCATTCAAGCAGCGTCTTTTGGGTTACTAGTGGGGGCGCTGTAGAATGTAGTGTGCCTTGCCGTTCTCTGATCACTGGTCTGGCTCGCAGCCTGCACTCTGAAGATCCCCAGCGCAAGCTATTCACTCTGGATATCGATCCTGGTGCCACAAAGAACCCTGAGGTCGCTACCAGCATTTGGAAGATATTGAAAAACATTTGGGGATTCACAGCGTTGCTAAATTCTGATTCGGAATATGAGTATGCATTGCGAGATGAAAAGGTGTTGATCCCGCGCCTCATGTTAGGCGAAACCATCAACTACTACGTTCAGAACACAGTTTCTGATTACCACCCTCGCCTAGAATCCGAAGTCGACCCAAACCGTTCTTTGAGACTATATTTGCGGAATCCAGGCCTACTTGACTCGATATTTTGGGCGGACAGCCACCGAGATTCTTCTCCCCCTAGGGAACATGAGGTCAGGGTCAAGTTCGAGTTCATAGCTCTCAACTTTCGCGATTTGATGGTTGCTATGGGCCAGTTGGGCCGAGAAACAGATCTCTTGATAGAGGGAAGCGGCATGATTATCGAAGTTGGAGATGCAGTTCAAGATCGTTTTGTTGTGGGCGACATGGTTTGCGCCTTTGGTCCACGAGGGCTTGCCACCATCAGCAATCTGGACTCCAACTACGTCTTTCACCTACCGTCAGGATTTGATCTAAGTTCATCAGCAGCTGTTATTGTCGCTTATTCCACGGCACTTTATTGTCTCAGGGACGTGGCTCACATCCAACCAGGAGAATCTATTCTCATACACTCTGCCGCAGGAGCTGTTGGTCAAGCAGCGATTGCAGTGGCAAAACGTCTAGGTGCCGGCAAAATCTTCGTTACAGTAGGAACGGAGAAGAAGCGAGAGCTCGTCAGAGATACATTCGGCATTGAAGATAGCAACATATTCTCCAGTCGGGATCACAATTTCGGGCGGAATATTTTACTCCAAACCAAGGATCAAGGCGTCGATGTAGTTCTCAACTCATTGGCGGGTGATATGTTGATAGAGACATCTAGTATCCTTGCACCCTTTGGAAGGTTCATCAAGATTGGCAAGAAAGACCTCATCAGCAATGGGAGACTGGAGATGAAGCACCTTATCAAGAACATTACTTTCACCGTCGTAGACATGGTACTACTTGCAGTTCATCGATCTGAGTTGTTTCGGAAGATTGTTCAGGACGCGCTAGATATTGTCGGCTCCGTGGACTTTCCATTCCTGAATCCCATCACCGTCAAACCGGCTTCCGAACTGGAAGAAGTTTTCCGTCTCATGCAGGGGGGAAAGCACACCGGAAAACTCGTGATAAAGCTCAGGCCTGCCATGACAATCAGGGTGCAGCCTCCAACTCCTTCGCAAGCTTTCTTACGTGCAGATAGCTCATACCTGATAGTCGGTGGTACTGGAGGATTGGGTAGAGCCTTGGTACGCTACTTGACTGGCCTGGGCGCAGGACAAATCATCACCTTATCTCGATCAGGGGACGACTCTCTAGCAGTAAAAGAGCTGCAAAAGGAATTATCTCATAGTAAAACTACCATGACTGTACTTAGGGGCAGCGTTGTAGATCGGGCAGCGTTGGAAAAGGTCAATGAGTACACTCAAGATCTCCCATTGCGCGGCATCATACAAGGGGCAATGGCTGTCAAGGTAAGGGCAAATATTAGTTTCTCCATTATGAAGGATTTTTGTTAACTCTCTCTCTTAGAGCGCCCTTTTCAAAGACACTTCAGCCCAAGAATGGACAGAAGCGCTGTCAGCAAAAGTTCGCGGTACTGTCCATCTAGCTGAGTCCCTATCTTCGAATCTCGACTTCTTTATACTGCTATCCAGCATCAATGGGGTGACAGGAGCTCAGGCCCTCAGCAGCTACTGTGCAGGTAATGCATTCCTTGATGCATTCGCTCGCAATCGTGCATTCCACGGCTTTCCAACCATCAGCATTGATATTGGTATGGTGGCCAGTGAAGGCATTGTTGCCGAAAACGAGAAAGTCGCTAGTTTCCAGCGTCGCCAGGGCCTTCGCCCGCACTCCCTCGATGAGTTCCTTGCTGTCACCAACTATGCTATCACCCACCCAAATGCCAGCATCCCCTTAGATGCCCAGATCCTATGTGGAGCCAGACGTGAAGACCCAGCCTCCCGCTCTGGAGAGGCCGCACGCGAACGATCCGATGCTAAATTCTCACACATCTACCAGCGAATAGCTGGAAATCAGCTCGATACCGTGGGCAGCAAAGGAGAGAATATTGATGTTCAGGCCGCACTGAAGGCTGCCAAGTCCCCCAAAGTGGCCATTAGTATGACGCTCCAGGCGCTACGAAAGAAGGTCGCGCAACTACTTGTAGTACCTGAGAAAGATTTGCAAGTAGGTCGCTCAATGGCTAGCTATGGAATGGACTCCCTTGTCTCAGTGGAGCTGCAGAAGTGGATGTCAGAAAAGTTGGGAGTACATATACAAACGATGGAGCTGATGAGCTCGATTAGTATGGCACAACGAGCAGAAGAAGTTGCAAGACGGTCACGTTGGGTACAAGTTGGAATTTTTGAATAGAGGCTGATTTCGTTAATCCAAATTTTTGTTTTAGACCTGAGCTAGTATTGCTGCCTAGAATCTCTTGCCGTCACACTCAGCGTTTCTCGATGTTCCCGTAATAATGGAGGCTTTTCTAGCTATCACTACTGACACTATACAGTGCTTACATACTATTAATTAAAATTGCGTTCTGTTCGCTAATGCTATATTTTCTAAACTTTCTATTATTTTTTTTGTAAACCAGCTTTGCGTGCTACAGAACTAATATAAGATTTAAAATGAATTATTTTTAGCAAGTTTAGAAGCTGAATCTGCTATATCCCTAATCCTTTCTTCCCCATACATTTCTTTTTCTCTCCGCTGCAGGTGCAGTGAACTGCGTCTTTAGACCTCCCTGACTCTTAACTTGCATCTTCTTCTCAGCCTCCTCCATTTGTTTCAACTGGTCCTCTGCACTCTGGATCCTGCGTTCGAGGATGATTTCGAACATGTCGCGACCTTTCCGCTTTCCCTTTAGGCCGTTGTCATCCATGTCAAAGTATATGGACCACCTGAGACCTTCTCTTCCCCATTCGGTTGTATCGTCATCGTCGGCACCGTCCCATTCATCGATGGCAACGAACCCCTCCCAGCCGTCGAGCGTCACACAAGACTCGTCATCAGTCCAATCCCACTCTCCAACAATATGTTCTATGGAAGCCGACCGGTTCCCATAGCGCAACTCATATGTGTTTTTGTCGCAGTACACCCAGTTCAACATAGGTGGATCGTCGGAAATGGTGGAAACAAGACCGCGCTCGGGTGGGCAGCGATCATCATCGGGGTATTGGATGTAGAAGCCTGCAAAAGCGTGGAGAGGGGGCGAGATGTCGTCTTCGGGGGGGATGGGCTTGTTTTCCTCGTCGCGCTGCACGACCCACACCTGTTCGCGTGGATCTTAGCATCGGCACTTGGTCATCGCTCGTAAATCGCACCTTGTTGTGGCGTAGAACTAGAATTCCATTGTCAACTTCGTCCGCGAACTCCTTCTTCGAGTCGCATGATACATTTATGTTGAATTTGATCATGCGTGTCTCGTTCGCCGCCTCCTCGTTCTGTTTCTTCTGATGTGAGACGCCTTCAGCGACACCTGTAACCACGGGAATGGCCGTAACACAACCACCCAGAAAAAGGCCTAGACCAAGAGCTGCCATCGCGAAATCCGGGGATTTGGTTACGAGTGGGCTGGGTTTCGAGAATGAGGACTTTGGAGATCGTGGGGAAACGTGTATGACCCGGCGCGGCGCGTGTCGCTAAAGCTTGGCTGTCACTGCCATTGCGTCATTACGCGGAGATTGAAGCTTGGGCCGGAAGTGGAGAGCCCGGGGAATGCTCAACGCTGATATCTCCGGTTTTCAGCATCACCGAGATGACTACTTCACACCTGGGTTTTGTCCACAGCTCAGCTCATCACCGTTTTTAGCGGATTAAATAATGGCTCAAGCTGGCTTTGTAAGTCGTACATTTTGCGTGTTGGCGCAACCCTGCAAACACCATCTAAAAATTAGATTTAATTGGAGACTAGCCGCGATATCTTCACGTGCAGAGCAATCACGGTACCTAGGTACATACACGCATTCCACTATCAATATTGAGACTGTGATAATTTTGGGAGTGCGATCAAAAGGCTTGAAGTTTATGCGTCTGGGAAGCAACAAACCCTCCGGATTAGAACTATCACTAGCGTCGGAGGTTTTGAATGGTGGAGAAGTGCTTTAGTGTAAACTCACTTCGAATTATTCTTAAGCCTGCGTCCACCTTTATCCAACAGGAAACTTTCCTTCTGCAACTAATTGATAGATTGTTTTGGCTATCCCGGAAGTATATAACCAACGTTCGGTATTATGTTATCGCACGGAGGCTACAGCAAGCTATCCACCATCCCCAGGTTCAGAATAGAAACAATAGTCTAACAATACTATATTCGAGCATCGCTGTAGCTACATCGCCAATCAAGGAGTTTAAAACCCGTATATAAAGTTACTCGCTATCGCTTCCTTTCTCGCAAGCTTGGTGCGCAGGAACAACACGCTGGCTTTACATATTTAGTGCTCATGTCCGGGGTTAATTAAGTGTTGGTTTGCGTCACATTAAGTGGGGGGGGGGCGCATTTCCAAAGATTTATAAATATTCCGTTGAAGTTGTTCTATAGTTTATTTGCTTAAGGTGTGTCGTCCTTATCTGGTTAACATCATGAGAGCGCTTTTTGTTGTTTTAATCATTCATTTCTCCTCTCTGTCAATTTCTGCTTATTGCGGGAAATCGACCTCGCCTTTGGAAGCACTTCCCCCTTGCGCGGTATGTGTAGCATCCTAATTTGGCCCTCCGACCACTAACCTCATGTTCTAGCTCTCCTGCATCTTGACCGCCTCCACCAAGTCTCCATGTGAGATAACAGACTTCGAGTGTGCCTGCAAGGACGCAACATTGCAGACCAGAGCAGAAAAATGTGTTCTACAATCATGTACCCTTAGGGAGGCACTGGAAACAAAGAATATCACATCTTCACTCTGCAAGCTGCCCCTGCGCAACAACAGTGGTGGATTAAAAACCCTCATCATATCTCTTCTGTTTCCTTCCAAGATCAGTGTTCTCTCACGTGTCATTGGAAAATTCGCCGGACTTGGTCATGGTTTTGGTATAGACGATGCTTGCTTGTTAATAGCCATGTGCCTTGGTCTAAGTACAGTGATGCTCGTTTTTCTGGGTGCGATACCAGCTGGACTCGGGAGGGATGTATGGACGTTAGACTTTTCATCAATCACGGACTTCGCGCGATTCTTCTACTTCATTGAAATTTTTTATTTTCTCTCCTTAACATTTGTTAAGCTCTCTTTTCTTTTCTTTTACAAGAGGATATTCACTGGCAGTAACATTAAGAAGGTTATTTGGGCTACCATTATTTTCAATATTCTTTTCGGGTTAGCATTCTCCTTGGCTGCCGTTTTTGTTTGCCGACCAATCTCGTACTCCTGGAGAAACTGGGACGGACCAAAGACCGACGGCAGATGCATCAACAATAATGCTTTAGTATGGGCAAATGGTGGTGTCAGTGTTGCTGTTGACTTCTGGATGCTGGCTATACCCCTTTCCCAAGTTATTCACCTCCAAATGAAATTCAAAAAGAAAATCGCTTTGGGCTTAATGTTTGGTGTCGGCACATTGTAAGTTCCTCCTTCCAAATTCCTAAGACAAATCGCCAGTGTTTTCATCTGACAAAGTGTCGCAGTGTGACTATTGTATCAATTATTCGATTACACTCACTTGTTGGTTTTGCCGATTCGCAAAATCCAACCTGGGACCAGAGAGACACAACTTATTGGTCAACTGTAGAACTGAATGTGGGCATAATATGTGCCTGCATGCCGATGTACCGGGTCTTTCTGGTCCTTGCACTTCGAAAGGTTTTGGGTTCTATAACCAAATCGCCAGATACTTCTTATAGGAATAGGGCAAGGAACAATTTGATGGGAGAACGCGGAAGGTCACTAGTTGGTCCTGAAATGGAATCAGATTCAAGAGAAATTTGGGCGCATGATGAAACGGGAGAAAGCCTCCATGTTGAGACTCAGTATGATCATATTCAGCTGGTGATTCCTGGGAACAAAGATGAACCAAGGCTTTATCGCATAGTCTGAAGGATGTCTTTCACATTTTTTGAGTAGTAGCAATTTATAAATAATCAATTTTTTTTTCTTACTGCCCAATGCTATGCGTAACAAGTTTAGTATTGTAAGTGGTTAGGAACTTGAGACGCATAATTGCGCATTGCTCTATTTGAACAGGTTCTAGCATTTCCAAGTCCTACTCGCCACATTATCGACTAATACATGACTCTACTTGAACATACTTAAAGCTTAGCAAGTTAGTTTATATTCCCAATTATTTTACTAGTTTCTTGCGTACGCAGCCGCCTAGTAGTACTACTTTAATATGCTAAGCTCCAACACTCTACCTGTGTTGTACGCGTTAGCCTTTCAAGAAAAAGATTGCCTTTTTTTCAGATGTGCTACTATATTATTGTGCCAACCTTGCTGTTACATTACAAGGCGGATGCTCTTATTTACGATGTTGAAGAGTTCCAGTCACAGTATGATACAACGAGGCCCCTATCAACAATGTAGTTTATATCGCTATCTTTTGTGTTATTCCCCTGATACTTTTTTGGCTCTGATTTGTGAGCAACGCGATTAACCAAATTATCTCCATGTTTTTATAGCCCCCACATCAATGTGTATTGATTAGTTTTGCTGCCATATGATGCTCTTCTTCCCCATGCTCAGCGCCCTAACTCTGCCGCCGATTTCAAGCGGGCTTCCATCCCATATAACCCATTCGCTACTCCCACTATTTCCCTGCTGTTCTAGTCCCATCATTCTGTCAATATTACTACTGACAAGATCAAGTGCTTCTTTGTAGCTTAGCCTTCCCTCGCCGTTCGCGTATGCGATACCCGCCAAAAGTCCTAGATCTCTCGTCTCCCAGGTTTCTTCCACGCCAATACCAACCAACACACCCGCGTCAAGCAATACATCGATGTTTGTCCCGTTTGTGAGAGGTGCACCTGTAAGTCCGCGGCGTTGATCCCAGGTCTGTGCGTGAGGAAGTAATGGCGCAAGAACCACTGAGATGTTTGCCGAAGCGAGCTCCTTGGCCACGAGGTAAGACTCTGCCCCGCCAATGACCGTGATGCGAAGCTTAAATGGCGAAGCAAGCGCGGTTTCAATTTCATATTTGAGACGAATGATGGCTGCGATTGTGTCCGCGCTGTGCGCGCTAAGGACGAGTGGCAGAGTCCCAGATACTACGCGCTTGAGGTAGGCAGGCTCTTCGTATTGATCTTTGGTGATGGATGTAGATTTTTCCACTCCCTCTTTATTCGCATGAACGGCATCGAGGAGCTTTCCACGGAGTGAGTTGATGGCTGATGAGATGCTAGGAACATTGCCCCCCTTGGCGCTCAATGAAAGAATATAGTGCAATGATGCTTCTTCTTTCCAGATAGCACCTTCTTCCAATGCATTCTGTGCGCCCGTCTTGAAGCCTACGCTGATACCTCTTCCGTCGATACTGCCGTAGTTAGGTGCCGTCACAGCTTTCGTGATTCCATGTTCAAATGCACGTGCAAGTTGTCTTCCGCCAAATGCGATTCCATCAACGGCGCGAGATACGCCCTCACTCATAGGGCGGCCATCCTTGGTGTCACTTTCCGCGTCTATCTCAACCAAGCCCAATCCAGAGCCAAAAGCAGTGAAAGGTGGTGTAACGTAGCCGTTCTTGAGCGCTACTTGAGGGGCTTTGGCATTCCTGGCGGCGGCTAGTTCGTCGACACAGAAACCGATACACGAGACCCGGCCATCTTCAACAATCGCGACAGCTTCCTCTGAGGGATACATCTCTCCGGCATCTTGGTTCAGGTAAGAATACGATATCCCTGTAAAAACGACCGTGCTTCGAACTTCTTTCCTCTTCAATTCCATTTTTAGGGATGAGTCCGGTTCGATCGGGGGTGTGAGAGGCTTCTTTAATCCCACTGGGTCTTTGAACTGGGGCGCCCCGTCAATCCATACCTGGACTGGTGCAGCCCCCACGGAAAGAGGATCAGAATCCCAAACCACAATGTCTGCATCGAATCCTGGCTTGATTTTCCCGATCCTTTTTCCAAGCCCCAGGAGCTCAGCAGGTGCACTAGTCATGCCGGACAATGCAGCATGATACGGAAGGCCATATCCGTACGCTTTTGCAGCCTCGAAGATCACATGCTGGGAGTTGAGAACAGGATTGTCGGAAACATATGTCGGCGTGATGTTATGGGCGTAAAGAAAAGCGCCTGCTTTTTCAGACGCTGTGTAAGCTTCCACCTTGTAGTACACTGGTTTTTGTCAATATATATATAGCGTGGGGCATGTCTTCATTAGAGGCGCCCATATACTTACTATTATCTGCAAATAAAGCAACAGCAGGCGCTCCACCCCAGGCTCGCTTCAGTACCTCGGGTATCAAGAAGGTCTGATGCGCATGATGGAAAGCATACACTCGGAATTTGAACTCGTTTGTATGTCGAACAAAAGCTTCGAGGTCAGGGATTGTGTAGCAGTGGGTGTTAATGCGGACCTGGCCTCTGAGCACTGCACCCAATGGTTCCCATTCTAGACTCTGAGGAAGATAAGTTGCCATATTTTCCGCGCCAACTGAGTCGGCCACTTTGCACCAGTCATCTTGAGCTCGCACATAATCCCTTGCCTGTTCAAGTGCGTGCCTAAATGACCAGGCTTCTCCAAGCCTACTGAAAGGCCCGTGCTCCCCTCTTTTGCCATAGACTCTTTTCGGGTTCTCGCCACACGCCATTTTCATATACCTCCAGTTCTGGTCGGGGTCTGCAATCAAGTCTTGCTGGCTTATCTCGGTTCGCCCGTTCTTCTCGCCAACCGCAAGCTTCAGCACATAAGCCTCACCTCCAATGTTGTTCCCGCTTCCGGGTAGAAAAAGGCTGGTGGTTACGCCGCCACTTTTGATATACTCAAACTCCGGCTGGAGCGGATCCACCCCATCAATCGAGCGAACATATGGTGTGATATCATTTGACATCTCATTGACGTCATCTTGTAGGTTTCCAACGCTGCTGAGGCCGGCATGACTGTGCATATCTACAATTCCGGTGGTCAATTGGCGACCGTGAGCTTCAAAAATTGTGGTGTCGTCTGGAATTTCCTCTGCGCATATGCTCTTCTCGACCTTCAGGATCAATCCGCGGTCGACAAATATGTCAGAGGCAATCCAAGACCAGCCTTTTCCAAGCCTAGAATCTTCTTCCGTAGTGCCATCCGCAGGCTCTCCTATCCAAACAGTGGCATTTCGAATTAATAACGGCTTCGTTCCATTTATCCATCTCTTATTATAATCACGTGTTCCGCTTGGGTCAATAGCCGCCCTTCTCAATGAAGCGCATGTAGCATAGTCGTCGCGTAGGCGATTGAATGACAGCAAACTACCTGGCTTTTCGGTGTTGTTCGCTATTTTGTATGTCGAAAAGGCGACGTAGGCAAGACATACGACTGCGATGAATCTGATGAACTTGCGTTTCCGCCTGCGATCAATCCATGGGCGTCGTAATATCGCGTCATTGTAGATGGGCAAACTCTCAAGGAATGCCTTTTCCATTGTTCGGGAACAGCTAGAGGCTCTGAATTACTTTCGAAGGCCTGACGCTCTAGATCTTTTGATAGAAAATGCTCCCCGATAATGTAAAAGGAATGATGTCGCGCGTGAAGAGATGAGAAGTGGAATTGAGATGCGACGATATGTGCCAAGACTTGCGCCATTAACACCAGCCACCTCAATAGGATATCACGGCAATTTGTGCTCGGTTCCCCGCACGCACTGGTAGCCCCTCAAACGTTACATCTGTACCAGGTGAGATAAAGCTTCTACCTTCTATCAATTATAAGAGTTTTATTGGTAGAACGAGCAACTAAGAAATTAAATATTGAGGGATAATCCAGACCCAGCCACCAACATTTACGAATCTGAAAGCAGAATCTCGAAACAGCGTCCAAGCCCATGGCACTCTGAGTGCTATATCATTCAAGTCTATATAACTTCTTTCTTGATACCTAGGTAAAAACATGATGATCACGGGTAACATCCTCTATATTTTCGTATCTCGGTTGCAAGAGCTGCGGGGTCGAAGCTCCCTTGGTACGATACGATGGGCTAAGCTGCATCGGGCCACCGCCCATGGACAGGGTATGTCACTAACGATAGCACCACATCGCCCTTCATCTGCTGAGAGCTCTCGAACGGTACATAAACCATATATATAGATAGAAACTCTTCGTGATCCAATAACCTTGCCGAATTAACTATTGTAGCCAAAGTCTACGTGCTTCTTTCTTCATGTCACTATTTGTAGTTCTATATAGTATAATAAAGCAAGGGCTAAGTCTGTGTTCCTAAACTGCCGTCCGGCTGAGGAGAAATTGATATGTCTGACTAAACTCATCAAGCTAATGCAGTCAACCCGTGTTGGTCATTATCGTTGAGCTGTTTTCTCAACGACGCGCTAGCGCTCCAACCCCGTTCGAACATCCCAGCTGCCTCTGGACGGCGAGTGACTATTCAAAAGTCCTCTTTTTCAAAACTTGCCCTTAATTGAGCTAGTGCTATCTCAGGCTCTCAGCCGCCTTGATTCTGTACAGGACACAACATAAGTCTGGATTAGGGTACTGTTTGGTAATGGTAATCTTGGCTGCCAGATGTTTCTTCCATTGACCCTCCGAATTGGCGAACTGATGACACCTCCAATCAGTTACTCCAGGAATATTTCTATCGTGACCTTCCCTATATGGAATTCCTGACTAGACGATCCAAGGCTCGCCTTGCTCGATTCTAGTATCTTTTGCGAATGCGAGGAAAGCGAGAGTAAATTAAAGAAGAGCTAACTGAGAATACGCACATGCTACTCATAGGTCTGGACCCCAGGCATTTAAACCATATCTATCTAAGAATCTTGGTGTCATGAAAAGCATATATAAGGCTTCCCTGTCTCTGAATGCCATCCAGCCACTTTCGCCATCAGCTCTTCTATCAAACTTACTTGTGAAATCTCTCTTCCAAAATGAAATTTCAATTTACAATTACTTTCCTTGTAGCTTTTGCTACCATGGAGGTTCATGCTACACCCATGCCAAATCCGGATGCGGCCTCGACTGGCCTCGAAGCTCGTGCAGACAATTGGTGCAAGGTTGGTACGAACGGTGTGGATTGTCGATCTCTCCCTGGTGTAGATGCAGGAAGGCACATTAGAGATATCAGTACCTCTGATCGCTTTGGAGTCAACTGTATCAAAGTAGTTGGTGGAAGGTAAGACGATCTGTACACTGCCAGGTTCAAAGGCTCATACATGACAGGACATGGGATTGGGTTCCGGGCTGGGGCTGTTGGGTTAGTGCGCGCGACACTCTTTCTGCTGGCAGCTATCCTTCCTGCGAGAGTAAGTTGTGTGCCAACGACTATGTAACATCGAATCTAACGCAAAATTAGGTGGTATTAGCCAATGCCCATAGTTGGCACTATGAACTATGTTTGCGTCTTTTCACTTCTGCAACCAAGTGTCGCATATGTGTTGTGATTTATCGTATGCTCGGGTTGAACTTTGGACGATGCTATAGGTTCATTATGTGCATTTAGTTTTGTTTGAAAGACTCTAGGATTTCCTAAAGATGTTAAAGGAAACGAATATTGGCGTCTGGCTATACTTAAATGCAGGAATTCTACCATAAATGCCCCACAATCGTGTCGTGTCTTCGAAAATAATAAGATAGCCAGGAAATCATACAGTTCTCTTCTTATTGAGATTAGAAAAGATTAATTATTCGAATTTCCGAGCTAGTAACTTTTTAAATGACTTTCAAATTTATCTAAGATGCAAATAGAGGCTCTTTATTTTTCATTGAAATAACAATCTGCTGTACTCTTTTATCGACACATAATCCCCGGAAGATGCGTATGAAACCTCATGCAACGATTTGTAGCATCTTTAGTATCTAATTTCTCAGCATATCTACTACCATTATGGATAAAGCCACATGTTTTTTGCTAGCGGACAGATAATGTACAAAAGAGAGAAAATTCTACGCATCTCGAGGTAATACGATCTTAAGTTCTATATTTTGTATAACGTAAACCACAAGCGAGCGGGCCACACAAGCGAGCGGGCCACCCCCTGACTGCCCCAACGCGCATCACCTACACCTACAATGCCTTCATCAAAACTGTCTCAATCATCAAGCAACGAAAGATCCGTAATTCTTGCTCTCTCCGCTATTAAAAATAACTCAGTTCAAAGTGCGCGACACGCTGCTGCTGCGTACAGCATCCCTCGTACAACAATAGGTTATCGACGCGCTGGACGACCTGCGCGACGCGATTGCCAGCCCAACTCAAAGCGGCTGACCAAGCTTGAAGAGGACGTGATTGTTGCTCACATCCTTAAGCTAGATTCACGAGGATTCGCGCCCACACTGAGTGCTGTACGCAATATGGCTGATTAATTACTTACTGCGCGAGAGGCGGGCCATGTTGGCATCAACTGGCCTAGCAACTTTGTCAAGCGTCAGCCAGACCTCCGAGTTCGATTAACCCGCCAGCAGGATCGCCAGCGCGTCCTTTGCGAGGATCCTGAGGTTATCAGCCCTTAGTTCGAGTTGCTGCATCGTACAAAGGAGAGGTACGGCATCGTTGATGAAGACACGTACAACTTCGACGAGACAGGCTTCATAATGGGCGTGATCTTGGCTCAATCAGTGGTTATAGCCTCAGAGAGGCGAAATCGGCCAAAGGGCACCCAGCCGGGCAATCGTGAGTGGGTTACGGTGATTCAGGGGATCAACGCGTGCGGCTGGGCAATCCCTCCCTTTATCATCTTTGCGGGCAAGCACCACCTCTCTGCATAGTACGAGGCCGACGATATCCCACCTAGCTGGTGCATATCGCTCAGCGAGACAGGCTGGACGACAAATGAGCTAGGTGTACGTTGGCTGAAGCATTTCAACACCTATACGCAGAGCCGTACGGTGGGGACGTACCGACTGCTTATCATTGACGGCCATGAAAGCCATAACTCTCTGGCCTTCCAGGACCTCTGCAAGGCGAGCAAGATCATTACTCTCTGCATGCCCCCTCATTCGTCACACCTCCTCCAGCCCCTTGATGTAGGGTGCTTCTCGCCCTTGAAGCGGGCGTACGGTAATGAGATCTCTGGCTTGGCACGCAATCACATCAATCATATCGACAAAATCACCTTTCTGCCAGCCTTCAGGAAGGCCTTTGAACAATCCTTTACTGAAGCCAATATACGCGCAAGCTTCCGAGGGGCCGGAGTAGTCCCATACAACCCAGAGGCAGTGCTCTCAAAGCTTAACGTGAAGCTACGCACACCTACACCAGCCCTCCCTGAAGCTACTCTATGGGAGGCCAGAACACCGAGCAACGCATACGAGCTAGAGGCTCAGTCAACGTTGATTCGAAACAGAATCAGAAGACATAAAAGCTCATCACCAGCCTCAATTATTGAAGCTCTTGCTCAGTTCAACAAAGGTGCTGCAATGCTGACCCATGAAGTTGCATTGCTTCGTACGCGGGTCAAGGACCTTGAGAAGGCTAATGAGGCCGCCACGCAGCGTACAAAGCGAAAAAGGAAGCGGATCCAGCGTGAAGGGACCTTGACAAAGGCTGAAGGGGCTGAAATTGTGGCTCAAAAGGACGTTGAGGAGCAATTGAACGAGGAGAGGCGTGAGGAGGTGGCTCGCCTTGGTGGCAGCCGGCAGTCAAAAGCGCGCTGCACGCGCTGCAGAGAGCAAGGACACAATTCTCGTACGTGCAAAACAACAGTATAACTACCGTAGTTACTCCTTGTATCAAGTTATTATAGTATTCTTTTAAGGTGGTTGAGTAGGTGGTTGCGCACGCGTTGGGGCAGTCAGGGGGTGGCCCGCTCGCTTGTGTGGCCCGCTCGCTTGTGGTTTACGTTACTTAAAATACATCTAGGTTAGTTAAACGTATTTTAGGTTTCAATCCATGAAAAGATTAAAGCTTGATGCATCCGCGAGGCCTCACAACTTCTAGTTAATCTTTTATGTATACCTTAATCGCAACGCATTTCTGTAATTACGCTACTCTTGATGCTATATATTCTCTAGAAATTTTTCCCTTTTTTATGCTTTACATTCTAATAGAAAACGCTTCTGGCTGGCGACTATTCAGATGCGTTATGGTAATCACGCGGCTCTCGCTGCTTCAAACACGCAAGCACTTCTTGGTGACCTTGCCGCACTATAAAGAGCCTCCTCACTCTAATCAACTACGCAGCCAATATGGTCACACGATTTAATAAAAGACAACTCCGATCTAAGAGAACGATCACGGTCGCACATAATTTGAATCTCGCATTCGGTTAAGATCCTCGGGATTGTGGGGTAAAAGTGCCGGAACTCTGTGCGACGTCTCCCCTCACCGTCCAGGCCTCTACCAACACGACCTCAGTAAACTTTTATTCATTTTTCGAGGATCAAGGAATATTTTCCATGCTACAATCTCATTTGGGCAACCCGGCGTGTCACAAAAGGCGCTTATGACATGTGGCATCTCCTCCAGGATATTTGCAACTGGTAGGAACCTGATGAAATCGAGAAACAAAGGTTTATGCAGTCGAATCTGGTAATAATGGGCCATCCAATTCACTTGATACTGCCATATCCGTGCCGCAATCTTTCGCGACCCAGTGAGCAGTTTTATAGCCCCAATTATCTGGCCCCGTGTAGAACATGCAACAGTTAGCCTTTGTATATTATCTTACTGATAATGTATTATTTCGGATCATTTGAAGAGAGTATTGGAGATTTGTGAGGCTGTCCAATCTAGTTGGGGTCTTCTTTTCTCCAATGCTTCCCCTCTGTATCCCCAACTACCGAATCTGCATTTGCATAGCGCCGGCTAATGATCCAAATATTGTACACTGGCTTGGTTGTCTAGAATAGTATTTACCCATGCAATATTCCCGCAAAACAGCGGCATCCCCTGCCCAGACAAAAAGGCTGCACCCCGCTGCCAAGCTACCGCATGATGCTAGCAAGCAATCAAAGCCAATTTCCAAACGGCACTTACTTCTTGGCTGTATCTACCGTAGCCTATCAAAATAAAGGTAATTCTTTTTCTCATTTGTAGGTACTTGTCAGGGTATATGTCCCAAGATGAAAAATGACAGCAACCCGTGAGCAAGGGGCAGGCGCAGCTCACAGTCACATCATTTCAAGGACCCCAATATCACACAACAAGGCACAATATGAACGAAAATAGTATAAAGGGGGATGAAAAACTAGTCCGCAAATTTCTCAGTCCTCTACTTTCAACAGCTTGGGCAGTTTTTCGAATCATGCCCACCATGGTCTACTTTTTCCAAACAGTGATCATTTTCTTTTTAGCAAATGGAGCGATCGCTCATCCTGGAGGAAATACCAACAAGGAGATCTTGAGAAGGCAATCTCACCTGGATCATCCACACAGACGCACTGTTGAATACTGCAAGAATGATCTTGTCGCAAGCGGTTGGGTCAGAGAGCAGCATCTGAGACGTGAAGCACGACTTCACGAGTTGCGAGTTGAGGCCGGTTTTGCTAAGCCTGAAGGGCTAATCCGGCGAGATCCGGCGGAAGCTGAAGATGAATATGGTGTAGATGCTGCCTGTACTCTCGATCCTGAGGCTACTGAGGGACCTTATTGTTAGTTTACTCTGAAAACATTGGAGCTCACGCTGACATGCACCAGGGGTCACTGGTGAACTTATACGTCAAGACTTACTCACAGAAGAGAAAGGTGCCATCACCCATCTGGATATAAATGTGATCGACACAAGTAATTGTCAGCCTGTGACGAATGCATATGTTGAGCTTTGGGGTAGCAATTCTACTGTAAGTATATATAAAGTATTTTCCTACTTTGAAACTCATACAAACAGGGCGTATACACTGGCGTGCAGGCACGAGGCAACGGAGATGGCTCAGCCAGTGCTATTAAAACTAATGCTCTTCGCGGTCTTCAGCCGACGGGAAAGAATGGGACTGCCACTTTCATAACCGTCATTCCTGGACACTATGTTGGACGAACGAACCATCTTCATAGTATGTTGCAAAGTCCATTCATTCAGTTCATTGGTAAGCTAATAACTCTGTTAAAGCTATCATTCATCACGGCGCAACCCTCTTGCCCAATAACACCATTCAGGGCGGAACTATTTCCCACGTCGGCCAATTTTACATCGATCAGAGCTTCATGGATCGAGTGGAGAAGACCGCTCCATACAACACCAACACCCAAGCTGTTACCAAGAACGCTCAAGACCCACTTTTCAACATGGGAAAGCAAGGCGGCGATGATCCAGTCATGAAGATCTCCCTAATTGGAAGCAAGATCGAAGACGGATTATATGCCACTATTGACGTCGGCGTTAACCCTAGAGCTCGTCAGAACCCACAGGCCGTCAATAAATGGACTGCCAGTGGCGGTGTTCCTGTTCCAAACTCGCCCTGGGCTGGATATCCAGATACTTGTCGTTATTGCGGGTTTCGCCCACCCAAGGAAAGAGCGGTCGAAGCGGAGGATGAATTGATGGTCCAGGAGTGAAAATGGGACTTCATCAGGTCAAAATTTCGATACATCATCAATTGACATCGTGTTTCTCTTATGTACTTCATTCCATGCTCTCAACGCTATGTGAAAGCTTGAAACGCCGCGTGTATTTATTCCGTAAGCTTTTTTAAAACCTATACATTCCCCTCCAGGTTTCGCTAGGCAATAGACAGGTTGAAATTGATATAATAGAACAGAAAAGAGAGACAAGTAGATTTTGTTTAGTATTTACTCACAGTCTCACTCTTTGCTCATGCTTAAATGTACGAGCAACGTGCTGCTTCTCTTCTTTGGAGGTCTCAGATGCCATTCAAACAGCGCATGTCCTTGTGTTCCATGTTCTAGCCGACTTATCTGACACAAAATTTTATCAACGATCAAATCATGCAATTGTGCTTTTGGACTCCATAGGTCCATGAGTGCTCATAAAAAAAACTGAACATCAAATCCTGTTGAGATTTTTGTTCTTCTTTGCAGTCCAATGCCATCGCTCGCCCCTTCACGCAATGCAACTCCTTTGCTTCTCGCGACTTGGTCTCACCACTAAAACCAACTCACTTGCATGAAGGCCCCATGAAAAGCAGCTAACTATTCACAAGATAAAGATTCTCATATCCAAGTAATATATCTTAAAAAACAATTGAAAGGGTTCCTAATGCTTGAATATCATTTCGTGTATATGTGTGCAAATTTTATTTACTTGAGGTACTAGATACCCTCACAGCAAAACCACCACATGGCACATCACTGCACATCACATGCACTTGGAAGGAAATTCTAATCATCAATCGTCCATTCATGAACATCCCACCCGTTTAATCCTCCTCTATAATAGTACACAAATTACAACCCTGCCGCTCGGCTCCTCATAAAATTATGTACCGTTCAACCCCTTTCCACAAATCCTGAAACAAAAGAAGGAAAGAAACGGAGGAAATGGGGATGTAACTCGCGTAGTCGTAAAGCGTTCATGACGGTCGTGTATCATATCGCACTCATCGGATTGCATCCATCCAGCACCAACACCGGAGCACCAATACCAACCTAACCCGACCCAACGAGAAAGCGTATTTTTGCCAGAGAAAAAAAGCAAGAGAAAAGGAAAATGAAAATGTCGTCATCAGGATATTTCGAGACGTCGCAGCAAAAGAAAAGACCCTACCATCAAACCACCCCTTGGTCCATCATTACCACCAGAAACGGCAAGAAAATCAGTACCATCACCACTGGGCGTATACGTCTTAGCCTGACTCAAGACCCAAGACACATCACACCCCATTCCCCCCAACGTCAACATAATACCTCGGACCTATACTCTTCCTCAACCTCTCGCGCCTAACCTCCGCCTCGCGCTCCACATGTCTCGCCCGGCGCTCCTGCAACCTCTCCCTCACCCCACTCAATCCAATATACTGCACGTGCACGCCCTTTAAGCCCGGGATCTGGCGGCCCTTGCGCCACTTACTCCTTCTCTTCCCTTCAAAGCTCCTCCTCCTCTCAAAGCTGCTCGAGCTCCTTAGCGTGGGCGGCGCGATCCTCTTTTCGACGCGTCCACCCCTCATCGACGCAAAAGTCGGCGGCTGGATCAGGATCTTGGGGGTGGAGCGATTGCGCTGCATGGAGGGGAGAGTGATGCGGGGAGTGCGGCGATTTGTGCCGGAGCGCTCGACACCCAGGGAGTTGCCTATCAGGAACCCGGTTGGGGCTTTAAATCCATTGGTCAGCTTGCGCGTCAGACCACCAGGCCCTTTCCTCCTTTGCACCTTGGGTGGGCTTTCGGGTTCGGGCTCGACATCGCTCGTGTCACCGCCTTGAGGCAACACGTCATCCTCGCTCTCGGAGTCGCTGTCCTCGAACCCGTCCCAGAACCCTCGGGGCCGCCAGAATGGATGTAAGCTGCCATCCTCGTCGTTGACGGTCGGGATACGGGGACTCGTCCGGCCGCCGGAGGCAGCGTGCGACTCGCTGGCATGGCGTCTGTGTGAGATGGATGCGCGGGAGAGTAGGGGTGTGATGAGGTTGTCTGAGTAGCGGCGAGCGCGCTGGACCAGGGAGAGGCGACGTTGAGGGTGCGAGTCAGAACGCTTGGGAGGGCCGGGGGGTCCCGGCACAAGTTGGCGCTCTAGCTCATCGGCAGGGGTTGGAGGAATGATTTTGAAGGAGGGTGGTTCCGGGGGCTTGCGGGGATTCTTGAGCGGAGAGTCGACGGCTTCGGGGACGGGGAGGGATATCTGCATGGGAGGCGTAGAAGGCTCTACTATGAGTGTAGGCTGTGGTTGGAGTCGCGATTCAGACTGCAGCTGCGGCTGCGGTTGTGCCTCAAGCGGCCCCTCAACGGCATCTACAAATGGGGGCGTTGGAGGTGGATCCGACAGCTGTGACTCGGGAGAAAGGGGTGCCTCGCCAGCGAGCTGGCGCGGTTCGGGGAATTGCGTGCTACCGCGAGATACCTGCTGGACGACAAGAAGAGAATGGTTGTTGTGAGGATAGATGCTAACAGCGGTGGCCTCGCTAACCTCGATGGGGGTATCTGAAAACTGGGAAAAAGGTGTTGTCTGTGCAAAGAGATGTCGTGCCATGGCGTGCTCTTCGGTGCGGGTGGTGGACCTATCGAAGCTGACTCGTCGATGGTCGTCAGGGTGAAGGCCGCTCCATTCGTGGCTCCGGCGAGGTATTTCCTCTGTTGGGACCCTATCCAAGCTGGGTCGTTGAAGTGTATCTCGAGAAGTGGAAGTACGGTCCTGGCTGTGAGAGCTCCGCCGTCGTTCCTCTGAGCGCCCACGAGTAGATGCAGACCCTCGGCGGACCGTAGGCACCGAATCGCCTGAATTGGTACGCAGCCGTGAAGGCTCCATAGGATCCTCAACCACGGGATCAGAATTTCCGGTCTGTACTTTGGCTTCACGCTCAGCCAGCAGCACACGTACCCTGTCCATGATAGCCGGCGGTGGACGCTTTTGAATCGTGTGGTTCTCAGTGATCTCTTGGGGAACATGCACCGGTGATCCACAGTCCGGTTTGCCTATACCGGCAGGGCTCTGCGACCGTTTAGCAGACCCCCGTAACATGCGTATCCTTGGTGACATTGGGGTCTCTTCTGGCGACCTGACTAGCGGCGACTGCGACTGTGCCGATGTATTCCGCCTGAAGCTATTCGGTGTTGATGTCTCAAAGCGCTGCTGCGGTCCCGGCGATGGAGCGGAAGCTACACGTTTGTGCCCCCTCTCCGATGAGCTGGGACTGCGCACTGAATTCGAGCGGCTCAGGATCTCGGCTGCAGGCTGCAGGATGCGTCGCACAGATTCCTGGTGCGCCAGGGTGATGGCAGCAGTATCTTCTCCGCGCTTGCGAATTGACAGGGGAGAAGAATAGCGATCGTAGCCCAAAGTCGCCGAGTCGGAACTGATCCTCTTTCCTCGGTCGCTGATGGTAGCGCGTTTGTGGACCAGCTTGTGTAGGGGTATATCCTCAGACTGCATCGAGTTACGATGGGAACAGGAGGGAGAGCCGTTGATTGGCGAACCACTCTCCGTCCTGTAGGCCAGATTCTTCCCGGAGTGACGCAAGGTGCGACGCCTCTGCGGAGGTGTTACAATGACCATAGCTTCTACCACGGCGGAATTCATTGTAGAGGTGGAAAGACGGTTGGAATTGGTATCGGCGTCGCGCTGCAGCTCTCCCTTCTCTTCTTTGTTTTCAGGGTCGGCTGGCCAACCAATTGACTGAGCAAAGGTCTCGATAGATTTTGTCTGCGGACTTTTCTTGCTGGCTTCGACGCGCTCGCGGAGGCTTGAACGCCGTCTCGGTGAGCCGGTTGCTGGGGATACAGGGCCATTGGAATCGGGATTATTCTGTGGAGAATGTTTTGGGTTGCGCTTCTTGCGGACCGTGACATTCTTCATTAAATTTGGATCCCACCTGTCAGGTACGGTGTTGTTGATCAAGGGATCCTGGCCGTCCGCACGTGAGCTTTCGACTTCCTTGGCTGGTGCCCCGTTCGTGGGGGTTATATCGTTGTCATCGCGCTCGAAAGCTAGTCCCAAGCTCCTGTCCTCCTCCACGGTGCTCAACCTATTTCCCAGGGGCGTGCTTGCCCGACTATCACCGCCATCCGACGAAAAAGGGTCTTCCCTCGCGGTAGTGAACGACTCAGCCCTCGAGGAGGGATAGGCAAACAATATTGGACGATCGAGCACGGTCATTGACTCGGTGGTTCGAGGCGGACTCGGGTCGGGCGTCGGGGGACTGCGCTGGTTGATCGGGGTGGTCGTCAACGATTTTCTGGTCGTCAACGACGCCACGACACCGTCGGCGTGGGGCGGAGGGCTCGACGAGTGAATTTCGTCCTGCGAGTTGGAGGGTGGAGTCGGCGGCAGGCCGGAATCAGCGCCGTTCAAGGCGGCCGGCGATGCAAGCGGTGTGGGATTCTGGCTGCTTATGTGCGAGTCTGTATCATCGTCCGGATAGGCCACGGCCTCCTTCAGCGGCGCTGCAGCTGGGAGGAAGCTGTGGGAGTCGTCCGCGCGACGCGGGAGCGGTTTGTGGGCACGCAGATGCGGCGCGGCTTGGAACGAGGACTCGAGCAATGCGTATGCGTCTGGCTGTGGGTCGGACATTGCGTGGATCTGCAAGCTGCACGCTGCACTAGCCCGAGAGCAAACCCCCGAGTAGTGCCCTCGCTGTCGTGGAGACAACGCTGCGAAGGTCGCTGGCGCTGGCGCTTAGAATTGCGACAGTCTTATAGGTTCAGTCCGCCATGTCCTGCGAGGGCTCGGCCACGAGGAGTAGATGCACTGCGCTATGCGATGCTGGCCCTGAGGGTATTCGCACGATGCTTCGGCCAAGTAGGTATACGTGAACACAGGTAGCTCTCCGGCGAGCGATGCAGGGAGCGCGACGGTGACGCAGGCAGCCTGGAGCGGGTAGCGCCGAGCTGCACGTTCTGGGGAGATGCTGGAGAGGTTCTACAGAGCAAGAAGGGAACAGCGGAAGCGTCGTCACGGCGGCGGGGATGGATCAACGGCGTCGCAACGGAGTCTGCGGGCTGGTGAGGTGCGGTAGGGAGGATACGGGCGCTCGCAGAGGAGGTTGGGTTAGGTGGGCGGCCGACGCAGCAGGTCGCTTGCGCAGTGGATGGGATGCGCCCAGCCAGAGGAACTGAATCGGGATCGGGGGCGAGGGCTTGCTCGGGGGCGAAAATGGGCGCGCCGCGACTGGGCTGAGCTCGGGAGGCTGCAAGGCTGCAAGGCTGCAGGCGGCGAGCACAGTCAGGGGACGTCGGTGTCGCACGCCGTCGCAATGTCAGAGGGGCATCAGCAGCAGACGAGAGAAGGGAGGCGGAGGGGAAGAGGAGATGGCAACGGCGGGCGAGAGGCCCGGGATGGAGCACCTTTGGCTTGGAGAAACTGGACTGGACTGGACGGGACTGGGTTGGACTGGACTGGCGGCTGGCGGGAGGGACTTGGACAGGCTGCTGCAAGAACGGACAAAGTGCGTCATTCATTCGCTGCCCGGCACGGCCGCGTCCACGTCGCCCGCGTCCTCCACTCACGGCCATTTCACATAAAAAAACCCCCTCACTTGGGTGTGATGGGCTCGCATCAAGTGCCAGTCATGTGCTGCGACAGCCTCCTCCAGGCGGGTGCACAGAGTCCCCAGCCTGGCCGAGTACCTGAGCAGGTGCTGAGATACAGGGCAACCGCTAGACGCCCGGCTCTGCCATGGCCCGCCGGCACGCGCCATGCTCGTCCCTGAGAAGTGTCTCAGGTGGCCGGGCAGAGGGGGAGGGCGGCGCGCGCCGGGCTTCAGCAAGGCGGGAGTCTGCGTGTGCATGCACAGCAGCAGCCCAGACGTGTCGCAAGTGCGGACGGCGACGACACGGCCTGTGAACCAGCGACCTTGGGCGTGCCGTCTCTGCGCACACATGCAGCGCCGCGAATGAGGGGCAGGTCGCGGCGGGCTCACTAGCCGGGGAGGCACTACTGCACAAGAGGGCGACGAACTGGTCAAGTGGAGTCTGCCAGGGCCTCGGGATTGTGGCGGCTCTGTCGCCATGTACTGGTACTCTTGCCCGGTACCTTTGGCAGATATTCAGGTACCCAAGGTTCGACGCTGCTGCTCCTGCACCAGGAGGGGGGCGGTGGCAGTCAAAAAGCAATCCGGGTGCATGTGCATGCGCGTGTGAACAACAGTTGTACATTAGTGTCCGTCGGACCTCGTATTGCGAAAGGGAGGGAGGGCAAATGCTACGAGGGCATGTCGATGGTCGACGATAGATGGCCGCGGTTTATTAGTCTGTGTGCCCCATGTGTGCGCTCAGATGGACATTCCAAATATACGTGCGCCGCGCTGCTAGTGGTACTCCGTGCCGACAGACATCGGAAGCCGGTGCCGTTGCCGGCGGTGCGGCGTGGAGCGGTGGAGCTTCTCGTACATTCGCGGTCCAAACACCAGTGCACCCTCGTGCCATCACGACCCGAGAGATTTGGACGGCGTAGGGATGTCTTGTCGGGGGGGGAGCGGCGTCCCCGTATGGGCCCTGCAACGGCCCTGCAACGACGACTGACTCTCCGTCCTGACGACATGACGAGTATTGAAGGCAGATCTGCCTGTTCCACGTGGCGATCCAGGAACTATGCAACCGACGCTGCGGTATTCAATGGCGAAGAGCTGCCCTCTGTCCCTCTCCAGTGTCCCTCTCCAGTGTCCCTCCATCTTCGCACCCTCGTCTCTCGCGCCGCTGGCATCGTACAGGCAGTCGGTCCTACTAGGCTCCCTTCATTCAAGAGCGGCCGATCAAGAATAGCCGGAATTGCAGTGCAGCGTCCTGGACGATGGAAAGCAGGTGGTGAGCCGAGGCCATTTCCGCGGACCGATGCACGTAGGGTGCGCGCTCCTCCAGGAACCCTTACTACTACGGCAAAGCAGGTGAAGCTATCCTCATCCCGACGAGCGCCAAGACGAGTAGCAATTTCTGGCCGGCGGAGGCTCTGCGCGCAGGGCGGTGTGGCCGAGCGAGCTGAAAGATCCACATGGCTCGGAAACAGGCTGGCTCTGGGCTGGGTAGACGACGCTCGTAATCGAGCATTGCGATGCCCTCGGCTCACTTTTGCCTGCTCTGGTCGCCCTGGAGGGGCGGAGGGGGTCTTGCGGAAAGCGAAACGTTCCACAGGCGCGGATCAGCCTCCTCTAATTTCTCCACGTCGACGGGCTCCCGTCCGCTCCCCAACCCTCACGCTGGGTGCAACTGTTGAGGAAGTTTGTCGTCTATCCAGATACGAGCGTTTTGATGCCGGAGGCGGCTCGAGCGGAGCAGGCGGCGCGGCGCCGTATGGAGAGAGGCATGGCCCTTCACGGGCTTGCCCGACGCGGCTAGCGCGGCGAGGCTTGGCACGGCCTCTGCTATCGCAGCTGCGCTGGGCGTGGAGGCCCGGGATAAGGCTGCAGGGGTTGGGATTGGCCGTGCGCCCAGCAACAACTAACGTCTGGCCCACGGGGGTCGCGTGGGCGTGCTGAAGGATTGGGCTTGTTTATCAGCATCCATGGGCGGGCGCCTGGGGAGATGGTACCTGGCGGCGGAGCAGAGGGTGCGAGGCGCACGCAGGGCAGGGCAGGGCAGAAGGAGAGGAGTCCGGCTGGTCACGTCAAGCCCAATGACATCAGGCCGGCCTGCGACGATAGCGTCGAGCACAGGCGTGGAGACTGGAGCAGAGGCATGGGATGGCGGCCATGAACGATCCGTATGGCGTCGGCGGGAGGACCCTTCTCCATATTTTTAGGCCGGTTAGTCATCGACGCATGCTGAAACACGGCTACGTTGGCGCTTGAGTATTCGCTGCCCAAGAGCGGCGAAGACGGGCGGCCGCTGCAGCGATTTTCATTGCGAGCGGCGAGGCACCAGGAGCGTCCACGTACGGGCTGTGGGGTGCCTCCCTAGGGCCCCAGGACGGGGGGACGGAGGACGGAGGACGGAGGAGGTGGTGGTGATGGTCGAGTTGATAGATGCGGGCCCCCTCCCCCCCCAAAAGCAACACCAGCCGACGGCGCAGGGCAGGGCAGCGCCGCGGGGGATATTGAGTGCTGACGGCCGGCCCTGACATGCATGACAGCCGGCCAGCACAGCTAGATGGCTTCTAGAATCTGCGAGCCCCCGAGGCCTCTGTTCAGACTACGTCGACCGACCCCTGCGCAGCGCCAGCGACCCCGACGCCGCTAGCGGGGCTCTGGCCGTGCATCGTGCCCCTACGGCGGCACACCACCGAAGTAACCCTCGATAAGCTGGCGGGCGCGTTGCTGCTCGGCTGCTCGTCCCCTGGGCGCTGCGTGCCCTCCGTCCCTCGTCTGCCCTTCCCCCCTCTCCCCTCCTGCGCTGGCATTGACTTTGTCTCTTGGGGCGTGCGACCTGGAGTGAAGCGCCCTTGAAACCCATGCGCCTGCTGCTGCTCTTGTTAGAAGAAGCGCCCAATCGCCGCCCTCTGCTTGCTCCGCCAGCACCGCCTGCACCAGCACCGCCTGCACCCTCGCCCGCCAGGGACTGTGCAACCGCCTCCTTCGCCCTCGAACGCTGCACGCCCTCCCCTCCCCGACGTCGCGTGCCTGATTGCTGCAAGCATCCGCTCTGTGCCTGCGTCCGCCGCCCCGTCCTCCCTCCTCCCTCTCGCGCCCTCGCTGCCCCCGCCCACTGCACTGCCGTGCCTCTTGTTGCTCCTGCGCTTGTTGTTGCTGCCCGTGACGCTATCGCCGCGGCACACGACACCCTCTCCCCAGTCTAATCGCGGGGCGCCATCATGGTCGACGCACCTGAGTCGGGCAAGCACCGCTGGCGGACCAAGATCTTCTCCAACCTCGACAAGGCCAAGGAGGGCAAGACGAAGCAGCCTCCCGTCCAGAACAACGACGAGGATGTCAACGCATTCCTCAAGCCCTCGGTCGACAAGGCCCAGCAGAACGCCGCGGCCTTCATCGCCGCCTCCAAACCGCGCATCGACGTCGCCAAGGCCCAGCGATGGCCCACGGCCAGCGACGTCCTGGGCAGTGCCGGCAGGAGCCCTGGCATCGGCGGCCTCAAGACGGGCACCACCCGCAAGAAGGGCCTCACCGTGAGCTTCGTGCGCACCCAGCCCGAGATCATCGGCGAGGGCGGCGACGAGTGCGAGGACCCCTCCATTGTCGTCTTCCAGAGGCGCAAGTCCAACAGCGTCTCCGACGTCGACAAGCTGCAGTCCCACTCCCACCAGGATGACATCAACCTGGGCGCCCGCAGCCCAAAGTTCAACCGCATGGCCCCCAGCGCCAACTCCGACGCCGCCCAGCGGGGCATCGTGACGAGAACACTTACTTCGGGCGGCGAGATCTCGCCTCCCCTCAGGCAGAAGCTGGAAATGGGGAGCATCAACACCCATGCCAACCCTCCCGCTCCGCCTCCGCAGAGGCTGGGCCACATGGGCTTGGGCGAGCGCCCAAAGCCCTTGCAGCGGGCGCCGACGGGCTTCGACCTCGAAGAGATGGGCGTCGAGCGGAAGAGCATGGACTCGCAGTATTCGTACGACTCAGAAAACGTCTCTCCCGTGCTGTCCAAGAAGGCGCCCAGCCTGGCACCCACCCAGGAAGAGGAGGAAGACTTCCAGCCAAAGCCGCTCAAGAGGTCGCAGACGGGATGGAGCGAGATGGGAGACGATTCCGACAACGAACCCCCGCCACCGCCCATGCCCGCCGTGCCCCGTCTTCCCGAGAGGGACCTGGCTGACGACGAGTCGCCGCTGGACTCAAAGGCCCTGCTCGCCGAGCGCTTCCTGCAGAGCGAACCGGCCGACCCCAATTCTTTCTCTGCGCGAGTGATACACAAGATGAGGGCCGAAGAAGGGCGTGCCTTGCACGAGGCTGCGCAGCGTAGTACCGACGACGACTCGAAGCGGGACTCAGCCTCGAGTTCCAGCTCCTTCCCCGCGGGGTCGGTGACCTCGGGCAGCGCCTTCCAGGTTGGAACTCCTCCTTCTGCCTTCAATGCCCCCATGGCCGGCCGCACGCCTCCTCGAATGCCTCCCCGCGACTCACCGCCCCAGCCTGCTGGCCAGCGCGGTCTGCAGTCGCCCGAGGACCCCTTTCGATCCCGAGCCCGTGGACCTTCGCCAGGAAGGCGGCCCATGCCGCCCGGCACTTATCCCCTGGACACAGATGCCCGGCCCCCCTCTTCTGCCTCGTCTCAGTACACTACGCCCTCTGCGGCATCGCGCACGCGCGGCTCGCCCACGGGTCCCACAGACCCCTTCGGAACACCTCCAGGCGCGGCCTCTCCTCAAGAACAGCCCCAGAAGAGAGACTTTTCCATCATTCCCACCCCACCCTCCTACGAGCGGCAGATACAGGCTCCACCAGCCCAAGAGGAAGGACCGGCACCCCCGCCGCACATTCAGGATCCTACCCCGCAGCAGCTCCCGACGAGACCACGACAAGAATCCGCAGCACCTACCATGCTTGCTCGATCTGACACCAAATCTCAGGGGGAAATGGCCTACGGCGACTTTGCCGAACGCATCACGCACATGAAGGGCATCTTCAGGCTGACCGCTGAACTCGGTGGGCAAATCTACGACCACACCCCAACAGAGTGGCTACGAGTTGCCATCTGGTGGTTCTTAAAGGGCCGCACTGGCATGGAGAACCTCATTCGTAGTCGGCCCAAGACCAGCGAGCCCCAGCCCGAGCGTCTTACCCAACCCCACGTTGACCTCGCCAAGACATGGTGGATCATCACTGAGATCATACCCAACCACCCGGGACTGCAAAAGTACGGCGACCAGCGCATCGAAAATCAGACTCGGCTGGCGAGGGAAGCGGGAGATGCTGCTAGCGCCGATGCATACGAAACTCGCGACATGATCTTCTCCTATCTCAAGATGCTGCTAGGCTCAATGAAACGGCACAAAAGCATGCCACCCACACAGGCGCTCATCCAGGGACAGAACCAGTCAATCTGGGAAGAATACCCTAGATTTGCCCCCGATGTAAAGGCCGTGCTTTCAGGCGCATCGGCCAAGATGATGCTTGCCAACGGTTCAGGCCAGCCTAGCTTGAACCCATCAATGCTGATGCCGGTCGGAGACACGAAAACGGACTTTTGCTACTTTAGAATGTTTGTTACCGCCTCGCTTTCCACTGACGATCCGAATACCGACCGTGTGCCGCTTCCCGCCGTAATTTCTGTCCTTCGCTACCGAGAAGACTACAAGGTCAAGCTTTCCATCTGCAGTCAAAGTGAGCTGCTCAACCTTACCGTGGGCGCTAACCCCGATGCCGGACCCACTTGGAGAGACGTAGCTTGGAAGGCAAAGTCTCGAGGTTTCAGCGTCCAGCTGCGCCACGGCTTCAGTTTGAACATTGAGCTGTCTGAATCCGACTTCCGTAGCCTGTGGGCGATTGTAGATCACACAAATCGAGTCGAGGCCAGTCTGAGGGAACGGAGCGATGAGCGATTAGCTTGCAAAATGTACGTTCGGGAGGCTAGCTACAAGGATCCTACGAATCCAGGAGCCTTTCCGGCAGAGCGCGTCAGGGGTTGCAAGCTACTGGTGTTTGAGAAATTCGATCTCAGTACCGAAGGCACGGGAAGGCGTAAACTGCACCGAGGCTACAGGCTGGTCATGGTCACGCACGCGAAGATACGGACGCTCAGCTGCATCAACCACGAGACTGGCACCAAGCAGGAGCCGGTTATCTTTGAATACGCTTCAGAGCCAGACCAGGCACCCGCCATGGGGCTTCGCTTCAGAGAAGAGACCCAGGAAAAGAAGTTGAAGGTCTGCTCCATGTATCTCGTTTTCAACGACTCCAAGGACCGTAACATCCTATTTGGCACCTTTACCTCTATGAATATGGGCCCGGGCGAAATGGTCTTTGCCCAAGTGCCTCTGAAAGCCTACTCAATCGAGAGCGCCGATCCTGTCGAGGGCTTCAGCCAGGGAGGCAAGGAAGTCTTGAGACGGTTCCAGTGGCAAGAGGCAAAGGCTGTGAACCAAGATCCCGAAGCAGCTGGCTTGGAATCCGCACCTACCGTAATGAGTGAAAGTTTGAGGATTATGTGCAGGCACAGCGCGGGTATCTTCTCGGATCGAATGAACTTGGGTATGCGACCTCTGTTCCAAACTGCTCATTGATTTTTTGCTTACACGACAGGCCCTGGCGAACTTTTGGTCCGCCTTCCCATTGACGGAGCTGCCGAGCTTTCGCTTCTACGCAACCCTCAGAAGGATATGGCTGTCGCGATCGACAGCAGTCGAACTGAGGGGAGCATTTCAGATTCTCTCGCCGAACTCCTCAGGACGCTCACGACTGCCTCCACGATAAGGAAGTTGACCTTCAATTCTTTCAAGGATTTACATGCTTTCCAATACGCCGTGACCGGATTCAATGTCAAATTTGACGGGTGAGGGGTTTCGATATACGAACTAGACGGCGTTTCTGACATCTTAATAGCATTGCATCGACCTTCTCCATATCCCGCCGCCGAATGGTTGTGCCTATCTACAAGCAGTGGACAGCTTCGACGATTCGCATCCAAATCGTGGAACAAGACAACATCATCCAACTCCTAGCTTTCTTTGAGGACTTCTCCCATGCAGATGCCATGAACTTCCAACTAAAGACCATGGACGTCTACGAGAAGGTGGACAAGAGTGGCAAAGCCTGCGTCAAGCTGGTGGATGCCAAATTTGCACTTCCAGTTGAGGAGAGGAGAGGAGAAGGCAAAATGGGCAAAGAAGAAGGTCGATTGACGGGTTGGGCAGGAATGAAGCGAAGATATGTCTGCTTGGACCAGATCGAATACCCAGGAGAGCACGATGATATTTTGATTGCGTTTGATCACGCCGAAAGTAAGCAACTACACCTGCTTAGCGAAGTGGAACATGCTAACCCTCGCAAAGCTCGCGATAGATTCGCCGAAGCGCTGCCGGCCGCTACGCAAGCAGGCCGAAAGTTCACTGTCACGCGGAAGATTTAATCAGCCCGTCCTCTGTTCGATACGAGTGTCTCCTAATCGTCACCAAAAGTCCGCTGCACGGATGTTCGTTCACAAACTCTTCTTCTTCGGCCCGGAGCAACAATTTCTTGGACCACACTTTTGCCAATTGCACCAGAGCACTGATATCCGAATCTCCTTTGTTGAATGTCTCCCATATTCCCCTCACATTTTCCTCACTGCATCACATGGTTTCCTTTCGGTCGGGACAAATGCCAGCATATTTAATCGTCTCATCATACAAGTCGATTGGAGCGGATGGCGAGGCGTTTCGGCGTATGGAAGAGTCGAACTGGATATGTAAACTCCAGCGCTCTCCTGCTTTGCATTTTTCTTTTTCTTTTTTTCCTTTTTGATGGTTCAAAGGATTTGCACCAACACTGGTACTGGTTTTTTTCCTTGATTGCGCAAGATTGTTTCCTTTTGTTAGCGCCCAGGTGCTTTCTCTCTCTGCATTGCGGAGTCTAGTTGGAGGATATGGGGATGGCCATTGCCAATGTGAAAGCTGATAGTACGAAGGCTAGCGATACGATGAGATGGGAATGCAAAACTTTCCTCCCCCGCCACAATAGTTGTGCCTCGTTCATTTCAAGTTATGGGATGACTGTTTGTGAGGGTAACTAAGAAGAGTAGTCGTGCTGATACCTTTCCAGTGCCAAAACAGCACTGCTGGAGGGCTGCCACTGATAAAAGGTGATGGTTATGTTGAGAAGTCAGCGCCTTGGTCGGTGTATAGTGTGTGGACGAAATGTCCGATGTGAGTTGTAGTCCTGCCCACCCACCCATCATACATCTAGCAAGCGCCAGCTTCGTTATTGTCCGCACCTGTTAACATTGGCAGGTCTTCTGGGGAGGAGAGCGCGACGACAACGTCACCATTATGCAGTCCTGGAGAACAGCGTTCGAACCACACCAATGGCCATTGTTGACACATTGCTTCTCGTGCCAATTCATTCCTCCATCCGTATGCACACTCCGGGTCGGCTGTAGGTGCAAGTCCGGACAGATATCATCCGTGATCTGATTGGCTAATCAGATCATGCCCCGGGGCAGTGGCGCCGGTTCCTTCCAGCAGAGCCACCCAATCGTCGAGATCTCCACGAGTTGGTCAGCGAACCGCGGATTAGCCTCAAATCCGAGCTGTGATGCTCGGACAAACCAATCGTTGGAGATGGGGATATATAAAGCAGGCACCATGAACGCCATTCAAGCATTATCGACCTCCGTTGAGCTCCACGCCTCCTCTGAGTCATATAGTCGCCACCATTTATCAATTGCTCTAATCTCAAGTCCGATTCCAGTTTCTTTACATCTCAGGACTAGCAACCGCCCCGAACCACATCCGTAATGCCAAAACAACTCCTCACCATCTTTGGCGCGACCGGGAACCAAGGTGGATCCGTCGCCCACACCGTCCTCTCCTCGCCAACCCTCTCCTCAAAATACGCGGTCCGAGCCATAACCCGCTCCGCCACCAAACCCTCAGCGCAGGCCCTCTCCTCCGCCGGCGCAGAGGTCGTCCAAGCAGATCTAAACGATCCTTCCACCCTGCCAGCCGCCCTGAAAGACACCGCCTTCCTCTTCGCCGTGACGGAAACGAACTACGGTCCCAACGGCAAGGAACCCGAGTTCGCGCAGGCAAAGGCGCTGGCCGACGCCGCAGTCGAGGCCGGCGTCGAGTACATCATCTGGAGCTCCATGTCGCACCCGCGCAAGATTAGCGGGGGCAAGCTCACGAGCGTGGTGCACTTTGACGTCAAGGCCGAGGTCGAGGCCTACATTCGCGGCTTGCCCGTCAAGTCGGCCTTCTTTGCTCCCGGTGCCTTTATGCAGAATTTCCTGGGGATGCAGGCCCCCAGGCCCTCGCCCGAGGGCGATGGGAGCTTCGTTCTCGCCAATGTGTTTCCGGCCGAGACCAAGGTGCCGCTTATCGATATTACGGAGACGGGGAAGTGGATGACAGCGATTCTGGAGAAGCCGGACGAATACGAGGGCAAGCTTTTTGCGGCGGCTGAGGGGCTTTATACGTTTCCACAGGTTGTGGAGATTATGAGTAAGGTCAGTGGCAAGACGGTAAAGCATGTGAGAGTGCCGGATGAAGTCATCAAGGGGCATTTGCCCGAGGGCGTGAGGGAGATGATGTACGGAATGTTTGTATTTCAGAGGGAGTACGGCTATTTTGGAGATTCAATGGAGAAGGATGTTCTTTGGGCGAAGGAGCAAGCCAAGGGGGAGTTGACGGGGTTGGAAAGCTTTTTGAGGGGGTGTTCTTGGAAGTTGGAGTAGATGGGTTTTGAAAGGACAGTGTTTCTCAACGTCAAAAATGCCAATGTATTCTGCAGACATCGTTATCTTGTTCATACTCAATGCAACTTGTATCTTTTTCCTTCTTTCTATTGATGTGTTCTGTCTTTGACCGAGTCGGCTCTACAAAACCCTCTTGAACGGGGCTGGAGAACGCAACCATATATAGCCATGGGTGTACACACCGGTGACCGAGGGATACTGGCCTTTGTCTAGACTTGCTATCGTCATCACATACTGATCTTCGGTATGCTGACGATGTGGCATGGATGAATTGGACAGTACGACACGGAGTGCGCGATGGGTTGGTACTCTCGCTGTAACTCCATCAAATTGATACTATATATATGCGTGGACTATTAGAACTTCAACGCAGCAGGCTTTTCATCTTCAAGAACATTTCCCAAATCGTGGCTTAGCATCGCTAGGCCTCACACATCTAGTAGGGCGTTGGCTTTGAGGGGCAGGTTGTAGCTGTAACTCCGACAACTGCGTATCCAGTCGTAGTGCTCGTAACATAAACAACGGAAACTGAAGGGTTATTGTTCGTGTATGTCACAGCCGTAGTTCCAGATGAGGCCAATGTGGAAGTCCTCGAGCCCAGTCAGCACATTTAAGAGTAATCGAAGATAGGGATAAGATTTACCTCGTGAACGTGGAATAGGTGAGTGCAAAGGCAGGTTTAGTTATCGTAGTCCTTGGAGGCGGGCCCCAGGTGTAGTCAGGACCACCATAGCTCTTCCTGTGTCTCTGCTGGAGTCGAGGTTCAGATCGAGCTACACGCGACTCTGGTCGAGCCGCTCGCTTCCTTTGAAGCATGACTTTCTTACAATCGGTTTTCTTGGCTGCTCCCCATACGTTTTCGTTGTAGTTTGGTGCATTCTGGGCAGACTTAAGGTAACAGTTTCCTGGGTTACCTGAAATGTAAGAAACATCTGCACAGCCGTTGTAGGCATCGCATTGTTCGATGCACTCATTCAAGGTGTATGCTTGTTTGACCACCACTTTAAAAGTCAGCAACCTATTTTGGAGAATATTGCAGTATACTGACAGTCACTGTCTGATCGATCGAAGCTGCATTCGATCTTATAGGTCGATCCACAAGAGGTAACAACAATAGTATTGTTCTTCGCTGGGCACTGGATACTCGAGGCGCCGGGTTTGGCTGGGCCAGTACCACTGCTGGTAGTAGTGGGGAATGTGTTAGAAAAAGTCTTTGTTCTATCGTAATATCCGATTTCGACGGCGCCCTCGACACCTGCGTTCTTTTCGCCAGGGGTGTTGCTACCCTTGAGGTAACAAGCAGTACCAGATAGTGCCACGTTGATGCAGCCGTCAGTAGCGCTGCACGTATCCAAACAGCCGGCAAGGTTAACATTATAAACACTCTTGATATCACCACCCTAGCGCACCTTAGCATAGTCACTAGCTATCAGAAAAGTAAATACTCACAGAATGGTCAATTCCACATTCGATCTTGAACGTTTTTCCTCCAGTGGAGTAGAGCTGGCCATCCGAGTCTGGACATGAAGGTCCACTTTTGGCAGGAGCGGGGCTTGAGCTTGGACTAAAGGTTGGGCTGCGCGTCGGTGCAAAAGTCGGACTGAATATCGGGGTGGTCTTTGTGGGTGTGGTGGTCGGAGCTGTCGATGCTTCTACCCACCAGCCAACGAGCGTCGCACCCCAGACATCTGGATTACTTGCAAAACCACCCACGGCACTCTTGATATAACAAGATGCCACATTCCTGTAAGATACGTCTTGGCAGTTGGGATTGTAGGCACATTGGCTGACGCAGTCATCGAAACTCTCTGCATTCACAGGACCGATGTCATGATCCACTCGATCAACTCCGCACTCAACCCTAAATCCACGGTTATTTGTGATAATTACTTTTCCATCGTCTTTTGGGCATGAAATTGCAGTCGGTTCAGGAGCAGAGGTGGAATACTGGTAAACGCTGGTTTTCGATAATGAAAATACTGGCGTGTATGGCGGGGTGTATGTCGAAGTGTAGGGTGGTAAAGTTGTTGGCGTATAGACAGTAGTATAAGATGAAGTAGATGGTGGAGAATATGAGGGCGAGGGAGGATACAAAGGCGTTGAATAGTATGACGAATACGTGGAAGAGGGTTTCGAAAAGCCAGCTGTTGTAGTCGAAGACGGCTTTCCCGTACTGCTTGAAACAGGCTGTTGGCTAGAAGACGAATACTTTGAAGAGCTAGTTGACTTTGAAGATAGATTGCTCGATACTGGTGGGCAATAAGAGCTGTAATAGGTACTGGTTGTCTCCTTGCTCTGCGTTACTACGGCAGTCCTGGTGGTCGTTACTGTCTTGGTGTACGCAGTAGTCGTTGATGTGGCAAGATAAGCAGAGGCGTATGTCGTAGTAAACACATACCCCAGGCTTGTTGATGTAGTTGTCGCTGTGACTGCAACTGGAGATGGCCCGATCACGATAGTAGTCGGAATTGGACTAATGCCATCCTTTTGGATCCTACTCTCGACGTCTTTAAACGACAGTGTATAAGTGGCATCAGGAATAAGAGAGTTCACTACCCCGGGGCAAAGGATCGACGTTGTTTTGTCGTTGGTAGATTCGATATCTAACGAACAGTCGTATTTGAGTGGGCCGGCCGCGAAAACAGGTGTGAATTTGGCATATGTATCGTAGCTACAAGGTCCTCCATCTCGAATCTGTGTGAAGCTGGCTTCAAAACCGAGGACGTTGGGGTTGTTTTCCGCAAAACTGAAGGTCGGCACAGCCCCCTGGAATGTGCTAACAAATTCTGGAGCAACGATAGCACAGGCCATGATGATAATCTTACCAATTCGACTCTGTGGATAATCTTCTATCGGTAGAGATTGAGACGTACATAAATAGTTCGAAACTTTGTAAGAAAATCGGCAGTGTTGTTGAGATCGAATTCCACGGTTTATAAACCCCCCGATGCAGAGATGTTTTGACATCTGAAAAGCTACAACAGACCATTTCAGGAGTAAAAGATCGTCTCTTCTTCGTTCCAATTTGCCAAATTTACGTAAAGAGATGGAGAACAGGAGCATCTGACTTCAGTTGGTATCTCCCCATTTTCCAAGCTTCTGAAAGAAGTTTTGCAAGTGAACGTGATTGATATAATGCTATTTCCGTTTATCGGAATAGTTTGCTTCTCATCATATCCTCTTACTTCGTTCATCCAAACCACAGTTGGTTAGCATCTAGTGACTGCGACAAAAAGGAGGTTATCGAGGAAGTTTTTGGATGGGTCTATCCTAAACAAGGCAACCAATATACCTTTGTGTGTCGAGTATATTTACAAGTGCAACTTGTGACGATCCGAGCAACCCGGGGCTCTGGTGCCGGTGATACTGTTCCGTGGGTCATTTCGAGGGGCGATTATCGAAACGGGTCATTGAACAAGAGACTCGTGATATCGCTGCAACTAAGCTCATGATGATATTCTTTACGAAAATATTTCTTTTTTTGCCTTGAGGGACTTCTCATGATAATGTTTGAACTGCTTTTGGGTCTTGGGAAATCGCTTATTGAAATGCCACCCGGTGTTGTCTGCAAATGTTCAATCGCAATGGAATGCATTAAATCCTCCCGATTGCATGAGGGGAACTCACTCCATTTTCTTCCCCGTGCAAAGTCCTAAGACACATGTAATTGCAGCGGACTGTGTTATCTTCCGCCAAGCGAGATGTCAGAATCTGCATGTGCTAGAATTGATCAGAAAGAATATGACTAATATCTGTGGAATTTTCCCGATCTATAGACTCACCATATATAAAGAAATTCTTCGATAGTTATGTTCCCAGCTCATGTCTCGATGTACCGTCTATCTCGTGCCTCGGCGGAGTTCTTATTTCATGTGGCTGGTTTCTTTCACCTTCATGTGGCTGGTTACTTTCCCCCTCCAGTTCTGTACTATCGTTAAATTTATAGGCAATCTTTCTTTGTGTGGTATTTTCATAGCTTGTTAGGTTGTTCGTATCAACCTCATAAGGCCCAGGTCGAGATGTTGACTTCTTCCGGCGCCAGAAAAACCATCCCAGCCCAGCCACAGCTAGAGCAGCAACACCGCTCCCGATGCCAATCCCGGCACTAGCACCGATGGAAAGGCCTGAAGAACTATTATCCTCGATTGGCGACGACAAATGACTGGAAGTAGGGGAAGCAGTATTCATGGAGCTGGCTCTGGAGGTCGGTGGCGAAGTAGAGGCCGACGCCAATAACGAAGAACTATCAACCGACCACCATTTTGGCTCTTTTGTCACTCCTTTTCCCTGTGAAATCGGTTTTAATTCCCCAGTATCAGGATTGACGAATATCGGGTTTCCATTGGCACAGCAATCACCGACTTTACCGCAGCAAAACGTATTATTCCGACAGTCTACTAGGGTTATTCCGCTGCTTGTAGAGCCTGATAGAAGCAATCTAGGTCAGCTTACGTCTATATTCCATATTAAACAAACATACCAGCACATATTTTGGAACAGCCAATCCAATCTTTGTTGTCGCAGTACTGGCGAGACACCTGGTTATTGTTCTCCTCTTTGCATAGAAGGTTGCTTCCGCATTTCTGACTTCGGAGGCAGCAGTTATGGGTCCCTTCGCCGCATGATACCAGCTCTGTTCCTGTAAAATTTGGATTGTCCAGTGCGAACCGGCCTTACCCGTTATCATGTCAGTCAACATCGCATGATTGATTTTCAAAGCTCACTTACCATCAATAGAATAACAATCAGCATATATCCCCACTTGAAACACCGCTATTAGACAGATAGCCAGAGGGCCGAGTGTAAATGATTGTTTCATCACGAGAAACTCTCCCAGTGCGCGCAGATACACTTCTAGAAAAGCAATCGTGGAAAGGAAAGTACGCGACAAGGGAATGTGAGAAGAATTTCGATGATTAGGTTGTGAACACCAAGCGGCTGAGTGTGAGATGGGTAATGGGCAGAAGTGTTTAAGTTGTAACCCGGCGGTGCTTCAAAGTAACGCTTTCGTGTCAGGATCGTTTTAATATACATGCTGCAAGGGCATGTGCACTAATGCGTTGTAATGGAGGGCCATCGGACATCGGCCAAGCCAATCAAAAGCATGATGACTGGGTCCGATATCTTCCCTCGACTAGCGATTTTCTAAAGTAAATTGCTGTTCCATGAGTACCAAGCAGCCTGAGGGCATAATAGGGAAAACTAAACTCTGAGATAATTTCCCTTACCGAGCATTGATAGATTTAATGTCGTATTTAGACAATCTTTTGTAAGTGTAAGTTAGGATAGTTGACGGGGTACTTTGGAAGAGTCAGGCACGCTAGTTGAATCAGGCGCCCCAGGTCGGCGAAGTGAACCTACGGTCAGGCCACATATATGGGGGGGCTGAAAATCGATGTTCACTTCCGTGGAGCTGATAGGGTTCATGTAATCAGATTTGCCACAATCGACATGGATTATCGTAGACGCCAAGGGCATGATCTAGGCAGTTGAATTGCGCTCCCAGACACGGTATCATCTCCTATTGGCACTTTTAAGTATCTATGAGACTTTATATTTATCGCCAACCTGGAAGAACCCAATGAATTCCTGTGCTTTGTCCTGAGTCTTGCAGGAGCGATGTTGTGCAACACGCCAAGAAAAGGGACGGGCTGTAACGCTGTCCATGCTAGACTCCTCCTAACGCGATTTGTGGGGTATCAATTGAGTTTTCGTAATGCAAAAACTCGACTTAATTGACAATAATTATTGATATCAGATTTTTCTTTTCGAGTTTAGTTAAGCTTTTTAGGAACAGTGCGGCAGTGCGGTCTCGAAGCCCAGTGTGCCCTCTTCATCAGCTTTGAGAAGTACACTTTGCTCCCTGGACTGCGCCTGGCTTGATACAGTACGCTCTAGCTGTATCAAGTCACCGATAGGGCTTGTTTCAGGTTGGTGGCTTTTGTGTCTCCATATCCTCGCGAATAACCGGGTGATTACAGCCTTGCCAAGTGGCGTACAGTGATTTCTCAAGACTCGGAGCAAGGATTCCACGGCTATCAAGGGGTCACTACGATTGATTAACCCTTTTTGGTAATCTATCATACAGCGGAAGGATTCAAGGCTTTCTGCACAAAATTAGGGCCGCCGTGTGGCTGATCGAGCACCGCCTCATGCGCATGATAGTCTAAAATAATAATTGCCATCTATTTAACCGTATGTTTTCCTACTTCCTTTCATAAAAATATACAATCAAGCTTTTGAGCAATATCTGCATCTATGGTCGAAACTATCTGGATCTATCCTTATCCGGGAGAAGAAGCTGCCAGCGATAATGATGATATGAAATGGGAAAATCATGTTGTCAACTACTTGAAAAGCGCAGCCCGAAGCCCGCCCTCTGCGGGGTTTGCTAGTCAATCATTGTACTCCGGAGATATAATCACGTTAGAAAAAAGAATTAGTGCAACCGTCTCGCGATATTGTGTAAAATGTTCCGGTTCTGGCTACTTTGGGGCCAGTGGGTGGGATACTTGCAGGAATTGTACGTTCTAATAGCCCCTACTTTTTGCCATCACAATAAAACTCATCTTCCATGCAGCTACCATTGCTTCCGATGTCACGCTTTCTACGTCTGACTTGACCGCACGCAGCAGTGTCCACAATCACACATTGATGCCAACACAAGATGATATATCTGCTGGATCTGCATTCATATGCACCTTTGGCATCTCAGAAGGCGGCAAAAATAGTCTTACTGTAGTATTCCTTTGGCGAAGCTCAGGGCGCGCGCCAACCCAACCAGGGTATCTCTTTTCTCTGCGTACGCCACTCGGATCTCCTGGAAAGGGTGTTCTAGTTGATGAAAATATGTACAACTCATCTGCAGCTGCTACAACGACACGATGCATCAGTGGAGTTTTCCGCAAATGCCCTACTTCAACGTCCCGCCTTGCGACACACTCATTCACATCTCGTCCATCTTCTTCACCCGAGCTGAGCTCCACAACTATACCTGCATTTGCAATAGTCGTTATTGTGATTGCCAGCTGCATTGGTATTGTTGTTTTAGTTGTTGTCGCATCCAAGTTCCACTCTGCTGCTACAGGCCGGCCGAGGGGTTCCAAAGCCTGGAGGCTGAATGTCCTGCAACGAAGGGTTAGATCAGCCATCACACCACCAGCCCGTGTGAGGCTGGCTCGTGGGCATAATACTGACATTAGAATATCGAGCCAAGAAGAACATGGCATGGATGTCGTGGAGAGATCTGAGTCGCCCCCTCCAACGTACGAAGAGGCAGTCTCTGAGGCGAGAATATGACAGGATACCTAGAAGACACGAAACTTTTGGCGAGGGGAGGCACACACTCATTCCAATCCATCTGGGATTTCTTTTTTCTATTAGAAAAAAATGTGATTACCTCATACATGGCGAACCATGTTATTTCTTTATGACAATTTGGGGGAGTGTAAGTGATGACATCAACGTCGCTCCGAAGGTATCTTTTGCGGGTGAAAGTGATCTTGATAAGGGTGTATGAAAAATTTTCAAACAATTCTTAATTACTATATCCTCTAGGATTCACATTCTTGCTGTGCTTGCAAAATCCATAATCTCTCATATAATCGTGGCAACCGTTTGTCCACAAGCCAAGGCCAAGTGTAAGAGTCGACTTCTAAGTCTACAGTCGATTTGGCAACGCCAACAACGCATGCGAGCCAGGCGGTCTTATCCTAACAATTTCTGCTGTGACATTTCTAACAACCGTAACATTTGCTCCAGTTCGGGGCGTGACTCCAACTGCCGTCAGAGTTCAACTGTCAAGCCGAAGCGCGGCTGCGGGGTTGTTCGCCCGCACTAACCCGCGGGTGAAGTTGGGCAACGTCATTCTTTCCGCTCGAACCGCATTGCATCCACCACAATCCATCAGGAGAAGTGGGGTTTCAAGCTGTCATTTCGAAGATCTTGCAGGCAATAGTCGTTGGCAAGGGCTTAAAAACTGTGCTCAATCGAGCGACAGATAGCACGTAGTTCCCTACCTCGCCTCCGGCTTGAACAATCTTTATTCACGTATCGTGTCCATCTGAACACACAACTGTAGAATCAATTTTCATAATGGCCTCAAAGGTCCCCGATCAGATGCAGGCAGCGCAGGTGGTGGAAGTTAGCCGCCTGTAAGCATCCGCTGTCATTGATCACTGGGCTAACAAGTCGCAGGTGGGAAAGCCATACAAAATAAACCAAGTCGCCGTGCCCAAAGACCTTGCCGAACATGATCTCCTTCTCAAGGTCGCCGTCGCATCCCTCTGCCACACCGACTTCATGGTTCGCGATGGCGTCTTCGGCACGAACTTCCCCCGTACCGGCTCCCACGAAGGCGCAGGCACTGTCATCGCCGTGGGCTCGTCAGTCAGGGACTTCAAGGTCGGTGACCGCGTCATGGCTGGCCTCAACTACGGCACCTGTGGCACCTGCTTCGACTGCCTCCATCCTGATGATTTTCACCAGTACTGCACGAGCTCGGGCGGCGCGCTCGGCATCTCGCGGGACGGCTTCTTTGCAGAGTATGCGCGGGTGGATTCGCGCACGTCGGCCAGGATGCCCGATGCCGTGAGCTTTGAGACGGCGGCCCCGCTTGCCTGTGCGGGCTGCACCGTCTACCGTGGCGTCTTGCAGGCGGATGTCAAGAAGGGCGAGTGGCTTGCGGTTGTGGGCTCTGGAGGTGGGTTGGGACACTTGGGGGTCAAGTTCGCAAAGGCACTTGGGTTGAATGTTGTTGGCGTTGATGCACGGGACGAGGGGCTGGAGCTGACGAAAAGAGCGGGCGCGGACGTGATTGTTGATGCGAGGATCGGAAACAAGGAGGCCGTGCAGGAGGTGAAGAAAATTACTAATGGCGAGGGCGTGACGGCTACTGTTAATGTAAGCGATGCGAATAGTGCGGCGGCGACGTCGTGTGCTATCACAAAAATGCATGGCACTGTGATTCAGCTTGCACAAGTAAGGCCTTGTCCCCTCCTTTTGGCACACAGCATTAACATCGACCAGCCTGAGAATGTTTCGATTCCTTTCCCGGAATTAATCTTTCGTGATATTCGTATCCGGGGTTCGGTCATCTCCACTCCCAAAGAGGCGCGGCAGATGCTGGACGTTGTGGCCGAACATAGAATATCGGTTGAGACAAACGCATTCAATGGCCTAGGGGAGATAGAGAGACTGGTAGAGCTGGCAGAAGGTGGAAAGATGAAAGGCAAGGGCATCCTTATCATGGATCCAGAGCAGCTCAGATAGCGGACCAATACGCTTTCAAAAGTTATGCAGTGTCGCTCGAGTTAGTCTCTTTGTTGATCACAGCTACGCGCGTGAGCGAATGGAGTTCAGGGATTTTTGCGATACAATCGATAGATGCATCAAAAATATTTGAAATCTAACATTAGTGTGGAGCTCTTTGTATCGCAAAAGTACTGCAGCTGCCAATATCAAAATTGTAGTGTGTTACATGTCAATACTACTTCCGCGCCCATTCTAATATTAAGGGCTTTGAAACTTCTATAGAATGAGTTGTTTTAGTTTCACACATCTTCCTGTGACTTGTTGGACCTTTTCTTCTGCGAATCAGGGACATGTTGGTTAACAATTCTTGTACATACCTAGGTATCGAGATCTATTTACTATAATTATCCATTCACGTCCACACTTCAACTTAGCAGACAGTGTCACGAATTTATAAAAAGTCAAATCTTCGCAAGCACACGAGCCTAAAGACGTCGATACCTAAGAACCAGAACCCAGGTGATTTGAATGAATCAATCGCCGGTATTTACATGACCAACATTCTTCTAAGCCACATCGGCATGAGCGGTGCTCTACAAGATGTCAAGAATCCGACGTTGTTTGGATTACCAGGCATACTTCAGAACATTTTTTACCATAAGATTTGGATTAACTTCCCTTCTATAAGAGTTTTCTATGCCAGATGGCAATTATCCGTTGCCTACGACAATGTTGAGTCGTGGTTCGGATTTCAGTGTAGCTTACCACCCTAGCTTCTCATAAGCAAGCAAATACTTTCGGAAGGCTTGAGCTATTTTCTCACCAAAGGATTTTGGCTGATCAATTAGATAAACAGGCCGACAAATTGCTGTCCATGACCCCTATTACGCCCATTTAGAGTGCAACATCTCGATCTACCCATGTACATCTCACAACCCTTGTCACGCAGAGCGGATGACAGGCATGAGTACTATTTCTACAGTGCAAATAATGCTGCTAATATCTTCCGAGGGCTTAGTCGAAATGGAGGTCATATCAAGCATACGACTCTAAAGCTATAGGTCAGAATGTTGGCTCGATAGTCTCACGGCTATCATAAAAAACAGTAATTTTTATCTCCAGGTAATGTCCAAAAATTCCTTGAGCATAGAGGTCCAGAGATTGCATGAAGAAATTAGGAGGGTAAGCCATGCACTAACGGGCAATGGGAGTCTTGTAAAAATAATGGAAACGCCATCATCGATAACACAGACTGCCTCGGCATATTTCGCCGACTATTCAAAGATAATCAATTTTTAGGAAGAGAGATAGGGACTGAAATCAACTTTTGGGACTGATTTGCAATTGGACATGCCAACAAGATATACTGCTTCCTAGTGTGATGTGGATAATTGATATTTCTAATTTGAATATAACTTTCAAAAGTCATACATTCAGTGGACATTTTCCTTCGAGAAATTGAAGGTTTCCTTTCGATGTCCAGATATTTTAGGCCTACAGAGAGCGCTGCACTCATTTGTTCTTCTCGCTGACTCTTCGAGCGGGCCATAACCCAGAATATGATTTTCATCGATTACCAGCTTTCCCGACCCACCCCCAGTCATTTCTTTGCCTATTCGCCTAGTCTCTGCAAGAATAAATACCCCAAATGCCTGTTTCTCTGGGATAATTGCAGGTTTCAACCAGTGTTTGTCCCAGTACGTGAACTCGACGATATCAAGACTTGAGCCAAGCAGCTTTAAAACAGACAAATCAAAAAAGCATTCACCTGAAACGTAACCCCAGATACTGAAGATAGGAATGTCGATTTCCAGTTTGATTCGCTTGATCTTTGAGCCTCCTTTGATCATCACAGCCACCCGCTTAATGACACCGCTATATTGCGGCTGGTAGTTGAAACCTATTTTATCGTCTGGCTCCAAATAGGCCCAGAATAACGGTTAGACTCAATTACGAGGGAAAAAGCGATTGTAGCTTCTTTAGTTGCCAGCGGCAGAAGTATTTGGGAAGTTTTGGGAGAAAATCTGACTCTGAGGCATTCCTCACTTCCATAGACCCATTTATCATCTCCAGGAAGCTTCTCTTCTTCCTTTTCTGGTATTTCGTCGGGTCATGATGCTTCTTTCCACAGCTCTTCATACCATTCGAGTTCGTTTGACTTTGTATGGCACCGCGCTCTGAGCCAAAGCTGCTCTAGACCTTCCGACAGTCTTTCTTTATTTGCACGCAGCCAGTGGAAAAGTCAAATATTTCCTCTTTGATTCCGTTCATCATCATATTTAACTTGACCTAGTATGTCCAAGCGATGAAAGAAGATGCTGAGAGTCGACATCCAAAGCTCATGTTATATTTGGTTTCGAATCTCGCGAGGAAGCTTGGGAAAAGGGAACATTTCCGTTAGGTTCTCCCTGGCAATCGTGAACAAAAGAATCAATAGAGTTTTATCGACGCAACACTAGACAACTTGAGTTTTCTTGATTTATGCTGTGAATATAAGCTAGCAGGTTAAAAAATATTGGTTAATGGTTGAGGGCACTGTAATTTAAATAAGCTTCATGGTATTTTGGATGACATTCGAACACATCTGGCATACATGAAAGAACCCTAAGAGTGGTTTATTATTTAGATGTACAAATCTGGGTTTGAGGCTTGTCTGTGCCACAGTTACTCGGAATCATATATAGATGGTTCTTGAATAATTCTCTCAATGAAGCTGTCTACAAAAATTGGTCTTGATGTTTTGAGCAAGTATAAGCTTTGTGTGATGTTTAATGCGACACATGCGACTATCTCCTGCTTGTATAGTACCTCTCTAGCTAGAGAATTAGCCTATACTGCGTAGCTATAGCACTGATATGATATCAACCTATTTTGATACTCTACATACTTTTGGGGGGATGATTTTCAGCGATGCTGTGGCCTAGCACATTTCCGCATATCTGAACAACGGCTCTCAGTCTACTGCATTGGTATCACTAAATACAGAATGGCTAGTAGATTATTTAAAGTATCATTTAATCCTTAAAAATAGCGCATAAATATACATTTATCCTCGCCTTTTCTCGATCACGGAAGGGGTGCCCTCAAAATCGCAAATATTCTTACCCCTGGCCTGTTTAAAATCCGCCGACCACAAACCGCGCCCCTCAACAGACAACCCCGCCCGATACCTACATGCAGCGCCAAGTTTCACGACAGCCTTTCAATTCTCCCTGGAACCTGGGCTTTTACGAATCACCAACCTTGAATGCCATCACATGTCCCCTTCTCCCGGACAAACCCCCAGCAGCGGGCGGGGTTCCGATGCAGCTCTGGGCCCTGACTAGCCCAGCATCCCTCTGCACCATAAAGAGGACGACCGCACACCAACCACCACATCCGCAAAGTCAGGCACGTTGTACCCGCCTTCTTCGCAAGTCGAAATAAAACACACCGAACAATTGATCTTCTTCCGTGACGCCAAGTGCGCTTTTTCGCGACAAGCATCCTTTACCCTGCGACCACTCCCATCATCTCCAACTCGACCTACCATACGATATCTCACCAAGAAAAAGACAAGAGCTATATAACCAAAAAAAAAAATGACTCCCCCAACCATCAATCCCCTCGACCGCCTTGCCATCCAAAACATCCTCTCGCGCTACTGCGAAGCCCTCGATACCAAGATATTCGACCTACTAGACAAGGTCTTCGTGCCCGACGTGGTGGCAAATTACCCCTTCAATCCGGACATGAAGGGCGTGGACACGGTGCGGAACGCGATCCAGAACCGGTAATTTTGTCCCCTCGTCTACCCATGTTCTTGCGCATCCCAAAAACCGATTTTGTCTCTTTTTTTTTTTTGTTCCAAGAGACCAAACAAAAAAAAAGAAGCAAGACGAAATAAAAATCCTCAATTTTTTTTAAAAAAAAAGATTTTAAAAAAATTTCCATAACCTACATCCATCCTCTACTATACCATGTTCCAACACACCACTAACTTCCCCTTCCCCTCCCTCAGCCTCGGCCCCATCCGCACGCACCACAGCCTCACGACGCAAACCATTGTCTTCGGCAGCGACGCCAAGACAGCCAACGCGGTGACGTACTTCCTGGGGGCGCACCTGGGCCAGGGCCCGCACGAGGGCAAGGTGCTTACAGCGTACGGGCGGTACATCGACGAGCTGGTGCTGCTCGACGCCGTGGGCGGCGACTACGAGGGCGTGCAGGGGGCGAGCGGGGTGTGGAGGATCAAGCGGCGGACGGTGCTGTTCACGGGGCGGGTGGGGGATGAGGCGATTATGAAGGAATATTAGGGGTGGGGGCTGGCTGGCTGGCTGCGTCCATGTGTGCCTTTCTTTCTTTTTTTTCTCCAATCGTTAGCGGTTCGGTTCTGTTCATGACGAGGAGAATAAAGAGGAAAAGAGAGATATGGGGAAGAGTGTTGGATCGGCATTGAGACACTAGGGACTACGACTATAACTACAGCTACTACATGAGAGCGGGACGGTAGGAAAGGTCGGCTGCGCGGCGGAGCCTGACAAGACGTATGGACTAGGCATGGACATAGGAAATGAGTACAAGGTGAATGCCCAAGGGCGAAACGACAAAAAAAGGACAAGCAGGCAGTAATCCATATCCAAATGAGATCGCGGGTATCGTGGCTCGAAAAGAAACGAGTGTGCCCAAAGGAAAAAGCTACCGATTTTTCCCCCTTCCGCTGTTGCGCGCTCGAAACGCTGCATGACTCCAAATAGAAATCCACACGACCTAAGGAAGTACAAGAAGGAAAACGGGTGGTGTGATGGCATGTTGGGCTTCACACATTAGTATCATCTGGGGGGGTTGGCCGTGGTCGCTTCCGAAGCATCAGCCGGTCCGGCTGGGCCGCCGTCCTGGTGTAGCTGGCGTGTGCTGCCCTTCCAGGCATCTTTGCTCTGGTTTGGCCTGTATTCTTTGAGATGTATTTTGGCTGCATCCGCTCTGGCGCCAGCCTCCCTCATGATCTGGTGCCGTATGTGGCGCGGTGACATCTCGCCGGCTTCTTCCAGCCTGTCCAGTTCCTCAATGTCGCTGCTGCTCATGCTGCTTGACCTCGAGATCTGAGTGTAGACTATCTGTTCGCCTTCGTACTTTTTGCGATCGCGCTGCTCCTGCTTCATGGCCTCCATCTTCTCGGCATCGCCCTGGCTGTCAATGGTTACGACATGGAGGCCTGGAAAGTTGGACTCGAAAAAGGCCTTGAGCTGCGGGAGAAGTTTGTGATTGGGACGGTAGGTTCCAGAGTCATTATCGATTACTAGTTCATAATACGAGGGATCGGTCTTGGGTTCGTCTGACGGCGGGAATAAACCGCTGGAAATGGCATCGGGTGGGTGGGAGGTGTTATTCCCTCCGGCCTCGGGAGGATCTCGGCGGTGGTGTTTCAGTCGACGTATGAAAAACTCGCCGGAGAAGGCTACGTATGAGGCTACGTCACTGTGCATGGTGTGTTTGGACAGCATGTCAATACCAAATTCCTTGCCTGTTTCAGTGAATCGGAACAAGCCGTCAAGTGTCAGCACGTAAGTGAAGATGCGACCGCCCCTGTCGTAGTGGACGAGCTCGAGGAACTTTTGGGTGAAGCCTAGGCAGGGCTCTTTGAAGACCTTGTACTCTGTATTTTGGTCGAAGTTGTAGACGCGCGCATGCTGGTGGTGCAGGGTCTTGGACAGGATGAAGCCTTTGACGCCCTGAGCCGTGAACATGGCCTTGACGAAGGGCTTGAATTCGACATAGCGATGGTACATGGCTTCGGGGGTGGGGCCTCGCAACTGCATCTGGTTGGCTTGGAAGCTGCAGGCGTCAGTCAGTGAAGGGGGTCAATGTCGAGCTTCTTTGAGACTCACTTGTATCGCTCGGGTTTTGGCTTGCCCGTCCGCTTCGATATCTCGCCCTGGCCCGGTTCCTTTTGACCCAGCAAACGCCCCAGCAAGGGCGAATAATGACGTATATAAAACTGTGGACCCACGGTGTAGACACGGCCGCCATTCTCGTCCTGCGTCTTGCCCAGCACCTCGACGCTCACATGGACGAAGCCATGCATGTGCTCGACCTTGTTGAAGCACACGGCCACGGCGCGCAGCAGGTAGGCGCGCTTGCTTCCCATGCGCTTCTTGATGGGGTAGGCGCGCTCCTTGATGCCGGGCCAGCTGTCGTTGAGCGAGTTGACGACGACGTGGGCATTACCCAGGCGGTCGTCGTGGTCGGCCGGGTCCTCGTCGTAGATGCGGCACTTGAGGCGGAAGCCCGAGGCGGGCACGTTGGCCACGATCCACTCGGTGTTCCATACAGGGTCGGTGTTCTGGCGGATGGTGGGTGTGCGCAGCTGCAGCGGGGGATCTTCTTTGTGGCGCGTGGGCAGGTCGGTGGTGAGCTCGGCGACGATGAAGGGATCGGCGGAGAGGGTGTTGATGTCGGCGAGCGGGAGGTTGGTTGCGCGGTGGAAGGTGAACTTGACCGTGTAGCCCGGGGGCGCTCTGGGGACGGGGGTGTCGTCGAAGCCGCCCTCGGGGCCCTTCTTGCTCTGGCTGGTGGCTGTCTTGCGCGGCTTGGGCGGGGCAAATGGCGGGGCATTGGAGGCCGTGGACGGGTCGCTGGTGGCGCTGGCCTTCTCGGTGGACGCGGGCGACGTGGGCGACGTGGGCGACGTGCCGTTGACGCCGCTGTGCGGGCTCGAGTCGCTGTCCCCCGCCATGGTCGATTGCGCTGGGCCGGCTGTGGTCGGCGGCCGAGGGAGCGGGCGGGCGCGAGCTTATGAAGACGGCGGGTGCTTGGCCGGCAGCGCGATGCGCCGAGGATGCGGAGGCTGCGGAGACTGCGGGTGGGCGGGAGAGGTGGGTGCGTTGTGCTGAGGCAGTGCTGGGAGCTGAGCGAGGCTGGGGGGTCACTGGGAGGTGCAGCGCCCACAAGGCCTACGCAGCGTGCAGCCTCCAGGCCGAGCTGACGGGCGCTGAGCAGGCCTTGACCAGCCCTGGCCAGCGCTGGAGCGCCGAAATACCCGTCCAGGCTAAGCCTTTGACGAGAGCCTCCTGGCCAGACAAGCTTTTCGAAGCATCGGGTCTAGCCCTGCCGGAGCCCGCAGCGATCGCACCGCCTCCGCTCGCCTGGCCTGCATTGCATGCTCCGCTGCTGCTGCTGCTGCTGCTGCCGCTGCTGCTGCTGCTGCTGCTGCGAACCGGTTTGCTGCGCGCCTCGCTCTGATGTCGTCGTGTGCGCTGGCCGCCTGTGTCTGCCCCCTCCCCAGCTGGCAGTGCCCGTCTCCGGCGACACTCGCCAGCTAGGCCCCATGCAGCGGCAAGCTTTCCCCAGCCCAGTCTGCTCATTTCATCGCCATCGCCCCGATAGCGCCGGCGCCACCTGGGCCTTTTCTTTTCTCCCTCTCGTTCCCTCATCCTGTCTTCCCGAACGGGCGCTCCAACACCGGCGCAGCCCCCGATTAGCGGCGTCTGCACTTGCCCCTTGCGGTTGGCACCGCAGCGCGCTTTCATCATCACCACGCGCCTCACCAACACAAACTTGGCCTTGGGACACTCTGGTACCAGAGGCATGGCTGCTCTTCAGCCTGCAGTGGGCTATCAATTTCTAACGTCTACGCCGCCAACCGTGGAATCATGGCATCAACCAAATGACGCCGCCAAGACCTGCTCATGCCTCGTCAGGCGCCTCCTCCATGTCTGGGTCGTCCCCGTCCAGCCTCTCGTAGTCGTCCATATTCTCCTTGCTCTCATCTGCATTCGGCGCCCCTTGCCCGTCCTTTTCTTGATACCCAGCTTCTGCCCGCGGCAGGGACCGGAAGCCAGGGCGAGGCGTTGCTGGCGGTGACAGTCTCCAGTCCGGTGGTGACTTGGGCGATTCGAGCTTTGGCGTAGCCACGCTCTCAACGTCATCCAGCACGCCCTCTCTGCCGTCCAGTCTCTCCTTGTCTCTAACCACCCTCTTAACCAGGGCGTCGAGCACGGTATCGCGGCGTCCTTCCTGTCCCTTCTTTGCCGTTTCTCCCTCCTCTACCTTCTCTCGCTCATGCCTCTTGACCATGTCCATCACCTCGTTTGCATGCTTCCGGATGAGGAGCTCGAGCTCCAGCCTATGTCTCTGCTCCATGAGCATCCTCTGTGGGCCGTCTGCACCGTCGGTTGCCTCTCTCTTCCGGTCTTCCACTTTGCGCTGCTCGTCCTCGCGCCAGCGCCGCTCCTCCTCTTCTTCGTCATCCCTCTGGGCCGCTTCGCCCCGGTCCTCAAGGGCATCGATTAGCTTCTTCTTCTCCTCGTCGAATGCCAGCTTTTCCCACACAATGCGAGCAGTCTCGTACAGATACCTCCACCTCGCTCCCTTGGTCTCTGTGCGGTTGACCTTGTTGAATTGGCTGACCTCGAGTCCGGTTCCTTGAAGAATGTCCTTCCCCGTGTGCACAACCACGGGGGTAGCAAAGCAGGGGCCACGGTACGCTGCTGAGGTAAAGGTGCCGCCCTGGCACATGATGAGTGTCATTTCTCTCCCCCCGAATGAGAGAAGAGTGTCTACTGACCATGAAGGCTTGGATGTTCTTCAATCCCCTGTAATAGAATGCAAAGTCTGTGTCGTCGTTGAAGAAGCCCAGCATGTACACCATGGTCATATGCTGTGAGAGTTCGTTCTTGGCTTCGACGTCCAGCTCAAGCATTGGGTTGTTCAAGGGTGCATGCTTGAACTCGAGGTCTAGTTTGTCACGAATCTCGAAGCTATGGTCGCCACCACTAGACGCAAATGTGTAAACATGCATCCAACGGGGAACCATGGCGCCGAGCGGCGATTGGCGTACCTGAAGACGTAGATGTTGCTCGTTTCGTTTCGGTACATCTCCTCGAACTCGCGGGGCACCGGCAGGACGCCCTGGCCCACGTCCATCCTGCCGCTAGGGTAAGTGGTTAGATACGGGTCGTGGATACAAAGATCAATGCAGAGGTCCGATTGGGGCGTCGTGTTGCGGCCCAGATTCATGTGCGAGGGGTAGGGTTGGCGCCTCTTTGTGGATCCAAGAATCTTTCGGGGCAGTACGTTGACACCGTGGTTTCCCATGTCTGCTCGAATCCGCCTTCCCTTGTGTGCTGGAGTCCTCCTTGCTGCGTTTACGCCTTACTCTTTTTCTCCACCGCGTCCTCGCCGATTTCAGGGTGGCTCCTTTTTCGACTCTTCTTCTTGCGTTCCGCCCAGCCGGGTGCCGTGAGGTGAAGAAGAAAGCAAGGTGGCGTGCGCCGAGCTTTGTTGGGGGGGTTGTGGTGTTGAGGTAGTGAAGAGTGGTAAAGCACCCCGCATGGTAAACAGCATGTGAATCCACTCACACGTACTCGTTGATGGAGATGTCTCTTGCTCTGACTCCTTTTCACCACGCCCAATCTCGCCGCTCTCCCAGAGGCGTGCCTTTTGCATGCCTCCTGGCGTGGTGACGGGCGGCGAGCTCTCACGCAGCGATCTCTCGGCCCGTCGTCGAAGCAGGGGAGAAAATGATATGTGGAGAAGCAGGTCAAGATTTTCTGGCCGTTCTTGTGGCTGTGCACCGTGCGTGCTCCGCTCGACCCATAGATACAAGACAGCCAGTTTGCCCAGGGCTTTTTCTCTCAGGAAGTCGTCTGGGGTCGGCCAGCGTAGGTAGTGCGCAATTGGAAGTGCCGCGATGCAATTGGCCGGCTGCAGTGGATTGCTTGGGTGTGCATGCGTGCCTACATGTACTGCGACTACACAAGACTGCCCATGTGAAGGCTTGGCCGCAGTGAAACTACACTACCTACCGCCCAGCCCTTTGTCTGACCAGGCCGGCGCCAGCCCTCGTCGAGGGACGCGAACGTGTCCTCGAGCCCTGTTTCTGCTTCCGTTTCAGCCATTGATATCCAGACAAGCAAAGGGCTCCATCGCATCAAGGCCGCCAAGCGCCAGGCTCCCCCGCCACGCCCAGCAGCCGTCGCAGCCTCCAAGCACCAAGCCGCAGGAGTCATGTGGCGCCCCGTCCCAAGCCTTGCCTCCTGTTGCGCTGGCCATATCACCCCGTCGCCGCCGGCTGCGAGGCGCAAAAACCCTAGGGCGTCGTCAGCCTTTTGTAGATCTCCCTAGCATCCCTCCCCGAAAGCAGCTACAGCGCGCCAAGCCCCGCCGGGATTGTATACCTGCAGCGTGCGCTAGCCCGCGGACGGACTCCGATAGCGCGGCCAGCCTCAGGAAAACGGCACCATCGAGCATCCAATCCCACCCGGGCAAACAACCTTTCTCTGCGCCAGACGCCCTCGCGCTCAGCAACCATGCCGAAACCACTCCCTGCAGTGGGCCTGGCCTCCAGCATCGTCCAGATCATCGACTTCTCCGTCAACCTGCTGCAGAAGGACCACAAGATTTACCATCCCACCGACGGCGACCTGCTGGAGAACCACGCCGTGCTGCAGGACATTGCCCACAACCTGTTCCGCCTCACCCTGCGCATCGACGAAAACGACCTGAAGCGCCTGAGCTCCGAGAAGAAGGGCAAGCTGAGCGAGGCCGCCGAGCACCTCCTCAAAATTAGCGACGACGCAAAGGACCTCACCGGCCCGCTCATTGATGCCATCCTGCACGCCCGCGCAAAAGGCTCCTATGGGGACCCCAATTGGAACACGGCGAGGGACGCCCTCCTCACCGTGTGGAAAAAGAAGGATGTCACCACTCTCAAGAAGAAGCTCCGCGTAGTCCGGAGAGAAGTCGACACCACGCTTTTGCTCGCGCTCCGGTGGGTTCTGTCCTTGCGCTTTTTGCAACGTTGCCGCTCATCGACTCTAGCCAATACCTGGACCAATCCGCAGAGACGGGCCTGCCCGTCTTTAGCGCAGAAGATGCGCGCACTCATCATCTTGAAAAATGGCAAAACAAGGCCATGGAGGCTGTCCATGACAACGACTGGAAGCCAAAGAACAAGAAGGACGTCGACGAGTTTTCGAAGCAGCAGGTCGACTCCCTCATCACCTCGGAGAATGAGGCCCACTTTTGTCAAGAAATGTTCGCCAAGCTGTACTCACCAGTCCTAAACGATCGCCTCCACAGCATCAGTAGTCCGCACGAAGGAACCTTTGAGTGGGTATTTGACTCGCAGCTGAAATCAGGAAACAATTTCCTGGAGTGGCTGGGTAGCCCGAGCGGCCGCAATCTCTTTTGGATAACGGGTAAAGCCCTCTTCCAGTACACGCTGACCCATCTTATTTCTGACGACCTGAGCAGGAAAGCCGGGATCTGGTAAAAGCACGCTAATCAAGTATCTATTCCGCAACCCACGACTCTTCCCAAGCCTTGAAAAATGGTCGGGTCATTCTCCGGGCATCTTGGCCGGCTTTTTCTTCTGGAACTCGGGTACCTGTTTGCAAAAGTCGCCGGCCGCACTATTGAGGACATTGCTCTATGAATCCCTTCAAGACATGATTTACGGTCCGCTGGAACAGGATCCGAGCATAGTGCAGATTCTCTTCTCCGACCACTGGAACCAATTCATCTCGTACGGCGGCGGCATGCATGACCTCACTTTTCCCCAGCTCCACCGCGCATTCGAGCTCATGACTTCCGATGCGACCAAGAAGTTTTTCTTCATAATCGACGGTCTGGATGAGATTGACGGTTATCCCGCCGAGTTATTCGACTTGATCAAGAGCACGGCAAAACGGGAGAATGTCAAAATTTGCGCTTCAAGCCGCCCGTTGCCCGTCTACCAGACCGAATTCGAAAAGAATCCCACACTCTCCATCGATGCCATGACGAATGATGATATTCACACATATGTCGTAGGCAGATACGATGAGGACGAAAAATTGGCCAAAATTCGCGGTGAAGAGTCGGAGAGCAAACCAGAACCAAGCATTGTCGACGCTATAATCGATAAAGGATCGGGCGACTTTCTGTGGGCGAGGATGGCAATGGAGCACTTGATTCATGGCACAAAAGAGGAGGACGACCTGGCTTCTTTTCTTTCGCGGGTGGAGGCTCTCCCCTCCGGCCTCGAAGACCTCGTTTCTTATGTTTTCCATAACATGGAAGAAGAAGATCTGAAGCAGGCGGCCAGGCTCTTTCGCTTGCTTGATGCCCATGGGTATCCAAGTGTTCTCGAGCTCTCCTTTGCAAATGAGGCCGACCCAAAATCGGGTATTGCTCTCAAAATCAGTCCCCTCAAAAGCTCACAGGTTGAGGAGCGGATCGATGCAATGCGAGATCTCTTCAGGGTGCAGTGTAAATCCTTCCTTACCATCTACGAGGCCTCTGACCTGGATCAACCAAATGGCGTCGACTACGAAAACACAGAAGACCTTGACCGTCTCAAAGTCAACTACTCACATCGATGCGTACGGGACTTTATTCAATCTTTCGAAATTCAAGACAAGATCCTCCAGACGACCGGCAATCAGTCCTTCAACCCAGATGAGTATTGGGCCAACGCATCGCTATGGTCCCTCAAGACCCTCCGCTTAGACACTGAATCAACAAAAGTCTGGCACCACATCGCCAACGCCATGGAATACTCCCTTCGCCTCCAAGACGCCGACGGGAAATGCCGCGTCTCGTACCTTGACGAAGTTGGTCGCGCTGCCGTCACCGCTCCAGACCGCAAGGAGAATATACACACCATGGACTATCCGCCTGGCCCCACGCTCGAAACGTTCCTCGATCTCGCCGTCTGGCTCAATCTCCAGGGCTATATTGCCATCAAAGCGAAGGAGGCTCCGCGGAAGGAGATCAGACATGCCATCGATTACAACCGCGAGTTGCGCAAGCGGCTTGGGAATGGTGGCGAAGCAAAGTGGATTGGAGACCGGAAGCGGCTAAAGGCTGCGTATGTGCGGACTGCGCCTGAACTGGACAATCTGCTCGAGTACTATACCAAGGCTGTCAAGTTTGCGACATCGAAGCCGCAGATGGACATTCCGGAGGCGGTGTAGAAGGGCTTGTGCTATGGTCGTGGGCTAGACGAGACGTGGAGGGGGGGCATTAGAGAGTGGCTTAAGATAAACGGAAGGCGCAGTTGGTGGGTTGGCTGTGAAAGTGCCGCGCCGGTGGTGCTTCGTTGATGTAGGCGAGGAAAAGGTTCTCGGATGGCATGTGGGTTTGGCTTAACGGCGTACTGGCATTCCCGTCAGAGGGTGCTGGGTTTGGGGGGGTTAGATACCATTCTGGGCGTACGAGCGGAGGTGATGAGTTAGATACCGCTTGGGGTGCCTATTCGTAGAGTCGTTTTTCTGCGATGAAATCAATCTTTTTGGTTTTTAACCAGGCTTACATTGGCTTATCGTGGTTAGCACTGCCTTGTACTCCTCTTGTTAGGGAGCCATGGGATGATGGAATTGACGTGTGGTTGAAAAGGATGTAATGTGGTGGGCAGCGTCTTTGACATGCAAGCCTGAAAAGGGTAGCTTCATTGCTGGGCTTGGAAGGTGGTGTTCACGTCTGAACAGCTCGAGATCAAAAAAACTGGCGGCGCCGCCTTTTTCGAGGCTTGCTCACCGTTGGTCCAAACGGCTGGAGCGAGATCTCAAAGCGGTTGAGCTGACGGTAACTCGAAGAGGAACAGGGTCAGGTGGCGGAGTTCCCCACGGGCATAGCTCCCGTTATCGATACGCCGCCTATCGATATCAGAACGCACGTGCCAATGCGACTTGGCGGCCGCGTGTTTGCTCTTACATCCGATGAGCCAGAAATGATGGAGTCAGTCTTGAACGTCTGGGCACGAATTGCTACTTTTTATCCAGACGACCGTACTCGCCAGATCGCCTAGAATGCCTTGTCTTCACCTTCGTCCCTAGACTTTCACCCCCGCCGTTCGCGCCTTTCCAATCGCTCGCCGCCGTGCATCATGGCCTCGAGCCACCCGCAACCGAAGAACCCCCAGCCCACCAATACCATCATTGATCTCGAAAACGGAGACCGGATCGCCCACGGCGACTCCTCGCTGTCGAACCAGGGTCCCGCCTCCGAGTCCACGACCCCAGAGGCACGTCGCAGCCAGGACGGCTCCATCGGGCGACCCTTCTTTGGCTCGCGCCTCGCCGCAGTCCACGAGAGGGTCCAGGACAGGATTCCGCCCGCCGTCGCCCGTCGATGGCACAGAGCTGGGGCGTGGATCAGAGGCCCCGAGCCCCCCAGGATCTACCGCATAGACCCGTGGTTCGAGAAGGTGCAAAAGTTCCCATCTCGTCTGGTTGCGCGCCTTCCGCGGGCGGGCCGACTATGCCTGTTTGCGACAGCCTTCGTTCTGTGGATAGTGCTATTTGGAGTTATCATCACCGACTTCAGCTTGCCTTCGGATGTTGGCGGGTTTGGGGCACCCGTCAGGCTGTCTTGTATCACGAGGTTATGGTATGTTGCGCGTTCATACGTGGAGGGAGCCTGTACTGACAATGACCAGGCCGGATTCCCCGAGTTGCGGTCTCGATGGCGCCAACTGCCTCCCTTTCGATGACAGTAGCTTCGCCTTCAGCTGTCCTGCCAACTGTGCAGGTGTCTCAGTCCTCAACCCTCGGACCATCGGCGACGAAACGATAATATACCGGCCATTGGTTGTAGGAGGGACACCGGAAGCATCGGAGGGCGATCAACTCGTATATCGGGGCGATTCTTTCATTTGTGGAGCCGCTATACATGCTGGAATTCTGCAGAATGGACGCGGTGGCTGCGGTGTGCTCACCCTGACGGGGGAGAAGTCCAGCTATGGTTCTGTTCAGAGGAATGGCATCTCGAGCGTCGGCTTTAACTCGAGCTTCCCGCTGTCGTTTGACTTTAGCACGGACGAGAATGTAGCGAGCAGCGCCCTTCAGTGTCGTGACCCACGGTGGAACCTGCTTGCTCTTTCTACCGTCTTTACAGCCCTCTTTTCGCTCTTTGCATGGACCCCCGCCGCGTTCTTCGGGCCTGTCTTTACCATCATCTACTTCCAAATCGCCATGGCATCCGATCCTCCGCCGTACAATGATTACCCTTCCCTTGCCTCGGTGGCTCTAGGGAAGTTTCTCCCGGCGGCTTTTATTGCTGCTTTGCTATATCGCTTCGTTGTTCAAAAGACATTGAACAAGTTGACTGCACATATAGAGAAGACAATTCTTTGGTTGGGCGCCTGCTGGGTGGGCGCTCTGAGCAACATTACTCTAGATATGATTCCCATTCAACGACTCACTCCTCACGATTTAAATCAGCAACCCGGGGCCATAACAGCATTGGTGTTTATCGTGCTTGCCATTGTGGCCATAGCCATATACCAAGCGTGGTGTTTTAGAAACGAAGGGAGACTGCCTCGTTATCTGGGCCTATACGCAATCCTCGGCCTCGGCTTGCTCATCCTGCTAGCGGTGCCCAGACTGAACCTGCGCATTCACCACTACATTCTAGCACTGCTCTTACTACCCGGAACATCGCTCCAGACTCGACCAAGTCTGGTCTATCAAGGCCTCCTCATCGGCCTGTTCATCAACGGTGTAGGGCGCTGGGGCTTCGCCCCAATCCTCGAAACCGCCGCCGCACTGCGCGGTGACGCGCAACTAGGCCGCGGCATCCCCGACGTGTTTCCCCCCACCATAAACGGAACCGAAATCATGTTCGCGTGGGGCGAGCTGGTGCGCGGGTACGAGGGCGTGAGCGTCCTGGTCAACGACGTCGAGCGCTTCCGCGGCTTTCGCAGGGACGGCGACAATAATTTCACCTGGGAAAGGAGGGATCTGGATCATCCTGAGTTCTTTCGGTTTGGGTTTGTGAGTTATGCGCCTTTTGCGTCGACGGTGTATAGTGATTTTACGAGAGCGGGGACGTGGTTACCGAATGGGACGTGGATTGATATTCCTCCGGGTCTGAGTTGAGGGGCTAAGAGTTTAAGTTTTTTTTTATAATGTGGCATGATTTGGTTGAGATGATGAGATGATGCGGCGAACATATGGAACGATGCGGGTGCCTTGTAATGCTGGACAGATAATACGTCTCTAACCTTGCAATAAAATGCATAAGGTTTAACTAGAATCTTTCTCAAGGACAACGCTCCCGTACATCATAGCAGTGAATAGAGGTAAGCTATATTGTGCTCTATATGCTGAGTATGAAGACTGAAAAGATGCCACGGTCATATGAGCGTTTTCAAGCTGTCATTAACCTTACTGTCTACCGCAAGGTAAGTCAGTGTTTTCAAAGGTACTTTACGCATAAGGAGTTGATATGTATTTCGTGTAACCTAAAACACCACTTATGTGAAGAATAAACCAAGTAACATGGAGAAAGTATCTACATCATCAATTCAGAATAATCACATCCAATTCTCTTGCTTTCTTCCACGTTTAATCAGAATACTGCTATCTTCTACCAAAAAGCAGTCATCTTTCGTTATGATCAAGTGTCAACTTTTTTTAAGAGCAAAAACAAGCAGGGGCTTAGCAATTGGACCTAACACAGACAAATATCTGGATCGTAAATCCACTCCTGAATATCTCTGAATGTCAGGAAGAATAAACCAGAAATCCAACACTCAAGCCACCAGCACACCCTGGGTGGGCAGATCAATGCCAGATTCGACAAAGATAGACTATGGTCGGAAGCGACAAAGGTCACTAGTATTAATCTGATCAGGCGTACCTGAGGGGCCGATCGTATTATGGCGGCCGTGCTGATATTTTTGCGCGTGAGAGGCTGTGAAGATAGTAAGCACCACGATCATCGTCCATGCCCTCGCACAGTCCCAGAACTTTGAGGAGCAATCGTCCGTCAGGACCCGATAGAGTGGGGGGGGAGGCAAAGTATGCATATCTAGAGGCTTTAAAAAAGCTTCAATAGATGTTGCTCTCGTTACTTGCACCGAAAATATATACCAGCATACCGTGAGTGTTAAATTGGATAGATATAAGACAATTGTAGTAAGAAAGCCCGTCCAAGAGCTCACTAAGCAGGAACCGGTGAACAGTTAGCGCCATGGATCAAGACACTGGCTGAAGGAAATGGATGCAAGGCTTGTTGATATGATCTTCAGCGATTTTACGCTGGCCTTTTCTGTTTGTGGGTGCAGAGTTGAAAATTGGCAACTCAGGGTCAGAGAGACGCGATTGTTAACACGGTTCTCGCCAAAAGTGTGACATGTGGTACTCCTTTGTGTCTGCTTTAATCGCCCAGGACTGCGAGCCCCAAGAGTCAAATATATATTATAACGGTTCCAATTCACACTATTAGATGTTGAATTAAACAATATCTTAAGAAATTAACTCTGAGCATTCTCTTGTTAGTATAATACTGTTAGGAAGGCTCATATAGCGTTATTTTACAGACTTGAGCTTTTGTGCAACCTACACAAGGCTTTATATTGCTCGTTAGTGCTAAATCAACTCAGAAACCCTTTCAAGGAGAATCGGTAAGGGGCTTCAACGGACCATCTTTGATTTGTGGATCAAGCTAAAAAAAATCACTCGGCAACAGCGTACTTTATGTCCCAGACAGAAAGACCTAATCTTCATTTATTGATGAGTGGTACAATAGTGGAGCAAGGTCTCGCACCCGTAATATCGACTAACAATTTCTATGCGTCTAGGGTCAAATACACAAGAAGAGGCCGAAAAACCGCCTTGATCAAACGAGAAGTCATTCTTTCTACTGGCGGGTTCAACATCGCCAGACTTCTTAAACTACCGGGGGTATGAGATGCATCCATCTACAAACCATATAAAATCCATATTTAGGTTAATCCCCCACACTCACGGACAAACCGTTAAGGCTATCTGCGAAAGGGCATCAGTTTTGAGGCCAAGCAGGTGGTGCACACTAGCGACGACCTGCTTCAAATATAGTGAGTAGTAATTGCAGTAGCAATGAGAGCCTATGAGGCACTCGAAGGCCCCCACCTGCTTGGGCGGGATTACCTTCATTTGCGTACCTACCTGCCTACCTCACTCGGCCATGAATGACATGAACTGTTACCATGACGTGTTAATTGCTTGTCACCTAGCCGGTCGCCATCCGTTAGATACTCAGCGGGTTCCGTTCGCAAAAGCCCCTCTAACGGATGTAGACAAGGGAACAGCACAATAGCTTCTGTTTGCGGCCCAGCCAGACATCGCTGACGGGGACACGACTGGATCGATATTGGACCGCTTGATGGTATCCAGCAACCCTGTGGCCTTGATCGCCGCTCTCTCGCAACAACTGTCCATCGGCACCGTTCATATTTCGTGAGTCGAATCGGCAGATGAACCTATTCTATGATCACAACTCTCTCTCGATTCCTTTCAATATGGACCGCATGGCCGCTACAGATCCGATAGCGTTGTTGCAGAAACCAGAGGGTGCACGACATACGGCAATGCATCTGTGAGGATGAATTGGAAGACCAAAGCGGTTGCAAAATTCGGAGATCGACGACGTTGCAGGGACTCGTGCGATGGCATCAATGGAGATTGGAAGGATCGTCTATAACAACTTCTGTGCAGACATTGTTGAGGGTCGTCGTGCCGTCGATGCAAGCATAGCACTACTGGTTCCGCAGTCCAATACACAGGATATGATGTATGCGATTGCAGAGAAGGCAACCGCCATGATCGAAGCGGATTTGCAGTCACGGGACCATGGTTGAGACATCAAATGCGTAACCAGAGTCCCAATACGCGGAATCGGGCGCGGAACTGTCATGGGATCAAACCATCTACCTTCTCCGGTATCACTTGCTACGAGGTCTTCGAGAAAAAAAAACCCCCCCGCCTGTCAACAACTTGTAGCTTGCAGGCGTTTTTAGTGCAGCCGACGTGCGAAGAAGAGGTTTTCAAGGCATTACCAAGCATACCAAGGAGCCCCTATAGCTGGCCAGAACATGTCGACTTGCCGGAACGTGTCAACAAAAGCAGACATCAACGAAAGCGAGATGAAGGCAACACCGATCAGCAAGAATGCAATTTGGCAGTCGAAGATCGTGATTGAGATTGAGATTGTTCAGAGGTACGCGTCCCCCCAAGATTTGACAAGAACGAGGCGTGGGGGAACAAGGCGAGAAATGAGAAGCGGATCCCCCCTCGGGGCGATATTTTTAGGCGTGCCAATGACGGGGCGTCTGTCAAACGTGAGGACCCTCGGCAACGGGCAGTCATTGCGAGTCTGAAACGCGGCCTCTGGCTAGCATCGTCGGTCCAAGTTGTGCAAAGTGATGATGTCGTGCAAGGAGGATCCCCTCTGCGGACTCTGACAGCTGCCAGCCATGCGACACGCAAGACGGGGCGGCCGGAAGCCCGGTCGGGAGGGCGAAATGGCTGGAGAGTTTGGCTCGCCTGCAGGCACCTGCCATCGGAATATTAATGGCCTATCGATATGGATACGGTCGATCAACCGCCAGCGATCCCTCATGCCCAAAAGGCTTGGGCGTTTCGCGATGCGGGCGACACAGAGGGCACGGCGAGGTGTGGCGAAGGCCGACTGTGGCTGAGGATGGCGTCACTGCTGCTGTTTTTGGCAACTCGGGGTGGCTGGGGGGCCGCTAGCCACCTAACCATCCGGTTTTTTTTTTTTCGCGCGGCTCCGGAGCGGCCGCTCTGGGTTGCATACGTTGACCTGACAGCCACCCCGACCGCACGTCCCGGCCTCCGACATCCACCCAGCCCGCGCTCGGACTGGCCTGCCACTGGCTGGTAGGCTAGGGCCGTCGTGGTTTTGGTGGGGATAGGGGCTGGCCGATGCCAGGCCTTGGCACCGCATAACGCCAGAGCCCTGCAGGGACGGGGCTGGGCTCGTTGATGTTTGCGTATGCAGGTGGGTAAGGGTTGCACTGCGGGAAGGGGAGGGCGACAGCGCGAGGACAGAGATATAAGGCGACTTTGCCTCCGCCATTGAGAAAAGGCATCCCACAAGCAACCTTCAGTCTTCCACTACCAGCCAAACATCCCAAGCCGAAGACTACCGTCGAGTCCACTGTCATTTTTTGAACGCTACTACATCTCGCAACCAACCACCTCTCTTCCAACAAAAAGACTACCAACCCCCTACCGCAAAAATGCAGTTCTCCATCGTCGCCATCGCTGCTTTCGCCGCCTCCGCCGCTGCCTACGTCCCTGCCAACGGTACCGCCGCCTACTACCCTACCGGAACTGGCGCCGCCGTCCCCTCGGGCACCGGATCCCCCTCTCAGCCCACCGGAAGCGCTCCCTTTGAGGGCGCTGCCAACACCGTCGGAACTGGCTCCGCCATGGCCATGGTCCTCGCCGCTGGAGGTGCTGCTCTGGTACGTTATTGACAAGGTCACACCTTTCGCAAGATGCTCTGATACTAACGACGTCCTCAGATGCTCTAAATCATTCGCATTGCATAGCATGCTCTTCACGACACCTTTTTAACGACTTCGACCTTTTTCTGTGACTCCGGGGCATCACTCTTCTGGCTTCGGGGTATTATATCCCCTTTGTTCTTCTACTTTTCTTCTGCAAACATTAGGGCGGATAGCACCTTTTCTGCATTTACGGCACGCTTTATTCGCCATGCTCATCATAGGGTTTCAACTGGGAATCATCATCTTTCATCTTAGATTGATAGAATTCGGGGGATTAATGTCTTGGTTGCACCGTTGCCTTGGCTGGCTGCACGGTGGTGTGGAACAACATAAAAACATAGATGTATGCATCTAAAACAGTTGCCTACAATGGCACAAGCATAATTTTACATCAACAATCCATATCCAGAGAAATGTGAATGGTCCGAGTGTTTTGCCATACATGGGTTAGAAGTTGACTCTGACAAAGTGGTCACTCTACCACATGACCAAAGAACATCGGCAAAGCAGCCTAGGAAACAGGTCGGATATCTGGTAAATGAATGACAAATGAACAAAGAAATGACCATGGATGTCTTGTTTGGGAAAAGAGTTACTGTTGTAAATATATATAGACGTTTCGAACAAATCCAGACATAGTCAGGAAGAGCACATGTAGTATTAAGGAAGAGCCTCTTGACGCCATCATGACTCGGAGCATGCCCTAATACACGTAGCATACATAACTAGAAACCTCGGAATCATATTACAATACGAAAAGGCCATCGCTTTATTCAACATGTTTTCCAAGTATGCAACCGAAAATGATGCTTGGATTCGACTTGGTGGTTACAGCAAGGCAAATAAGCCGGGCTTCCTCTCTTTTCTACAGAATGCCTTTGATTGCAGGGCTAGAACACGTCATTTCATCAGCAAAGCCGAAAACTGGTCGTTTGAAGGCTTCGGCTTCAACACGTATTTCATTCGCCTCGTATTCATGTCTTCCGTGATAGGTTGTCGCGACACGAGGGCCCGCACCTCTTACACTGCCTATTTGGGCCATAGCGCGGCGCGACGCGACGCGACTTCCCGAGCAACTTTTGAATAGACGGCCCCGACAACAACGCCATCTGCAACAATAGCCACGCCGCCTCATGCCACTTCCTTCTCTTCCAAATAACATGGTCCCCCAGGAAGGAAACCTACTCAAGGGAGAGCCCTTGTAAGTGCCATCGTCTTCATGTCCAACCTTCACCGCCTGACATCCACCAGCCCAGACCCCGCCTATCTCCCCTCGCGGAACGCCTCCGCATACAGGCCACTCCACACATTCAACTTGCCCAAGGGCACCGAGAGGCATTATGGGCAGCAGTATGCTGACATGTACTTTTTGCGCTTGGCGCAATTGAAGAAGGCTGTCGAGGAGCGAGCAGAAGAGGCCTGGAGTGATTTCGAGGTGCGGTGGCTCCCACGAGCACCATGTCACGTATGCAAAGAGAAATAGTATATGCTGATTCTTGATTTAGCTTGGAGGAGAAAAGGCACAGTATGTCGACCGTGTGCTGGATGTCCGGCAAGGACAGCTTTGTTGGATCGTCGGAACCGTGTATATGGAGATGGGCCTGAAGCCCAATGTGCTGGATGACATTGTCAAGGAGGTACATACCAGCCATTCCATATGATTTGGAAAGTTCTCTCTGGCTCACAATATTTCAAGCACTGGATAGCCGCGCCGCCTCAACGCGAAACGTACATCTCACCGAAAGACGAGATGATGCTCGAGGACGAATCTGGCCGACTTCGCGTCACAGGCGAGGTTTTGAATGCGAGTCATGTCACTGGCTGCATTCTCGCTGCGCTGGGCACCGAACAAGCCGATGGCACATTCCAGACCATAGCTATACAATATGCGGATCTGCCACGGCAACCGGAGCGCTGGGAACACGAGGATTCGTTGCTGACAGTCGCTAAGAGGCCCAAGCCAAAGCGCGAGAAGGCAGGCAAAGTAGCCATTATATCTGGGCTGGCGATTACGGGCACAGATGACGACGATGTCTCGCTGGATCTCCTCGTCGAATACCTTACAGGCGAACTGGCAGGCCCTACTGAACAATCACAAGCATCGAAAATCTCCCGTCTCATCATTGCAGGTGACAGTCTCGGCCACAGCAGTCCGATTTTGTCTCGAGAAGACTTTACTGCGAAGAAGAGCAACAAAAAACATTACGGCTACGACGCATCTTCCTACAACGCCTCGCCCTCCGAACGCTTCGATCGCCTTCTGACAGAAATCCTCCCCACAATACCCATAACCCTCCTCCCCGGCGCCCAAGACCCTGCAAATGTCGCCCTCCCCCAGCAACCTCTCCACCCCGCTCTCCTCCCCCACAGCAGGCAATACGCCAACCCACCTGCAGAAACCGACCAAACGCTCCACGGCCTCGATAGCGTGACGAACCCTTGGGAAGGCGAAATTGAAGGTTGGCGCGTTCTCGGTACCGGCGGACAGACGGTCGAGGACCTTCTCCGTTACGTTGAAGATGTCCAGGCGATAGATGCCATGGAAATGATGCTGCGGTGGCGATGCATTGCGCCCACGGCCCCGGACACTTTATGGTGCTATCCGTTCCAGGACAACGATCCTTTGCTCTTGCGAAACTGCCCACACATCTATTTCGCGGGGAACCAGAAGGAGTTCAAGAAGAGCGTCATTGAAGGCCCACAGGGTCAGCGTGTACTGCTCGTCTCGGTACCCAAGTTCAAGGAGACAGGGGAGATTGTCGTGGTGGATTTCGAGACGATGGAGGTTGAGGTGGTGGAAGTAGGATTTGTGCCGCCGCAGTAGTGCGAGACTTTTGGGCCGTTGATGGGATTATGACCACCACAGCATTTCGTTGTTTTGGTGGCAGCTCGCGAGAGAATAAGAGGATATGTGGTGTATGATACCCGTACAGATAGGGACCATGTTGGACGTGGCAACGAATGCCTACGAAAGACCAGAATGAAGATGGACAACAGCGTTTGGCTGCATTTACTTTGATGGTGTATATTTGTGTATTTTGTTCGTACTTTTATTGTTGACCATTCGACTGACCCTACCCACCCTATTCTAGTCTGTATTGGTCCAGCTCGACCTCAACCTCGACCTCGAGACAGCTCACCAGGAGCAATTCCCACCCAGATGGAACCGGCCTACTAGCTACCTAGCTAGCCCCCAACGGCACGGCACCGCACCGCACCGCACAGCCCCCAAAAGGCAACAAAAAGGGCGGTGTGTGATGTTTGATGTGTGACGTAGTGTTGTAATACAAGATTCAGTGATGATACAATCAGCCTTACACCAGCCTTACACCAGCCTCACAGCAACGGTTGGTTGCAACCGCCTTCTGGTTTGCGTGAGCCAGAAACAGAGAGAAAAAAAGAAGAAACACCAGCATCGACAAAAGCTACCACCCATCCATTCTCATCATGTGAGAAGGAAAAGGTACAGAGAAAGGAGAATAAAGGCTGTCAAAGGACCGTGATATTTCCATCCATCCATCCGTGCATTCCATTCCATCCCATCCAACCATCCATTTCCGAAGCCCAAGAGAAGAAGAAAAAAGGACGGGTTCCGTAGGGTCCCCGGTTCGATCGATTTAGGTATACTGTTTCAACCCCCCTCCCCCCTTCGATACCAGCCAAAGCATAGTACCATGCATGTCATTCTTCATCCCACCCTTGTCTCCACTTCCGAACATTTCCTTTCTTCTTCCCCCCTCTTGTCCGTCCACAACAAGTTGAAAGCGCTCAATACCCCTCGTCCAGCCACGCATTCTAGACGGGCAGCGGCGGCAGGGTATTCGGATCGTAGACACTCCTATCCATATCCTCATCCTCTTCGGTATCAATGTCATCGCCCCTCTCGAGCGCATCATCCACATCCTGCATCTCCTCGTCGGCATCCTCGTCAATGGGCTGCATGCCCGCCGCGGCGCCGTTGGCCGTCTCGGTGCTCGCAATCTCATCGTGCTTGGCCTTGCCTGAGCGCACGACAGCGCGGCCATTCTCCCAGCGGTCCATGCGGCGCAGGGCGCGCGTCAGCATCTTGGAGCGGTGGTACGCCTCCTCGCCGTGGTCGTTGATCTCGCCGCCAAAGTCGATGGGGACGAGGCCGGCGGGGATCGGGGGCGGTGTCTTGGTGCCGACTTCGATGTCTTGCTGCTGGATGGCTTGGATGTGGGATTCTTCGTCCGTGTCGTAGCCGTCTTGCATGCCCTTGCATCGGATCCAGGAGCGCACGAACGCGTTTTCCTTGCGGCGGCGCTTGGCCGACTCCTTGTATTCAATGCGGAGGCGGCGGTCCAGGATGACCTCGACCCGTCGGCGCCGGTATTGCTCAACTGCCAGCTGGTGCTGGGTCAGTGGCCTGGTGCGCTTGTGCGAGGGGTCGGAACCGTTCAGTGGGAGGTAGAAGCCGTGTGGTCCTGCAAAAGTCTGGGCGCTGACAGATGGAGATTGCCCTTCATGCAAGTTAGCCTGGTCAAGCTTCGCTCGGAAGCCTTTTGGACCCCCACTCTTCCTGGACCAGTTTCCACGGCCTGCCCCCCTAGATCCCGGCGTAGACGATGGTCCATCGTCATTCAAAAGCGCATTCACTCGCATGCCTGGCGTCGGCTTCTTTCCAATGTTGTATACGCTTATTGGTGGGGACGCTGAACGTGTACGGTCAGTGTCTGAAGGGTAATCACGCTCAATGATCGATTTGGCAAGCTTGCTTCTACCTCTTGCGGAGCCTGTAATACTCAGCATATATCCTACAGTGTGGTGTGAGTTATGACCTACCATGAGACGGTGACTGTCTGTCGCGGCCAGGCGTAGAAGCTCCATCATCTGCCAGGACGGAGAAGACGGGATTTTGATTGAATGCTAGTGTAGAGTCAGCAGCTGTGCTAGAGCCATGATAGCCATAGATAGCCATGAGCCTTCCAATATTCGAAGAGCTCGAGAGTCAGGTGCTCTTCTGATCCTGTATCGAGAGAAACGGGGCATACATACCCTTTTTATTCGTGCGCTTTGGTCCAGTAACAACAGGTGCCATATCGCTCTGCAGGATGGCTACAGCGGTCAGTAAAGGACCAGAAAAGGAGTCAAACACCGGGGCAGGCCGTACCAATGCGCTCCTTGCGCTTAATCTCTCCAAAGTTCTTCTCGTCGGTGGTATCGACATTCTCCTTTGCCTCCATCTCTGGCGTGAGAAAGTCAAACGGCGGGCACTTGAGCGGCATGCCCTGAGTAGCCGTCTCGTCCGAAGGTCCGTATTGACCGGCACCAAAGGGATTCGACAGTGCTGCTTCCTTTGTGAAATCGCTCTCCAAGTACCACCACATGAGCCAGAGGAACGCAGTCGCTCTGCTTCTGCTGCTGAGGTTGGATCGCATGACGAGGTCGAAGAAGTCGCGCGGGGGGAAGAAGTGGATCTCGGAGATCTTGGGGGCGTATTGCGACAGAACGAAGATGAGGTTGACGGGGTTCGTGCGAGGGACGGGTTGCTCCTTGATGTCCTCAATGGTACTAGGCTGCTCGTTATCCTCCGTAGCTCCCTTCAATATCGACTTCAGCCTCGGCGCGTCCTGCAGCTGTTTGTAGGCGTTGGGGTCTTGATGGGCTTGGAGCGAGGGTATCGAGTGGTACGTTCGCAGCTGGGCTCGCATCTCGGGGAAAACTGGGTCAATGTTAGAAATGAATTGCGATCATGATCCTCGGCTACCTCACAGTTGAGAGTCGTGTTCATGCGTCCCACGTTGACCAACAGACACACCATGGCCATGTTGATGGCAGCCGGGCGCTCCGTCAGCAGCTTGTCCTTTAGGATCTTGCTGCACTTGCTGCTCTTCGCCATGGCATCTAGATAGATGTCTGCGAACGTATGACCCTGCGTCTTATCCGAGTATTTGGTAAAGACGCGCTTGTCGTCCTCGAAGACGTATCGGAGGAAGTCGTACTGGATGTCCTTGCGCCATAGCGGGATACCGTCATCCTTCTTCAGATGCCTAATCTTGTTGCCCGAGTAGACGGATGAAACGCTGCCGTTCGCGTTGCGCCGTGTGGTCGTAGTCGTGGCTGTATAGTAGGGCTTGTTGGCTTCGGTGTCGGTGGCCGTCTTGGAGGCGTCCTGTGCGTCCTGCGCAGCATCCCCTTCGTCGACCCCGGGTGTGTTCGCCTGCGGCGGCGATGTCTTGGGCTCGTCCATGGCGGGATCTGCTGCGAGAATGTGTCGAAGGCTGTTACGGGAGTCGGGCTCGTCGCTGCGCGGAGGTGGTGCCGCTGCTGAGGTGGTGTCCGCATCCATGTCGAGCTTGGGCGCAGTCGCAAGGTTTCGGGGGGAGCACGGATGGGATCAGGCGGTGGGCTTGTGGGCGCAGGAACATGAAAACTTAAGGAATGAAAGTGCTGATGTCCCAACAAACGCGTCACTTGCCCCAAGAACCGCAGCATACGAAAGAAGCCATCATTAACGTTCGGATGCGGATTAACATAATTCCGGCGAGGTTCTAGAAGGGGCATATCACGATCCAAGATCCCGAACGCGGTATCCAGGGACGACCCCGTTCTATTCTAAATATAATGGCCAGCTGATAATGTGTATTTGGACAATTATCGAGCAACCAAATCAACATGTAACAAACTGCCAAATCCCATCTCACGGTGGGTAACGTACTTTCAAACAAGCAGCCCCTTATGGAGACAGCGTCGTATGTATGGCGGATATCCGAGCAAATGGTAGGCCTCTGCTTTGAAATGGGTAGCCGAACTTGCAGGGCTATTGATTAGACAGGGGTTAATCTCCAGATGTGAAGTGTGCAAGGGTAACATGCGGCAACTAGACCTGAGGTATCTCCGGTCACATATGCGTTGACATCACTTCACCATGCGATATACAAGAGTATTCAGAAACGACTCGCATTCCACGAGACCAGACATGCATAATCTCGCAGGCTAGTCTATGAAACCTGAACTATCCGATTGCAGTGCTTTTTGTGATTCCCTCACCCAAGTCATGGTAGACCTCGGCATTGAATGCAAACCAAAGCTTTTCCACCATAAGCTGGCCATGATAGTTACCAAAATCCGGGTATTTCCTTCGCCAGCCCTGAGAAAAGGGTCTATTAGAAAAGGTAACCCTCATGAACGCCATCTATGTGCGATGAACCAGCAAACTTTTCCGTCGTCCATAAAAGATCCACGCTGTGACTCTCTCCGTTTGGGAGAATCCAAAGACGACGAAAAAGACGTGCTCGCCGAGGGTATGACCGAGGGAAAGGAATCGCTTTTTAGATGAGAGGTAGAGAGATGTAAAAAGAGAAATGGAAAAACATTCGTCGGCATCGAAAGCCGGAAAGACGAGATCTAGTTGGGCGCTCCCCAAGCAGCATGCTCAGCAGGAACAGCAGGCATAAGATGTTCGTAATGCATAGCCTTCCTGATGAATGAGGCTCGTTGCCTCTGCCGTCTATAAATCGAGCTCGACGTGAGTTCGACGATCAGTGCGCCGGATATCCTGGGTATGCAGCAGAGCTCGAAAAGACGCAGATCCGCAAAGAAACAGTCGCTGTCTATATGCTGATTGGGGTATGAGAGCAAGTTCCGGACTTTCGTGTCGTTCGATAACCGGAATGAATCGCAGAAAACCATGGAAGGAAAAAAGTGCTGAATGTGGAAATCGAAGTCGCTATGAGCGACAAATCATCCAGCCCAGGGTATCAGATCGAGAGAAACGAGAACCCAGGACTCGACATGTCGTAAAAGAGATGCGATTACCACCAGGAGCTGCCGGCGGGGCCAGAGGGGTTGCCGTAGCTGCCGCCACCACCTCCGTAGCCGCCGCCGCCGCCGCTGTAGCCTCCGGCAGGTGGGCCGCCGCTGTATCCACCAGGGCCGCCGCCGAAGCCGCCGCCGCCACCTCCATATCCACCCTGAGGGGCACCTCCCCAGCCGCCACCGCCGAAGCCGCCAGCACCACCGCCGCCGCCGCCGCCGCCGTAGCGACGGACGTCACGAGTAGCACCGCCGCCGCGGCCACGGCCTCCACCACGGCCACCACGTCCGCCGAAGCCAGAGCCCTCACGAGCAATGCTCTCCAAGAAGGAGGGGACCTCCTGGTTGGCCTCCTTGAGGAGCTCAATGAGGTCACGGACGACACCACGGTTACCACGGTTGAAAAAGGCAGTGGAGATACCAGTGTTTCCGGCACGACCAGTACGACCAATACGGTGAACGTAGTCGTCAATGTCGGTGGGAAGGTCGTAGTTCACAACGTGGGTGACATTCGGGATATCCAAACCACCTGAAGAAAGGGTTAGCGGATGCATCATAAGTCATGGTGGCAACACCATAGTGTCCTGGAAGAAATGTGAACCTAGTCGAGGCCATAGAGGCATCAAAGATCACCAAGCCCACTACTCAAAAACAAAAAGAGAATGGGGAAGAGGGAAGAGGGAAATAAACTTACGGGCAGCGACAGCAGTTGCAACAAGAATGGGGCAACGGCCGGTACGGAACATCTCAAGGGCCTTCTCACGCTCACGCTGAGTGCGGTCTCCGTGAATGGAGGTGGCAGGGAAGCCCTGGTTGATGAGGAAGTCAGAAAGAGAGTCGGCCATGCGCTTGGTCTCGACGAAGATGAGGCTCAGACCGGCACCGTGGGTGTGAAGGATGTCGAGCAGAACAGAGCGCTTGTCTATGTCCTCAACATACTCGACCTTCTGGGTAATGTTCTCAGAAGTAGAACCGACACGACCAACGGAAAGGAAAATGTACTCCTTCAAGAAGTCGCGGGCGAGCATCTGGATGTCTCGCGGGAAAGTAGCGGAAAACATTAGGGTCTGGCGGGCAGCGGTAGGAGGCATATCCTCGCCCTCGACAATACGGCGAATCTGCGGCTCGAAACCCATGTCCAGCATACGGTCAGCCTCATCAAGAACAAGGTACTTGATGTTAACAAGCGAAATGCGTCCACGCTCGATAAGGTCGACCAAGCGACCAGGGGTGGCGACGAGGAGATCGCAGCCACGCTCGATCTGGCGGAGCTGGGAGCCAATGTCGGCACCACCGTACACAACACAGGGGCGGACCCATGAGCGGTACGAGAACTTGCGGGCCTCATCGTAGATCTGGGACACCAACTCACGAGTGGGAGCCAGGATCAAGGAGGTGGGGTAAGCCTTTCGCTGACGGCCGTAGCCGTAACCTCCAGCTTGCGAAGGAGGGGCAGCGCTGGGGCCAGTCTGGTAAGCCTGCGAAAGGATGGGGAAGAGGAAACCACCGGTCTTTCCGGAACCGGTCTGAGCACAAGCCATCAGATCACGGCCGCCCATGACGATGGGAATCGAATACTTCTGGACGGGTGTGGGGACCTTGTATCCAGCGAGCTCGATGTTGCTGATCAGGTGGTCATCGAGAGGAGGGTTCGTGAAGGTGGTGACGGGCTCAGGAACGCCCTGGCCGGAAGCCTCGACGGGAATGTCGTCATACTTCTCGAAGTTGATGCCGGTGTGCTGCTTCGAAGGGTCGTTTGGAACTCCGAAGAGCTCGCGCTCGATACGTGGGTTGGAGGGGCCGGGAATGTGCTTGCCATCCCTCCACTGACCATCTCCAGATCCACGTGCAGCACCGCCGCCGCCGCCGCCGCCGCTGTTTCCAGCACCTGATTTTCTATAAGCATTTGGATCGAAGCTGCCCTGTCGGGCACCCCAGCTATGGCCGGGAAGTTGTTGAGAGGGGGCGTCACTACCTCGAGGGGTGAAGTTGGGAGCGTTGGCCCAGTTGCCGCCACCGCCGTTGTTGTTGTTCATACGCTGCTGAGGGGGGCCACCGTATCCACCACGGCTGCGGGGTGTTAGCTGTCGGCCTTCCATGATGGCTGTTTCTACTGACTTGGGTCCCCATGCGCTGCCCTGGATGCCGCCGCCGCCGTTCATGTTGCCACCGTTCATCATGGGCGGGGGGCCGTCCATTTGAGGGGGAGGGCCGCCGGCCGCCTGCGGTCGGTTGCGCAGGTGAGGCGGAATGTAGGCGGCACGGTCAGGGAAACCGTTTCCGTGAGCGTGCTGGGCGTCGTTCAGATTGAGACGACCCATGTCGAGTTGCTCAGCCATGTTGAAGGAGGGTGATTACTGCAGAGGCTGAAGGAGGGTATCTTTCGGACTCGAGAAACCGGACGCGGTCGATATTAGGTAGCGAGAAGTCTTCCGGCGAACTCTGCGAGAAGCAGAAAAGTCGCTGGTCTATAGGAAGATGAGAGTCGTGCTCGCAGGCAGAAACGCGCCTGAAACTCTTCGTGACAGGAAACGAGGGAGCGCCTCTGTTCCCAAGATACACTGAAGAAATGAGAGTGAAGACCAAAAAAGAGAGGACTTCACAGAGACTGTGGTAGAGTTGTAGGGGATGCACACACGGAGGGGGGTGTTGTGTGGGAAAGTGGATGGAGGAGAAAAGGTGGTTCAGGATCGGGGGGAGAATGAGAAAAAGGTTCTTTCCTCGCCACGGATAGGAGCTAGTCCGGATCGGGCTAGCTGACTCGGGCGTGGACTTTGCGGTGAGCGCGCGAGACTGGCGGTGCAGCCGCTTCTTACTGCTTCTCACTGCTTCGCACTGCTTCTTACTGGCTCGGCCGGCCTGCACTGCAGCGGTTCTGCTTCGGCCGGCCGCGTCGCACAGTCGTGCTGGGCTGGCGTGAGGCGTCGTTGAGCGCCCTACGGCTCGCCCGCACGGGGCACGCAGGCGAAAATCTACGGTAACAGATCTGCGCTACCGCGCTTTAGGATAGGGAGGCGAAGCTTGTGAACGTGCTCGTATTGTGACTTCATCGTGCTTGTATATCTACGCCATGCTTTTCTCCTTGAACCTGTCCGACCCGCTGCCGCCCCGGGAACGAAGGAACAACGCACAAACGGCGACGATGGCGCCAAGGAAAATCAACTTCTGCGTCCACGACAGACCCTCGTCGTCACTGCTATGTACTGGGATGGGGGAAACCTTGTCCGTCTCTTGGGTCTTGGGGACGTCGGCCACGTCCGAAGAGTCGGGTAGTTTCTGCTGAGAAGATGTGATATCGAGATTGTCGCCTTCAACGGCGGGTTCAGATGAACCGTATAAATCTTGAGAAAAGTAATGAAATCAGCGCCTCTACAGCAAATTGCCATCGCACGGGCGGGCTTAGAGTTCCACATGGATACCTTCTTCTGGCACCTCGAGCTCACCGCTCTTAGCAATCTTGACCGTCTCAACCGGCTTATCGCCAGCTCCCTTCTTCACATTCTCAATCTTCTCCACAATCTCATAGCCCTCGAGGACCTCGCCAAAAACGACGTGGCGACCATCGAGCCAGCTCGTGATGACAGTAGTAATGAAGAACTGCGAACCATTTGTGTCCTTTCTGTGATGGCTCAAGTTAGATACATTGAAGCCATCATAGTGGGGTTTGTGCTTACCCAGAGTTGGCCATGCTCAAGAGTCCCTTCTTGCTGTGCTTGAGCTTGAAGTTCTCATCAGGGAACTTGGTGCCGTAGATGGACTTGCCACCAGTGCCATCGCCATTTGTGAAATCACCTCCCTGGATCATGAACTGCTTGATGACACGGTGGAAGGTAGAGCCCTCATAGCCAAAGCCCTTCTCGCCAGTAGCAAGGGCACTGCAAAACAACATCAGTACACGATCACAACGACGACGGAGCGAAGGGTAGGTCATACCGGAAGTTCTCAGCTGTCTGTGACAAAGTTAGTCCAAGTCTCCACAAGCCATTGCGGCAGTAGCAGCAGCAGCAGTACACACCTTGGGGACGGTCTTGCCATACAGGCCTATCACAATGCGGCCCAGCTTCTCATCGCCATGCTCAATGTCAAAGTACACCTGTCTGAACGTCAGTACAATCTTCCTTTCGAGAAGGGAGGGCTGCCCGTGGGGAAGTTCCCCGTACCTTGTGGGTGATCTTCGGACCCTTTGCCGCCTCGGTGGCCTGCGCAAAGAAGACGAAAGTGACCGATAGAATCAGCAAGGCCGAGACAAGCAGTCTCTGTAGAGAAAGCATCTTGTCTGTGTGTGTCGAACGCGAACGTTTCAATCGGGGGAGAGGAAGATTGGTGTAGGGTTTATATTGTAAGAGGGGGGGCCCTGGGGGAGGGATCAGAGGGGGGAGGGAGGGAGGGTGCCTCGGTGGCCGGTTCCTGAAACGTGGTAGCTCGGCGTTTCCTTTCTCCGCGCCTGAAACCTTGCGCCGAAGTTTCGACATTGCACTGGTGCGGCTCAGGCAGAGTTACAGAACGAACCCCCTCCCTCAACACCAGACAATTGTACTCGATCAGCCGACAGAATGGTAGGTGGCAGGTCCCTTGATGTACTGCGCGCGTCGCGCTGACGATTCAGGTGTTCATCTTCGGCGTCAGCTTCACGGAGCAAACGCTCGTCAAGGTAGTCCTCTCTCCCTCTCCCGTCGTCGGCGACCGGCTGCAGGTGCTGACCCCATTGCGCAGCGAGCCCTCGAGTCCTTCTATGGCATCGGCCCCAAGGTGTCGCAGGGCATCATGGCGCGCCACTTCATCTACCCATGGGCCAAGGTCGGCGCCCTGAAGAATTCAGAGGTCCTGAACCTCACGGCCGACCTATCGACGATGAAGATTGAAAACGATCTGCGGCGAGAGGTGCAGGAAAATATACGGAGGATGAAGGACATGGGAAGCTACCGGGGAAGGAGACACGCCATGGGACTGCCGGTGCGCGGCCAGCGCACGAGAACACAGGTGAGGAGAAGCATCAGACGACGGCTGCTGCCGCGGCGCTGCTGCTACAGGAAATTGACCCGGGCAGATTTCGACGGCACGCAAACTCAACAAGATCGAGCGCGGCGGCTCAGGACGGGCGCAGATGTAAACGGCAAGAGTGTATACCACTGTAGACTACTGTACACCAGGCATGGAACGGCGTTAATGAACTTGATATTGGACGAATCTGCACGCCTGTTTTCCCATGTCTCCTATGCGGTACGAACGCGTGACGAATCCAATCGGATGGCTGCTGCAGCAATTTGGGGACCGACATAACTTCAGTTCCCGGTCCGAGGGGAGGTGAGGTGGACAGGGTGGCATTGCGCGCATGCAGATGTCCACGGTGCCATGGCACCACGAGCAAGGTTCGAATGTTGCTCGAGGCGGAGGACTATGCTGTGCTCCGCCCCCGCAAGTCGAGCGGCACCCTGCAGGTGGTTCGATCATTAGTGTGTTGGCCAGTTACCAATTGCTCCACCCGGCTCCAGCAGCGCGTTGGCTAGGTTTCTGATAATGCGGAGCCTTCAGCTGGATGCAGTGAATGTGTTGCGTAGGGCAGTCCTGGCTGTTCGAATGAGATGCATCTCTCCGCCCCAACCGCTCACCACATGCCGTTGTATAGTGGGGGCATACAGCTTGCAGTGCAACCAGAAAGTTGGCTTGTATACGGTTGCACAGTGGCCCCAGCGGTTGCGTCAGAACTTTGATCTGACCAATTTCTATATTTGAAGCTGAGCTGAGTAGCCATATCCAATATGAGCTCAAGAGGGGTCCGTAGCACACGGCTTTGGTAGCTGTTGTCATGATGAACATGTGTTGGCATTGAAGCGGACATCACGCCCGGGTCATCCGGCTGCTCTGGAAGATGCATGCACTGTGGTGGGCTATATGTTTTCCGTCGAGGTATGTCCCAACAGAGCGGAGAAGTTGACACATGGACACGCCAGATGGCGCACTACAGAAACGAAGTGCCCCGGTCCAGAACCCTCAGTCAAACATTTCAGCCATTGAACCAGAATGACTAGAGTCATGAAATGCCGCAGCTCTACGACTAAGACAAACTACCAAGACTTGTGCGGCCCAGTGAGCTGTTGGGACCGCCTAAGGTGCGTGCTAGAACAAAAGAACAGTTGGCTCGGTGGCTGCCCATAATGGGCAGAATGCTGTTTTGCCCAGTCTCTCCACTCCAGGAATACCCAACCTCTGACGGTTGCTACAAAAGTGGTCGGTCATTGATGGCATACAAGCCCACGGCCTAGACTACAGTCGTGGTCAGTGCTTCTCAGCAACTCCAAGGCATGGTTCCAGGGAACCCGTGGCCATGGCATAAAACGCCCGCAGGTGAGGGTTTTTATTAAGGCCGCATTGCGAGTAGTGGTGTCTCTGCTGCTGCAATTGACCGAAGGTCAGCAGGCGTTCACGGGGCAAGAAAGCCCGGGTCTAATAAAAGCAAAATGATTACAGGCCGGTTTAATGCCTCGAGCAAAACTCGACGTGGACCGAGAAGTGATGGAAAGGGAGAGGGGTTGGATCTAGACTTGACGAGCACAGGGCATCAGCTGCAGGTTAGGTGGTAGGGTAGAAGCATAGGAGGATCGTCCCGCCGTCACCGTCCACAGTTGTGCAAAGCGGTGCAGAGCAATGCAGAGGAGCCAGGGCCACCGGACATTGCGATTCGCAAATCGTCGTGGACCTGTACTAGATCGGAGCCGGGGAGCGCCTCCACAAGCGGGCCGCCGATAACTCAAATGCCCGATAATGGAAGCTTACAGCCAGCTGCAGGCGGAGAGGCAGGAGCCGCAGGGTGGGCCGCGACGGGCCCGATGCTGGATCCAGTTTCGGTAGGACCATGTCGATGCAATATATGGGTGCATTCTCGGACTTGGAATATAAACAGCACCAAGACGGAAGCTAGACGGCCCATGTGCAGGGGAGCGGAGGTTCGCGGGGGGAGGGGAAGATTTGAGATGGTGAGGTGGTGGGATGACTGGGCGTGCCCAGGTGGCGTCGGACCGCAGGCTGCTTGGTAAGTAGTGGGAGGAGCGAATCTGGAAAAGTTTCAAGTAGCTCTCGGATATTGGGACTCCAGAAATTGGCTCTGGTCGAGTTGAATTGGCGTGCTAAATGCGGACCTGCAGTAGTTTGAGCGTAGGTAGGTGTTGCGCAATTACTCGGAGAGGACGGGCTCGGCAGCAATGCGGCCGGATGAAATGGATCGAGTTGATGGTCACGGAAGGCGAGGGAGCAGAGGGTCGTCTTGGAGTCTTCACGCGGCACGTTACGGAACGCGAAAGCGACGAGATGGGCCGGTTTGGGGGTACTGCAGCGTCGAGGCGTGGGCTGGAGGACTTGGATGCAGAAGCTGGCGGTCGCACATCATTTCCACCGCAGGCGGGCGTTGGCGTGGTGTGGGGGAAGCGCAGAGGGAGGGAGGGAGGGCGGCAGCCGGAGGCTTTTCTGGCGGTGCTCCTGGGCAATTTCCCCCTGACGCAGGTCGACGGGAGCGACGGTTGTCGGCGGACTGGGCGGAGCGGAAGCAGCATCTGGCCTCTTGGAGGACGGAAGCGGTCCGGGCGTGCAGGCGTGCAGGCGTGCAGGCGCAGAGGGGCGGTGGGCGGCTACGTGCGAGGTGCATGAGGGCGTTGGGGTTTCAAGACGAACTCCTCAGCAACCGCGGAGGGCCATGCGCGGCTGTTAAGACGGACATGGCGGGGAATCGTACGATTGTGCCCTGCAGAGGACGGCTTTGTTTCCAAAGGGCTGCAGAGAGCATCTCGGTTCAGCCTTCTGTAACATGTCCAAGGGCTCAAACCGCAACTGTCGTGGCCGCTGTGGCGCCAGGCCTCCGCACAGTCCTCGGGTTCAGCACACACGTACGCACGCACGCAGCAGAGCATGGGGAGGGGCGAGGGGACGAGGGGACGAGGGGACGAGGGGACGAGGGAACATGGGGGCGCGCAGAAAAGCTTCGCCCTGGGCGTCTGGCGAATGCTTGACTGCGCAGGCCGTCAAACACGGGCGCTGCGGCGCCCATTGGCCTCTCCTTTCCCAGGCCCTCACCGCCGGCCGTGGGCAGAGGGCAGGCCTCGGGGGCGCGATATAGCAGGGACAATGGCACAAAGGGACATGGCCGTGTGTCGCGAGCATGGGCCGTCGAGCCAGTGAGGGGCGCGAGGGCGGGAGTTGCTCGTAGCGGGGGCCCACCCGCCCGCCAGCGCGCCAGCAGACCCAGCAGACCCAGCAGGCGCAGATAGACAGACCCAGACGGCGGCGGCCACGCGCACCCGGCGACGGCGCGAGGACGCTCTGCTCGGTCTGTGTGGACGGCGCGCAGAGGGCCGGCGCAGCGTCAGCGCGCGCTGGGCAGGCCAATGGCGGCGCCGCATGGCCCTTCGACTGCGCGCGAAGGGCAGGCCAGGGCCGCGGCCAGCGACGTTTCAGCTTGGTGTGTGGGAGGGCACGCGGCCGCGACAGCAGCTGGTAGCAGCCGGTAGCAGCTGGTTGCAGCCGTCGCCGTGCCTCCAGAGCAGCGAGCAGCGGGCAGCGAGCAGCGGGCAGCAAGCAGGCGGGCGGCAAGCGACAAGCGACACGGGGCACTCCAGGCACGGCGGGCGGCGCGATGCAGGAACAGGCACGCTGCTCGCCGCTCGACTCGCACGCCCCCGGCGCCGCGCTGCAATGGGCAAAGACGCTGCCCGCTGCAATTTGCCCTCGCTGGGCCCGCTCGGCACATCTTCACACATCCTGGCCCGTCTGGCTCGCTGGGCGCGTGGGGCGGACGAGTAATACACGAGTAATACCGCCTGCCTGACCATCACCTGCGCCCTCCCTACCCTCCCTGCTCTGCCCGCCCGCCCTGCACTCGTGCACTCGCGGCCAGCGCTGCCGCCGCTGCCAACCCTCTTTTCCCCATGACGGCCTGCCCCCGACCTGTTTGAGTGCTGACCGACCCTCTCCTGTCCGGACCCGCTGAGCGCTGCAGCTGCTCAATTCATCCAGTCCCAGGGAAACTTGCGAAACACGTCTAGCCCCCTCGCGCAGAGGGGCCCCAATTTACTGTAGAGGCCATCCTTGTCCGGCCCAGGCCACCATACAACCGAAAGTCATGCTCCAGCGAAATGCTCAAGGGCAGACCGACGCGCACCAGACCGACATCACCACCTCGACCCTGCCCGACCCAGCTGCCTCGACGCCCTCGCCGCTGCCTCGCCCCCAGCTGCATCCCTCGCCGTCGCTAGCAGACAGCATCCGCGCCCTGCGCGAGAACACGTCTGCTGCTGCTCTTCCTTCGACTCCTCCGCCGCCGGACCCGCGCCCTCGAGCCCGCCGCAAGCCCATACCAAGTCCGCTGCACTCCAGCACCTCTTCTTCCTCAGCTGCTGTCGCCGGCGGACACCCCCACCACTCACACACGCCGCGCTCGCCGCAGTCCGCCGCCGCCGCCGCTGCGCCCTATCACGACGAGCCACGCTCCCCGCGAGAGAAGCTTGATGCTCTGATTGCGGAAGAGCAGAGCTCGCTATCAAACGCGCCCGCGCCCGCGCCCACGCCCACGCCCAATTCCAACCCCAACCACAACCAGGCCAGCCCGCCCACTCCTCCCAACCTACCCTCCTCCAGAGCCGGCACCCAGCCTGCGAAGCCCTCCTCGTATGCCCAGCTACGAAACGTCTCTGCGCCCATCCTGTCGTCGGCTGGCATCTCGCCGCCCCTCTCCCCCGTCACCATGCCTCCCCCATCGCGGCCCGGCCGACCAGACACACGCCCCGCTGCGCCTCCCCGCAATCCCTCGATAGATTCCGCCGCATCGTCCCTGTCCTCGAGCGCCTCTCAGCCTTACCGCGGCAATCCAAACCACTCCCACACATCGTCCCAGGACGTGTCCAATGCACAACCCCCAGATATGGCCGCTCTGATAGCAACAGCTGGCTCGCCAGAAGCTGCCCTCATGGCAATGTGGAGGGAGAAGCAGAGCGTGACAAACCACAACAACCAGCTTTGGCGCCTGGTGGAGAAGCAGCGCTCCATGGTCATCGGCCTGCAAAAGGACCTTGAGCGGGCCCTCAGGGACAAGGACCGCTACCGCAAGAAGCTCAAGGAGTATGTCAACCAGGTCCCACCCATCCCGGGAATGCTGCCGCGATCCGACACCATAGAATCTGTCGTGGAACGTGACCAGAGCCAGTCTCCGGCTCCCAGCGAGAGACACGATGACGCCAAGGCGAGCCCAGTGACGAAGCCAGAGGAGCACAAAGCCTCCCCGCTGTCACAAGAATCCAACGCCGCTCTTTTATTTCCGGAATCCCAATTGGCGAATTCCCCTGCCCACTCTTCAGAAGCACCAACAGCCTCCAACCCCACCTCCAGCGTCAACTCTCCTACTGACTATTCAGTGAAACCACTCAGCCTCGCCACCAAGGCCCAAGGGCTGAATGCCATAGTGAACGAGAATACTCCGGCGATCCAGGAGGCAGTCGAGACCGGGGCCGAGGTCGAAAACGCCGCATCCAAGGGGCCAGCCCCCTCATCTCCGCCCCCGAGGGGTCACCTCAAAACACCCTCGCTATCACTGACTCATGCCACTCCAGAAGTTGGCGGGAACGGCTTCGATTCGCCGCGCGAGAAACCAGCTCATCCATTGCGAAAGCCTCCGCCAGCTCCCCTGAACTTGTCAAAGCCCGCCAAGCCCAGTGCTCACCTCCACCCCGCGGCGCCCGGAGATCGTGACGAGTCGGATTACGATGACACACTCGAAGTCGATGAGATACCCGTCGTCGAGAGAGGTAGGAGGAAGACACGAGAAGAAGATGATCGTGTGCGGGAAGCCATAGCCATGCAACAGGAGGAGGTCCGAAGCGAATCCAAAAAGAAAAAGAGCAAAAGCAAGAGTAAAGCGAAGACTTCGGAGGGAGCATCAGAGGCTGATCAAGGCGATGTTGCGGGAGCTCCCTCATCCCCCCGTCAATTCAGCCCGTTGCAAGCTGGCCTGCCTCTTTCTCCCCGTCACCCACCTCCCAATTCCCTCAACGCACTTCTCAGCCCTACCAACTCTGATAGCTCCATGATTGCTCAGAGGAGCGTTGGTTCTCCGCCCTTGATGAGTCCGGGATTACCGAATAGCCCTCGTCCAGGAGACCGGCCAATTGGATCTCCTCTGCCAAGGAACCCGCGCCAGGAGCTGGCATCGCCTCCCATGTCCCCGAGGTCTGCCGTGAATGGGATCTCCCAGCCAGCTTCGCGGACCCCGCGACAGCCGGTCCCTTTGCCCCCAAACACGCCTCAGTCCTACACGTCGCCACAAGTTGGCCGACCAGAACCATCGACACTGGCAAAACAGCAAACTCTATCGACGGATCTCTTGAAGCCACCCAATGCCCAGCCGAGCCCAGACTCCGAAACGGGTCTGCAAGCCTCAGGTGATCTATCCAATGCAGAGCATGTTTACCGGGGCCTTGTTTCAGATCAGTATCCAGGACTCTTGTTGCCTCCCAATGCGTTGCCTTCGATTGAGGTCAAGGTCTTTTCTTCTCGCCTACGCCCCTCACGCCTGAGCTTCCTGGCACCAAAACCGCAGGAGGAGGACCCCGTCTTCATCCTTGCCATTTATGCCCGCTCCGACGGGAAGCAGCTGTGGCGAATGGAGAAGACGATCGTGGCATTGCCAACACTGGATGCCCAGCTCAAAGCAATGTGCGATTTCCACGGCAAGCTTCCAGATCGTGCCCTGTTCAGCGGCCACGCCCCGGCCAAAATGGACGCCAGAAGGGCGGCTCTCAACCAATACTTTGACGCAATCCTTGAGACGCCCATGAGTGAAAAGGCTGCTCTGATTGTCTGCGAGTTCTTCTCCACCGATGTCATCGGCGCACAGAATTGTGACAGTCTCACCCCAGAGCCATCTGTAGCGCCGGCTTCGCCTGTAGCCAAAGACAGGCAGCGCAAAGAAGGCTACTTGACAAAGCGCGGTAAGAATTTCGGCGGCTGGAAAGCTCGATACTTTGTTCTCGACGGTCCCGAGTTCAGGTACTACGAAATCGCAGGTGGCGCGCACCTAGGCACCATCAAGTTGCACAACGCACAGATTGGAAAGCAATCGCAGCAGCAGTCGAGCTCGTCGCCGCAACGACCCGACGGTTCCGAGGAAAACCAATATCGCCATGCATTCCTCATTCTGGAACCGAAACGTAAAGACTCCTCCAGTCTTGTGCGACATGTGCTTTGTGCCGAGAGCGACGAAGAGCGAGATGCCTGGGTAGACGCTCTGTTGCAGCATGTTGACTATCCCGAGCAAACATCTCCAGTAGATGCCCAGGCTTCCAATTCCAATCGCAACGGAGACCACAAGAAGGGACACTCGCACGAACAGACCCGCCACAAGAGAAAAGACAGCCCTGAGATGGACAAACGGGACCGTGTTCAAGGTTTGAGCTACGATGACACGGTGGCTGCCGAGGCTCCGATTCGGGGTCCTACCCATCGAGAAGCCAGGGAGGCCAAAGATCCCAGAGACATCTACTCGCACTCTCCCAAGAATTCCTCGTTCTCATATGACTCAACCCATCACCCTGCCATTTCCGGTCCCAGCAACGGTGCTCCAATCCAGAATGTCGAGAGTTGGGGAAACAAGCCTCTGGCTCCTCCCATCCAGACTTCTGTAAAGGACAAGAAGCGGAGTATCTTCGGCTTCCGAGGACGCGGATCAAATGACCTGCAGATCGGTGGCCATCACCAAGCACCTGAGCGCGTTGTTATGCAGAATCGCAACATATTCGGCATTCCTCTTCAGGAAGCCGTCGAATTTTCGCAGCCAGTGGGGGTTGATTATCAGCTGCCTGCAGTTGTGTACCGTTGCCTCGAATATCTAAAAGTGAAGCAAGCGCTCAATGAAGAAGGCATCTTCAGGCTAAGTGGCTCCAACATTGTCATCAAAGCTCTCCGTGAGCGCTTCAACACCGAGGGAGATGTCAAGCTGCTCGATGGGCAGTATTATGATGTCCATGCCGTTGCGTCTCTGCTCAAACTGTATCTTCGCGAACTGCCAGCGTCCATTCTTACGCGAGAACTCCACCTGGACTTTCTCAAGGTTCTGGGTAAGATATACCGCCACCGTTGTTTGAGACTTTACTGACGGAAACATAGACATGGATGAACGCAAGAAGAAGATTCAGGCGTTCAATGTGCTCGTACACAAGTTGCCTCGCGTCAATTATGAGCTCTTGCGCCACGTTTCGTCCTTCTTGATTGAGATTGTCGACAACGCTGCGATGAACAAGATGACAGTCAGGAACGTGGGCATTGTATTTGCGCCTACACTAAACATACCTGCGCCCTTGATCTCGTTCTTCTTGACAGACTATACTGACATCTTCGGACCGGCAATTGATGAAGCAAGCTCGCCTATCCATGAGATCGTCATCACCACTCCACTCGGAGATGAGGCTGTCAGGTCGCCACGCCACCAAATGTTCTCGGATATTCCCACCCCCGCCTATAACGAGACTAGCTTCCAGCAGCAGCAGCACTACGATCGTCCACCTTCCAGCTTCCCCATGGCCCCTGCAGCCCCGCAATACGCCCCTCCCCAGCCTCCCCAGCAACAACAGCGTCAGCATGCAGGGTATGATACGGGATTCATTCCTCTGCGTCCAAGTTACGAATCTCCGGCATACGAGCAACCGGCCTACGGTGATAGCTACAACAGCCTCAACGGTGCCCTTCAACCTCCAAGTGCGAGGGATGCACGGCAGCGCCGACGGGAAAGCTCGATGCTCATGATGAACATGGGGGCGGGTCAAAGGAAGGGCTCCGGATCGCTTCCACGCAGTCGAGAGGAGCAACGCCGAAATCCCATGATGGTCCAAGAAGAGACTGCGTTTGATTGATATGATGAATAGCGACGTCAAATGCCAACGAACCCAGGAAAACGACGATCCAGGCAACGAATTCTACTCCTCCGAAAAGACCAGTTCTTTGCCTACGACGCGACTGACGTTGCCGACACACACACTTGACACCACATTACGAATTTACATATTCCCTTAATTTTTGATTCCTAATGGAAGCGAACGAGTAAACCCACGACTGGCTTCATGGGCTCTCGGACCACTCTTCATTTGTACAGCTTAATACTTTTGGAGCGTGCCGCCATCGTCACAGCGAGACGACGCTACTATCACTGCTACTGCTACTCATTTCCGGCGTTTGGAAACAATACCACTGGCGTCACACATGGCCCCACGGCCTCTATTTACTTTTCTTGTTTCATCATCACTTGCGCGCGGTTCCTTTTGCATACCCGCCCAGGGCTGCGTCCTTTAACGAAATGAAGGTACCAGCCGTGGGCATAACCTTTTTTTTTTTAACCTTGGGCCCCTTTTGCTTTTTTCTTAAACCGTTGTGTACGCATGCGCTCGCTGAGATATCCCCTTCTTCCCACTTGTTTCCCATTTTACCTTTTCTTGCATCTTTTGCACACTGGCCTCGCTGAGCGGAGCATACTTTTGAGGTGCGCGCTGGGAGAGGGATTGTTGGGCGGAGGTGGGAGGGCGGAGGTGGGAGGGCGGAGGTGGGAGGAATCATTGATGATGGGAAGTTTTTTTCATGAGATGATGCGTTTTTGCGCGGCTCGGCTCGGATATTTCATGCTCATCACACATATCATGGGGAAATGCCTTTCTTTTCCCTTTCCGAGAATGCGGCTTTTGGTGTTTTTTTTTTTAGCTACCTCTTCTTTTTCTTTTTTGGACTATGGCTAGGGAATAAATTCCCGGTGAAGGGAGCAGTGGGGGAGGGGGGAATCTAGGGATTTAGGAACTTTGAAACTTTGGAATTTTGGATTTGAGATGCTTGAATTTGAAATCATGGGGTTTGAGTGCCTTGTTTTGCTGAACATGTTTGTGCAGTTGTGTTTTTTTTTTGTGCAAAATGGAACCGGGGAAAGAGCTTGCGCACGCGGTTTCTTCCATACCCCTACTGTCCTATCTTGTCCACCATCCTCTTGGCGAGATAAGAAACAACGGTTTTGGAAATGGGGTGTCAGCAGTATAGGGGGCGATGTTGGATCTATGCAGGAGCGTTCTGTCTATCTAGAATAGCACAGCACATACGTATGTAGCTCATGCAGGAGCCATAGGGGAGTTGTGCTTGCATGTATGTATGCGTGTATGCATGCACTCCTGACCCTTGCTTGCTTGCTTGGGGATTGAGCAGTCAGACGGTGGCGGCGGCGGCGCGGACAGCAGAGCAGAGCAGAGCATGCCGCCAAGATAGGCTGGCTAGCTGACTAGCTGACTGGCTGGGCCGATACTCGAACTCGATTCCCCCCCCTTTTCTTTTGCAGGCGCGCGCACTGTGCACCTCGGCAGTCCGCGAAGCCGCGCTTCGGGTCGGTTTCGAGCCGAGCGAGTATCACGGACGCAGCCCTCCTCTTCCTCAGTTGGTTGGTCAACATGATCAGCCCCTTCCCCAGGGCGTTCTTGACCCACCGCTGAGAAGCAGGGGGGGGGGAAAACAAAAAGTGAGGATGTGTGGGGAATGAGGGGAGAATGGCGGGGGGACTGGACTTCGGCGATGATCCCTTTGGATAAAGTTTTCATCTCTTCTCCTCTTTTTCGAGCGTTGCCAGTCTGGGGGAGGGGCATGCATGGTGGCTTTTCTTTCGATGGGGCTGTGGTGATCTTGAAGGTCGGCTTGAGTTGGGTGCCATGTGTCAGTCAGAAATGCTAGTCAGAGCTGATCAATCGATTGAGTTGGGGCGGGTTATTGGGGCGAGCGGGTGTGTGCGGTCAGCCACCGTGGATAGGGTTTGGGTTGGGGCGAATGTCTGGGGCCATGATTGAGCTGGGTTTTCTTGATGCTGGTGGATAGATGAATTGGGATGTGAGGGTTCAGCAAGTAGCGACAGCATATAACTACACTCGTGTAGTTATTGTAATGTCCCATATTTGCGCAGAATCAATGCATACATGACCGATATATTGACACAAGACGTGATACCTTATTACATCCATTGACATGAGTCTTAGTGCTGGGATATGCTTCCAACCGTTGGTCCACGACGTCGATGAAAGTGTCATCTTCAATACCAAAGCGAGCCTACTGAGCAAGATCACGGTTGGACCAATGCATGGCATTGAAAAAGATAGGATGACAAAATTTGAATCATGGAAGCTGTAGATGGTAATATGGAATATGGTGCTCTCATGCGCATGCTGCCTGGGACTATCAACAGGTGTGGTGTTTTCTATGTCAAGTGCGAGCAAGTAAATTTTCAACTCGTCCCGTATATAGTACCACTGCTATTATCCACATTTTTTGAACCTTCATTTGACGTTCTTCCGGGTCATAATAGAAATGGCCTCGGAGATTGATTAATTGAAGTTTTCAGCTCTTGCTTGGAGCAACTGTCAATAACCATGTCATTCTTAGGATTCGGTGTCAAGGTCGGCTCATTCCAGCTTCACAACAAGGCGATTGAATATTTAAAACAATATAATAATTCGTCTAAAAGCAAGCAGAGCTTGTCTGCGTTGCTTGTATACGAAATACCAGACAGTTGCAAGGAAGTGGTTATTAGCGCAGTGCGGAATTGTAGTAGGTGACATCACTGTGGTGAAGTGAAGCGCACACGAAGTAAAAGCCAGACTGAGTGAAAGACACTGGAGCCTGGAGTTCATAGTTATTTATGAATAGGCTTCCGCCGTTCTCGCCTTGACTCTTCACTCTCCAACCACCTAACAGCTATTGCCACTCCGAGCTGGCCACCGCCGCGAAGGCCAACTAACTTCTTCCTTTTCTCGACCAGATCATCAACATGTCGTCTGAGCAGCGCCCCAAGGCTGCCGACGGTGGCGGCCTCGGACAGGTGAATGGTGCCGAAGATTTGCGAGTAAACGGCATTGATCACGGCGAGAGCTCTCAGGTCAACGGCACCAGCTCCTGCAAGCCCACAATCAGGGTCGTTGATGACGATGAAATCGATTCCCCTACGATCAATAAGGCCAAATATGACGGCAAGAACTCTTCTGCGGCCAAAGAGGTCGAGGACAACATTGACTCTCCTCTAGCCAAGGCTGAGGACGACGACATTGACTCTCCTCCAAATAAGAAGGTTGAGGACAGCAAGATCACTAACGGTTCTGTCGATAAAATGGAGAGCAATAAGCTAAGTCCCCCCGCCGTCGAGGGGCTCAACGACAACAATATCGACTGTTCCGAGGCCAAGAAGGTCGAAGGCAACAAGGTCAACATACCCACTGTTAGGAAGGCTGAGGACGACGTGATCGTTCCTTCCACAGTCAAAGGGTTTGAAGATGACATGATCAACCTCTCCACGGCCAAGAAGGCTTCGAACGACAAGATCAGCCCGTCCAAGGTCAAAAAGGCTGCAGGTGACAAGATCGACTCATCCAAGGGCAAGCAGACTATGGGCGACCAGACCAGCTCCTCCAAGGAGAAGCAGGCTGTGGACAACAATATCAACTCCTCCAAGGGCAAGCAGGCTGTAAACGACAAGATCAACTCCTGCACCGACAAGAACATCAATGCCATGAAATCCATGTGCAGCAGGAACCCCAAGACCTATGGCATCAGGTCGTTCCTCAGCGAATCCAATGGTCCCGAGATCAATGGCAGCAGCTCCAGTATCAAGCAGGTCGAGGGTGGCGAGAGCTCCAAGCCTAAGAATCCCGAGTACATTCACTATCCTGGGGGCTACAAGGATGTCAAGCCCATTGAGCGGGACGTCAAGGAGCTGAAGAAGGAGATCATGTACTTGAAATACTACGATGCCAAGGCCCGCGGCAACAAGTACGCCTACACCGAGTGCGGTAACTACGAGTCCCTCGAGCTACCTCCTCCTCGCAGCTGGACTTTCGGCCTCTGGGAGAAATTCTGGGACCCGCCTAGTCTCTGTACGTCACTATTGTTCTGCTTCTGGGATGTTTGCGACTTCGCAAGCCAGCATTGCAATCAGTCCCGAGTGAACTTTAGCAGCATGATGAAGTTAGTTTTATTAACGTCGAATGCAAAATCTAGGTCTCACCGCCACGTTCTGCCCGTGCATCACGTTCGGCAAGACATGCTGGCGCTACAAGAACGACGGCAACATGGAGGGCTACAAGATGTGCAACGTGCATGTAAGTCAATCTCAGACTTCCCCTCTCCACCACCCATAGCCACTCTCTGCTCCAGCCTCCGCTCCCGCTCACTGCGCGCTCTTTACACAGACCTTCACGATACTAATGTGGAAAAGACTTTCGAGTGTTGCTTCTCCATGTCCATTGGAATGCCGTACATGGCCCACTTCTGGCAGCTCCGTGAGATGCGCGAGAAGTACAACCTCAAGGGCGACGGCTTGGACGACTTCTGCCTGGCATGCTACTGCCCCACCTGCGCACTCATCCGTTACGCCAAGGAGTCCGAGGCAATCGAGGAGATACTCAATGCCAATCCAGAGCAGTACCAGCCCGAGATTATGCTCATGAAGCGTCGCGCCCAGGCTCAGGCCGACTCCACGCTCATCTACAATGAGGACTGGCCTGCTTAAGGTGTCATTTCAAAGTCGTGAACGAGGACCAGCAAACGGGACTCTTTGGTGGAAGAAGTTGCGCGAGGATTATGGCATGTGGACTGTTGATTCCACTACGCTTCTTTGCAATCTTGAATTGGTGGACTTAGGTAGTTGCGATACCTCATGAAAATTGAATCACTGTGGCACCTTTGTGGCTTGCCACCATCAGTAAACTCATAGCTTTGCTCTTTGCTCTGGCGTGATGCAACACGACCTCGATCAAACACTATTTTGGCGAACCGATATGGCGTGGATGGATATACCATTCGTCATGAAACACTAGACTACCAATCGCCTTTTGAAACACGTCTCTTCCCTTGTGAATATGTCAAATGCCATGCCAGAACGCTCTCCAAGTCTGAATCGGCAAAATGCAGGCTCTGCATGAGTTGCGGTAAGAAGGATGCGCCCAGGTGCCCAGATACTAAACTCCTAAGTCATGCTCATTATCAACGCCTTTCCACAAGAAGTAAATCCAAATCATTTAATACATTTGACATGGTCCGTCAAAAGAGCCGCCTGCTCATAAGGCAAGCAGCTCCTCACTCTCGTCAAGCCACCGAGCAAAACCCGCCATTCTTCTTTCCCTTGGCGTCCTCGTCTTCGTCCTCACTACTACTCGAGCTGCTTGAACTCTCATCACTGCTGCTATCATCATCGGCGAGCGTGATGCCCTTCTTGGCCTGCAGCTTGGCCTTGGCCAGCTTGCCCAAGCTCTGCATCTTGGGGTCAAACTTCTTGTTCGTCTGGCTAGACGAAGGCGCGGACCGAGCAGCCGTGAGCTGGTCTCTGATGCTGGGAAACTTCTGGTACGTCGGGCGGCGGATGGGGTTGACTTGGGGCTGAGAGGAGCGGAGCGGGGCGTGGGATCCTGGGGTAGCGACCTGGCTTGAGATTGGGAGAGGGGCCTGCGAAACTCGCTGGGGAGCTCGCGACGGGGTTTGGGTAGGTCGAGTGGGTTGGGAGGCGCTGAGACCCTGTGGTCGGGACAGCTGGGGTAGAGTGGGTGGCGGAGAGGACTGTGGTGCTGCGTCCGCATCCGCCATTGCTACGTCCTCGTCAGAGTCCTCACCCGAGCTGTCACTGGAGCTGTCACTGGAGCTGGAGCTCGAGCTATCATTTTTGGCACTCTGTGCTTTGGGCGAAGGCTCTCGCGGAGGCGTAGGCTCGGGCTCAGATTCGTCCTCGCTGCTGGATTTCTCTGGAGTGGGAGAGTGGCTAAGGAAACGTGCGGCACGTGATGTGGCAGGCGAAGACCTCGTCGATTCCACAGCGCTAGCTGATCCCGACTTGGCTTCGTCCTGTTCTTCAGATTCGGGCTCAGTCGTGCCTCCAAATGGGGAATTTGACCGAGATTTCGATTTAGATGGCGACGTCATTGCTTTGTTAGGTTTCTCATCGTTGTTGTTTGGCTTATCAAGAGATTCGAATCCCCAAGACCCTTCGGCCCAAGTGCTTTTCTTCACCTCGTTTTCTGGCTTTGTGGCAGCAGCATCAGCATCAAGTGGAGAACTTTGGCGATCTTGGCGCGTCTCTAAGGGCTTTTCCTCAAAATTTCTTTGTACATGTGCTTCATCGTCGGACAGTGGCTCTCTGTCCTCGCCAGCATCGGGTTGAGACCGAGTCTCATCAGACGGGGCAGACTTAGTAGGCTCATCCTGTTCTGCTTGCCCAAGTTGCTCCTCGGAAGGGTCGGATATAGCGTTTGTTCCTATCTCAGCGGGTGGGGAATTGTTAGGAGGCTTATTCGGAGCTTGTTCAGTTTCATCCCCAAAGTCCGAGTAGGAGTAATCGGAACTCGACGAGCCGCTAGACAAGACCAAAGGATCGTCTTGGTTCCCTTGCTTGGGGGGTACAGAAGACTGTGGCTGCTTGGAGACTGGCACTGATGCCGGAACGTCTTTTCTACTTGTTGCAGGGGTCGAGGAGGTACGACTTAAGTGTCTCACGTTCTCAGGCAGCGGTACCTCGCTTCGAGGTGGCGTTGCGCGAGGGATGCTCGAAGTAGCCCTGACATTCTCAGGGAGTGGAACTGGACTCTCGATTGGTGTTGTTCTGCGAATTGACGGTTCCAGTGTTGGCTTCACGATTCCGTTCGGGATGGGACTAGCACGTGGAGGTGCAGTTCCTTTCTTGAGTGCTGGCTTCTTGAAGGAAGATGTTGATCGAACCTCTCCGATAACCTTGTTGGAGGACGATGTGCCGTTTGTGACCTGGCCATTGCTGGCTGGAAGCGCCGTTGCGTTGTTCGTCGGCGTTGCCCTCGAAGGTGATGAATGGATGCTTCCTCCACCCACTTCGGACGACGCTGTGGACGCCATGCTAGTCTCTTTAGCCGATGCAGCAATCCTAAGTTGACTCAAGATTGAGGGTTGTCTCTTCGGCGGGGCCGTAGATGAAGTCCTATTTGAGCGCGGTCGTTTACTGCTTGTCGGAATGACTACCACAGGCGAAGGTTGCCGCACAGAACCTTGTGACTGCGGAGTTTCCGGAGGATCGCTCAGAACCCCAAAGAAGTCACCGAGACTGTTATCAACACTTTTGTTGGAAGTAGCTGAGCCTAGAGCAGGTGTATTACTGCCTCTGGCCCCTGTACTTGTACTCACCCCCGACGCCCTTCTCGCTCTTTTGGGCGTCTTATGCACGCGTGAATTGGAAGATTGAGGAGGTGCCATCTTATACGCAAGCCTAGATGGCTTTTTCAAGCTTGACCCCCCAGAAGTGGGGGTATGATCTTGCTGAGGAGTGTAGATTCCGCCGTTGGCCATTTCGTTCGCGATAGTGTCCGTCAAGATGCTACTTGCATTCGATGGAGCATTGCTTCCTTTCCGAGCGCTATGCTGTGAAGATATAGCGGCGCTTTCCTGGGGCGTGAAGACGATTTCATCTTGCTCTTGTCGTTGGAAAGAACGGGCTTTGGCACTCAAAGTCTTTTGGCCCCCGGATGAGCCTCCCAGTTTGCCACGAGAGCTGTTGAGCAAATCAACACTATTTTGGATCGTCTTGGGAGTTCGCGGTTGCTTCCGGTAGGTGGTCACTCGTTTTGGAGGCACCGTGAAATCGGGGGAGCCAGGCGCCTCGTAGATGTCCTTGCGGCCCGTCGGACGATGAGAGACTATACTTTCTGCCACCTCGGGACTGGACTGTGGGGATTGCCGTATGATAGCTTCCTGCGAATCTTCTGCCAGAATGGAATTTCGATCGAAGTCCTCTGTGGTCTCCGCAGCAGCAGTACCAGGAATTGCCTGCTGACTTTCGTGTATTGCATTTGTATGGTCATGATCGCTTTCGTCTTTTTGCTGGCCTACGCTTGGAGGGGTGCTTTTGCCAGATTCCGAGATTGTCCGCGGTAGTGGTAGCCCAAGCTCTGGCGACTCTTCCTTGACTTGGATACTAAACTCGGCATGGCCCGTCTTTGCATCTTGTACAAACTCGATAGATGCTACTGATCTAGACTTTGACTTTGACCCCTCTGTTTGCGGTACCTGTTCGTCTGCCTGTGTTTCGATGTTTCTATCGCTTGGTTCAGACTCTGTAGATGGCAGAGGGTGATCGCGTACGCCTTCCCCCTCTATGCCCTCGTATTCTTCGGGTATCCTCTCGATTCGTCGGCGCTTATTGGCGTTCTCGTTGCTATCATGCCTGGGACGCTTCTGCAGGTTGCCCGGTCGGAGGTGAGAGGTGGCGGGGACAGAAAAATCGCGATAGACGAAGCTCGGAATGACTTTGATCATGCGCCGTTGTAGGTCCGTCTCGCCTTCAAATATCGAGCTGACAGTGTCGCCCAGGTCGAGATCGCAATCATATGCGTCTTGCAACTTGTGGATCGTAAACGTCCTACACGAATGGTTAGCATTTGACGCGTGCAAACTCGATTGCAGAACTATGACTTACGAGGCTTGCTGCGGCGTTAGATAGTTCCTCTTGTACCGCCCTTCGACCTGCTTCCACACATCCTCGAAAGTATCCTCCAATTGAACGGGAAGCGCGAACTTCCTGCCCTTGAAGGCGGCCAGTGCGGCAGCTTGGTACGGGCCGTGTGAATTTTCGGGGGCTAGAGGCAGAACCTCGATGGTCAAACGCATGCGCGTCGCTGGTGTCGCCATCTTTTGAATCTCCTTCCAGCCGTGAAAGAAGAAGATGGGCACGCAGGCATAGTTGGGCGAGAGGCGGCGTGGAGACGTTTGCTCTCAAAAAAGTCCAGCTCCGCGATGAGAAATCGAGTGGAGCTCCCCATTGGTCAGTGCGCCCACCGCATCTCTTGGCACGGACCCACCACCATCGTGGTGGTAAAGGTGAAGGTGAGGGCGAACGCCACGTGCGTCTGCTGCAGCTACCATGGCTTTCACATCTGTGTCAGAACATGAGTTTTTGCAGCTTTTGCTCTCTGATCAACTTGACGACTCTCCACCGCCACCACCACCACCACCACCACCACCACAACCTCCATTACCACGACACCATACATCAACGAGATGGCCAGCAAGAAGAAGAGGGACTCAACTACCAGTCACAAACAAAATAAAAAACGCCAAAGAATGGACGCAATGGATGAGCCCCTTCGAAATAATTCCAAGAAGCCAAAAACAGTCATCAGCAATGACCAGAATCTGGAATCGCCAAGACTTTCCATCAGGGACTCCATGCCCACGGATGCCGACTACAGGTTTCGCCTGAAGGTCATATCATCTTCACGCACTCTTGATGATGATATATTCGATGAAGCTGTGCAAGGCCTTATCGAAATATGTTTCCCTGACGGAGTGTTAACCGAGATTGGTATGTCAGTCATTGAACGACACATGTTGGAAGCGAACGTCTCAACAGACAACATTCAGAGAATGCAATTATCCTTCCGGACCAAAATGATTGGCAGGGTAGCTCGAATGTTGGCCGAATTTCTTGATACCCCAGAGAAGCTTCAAAATGGAATCCAGGCTGTGATTATGGCAAGCTTCCAACAAAATGGAGTTGTCTTCGACAAGGATATGCTTGACAAGACGATTTCAAATCTGAAGGAAATTTCACATGAGTACAAAATCCGCTCCTCCACTCAGATGGTGCATGATACTGCTGTTGGATGCCAGAGTTCGACATCAGGATCTCCTACGAACGAGAGAGTTCATGTCAAACGTGAGCCACCAAGTGACTGCTCTGTCTCTACAGCAGATCATTTGGCTGCTGGAAATGTAGAAGAGTTTGAATACACTGGGATATCGAGACAAAGTCATGTTTTTCTCTCCCATGATACTCAGTCGACTGAGAAGGGGCTGCAGCCATTTCTCAATACAGAGACTGTGGTGAACAGGGCATCGACAAACCACTTGGTCAAAGAGAAAGAGTGGTCTAAATTTAGCCGCTGGGATGTTGATCCCAGCCGCGTTACAGCAAAAGATGTCAAAGAATTCTTCAAACGAACAAGAGATCTATTTTCCTTCCATGTTCTCCCACTGATTCAACGGGACTGTCCCGACATGACCAAGAGGGAAGAAATCCGAACGTACATACATTTTCGATATTCCAACTTGTCAAAAGATGAGCTCGGGGAATGGAAACGAAGATTCCGAAATCTTCAAGATGGTGACATGACAATGCTACACCGTCCGATGCAGGAGGACAGGCTTGGCGTGCGAGAAGGATTTCGCGCCACCGCTACGTCGCCTAATACACCTGAATCCCCGGAAACTTTGAGCTCCAAACATAAGCATGCACCATACGATATGAGCGGTTCAGCTGGTGTGGACAAGACCGTACCCCTAATGCCCTTAACAATAGACTCTCAACACCTGGTGGGTGCTAAACTCGACACATGCCGAAAGCGAAACAGTGTAAGTAGATATTATCCCGAGAAAAATACAATTTCTAACTATTGTGTTCCAGAAAACCCCCATATATGATCTTCTCGCCAGGAAACATATGGGTCGAATACCCAAGGAGGAAGTGGTAGCGAAAGTTCTCGAAGCTTTGAACAAACGTGTAGCATCAAATGCGAGGCCCTTACGCATTAATTTAATAGTTTTTCTGGCTCAAGTAGTTTGTGGCAATCACCCATCAAGATGGCACGTCTGGGGTTACGACAAAGCATGATTTAGAGTCCAGCCTCCTTGCACTGGCCAAAGGAATCGATTCTAAAACCCAAGGTAAGAACAAAGACTTTCGACAGGGCATCGAAAATACCTTGGTTCCTTGGGTTCTTGCGTCTCTTGCATCGTTTCCAGAGCTGAAAGAAGAACCATTCATCTTCACTGAGTTGTTGACTGTAAGTATCCCTGGCCTTGCTCCATCTCATATATTGACTTTAATCAGTACTGCACACCCGTATTGGATATTCTTGGTATACTCCCCTTTCCTGATAATATGTCAGCGAATAGATGTAAGGGTCGGGCCTACATGCTTTTTAGAAAGCTGAACAGAAAAGGTCACATGGTGGTAAGTCTTAGGCATTCATCGATATGTAATGATCCTAATGTTTTCAGATGTTTGGAAAGCCAATTACACGGGACCGTATAGTCTGCCCCGTCCTTGCCATCCTTAAGGATGCCAATTTAGATGCGCACACCAAGCGATGTAATGTCGAAAAGCAGATGCGGAGGATTGTCTTCTACAATCGCTCTGAATTCCCCGAACTTAAAGAAGCAACTCTGGTGATCTGCTGGGAGATTCTAACAGGTATGGAGTGGTGAACATGTTCTAAGGAGCCTCAGAATGTGTATGCACCTCTCTGAAAATACAAGGTCGCCACGTGTGTCTTTCCAGCTTCTCAGCGACCAAATGGATCAAAGGGAAAGGCGCGAATATTACTGGGAGATAGCAGGAACAGATTCAAAGGCAATTCAATGGTTATATTTGTGCCAATGCTTAGTAGTGCATTGCATTCACAAATGTGGTCTGTGCATCTGTTGGGATCTGCTTGTAAACAACGAGCTTAACGCAGTGACAAAAGTCATAAACCCATTTCTCGTCACTCTGGAGAAAAAGTATCATCATAAGAGTGATCGCAAGACCTACAGATATATGTCCAGGTGGGAGCACCTAACCTTTGGAATGTTGGAGTGGACCAGGAGGGCTAACCGAAGAAAGCGATCGTAGCCGGCCCACTCTTGCGCTTCCTCCAACGTCACATCGGAACCTATCTCAGTGCGAACGTTATCAATTCGACGACTTGTCCCGCTCCTCTCCTTTTATCCCACGACTTTTCCTTCTTGGGCGGCATGCATGTCCTTATCAACCTCGGCAGATGGGTACCTCGAGTGCGCATCTCCATTCCACTCCACTTTTGGCTGGCAAGCTTCCTGGGGGACCCGTGCTGATCTCCGGATCTTCACTAAAAGTACAAAAAAGCCATTCCGTTTGGGGTTATTTTCACGTCTAGCCCCGCGACTCGCAGTCTGTTGACATTTGGGGCGATCCCTGCCTATCTCTGCCTGCAGCGAGCGGAATGCCTATCGGGGAACGGGGCTAATGTCATCCCCTCTGTGCAACATTCGACAGCCGTATAATAACGCCGTCCCCTTCCTCTGGATCCTTTGCAGCCGCAAAGACCTGCATTACCCTGTACATACATCGTCAATCAGTATGGCATCCAATGTGGCAGACAGCGCCGGGCCGCCTGTTCCCGGCACCGTCCATTTGGTCGATCTTTTGGGCACCATGAGTGCGAGACATGCTGCCGGCGGCCAGAAAGATATCGTCTTAATACCCGCTCCATCATCTGACCCGGACGATCCGCTGAACTGGTCGCCGGGCAGAAAGGCTTTGTCCACGACATGTATGTGTGTTTACACTCTCATGGTCGGAATAGCCTCTGCGGCCATATACAGCGTGCTGGAGCCGATTAGTACCGAAACCGGTTTGACTCTTTATGATCTTAACCAAGGTACAGGGTAAGTAGGATCGTACTCTTTCGATGAAACGAGTACTAATGGAACGGTAGATACATGTTTCTGTTTTTTGGCTGGGGATGTTTGATCTGGCAGCCTTTAGCTTTGCAATATGGTAAACGGCCAATGTACTTGCTTTCAATTCTTGCTACCATAGGTACGCAAATCTGGGCCGCACATACCAAGACGAATGGCCAGTGGATCGCCAGCAAGATCGTGCAGGGCTTTGTGGGGGCGCCTATTGAAAGCTTGTGTGAGATAAGTGTGACTGACATCTACTTCACGCACGAAAGAGGCAGATATATTGGACTCTATGCCCTTCTACTCGCAGGCAGCAACTTTTTCGCGCCCATTATATCTGGATTCATCAATGATAGCCAAGGTTGGCAGTGGGTGCTGGTGAGTTTAAGTCGCTGTTGGCAACCCATCGACTCGCGCTAACTGATCTAGTACTGGTGTGCCATATTCAATGGAATCGGATTCGTCTTTCTATTCATCTTCATGGAAGAGACAAATTACGTCCGACATCAGGTCGGGACGCCACCGGAGACCCCAGGCACGGCAACGCCCGCCGAACCCGCAGACCCTGAAAAAGCAGCACGAATCGCAAGCTCCACAGAGTCAACCGGTGCACCTAGCTACAAATCCAAGACCTACTGGGACAAGATCAAACTTTTCCAGAAGACGGACTTGGAAAAGCCCAATGAATTGAAAGCTATGATGACCCGCCCTTTGATCTTCCTATCCTTCCCTGTCATCTTCTACGCAGGGTTCTCCTACGGCTCCAACCTGGTTTGGTTCAACGTTCTAAACGCCACCGCCTCACTTATCCTGGGAGGGACCTACGGCTTTTCAGCAAGCATGGTCGGCCTAAGCTACGTATCTCCGCTCATTGGTGTGGCATTAGCGGCGGCTTACACGGGTTGGGTTGGGGACTGGTTCGTCATTCGCAAGGCTCGTAACAACGGCGGCATAATGGAGTCTGAGCATCGCCTGTGGCTTTTTGCGCCTTCGCTTGTGCTAATTCCATTTGGACTGATCTTGTGGGGCGTGGGCGCTGCTCAGGGTGTTCACTGGTTTGGTCCCGTCTTCGCCATGGGGGTGATCGCTGCGACAAACACATTTGGCGTTCAGCTCTCCATTGCTTATTGCATCGACTCATACAGAGCCCTATCAGGCGAGGCCGTCATTACAGTTATTTTGGTGAGGAACACCATGAGCTTTGCCATCGGATACGGCATCACACCGTGGGTGACCGACATGGGTCTTCAGAACTGTTTTATTACGGCGGCATGTGTTGGGCTTGCACAAGTCGCAACGATCTTCATAATGATGAAATATGGCAAGGAACTTAGGAGGAAGAGCATCCCAAGATATGGGAAGTACGTTGAGGAGATGGCGAAAAGCGGTATGGTGCATTAGGCACGATCGACGCCCAATCTGGGGATCCGAGCATGGCAGTTCACCGCCACGCAAAGGCCGATACGGACTAGATGTTTTGACGTAATCGCCATATCATCGTCAAATGAATCAGAGACCATCTGACGGCCGAACTCTTATTGAACCCTTCTCTGACCTGGGTGCCTCGTACTGACATGACTCTGGCGTACACGGCTCTTAGCGACTGGCCGGCTACCCCAGGCACTGAAACTACCGATTAATCTACTGCGCTTCAACTTATTATATGAGATTAACAAGCTTTACGGCCTTATTTGAAATGTTGCAGTAGATGTAGATTGCTTGTGATCGTGCCCAACTTGCCGCAAGATGCCGGACTATTACAACTACACCGGCATTCGCCGCGGACCATCGATCCGGCCCTCGCAATGCCGCTCCGTTGTGCGCCGATTGTCGCTCACCGCTGGAAACTATCCGACCTCTCGGAAAACTTGCATGCCACATGTTTCGGGAGGACGCTTCCGCCTCACACTCTGACAATTAAGGTTCGCGCTACCTTCGACTTCTTAGTTCTTGGCCTCGCATCTCTGGTCGCTCTCCGGACCAAGTCGTTCTGGATCTCGAACTTGCTCCAACGTTTCAAAATAAATGGTGATAATAATAGTTGAAATGTCGATTACTATTCAGACGCAGCGGTCGAATGCAGCTTTTGAAAGACGTGGGTATCGAAGCCAAAATGCTGTGTGGTCGTGGATGCCCTCGCTGTCTCACATTCCACACCAGACTGTTGGCATCGTGGCCGGATTCATTGCTGTTTTAGTGTACCCCTTTTTCCAAAACAAGCCAAAACAAGCCAAAAGGAACGCTCAAAACCCATTACGAGCAATGTCAACCTCGCTAGAAGCCGTGCTCAAACTCCGATGCGCCTGCCGCGAGCTGTGCTCTGCCAGACTTCCGATTTCTAAATCTGCAATGTCTCCTTCCGGAAGCCTGTCGCTTCTCTCTATCCAGACTTCTGTCGTCTTCATAACCTCCATGTCTTTGAGGCTGATGCTTGCGGGCGTTATTCCGTCCTCTTCCATGCGGGCGTAGGCCGAGTTGCCCAAGTTGGATCCTGGGTGAGCACCGGCTGGCACCATGACGGGAAGGCTCTTCCTAGCGCCAGATTTCTTGATGGACTTTCCGAAGCCCGATGCTGTCCATGATCTCGATGACGGGTCGCTTGAGCTATCGTGGATCTTGCCTTGGAAGAGATCGAGGAGCCTGTTCAAGATAGCAAACTCCATCTTCAGTTTTACACTGTAGACGGCCGCTTTGTAAGTTGTTTGAATGTCGTAATATCCGGCGTACTCGATCGCGAGGAGAGTTATGTCCAGGATGATAATTAGGACGTTGACCCATACCAGATGGATGATGACCTTTCTTGCGTTTCTGCCTCGAATGCCGCCCTCTGTTCGGAGGAGCTCCTTCGTCTTGAATAGGTATATCCCCGATATGATGACTTCTTGGATGAAGAAGATGGTGATTTGGACTTTTTCGTAGACAGAATACGGGGTAAGATAGGGTGTCGAATGATTGGAGTTTGCGCCGTATAACAAGACAATAATGGGAACATGGCAGATAGTCGCGTTAAAAATGATCATCCAGAGAACCCATCGTGCTCCAGTGGCAGTGCTTCGTAGGATGAGGTGTAGACGCGAATAGAGAACAAGAGATTGACCAGTGATCATGCAGGGCCAACCGATGGCAATGAGAGTCAGATAAAGAATGGTGGGAGGCCAAACAGGATCTGACGATGGTAATGTCAGCGGATCTTCGGCCTGGATGGATGTGACTATCTGTAGGTGTGTTTACATACAGAACTTGAGAAAGAATCCCAGCCCATAGGGTATTATTCCCCACGTGGCTATAACCAAGGACCAAAAGTATAGACCACTCCGTCTCTTGAACGTCGTGAAGATGCTGAGCGTGAGTTCGATGACATTGTAAAATGCTACCGCGAGAAAAGCGATGATTGTCAACGCAATCGGATATGATATGGTGTAGTCTGCCCCAATGCCATTATCTCGCGCCATCGGACAAAAACGAAACAGAGTCAAGCAAGACTTTCAAAGCAGCAGACGGTAAGAAAAGTAGGCATGCCCGGGGGTACCTCTGTAAATAGGAACGGAGAAACTCGTGAACTAAAATTCTGCTAAGACACCGAGCCTGCGTTAGATGCATGATGTGAGGTATTCCCAGGCCAGAGCGGAGCTCGAGACCTTGATCCTAGGCCTAATCCTTGATGGATTGCACGTTGTGACAGCCACAAGCGTCTGCACCCGCTGATCATCGTCCATTGAGCACGCTACACGCTAGAACACAGGCGATGGACAACAGGAGGGTACTCGAAAAACGCCGCCGGAAGCGTGTGGGGAAACCGGCTTTGGTTTGACCTGTACTCGGGCTACCCAGTCGGGGACTTTTAGCCGAACAACAAGCTTCACTTCTGCGCTGGACTTTTGGAGAGGGCATCTTTGATATTTTCATGCATTTCTGTATTTTCCAATGGTGTGAAGCCGTATTCCTGTCAGTGGGCCGTCCATCGAGGACAAGAGTGGGTCGCATGGAAGTGAAGCAGCGCGACAGCTTGTCGAGCATGCACCCTCCACCGAAATGATCCTGGACGTTTTGATGGACCCTGTTCGGCCATAAAGCGGACGATTTCGATGCAATCGAATACGACCGAAGTCAAGCCCACTCGATGAGCCGAAGAAACGAGGGTTCGCGGAGCAGTTTTCCTCGCAGATCATTGGTGGATACCCCATCTTCTAGCGTTTGAGCGATCTGGCGCAAGCCGTGTCAAACAAGTGCTTGAACCTTGCAGAGCGGGGTGAAGCTGCGCGTTCGGTCCCGAGAGCGAATGATCGACTTCCTACTTGTGGTCATGCCGTAGTAGTCCGTCCCTACCCTAGCGTGTCGCACGTGGTCGGATCAAGGCTTGCATCCCGCTTGGAAATCGGTAGACGACGAATCGCTTGATTACACGCAAGCCACAGAAGGTGCGCAACCTGTTTTCGAGAAGCTCCAAAGTGCGCAGAAGATTGTGATGTCTGTTGACTGACCCGGCGTGCTCGGACTTCGGGTGGCTGAGGCCTGCAAAGTCTCACCCAACACAAAACACCCACCATTGAAGCGCAGACAGACTGTGTCCCGCAAATGCCTCGATATGGATGGAATAGATTGCAGTCACGAGGAGCGATACAGCAATTTTTGAAAAGTTGCCCAGGTGGATTCAATCACTCTACCATCTGATAAAATTGCGTTAACGAACAATGCAAATGTGGAACAACCCGCCCCGAGGATGGTTAACCTGCACCACCCAGCTGTATCTTATCGTAAAAATACGTACCCTCTAGAATGGGGACAATAATACCTTGAGTTTCTATGATAATGCTAGAAACTTCACAAAAAAACCATTGTGCGCTTTGCGAATGAGCATCGTATCGACGAGTGTTGTTGGGAGGGGGTTGAAACCACGGATCTGCCTCGCTGTTTGCCGCAAAAAGTATAGTCCGGGAATAAAAATGGCCCACTCATTCTCAACTTCTAGGTTTGGTATCACGCATGCGGTATAATTTCCATCAGAACAATGGTTTTCGGCTAATCTCGCTCAAAATCCCGCTCAAAGTTCCAACAGGAGCAGAGTTCTGATATATATAGCTAGCACTCTACTTGAAGGCATCCCATTCATCATCTGCAAGACGTCTCGCTTTCCAAGAACTGCAATCCAGAGTAGCCATTTCAGTGGCACGCAACTCGAACTGCAACCATGAACAACTCAGCCATGGATTGGTCAACTCCGCACCTAGGTGTCCCCCCTATTGAGAGGCTGCCGGACCAGCTCGTCTCGAAATTACAACATCACGGCACACTGATTCTAGCTACGGTATGTATCCACTCTTTCTGTCGCGCAGTAGCTGATGGTTCAAGTTCACCGTCTGCTTTTTCTTCGCCCGAGAATTCGTCGCGGGCTGGCTTATCCCTCGGTATTACCCTGCCTCGATTTCTGCCCTTGATAGCTACCGGTACCGAAATTTTGTCAACCACCATGTCTCCGCTATAGCCAAGTTTATCTTGATCTGTCTTGGAGCACTCACTATCCATGGCATCTTAATCGGGGCCCCATTCGGCACTCCTATTGTCAGCGGAGGATCAGTCTCTCTCGGCGACATCTCCTTCATGGGGCTCAACATCTTCGTCGGCATGTACTTGACCGAACTATTGTACCAAAAATTGCTCCGTAGCAATCCCATAATTGCAGTCCACCACGTCGGTGTCGTCTTCATGTCGGCGATGGCAATAACGATCAATCAGAACTGGGAACAGGAGCCAAACACATCGGTATACTTCGGTTTACTCGCGTTTTATGGTAAGTTGCCTCATAGAACTAATTCGAATGCCTTTCTGACCTTTTTCTACAGCCTACTTCGACATGTTTGCAGGGTATGTATCCACCGAGTCGACTCTAAATCATCATGCCGTCATGATGAACGAAATATACCCTACCAAGGTCTGCGGAACTTGAGCTGACTTTATCTGCTTTAGGTTCTTGACACATCCAGCAGTTATCATCGAACGGACACTTCCTCGCAACCACAAACTAAACATGAGAATGTTTCTGGTCTGTTGTGTGATTGCGGTTTCGAGAACACTCTGTGAGACGACTACTGTACTGCGGTTTTTCGCAATGAACTGGGATAAGTGGACGATGTCCGTCAAGATCGTAACACCGATCTTCCACTGCATTTTCGCGGCAGCCCAGATCCGGGGCTCTCACCGTTTGTGGACCATATACAAGCACCACCGGATGGAGCTCGAGAAGGTCGAGCACCCTGATGTCGAAAACAGCACCAGAAATCACAAGAGGAGGATATATATAATTTCACTCCATGGGAAATTGCCACAGGATAATTACGGTGATAAGAAGTCCTCATCCTGCACGAAGGACCAGGATCACCAAAGTTTGGTTGTTGACCCCACAAGCTACCGAACGACTGCTCACCAAGTTCAAAATGCTTCTCATCACCAGGACTACCTGAATGCCATAAACAACTACAAGGAAAGTGAGCATATTTCCCCACGTCCTTGGGGTACGCCACGCAGGAAGATAGTGAGGCAGCTTTACTATCACCATGAGCCGTAGTGCCCCCGGAACAAGTGCCCCCTAGGAACAGAAGAGGAGGCTGGAAAAAGGTAAGAACTTTGAAGACATGTAATGCTATCGCCCAGAAGCATAATGCTTCGGCGTGTTCTCCAGCCGTGAAGTCCCAGATTACAAGAGTAGGGTGGGGCAGTGAGTTTCACCAGACAGTGTGTCTGCGAGAACATAGGCTATTTGTGTCTCCGGGCAATTTTTGAGGGGCAGCCCCTATGTGTCTGTTTGCGATTTTTGGACTCACCAGTTTTGTTGTGTTTTATTTGTCCATCTTGTACAGTATAGTATGTATTCGATCTTTTATAGTAATCTAAGCGAGCTTTTAGCTCGATTCTGCTGCGTTGCTGACGTCGATGCGTCCTCCTGACAGTGTGCAGCGCTCCCTTTGAGACCATACCACTACACGGACGACATTTGCTGGATGTACAATTGTTTTAACCCCCGAATTGTTTTGCTTTTGTAGTCTTGCAATCGCCCCACACCAAGGCATCGCTCGAGCATCCATCTACCAAACAGAAAAAATGCCACAATCTTCCCAGCCCAACATCCCATCCGCATACCGCATCTTTTTCACCTACCTGGACCCTCTAATCTGTGTCTGGGGAGCGTACATGGACTTCTTCGACCCTACCCTCGTCCTCAGCTCCCACATTCCCAATCCCACCCCGGACATCGGCCACCGCATGATCCTCGCTCAGCGAGGGGGCGCCATGCTCAACTTCGGCTTCGTGTCGGCCGTCCTCTTGCGCTACACGGCCGACGTGCACGTCTGGCGCATCGTCCAGGTCGCAAACTTCCTTGTGGATCTAGCGTATTTTTGGGCCGTTTGGGGCGCTCTGAGTGCCCAGGGAAGGCTGGATGTGGGGACCTGGAGAGCAGAGGATTGGGGCAGCCTGGCGATCACGGGGACGGCGACGGTGGTGAGGGCATTATTCCTGATGAGCGTAGGGCTCAAGGGCGATGGCAATGGCTCCAAGAAAAAGGCTTAGTATGGCATGACTGACACGTTTTTGATACAAATCGAAGTTCGTGTTGCGATATTCGAGGTCTCAAACCTGACCACCCCCCCACCTACCCATTCGCCGTAGAGGTACCGCACGTCAATCTACCCATCCTTCCAGCATCCCTCCCTCTCCACAGAAGATGTAGTTACACATGACAGCATGCAAAAGCTTCAAAGATAACAAGCTTGGCGACCCCTCGCTACTCTCCCATTTTCCACCGCCAAGGTCCTCGGCGGCGGGGCCCAGGTACAACTCGACCAACCACCTCCCCCCGGCGGCGCAGGAATCACGAGAATGGGGAGCGTATTGATTGAGTAATGGATTCCGCCTGGCCAACCAGCCTTGCGGTTCTCCGCGGTGAACTCCGCAGTAACCAGAAAAACACGAACGAAAATGCTACCATTATCCGGTATGCGGCATGCAGCATGTGTCTGGATTGCCCCCGGGCCCTCTTAAAGGCTGGCGGGGGCCTCGATTGATACTCCCCCCCTCCTTGTCTCCTCTCCAGGGAAAAAGAAAAAGAAAGCCAACCCGATTCTAATTCATTGGCAAGATGCTCCTCAAGTCTCTGGCTGCGGTGTCGGGACTGCTCCTCCCAGCAGCAGTCTCGGCCGAGACCATCCTAGGCGTCACCGTCTTCACGCGCCATGGCGACCGTCCGTAGACCCCATTCCTTCGCCAAAGAAAAAATTAACAAGAAAATCGTGTGAACACCACACATGTACATGCATACCCCTCTTCAATCCAAGAACCATTGTTGCTAACTTTTCCCGACTACTGCAGGCGCATCAAAGCACTACCCTGGCTACTCCCTCACCAACCTCGGAATCCAGCAAAACCACCAAGTCGGCGCCGACTACAGATCGACCTACATCTCGGCCAACGCCTCCAAGCACATCCTCGGCATCTCGGAGAACAAGGTGGTAAACTCGCAGCTCTTCGCCACGGCGCCCGACCAGACGGTGCTGCTCAACACGGCCACGGCCTTCTTGCAGGGCCTGTACCCGCCGCTCGAGGAGCTGGACCCGGAGGTCGCTTCGCAGACGCTGAACAATGGGACGACTTACACGAACCCGCTCGGCGGGTACCAGTACGTGGTGCTGCACGGCGAGGAAAAGGAGGCACCCGACACCATCTACCTCAAGGGCGACGAGGGGTGCCCGGCGGCGAGCAGGGCGGCGGCGGCCTTTGAGCAGAGCGAGTTGTTCCGGCAGCGCGACGAGGCCACGCGGGCCTTTTACTCGACCTTCTGGGACGACATGCAGGGCGTGTACGACTACGAGCAGCCGTCCAACATGAGCTACGGCAATGCGTACGACATCTTCGACCTGCTCCACGTGGCGAGCATCCACAACGCGTCCGCCGCCGGCAACGTGAGCGAGCAGGACCTGTTCCAGCTGCGCACCCTCGCCGACAGCGCAGAGTTCGGCCTCAACTACAATGCCAGCGACGACGCGCACGCGAGCTCCATGGGCGGCAGGACCTTTGCCGGCGGCGTTGTAAGGCAGCTGGACCAGGTCATCCAGACAAAGGGCAAGCTCAAGTTCTCCCTCATGGCCGGCTCGTACGACACCTTCCTCGCCTTCTTCGGCCTCGCGGGCTTGACCTCCGTCTCTGACGACTTTTACGGCCTCCCGCACTATGCCTCCACCATGGCCTTCGAGCTCTTCACCGAGGCCGACGTGGCCGAGTTCCCAGATGACGCCAACGACCTGCGCGTGAGGTTCCTGTTCCGCAATGGCTCGGATGCCGGCGCGCCGCTGCAGGCGTTCCCGCTCTTTGGCGGCGTCGACGAGTCGTACGCGTGGCAGGACTTTTCCGACGCCATGTCCCTCTTTTCCATCGAGACGGCTGAGCGATGGTGCGGCCTCTGCGAGAGCGAGCTGTTGTTCTGCCAGGCGTACGACTACCAGTCTGAGGCGCAGAATGCGTCTTCCTCTAGCGGGGGTATATCCAAGGCCGTGGCCGGCGTCATTGGTGCCGTTGTCACGCTGGCAGTTGTTGGCATTGTGGGCGCTGTTGCGTTCTTCGTTCTGCGACGTCGACGTGCGGCCCAGCCTGCCATGGCCGCAGTCCCTGCAAGCGGAAAGAGTAGTGTGCGCAGCGACACCGAGAGCGCGTAAATGTATACGAATGGTGTCGAAGCTAAAAGTGGATTGAAGGGCGGCGAGTCACACTCTGGACGCCAAAGGGAGGGTTTCCGGTACTTCTAAACCTACGATAGTTTATGAATGATGTACTTCTTCTAAATGTCTATATTCGAACTTTTGTAAAAATCCAGTGTCCATGTCGATCCAACATGTTATAGTAAAGTGCAACGTGTATGCTATACGTTGAAAAAGGAAATGGCGAGATCTGTTGAACTGTCTCGAGGGTATCAGAAGAATGTCTCCCTTCCCAAGTGTTCAGGGGTTCTATGTATGACAAGTAGGATCGAAACTGAAAAGGCGGCTATGCAATCTTCTGAACGGTCAAGGTGCCCGGAGTGCCACCCTCGAGCGAAATGAGGCCGCTAGACTCGATGCGCTTCTTCCACTGGGTTGATTCATACTTGCCAGTGACGACAGTCAAGCGAAGCTCTGGCTCCTCACCTAGTGGAAGTGGCGTGCTTTGGCCGGAGCCTACAGGTGTGGCAGTGCCTGAGGCCAGAGGTGTGGGCGCAGCTGAAGGAGGAGGAACCTGAGTAAAGTTCCAGCGCCCAAACGCCCAGTTGAGAATATACCTTAGCCTACCGGTGCTGGCATCGAGAACAGCTGGCGTGCTACTGTCAGAAGACTTGGGAGGCTTGTTCGCGTACAAGACTCCTTTGATCCTGTAGACCGAGTCTTTGGTGGGCTCTTCCAAGAGCTGAAGAAGCTTATCCACATCGACTCCGGCCTTGGCCCCGGAAGAGCTCAAGGTGATGGAAAGGACCTCCACCTCGCTCGAATGATCATGGTCGTGAGCGTGATCATGGTCACGGCCTGCCTTCTTTCCAATTGTCTTTGCCAGCTTCGCGTCCAGGCCAAATATGATGTCCTTGTCCACCCATCCCTTGTCGCTCTTGGTCCGCGGGGTTGGTGGATCTACTTCGAGGGCGAGGACGGCGTCTTCCACATCCTCCAGTCTGCGCTCACTGACCAGCTCCCACTTGTTCAAAACGACCAAGTCTGTGTACTTTGCCTGGACCTTGGCCGTGTACGAAGTGTCCTCGTAGCCCTTCCAGTTTTCCACGTCAATGACGGACATCACGCCATCCAGCACATACTTCCCAGTCTCGCGCGACAGCCGGTTCACCTCCATGGCCAGCGTAGCAGGGAATGCGGAGCCCGATGTCTCGATGACTATGCGATCGGGGTTTATCTCGTTGGTGAGGGTCTCGAGGGCGTCGGAGAGCTGGCCGACCAGGTTGCAGCAGATGCAGCCATTGAGCAGCTCCTGGACGCCGGAGATGGCGCTCGACGAGGCGAGCTGCGAGTCGATGGCGACATCGCCGAATTCGTTCTTGAGGAGGGCGAGCTTGTAGGTCTTGGGGAGCTGGGGGATCAGGTTGAGGATCAGAGCTGCGCGCGTCAGAAGAGATTTTAGGGTGGGTTCGCGGGGTTAGATCGCACTCGTTTTGCCCGAGCCCAGGAAGCCGGTGATGATGGTGATGGGTATCATGCTCAATGCGGGCAATAAAAATCGGTACGAAGGAGAATGCGTCAGGCGTACGACTATCGAGGACCTGCAGGATAGACTGATATCTTGGTACGTGCAGGGGCGGGCGCAGGAGTCGCAGGTGGGATGTTGGGAGATCACGTGGTCGCGCTTACTTTTGACAGCCCCCGCGACAAACGCGGGGTCCGTATGACGTAGCGCATCGGGATGGCGCATGGGCAGGGTGGAGATGGCGGGCAGGGACTGGACAACCAGCCATTCATGGTGCACCTTCACTGCTGCATCCAAGACCGCCAGTCCCCTGCTGCAAACAGCTCCAGTACCATATAAATACCTGCTTTTCCCGCCCAAATCCTGCTTGTTCCACCTCTTTCCACCTTGATACCCAATTCCTCAGCCGACTACTTCTCCCACTCCAACCTAGCAGCCATGGACTTTGTCAACAAGCTGACCGGCGGCGAGAAGAAGGAGGAGCAGCCAGCCCAGTCCTCCAACCAGCAGAGCTCCGGCGGCTTCCTCGGCGGCCTCGGTGACAAGATCAACTCTGCTGCTGGCGGCGGTAAGGAGAGCGAGAAGAACGAGGACTATCTCGACAAGGGTGAGTACTATCGGGCCTTCTCGACCTGGTTTCAGCTGCCAAGGGACGGCGGCTAGTTCTGTAATGTTGTGACTGACCAGCCGCAGGCGTCGACTACGTCCAGGAGAAATTCCTTGGCCAGGGACCTCAGGACAATGAGGTAAGACTCGGCTCCGTCACGCCATTGACCCAGTAGACATGAACTCACCGCGTGCCAGTCTGCTCTTGAGCAAGCCAAGGACGAGCAGATCAGCGACTACATTCGCAAGCAATACAAGAACACGACGGGATCGGATATCCCCATCAAGGACAAATAGACTGTTCACGGCCGGGTCGAGGTTGCAAGCTCCACCGCCGAGCATGACTGGCGGAATGGCGTTCCAACGGTTATGGCGTCACGATTATGATAGCCCTGAAATGATAATGCATTGATAACTGAGAGCCTCACGCCCGTTCCCTCCCCTTTTCCGTGCTCGTGCCCGTGCTTTTGGCAGCCTGCATGCCGGTCTGCCAGCAATTGTGACGATGCAATCAGGTTGGGCCGTAGTTGCACCTGCAGAAATGGCCCAACCCCTTGTTCTTGGTGGAATGAATGCACACTGTACCAAGTCTTGGTGATGGGGTACAGGGCCGAGCTGGGTGTCTGGGCACCGTACTTGCCCACCCCGCGGCACGATGATGTGCATTGGACCATGTCGGTGAGCAGAAGGTCCACCTATTGCCTCGCCAAGTACCCACTAATCGTCTCCACGGGAGCGGTTGGGACCTGCATCCTCGGCGAGTTTGGGTGCCCCCCCCCAAGCGACTACCTTTCCGCGACTCACACGGCAGCAGCGCGCACGCTCTCAATCACTCCCGGGCCAGCATTTGGATGCACTTTTTGAGTATCTCCACTAAGCGGTTCTGTACAGTGCGGCCGGCGGCCGACGTGGCGTGGCGGCCAGCGCCCCAGCCAAAGGGGAGGACAAGCCTGCGCCTCCCCTTGGTATCTACAACGACGAGGGCGTCGAGCGGGAACTTACCGCCGCCCAGAGGATGCAGCAGGCCCAGCCTGACAAAATGATTGTGCTCTGGCGCAATGGCCTGGACCAGGGGCAGCGAGATGCGCGCCGTCTCAGAGGGCACGTGGTCAGATGGGTCTCGACAGAGCACGAGGGCCTGTATCGAGGGTGAGATGGCGTATAGTTCTGGGAGCGCGGAGCTGCTGGGGCCTTAGCGGTGCATTCACCAGGGGTGCGACGCGACACGCGACTCACCACAGCAGGTCATAGTGCAGGTGCAAATTGCCCTGCACGCACAGTATAAAGATGGAGGCGTCGCGCGAGTACTTGGACACGTTGTTGTACGGCTGCATGCTGCTGCCAGGAGGCTTCGGCAGCGTGTTTGAGCCGAGGATGCCGTCCACATCGACGGCCCACGCCTCCTCGGGAGTGAAGATGTCGAGCTCGTCCAGTTCGTTCTGGGTCCGCGATCGCTTCAGACCATCACTGGAGATGGACAGGGCGGGCGAGGGCTCGGGGCGATGGTCATCACAGTCGTCGTCGTCGTCCAGGGCAAGGCGCGAGCGTTTGCGGCTGAGGGCCACGTCCATGGTCCAGGGCGCGGTGGAGAGGGCGACCATCAGCGTGGTGGCCCCAGTGACTGCAGTCGGGGAGTGAAGAGGGAAGCGTCTGGCCGGGCCGCAGCGGCGTGTTTGAGCAGCGCCGGCGGTTGTTATAGAGACGGCAGGCGGCGGCTAGGCCGGCCTTCCCCACAGTTGGCCGCCTCGAAAGCCTCGCTTGAGGCCCCGCCGGACCCCACCAGGCCGCGCATAGATCTACGCCCTGCCCGCACCCACCTCGCAGCCGCCATGTCCTCCCGCGACGTCTCCGCCAGGCTGCGCCAGGCCGTATGGCATGGCTCCATTCCGCTCGAGATCCGCCTGGACAAGGGCGACTGCCGCACCTACGACGACTCGGACCCGTACCTGGTGAGCGGCCCAACCAACCACGGCCGGGGGCTGCACCCTAGTATGCCTTGACGTGCATGCTAACCCGCCGCCTAGGTCCAGTTCCCGAGACTATCCTACCTGGGCCTGCTCGTGCCAAAGCTGCAGGACTTCTTCGCCAGCAGCCTCATCTATCCTGACGCCTCCCGCCACCATGTCTGGCTGTCCTACGAGGCTGTGCCGCTGAAGTGGCATTATCCTCTCGGCCTGCTCCATGATCTATACTCTGGCGCAGAGCCAGCTTACCCGTCCGACGACGACGTGGAAGAGAAGCACGGCAGCGGAGAAGACGAGGAGCAGAAGCAGTTCCCGTGGAAGCTCACCGTCCATTTCTCAGACTACCCGGCCGAGCAGCTCGTCCCAGCCGACGACGAGGGTAAATTCTTGCATGACATGTACATGAACCAAGTCAAAGAGGTGAATTCAAGTCTCGCACAGCATCACCACACCGGCCCGTGGCCTAACTTACTACAGGCCGACTACCTCCGCACTGGCACCGGAAAGACCGTCATGTTCCTCAGTAAAGAGGACTCCACTCAACTATGGGATTCGGTGAAGCAGCACAACTTTGCCATGTTCAACCAAATAAACCACAAACTTTTGAACCCACAAGGAACGACCCTCCGTCACATACCCATAAGACTGTACTTGCCCCATGCCGCCTCACAAGCACCACAGGAAGACGCTACTCCAGGCTCGCTCCGTGTTGTGCAAGCCCTAGTGACTCCTTCACTCTCGTCACGTATGTCCGGGACAGAGAATACCCACCTCCAAAGGACTTGGCTAATTTGAACAGGTCAACCTCAGACTATTGGCACGGCACTCAATCAAATCATCCCTAGTCTATTTCCCAGCAGACGAAGTCCACTGCTTGCCCAGGCGGTCTTGCATGGCGCCGTACTGCCATTGAGTGCTAGCGTGGAAGACTGTATCCGAGCAGCTGCCTACTTGGACGGTTGGCTACACATTGCCATAGTCATGATGGCGTAAATACGATATATCCCTCAAGGCGTTTTGGACGCAGCCAAGACGAACCCAAAAGTTCTAGAATGCATGCTTAGTACCATTCGAGTTAAGCAGTGGGAATACAAAGACTCGTATGTCTACAGCAACATGCAACTCCTTCGGCGGGCCAAGCCCTCGTTACGCCCTTATCTCCACCTGTGCGTCCTGTGCTCGCCTAATCCGCTGTCCCGTCGGCGCATCTGCAGGCCCAACGCTTCTAAATCCGTCGCGAACCCGCGTTTGCATCTGCACTCTTCTTTGTTTGCCCATCCCACATACCTGCACGACCATATTATCCCTCATCCCTGCACTACTATATTCATATTACACCTACATACAGACATGCATCCATGCCGCGCCATCCAAACGAAATGGGCGCCGTTGTGGATTTGTTGCAGGCGTACAGACGCCTTTTCTCTTTATCGAACAGCCTCCATCGGGCACTCATCCTTCGAACCGAACACGCAGTGGTGCTTGACTAAGGCTGCGACGTGACGTGCGAACGCAAGATGATCCCCCATAAGGTTTCCACGCGGCAGCTAACGTACAAAACCCGAGCGGGTACCTGCCTGGTCCTCCTTGTTCCTGGTTCCAATTTTTTTTTTTTTTTCGTTTCCATCCTCTGCAGTTTTCTGGAAGATCTCATTTCCTGATCTTGGCTGCGGCTCTGCGTGGGGGGTGAGCTTTGAAGATTGCTGTGAGGAACGTCTACATACACGCACATCATGTCGATATTACTACCGCTGTACATCTACCCATGGCCTGGAGTTTGGGATCCATTGTATTGGGCGTACGTTGTCCGATTCCTTTTTTACCCCTGTCCTCTTTTTCAAGAGAAAAGGCTATCCGCCCATCCGCCCAACCCAAACACCCAACTCATCATTTACACCTCAGCCTCACCAACTCACCCGTCCAACAGCGCAGGAAACAATACAAACCTCAACATTACCGTCGTTGTGAACCCCTGCTCTGGTCCCTGCTTGACCGGCCTCCCCGAAGCTCCCTACCGCACCGAGATACCGAAGCTGAAGACGTACCCCAACATCCGCACTCTGGGGTATGTGGCCACCAACTGGGCTAACAAGCCCATTGCCGATCTGTTGAGCGAGATTCGGAGGTATGCCGAGTGGGCGGCGATCATGAACGACCCGAGCATGGCGGTGGATGGCATCTTTTTTGACGAGACGCCCGGGCCGTATCAGTGGCAGAGCCATGATTATTTGAAGGTGGCGACAGATGAGGTCAAGGGGAGTCAGGGGTTGGGGCAGAGGCTTGTGGGTAGGTGTCTGTTTTCCGGGTTTTTGGTTATTTTCCAGTGTCGTGAGAAAGAGTTGTGGTCCACTACAACAAGCCATGTCCCACGGGGCCAGTTTCGCATGGCCGCCGCTGCACTCTAGAGGGGCATAGAGCCAGCAGTCCTCCTCATTTCCCCTTTCCCAATTTTCGACGTCAGCTTACCCACCCTCCCAGTCCACAACCCTGGCGTCCTCCCCGACCACACATGGAACTACCTCGATCTCGCCGACATCACCGTCATCTTCGAAGACACATACGCCGCCCTCCTCGACGCCCAGCGCTTCCACGCCCTCCTCGACTTCCAAAACGCATCCAAGCGGCCCAAGTCGGCCTTGGCAATCATGATGCACACCATCCCCAACGTCCCGGACGAGCTGCTCGACTGGGTCGTCGGGCAGATGCGTGACATGGTGGGCTGGTCGTTTGTTAGCAGCATCGGCGAGCCCGGAGAGTACTGGCACAGCTTTAGCAACGTGTTCAATAAGTTTGTGTGGTTTTGGGTTAGGGAGAGGAAGTGCAAGGAGGGAATTTATGGGCGGGGTGTATCGGGGAATGGGGATGATGATGATGTCAGAAGTAGTGGTAGTAAGAGTCTTAAGTTTTTGACGTCGCGAGGCGTCGAAGAAGGCTGTAGTGGCCCCTGAAAAGTAGGGCAAGAAAGGATTTCCATAAATGGTATATATATTTGCGCGTGTGGGTTTCAAGGTGAGGGAGGAGAGTCAGACGCAGCCACAGAAGAAGCCTCAGGCGTCCACCCGGCCTGGTACCAACTCCAAATGTTCAACCCAATCTTGGTCCCGCTCTTAACTGGCAATCCTGCGTGCCAGCTCTCATCGTAGCCCCTGCCATCCGGCCGGATGTTCTCCCAGTACACAGCGTTGCCTGCGATGGGCTTGAACGTCGTGCCCTCCCTGTCCTCCTCTTCGTCCCCGCACTCGATGAACTTGCACCACGTCTCATCATTCGGCTTGTCGAGGCGCGGGAAATGGGTGCCGCCTCCCGTGCAATTGGCCTCGAGGTACACCATGAAGCTGCTGATGCGTCCGCTGCTCCTCGACGCCGTGCTCCAGTCGTAGTGGTACGTGTAGTGGCCGCCGGCATTGTACCGCTGGCTCCACAGCTTCTCGACGTAGACGTGCGGGCGATACCCCTGGAAGACGCGGGCGCGCTCCTCGATGCACTTGACCGTGTCGTCGCGGTCCAGCTGCGCCTTTTCCGAGAGTCGCACCGTGGGGTCCAGGCGCTCGTTTCCGGCAGTCCAAACGGTCGAGGGTTTGAACTTGGGCTCACTGTTGCAACGTCAGCCCTGTACTGCACTGCAATGAAGCAGGGCACCCCGCAAGCAGAACCGAAACCTAATGCGAGAGAAACGAAAACCGTCGAAGAAAGCACGTGATGCGCGTCCGAAAACGAGGGGGACCCTCTTCCACCGCTTTCCAAGCCGTAACCAGTCGAATACGAGAGAAGTAGCGTTACCTTAATTCGACGACGTGCCTCCTCTCCCTCTCACTCACAAAGCCCTCGACGTACACGACCAGCGGATCCCGCGAGAAGATGTACGTCTTGTAACCCGCCTCTTCCTCGCACTCGAGCCCCGTTTCCGGGATCACCAGGCTGTCCACCTTATCCAGGGGGATCGGGGTACTCACCACCGCCCCAGCGCCATCCCTCCTCCGCCCGCCGGCCTCGTCGGGCCCCTTGCCCGAGAGAATCGACAGCAGCGGCGCACCGGCGAGGACGTAGCCCAGCACGGCGAGGAAGGCGTACTGAAAGGCGGTGCCGAAGGAGAGCGAAGACGAAGTCGACGGCGCCATTGAAAGCCCTTTGCTGATAGGAAATATGTGCCCTTTCTGCGTACCACAGATCTCGCCCTAGCTCTTGCTGCCTGCCCCCTTTATCGTCGGTGTGTATGTGCAGTGCAATCTCGTACGACAACAGACACAACTATGCTTCCCGCAAATGCCCTCGCAAAGTACCCACTCTATGCACGCTTTGTCTACTCTTTCGAACCTAGGACGCCCAAATGCAATGCAGCTCAAACGCAGACAGGCCCAAGAAAACTGACGAGGCCAGGTAAGCAAAAGAAGAAAAGAAGAAGGCTGCAAGCCGAGTCAAGGACCAGTCTAGCAAACCCAAAGCCTCACTCACTCACACTCCAATCCCACCCCGTCTTTTTTTATCCCACCCCGTCTTTTTTTTTCCCAGCCCAGACAAATTTCCAACCCACGTTCCCACTGTTTCCCTCCCCCCTCAAAAAATCTCCCGTTCCGCCACCGCCGGCGCCGGGACCGGAAATCCTTTAGTCTAGTGAGTGGGGACCCCTCAAGTCAGGATCGGAAAGGCCCAATGTTTGGGGCGAAGCACAGCACACGCGAGCAACCTCAAAACGCAGGACGGGACGCAGGACGCAAGGGGAGGGGAAAAAAAAAAAAAGAAGAAGAGAGGATACGGAGGCAAAAAGGTCACGGCTGAGACGGCGAAAGGAACAATAAATTGGGGAGGAGGCCCGCCCGCCTGCACTTCGGGACCCGGCCGGGGAAACGAAGGAGGATTGGAAAAAAAATTTGGAAACGAGGGGGAGGGATAAAAAAAAAAAGAGGTCCATGCATTTTGTATCATATCTTACTTACCCGTATCACGCGTGCGTGCGTGCGGCGGAGCTTGGCGGGCGCAGCAGCAGCAGCAGCAGCAGTAGCAGCATGGTGCAGCCAGAAGCAGGGACGCACGCATTGGTGAAATTGGACGCCCCCTGATCGGGAGCTCCCGGGTCTATAGTACGGACGTATCCACGGCTACTTTGCTCGCTGGTTTGGACTGGTCGGGATGGAGACGTCTAGACCGTTTTCCTTGTGCTGGGCCCCCCTCCCCCCCCCCCTTTTTGGGCTTGCTGGCTTGCCTGTTTGCCTCCTGCCCCTCCTGTTCGGGGGCGAAACCAAGGGATGAGTGGTTTGGCTTGGCTTGGCTTGGTTTGGTTTGGTTTGGTTGGGTTGGGTTGGGTTGGGTGAGAGGGAAGGAAGGGGAGGGCATGCCATTGGTGTTTGCGTTTGCGGCCTGCCTGGAGTTGGGGGCTGAGATCTAATCTCTAATCTCGGAGATGAACGTTCGGGGCCTTTCGCTTTTGTGCGTGCGCGCACTCACGCACGAGGCAAATGCAATGCAATGTGTACACAATCATTCAGTCTCACAAAAAAAGGTGACCACTGGAAAGCCGCTTCCTCGATACCCGCGAGCCCCGCCTAGGTGGGTAATGCAGACACGGTGGGTAACAGGCAGGCAGGCAGGCAGGCAGGCAACACATCAACATGTACCACCATCACTGGATGTAGGCAAACAAAGAGACAACTGTCCTCTTATCCCCATCGTTTCCCAAAGCAAAAAAAAGTTCACATTAGACTGAGCTCAAAAACCAATCCCCAACCTTCCTCTCCCCTCCTCTCCCCTCCCCTCCCACTCTCCGTCCAAAAACTCTATAAACGCCGCCCTAAGCGTAAAATCCAAAGGGTAACCCCCCCCAAGAAGAGAGGAAGGAGAAGGAGACGAAGAAAGAAAGAAAGAAAGAAAAAAAAGGGTAAAATTTAAGAGGGGTGATCATGATGACTTGTAGAGACCTCAAAAAAGGGAAAGAAAGCGCCCGCCCAGTAACAAACAACACAGCAGAACAGAACAGAACAGAACAGCAGGGGACAGAGAAGAGAGAAGGAGAGAAAGAAAAAAAAAGGACAAAAGACCACACACCCTTGAGAACCTAATCGTTTCTCCAAGCATCCCCAGTATCGAGTGATTCCCAACTCAACTGACTCGCTCATGTCTGGTGGGAATAGAAGGAGAAAAAAAAGGAACAGAAGCAGGATAGCAAAGAGGACTGATAACTTCGATGAAGAAGAGCCAAGCTGGCCTTAGAGGAACGAAGAGTAGAGAATCTATCCCAGCGAACACTCTACGAAAAGCCGCCAACGACAAGGAAAAAATCATCATCTATGGAATAACCCGTAATTTGTGGATTCTGCTATCGAGCCCACCACTGGCCTCATAATTAGGTGTTGATTGACCCGGACGTGCCCCAAATACCACCGACCGTCCGGTTGCCCTGTAGGATTTGCAAGGTTGCCCGCTTCCTTTCTAGGGTCTTGTACTGTCCTCGTCGTGCTTCCAAGCTGCCACCGCCGCACCTGCGTATTCTTGGATTGGCAAACGCTCAGTGGCGCTGCCTTGTGGTGTCTAGTGCCTGCCCCCAGCCTGTCGATCGTGCTGTTCCGCCACCTCCCGCGCATAGAACTCGACTAGCATGGTGCCGTACGCCTCCATCTCTTCCAGCGGCACGGCTAGGCGGAAGTCGTTCAGCAGGAGGAACTGCAGCTCCAAGTGGTTGAGTTCAACCAACGGCAGGCCGCCGACCTGTATTTTTTCAAAAACGTCAGCCAAATGCGGACCGGCGAGCCTCGACATGAACATACCTTTGCATATCGCGAGTTGGTATAAAAGACATCAGAGAAGAACTTGCTAGCGCACGTCACACCGGCAATGACGAGCCGATGGATGTTGAAGCTATCGACGACGAAAAAGTGCGAAAGATTGTATGGGTCAGATTCGAGATCCTGCTGCGGGGGCGATGGCGGCTGGCCCCCACGAACAGGTGTCTCTGCGGGCTTGCCCAATGAACCAGACGGCGGGGGGGTTGCAGCCTGGACTGAGGATGATGCAGTCTGCGTTGTCGCTCTCGGAGCAGGATCTGCGTTGGACGAGGCTACATCGCCTGCAGCATTGGCACGTTCAAGAGACTGCTGGTTAGCTTGGCGGAGACTTAGCATCGGGCCGGCATTTACGCGTTCTGTCATTCTATCGAAATAGACTAGCAGGCTGAGGAAGACTTCATAGGTGGTGGGGCAGTATTTGTGGATGCGGCTGAGATAGCTCAGGATGGAGATGCTGGGGACGTTCTTGCCGTGGAAGGCGAGCACGCTCGTCGTCTGCTGGCTGAGGCCGGAGGCGCCCTCTGGGGGCGGGATCTGGCGGTGTAGATGCTCATGTTGACGGTCGTTTGTTGTGGTGATCTTGGTCAACAGGCCAGCGACCATCTCGATGATGTCCGAGACGGGCATCTCGCTGATCTCATACTGGGGGCCCACGTCGGACGGGTCTCTCCGCTGCCGCCGCGACAGGGATCGCGTCTGCGAGAAGGGGCTGGACTCGTCGGTCGCGAACGACTGGATGTGCGACAGGCTCTTTACTTTTATGCGTCGCGGCGAGGCCGAGGTCGAGTCGAGCGGCGAGCGTAATGACGCTATAGGGGACTGCTGTGCAGACGACGAGGCCGACGACGAGGGCACCGGGCGTGGGTGGGCAAAGGCACTGGGCGTGGCGTGGGCGCCAGCGGGAGTGACATGCTGTGATGATTGTGGGCGAAAGCGCGGGCTGGGTGGGGGCGGCTGGGCGGACTGGTTCGCGCTGGAGGCGTGGGCGTGAGCTGAGAGGTCTGCGGCACCGTGATGCTGCGAGCGCTGCGACGGGGTGACGACAGTCGGTGGGGCGCCCGAGTCGGCCATGGGCACGTCTGCTGAGGGAGCGACTATCCGCGGCGGCGGGTTGGCGGTGGCCTGGGGGGACGGGCGCACGGGGGTGTGGTGGACAGCGGGCGATTCCTGCGGCTGTTGATGCGCGCTACCGCCGCCAAACATGTTGTTGTGGAAGTGGTGCTCAATCCCACCGCTCACCACTATCGATCCCATTCCGCGATCGTCGGGGCTCTGGCTCGCTCGGGGTGGTCAGTAGGCAGGCGGGGTGCGGATGCGTGGCAGCAGGCGCATGGAAAGTCCGCCGATGGGGCAGCCAGGCGAGGCGCGCTCGGTGATGTCGAGACGCAGGGGGGGCGCGGCGGGCAGACACGCAGCGCAGCGCAGTGCAGGCGTGGCAGCGGCCGGGCGAGGGTGCTCGGGCGGGCGGGTGAGAGCGGACGACCAGCGCTGGGGTCGCCGAGAAGGAGCGTGGAGGGGGCGCGAGGGGGGTGGTGGAGGTGGGCGAGGAGGTGGTGGAGGAGGGGAGCAGGTGGACGAGCAGTCGGAGAATCGAGGTTGGTTGGGCGTGCAGGCTTGTGCCTCTGCGATAAGAAGAGACGGCAGCGGCCTGGAGGCAGAACACCCAGCGGAGGGCTCAACGGCGGCCGTGGGCCAGCGTGCGATCAGGACAAGAGGCCGTACCCAAAGCGAATTGGACGGCGCCGCGTCTGGGTGAAATGCAGCGGGGTGGAGCGGGCAGGGCGTGTTGAGAGGTGACGAGACGTCGTTTGAGGTCCGTGAGAGTGGTGGGCTAGTCCGTCGTCATAAAATGGCGCTGCGCCTGAACCCTGGCCAGCCGATCGCCGCCCTGCTGGACTCGCTGGACGCGCTGGACCGCTGCACTCGCTGCTGGACGCGGCCGGCCTGCTGCCAGCCTGCTGCCAGTCTACTGCCCGCCCGCTGCCCGCTGCCCGCCTGCTGCCCACACCGAGACGTGCTACAGCGGCTGCGTCAAACAGCGGCTGTCCACGGCCGCGCGCTTCACTTTTCTGCTCTACGTTTGAGACCGGCCTTACTGCGCGTCTGCAACCGCCCATGTGAAGGTGCTAGTGGAGGAGAAGAAAGCACGGCGAGGGCCAGATGGCCCCACGTCCGCTCCTGATTGGCTGCTCTGTGGCTGCGGCGGCGGGCGGGGGGTGGGCTGCCCTCCCACCTCGCGGCCTTGATGCCTGTCTACCTAGGTGCTGTGTACGTGCGAACCCAGAGCGCCCTGCCACAGCTACGTCGGCCGCTGTGCTCGCCGCTGGACGGGGGACAGAAAGTGCAACATCACGCTCCCATCCATTGACCTCCAGACCCCCAGCCCACGCGAGGCCGGGTTCCGGGCTCGCTATATTATACACGTCCGACCCTCACCGCCTCCCCGGCTCTCCTCATCCCTCATTGTGGGCCAGGGCCATCGTAGTTGACGTCTGGCAGGTACAGGTGCCGCTGCGCTCCCCGGGCGGTGAGCACCACCATGCGAATCACTCCGCCAGAGCTTCCGTCCCACTTGATGGCCTCCTGGAGCGCGCCCTTGACAAACTTGATCCCCTCGGCCTCGTCCATGTTCTCCCGCCAGTTTGCGTCGCAATAACCGTAGATGTACGTGGATCCCGAGCCGCCGATTGCATATGCCTGCTTGTGGAGGGAGCCGCCCAGCGGAATCGAGTACACTTGGCCTCCGTGGCGGTGGTCGTATCCAGCAATGATCATGCCAGCCCTGCATTGCCCGGTCAGTCCGACCTGTCCCATGTGTCTGGAAACCCCGCACTTACGAGAGTTGGTCCTTGTTGGAATAGCAGAGCTCCTGGAAGATGGCCGCTGCTGTCTGTGTCGTCGGTGGCTCGTTGTTTGTGATTCCATACATGCCCAAGTGGTAGTGGACAATATCAGCCACGGCCTGTGTGTCCGCTGCCGAACCCGAACGACAGCACCAGATGGTGTCGTGCACTTGTGTGAGCTTGTCCGTCACGCGGTTTGCAATGTACGCGCCCGTTGTCGTCCTGCTGTCTGCGCCTAATATCACGCCATCTTTGAAGTTGATTGCCATGCTGTTTGAACGTTAGTCGATCGACTGCAGCGACTGCAGTGGTGGGGCCACCAACATGGAGGTTCCGAGGCTGCGGCCATCTGTTAGCATGTCTCCAATGATGAAGAATCAAATGATGCCTACTTGACTTCGCCCTTCTTCAGGTGGTTCATGTCGACGTGAATGCCATCTATCAACGGTAAGCTCCAAGCTTGCCCCGGAACGCCGCTGTATTTACCTTCACCCAACATGCCGGTCGTCATCGTAGCGGACATTTTCGAAATACGCAAATCAGGGAATAACCAGAGAGTCGTGGGAAGCGTGTGGAGGGTAGAAGAGGGTATCGGTGGGGTCGTGTCGGCAATGCAGAGTATGGGTGTTGATGCGGTCGTAGGCAAACGCGAGCTACGAAGCTGCGCCGTCTCACGGTCCAAGCTCGACACGTGATCTCAGTTGCCAAGCTCTCCCGGGGCTACGCCATGGGGTTACCCCCTTCCAGTGCACGTCTCCCTGATTTGATTGCACGCGGAAGGACCCTGAGTTAAATCCCTCGCGCAGCCTTGGTCATATCATCTATCCCCACGGGTTGCTGGCAAAACTGCCCAGTGCCTACCTACCTACCTATCTAGGTACGTACCCAGGCAACTGCACTGCCCGCCGTACCTGCCCACTGCGCAATTGGCTCCTGCATCCCGCCGGAACATATCCACAGCCCAACTTCAACGTCAACCCCAACGCTGCGCACCCCACCCGTTCCTGATACTCTTGCCGAGATCAAAGGTCACCACGACTCCCGAATCTACCCCAAATCACTTGTTTTGTTTTGCGCATCTCACCTCGGAACTTTGCGCATCTAGCCTCTGCACAGCGCCTCGCCCCTCTCCCGGCATCGTTGTACCCCTCGGGGATGGCATCGGTACTGCAAAGCTTCATGGCGTACCTCCGGGTGCCACTCCTTGCATCCTCTGGCATAGCGGCTTTGCTCAGCAGCTTGCTATACTTTAAGCAAAAGTGAGTGGAGCTTATTGTCGCACCTCCGGAAGCCCAGCATTCTGGTCTACGTGTACTGACATGTCGCAGTGAAATCATCTACCCCAGAAACTTCCCTCCCGACGCTCGCACAAACGTCCCCCGCCCTTCGCAGTTCGGAATAACGGATTACGAGGAGCTTTTTATCCCGACCCCTGATGGCGAGTCCCTGAGCGCATTCTACATCCGCGCCAACAAACAGCATGCGCGCAACGTCACAGTCCTCATGTTCCATGGGAACGCGGGGAATATTGGCTATCGTCTTCCCATCGCAAGGATACTCGAGAATGAGTTGCGCTGCAACGTGCTCATGTTGCAGTACCGAGGCTATGGTCTCTCGACGGGCACGCCGAACGAGAAGGGGCTCATGATTGATGCGCAGACCGGACTCGACTACATCAGGGAGAGGCATGAAATGCGCGGGACAAAGATTGTCATTTACGGCCAGAGCATCGGAGGCGCCGTCTCCATCGGGCTGGCGGCGCGAAACATGAAGCATGGCGACATCGCTGGCATCATATTAGAAAACACCTTTACCTCATTGCGCAAGCTGATACCTACGTAACGTGGCACGATCCGCGTGGATTACGTTTGTGCTAACTCGGTCAAGGGCATTTCCTCCCGCGCGTTATCTTGCTCCGCTTTGCCATCAAATTTGGCCGAGTGAGGAGACTTTGCCACAGATTACGGGGGTTCCCATACTTTGTACGTCGTTTCGCGCTGGACGATGGCGGAAGTCGAGGGTGTATGCTGACAATCAATGTGCCACAGTCCTCAGCGGAAGAAAGGACGAAATCATTCCGTGAGTCCCGTGAGCAGTTATGCCATGATTGCATGGCTATATGGCATGACATTCGCTGTCCAAAGCTTGGCTGACCTTGTCTGGCAGGGCATCCCACATGAATCGGCTATTCTCAGTGTGCAGATCTGAACCCAAGGTGTGGAGGGAGCTTCCCAATGGAAGCCACAACGATACGGTGGCCGAGCCGGGATACTTCCAATACATAGAGAGCTTCCTTTCGGATCACGTTGCTCGATAACTGTCGCAGCAGGGCACATGCGCTTAGTTTCTATTCTTGTCAGCCGTTCGACCAGCAAGTACCGAAGATGCGCATCAAAGCCGCGGAAGCGGGAGCGTGGATCGGTTCCAGTGTGCGATCTTGTTTGAAATTGATACCCTTTTTCCCCCCCACATGTGGCAGTTTTGTACGCCAGTCAGGGCCCCCAGGCGGGCGCAGCGGAGTCTGGCTGGCGATTGTGATGGCAAAAGACGTATCCTCACCCCGGCATCCCAACGCGAATGTGAGCACGCAGTCGGCCTCGTGAGGCATGATGGGCTGGCGATGTGCACGGCGGCCGGGTGACTGCTGACCCACGTGTAGATGCAAGGCGATGACAGCATGTCTGTCCCTCAATGCGCGCGGCATGGGCAATACTTAGATGGACTGGATACACCTGGACCGGATGCAGGCGGCTGGGCCCAGATCTCACAGCACAGGCATGCCTATGAAACATGGGGGAAAGGCAAGATCGCCAGGGGGATCTGTGGCAGCGCGCGGTGTGCTGGCATCACTCTTACCCGTCGACGTTTTGTGACGAAGGTGGCCTTGGGCAGCCATGGGCGATTAGTGATGGGCCTCCGCGCAGCACGGCTCCGGGCAGACAGTGGATGGCTGGGTGGCAAAAGAGAGCGGTGGAGCAGGCGGAGCAGGCCAAGGAGAGGCGGGCCTGGCGCGCGGATTGCGTAGCAGGCAGGCTAGGAGGGCGGCGGGCAGGGAAAGGATATGCGAGCACACGTCGGCGCTCATCTCCTTGGGTGGACGGGCGGCGGCGGCCAACGGCTACGCAGACGGCGCAACGACAGGACAAATTTTCACGCGGGCACGCTCGTCTCCAGGCTGTCTGGCATGATTTCGCCGAAGCCCCCACAGTATGGCGACAGGTGCCGCCTGGCCGGCAGATGCAGCAGAGGCTCGGGCTCGTCGGCGAGATTGGCGCTGAATCAAGGAAGGCAGGTCGCGCAGGTTGCGCAGGCTGCGCAGGCTGGGCTGGGCGTGGTCACTGGACTGGACCCTGGAACCGTCGACGGCTGCTAGCGGTTGCTCACGCCACTCGATTACGTCGGTGGGGTATGGCTCCAAAGCTTGTTTGGGCATGGGAAAAGGCGCCCCTGCGACCGCGAAAGCCACTCTCCCATGAAAATTTCCCCATGGTGGCGCATCGACATCTCGCCTGCCCTGCTTTTTGTTGCGCCCGCCGCACGATTCAGGCCAGCACGGCAGGCGACGCTGCAGGGCTTCGCCAGAGCCCTCTGTCCTGGCCCGGCCCCAGGCGTCGCCAGGACGAGCAGACCATGGCCCGTCGCCGCCCCAGGCCGCCCTCTCGGGGTCCTCGCTGGTCTGGCTGGCCTGCCTCGAACACGCCCTCGCGGCCGCTGCTCTGTTCGCGCAAGATCAACACCCCGCGGGAACAGCTGCGGCTGTGCTCGGTAGGTCGGTGTCGATCCCGGACGACAGGCCCAGCAGGGCCAGCCCAAGCATGTCGACCGCCAGGCGGTAAGGCCGACTGTGGCAAAAAAAAAAAATGGGAGCCCCTCTGGCCGCCGCCCATTGGCGGCCGTGGTCCCGTCCACGCTGGCTGCTGGCGGGGGTGGTGAGAGGGGGGAGGGGGAAACGGTTGCGGGCGCCTCTGGCAGCAGCACTCGCAGGATGCCCACCGCGCCCACCACGCGCACCATGGCCTTCGACGCAGCCCGTGGCCGCCCGCCCAGCCGCCGCCCAGCATCCTAGATTGCACCGCGCAGTCACTGGGGGTTTCGTTGGTGCGGTTGCGCCAATTAACCTGCCCTCCTGACGGCCCACTACAGGTGCCCGCGTCGGCTCCCTGCTGTGGCGTTTGGCCGGCAGGTCGGTCCCAGAACCGCTCCCAGCACGCTGCACCCATCTGCTCGTCCCTCACCGAGACCAGGCTTATCTGCGCCGTGCATACGATTGCTGCCGAGGACGCTCCGCCACTTCACTCTCTGCTCCCGGCCGTTGCTCTTTTGCCCGATTGTCTGCCCTGGCCTGGCCCTGGCCTGCCCTGCTCTGCCCTGCTCTGCCCTGCTCTGCCCTGCCCTGCCCTGCCCTGCCCCGTCCGCCCTGCTTGCCCGCTATGCCTGCCCGCCCTCGCGCCCATGTCACGGTGGCATAATGGCCACGGCGGCCACGCGGCGCCCTGCAATGGAGGCCCTGGTCCTTGAGTAGTCGAAGCAGTGTCCTGGCGGCCCAGTCCGCGCAGCCACCGTTGTCCCCGTTTCCTCCGTCGACGACGCTGCCCGCTGTGATTGGCCCGCCCGCCACGCTGGCATTCGAGAGTCGTTCGGACGGATAGTCTTTCTTGGGATTACTTCATGACTTGTAGCTAACGTGCAAAAAAATTGGCCCGACGCCTGGAGAGCCCTGTTTCCTCTACCGTGCTCCTGGTCGGCCCTCCCACCGCTTGCTCCCCAATACCCGCCAGTCGTTCCTGAAATTTCTAGAATCTGCTCCCCCGACCCAAGCCTCGCTCGTCAGCCTCTCTCGCCCAAGTCACCTGCTTTCCCTCTTGTACCCGTGTTTTAGCTCCTCCTGCATGGCCCTACTGGGGCACAAAGGGTCCGCTAAGCTTTGCATAGGTCGTCTGGGATCAGCACCACGGCCCATCACAGTCTAGAAACAGCCGTTACTCGCCACACTCTACCCAGCGCTGCCAACGCGATACCCTTTTACTCCTATCCCTCGTTCTTTTGCGAGCACCCCCGTGCACCAGCCCCCCGACGCTGCCCTGTTCACATTTCTGGAGATCAATTCGCCTCCAGCCCTTCGGTTCGGCCCTGGCCACTCCAGCTGCCACAGCCATTCCAACAGCCACAGCCTGCAATTGCGGACCCAGTCAGCCCACGAGCCCTTACTGGCCCGAGGAGCAATTGAGGCAGAGGCCGTGTAAAAACCGCGTGCGGCGTTCCCGCAATACACTGGGCCTCTTGGTGAACCCATCTCGAGCTTCGTCTCGCCTCTGCAGCCTCTAAGCGTCGCTCGCCCTCGCGCCTTGCCCTTCTCATCGTCGCTGCCGTCTCGCTGTCCGTCTCCATAAGACGTCAGGTTGCTTTCCTGTCGCCTGACTGGCCACGCAATTCTGATCACCATCCTCGTTCCGCTCCAAGCGAGCACTTGAGTCCAGGTGCTACATGAACCGAAGTCGTTAATCACCCCCCAATCTGGCCTTACCTGTCCACGCTTCTTTTTTTACACACTCCCCTCTCACCGTTTGATCGTCTCATTGGTATACGGCCAAACATCTCGTCCTCGCCGGCCAGCATCCTTTCGGTACTCGTTGGATCCGGCTTGCCACTCCCTCATTCCATCATTTTTGATATAGTAACAGGTACGTTGTGCGTTTGGTCCCCTTCGAGTCAGAAATACTCCGCATGGCTCGAATTCCCATCTCTCTAGTCTTTCGCTTTCTCGCATAACCATGGGCTGACATGGCATTTGTTTGGATCCAGCAGTGGATTGCTCTTCCAGTCGTTATCGAGGACCAGATGGGCGACCTACCTCCGGGATCTGTCCCTCGCACCTCGGACATCACAGCAACTGGCATTGCGCCCGAGGACCATCGCACTTCTTCGAACCCACCTCCATCAACATTGAGCGCAGGGGCCAGCAGTGCACCCTTCTACTCGCAACTCAGCTCCATTGCGCAGGGCCAACTCCGACCTGACCTTCGCTCTCCCGCCCACTCCGCTACCCCTCACTATCCGATGCAGGACTACGGCCCAACCGCCATGAACATGGGCTCAATGGTCGGCGCTCTCCCAGAGTATTCCTCTGTGGACGGCGTACAGAACAGCAGTCAAACGCCCCAGTCCGCGCAGCGACACCTTTCCGGCGCTTCCACATCCGCACTCGTTTACCAACTCCAACAAAGCTTGCAGATGCACAACTCTGGATCTGCTCCACTTCCTACTCACTCCCCTTATGGTCCCGGCTTCACGCCAGGCCAATATCCTCAGGGTTTCATTCCCGGGCAAGGCTCTCAGCACGCAAACTATACGCACTTCCCCGCCGGCCAGCAGCGTATGCCTGGTCCACAGGTACCATACCAGGGCTATCATCAACCCTCTCAATACATGTACTATCCGGCTCCATACGGTCCGCAGGGGCAGTATGCACAGGGATTTGCTGCGCAGGGTGGGCAGAACCAGGCAATGTATGGGAGGAGGCCGAGCCTTACTTCTACATCTGTCAACATGATGGGACAGGGCATGGAGCCGCAGCAGGATGGAATTTATATTCCTGGAGGCCGCATGGGCCCAGAACAGGCGAATGTGGGAGCCATGTTTGGCACAAGTTTCCCACAAGGATCAGGTGAGTGGTATCCAAGTCGAAAGCTCGCGCAGCGACAGCATTGTCTGCTAGTTGCTAACCACTTTGCCTATAGGCATGCCACGTTCCGGACCCGTTAGTTCGATACCTCGTGGACCTCCAAGAAAACCAAAACAGTCGGGACATGCGCTATGGGTCGGAAACCTTCCCCCGGGGACTACTGTCATTTCACTGAAGGACCACTTCTCGCGCGATGCCACAAAGGACATTGAGAGTCTTTTCCTCATATCTAAGAGCAATTGCGCCTTTGTCAACTACCGCACAGAGGCCTCGTGCACTGCTGCCATGCACCGATTCCACGATTCACGCTTCAATGGCGTCCGGCTTGTCTGTCGCCTCCGGCGCAGCTCAGCGCCGGCATCTGGAGTGCCTACGGGGCCTTCGGCAATGCTGAGCCCTCAGCCGGCAATGTCGCCACCCATGTCACCACTGGAGACAGACAGCGACGAGGTACCTGCAGACTCTACAGACTTGCCCACGGTACCCTCTAACGAAGCTCGGCAATCCACCGCGGCGGAAAAATATTTTATTGTCAAGAGTTTGACATTGCAGGACTTGGAGCTTAGCGTCCGAAACGGCATCTGGGCGACTCAGTCGCACAACGAGGTGGCGTTGAACAATGCTTTCAAAGTGAGCACACTCCATCCACAGCCCCACAAGTACTGACGGCAGACAGACGGCAGAGAATGTCTACCTCATCTTTTCGGCCAACAAGTCCGGTGAATACTTTGGTTACGCTCGCATGGCATCACCCATCTTGGACGAGGGGGCAGAGCTCATTAGTGCGGCCCCCAAGCCCGAGAACATCATGGAGGCAACAGACGTGCCAAAATCCATCCCCACTCCTGCGACGGAATTTGCCCCCAAGGGAAAGATTATCGATGATTCTGCGCGGGGAACTATATTCTGGGAAGCGGAGCTTTCGGACGCGGAGGCGGAGGTCGAAAAGGACGAACAGGATGATACAGAGGACAAGGACAAGGCACCGCCGGCGCCCCCGCCGATTGTGCCTCCCGAGGCTGCCGTCGCGCAAAGCTGGGGCAAGCCGTTCAAGGTTGAATGGATTTCCACCAACCGACTACCATTTTATCGCACGCGGGGGCTCCGCAATCCATGGAACGCCAATCGCGAGGTCAAGATTGCGAGAGACGGCACTGAGCTTGAGAGCAGTGTCGGCGAACGCTTGATTCAAATGTTTCATCGACTGGGACCTTCGAGCACCGCGGGAGCGCCAATGATGCAGCCGCAACTGGGTGCACCTCACATTAGGCCCTTTTGAGACGTTTACCATCACTCCTATCCCTACCAAACCAAACCTAGACTCGCATTTTCCCCCGTTTTCCGCCCAGGCAGTCGCCCGACAAGGCCCATTTCCCTTGGATCCGAGTTTTTCCCTTTTTCAACCAAATTCATTTTGCGGGATTGCGCACAGTCGGGATTCTTGAGGAAAGGAAGGAATTTCTTGCAAGTTTCGTCCTGCCGGGCAGGCCAATTCTAACTTTACGTTCACACACGGTCGAGACGCCAATTCATCACGACGAAAAGCAACGATATTGTCCTTTCTTTTCTTTTTTGTAACGGAGATGAACCGAACCCCTTAGCCCGCGAGCAACGAAGGACGAACTGAGACATGAAAAGGTGGCACGAAATCTTTTTTTTCCCCGAGGAAATCGAGTATCGAGTATTTGTTTTTCTCTCTCTCTCTCTACCTCTCCACTTGTTGCTTTGCTCTGTCTTTGTGGCCTCTTTATGCATCCATTCACCTTCACTTCGCACATGGTGTAATATATTGCTGCATGGACATGGGTTTTTGGGTGTGTCGTTGTTCCGTTAGTTAGAAGCGTTCAATGCGTGTATAGTAATAGTAATCGCATGGCTTCGTTTTGAACATGGACCGACACCAAAACTGCATGTGCCGTGACTAGCCCTTAGGGGGACAAGGTTGGAGAATGAAGCGGGAAGAGGAGGAGAAGGAGGGGCAAGAAAAAGGGTAGTGTATGTGGGGTCTGATGTTGCGAGGCGGCGCACCACATGGGTAGTGTAGAGGGGACGAAAACTCTCCTTGGATTCCGCAAAACCTTGTTCACCAAACTATTACGCGCAAGGGGAGATGGGAAAGGAGCACTCGACATGGTTTGGATGGATGAATGATTGACTGACTGACTACAAAGTCGGATTCGGATTTGGATTTGGACGAGTCGACTTGGGGGCGAGGGCCCGCTAGGAACGCCCTCCCTCCGCCAGACAAAACCGGAAGGCTTCATTTCTTGTTCGCCCCCCTCGCCCGCCCCATTCAGTTTCTCCATGGAGCGGAAGCGACTTTGGGTTGTGCAGTGCAGTGCAGTGCATTGCAGGGAAAGAGAAGGGAAACAGCGAGAGAGAATCAGAAAACGGAACAGAGGAGCTCTTCATTCGAACGGAAGAAGCGTTCCAGGTAGATCCGAGAGTGGCTAAAAGTGCGGCGACTTTGGCCGCGGCCAATCGGAAAGCGGTCTAGGAGTAATGGTGGACCGTGGAGCGCCGTCGCCCATTGCCGTCTTGGGGGGTGGATTGGCAATGTGCATGCGCCAGGCTGCATCGTCCACCATGGCTATCCTTTTTTTTTTTTTTTGGTGAAGATGAGATCGCGATCACATGTGCTCGATGTACATCCGTCCATCTAGATACCCTTTTTTTTTTTTTGATGGTGTGGTCCACGAGGCGGGCGAGGGTTCGTTGTGCAGGTGCCGGCACGGTTCTAGCATACGTACGATGCGACGGCTCTGTCGCCTCCCCCCCGCCCTGCAAACCAGCCATCCAGCCATCCAGCCATCCAGCCATCCAGCCATTCAGCCAGTGACTGGCCAACCAACCAAACGGATCAGCCGAGGGACTCATTCGTCTGCCTGACTGTCTGACTGACTGATGACTTGCTCGCCCACTGCGGGGCGAAAGGATGGCAGGTTGCTACTGCATGCTGCATCTGCTGCGTCTGCGTCTGCATCTGCTCAAAATAAAATCCATCGGAATCATTACGCCTACGCAGTGCAGCTAGCGGCAGCAGCAGAAACCCACATAAACTTTCCAAACCCCCCGGGATGAAGGGGGGGGCCACAAACGAAAATGGTACATGGGAGCATGTACACACAAACCACCTCGTCTGCAGCACAGCACAGCACAGTACGACAAAAAAGCAAAGAATTATAGTTCCAGCCCTTGTTTACCCTTGTTTACCCTTATTTTTCTGTGGTGACCAGCTTCTTCCACCGAGGGAAAAACAAGGGGAAGGGGAAAAAAAAGACACATCCACATCAACGTGGCAGCCCGCTTCACTCCACAACCCTTGTTTTTTTTCCTTCTTCCTGGCAAAGGGAAACTCTTTTTTACCCTGCATCATCCCCTTTTTTCCCACTCTGTTCCTTTTGCCCATCTCCCCACCACGTGTCGCACCCACCAGCCACCAAGCCTTCCCAGCCCATGTTTCGCCGCCCGCTGCTGCCCTTGCCCTGCCGCGTTCTGGACCCTTCTCCTCCCTCCATGTTGATTCTCGGGACGGACATGACAAGACGTACATGGCCATACCGCCGCCGTTTGCCCCTCTACCGTCTTCCCACTCCGTCCTTCTCCTTTGACACTTGACACTAGGAGGAGGGAAGAGGGTAGAAAGCACTGGAAAGACGTGACGCAGAGCGTGTGTTTTTGCCCCCAGCCTACCGGCTGGGTGGTCTCGATTTGACCTCACACACCATCATGTGAAGACAGTATGTGCAAAAGAAGCCGCACAGTGTGGCATGCAGACAGACAGACGGACAGACAAGGCGTCCAACCATGTACATTCGTCTACCAACCACAAAAAACCCTCAGCAGCACATATTCTCCGCACCCAACCTGCGGAGAACAGCGGACTGCGAAACAGACGGCAAGTCCCGCGTCAACTCGACCGCTGCCTTGTTAGCTAGCTAGCTAATTAGCCAGCAACTTGGTAGCACCAAGTGATCGCGTAGCGTGGCATAATGCCATGTCAGGCAGGGTGGTAGCAGCAGCAGAAGCAGCAGCAGCAGTAGCGGAGGAGGACGAAAAGGCGGTTAGAGGCGTTGGACCGGTCTAGAACGTCGTGCGTCACCTCTCCCTCGTTTTTCTTCCGGGAGACTAACCAGCTATGCTTCGCCATGCTATGCCATGACATGCCATGACACGACCATGCTGTGCTGTGCTGTGATTGCGGAGAGACGGAGTACGGCAGTTTGATGGGGGTGGTACGGGGGAAAAAATACTTGCTTGGGGGGCAACCCTTTGGCGGAGAAGAGAAGGGGATGGGAAGGCAAGGAGTTACACGAAACAGCAATGGCCCTTCTGGTCTGGCAAGGCAAGGCAAGGCAAGGCAGTGCATGCGGGAAGTGGAGAGAGGGTCAAACCACGGACGGACGGCGGGTGGGTGGACTCGTTGCAATTGTCGGTCACGAGGGGGTGCGAAGTTTGGGGGCCGGCATGCGGAATTGCTGGAATTTGCATCAGGGACTGTGCGTGTGGCGGTGCAGTGCAGTAGGCACACGCTCCCCTCTGCCCCCACCTCTCTTCTCGCCTTTTTTTGACCGACTGGTTTGTAACAATCGCGGAAATGGCTTCGTACGGCTAGTATCGTTAGTATCGTACTCGTCCTTTTTTGACCCGACGTGGGAAAAAAACCCATGGAACTGCGACAAACGTGCTGCGCTTCTTGCTTGCTCGCCCGCCAAGCTGTCTAGAGCATAGAGGGACCTGAAAGATGGGGCCGCGGCTGCAGGGAAATGGGCGGTGAAGTATCCGTATCCTCATGCACTTTGTCATGGCCCATGACCTTGTCAGTTTTGTCGAGAAAGGTGGGATGGCTAAAGTGTGCTCCGGAGGCGGAAAAGAGGTCCCCCGTACTATGTTCACCTTCTTCACGGATATTGTTATGCAGACTGTGCATAAAATTCGCTCCGGCCCTTTTTTTGGTGCTTAGTTGGTTTTTGGGACAAACAGAGCGGAGCGGAGAAATGGGCATCTTTCGTCGACCGGAAATCGGAGATGTTGGAGATGCGATTGTTTGCTTGCTCCAATGGAGATGCTTTTTTTTTGAGATGAGATTGGAGAGATCGAGATCTCAGGGTCTTTACGCCCCGTGACTTGCCGTAGTGTGGCATGCATGTCGCCCTATTTGGCCTCTTTGCTTTTAGTTTCTTTCCCTTCTCTTTCTCTCCTCTCAGGGTCTCTGCCCGCTCTTCTGCTTTTGATCTGCCTCGCTTGGTGCCAACTCATCCTCTCTCCAAGAGATGGACGCTTCAATTTGCGAGTACGGCCGAGCGAGACGTGCGCACGTACATGGCTACGTACATGCACACCGACAGGATTTTTTTTTTCTTTGGAAGAAAGCAATCCCACCACCGTTGATTGATGCCCAAGATCTGTCGGACGCTCATCTCATTCAGGGCGCGTACCGCGGTCCGACGTCCTGTCCGACTCCGACAGTCTTCTCCACATTTGCGGAAATGGTCGTCTGGCGAGACGGAAAGTATTCCGAACGAGGTGCACAGATTCGCTACACCACCCACCAAAAAAGAGGGCCACGAGAGCTGCCAGGCCAGACGGGGAGGAGGCCTCGGTACGGTGATGAGTGGCTGTCTCGCTTGAGGCCGGCCGGCCCTTGACACCTCGTCGTGCGCCATGTAAGCCCAGTGCTAAGCCAGCCTACTCAGTACTACTTCCCTCCCTAGGTACACCTACGCACACTACTGCACGTGTACGTCGTTCCTGGCCATGGAGCCCAGACCCACATTCCCTCGTCGTCGGCGGCCATCAGTCACCCGGCGTCCGAAACGGGAATCAACGGCCAAAGCAACACAGCCGTGGGCGGCGGCCAAGACGAGGAGTTGGGTTGGCGGGGGGGCGGGGGGGCGGAATGACGCAATGCAGAGTGACATCGGGCATGAATGCATACCAAACCTTGCCCCAGCGAGCTACAGACCTCAATCCTTCTTTGGTCTATGACGTCGTAGACTGGTCGTTTTGGGTCACCATGGGAAAGCGGTCGCTAGGCTTGGTATTTGTAAAGAGACTAGTGTCGTCGTTCTAAGCTCTCCCTCGCTCGTTGCTTATTCCCGTTGATGTGGGTTCGAGGAAGGGGGGCAGAGGGGCTGCGTAGCGGTGCGCGCAGCGGTGCGCGCAGCGGTGCATGCAAGCGTGAAGGCGTGCATGCATGCACTCCTTGGGTCGCGACTGGTGGTGGCCATTTTCCTATTCCAAATCGCTGTAGGTTTGGGTGTGGCAGGTGGCGGCTCTGCCTCGTGTTCCAGGGTTCACGTTCGTGTGCCGGGTCTTGGTGTGGCTTGCCCTTTTTCTTTTCCCCGAGGCGAGGGATGGTCCGAAGTTTGGACATCCTTCTCTTGACACTTGGCTATGGCGACACTTGTTTCAGGTGTTGAGGGTTCTTCGCTGCCGGCGGCGTGACAAGTCACCTGCCCGCCCGTCTGTCCGTCTGTCAGTCCATGGCCATTCGGTCGGCTCGGCCCGTCCTCGTATCCGCCTCCAATGTTTGAGCGCAACGTTTAGATGAACGGCGTGGAATATCCTAGCAAGCGACGCCATCTGCTTTTTGTTAGACTTCGACGTCCGTCAATGATGGTGGAGAATGCGTCGTCGTATCTAGTGGTACTGAAACTTGAGTCTGCTCGCCCTGCCAATCTTCGAGTCACTGCAGACATGGCGTGGTGCGTCGCGCGAATTACTGCTTCGATGGTGACTTGCAGCGTCACGATGCTCCGCCCTGAGAGAGTAGGCTGTAGTCTGGGGGGCGAATTGGGGCGAAAGCATGCACCGTCTGACGATCCCGTAAGATGTGCCCTGCTTGTGTATGCCGTTCTGTCCATACACGAGCATGTAGTACGGCAAAACTAAGAGCCAATCGGAACCCTACCTCATACACCATCAGCGTATCGCCCCAGCCAGCACCACCGACGCGTCTAGTCTAATCTGAACCTGGCCGATGGGGCGGTATTTTGTACATAAAGGATGGGTTGCGTCTGACCGACATGGAGCCTTATTGCCTAGAGGTATACCAACACCCTCTGCAGCATGCTCCGCCGGCGCTAGAGTCATTTGAGCCCCAAGACCTTCCCCTCTCTTACGTTTTAGAGTTGATCTTCGATATGGCGTTTAAGCATGCCATACGGGTAACGGCCTCCGAAGATCATGGTCTACTTCCTTTTAGGTCGGACGCGTACTTCAGCTCGCAATCTCTTGCCTCGTCTCACCAGACTCTCAACCGCTAGCCCTACAGACTGGGTAAACAGGACGACGTGTTGCCATGGCCATGGAAATTGAGTTGCACAAAGAAGGTAAAATGCCCAGGTCTCCCGCTTCGTAACTGGTGCTTGCTTCTGTAATGAGGAAACAGAATGTGCCGACATGCTGGAGGCAGCAGCATCTATGACAAGGCCCGGCGCGTATCGTGGAAGCTCGTTTTTTTTTTCTAAAAAAGTGGTCTTTGATTTGACTTTGGTTCAGGTGTAGAGTGTTGGCATGGTCCAACCACGGTCCTTGGCTGACTCTTCTGCTTCTTCTGCTGCTGCTGCTGCTGCCTATCTTGGGTCACTCTCAATCCAAGTCTCAACCAAAGGGAGCATGCCGAATCATGGCTACAAAAGTATGGTGGTGTCCCAGCATGTGTGCGGTGGGCAAGCAGGCACTCGGATGGCCACCACTCGGGCTGGCCAGAGTCGGATCCCACATGCCGGGCGTGGACAGGACCAGTCGAAGCAGTACAGAAGCTGGCGGCACGCTGGCAGACGGACATGCAAACGGAGCGGGTATATGACACAGGTCGAGGGCGGCATGGCATGGCATGGCATGGCGGCAGGGCTCTGATGGCGCGGGGCTAAGGCGGGGCTAGCGCGGGGCGGACCACAGTGCTGGGAAGGGCTGGGCGGAAAGGAGCGCGCTGGCGGGAGTGACGGTGATCCGCCGACCACCGTCACGGCGGCGGCCATGGCCTTTGACATTGCGCCTCGACTCTGTCGCACGCGGGCCGACACGAAGATGCACGTCAGGCCGGGCGGCACCCAAGGCACGGCGAGGCAGAGGCGTCGACGACGCCGGTGGGGCGGGCGGGCGTGGTTGCAGCGTCTACTGCACTCCAACCGCCCTTTTCGCTGGCGACACGGCTGTTCCCTCGGGCTAGTGTTATCAGGTAGAACTAGGGCTGGGCGGGCGCATGGGCATGGGCATGGGCATGGGCACAGGCATGGTCTTTTCTGTATACCCCGGGGGACTCTGGACTGCAGGCCTGGACGATCACGGTGTGTTCACGAGCGAAGACGCGGCCACGCGCGCAGCAGCGCAGCACACGGGGGACCAGGCAAACGGCCACCACGACGGGCAGAGGAGCGCAGAACGAAGAGCCATGCTGAGCCTGCCGGCCTGCCCTGCCTGCCCTGCCAGCCTTGCCAGCCCCGCGACGGCGACGGCGACGGCGACGGCGACGACGCCCCCAGCAACCCAGGCGCGCGCAGGTGGCCCCAGCTGATCTGATCTGCCTGGCTGCGAATCGCTCGTCCCGCGCGCGGGGAGCTCTGAGCTGCGACCCGCGCTCAACAGCTCCCCATCCCAACGTCCGAAACGCGTTCGCTTCCCAGTCTCAACAGCCTCACTTCGCACCATAACAAAGCTCCAGACGCTCCCCTTGTGCACTCCCCACCCCCGCCTGCCCGCCGCCCTGCCTGGACGCCAGTCGCTTCCTTGTCCTGCTTCCCTCCCGCCAGCCGAACCACCACGCGTACCACGCACGCATCCCATCCCACCCACCACACACGTCCGCTCTCCCATCCCACACCCACCATGATGAACCAAATGTACGCCGCGCCTCCGCCGCGGGCCGCTGAGCCCCATCCCCTCGACTCCTTCGTTGGCCGCAAAAACGGCCGCATGTACAAGTAGGTTGCTTCTCCTCCCTCTCCCTCTCCCCCCACGTCCCACGTTCCTGTGCCTGTCTCCTGTCCCTCTCTCTCTCCACGCGCGCCGCCCTCCCAAAAAGCCCGCTCCCCCAACCACCACTCACTCACACGGTTCCGCAGGCTCTCTGTAGAACAGCAGCCCATTCGCGCCCGAATGTGCGGCTTCGGCGACAAGGATCGCCGACCCATCACCCCCCCACCGTGCATTAGGCTGATTGTGTGCGACGCCACCACGGGCAAAGAGGTGGATTTCCAGGAGGTCGACAGCACCTTCTTCGTGCTGAGCGTCGACCTCTGGGACGCCGATGGCACCCGCGAGGTCAACCTGGTGCGCCACTCGAGCGGCGCCCCGACCGTATCGATATCTAGCAGCACCACCACGGCCTACCCGCCCCCCGTTGAGCGCCCCTCCATGTACATGCCCCAGAGCATCATGGCTCCCCCCCAGGTCGACGCCTACGGCCGCCTCATCCCCTCTCACGTCTACCAGTCCCCCGCCCCCGCGCCCAACTACTCGTACCCGCCCGGGAATCCCTATGCACCCCCGACCCAGGTTCACATGCCCATGCAGGTCGCCCCGCCCCCGCCCAGTGCCGCTACGGGCATGTTCACCAGGAATCTCATAGGAAGCCTGACGGTGAATGCCTTTCGACTGACCGACACCGAGAACAAGGTCGGCTTCTGGTTCGTTCTCCAGGACCTGTCTGTGCGGACAGAAGGCGTCTTCAGGTATGTATGACATGAATTAGTCGAGAAAAAAAGACAGAAGAAGAGAAGAGAACGCGATTGCTGATTTTATATAAACACAGGCTGAAGATGAGCTTCGTCGACGTGGGAAGTGGCCAGGGCAACAACACGCTCAACAATGGCCGCGCACCCGTCCTCGCAACCTGCTTCTCGGACCAATTCCAGGTCTACTCGGCCAAGAAGTTCCCCGGCGTCATAGAATCCACTCCCCTCAGCAAGGCCTTTGCCGGCCAGGGCATCAAGATCCCCATCCGCAAGGACGGCCCCAAGAACATTTCCAACCAGGCAGAGTACGATGCAGACGATTAGATGGGGCTTCCCTTTTCTTCCTTCTCCCGCCTTTTTCCTTTTCTTCTCCTTCTTCTCCTCTTTCTTCTCCCTTTTTTTTTGTGTATCCCATTGTGTACTGTAGAAAGGTCTACCTCCTCGTCCCCCTTTTTATTTTGGGTTTCACGGATTTTGATTGATTCACGATGGTCAGCGGCAAATAGGCAGAGAGCTTCTTCTCCTCTGTTTTTTTTTTTTGAGAGAGAGAGAGAGATTCAAAAAAGGAGTCTTGGCTTCGAAATTACATATCCCCCCTTTCCTTTCTTCTTCTAGACGAGGAGGAGGAGGGGGCTTGACAAAAATCATAAATTGGAGCTTGATCGATATGAAGATGACTGATGGACAGGGCATCAAGTGGCTGTTGGTTACATTGTAGGGCACGCTAGACTAACTGCCGCCGCCTATGATGATAATGGGTTTGATCTACTTGCTGCATGCATGCATGTATTGATGGATGGATGGATGTGATGTTGACGATTTGGGAAGAAGGAGCCCTTTTTTTATTTAATTTTAAAAAAGAAGAGCAAGAAGAAGAAGAAGAAGAAGAAGAAGAAGAAGAAGAAGAAGAAGAAGAAGAAGAAGAAGAAGAAGATGCCGCCTGTCTGCCTGGTCTATATCCTCCATTTTCCTCCCTGTCTGCCGGTCCTGGCTGCAGATACATGTAGAACCATCCCCCCTTCCTCCCCTCCTCCTCCCCTCATACGGCAACATGGTTGTTTATCCGTGCGCTTGGTTCTTCCAGGCAGTACAGCACGTTTATGACAGGCGCTTGAGCGAGCGAGCGGGCGGGCGGGCGGGCGAGCAAGCCAGACCAAGACCGAGACCAAGACCAGCACCCTAGCTGCAGATCGCATGCAACCCCCATCCATCCATTCGCCATTCTATTTATTCCCACATTCCCCATTCCTCATCAACCAAAATGGAACAGCGTCTGCTTCTTGTTCTTATTCCCCTTCTTCTTCCCCCCACCCATCGCATTCGCCTCATCCGCCGCCCCCGCAGATCCTGCACCCCCGCCCGCGCCCGAGCTACTCGCCCACGCATTGCTGACTGGAGTGTTGCGCCCGCTGTGGTCACGCCGGAGCCCCGCGCCCGTGTACCCAGGGCTGAAGATTGTGCTCGTGGGTTTGGGGGCCGCAGGCAGGGCAGGGAATGCGTCTGCGAGCGAGGGCGCCTTTGCAGCCGTGGCCTTGGTGTTGAGGGCCGCCGAGGAGGAGGCGCGGGATGGCATGGGGGAGGCGCGGGCGCTCGACGACGCCGATGTCTTAGGTGCCGCCCATGGTGTCTGGCCTGGCAGTGCACCTAAGCGATTCGACGACGACGACGAGGACGGCGCCGCAAGAGGAGGGAAGGGGTTGTTGGATGAGGTCGTAGTCCAGCTGGCTTGCCTATTGGCAGCTGAGCGCGACGACTGCGCCGTAGAACTCTTCAGCTTCAGCACTCGCGAGCCCCCGTGGGCAGCCGGTCCGCCGCTCAACGCCTGACCCGTCGCCGATCCAGGAAGGGACGGATAGTCTTCGTTTATTGCCCTCCAATCGTTCCACGCCTTGAGCAGACCATCACGCTTTTCAGCAATCTCGAAGATGGCCGCCAGCTCCTTGATCAGCTTGCCCAACTCTGCCGCACTGGTGTCGAACAGCGCGAAGAAGCCCTCGATCAGCTGCGTGGCTGAGACCTTGTTGTTGCGGTATGTCGACACTTGCGTGCGGAACATTTGCAGCTTTGCTTGGTCATTACGCAGCATGTTCGAAGCCCGCTCCGTTACAGCGTTGTGCCGCAGCAGTCGAGCTTGGTCCTGAGGCGTCTGCGGGCCCGGTTGCTGGTTGATGTTCAATTGGCTCAAGTTCGTCGCGACATTGGCGGCCGCGGACGTATTGGTTGGACGAGACGCAGTCACCGTGGCTGGTTCTGACGCAGAGGGTGGTGGACGGGCTGCAAATGCTTCGGTAGGAGTGGGGGCCGAAGTGAGCTGTCCACCAAATGCTCGGCCTGAAGCTGCCTGCGAGTTCTGCATCGCCATTTGTCGCTGATATGCCAGCTCAGCCCTGCTCATGGGCTGCGCCGTAGAGGGTGGCAGTGGTTCAGAGTTGGGATCTCGGCCGCGTCCCCTACCCCTTCCTCCTTCCCTTCCCCTGCCGCCATCTCGTCCTCTGCCATCTCGTCTCCCCGAGTCCTGATCATGGGATCCACGGAGATCAAACGCAGACATGTCGACCCTACGAGCGTCTCGAAGTGCATCCTTGGAAAGTCCGTTGGGGTGAGTCTCAATCTGATGCGCCTTCAAGTCCATTTCCGAGTCGAAAACCACAAATTTCTTCTCCAGGCATTCTCGATCCGGGCAGAGGAAGTGATCCTTTCGGAAATGCACCTCGAGTGCGTCGTAATTGACGAAATACTGTTGCTTTTTGCCCTCGGTGTGGCGGTCGCAAATGTGGCAGCGCTCGTGCTTGTCTCTACAGTGCGTATAAAGCTCGTCGTCCCCGTAGAATCGCTGCCGACAGAACCCGCACTCTGGATGGCCCTTGAAACCACTCTGGTCGATTGCACCTGGGTTGTCGTCGCCAAACTTTTGATGTTTCTTGAGCTCGGCTTGGGTAAAGAGCTCGTGCTCATGTGTAAATACTTTCTTGTTCCGGGTGCAAAGGTCGCACATGGCCTTGCCGTGCGCTGTCTTGACGTGCCGGTGCAAGTCTGGCCATCCCAAGCAGGCTACGTCGCACTCGCCGTCGGGGCAATTGTATTGCAATAACAGCCTTGTATCCTCGAAAATTTCCGACCGTTCGAAACGAATGCCTAGCTGGTCATCAGTCTTGAAAAAGTCGCCAGCAGCGAAATCCTCATAGTTCTTGACCACATCGTCCGTGAAAATTACGTGATCCGACTCGGTTCTGCAATGAGCACAGGTCTTGACCTTATAAAGGGCCCTCAGCCGCAGTGAGCATATGTGGCACGTCCGGTGGTTGCAGGGCGCAACGGCTGTGTGCTGAACGGGCGAGGCGCAAATGAAGCAGACCTCTCCCTCGTCCTCCTCGTCCTCTGGCGCGGGAGCCTTGCCCTTGGTAATTGTCTGGCCGGCCTCTGGCTCTGCCGCAGGTTGTTTGCCCAAGTTCCTCTCCGCCGCGTATCCACCTCGATTGCCCGCACCGTCCCTGTTGCCACGGCCGCGGCCGCGCCCAGCCTGATTGCCGCCCCGTCCCCGCCCCCGCGAGCTGCTGTGCTCGCGACCCTCTTCGGATCCACTGTATGCACCCCGTCCGCCTCGCCCCCGGCCCCGTCCTCCGCGCCTCGGTGGGCTCGTGGGGCCCGTGTCTTGCGCAGTCGTCGCTTCGGTGGAGGCCATGCGGGGTATCGAAAAATTGTCTATGAAGAAAGAAAAAAGAGAGAAGAAGTAGTGATATGTACAATCGAGCTCTCTCGAAAGCTGGGATTGGGTATGGAGAGGTGACGGGGAGTGAAGGAGGAGGGCTTTATAGCGAGGGACGCAAAAGGGTTTGATAGACGACGACGTTGTGAAAGCAGAGAGAGTACAGCTCGACCAGTAGCGAATGGCGCTTGGGCCACGCTCCAGCCACATTCGGGCACCGCGACAGGCACGCACAGTCATCAACTTGCCAGGTGCTTCGGTGATTCGAAATGAATCATCTGAATGACTCAAATACTCGATTCCACACAGCCCGCTTCCAAGGGAGGCACTGTTATGCGGTCATTTGGGGATGGCCATGCAGGTCATGGAATATAGCATTGCTATCTCTTCCCACCCGTGTTTCGATACCACCGCCTCACATTTCCCATTTCTCCGCGCAGGGCAATTATTAGGCTCGAAGGCTGTGGCTGTTCATAGCTCACGCAAGCCACCCTCGTCCTCGTCGAAATCGTCCCCATAGCACATTTGTTTGATCTGCAGCATCTGCTCCCTGTCGCTGCCGGTTGTCGTCTTGAACCAGCCTTCCATGCTAAGAATCTGATCTGTGTACTTTTCTGTCTCGTCTTTGAATTTCTGCGTCTCGGCCTTCTTCTTGTCCATCTCGACGGGATCTTGCTCGCTGTATGAGGCCAGCTCCTGTCGAAGCTTGTCGAGTTCCCTGCTCAGATCCGTATGCTTGCTAATGAGCGTCTTGCGGTTGCCACCTTTTTCTCAGTCAGCATAAGCAGCCAGTGATGACCAGAATGAAGTACCTGTCTCTACGAGCAGCTCGTCATACTCTGAACGTGCGGTGCCAGCCTCGTCTACCTTGCGTTGAAGCTCGTCGACAATCGTTTTTGCTTTGGTGTGATCGTCTTGGGCCTTCTCGAGTGCAACCTCCTTGGCCTTGATCTCATCGCTCGGGAAGCTCCAGTACCAGTTTCCACTACCAATCTTTTCCACGCGAATCTTGTTGTCATCCGAAAGTGCTTGCAGGTAGTCCTTGACCTGCATCCCATTGATTGAAGCGACAGAAGGCAGTGCCTTTTCAAGATCCTTGATGCTGTGGGCTATGGCAGTCTTGTGGAACCATGCGAGGATGGTGGCCTGTTTGGCAGCATTGGTCGTGGTCTTGGGAGCCTTTGGTCTTGTGAGTGCACAGCAACAGGCGATGTAGGCCAGGCCCCACCATGACTCCAGTCGGAAGATGGAGGCTCTCGGGTGAAATGTGTAATGGGGTGTCCGAGGAGGATCTGGCTCAAGAGCGTGGAAGGGCTGCACAACGTACCTTCCTCAGCCGTCGCGCCAAGCAAACCGGCTTTACCAAAGGCAGCCGCAAGCAAGTGCCCCTCGCAGCCCTCGATGCCGTGGAGTGCCATTCATCTTGGGTGATTGAGCACTACTCGGTTTTATTGGGCTCATTTGTCGCCTCATGTAGCTCTATTTCCCGGTCCTTGGACATGGTGCAATCAATCCGACTCTACTGATGAGGAGAGGGAGGATGAATCGTCCGAAGAGGGTGCGTCTTTGTCTTGCATAGGCATACCCTGTTGTGAGCGCTGAGTGGCAGACTGAGATGGCCGGGGCCCCTCCGTGGACGCTTCTTCGTCTTCATCGGCCCCTTCGAGAAATGCGAGGTCACCGGTTGCTCCCAAAGCCTCTTTGGCAGTCTCTTCCATCAATATCCCCAGCGCAATGAGTGCCGTTTCGTCCATGCATTTCCACACTTTCCGGCCGCCCTGCTCTTGGCTCTTAGCATAGTAGTTGGACATGTATGCATGCAGTGCTTCCAGGAGATCTCCACTCGGAAGACGCTGGCCCTGTGGGAGATTCTCGTGCGCAAAGTAGCAGTCGGTTTCTTCGTATCGGGTCGGCGCATTGCCTTGCTTGAACAGGACTTCGTCGGGCCGGAGAGGCTGGTTTCCTTTGAGATTTGGATTTTGCGAATCGATCAGGCCATCTGCGGAAGCTCTACCTGGAAGCTACTTAGTACTGTAGCCTCACACCCTATACAGCACACTCACCCGCCACAGCATCGTATAGAGTTGTTTGGCTTTTGGAGGCTCCTGGAGACTGGCCGCTTTCGTCGCCCGAGGTTTCCGAGGGCGGGCGCTTAAAGGTTCCGTAATATCCTCGGGTGACAATCATATCGAGGGCGATTGCCGAGTCTGCAGAGAGGGCCTGGTTTGTGCTGGGAATAAATGCCTGAAGGACCGGCTCAGCTACCGCTGTCCCAGGGAAAACTAAATGAGGCGCTATGGCTGAGCTTGGCGGTGGGTGACGTACCTAGCGAACCACTGGCCATAGCTCCCCGGGCTCTCCGCGCCGACTCTCGATTCATCTACCAAAGCATGTAGTCTCGCATGACCGCGCAACTCATTCTCGACCGCTCGTACGGCTTTAGCCCTCATGATGCCTTCCGACGTGCTGCGACCTCGCGCCTCGTCTATGCGCTCCAGCCAGCCCCCTCCGTGACCTTCAGCGAACAGCTACCGGCCGACGAATACAGCGAACTTCCGCCGGCGCATACCTCTGGTGTCAATGCACTTGCCATCGACAAGTTTGAAGGGCGATATCTGCTGTCTGGAGGCGCAGACTCCTCCGTCGCTATATGGGATCTCGAAGCCGACCAGCAGCCGTCCGACAGGCAGCCTTCCTATACACCGTTGTCATTCATTGAGAGGTCCGCCAAGGAGCATAGGTTGGGCATAACACAAGTTGCCTTTTATCCGTTTGATAGCCTTGCCTTCCTCACGTCATCCTACGACCACCATGTCAAGATATACTCGTCCGAGACCATGGTACCTTCAGCATCGTTCAATCTCGACTCGGTGGTTTATAACATTGCCTTGTCGCCCATCGCTCCACATCTCCTTGTTGCCTGTGGGACGCAGCATTCGATCGTGCGTCTTGTAGACTTGCGATCGGGAGCAAGCTCTCACTCGCTCGCCGGACACACAGGGGCAGTGCTCAGCACCGCCTGGAGCCCTGTAAGAGAAAATGTTCTCGCAAGCGGAGGTACGGATGGGAGCGTACGATTCTGGGATGTTAGGCGCGGTAACAGCCAGCTCGGTCTTCTCGATTTGGAAGACTCTATTGGTGTCCTGGAGAAGCCATCGTCTTCGTTTACTGGGAACTACGCCCTTGGCAAAGCACACAGAGGGCCGGTCAACGGCATCGTATGGACAGAGGACGGTAAGCATGTTGTCACGTGTGGGCATGATGATCGAATTCGCGTTTGGGATACCGACACAGGCGCCAATACCCTCGTCAACTTCGGGCCCATGATCAGAAACTCGGGGTTGGCACCTCGCATTCCGCTGCTTGTACCTGCCCTACATTCATTGACGGAGCAAGACGTCATGTTCTACCCCAACCGAAATGAGATTCTTGGGTATGAGCTCTTCGAAGGGAAGCTCATTCGCCGTCTGAAACGACCAGAGCAGCATAAGCCAGTCGCCGAAGCATCAAGCAATAGTCAACGCAATACCAGGGAAAGAGTCAATGCCTTGGCGTGGCGGGCACACGACGTTGAAATGTACTCTGCCCATTCAGATGGGAGTATATCTGCGTGGAAGCCGAGAACGGCGGAAGACGCAGATCTCGACGAAGAAGAAGAGCAGGAAATGGAGGCAAAGGAAGAAGACAAGAAACGGAAGAGAGGAGTACTGGACGATATCTATCAAGGCCTCACCAAGAGGCCTGTCACCTTTGGTGGCATATCATGAACACGTATCAAAAAGACTGAGCTCCTCGCGTCTTTACGTCTTGTCTAATAACATTATGAGATCGTCACAAAATCCTCGTCTCCACGCTTCATCTCCTCTCGCCGGCTTCCACCCCAAGGCTCTTGCCACGCTCGAGACGGTCAACGAGGAACTCGACAGTCCAATCTCCACGTTCATCTCATCAACTTGGCCCAAATATGAAGACAGCTTTTCTGCCGCTTCCGCAAGAGTGACCTTCTCCACCCGTCTCTCTCTAGTTTTACCCGCTTCGTAGCAAGCATCCGCTGCTCCCTGTGCAACCTCCAACCACGAATGCCTCCCATTCGCACTGAAAACAATCCCCTTCTTACCACTCGGCAATGCCATCCCCCCATCCTTGACCACCTCCCTCACCAAAATCCCATACAGATCCGCCAAATCCTCCACATGAACATGATCCCACCGCCCCAACCCCTCGCCCGCCACAACCGCATATCCATTATCCAAAACGCAACGGATATACGCCGGGATCTGGATACTGATTCTGTTGAACAGCCCCGTTCCCACACCATAGATGGTCGGACTCATAACCACCAGCGTATCCACCCCAAGCTCCACCCCCAACTTCACGACCGCAAGCTCCGCCCCGCGCTGCGCATACGCATGCCCCTCCTCCCGCATCTTCTCAAACCCATACACATCATCCGCCACATCGTCAAACTCGCGTATCTCCCCTTGGCCTCCACCATGCACCCACGCCCCGGACACCGCCCGGTCCCCGAGATTCGACGTCCCAGACGTGTGCAGCATCCACACGCGCCGCCCGGTTCTCTGCTTGCGCAGCGCGAGCCCGCGGACCAGGGCCAGGGCGGAGGCGGGGTGGTAGCCCGGAGTGGTGTTTATGGCGATGTCGTGGGCGGAGGCGAGGGCGGTGGTGGCGGCGAGGTCGTCGAGGCCGGCGTAGAGGGCGGGTTGGACGCAGGGGCCGTGGGTGGAGGTGAGGAGCGAGGCGCGAGAGGGGTCGCGGAGGAGGCAGGTTATGGTGGCGGAGGGTGGGAGTGGGGACGAGGGCGAGGTGAGGAGGTGGGTCAGGACGGTGCCGCCAATGTAGCCGGTGGCGCCTGTGAGGAGGATTTTGGGGTGGGCGGCTGGTGGGGGAGAAGTCATGGTGGTGGTGGTGATGGATTGTTAAGATGTCTGGCTTGTAATGTAGTAACTCAATGACAACTGAACCAACGATTTAAATACTATATGCCCGGCCTCGTGTCGCCCCATCTTCATGTGCATCTCCGCTACATCCCCCGCATTGTAGGACATAAGACAGGAGATAAGCACCAAAACTCCGACTTCTCCAAAGGTCTCTGCATGGGCCATTCATTCCCTTGCACGTACCAAGAAAGGCTTTCAGAATATGATGGAATTCGTAATCGTTCGCTCTTCATTAAAGCGTTCTATTCGCATGTCTACCCAGATCCACGTTAGAAGCCGCGGCAATCTGAGGGGCCAAAAATGCGCAATCAGATGTCAACAATCCCCCGCAATGCATGAATGGAACAAGTTGGAGGTAGAACGCTACATGTCTAATGCATGGTCTTGAAATCCGTGGCTGCCCAAATCAGTTTGATGATTTAGATCAAAGGCCCTCTATGAAATGGCTGGTCATTCGAGACTAGCGTTCTGATGATGACCTGCATTCATTCCAGGTCACGATAGGGCCGACAAGGTCCTCAGCACTGGTGATTAATCACCTCGATGAAGGAAAAAGGGCTGATGGTCGTCCTCGACTTGGCGGTTATCAATCAGGCCGAGAGTCAAAATGGGGCAATCTGGCCGGAACGAAATTGGAGTCATTCTCAATTTCCCTCGGCTCATCTTTCAATGATAGAGGTCGGTTAGGTGTGGGAGCTATGCTCGAGTAGTCCGACTCATCGACATGGAATGAGCCGCTATCTGGCATCGACTGAGATTCGAGTGGCGGAAATGGAGCAATTTGCTCTGCAGTGAGCGGAACTGCTAATGGAGATGTAGCTGGCTGTACAGTCGCCATACTTGGCGAGGGAGATCGTGGGGCAGACGTGCCGGGTGACGGAGTCCTGACCTGTAAGTGCTGATCAGAAGCTAAACCACGTTTGAGGGCCAATTGTTGCGCCTCGAACCGTTTCCGCTGAACTTCGGCTTCTTCTTCTTCACGAAGACGCTCTTCCTCCTGCTTCAAGTCCAAGAGTGTGGGCACCTCCTCAATGGTACCCGAAGCCGAGCGCTTCATTGGCGTGTCATCTGCGCTTCTCCTGCCCGAGTCGGCAGTGTTGCGTGAAGATGCAGTCCGTGAAGAAACACGCGATGCGGCAGGCCTTTTGCTTCTGCTGGCCGAGCGTGTCTTCCCGCTACTGGTGTCGTCGTGCCACTGGCCCGTCGTGCGTCGCTCGAGTGCCATGGTGAATTCATCATCCAAAGGCACTGCATCTTCCAGCTCGTCTTCGCTTGGAAATATGTCGCCTCGTGAGCTCAAAGAGTCTGTAGTGTGTCCAGACGCATTTGTCTGACTGCGTTGCCGTTTATGAACCTTTGCTTCGTTGGCTCGTGGTGAATCCTCATCACTCTCCTCAATCAGAGGTTGCTCTTGCTCGAAACTTCTCCTCGATTGCCCCGGATGATCCATGAGATCGGCTGCAGACGGCTTGTACCTCAGGACTTTCCCACCAAACTTGAAGGGCAGCCTGCCCAGAAATCCAAAATACGAGGAACTCGGTATGATCGTCGGATCTGGACCTCCGTCATGTGGCTGCACAGCGCTCTTCCTCCTTGCCCCGTTGTATCTGCTGTCGCGATTTCGCGTGCCATAACTCATGGCGCGCTGGCGACCAGGCTGAGACACGGCGCCATAGTTGTTCGAACTTCCCAGCAAGCGATCGAGGTTATCATTCCCCCAGCCCAGCAGTCCATCGTTTTCATCCTCTTCCCAGTCGTCGTAAAAATCGAAGCTGAGTTCGGCGCGGCCCCGCGATCGTCCGCGATTGCGCCGGCGATCATTCTGCGAAGGGAAGCATGGCGCAGTGCAGGCGTTTAGACACTGAGTGATGGAATTCACGCACGGGTTGACGAAGTGGTGGGTGAAACTGTAGAGGTTCTCTTGGGCCGACTCGTTGGCGTGCTCGATGGTGTCGGCGACGTTCTGAATAGTTCGATTCCAGCGTGGGTCGCCGCGGCGATACATAGCGCCGATGCTCAGTGGGCGGGTGGCTGGGGCTGAAAGATGTGGCAGCAGCGGAGTCGCGCTGCGGTGCGGGAGCGCATTGAGAGTTTACGTGGTCGGAGGGCGCATGTGTTCTGTCACAAGATAAGGGAGGGCGAGGCCGTCGATGCAGGGTGTTGGGCGATGATGTGTGGATCTGGGCTGGAGTTGACACCAGTCGGGTTTAATGAAGCACGCACGGGCCCTGCACGTGATCCCCCACAATCACCTACCCCGGTCCCACACGCTGCCGAATTCGCCGCCTTGAAGCTTGTCCAGGCTCACTGCTCCGTCTCGTCCATTGCCTGCGCTTTCTTTTGCACTGCGCCCTCCCCGCAGTACGTGCAGCAAGACTCAACAGCTTGTGCATCCTTTGCTAGTCTCTTTGTTCACATGGTTTTCCCCAATCCGCTATGAGATATGTGCGCTTCCTCAAGACGCCTCGTATTGTTGAGAAGCATCCGGCAAAACCCTACATTTACTGCTTAGTCACCGTCACCTCTGATCTGGGAGATTCCTTCCTCCCGCATGATGTGGTGCTTTCTGCCGAACTAAGATCTGCTGAATCCAATGAGGAAGTCATCGTCTGGAGTACCGCAAAATGGACCGGTGGCATGCGCAGTCTTCCAATCACCCTGCCGTTCAGTAAGTCTCGGGCAGCCACGGCTCTCAGAGTCCGCGTTGGGGTTGGCGAGCCCAATACTCTGTATGACACGTACCATGGGCTGAACGGAGACGGTCAACGTGGAATAGTGTCCGCCTGGAGTGAACCGCTCGGTCTTCAGAATGGTATCAAAGAAGCCGCAAAGCTGGTCGAGCGGCGTTTTCAATATGACAATGGGCAAATAGTCAAGATCCGCGAAGAGACAGGCGAAAGTATCGCCCGTCACCTCTGGTAAAGCGTTCTTTGATGCTCTGAAGTGATGTTTATTAAAGGTGTTTAGGGATGCTGGATTGACAATGAGCTGTCACTTGGAAAACCGCCTTGTAGCTGGAGAGCAAAAGCCCTTCTCCCTTGCGCAAGCCCTGCCTAATCGCAGAACCAAAGGTCGCTTTCAAGTGCTAGAGTTAGGGACTGGGTGTGGAATGGTCAGCAAATTTTGTATGCCTTTCGCACATCCTTGTTAATGAATAGCAGGTTGGTATATCGGTGGCTCAAATGGTAGAGGAAGCCGACGTCGTGCTCACTGATCTTGCTGAAGCAGAGGAGATTGCGCAGCGAAATATTGCCAACGCGAAACTTGCTACGGGCACGACTTTGAAGTTTCACGAGCTCGACTGGGACGAAGAGATACCCAAAGACCTGAACGCTTGGTCAAAATGCCCACATTGCGCGCAGTTCGATTTCATATGCGCAGCAGATTGCACGTATAACCCGGATAGCAGGTAATTCCGTCCATCCCCACTCTAAACTATGAGTAAGTAACACCATCACTGTAGCCCAGCACTAGTCAATACTTTACGTCGACTCACCAAAGCATCCCCGGATGCTCTGGTGGCCATTGCAATGAAGAAGAGACATTCGACGGAAGAGGTTTTCTTTGACTTGATGTCGGAGGCTCAATTCAAGATTTGCGCGGATGAATTGGTATTTCCACTTCCTGGAGATGAAGAGACTGGTGAGGAGACGGTGTTTATATACCTGTTCCGCTACGAAGGGGATGTCGCAGACGTATCACCTAACGAGTTTTGCTGTGTTGCGAGATAGAGCTAAAAGCATTGAGGATGGGTCTAGAATTAGCCGCGGGTCAAATGAAATATGTCGAAAAATAGTGCAATGGCAATTCAAAAGTTGAATGGAAACACGTCTGATTAGGCATATGGCTAAAGTACGCGTTGAACAATTGACTGGGATGCATCGAAGTAACCATGATACTAGCAACCACAGTCAGGCCAGTTATTGATATTTATGTATTCAATTCTATTGAGTAACCGAGACTAGGCCTTTTCAAACGTACTGTAGGTGCTTATGTCGGTGAGATACGCGGGGTTGCCGCGGGTTCGCGGGTGGGTTCATTAATGAATGCGTGACCGCGTGATGTCAGCTCGCGTCGCTTTCGCAGCACGCGTTCCCTTCTCTAGACCGAACCTCCGTCCAACACGAATCCATCGCCAACCTTCCAATGGCACCCAAAAGCAGCCCGCCGCTATCGAGCGGATCCCAGAAGACCAAGCAGAAAACAATATCCAGTTTCTTCACCCCTAGGCCTTCCCAAGCCCCTAAACCGCCCGCCCCCAAGCCCGCGTCGCCCACGACCGCGAACGGCGCGCCCCGCGCCAACGATGATGCCTCGGACGAAGACGATAGCCCTCCTACTGCGAGATCAACTGCACTACGCAGAAAACGTACAGTTCAAGATGAGGATAGTGATCAAGACACAGGCACAGCAGCCCCAGCCCCCAAGCGCGTTCGAAGTACAGCTGGTGACAGCGTGGAGGATGCACAGCGGCCGTCGTTGGCTCAAGCATCCGAATCAGGATTGAATATCGCCAGGAACCCCAAGGTCACGGACAGAACCTCCAAATACGTGTTTACTTCTTCACCCCCCGTCCTCGACGAGGACGAGGAAGATGCTGCCGTGTCACAAAAGCAGAAACAGAAGCTTCATGAGAAATTCGTCAAGAAACTAGGCAGACCTGACAGCTTCGCGGAGCTCCGGAGAAAGAATAAGCTCATTTCCGATGAAAAAGAGGGCGATGAAGGAGAGGGCAACGATGACGAAGATGAACCCCCCAAGCCGGCCAAAGGCAAGAAGGGTGCTGCGAAAAAATCCGGTTCGAAACTGACTCCCATGGAGATTCAATACCTGGACATCAAACGCAAACATCTGGACACCGTGATTGTTGTGGAGGTTGGATACAAGTTCAAATTCTTTGGAGAAGATGCTAGGATAGCTTCCAAAGAATTGGGCATTGTCTGCATCCCTGGGAAATTTCGATATGACGAACACTTTTCCGAGGCGCATTACGACCGATTTGCCTCTGCGAGCTTCCCTGTCCACCGACTGCAGGTCCACGTCAAGAGATTGGTGCAAGCAAACTACAAAGTCGGTGTTGTCAGGCAGATCGAAACAGCAGCACTCAAGGCAGCTGGCGACAACAAGAGTGGCCCTTTTGTCCGAAAACTCACCAATCTATACACAAAGGGCACCTACGTCGACGATGTCGAAGGGTTGGGGCCAACTGAATCCACGGGTCCTGGCGCCCAGTCAACAGGGTATCTTCTTTGCATTACTGAGACGAATGCTAAGGGTTGGGGGACAGATGAAAAGGTGCAGGTGGGGCTGGTTGCGGTACAGCCAGCAACCGGCGACATCATCTATGACGATTTTGAAGACGGCTTTATGAGGAGCGAAATCGAGACTCGGTTGCTTCACATTGCTCCCGCAGAATTTCTAATCGTTGGGGAGTTGTCCAAAGCTACAGACAAGCTTATCCAGCATCTCTCCTCCAGCAAGACCAATGTTTTTGGCGACAAGTCTCGTGTGGAGCGAGTAGAGAAGTCGAAGACGATGGGCGCGCAGGCATATAGCCACATTTCGAACTTTTACGCCGACAAGATGAAATCAAGCCAACCGGAAGAGTCTGACCAAAAGAGCGCCATCCTAGACAAGGTTCACCAGCTCTCGGAGCATGTCACCATATGCTTGTCGGCGATGATCACATATCTCAGTGAATATGGGCTTGAGCATGTTTTTAACCTGACCAAGTACTTTCAGCCTTTTAGCGCGAGGTCGTATATGCTTCTCAACGGTAACACTCTATCGAGCTTGGAGATTTACCAAAATCAGACCGACTATACCAGCAAAGGCAGCCTCTTCTGGACCATGGACCGAACCAAGACGCGGTCTGGCCAGCGTCTGCTGAGAAAATGGGTAGGCCGTCCACTGATCGACAAGGAGAAATTGGAGGAGCGCATAGCAGCCGTCGAGGAGCTCAAGGAAGGCGAGCGCACGATTCCCATCGACAAGCTGACCTTTATGCTCGGCAAGGTCAGGACTGACTTGGAAAAAGTCCTGATCCGGATATACTACAAGAAGTGCACGCGCCCGGAACTGCTCGCTGCACTGCAGACTCTCCAATACATTTCTGGCGAGTATTCGTCGGTCAAGAGTGCCGAGGACACGGGCTTCAAATCTTCGTTGCTCAGCGAAGCAGTGTCGAGCATCCCGAAAATCCACCAGGACGTCAACGATTTTCTCGACAAGATCAATGCACAGTCTGCTAGGGACGACGACAAGTATACCTTCTTCCGGGACGAGCATGAGACTGAGGCCATTACGGACCACAAGCTGGGCATCGCGGCGGTTGAGGACGACTTGAATGCACACAAGAAGGAAGCTGCAGCAAAACTCGGCAAGGCCAAGGTCGACTTTGTCACCATCAGCGGCATCGAATACCTCATTGAGGTGAAGAGAAGCTCGCCCGAGGCAAGGAAGGTGCCCGCGTCCTGGACCCAGATGTCGTCCACCAAGGCCGCCCTCCGATTCCACACGCCCGAGGTCAAGCGGATGCTACAGGAGCGAGACCAGCACAAGGAGTCGCTGGCAGCAGCGTGCGACGCAGCCTTTTCGCAACTCCTCGACGACATCGCGAGCAAGTACCAGGAGCTGCGCGACTGCGTGCACGCGCTGGCGACGCTCGACGCGCTCCTCTCCCTCGCCACGCTGGCCTCGCAGCCGGGCTACGTCAAACCCACCTTCACGTCTGACGTCGAGCTCTCCGTCACGGCCGGCCGCCACCCCATGGTCGAGCAGCTCCTCCTCGACGCCTACGTGCCCAACGACGTGCACCTCGCCGGCGCCGCCACCCGCGCCCTCCTCATCACCGGCCCCAACATGGGCGGCAAGTCGTCGTACGTGCGCTCCATCGCCCTCATCGCAATCATGGGCCAGATCGGGTCCTACGTGCCTGCCCGCGAGGCCCGCCTCGGCATGCTCGACGCCGTGTACACGCGCATGGGCGCGCTGGACAATATGCTCAAGGGCGAGTCCACGTTCATGGTCGAGCTCAACGAGACGGCCGCCATCCTCAAGCAGGCGACCCCCCGCTCCCTCGTCATCCTCGACGAACTCGGCCGCGGCACTTCGACGTTTGACGGCGTCGCTATCGCGGAGGCGGTGCTGGATCATGTGGTCCGCGACGTGAAGGCCCTCACGCTGTTCATAACGCACTACCAGCACCTCGCCCGGCTGGCCTCGCGGTTCGAAAAGCACGAGCATGGTGGTGGTGGTGAAGGCGGCGGCGGCGGCGGCGGCGGCTCCTCGCCGCCGCCGCTGCGCAACGTGCATGCCCGGTTCGAGGAGCGCGACGCTGCGGGCAAAGAGGTCGTGTTCCTGTACGAAATGGTCGAGGGCACGAGCATGAGGAGCTACGGGCTCAATGTCGCGAGGTTGGCGCGCGTCCCCGAGGCGGTGATTGGCGTGGCCGAGGGCAAGAGTAGGGAGTTGGAGGAGAGCATGGAGAGGTCTAAGATGGGGAATATGTGAGTGTTTTTTTTTTGGTTTTGCCCCCTTCTTCTTTCCCTTTCTCTTCTTATTCTTATTCTTTTGTAAATATCAAATATCGATTCCTGGGTGTGTGCTAACTTATACACAGGTCGAGGCTCGTCAAGGGCTTGTTCGAGGGAGATGGCGAGGAGACTCTGGACAGGCTGATTGAGGGGATTGAGCAGCTGTGATGATGATGATGATGATGACATCTGTTGCAACTTCCATTTCCTGTAGCTACTAGGTTTGACATCAGGCGTACTGTGTAGCAACGCCACGTTGGCTGGACATTGGACATGTGCCGTTTAGTCAGGCCGTGGACGCATGGCTCACATTGCACATGCCCAAAAAAGGCAAGGAAGACAGCATTAAGTTACTATTCTCTACCAATGGGTATTTGATATCTTCGCCTGCCTGGTTTTGTGGGCGAGGGAAATCCAAGCACCACGCTTGGACGTTCTCATCCTCTGCTTGTCCCCTCTCCCCATCTGATCCGATCCGATTCAGTGCCAACCCGAGAACCCCTGTGCGCCTTGTAAAAACTGCTTGCTACCCGCCCACTACTGCTTGGGCTCAATGAGCTCCGGAATCTCCTCGGGCTTGACCTTGCCTTCGAGGATGTTGTACACGGCAGTGAAGAGGGGAAAGTCATTCTCCATGCCCTGGCTCTTCAAAAACTCATTAACCTCGTAGGCCGTGCTAGTGCCCTGCAGCTTCTGGCCGTTGAGCACCTTTTGCTCAATGTCGAAGACGCTCTCGCCGCGCTCAATGGCCATCTTGGCGCAGCGGAAGTTGCGGCCGCCCATGCACGACGTCACCACGTCGGCGACGCCGCAGCTCTCCTCAGTAAAGGTCGACGTGTGCACGCTCTCTGCGAAGAAGGCCTTGCCAAACTTGACCATCTCGAGGATGCCGACGCGCATCACGGCAGCCTTGGCGTTGTCGCCCCAACCCAGGCCGTCGACGAAGCCGGCAGCCAGTGCAATGATGTTCTTTAGGGCACCGCCGAGAGAAACGCCGGCGACATCGGAGACGAGGCGCACGTGGAAGTACGGGCGGTGGAACAGCTTGCGGACGTTCTCGTGGGAAAGGGGAGGGTACTCAGAGGGGAGGGCCTTGAGGTGTGCGGAGCGTGCGCTGGGGACTGCGCGGCTGGGGGAGATGAGATCTACCTGCGACGACGTGGGAGATCCCTTGGGTGTGGGGTTGCGAGAGTCCATGGGCGGGGGGTCGTATGCCACGGTCGTCTCCGAGTACTTTTCCTGGGCGATTTCAGAGGCAATGTTTGCGCCCGACAGCGCACCGCAGTAAATGTTCAGGTGCATGCCAATGGCCTCGGACATGAGCCTGATGCCCTTCTCGCTGACGTCGACACCCTTGGTGCAGCAGATGGCCCTCGCGAACGGGACAATCTTGCCCTTGAGCTGGTCGCACACGCGGGGAATGAACTGATGTGGCAGCACGAAGATGAGGATGGTCGAGTTCTTGCAGGAATCGGGCAGGTCTGGGTTGGCGACCACGTTGGGCGGCAAAGTGATGTTGGGCAAGTACTTGACGTTCTCGTGCACGGTGTTGATGAGCTGCGAGAGCTTCTGCGGCTTGTTTGCCAACTCGGAGCCAGCGTCGTAGTGACGCGACTCCTTGGGGATGGTGACTTCTTCCTCGAAAACCCACATCTGGACGGTCTGCTCGAAGAGGGAAGGGTTCTCTTTGACATTTTCGGCCACCAACTTGGCCATTGTGGTGCCCCTGTTCCCCAGTCAGCGTCCATTCAACCCGGACCTCAGCGGCAGCATGAAAAAGTGTGCTTCAGGGCAGAATGTGAGCCAAGGATGCTGGGTTGCACCCGTCTCAACCGTTTGAGCGGCTGTCACAAGCACAGCCGGCGGGCGGGCGTGTTACGTACCAGTTGCCGGAGCCCACAATGGTCACCTTGTGCTTCTGCGGAGCTCCCAAAGTCGCCATGGCTCTCCAATTGCTCTGTATGCGAGGGAAGGATGCAGACGGGGTATGCGGTGGAAAGTGGAGGGATGCTCGTGGAGCTAGCGATGGAATGCGGTGTTTCTGGCAGGTTCGGAAGCTCGAAAGGCGGTGTGAAAGCCTCGAGAAGCTGTAGAAAGCCACCTTAAATACTCCCTAGGAAGGGGGAGCGGTTTCCAGCTGCTCACGAATTAGAGGGTGCAACCTAGCCACACCGAGGCTGGTGCAGCGACGAACTTGCCAACGAAAAAAAGACGGAGAGGCCTCGGTGTCTTGTGACGCGGCGAGTCCGATGGCTTCGAGTCTTGGAGTGGGGAGGTGGGCAAAGGGGGGCGGACAGTAAGGGCAGGTCAGGCAAGCAGAGCAGGGTGGTGAAGGCGACGACGGCGGCAGATGGCGGACAGCAATGTGTTGAACCAAGGTATGCTCAACAGCTGCAAGACAGAGGCAGGCGCCGGCAAGGATGTCTGCTGTAAAAAAGTCCTTATCGATAATGCACCGTCATCCGCACGCCGTGGTGCAGCGGATCAGCACGCCTTCGCCAATTGGCCAATCATGCCGGCGCCGCCACGGCCCAGCGCAGACCTCGGGAGTCCATGCTGAGGCGCAGTGATGCGCGTAGCCTTATGACGACTGCCGTGCTCTTGCCGTCTGCCCTCGACGCCTGTCCCCTACGTGTGGCAGCATCTAGAGAGCTGGCTGTGTGCGCGGTCGAGGGCGCCGAGCTCAAGGGCGACAGCAGGGCCATTGCCATGGCTAGTGACGGAAGCTTCTAGGCACACGGCGCATCACGGCTCACACAAACAATCAAAGCAGAGGACCCGCAGGCTCGAGTAGAAACGTGTGGTAGTGTAGAAGTAGAAGTAGAAGTAGTAGTGGTTGTGGTTTGGAAAAGTTGGAAGTCTGGGTATCGATACATGCGTACCCTCATATCATCTCATTAAGGTCCCCGTCCCTTCGCAGTAGTTCCTCCCGCAGCTGAACGCGCGCAGTCGTGAAGAAGCAAATCGACACCAAAGAGTTATCTGGTAAACGCTGGAAGGGCTCGGCCATTGGAAAACATGCCAGGTGCAAGTACTGTCTCATCCGTGCTCGTATATCATCCTCATTACCGTTCCGCCATGGTCCCTGCCCATTGACCCCTCGCAAGTACACGCCCGCTTACAGGGCCAAGCCAAAGACGGCCAGGATGCCGCCGGCCAGGACGGGGGTACCGAAGTGGCGGGCAACGTCGAGGGCAGCGGCAGCACCAGAGCTCTCAGAAGCGCCAGCGGAGCCAGTGGCAGAGGAAGAGCCAGACTCGCCCGAGCTGCCGCCAGTAGCAGTGGGGGTGCTGGAGGCAGACGAGCTCGACGTCTCTTCGGGGTCAGTGGTGGTGAGGTTGCCGCAGTTTTGGTCGCGCGCCTGCTGGCACTGGAACTGGGCATCGCGGTCGGAGCCGGTCTGAGCCACGCAGGCGTCGTACCAGAAGCGGCACATCTGGCCGGGGACCGACTGCTGGTACTCGCTCATCTGGGGGGTGGTGCCGTTGCGGCAATTGCACGTGTAGTTGAGGGTGGTCTGGGGCAGTGGGTTAGCCAAGCTCCATCTGGCTGCGTGTTTGCACCGATCAGTCGACTCACCTCGTCGCAATTGTTGCCGCTGTTGGCGACCTGGGCGAGGCCACCGCAGATCTCGGGGCAGGTGTTTTCCTGGGCCTGACACCACGAGGTGCGCAGGCTCTGGGGGATATCGTTGGCCGAGACGTTGCAGCAGGCACCGACAGCTGGGTAGGTGATGTTGGACTCGGGGCTGTCGCTGTCCTGGGCCCAAGCGAAGCTCGAGAGAGTCGCGGCGGCGACGAAAAGGGTGGAGTAGAGCATGGCGGAATGGGCGGAAGTATCAATGCCTGTGGGGCGGGAGGGCGTTAGCAGGCAGTTGCCGGTGGTGGAGTGGTGGAGCGGTAGAGCGGTAGAGCGGTAGAGCAGTAGAGTGGTCGAGGGCAGAGGGAAGGGATTGGCGTGCAATTGTGGAGAGCACGGGCGGAATATGTAGGTAGGGGCAGGGCTCACGGGCAAACGAAGCGAGGGACGAGTGAAGGGGGGACTTACAGCGGGGATGGGATGCTTGGGGGGTGTTGCGAGACGGGGAGTGAAAGCAGAGGCACGGGCGACGCGGGCAGCGGGCTTAAATACGTGCGACGGCAGGCGTCAAGTCGCAGTGGCAGTCGATGGATCGCTGTCGCCCGCTGCACTGCGTTTGGAGCTGCCGGAAGCACCGCCGCGGCCTACTGCCCTGGCGAAGAAATCACCAGTCGCCCATGCGGCCTAGCGCTATCAATCTCGGACCAGCTCGAGCCAGCACCAGCCAGCACCAGCCAGCACCAGCCAGCACCAGCCAGCTACAGCCAGCTACGGCCAGGCTCAAGACACGGCAGGCGGCTGCAATCACGCCCGCCGCTCGCCCTCCGCCGGCCAGAGATTACGGCTCATTTGGCTCTCCTGCCATGTTGCAGCCCGGCCGGCCCTCCGCCGCTGCTCTTCACTTCCTGCGCCGTCTGCTTCTTCTTCTTCTCTTTCTTCTGCCCGGCCTGGTTTCAGACCGCCTCTGCTCCAAACTCGCCGTGATTCACCTTATTTTTGCGCCCACGCCCACGCCAGCGCCACGGCCACCACCACCACCGCTACCATCGCGCCCGCGACCACTCTAGCCACTTTGCCCACCTGGGCCGGCCTGCCCCCGCTTCCGCCGCTGTAACCGGCCACCAGAGGAGCTTGGACGGGCCTATCGCCTGCGCGCTTGCGGACGCGGGCTTGCGTCGACATGTACGTGAGACTGCCAGATGGACTGCACCTGGGCGCAGCCCGACGCGTACTCGTCCAACGGCATTCCACGTCGACACCAGCCACACGCCATCGCCGCCGGCCCTGCCATTTGCTGCCACGTCCGAGGGCGGCGGTGGGCGCTGTGGTTTTGATTGCTACTTGCCATGGAAACCCCGTCGCTGAAACACACATCCGGCCACCACCGCCCAATCGTGCCCCGGCCGCCAACGGGCCGAGCAGCACTTGCAGCGGCCTTGCATCTCCAAGGCCTGCCAGCCCTGGCTAGCATTGCGGGGAGCCTTGCATAACCTCGCGTTCGCAGGAAAAATGCAGTCGCACGACACTCGAGCCGTGAGCATCGAGTGTTTGAGCCCGCCCAGTCGTGCCGGTCGTGCCAGTCGTGCCAGTCGTGCCACCCTCTCTTGTCTTTGTCCTCCGCCGACGTGCACCACCCTGGCGAATCGCGGCCGCACCTCTCCCACGAGATCAGCGATACTCGGGTCGAGGAGCCGCTAGGTCAATATTGACTCGACCCCAAATCGGGCATCGTGTCAGCAGCCCGCGTCGAGTCCAAGCTCGCCAGAGAGCGAACTGCACCTTCACGAATCATCCATGATGATACGACGACCGACCAACCTGACCGCCTCCCCAACCTTGGGACTTTTTGCATCCAACCACGGCCACGCGCACGAGCATGCCACGACTTGGAAGATTCACCATCTGCATGAAACCTCCCCGCTCACTGCCCTCACCACCAGAAGGCGGCTGGTACCCGCCCTCTCCAGTCCACCCTGCTCAACCCAAAACCGCCTTGATATCTTTGATACCGTCGACGTGGGTCGTGCGCCTGCGGAGACAGCGGGAGATAGCTCGACCCAGTTTTCCTCTCGCTTCCTGACCTTGAGTGCGCTGGCGGCGAACGTCGCTGATCGTCATCTCAATACCCGCTTCCCTTGATTCTCCATCGCGTAGCAGCTGTAGCCGAACCGGTCGTGAAGTCTGAATTGACGTCCCTGGCCTGGTCTCACTCAACTCCATCCCATCCGCGAGTCCCACGACTTCCTGCTGGCTCTGCATTAGAGCTCCCGGCTGAGTGGTAGGATTTCAACCCTGCAGCATCTTCATTCGCCCTAGGGGAGCACTGATGATCAAGGATCAAAGTGACCTGCGGCTTTTTTCCGCCATGGGTATCACATGTGCCCGCCGCCCAAACTTATTTCCGGCCAAAACAAATACGTCGGCCAACAATCGTGGTAATTTCTCCTGCAATTGCCTGAGAAACGCCGCTATCTGGAGCCAATCCCACGCTACACCCGGACTTACCGTCGAGAAAAAGCCGCCCTCTAACCCGTTGCGGCAGGCTACACATCCTCCGTCCTTTTGCTGCACAATTGATCGCTTGTGCTCACTCCGCTCTACAACACTGCCACTGCCATTGCTCCACAACTTTTCCTGGGTCTGCACGTCATCGGTACCTATTGCTCCAATTCACAGCCCTCTTTAGCTGCGCTACGTTCGGCTGCGGCTCTCCGTAGCTGGAATCGGAAGTCTTGGTGCCGATTCCCCAGTGCCGCCCTCGTGTTCCATGCCCCAAGAGTATTTTATGGGGATCATGATGCTTTCCAAGGTCTTGGTTTTCAGTAGTATCCAACGGAAACCTCGTACGAGAAGAATTCGATCCAATATGCCATGCCAATCTCGCGAGCCATGCACTACCTGCCTCCGCCCGTCCCGCTGTTCGACTCTTCCGTCTATCAGTTCCATCCCCGGCCATCATGCTAAAGTGCCGAAATGTGGAGCGAAGAGTCCTTCACGAGCGTTCTATTCTTTCAGGCATATCCCCATCAGGCGCAAGGCTACCCAGAATGGACGCGTAGTGCTCGAAACTTCTAGGAGCCCCCACCCTGCAGCTTCCCGCACTTGGGGGCCTGAAGTAGTGTGTGTAAGGCCCCGTGCCCAGTGGCTGGCATGGCGTGATGGCTTTCTTAAGCGAAGCACAAATCACGCGCATGGCAAGGCGTAAGTTATCATCACCAGAGAATAGGCTGCAGCGTTGGCCTCACGAGATACAAAACAATAATTTCGAGCAGATTAGAGCCCAAGAAGAACCTAGATACAATGCACCAAATTACAAATAGTACATGGTGTCCATGTTAATTGGAAATTATAAAAAATGGTGGGCTAAAAGCATCGAGGCAATCCGACAAACATTTCGTTAGTGTCATACCACCAAGGACCTCATCATCGATATTGCAACATAGAGTTTCTTTCACCTGGCTTCATTCCGACTTCACCTTGGACAAGCGACTTCATTGCTCGCTGATTTTCATGTTCGCGCCAAATCCTACCAGCTTCTCACTAGCAATCCCCGAGACTTTGCGACATTTAGCTCTTAATCCCTGCATTCTCCCCCGCAACAGCGTCCACCTCCTCCACGGAGCTGCCCCGATCCGACGCCCCACTCTCCTGGTCATACTTCCGCCTTGCGAGCTCTTTTCCATGCAAGATGCGGATAATAAGTGCCGTGGCAATCATGGCAGCGCTGAGGAAGGTGATGGTAATGTAACCCTTTCTGTACTCTGGGGCATCGACTTGCTGCCAGACGATGAGCGGAAGCCAGGCTTGCAGGACATAGGCCATCTCGTTCATGGAGCCGATGACAATGGCTCTCTCCTCATTATCTTCAGTGCAAATCTCATGGGCCCAGCTATACGCATTTCACCGTCAGCTTCGACTATTACTACCGTGCGAGGGGGGGCAAGGCAATGGAAAGGACGTATGGGGAATACTCACGCCATGCATATCCCAGACAAGCCACCTCCGAATCCCAACAGGCAAAGGCAGGCCCACTTCCACGACACGGGAATGTCCCAGATGGACAGACTCACGTAGCACATGATATTCACCAGCCCACCAAACACAATGGGCGGCCACCTCGAGCCCTTGAGCACGCCGTCGCTCGTCCACGCATACAGCAGCGTCGTCACCACCTGCACCGCATTCGTAATCGTCGGATACGTATTGATCTGGCCGACGCTGTACTTGGGCTCCGTGCTCGCCTTGAGATACTGCTGGAACACAGGCTGCCCGGCCGCCGACCCATTATTAAAGAAGATGTACAGCAGCGTGAGCGCATACACATGCCACGACGTGAGGATCTTCTTGACCTTGGCCCTGGTGTAGGGCTCGCGCTCCCGCCTGCCCTCAAGCTGCATGCGCCTCTGCGCAAAGCGCACCTCCTTTTCCGTCAGATAGAAAGGCTTCGAGATTTCCGGCACGTCCGGGATGAAGAAGTAGCCCGCGAGCGCGACGGGCAGCGAGATGACGCCGTCGATTATGAAGAGCCACTGCCAGCCCTTGAACCCACCGCGGCCCCCCAGCTTGTACACGCCCGCCATCAGGTAGCCCGAGAACATGGTGGCGAGGGCCGCGCTCGTGTGGAAGATGCAGGACCGCTTTGCGAGCTCTTCGCGCCGGTACCAGGATCCGATGATGTATTGCATGCCCGGGTAAAAGGTGCTTTCGGCAAGGCCTGGGGGTTTCTGGGTCAGCAAAATGGCTCGGAGATGAGTTGGTTGGAGGACGGGAGGTACCGATGAAGAAGCGTAGGACATAGATTGTGGTTGCGGTGTTTGCGCGCGATAGGCAGAATGTGAGGACGGCCCACGTGAGCTATTTATGAGTGAGAAGAGATATCGAGATTTTTGGGGGGCCTAGATCGCCGTACCTCCATGGTGGGAATCCATATAGACGGCCGGAACCGCGTGAGGATGATGTTGCTGGGAAGCTCGCCGAGGACATAACCGACGGTCCAGCACGTTTGCATGTAGTTGAGCTGGTTGCCGTATAGTCCGAGGTCCTCCTTCCTATCGAAACATGAGCATCATCGATTACACACCAGGGTCGACGATTCGTACATTCCGGAGACAAAGGCACTGTTAATGTTGGACTGGTCGAGATACTTGATGAAGTAACCTGGACTATGAATTAGCAACCAACCGCTACATTCGCACCAAACCACCTCCAACACACACACATCAGAAGAGGCGTTCTGAAACGTGACGTACCCAGCGAAGCAAAGGTAAGCAGAGCCGCGTCAAGCTTGAACATGAACCACCGCTCCTCCTTGGGCTTGTCAAACGTGTCCCAAACATACGTGTACCATTTCCGCGGCTTGTTTCTCAGCTCCTCCTCCGTCTGGATATGGATCTCGATCTCTGACTCGGACGAGCCGGAGCTGGGTAGCACATTGTCTTTTGCAGTGCCCATCTTCACCTAACCTCTGCTCCTAGTTCGACACGAGATGAAAAGGGAGGTCGGGGGGGGGGGGATGCAGCGCGAGGAAGAGGAGGGGAAGAAGGTTGGCAGCACCAGCACTATGTGGCGCCGGCCCAAGCACCATCTTTTATCAGACAAGCAACGACCAAGCTTTCTTGCAGCGACATCGATCCGAGCCGCAAGATAACAAAGTTTTTCCCTGCATCTTCCCCCCGGTGTTCGGGCTCGGTTTCGCGGCTGCTTTGGTTGCCTGCGGCATGAGGAATCCGAGGGCTTCGATTGCGTGACAGACAGACAGCAGGGGTGGAATTGTGGGGTTTGGAGGGCTATCGAGGTAGATTCACGGCTATTGCAGTGTAGCACTCATGTACCGTCATACAAGCTTCACTCAAGAGGGCTAAGGCGGACGCCGTGCTGGGCGCTGGGATACACGAAGCTGGGCCGGGGCCCAGGGCGTGGGATCCAATCATTAACTGCCCATGCTGGAGGCTAATCACCTGCCGGCGGGTGTATTTCGGGCCGCACTTGTGGGAGGATGCGAGGTGGGTGATCGACTGGCTTTGTAACGGGGTTGTCGTGATTGTTTATGCGGATTGCGTGCCGGGCCCTGGGGCGTTTCTGCAGTGCGGAGATAGGAGCATCATGCCCGAGTTTTCTGGGCTGACCACAACGTCTGGCATGCTCCTATCGTATATTCATTCTTTTGCGAGATATTTGGGGCAAATTGGTTCTGTGATGGACGGGGTATACGATATGTGGTATGTAGAACCCATCCTCTTTTAGGATTAGTGCATTATGGTCTACAGGGCATGCAATTTTATCCGATGTGCAAAATACTCTGATTTTCTCTATAATTCTTTTTGTAACAAATTCTCCAAGCTTTACGTCTTATATGCAGTCTATTCTACAAACTAGAGCATCCTTGCGGCAGATCCAGATGCATATGCTTCTTTTCGGTACTACGTGGATATTTACCAGCACCATTAGTAACAAGTAACCTCCAGCTTCCTTTCAGGCCCAGTGACAGCAAAAAGCTCCTTGATCCTCTGAACCTGCTCCTCTTTTGCCACCTTCCACTGCTCCGAGTGACCCTCCAACCGCTTCCTCCCAATATCCTCAAGATCCCGATTCACCCACGCCAAAAGCTCATCCACATACTCCACCTCCTGATCCCTCAAGCTGTGAAAAGCCTTGCCGTGCCCCTTGGCCCTAATCCGCTCCCGATACTCCGCCCTCATAGCCTCCTCACTCGGAAGCCTCGCCTGGCCCGCCAGCACCTTGGCCACGACCCGGGCCTGAAACTCGAAGAGCGTAAACGTCGCGGTGAAGTAGGGGATCCCGACGAAGATCAGCGACGGATCCTGGATGTAGAACACGTCCTTGTGTAGGTTGTGGAATTGGGTCCCGTCCGTGACCAACACCGTGTCGTCGGCCTTGTCGACGGGCGTGTCGTCCGAGTGGAACTGCGGCAGGAAGGGGAGTGTGATGGAGTATCCGGTGCAGAGGAGTACGTGATGGATGTCGCAGAGCTTTTGGCCCGACTTGAGGGTGGCGGTTGCGGGGATGGGGTCTGAGGTTCCGAGGGATGTGGTGGGAGAGGTGTCTTCTGGGACTTCGAAGGATACCACTTCGTCAACTCTGATGCCGTTTTCGGGCAGGAGGCTGGCGGAGAGGTCGAAGGCTCCGTTTCGGTGGCTCTGGTAGATGGTCTTGGCTAGCGGGCCCAGTTCACGAGCAATGTCCGTCGAGGACACGCTTCCGCCAATGAGCAAAAAGTTCTTCCAAAGAGTCAGTGGATTATTCTTCTATTTGAAGTTATATCCTACCTTGCCCTTGAACTCTTCGGGGCTTCGATATCCCTTGGAATGCTGCACTCGCGAAGGCCATTTTCGTTTCCATTCTACCAGTCCGGGAATATCGGGTACTTTGGCTGCGTGGTAATGGCCCGAAGCTACTACCACTGAATCAAAATCCTGGTTATCATTAGCAATATATCGACGTGTGAATTCTGTACACATACGGAGATTGAGTTTTCCTTTGTGGCTTTTCCGGAATCATCGAGATGCAATGTGCTAGTTTCGACACTCCACGTGCTTCCACTTTTTGAAACATTCTTTACTTCAGTGTTGTAATGTGTGATTGCGTGAACTCCAGTCTTTGCTGAAGTGTCCTGAATATAGGCTTCCAGGACATCATGTGTAACAAAATCAGGTGTATCGGTTGGAAATCGATTCAAAGTCGTCTCTAGTAGTCGCGTGCTTACATTGTTCTTCAATCCAATGTAGCATGGTCTGTGCCGACGAGCTGTATTTAGTATGAAATTGACCGTCTTGGAGAAAACACATACCCAGGAGGCGCATGAAGCAATCTTTCTAGCTCTATATCCTTGGGGATATCCTTGGTGTAAGTACCTCCCGCTTTTGAAGCTGGAGCTCCTGGATATGCTGGTTCTAAAGGTTTGCGCTCATCGTAAAGCCTCTCGAGGGTCAGTGAACACGTGGTTTTTCTTCGATGATCAAGCCTACCAGACGCCGCCAGCTGCGCTCGAGCGCTCAAAGACGGTAACATCAATCCCTTCCTTCATCAAGTGCGCTGCAGTCACCACACCGCTGATACCCGCACCCACCACAGCGACACGTTGGACAACCGGGGCCATAGTAGCGAGTCGTAGTGGAACACGATATTAGAAATCTAAAACCAAAGAGAAGATCGTTGAGTATGGAACCGAATATCAAGGCGGATTCTATTGCGACAACTGACGCGGCGCGGTATTTACTGGAAGCCCACCTGATTATGAACTGAGCACGGAGAAAACGACGACTGATACAAGCACTCGGCCGAAAATATCATCCTATAAGCGGGGCTACAATTTCGAGTTTGTAAGCTTTTCATAGGGTCTTCACGCCGGCAAGTTTCGAGTACATGTATCCTGAAGAAGCGTAATGTTGGTGGTAGATGGCATCATACTGAAGTACAGTCTAGGGCTACTCGAAACAGCAACGCGGAAAGGTATCATCGTCAAAAGCCGAGAATAAACGTACACGATTGGGGCCATTTCGAAGGGCGAAGATTTCCCGAATGATAAGGGCGTTGAAGTTCAGTGGGTATGCGCAATTATCCTAGCCGATGATGTGATTGACCCCGCAACACCATGGCGTTGCACACGAACGGATGGTCCGGCTGACAGTTGAAGCTGCATTAGTGACTACGCAATATCCGGGCGGGGTGTAACAGACAAGATATAAGACTAACCTGTCTGCGGGGTGGGGCCGGCCACTGAACACTGTAGCTTCCCCATCATGGCACCGATCGCAATACCCATTTCTTCAGACATCAAAGAGCAGGATACAGCACAACCAAGGAAAGATAGTTTAGGTCTCCCCGAGGCTGCAAGGAAACGACTAGAAAAGGCCGGGATAGATCTTTCCAATGGATATCCGTACCGACCAGCAAAGCCTCTATATCTCGACGATGTCTATAAAATCAGAGACTACGACCGCAAACATGTAGACCCTGGCTCGCGAGCGGATCCCGAAAAGAAGGCTCTTCTTAGTGCAGCGAAGGAAGTCATTCATCTCACGGCGCACATTGGAACTGAGATTGTCGGACTTCAGCTCAAGGACCTTACCGACCAGCAGAAGGATGAGCTAGGTCTGCTCATAGCAGAAAGAAGTGTAGTATTTTTCCGCGACCAGGACATTTCCCCTCAAGAGCAAAAGAAACTTGGTGAACACTATGGCGAGATCGAAGTCCATGTAGGTGTTCTAGATGATTGAAATCAATTCATTTCTCATGTCTAACGCCCAGTATAGCCCCAGGTTCCATCGGTTCCAGGAGTCCCAGGAACGACTGTGATTTGGCCAGCTTTACAGGCTACTGAATTTCCCGCCAACTTCAGGCAGACTGGTGGGGCTTCTCGATGGCACACAGATCTTGTTCATGAGAGACAGCCAGCAGGGTATGTTCTTTGAACATGAGGAATCCATAGGAGCCCTAACTAAATCTTATTAGCGTGACCCATTTGCATAACGATACCATCTCCAAGATTGGAGGCGATACTCTTTGGGCTTCAGGTGAGATCGCACCGACTTTCCTCGAAAACTCGCCAGAGCTGCTTAGCTCAGCATAAATGCAAACCATCCCGTTGATCCGCAGGATTTCATCTTCGAATGGCGGCGGGTTACAGACTATTGCACCCTAAGAGACCTGGGCACATAATGAGTTCGGATACTGATTTCCTCATAGGCTATGCAGCGTACGAGAAGCTCTCTCCTGATTTCCGTAAAATCATCGATGGGAAGCAGGCAGTGTACCGCAGTGCGCACCCCTACTTGGACCGCAACGACCCAACAGCAGGACCCAAGTACATCGAGCGCGTCCACCCGTTGGTGCGAGTCCACCCAGCCACCGGTTGGAAAGCCCTCTGGGTCAACAGGGCTATGACCTCGAGAATTGTGGGCTTGGATAAGGCCGAAAGTGACGTCATTCTCAACTATCTGTACGACGTGTACGAGAAGAATGTAGATATCCAGGTCCGTTTCCGATGGACCCCTGGAACTTCGGCGCTGTGGGATAACCGCATCACCATCCACAATGCGTCCTGGGATTACGAGGGGAATGAGCCGAGGCACGGAACTAGGGTGACGGCGTTGGCAGAAAAACCCTTCTTTGATCCCAAGGCACCCACACGACGACAAGCCCTTGGGTTGGCTGGGCCTGAAGATGTTTGATCGGATTTTGAAGAGCTTGGGTCGGAGTGGATGAATAGTTGATGGCTAGCATCGCTGGCCCCTGCATTTCATCGGTCTGGTCCGTGCGCCACGGTGCAGTTGAGATCAGTTCCTTCCTTAAAGCATCAGATTTCGGTCTTATTATTATTTTAACTGCTTATCATATTCATGAATGAATGATTGTAATTTCCCTTATATAGCCCTATACTCATAGTTGTGGTTGTGCTTTCTGGACATTACAGACTCGATGATGTCACGATTTATTCGTGCTTCTTTCTAGATCCCATGGAGCCTTCATCGCACCCGTATTTTCATTCCTTAACTGATTAACATGCAACATTCACTATTCAATTCATTCAAGTCGCGATCATCATCATGCAGCCAAACTATTTTACCTGCACATTGGGCCAAGCTGCTACCTTGAACGAGAAACCGAAGCCTTACAACACCATCGGAGAATTCTTGGCATATCAGGGGGTTCACTGTAAAGATGTTGCTGCAGTAGGATTTCCTGTCCCGAATCGAAACGATGCAAAATGGAGCCATCGAGTTTTGAGATTTGGGGATGTCGACAAAGGGACAGACAGTTTCGCCGACAGGCTGTCAAAATCGTACGAAAGCTTGAACGATGGCCCGCAGACTGTGGCTTTGCTATGCCATAGCTCGCCCGAATTCCTCTTCACTTGGCTGTCACTCATAAAGATGGGTCATTCCGTACTCTTAATTGCGCCACAATGTCAGGCAGTGGCGGTAGCTCATCTTTGTCAATCATGCAATGCGAGGTTGCTCTTACACGACTCAGCTCATTTGGATCGGGCTCAGGAAGCAGTCCGATCGACGAAAAGCAATTCAAGTATGAACTTTGCGTGCGAGATCATACCACTCAAAGAGGACGAGGATATTTTCGACTTCATTGATTGTCCATCGGGATTTTGCGGAGATTATTCCAACATAGATCCATCATCGGTAGCTTATCTACACCACACTTCTGGGACATCTTCTGGCCTGCCAAAACCAATTCCTCAGAGCCACCGAGCTGCAATTGGGGTCCTCCCTCACTTACCGGAATCACCATCCAAAGCCACATTTACAACGACGCCTTTGTATCATGGAGGAATCGCGGATCTTTTCAGATCATGGACAAGCGACTCCATGATATGGCTTTTTCCAGGAAATGATGCTCCCATTACGGCTCGCAATATCTGTCTTTGCCTGGAAGAAGCAGAAGCGGCCCTATTTCCCAATGTTAGGTTCTTCTCTTCTGTCCCGTATGTGTTGCAGATGATGGCATCCGATGAAACAGGCCTTGGATTTTTAAAGAGAATGGAGATTACAGGTGTGGGAGGTGCTGCCCTCCCCACAGGTGTGGGTAACATATTGGTAGATGCTGGAGTGAACCTCATTTCGCGTTTTGGCAGTGCCGAGTGTGGCTTCATCCTATCCTCTTTCCGCGACTTCAGTATCGACAAGGAGTGGAGATATCTGCGAAACTCGAACCCTGCTAGCTTGTTAGATTTTGAGGGGCGTGATGATGGTCTGTCGGAACTGGTAGTAAAACGAGGATGGCCCCACATGGTAAGACATCTCATTACACGCTCTTTCTATTTGTAACAAGGCGATCGATTGGTTATCCTATCGATAGGGGCCGAATTGCACAAAAATTTAACACCGGCACAACAAGATGACAAGGTCTTGTTATGGTATAATCGGTCGATGCTCAAAGACGATGGCTCAATCCAGTTTGGAAACAAATCATCCGATCAGATGTAACCAGCACTGGCATTAGCTTCTTCGCAATCCCAAGTGCGAAAAGGTACCTTGTTCTGACTGCTTACAGGCCAAGAAAAACCGCGAGGATGAATCATTCGCAAGTGCGGACCTGTTCGCCCCTCACCCCACCCTTCAGGACGCATGGTTGTATCACTCTCGTGCTGATTCTCAATTGACCCTGATAACTGGCAAGAAGTTTGATCCTGCACCACTTGAAGATGCAATAGCAACTTCGCCACTGCTAGACGATGTGTTAATATTCGGAGATAATAGAGCGTTTCCAGGAGCACTACTTCTGCGATCAGAACAGTTTAAACAAGCGCCAGATCAAGAAATATTGGATTCTATTAGACCAGTCGTTGAGAAAATCAACAGCGAAAGCCAAGACCATGCTCGAATACCCGGCAACATGTTGGTACCGGTACCTTTCCAAGATCGTCGCCTTGAGAAGAGTAGCAAAGGCACTATAGTTCGGAGAGCTGCTATAGAAAGATTTCAAGACTACATCAGCCAAGCATACGAGACGCAAGACCGTCAGGACGTAGGGCATATCGAAGACCAAGACGTGGCGAGATTCTTGACGGATGCCGTGTATTCCATCACTTTGAACTCCGCAAAACTGGAAAGAGATATGGATCTCTTCTCATATGGCGTAGATTCGATTGTATCGATGCAATTGAGAAATCGCCTGCAGAAGCTAATCCCCGATGGCAAAAATGATCTTCCTCTGAGTATTGTCGAAGATACTGGGAGCATCCAAGTTTTGGCTGATTATGTGATCAAGAGACGCCATGGAGAAGACCCTTTGAAGAATATTGATGAGGAACAACTGATGATGGACTTGGTTGATGAGTTTAGTCAATTCCAAAAGATGGAGCCACACCCACAAGAAGCACCCCACGTAACGCAAAAAACGACCAGGTCCGTTGTTCTCACAGGCGCCACGGGCGCTCTTGGGGCTCATGTCCTCGATTTATTACGAGCCTCGAACCAGATTTCTACCATCTATTGCCTTGTCCGCGGGACAGACTCGAATGCTACCAAGGAGCGTGTTGGCAAAGCGCTCGAACAAAGAGGGCTCGGGTGCCTCTCATCGGATGAACCCACAAACTCCAAGATTAAGATTCTGCAAGCACAGCTCGGAGAGCCTCGGTTAGGTCTCACGGATGAAATGTACGATCAGCTAGCCACAGAGGCCGATCTTATCCTGCACATTGCGTGGACAGTCAACTTTCGACTTAAACTCCGAAGCTTCGTAAAAGACAACATTGCCGGGGTCAGAAACTTAATCGACCTGGCAACTGCCAATGCTCGGGCCCACCCACCGCATTTCGCCTATTGTTCATCTACAGCGGCGATATTGAACACAAAGCTGTGTCAATCCGAGGAACTTCCAGAGCGTATATTGCACGAACCTTCCTCAGCTTCACCTCTAGGATATTCCCGATCAAAGTGGGTTGCGGAGCAAATATGTTTGAGAGCCCATGAAAGAACCTCGCTTAGAGGACGTGTATCGGTCATACGTGTGGGTCAACTATCCGGAGATTCGCGATCCGGTGTCTGGAATACGAAAGAGGCTTATCCCATGATGCTGAGTACCGCAAAGCTGGTTGGCTGCCTTCCCGACCTAGATGACGAGCCACTGGACTGGCTTCCGGTGGACATTGCTGCTTCCAGTTTGCTCCAGGCTACACAATACGACGGCAAGGACGAGAGGATACGCGTGTACCACGTTCTGAATCCGCACCATCACCCGCAGTGGAAGCAGATGTTACGGTGGCTTGGGGAAGATGGTAACTTTGACGTCGTTCTGCCGCAAGTATGGATATCTCGTCTGGAAGAATGCGACGACACGGAGCACTCTGCACTGAAGCTCTTAGGTCTTTGGAAAGAGGCGTACGGTAATGCGACACCAGAAAAACCACCTCGACCAAAGTTCTCGCTAAGGGAAACGAAGGGCAAAGTGCCAGCCATGAACAATATTCGCCCAGTGGACAAGGCATACATGCACAAAATCTGGGATTGGGTTCTAGAACATGTGCGTTGACCAGTAATGTGCACCAGTCAAGAAAGAGCTATGCATGTCAGCGCCGGGTCTTCGACGGAATCTCGTTCCTGAGCGTTACCGGAACCGGTGTTTCATCCAACCACACAGTAATCTCTGCAAGTCCAAATGAGGGACTCAGCTCGCTTGGCGTCTCCTCTAGCTTTTCGGGATTTAGTTCAGCTTGTAGAAAGCCACATCAAAACTATGATGTGCTTTTCTATTGAGATCGAAGTCCGATCCGTGATGTCTTGCCGGTCTAATGCTCATTTCCACAAACTGTCATGCAAGTGTAAAGGCAATCGATCAAACGTGTTGAGGAGAATACGTCATTGTATCCAACTCAAACAACAGGTATACAGAAACATTTGCAAAAAGTTTCAGTGAATTCCTGGTAGATAACAGGGCAACTCCTCTAATATGTCAAATGGGATACAAACAGAGGGTCATTATTCTAGCAAACAGGCTAAGGAACATTTATTGATTCTACGGAATAAGCAATGGTATCAACCATGTGCTCCTGAAAATAACTCCCTTGCGGGGCCGAAAGCCGTCGACCTTGATGTAACTAACCAGTTGTGGCTGCCGCCACCCAGCCTGCCGAGAACAATGCAAGGCACCGGCGAGCACCAATGGTACGAATGGCCACCCCGAAGCCCACCCGGTACACCCGGACGTTCATCCATCTCCAACCAAGGGAGGCTATGGAGAAATGCACATCAGCCGCAGCGTTCCCCGCAGGATAGGCACCCACGCATCGCGTTCCGGGTAAGGCTTGAGGAGCTTTTTGCCCGGAGGGACGGATCGACGCCACATCTGTAGATTCAAAGTTGACAGCAGAGCAGAAAAATATATAAAGCGTGCAGCATCCCGAGAAATAATGATTTGCGCTGTCATTGCAAAAGATCAGCCTTTCCGTTGTGTTCCGCAGGTCAAGCTTTTGAGCGGTGATCCCCCACACTGAACTATGGCGCAACTGCCCACCTTACTCGTTTTGGCAGCGCTGTCGAACGTCATTTCTTCCGCCCCTGCACCTGCGACCGCTACTTTTGCAGGCGGAGAGCCTTTGGGTGTTGCTCTCGAGAGGCCAGATGGATGGGATCCTGTTCTTGTTCCGGCTATTGAAGTCGCTGGTGAAGCCGTCCTCAAGAACTTTGTTTCGTTCTCCATCGAGTTAGCCTTTTTTCCGGATTTCGCCGGGAACAAGGCCAAGCCGAATACTTTCACCAACAACTTATTAGAAGAACTAGGCAAGTGGCAAGGGGGGAAGCCGAACATCAGAGTCGGTGGTAATACACAGTAAAGAATCCTCCCTACATAACACATGGCAATCTCTAATATTGATCAGGGACTATGCGCTTTTCGACACTAACCTCGGAGCCGCCACCAGAGGATTGTATACTGCCGTATCCCCTGATTATCCTACCCTTCTCACGCTAGGGCCGTCGTTCTTTGAGTCTTATACTACCCTCAACAATACGAAGTTCATACATGGATTCAACCTTGCCAAGAATACCACGGCCGCGATACAGTCCCTCCAGGCATCGGCACCTTATGCTTGCAAGGCGCTGTCCAATGATAACTTTTTGGGATGGGAGATGGGCAACGAGCCGGATCTATACAAGACTTCTGCGCAGGGAGTCGTCCGACCGGCCAGCTGGACTGAAGGGAATTACGTGAACGAGTGGAACCAGAAGGTACAGACGATCAAGGAAGCGATCGGAAAGGCCTGTGGAGAGGATTGGACAAGCCCAGCAAAGTTCAAATGGATTGCACCAAGCTTTGCAGGAACGAAAAACAGCCTCGACCCTGTGAAAGCATGGGCTGCGGGGCTGGACGATAGTAGCAGCATTATGCAATTTTCTTCGCACAAGTAAGTTTTCCCGTCCCAGCCTGTAATAGATCTCCAATGTAGAGGATTTCCTTACCGTAAGTGACACTGACGTTTTCACAGTTACATCGGAGGTGCCACACAGCCTGGCGTCACGCTTGCAGGCACCCTCATGAACCATACTCGCACCGCATCCTCCGTTGCAGCCCATGTATCGTCCCATCAAGCCTTGTCTGCTGCCGGCCTGAAGTTGGACTACATCCTCGGCGAAACAAACTCCCTCTATAACCAAGGTGCCCCTGGCTTGTCGAATTCCTTTGGCGCTGCGCTTTGGGTTCTAGACTTCAATCTCCTATGCGCAGCCTCCAATATCAAACAAGTCTATATGCACATGGGCACTGACTATCGGTATGCAAGCTGGCAGCCCATCGCAACGTCCAAAACGAGCATCGGGACAAAGGCACCATACTACGGCAACGTTGCTGTCGCTGCCAGTCTGGGAGACCTGAGTAAAGGAGATGCCCGGGTGGCGAGCATCCCCTTGGAGAAGGAGACCGAGGCCGCGTATGCAGTCTACAATAAGGATAAGCTTGCCCGACTCGTCGTCATCAACCTTGCCCAGTACAATTACTCGGTACCTAAGCCGCTGGCACGGCCAGAGTACGTGTATAACTTTACGCTACCGGTGAGCTGTGCAGGTTCGGGCACGATGCAGCGGCTGGCGGCGAACGGGTCGGATGCCATTACGGGTATCACCTTCGATGGGTTTACGTACAACTACGAAGTCGATGGCGGTCGAGGCAAGCTACTTTCCAATACAACGAGAGAAGAAACGGTCTGGGTCGGTAGCGATGGAGGAATTTCGGTGAATCTGTTGGCAAGCAGTGCAGTGGTGGTCCAGCTCATGTGCTGATTCTGAGCGGTGCGCATGAACGTGGTCGACGGTCGGTCGGTGTATGTGTTCGGCAAAGACTGGTACCGGAAAGCGAACCCGGGGCTGTAGTTGTGTGTTGTCAATGTAATCTTCCTCACCTGAGGTGTTCCGCGGAATGTTCTTTCATGCGAGGATTTCCCACTTTTACTTGAAACATGCCCCCGATGGAGCCCAAAAGCAATGGAACGAAACGCGGGCTCGCGGGCTCAACGCATGAGTTCCGATCCACCGGGCATAGCCTCATTGTGCTAGTCATACTGCGGTAGAATATTGGATCCAAAGGCCTCAGACCGTCTTTGGAGGGTGCGCATCCCCCGTCCAAGAACTACCGTACCCACATGACCCATTTTCCATGACTTCCGGTATATCGGGCCCCTCCGATCCAGACGGCCAGTCAGGAACTCTTAGCGAAAGCGACTGTGTCATGTCGACAAATTCAGATGTACATCAAACCAACCCTTTATTGCCTTGCATTTATCGGCCGGGTGCCTGATCTTTCACCAAACGGGCGGCGGGTGTCAGAAACGCCGTTGTGCGAAATTGCCTAACCGCCGCCAGAAATACCAACCGCCCGAGGGGCAAATCCGCGGCCATTAACACGGTAGTGCCATCCACTATGGTTCTAAACCCAGGAGCTGGTATACGGGGGCGACTTGTCGAGGATACCGCAACAGAGCTGACGAATGATCTTGTCTAAAGTCGGACTAGGGTGCGCCTTGACTGAGCTTAAAAGTTTTCCCGCCCGAGTCAGCGTGCTCCACCTCCATTTACTTCGCACGTCGGAGGAGAAGCTTATCCACACGCCCGCCTGGGCCGTTTTGTCGGCTGGAGACGACCAGATACATCCGATTGTGCATGGCGAAACGGCTTTTCGCCCTTGACGCAATGAAATGTAGAAAACAAATGTGTGATGCAGCGGCAAGCCTGCATCTACGGCCCACTGCAACATTAAACAGGTGACAGCCGACAGCGCACCCGAAACGAGGCTCATCTTCTCCTGATCCGACTGGTCCACGGCGATGACAACAGCATAAAACCGTCAGATGAGAAAACACGTGGGCAGCACCCTTGAATGATTCGAAAACTTGGCTGGTGGACTTTCCCATGCCGTGTTGCTATCTAAGTGTTGCGGTCCGATAGATTTTGGTGGTTCCGTCGAGCTGTTTGGAGTAAAGATGTACGCTGTTTTGTTCAGTTTGATTCTGATAGACGTCGTCATCCTCGTCTTCTGGAAGGGTTAGCGACGGGTCCAGTCGCCTGGAAACCGCGCTTGTGGTTTCCGATTGCGCCCTCTGGTTGGAGGATCTATCGGCTGAGGGTGGGTGAAACACGCCATAATCGGTGGCGAGGCTGCGAGGGGCTAGCGCCATGGGTCACCCCCATACGCAACTGTAGAGGAGAGCCCAAGCTCACCTCAATTCGAAATGAACGGGAGCCTTCCGAGCAGAATATTCCTGGGCGGCCAAGACTGCCAAGGGCGGTTGCCAAGATGGCCATTTCCTCTTGCGATCTTTCCCGAATGTCGGTGGTTCCAGTCTACTGTTTGACCGTAGCCATGCCGATGGTTACCCTGGGTGGACAGGCCGTTTGACACTGTCTTCCGAAAAGAAACGGAAGGCAAAGTGGGATAGGGAGATCAGTTGAAATGTATAAAGGATGGCGGACTGCCTCACTGAAGAAACCACTCACCAACGAGCCATCCATCCTTTACAGTCTTTCGTTTGCTTGACGCACACTCTCTTCACAACTTCACTTCTTGTTCAATACTTTGCAAAGAATCCACTTTCTTCTTGAAAACCACTTTTCAACTACCAACCAACCATCAAGATGCAGTACTCCGCTATCCTCGCCATCCTCGCAGCCACTGCTGCTGCCGGCCCTTCGGCCAAGGCCCCCCGCAACTTCTTCAGCCTCACCAAGCGTGCCTCGCTGAGCGTTCCTGCCTCCCAGGGCACTGTCACTTTCGATGCTCCCGAGGAGGTCTCTGGCGAGTTCGATGGTGGCATGAAGACCTACGGCCGTGGTGTTTCTTGCACTGGTCAGGCCGAGGGTGGCGACTCTGACGCCGTCTTCAACCTTGCCGACGGTGCCACCCTCAAGAACGCCATCATTGGCGAGGACCAGATCGAGGGTGTCCACTGCCAGGGCTCTTGCACCATTGAGAACGTCTGGTGGATCGCCGTCTGCGAGGACGCTCTCTCCCTCAAGGGTGACGGTGACGCTACCGTCACTGGTGGTGGTGCTCAGGGTGCCGAGGACAAGGTCATCCAGCACAACGGTGTTGGAACCGTCACCATCAACGGATTCGAGGCCGTCGATGTTGGCAAGGTCTACCGCTCTTGCGGAAACTGCAAGAACAACCCTGCTGAGCGTCACGTCAAGATGACCGATATCAAGGGTAAGCATTACTACACTCTACTTTTACCATGGATTCCGCTAACAGAATACAGTCACCGGCGCTAAGATGATCGCTGGTATCAACAGCAACTTCGGCGACACCGCTGAGATCTCCGGCTGCGCTACTGATGCTAAGGAGATCTGCACTGAGTTCGAGGGTGTTGGCAAGGGCTCTGAGCCCGAGGAGGTCTCTTCCGGCCCCAGCGCTGCCTGCATCTTCACCGACCTCCCCGCTTGCTAGATGGTTTAACCTTTACCACCAAGGTTTAAGGCGTATATAGATGGACAACATGCTAGATATAGATGCCAATCGGTGGAATTCCCACGGTGTACTGGTAGCACTGAAAAGCTTTGAAAGCGGATTCTTGTAACTACGTTCCTTTGAAGCACATGCCGTGCGTGTAATTCACCCTTTTTTTCTCCTATAATAATTCTCGTTCCTGCTGTGATGTGCTGTGTTCTGCTTGGCTGACCGGTCACGAGACATCTACAATATTCGGCCCATGATCCTTTGTTCACCCAAAGGAGATCAGATCAACAACCTGATTTCGAAGCTTTTTGGACTATTGAAGACTATTGAAAGAACGTAGACGATCGTTTTTGCCCATTCGAACCACCTTGCATACCCTTGCCCCACCGCCTATCACGCCAGCAGATCCCAGCCCCCACCGAACGGTGTAATAGAAGATACCAAGAGCTCAGCGCCCAGTATGCAATGTTCGGGCCGTAAAGAGACGTGTAATAGACAATTGATCGATCATCTATCTAATTATTTATTTCCGGCATAGCATTCGTGATTAGTATTCCCAGTGATGGTATGGATCGCCTTGTTCCATGAGGATCTCACCGGATGGCCCCTTGCGACATCACGTATACCAAGAGATAACTGTCCACGAGGCTACAGTCCAATTTCGGATTCGGTCAGATCCGTAAACCCGTGGACCCATTTTCTCTTGACATTCGAGTTCGGAAACGAAAACGAAAATGATGAACAGGATGCGCAAGGCAGAATTGGCAGAAACTGGCAAAAACCGGCGCAGTTACGAACATTGGATTTCTAGGCGACAATTCCCTCCGCAGAACCTTCCGCACCAAAAGTCTCTTCCCGGAATACCGCCATCTGATTTCAAATCCCCAGAGTGTCTGGGGTAAACCCCCAGGACCGACGTTGGGACGTTGGATGGGCTGCCACGTGCGTCCACGGCGCGCCAAGACTTCCACACTCCCACTACCACCCCTTCCGCTCCGCCACCCTCCCAAAATCCCTCACCCCTAAATCGGACCACGGCGACCTCGACACACTTATCGCGGACCTCATCAGGAAGCCGTACCCAAGGGCGTGCCAGCGTGCAACTCTGTTCAACACCTCCTTTTCTATTCCATACTCGCACCCTACACTCCATGTGACGCCCCCCCCCAACCCCCCTAACGTCCAAATAACCTTCGTCCCCCCTTGTCACCCATCAAACACCGCATCCCAACACCACATCCCCCAGACCGCCTCCCCCAAAAGCTCCAACGATCCAGAAAAATAAACTCTCCGGTGCCGTAGTTCCCGCTCGCGCGACAAGGACCCATCGTTCCCAGATAATTTGTTTAGATGAAAAAAATGGGAGGTGAGGTTAAAGTTATGCTTAACGTGCCGTGGGAGCCGAGGGCTGGGTCAGGATTGGGATTAGGGGGGCGTTCGAAGTATGAGGTGAGGAAGTTGGGACTAAGGTTGAGGTTAAGGTGCCGTGGTTCCGTCGAGGTTCCGATAGCCGGTGCCGAACGAGCGAGCGAACGGTTAGTTCGGTGTGCCGAAGGAGAGAATGGGAGAATGTGGTGCGTTTTCGGGATGCCGCGAAGTGTTTTTTTTTTTATTTCTTTATTTGTTCCAACAGAGGGTTGGGATTAGTGCTCAGAGCGAGGTTGTTCAGAGGGGTACGGTGTGGAATGGCGGCAGCAGACACGTCCAGAATTCTTTACAAGGCACCATGGCGTCGTCACGGAACCTCGTGGAAAACGTCTTTCTCTCATAACCAATTGACAATGCACAGGAATCTATGGTCCAGATGATCCGGCCGCATGTTTTACAGCCCACCCAAGTTTTTACATGTATTATACAGACATATGCAGACATTTACGCGCCGTAGTGGAACTTGGCCTGTGCCGGGCGGCTGTCTCTGGCTTGCTTCGTAATGGTGACCTTCTCCTCCACCTTGCTCCAGTCAATGGCGTCCCACCACTTCTGCAAATAGGCGGCCTTTCCTGCAACTCCGTAATCGTTCAGGTAGGTGTGCTGCCAAGTGTTTACGCAAAGGAGGGGTATCACGTCGATTCCTCCGAGGGGCTTCTTGGGCAGCATCTTCTCCTTGGCAGCGGCGCCAAAGGAACCCACGCTGTTGGTTGCTTCGTACGAGTCTGGGTTGTGGGTGTTCAGGTCAACCGACTGTCTCCGGTAGTGGGCGCCGGAGAGGGGCGAGCCGGCAAGGTAGGTGGAGAGAATGCGGAGCTCTTGTCTCGCTGCGTTGTCGTTGGTCTGGACAAGCCAAACGAAACCGGGGCCGAACATGGCATCGGCAGTGCTTAGGAAGGTAGCGCGCAGGGTGTCGACGGACGAGAAGGTCTCGCTGATGACCCTCTCGAGCTGGGCGGATGGCCGCGAAACGACGTCGGGGTTGGTGTTGATGCCGCTGAAGAAGAAGTGGTTGTTGAAGGCCATGGAGGCATGGTTGAACAGGTAGGCATTGTTGGGCTCTCGCGCGGTGTCCACGACCAGGGCCTTGGGCTCCATGTTCTCCTTGGGGGTGCCTGCGGACAGCCAAGTTAGCCCTTGCAAGAAATCGAGGCGGGGTTCGCCGTACCGGCTATGATGAAGTTCAGGTTGTCGAGGATGTGCTGGTGGTACTGGGTGTATGCAATGTCGAACCCCTTCGCGCTCATCAGGCCCGGAATGCCATTCTGCTGGAGCTCGACATGGTTCGCCAATGTCGGCACCGAGTGGAGGCTGCGTGCCAGCGGGCTGGTTCCGCGTGTCTAGAGGGCCGTCAGTCGGTCAGTCGTCAATCGTCAACTGTCAGTCGGCGGCGGCGGCCAGGTGACTGCGGGTCGGCCCAGCGTGGGGCCATGGCACGAGGGAGAGGGAGACGGCGTACGGCAGAGAAGGCGGCGCGCGAGGCCAGAGAGTTGGGCCGCCGGGTCAGCGAGCGTAATATCATGGCGGCGGTGGTGGTGATTGGGGATGCGGTGGCAGACGTCGTCTTGTCGTCTGGAGCTTTTTTCCCCAGTAGGGCCACGAGAAGATGCGCTAGCGCCCTGCACGTGCGCCGGCCAATCACGACGCGTTGGCGTCGCTGGCCGGCCACAACCTCAGACACCGCAAGCGCCCGCCTCTCCACTGCCCCGTTTCGGCCGCTCTTCTTCTCGCAAACGCATAGCCACACGTCCAGAGGAGTCATATGCTCTCTTGCGCTGCTAGCCCGGAGCCACAGCGTCCATCGAGCGCCTGTCGTCCACTCGGCGCCTGCCAGCCGCTATTTGCAGAACATTGGCATCGTCAGTCCGTCGTCCGACTGCCCGTCGGTCGCGTAGCAATGTCCCTCTATATACCGCGCGTCGCGGCGCGAGCCCGTCTACTGCTCTTGTCGTGGGTCTCTTCGTTTCACGGTGCTTTCGTATGTTTGTTTCTGCGTCCTTGGGTTTCGCCAACTCGTAATGCCACTACACCGATAATTCTGCTCCCTTCTCTGCCTGGCCCACTCACTTTTGGCCTTGCCTGTATATCTTCTCTGCACAAACGTCTCTGCCACTTACATTCCACTGTGCCCTTACACTGCCGCTGCCATGCGTTCCTCGATGGGCCTCTCAAGGCTGTCGAGGCTATCACTGCTGCTCGTCGCTTCCACCACCATCATCTCCACCACTCAAGCATATCATCTCTTTGCACGCCAGTCCGAAACATGTGGGGGTATCGACAATCTTGCCCAGTGTGGGAGTGAGTTTCCTTCTGAATTTTGCTGTCCCAAGGACGCAACATGTCTGCCCCTCAACTCCACCGGCGTCCAGTCGGTCATCTGCTGTCCATCTGGGATGGACTGCGCCTTCATTCAACCCATTACATGCGACATCAGCCAGTTCAACGCCACCCTTCATCCCGACAACCAGGTCCACCTCTCCGACACAAAAGATCTGGAGCTTCCCAAATGCGGCGAGAAGTGCTGTCCCCTGGGCTACACATGCAACGGCGGCATGTGCTCTGCCATTACAGAAGCTCCATCTCCAACGTCTTCGGCCACTCCAACTTCGCCAACGCCTTCCGCAACAGACCCTGCTTCTGCGTCGCAGACTTCCGGTGCCCCTCCCCCAATTGTTCCGACTGATCCAGGCTTCGATGGCAAGTCCTTTGCGGCAGGATTCATACCCGGTATTGTTATCGGGATTCTTCTTACCCTGGGGATCATTTGGATCATCAAGAAGCGCCGTGAATCTGCAAAGAACCGGTATTCTGGGGATTTTGGCCATGTGGCTCGCACCATCAGCGATCCAATCTATGACCCAGAGTATGCCGCCCGGACCGACTTCATTAGACAAGCCTCGCATTCTACTCGTCGGTCGCCGAGTTCCACGACAAACATGATGCAGAAGAACCATACGAACATCGGAACCAGGGCGGCGGGCGGAGGCGGACTGACGCCGAGGATCAAGAGCATGTGGGACCGTACACCGAAGCTGACCTTTTCGGGCTGGGGGACGCCAGCCCCAGTTGGTCTGCCCCCAAATCCTGCCCCTCCCCCTCCAGCCATAAGGGCAGGCAACCGGGATCCGTATATAACGCCTGGACAAACACCAAGACGTGTATCACGGACGCCATCGACGAGAACGCCCAGGAGGACGCAAAGCCGAGGAAAGCGGCCCGAGGCGGCCCGGAGTGGAAGCACAGAAACCATTGACGTTCTGATGCCGACGCCCAGTTTCCTAGCCCCCCCAAAGGCACCGGGGATGCAGGAAAACCGCTTCACCCAAGACTCTGGACACACGACCTTTACCAAGCTCATGGAGCGGGCGGGGTTTGAAGAAGGCAGTCGCGATCAGGTTCGCGACTGGGGGACTACCCCTCAACGGGGACGTTAGACATGGCGTGGACGATGCAAGATTGGGCATCTGTACTGTTTGATTTTAATTGTACTTCTCACATTCCTTGACATGTTAGCGCTGGCGTTATGCATCACTATTGGTTGCAACAGCATCTGCATTGGGCTTTGGAGTTTTGGACGGCTTTGGAGGAACACATGATACCAGGCAATGCCACTCGCTAGACAGATTGCTCTTTTAATGTTGTAGCTTTAAATTCGCTTCTATGATTACAATATATTTGGTCGCAAACATTCCATCCAATTCCCAGTACGGTCTGGCAAGCTGCGCAACCTTGGGAAGTTCATGCGTTGATGCAGACTCTCTTTGTTTGAGTTGCGAGTTAGAAGTCCCATCCCAAAGGCCGCAATTTCACACAACTGACGAGCATGCGATGCATTTCGGGTTATTGGAATTTTGGATGCTATTTCAAGAACTCGTTTACGAGTTGCCAATGGTTGCTTTTCCTTGGTGATGACGCATTGGTATCTAGTGACTGCCCAGTGTTGGTGCAGTCTAACCCGAACAGGAGGCCGTAGGCATTCATCCCTTTTGCTGCGCCCTTCTACAGCGCACTAAAAACGGCGAGATTCCATCAATTACCTCAAATTCCCCCTTCAATCAACTCTTCTCCACCTCGGAATAGCAACTCTCATGCCCGAGCCCAGGCTGAAGGGCGCCTGTTAACAAAGGGCGCTCTCAGCACGTGATAAGCGCAGCTGCCTGGTGGAAACCTTATGTATAAGAACCACAGACGACCACCATGGCCATGCTCACACTCCAACGAGCTTCTAGACATTGGCTTGTCTCTAGATACTCGATTCATCGACCACGTGCGCTGCAATACTGCAAACCATTCAGCCCATCGGCCTCATCCGCCCTGCAATATTCAGCAAAGCCCCTCTCACCTGAGTCCTCCCAGACGCCAAGAGGATCTGCAAAATTGTTCTGTGATCCTCTTTTGCCTCCATCAACCATGGCGAACTCGGCGACCCCTGTGCTGTCCACCCTCCAGCACGTCACGGAGCGGAAACTCAACAAGCTCGCCATCCACCGGTCAAAGTTTGAGTCTGAGAAACAGGCCATCCTCGCCAAGGTTGCTGAAGCTCCCGATCAGCGACAAAAGGTCCAGGCCTTGTTAGAAGGCTTCGACCTCTACGACATCAAGCCTACCCAGTCGGATGTTTCTCTCATGAACCTCGATCGGTTTGTCCATCAAGCGAAGCACGATCCTTCGGTCTCGGACTCTTTGCTTCGCGACTGGCAGAAGAAGCTCGAACATGAGCTGGACATTTACACGCTCAAATACGACTACGCAGCTCTGTTTGGTCAGCTCGTCACGGAATGGATCAAGAACCCGAACCCCGCCGTGACCGCCCTGAACACTCAGGCCGCTGCTAGCCCGGAGTCTGACACCGAGATGATGGATAGCTTCGACCAGGTCGGTCGCAAGGAGATGCATGAGCAGCGCCAGCAGTGGGAGAGCTACGCCTTCACGGAGCGAAAGGTCGACCAGGCCAGGATCGAAGCCTATCTCAATGAAATATTCGGCACTACTCAGCAAGCCAAGAGGATCGCAAAGACTCCGCTCCAGGACTTGCGAGACGCAATGGAGAATGTCTGGGACTTCAAGTCGGATCTTCAGCCTGCCAAGAAAGAAGACAAGCCAGATGACCTGGCCTCCAGGATCACCAAGGACCATCGGTTCACCGAAGATTCGCTCAAGGCTAGCATCGCAGGTGTTCTGCAGTCGGATCTGTTTGCTGGTGAGAAGCGTGAGGCTCTTGTTGATCTCCAATCTCGGCCTACGGTCCTCAAGGAGATGGTTGACGTGCTAAATATGGATCTGGATGCATTGGACGAATGGCAGTGGGAGCCCACACCGATTCGCTTGACCATGCGGCGACAATTGAATGGCAAGTATCGCGTGTACATGGACGAAGAGACCCACCAGGCGATCTTGCTCCATTTCGTGGGTAATGTATGGGCCGTCCAGATGAAGCGGGCCTTTACCACCTTCTATCTGTCTCGTGATTGGCAGCAGACACCCTTTCGCTCCATCAACAAAAAGGCCCGGCAGCGACGGGACTACTTTCTCAAGAACCAGATTCAGGCTACAAACACCATTAGGAACCTTCGTCGCGGGCAATACAAGGAGACATACTTCATGCTGCAGCTGCCAGACACGGAGATGGAAGCATATCGCGACTATGCCGCTGGCCAGCAGGATGATGCCGATGAAACACCCGCGAAGACGCCAATGATGACAAAGCAATCGTTACTGCGGCTCGTCACAACCGAAATGCTGCTCAATACGAAGATCTACGGCGAATTTACGGTCGTGCAATCTGACTTCAAGTGGTTCGGCCCTTCTTTGCCACACGACACCATCTTCGCGGTACTCAAGTTTCTCGGAGTCCCTGAAAAATGGCTCCGATTCTTCAAGAAGTTCCTTGAGTCGCCCGTAGCGTTCGCCCAAGACGGACCGGATGCCCCGGGACAGCGGCGGAAATGCGGAATTCCAATGAGCCATATCCTCAGTGATGCGCTCGGCGAGGCAGTGTTGTTCTGTCTGGACTTTGCTGTTAATAAGCGCACCCAAGGATCAAACATCTACCGATTCCATGACGATCTTTGGTTTTGGGGCCAGCAGAGCACCTGTATCCGGGCATGGCATGCAATGGAAGAGTTTTCGTCCATCATGGGCCTGCAGCTCAATGAGGAGAAAACCGGCGCAGCACTCGTTGCGGATAAGGACAAGGCTCAAGATTTGCCACTAGCTCTGCCCAGGGGCAAGGTCAAGTGGGGATTCTTGGTCTTGGACCCATTAGAGAGACGTTGGGTCATTGACCGAGACGAGGTCGACAAGCACATCGAGGAGTTGAAGCGTCAACTGGGAGCATGTCGAAGTGTCATGGCCTGGATCCAGGCTTGGAACAGCTATGTGAACCGCTTCTTCAATTCTAACTTTGGTGAACCCGCCAACTGCTTCGGACGCCAGCACAACGACCAGATCATTGACACATTCGAGCGCATACAGCGCAGTCTGTTTGCCGACGCCGGTACTGCCAACGTTACCGAGTACCTTCGAAGCATTCTGAAAGAGCGTTTTCACACCGATGACTCTGTCCCCGACGGCTTCTTTTACTTCCCAATCAAATTTGGGGGGCTAGGACTCCGCAACCCATTCATCAGCGTCTTCGCCACGTACAAGAACTCCTTGAATGACGCCGCCCGCCCCTTTGACCGCGCGTTCGAGGTGGAAAAGGATGAGTATGAGATCAATAAGGAGCGCTGGGAGAGTGGCGTAGATCGGCTTCACCCTCCCAAGCGTACGAAACTGATGGCTCCGGGTGCGGAAAGCGGAACGGATGCCGAAACGGACGAGCCATTCTTCAGCCTAGAGGAGTACACCCGATACAGTGAGGATGTATCGTACCATGTCTGCCAAGCGTACTATGAGCTGCTCCGGTGCCCTTCCGAGGAGATGGTTGAGATGGTTTCCTATTCAGACTTGGGCGAGTCGCCATACTGGATATGGATCTACAATCTCTATGCGGGTGACATCCAACAGCGCTTTGGGTCTCTTCAGTTTGGCGAGCGGGATCTGCTGCCGGTTGGGCTTGTCGATATACTGAAGAGTGAGAGGGTTCGGTGGGAGGGCTAAGGATGTACATTCAAAAACGGGAAAGCAGGTTAGATTATCGCCAGGTGCGATACAGAGGGGTTACTTTCACGAGGCATTGTTTAGATAAGACTAGATACCCTACTCACTCAGATGAACTAATATGAATCACGACTCTGTTAGTATGGCTCCGAATCTTGATGTAATAGGTGTTGTTACGTGCTTCATTTGTTCCTCTCGTTACCTACGACAGAGAGATGGAATGCATGTGTTCCACAGTAGCCATGTCTACCAACACTGACCCGCCCATCATCCTCCAGAACCTATACCAACACAAAATTACCACAGTCAATGACGATAGCTAAAGTTTAATGTTTTCATTTCATCACTACCAGATAAGCTCCATAAAGAAGGCCCCAGAACCAACCCAGTTCAGATACCCTAATCAAACCTATAAACCCCAAGAATGCTTCAAGACCGAGGGTTACCTATGTCTCAGCCCGAGGAAAGAGACGATCTGATCCCAGTCAGAAACCCTCCCTTTTCTAACAGCAACCAAACATTGACTTACGTAGAACCCTCTCCTGCTGTCTCTCAACACCTCTTGCACATTTTACCGATTTCGCACTCATCCTTGCACTAAAAACCAGTCAGCAGACGATCCAAAGCAGCGCTCATCAAACTCAAGCCAACGCATCTCCACATCCGCACATCCCCCTCAACTTCGAATGGCAAAAGAAAAACCGGTCCATCCAAATCCCAACCCCACAGCTCTACACCATGCAACAACAACAAAAAAAAAGAAAAGCAGAACCAGAGCGAAACAAAAGAAAGGCAAAAACTCACAAACCCGTGATTGCAAAACCGACAAGCACACCGCTTCGAACACGCACCACCCTCGAGCGGCCCACAGCGCTTGATGCACTTCCAGACATTCTCCTCGCACTTTGCACACCTGTCCTTGTGCAGCGCATCCGTGGCTCCTCGTCCCCTCCTGCCCTTGAGGTTCGTGTACGAGCCTGGAAGTGGCGTGGGGACGGGCATGGGCTCGGGTTCCGTGGGGAGGGCGTGGTCGGAGGCGGAGATGTGGTGGGTGGGGTGGGGGACGGGGGTTGTGGCCCAGGCGGTGGTTTGGAAGGAGGAGAAGGAGAGGGCGGAGGCGAGGAGGGTGGTGGTTAGGAGGATGAGGAGGAGGGTGTGGATGTTCATGTTGGAGAGAGTTGGGTTTGTATGGCTGGATTGTGGTCGAGATTGATTTGGAGGGGGATTGGTGGGAAGAGAAGAAAGAAGAGAGGGAGAGTGGTTGGGGTGGTTTTTATGGGGAGTTGGAGGTAGGCTGAGTGAGTTGTGCGACATTTTCGGGTGAGTGCAGACTATTGCAAACACTGAGAGATGAGAGTGTGTGATATATACGTTAATATTATGTATGATACTCTAATGTATCTCTGTTCTTACTTTATATAGAGTCATGTCTTTACTCTTAGACCCAAAACCAGCTGCGATATCACTCAACCCATACCTCTACGCCTCCAAAGGTTATATGCGTCCCAAGTTAAAACAAAGCATCCGTGCTACAAGTAATACCTCCAATATGGATGCCTCTCCATCAACCCCCCTTCCTCAAAATCCACCGCAACCCCCTCCTCCCCCTTCCCATACATGGCATCCCGCCTCCCATTCTCCCTCGCATTAACCACCGTCACGATCCCCGCCCCAACCCCCGTCCACACCGTCGCCGCAAACAGCGTCCAAAACCCGACCTTGTAGCTCGGCCCATCCTTGCTCGGAAACAGATACCCCGTCGCGATGCCCATGGTGCTGCCACAGGCCTGCAGCAACCCGTTGGCAATCGCCTTCTTGGCATCGCCGCAGCAGTTGGACGTGATGTTCCCCAGCGAGAGCACGACGCCGGACAGGATCCCCGTGATGACCAAGAATGTGGCGGCGTAGCGCGCGTGGTTGTATGATGCTGGGAGCAAGGCGAGCATCAAGTCTCCAGTAGCCGCAACAACCGAGTTCACCACCAGCAAGCCAGAGCACGTCCTGAACCTGTCGGAAAGATAGCCGACGACGAACAAAAAGACCAAGGCTACGCAGTACGGTGGCGCGACCATGAGCTGGGCCTTTACGTTGTCGTACCCGAACGTCGCCACGATGATGGGGGTGAAGGTCGCGATTGTGTACGTCGACAGCACCTGGCCCATGTAGATGGCAATGTTGGCCAGCAGCCGCCAGTCCTTGAGCTGGGCGAGCGTCGTGCGCCAGTTTATCTTGCCGCGGGTGCGATTCCCGTCGACGAGCATGCGCCACTCTGCTACGTCGCGCTCGCGCGGCGTCAGCCAACGTGTGTTGTGCGGGCGGTCCGGGAGCACCCAGATGCACGAGATGCCAAAGGCGATGGTGAGCACGCCCTCCAAGATGAAGAGTATCTGCCAGTTCTTGAGCGTCGGATGCGAGTCTAAATGTGAGACGCCGTAAGCTACCCAGCCGCCAAAGGCCCCGGCCAGGGGCGTACCGGCAAGGTAGACGCAGATGCGTTTGCCCCATTCCTGTAGAGACATGTCAGATCATAGATTTTGCCAAGGAGTGTATCGACATACACCACGAGGATACATGACCGTCGTCAGATACGGCGCCCCAGCAATGAAGGCTGCCTCGAACACGCCCAAGAAAAACCTCGTGGCATACATGCCCGGAGCCCCATTAGCAACCGCCTGCAAAGTTGCAAACACGCCCCATATGATCATGGCCCCGGCCAGATACCAGCTCGGGCGGATGTACTTCATCCCGATGTTGGTGAAGAGATCGGCGATACATGTGCCTACGAAGAACATGCTCACGGCGAGGCTAAATTGCGGTCCGGTGAGGGGCATCTCCTCTCGGATGCCCATGAGAGCAGCATTGCCTAAACGAGTCCGAGTCAATACTTTTTCGCAATCGAACAAGGCCTTGGGAGTTCCCGCGTACCCAGAGCTCCGCGGTCCAGCCAGGTGAACATGTACAGCACCAGGAGGAATGGGGGAAGTCGCAGGTCGATCTTCCCCCGCACTTTGGCTGCCTCCTCGGGTGTCACGGGAGGAGAGAGGTTGTTCATGCTCGCGATGAAGTCGTCTCCTGTGCTGTATTTCTCAATGTGCGCCACATCAGGCTTTAATGGTGCTGGTTTCGGCTTATCGTTGGAGCAAACATCTTCTCCTGTTTGAGACATGGTACTGTCAGTACTACAGTGATACAAAACTATTAGTTCGCTACCGAATGGCAAGGGAAAACCCAGAGGAATCTTGCTAGATTCCCATCGGCATGGATATCTTATAATGTCTGTGCTGCTATCATGATCCCGTGCCGAGGGACATTCCAAGAGAGGAGCTTCTGTGCGGATAGCTGCATTTGGTGAAAGCTTCGGGACGTCATTTCATCGTGACGACTGCCCAGTTGCTCATTGCATTCAAACAGTACATCTGGCTGGTCGATTGGAGATGGCCAAGCTTCGTGGTGCATCGTCCCCGCACAGATCGACAAACAGGATGATTTTCCGCTTATCGCAACCCTGTCCTCAGGCTATGTGATTCGAATGAGGACTGCGGTTCGCTGGTAAATCTTCAATGTCGTGAGGGTCCTGCTTCCGTATGCCTGTATACTGTTCACGTACTTGTTAGGAAAACGATCGGGTGTACAATCTGGTCATTCTAGGATGCACATGTTGAATATGCCCCAGAGCACAAGGCTACCGAGTCCAGTTGTAGGGACCAAAAGCTTTTATACAAAGACTCTCAACCTTTAATCCTTTTTTATTGTCGAGACTTTGCCTTATACTCGAATGAATTGGCATTGATGCGGTCCTGTACAGGACTTTGGGGTAGGCCTTTGTGCTCGGATACACCAACCGATCTCGAAGGGTGTATCCTTGTCGCCTCCTCAAAGTCCTTGCGGGTCGGCAACCCAATACAAACGACATGTCATCTGCGGCTTTGCTTAACATTTGAGCTAAACAAAGCTTGATGGCTGTGGATGTTAAGGTGAGTTAGGATATACACTGGTAAGAGGCGGATTGCTCCTGAGAACAAATAGAGAACTGAATTACGATGAGTTATGCGAACAAACTGTCTTACTTGGTCTCTAGAATCAGCACAAGACCCTTCGTCATGAGCAGGCCTGTACAGCACGTGTAGGATTGGCGCTGCATACAGCTCCAAAGAAGCTGACAATGGCGGATCTTTCAGAATATAAGCGGTCGTGGCATTCGAATTCAGCAGAGTCGAATGATCTCTGCGGCACTCATAGCCTGCAAAGGCCATAAGCTGAGCATAAGATGGAGGATTCCAACAAAGAAGGATCAGAGGATGCCAACCAACAGTCAGCAACAAGAAGCGCGTCATCTTGCGACGTAGCCGATGAAGGGTTCCACTTGAATCGATGATGGGCGTAATTGTCGCTGAGCTCAGAGACGCAAGGGGCTGGCAAGAATGGGGATGCGGTCGTGAAAGATGGCTTATCTCCTGATTGCTGCCTTAAGCTGCCCATGAGACACAATTGCTCATACCCATGCACTGAATGTTCCCACTTGAATTATCCGGGATGTTGCTTGACGAATGCATCGCATCAGTCCCACATCCACGGGATCGAGATTGGGATCGCGGCAATGCCGGTTTGCCTCTACTTGAACGTTGGTGCCAAGGATCAAAGTATCGAAAAAATGACAGCCAAGATGAAATGGTACAAGTCGATCGCGGTATCGCTCTGATGGACGTCGGCGATGGTTGCTTTGGGTTGGCGACGGCGTGAGATTTCGGGGGAGCGGCAAAGGTCCCAACAGATCACACATACAGGGCATTGAATGCGTGTTGCTTGGGCTGTGGACGCAAAGGACGATCAAGAAGCCAAGTACGTGGGCAATCTTTGCTTTTGGGGCTGCAGCTTGTTGCGATGGACTCGAGATAGCTGTAGCGTGGTCGTCGGGCAAAACCGAGAGGGAAGGGATTCGAATACCCGAAAAGGTCAAGTGCGGGACCGATTTCGGGAGATCACAAGAGCCGGCGCAAGGCGGAGGATATAATGAGGCTAGAGACCAAGAAACTCGAAAGAAAGCGGGGACAGATCATAACGGGCGGCAGGAGCGATTGCCACTGCGTGCCGGGCAATTTCCAGAGCAAAAAGCCATCGTGTATGATGGCCATTGCTCCAAAGAGTTCCATGAAAGAACCGATCGCCTTCAATTCCCAGAGTCAATTTTCCTATATTGTACAACCGTGGTATCCAACGCCGTAACCGATGCAGAGCGGAGATACATGTCCGAGGGAGCAGCCAGTGAATACTTTTATCCAAACCAGGACGACTTCTTTCTAGCCTCTTTCCGTGCAGCTTGCTAAACCAGTTATGCAGGGTCAGCGATCGCTCTGATGTCAGTGGTCGTGTAATCTGGGACGGGAGATAAGGAAGGTCTGGGCGAGGGGCGGGCAGATGATACGTACCCATTGCTCCTTGCAGTCTCGATAAGCCCTGATAGCACACGATTGAATCAGCATTGAAATCACAGTCATGAGAATGGTGCAAGCTCCCAGCGGACAAGAACGCCGCAGGATTGCAGAGAGAGACGACGATGACGTGATGGACGAAGGAAGTGGCATTCGTACTGGAAAAAGTCTGTGCACATTGCCCGCTCGCCGCCGTTGCGATGGAGGCAGCGGATGCTCTTCTGTGCCGCTTCCTGGCAGGGGTCAAAGTACTCGCTATACGCCTTGCTGTTCGACGTGTTGGTGTCAGGATCCATGGCAATTGGGGGCATAGGACGGCGGAGGACAACGCACCTCTCAAACTTATTGGCAGTCGGGCCGGACCAGGACGCGCTGGTCGAATCTGAGTCTTTCTCGCCCATGGTGACCGGATTGAGCGTGAGGAAGGAAGCCGTCAAGTGTCAGGTGCATGCATCTGCAGCAATGAGCGTCGTTGGAACGCGTCGCTTCGGAGAAACTTTTGTTGTTCAGCCGAGTGCACGTGGCATGCGGGTGCATTATCGATAAGACGCCTCGGGCAAGCGAGACCCCAGGATCTCCACCATATCCTGGCACGAGCCACCCGGGCCTGGCACGTCTGGTGTAGAGCGAGCCGACACAGACCTCACATCCTTCATCACATCACGGGGAAAGCAACCAGGATCGGGGCTGGGGAAGATGCGCCCGCCTCACCGTTCGCAGCAGTTGAGGCGTCAAAACGGCCCTCAGATTCCATCTTCCCCACTCCCTCGCCGTGAGGGTGGTTGACGTGGAGCATCGAGAGAAGAAGCTTGATTTCCATTTGTCCACTCAGGTGCGGCTCGACCGCATCTATACCATCCTCTGAACTCTGCTCTCAATTTTAGAAGCGGGCCTAGCGCCCTCACTGCCTCCCGTTGCGCTACTGCATCCATGCCTTACCCAGGCTTGCGACAAAAATGTCTGGAACGCTTCTTGTGATTGTGCATGCTGGTGGGGGAGCCAACGCCGTTGACCGCTCAAGCATGCAGGCGTGGAAGCAGGGTATCACATCTGGTGTGGAGGGGTGCTGGCGCTTCCATTTGATCCGATCACTTTAGCCAATGTTCTTCGCCAACGGGTGTTGACTCCGAGCTAGACGTGCATACTGCAATGACTCTGGGGGATCATGGGTGCCGAAGTAAAGTGAAAAAGGGTACCTGTAGCGAATGCATGCTCAAGTCAATGCGAAGACCTGAAGATCGCTGGGGACGTCTCCAACTCGCCGCCAGTGGTGGCTGATGGCCATCCGTGGCCAACGGCCAATGAGTTGAGCCAGTTGATGCGCTTCCCCTTTTCAAGGCATTAAATCCCTAGACACCCTAGACGCTCCATATGGCTCCGCGACTCCACTTGGACAACTTCATGATCACGGCACTCTGCTAGTACTCCACACCTTTAGATGTGTGCCTCCACTCTTGCGTGTGTTGGTATCGCCGCTTTAGATGTTCAATCTTGGTCGAATGGCAAGGCGATGAATGCATCGTTGCCTCCGTCCAGAGCGCCCGTAGTGGAAGAACCAGGGCACAGGCCCGCAATGTATCCGACGACTTCACACTCTCCATATTGGCGCGGCCGAGCAATTCGCTGGGGCCTGGCCACGGTTAATCCTATTGGGCTTTGTTGCCAACGCCTCAACAAAGCGACGTGGACCTGGAACCTCAGGTGATACATTTGAGCATCGCGAGCTTCCGTGAACAGAAGCAGACTTCATCCCGTAACAAAGTCACAGTGAAAGCTCCTCTTCTGAAGAGCCAAGGTACAGCCACATCGCCCTGTATGGGACCGCACGATGCCGGCTCCGGTTCCATCATCCCAGAAGCGAGTGAGGGACTGGCTCGAGTTTGGATCAAGCTTGCGGGGCACAGGTCAACGTTTCGGCTTCTCTCCGTAATGGATTATTCCGCGCGTGACGGTTGGAGATTGTTGCCGAAGAGCTTCGATAACGTCGATAAGGGCGATAAGATCAGATGCCTCGACGACGTTTCGATGCGAGGCGGCCGGCAAGATCAGGCTGCGGCGTATGCGCGGTACTGGCATGTTCCCGTCTGGTGTGGAGGGGCATCCGATGATGGACGTTGCCAACGCGCCGCCCCAGCGGTATCAGAACCGACTCAATCCGGGGAGCATGGGGGCATGGCCATCGGCTGCGATGCCACGCACTTGACAGGCGACTAAGGTGGCCGAGGGCGAAATATAAAAAGACCAAGGCATCTCCAGACTGCCATGTTGCTTTCCATAGTCTTCATTATTCGACGCGTTGCAGTCCAACCGAATCCTTGCTCGAGTCACTCGTCGTTTGTGTCTTTCCTCTTTCGGACTCAACTTCAACCAGGGCAGCGCACTTTGAAAGCCCAGTTCACTCCACGTGAATCTTTGCAGCACCAAACCCTCGGAAGGTGAGAACAACCTGGCTCTTTCTATTCCATTGGCATGCACAAAACTTGTTCGCACTCTCCGATCTGCCCGTTTCGTTGCGTCACCTTCGCTTCCAGTGAAATGAAATGCAGGTGCACCCGCGCACTCCCACGATGCAGTCGACGCGGGTCGGGCTGTGCCACCTTCACTGCACATCGTTAGATACATTAACGGATTGGGTCGCAAGGGTTGCATTTCCTTCCTCTCCCCTTACCGTTACTCCACCCAGTTCACTCTTGTCCTGAGTTACTCCACCCGATTGACTCGTCTCCCGGTCACGTCAGGCACAACACTGTCGCAGACGGTACCTCTACACCTTCTGCTACCCCCTCATCTCACCCCAACAAAACCTTTCAATCTTTCAAGTCCGAGTTCACTTGACCTGCCCTAGGGCTGGCCCTCGAATGACTCGACCAGCTCTTTCAGCCCTACTTGTTCCTTAGTCTCTATCCCTCAGACCCTCGAGACAGCCCTCTGCAGAACACACTTTCAGCATGGGTGCACCAGAACCAACCGCTAACAAACGCAAGGACTCAATGGCCGCCATTGCCACTCAACGAGCGATCCCACCACCACTGCCAAGCATAAAGCCTCTGCTTGAGAAGACCCTGATCAGGAACCCAGTGGCTGAGGTGCCTCCCTTCGACCCCGACAAACATCTTGCCCATGCAACCTGGCCTGATGTCATCACCATGGAGGAAATAGGCTACTCCGAGGATGTTGGCGTCTCCAAAGTCGCAGTCTCGCAGCCATTCCGGCTCTTCGCGCCAGAAGCCGTAGGCCACATGCGAACCGAGATCTTCAAGCCGGCAGTTTGGCGGGATAACTGTTTCAGCAGCAACCTTGCGGCATGTCAGTTGCGAGGATATGCCAAAGAGTATGGCCTCCAGGACTAAAAAGATGTGGCAGCAGCAGCTGATGGATCTAGGCACGCCCCATTCACGTACGAGGCGTGGACGCACCCAGACACGCTAAAGGTCATCTCGGAAATTGCTGGTATAGACCTGGTTCCCGAGATTGACTACGAGATTGCGCACATCAACCTGTCGGTCAAGAGCGAGGAGCAGACTCGGCAGGAGCTGGACATGATCAACCGACAGAAGCGCTTTTATGCCGACGACGAGGGCATAGCCGGATGCCCATGGGAGGACAACAAGCCAATAGTCGGCTGGCACACGGATAGCTACCCTTTCGTGTGCGTGCTCATGATGAGCGACTGTACTGACATGGTGGGTGGCGAGACTGCCGTCCGTACTGGAGATGGCAGGGTTATAAAAGTCCGAGGCCCTACACAGGTGAGTTTTGATAGCAAATGGCAATGGCCTGAAGGATGACTGATTGGTTTGCCAGGGCTGCGCCGTGATCATGCAGGGACGATACCTCACCCACCAAGCCCTTCGAGCTCTAGGCTCGAGGGAGCGCATCACTTCGGTGACCAGCTTTCGCCCACGCTCTCCACATGTCAAGGATGATACCGTCTTGGAGACTGTGCGCCCCATCTCGGATCTGTCCGAGCTCTACTACGAGGTTGCAGAGTACCGTCTGCGGATTGTGGAGGACCGCATCCGCAAAGCGCGCGAGGACATGGCCAATAGGCGCAAGGCTCAGAAGAAGTTCGACACGACCGACCACAAGCGCTTCTTGCAAGAGTCGATTGCGTTTCTCGGGCACACAGACCAGGAGATCATCGAGGACGATAAGGTCATCCATGGATACATTGAGGAAAAGAGTTATCCGGACGTCCAAGTCGCGGCCACGTCGCAGGGCGAGCGTCCAACGAAGCGTAAGCGGACAGAGTAGATTGATGGGATTATGATTGGTCCGATTTCCGGCTAACCACCCTCGCTTGAAGGCTTCTTTTAGGTCATACGGTATTCGTTTGCCTGGTACTAGGCGCGATAGGCTTCGCGATTGTAATGTGTGGCAAGGTGGTCGACTGGATAGTCGCAACGACGGAAGATGAATGGGCTAGTGTTTACGTGGGGTGAAGCGTCGAGGCGGATGTGGCAATGTTCCCTCGTGATGATGATGATGATGCGGTTTCTCCTCCTTTTTCGTTTCTGGTTCAAATTGTGGCAGTACAGTTGAGCAGTGCAATGGGGTTCAGGGTGTCCAGGGTTGGGTGTGCGTGCTGTAGCTGAGTTCATCTTACCAAAACAATGGAGATATCTCACGGCGGACCCATTTGAATCATGCAGATGGTGAAACATGTCGAGAGCATAGGCCATGGTGAGCTTCGTGTATTGATGGAGCGAGATATGTAAGAGGCTAAGGCGGAGAGGGAGAGAAGAAAAACACATGAGCCTCCTAGCGGCATTTTACCCTTTGAGTTGGCCCTGATCCCCGCTTTGGACGTCAGCTGCCCGCCTGTCGACAGCTGCAGGGAGAAATTAGCAGGGCGTCGACGGTGGAGGAGTGGGTACAAGCGCAGGCAGTCTTCATGGCTGGGACGTTGAGTGTCCCTAGGTTCAATGCTGATTCAAGTTACATTATGCTTATCAGTCAGTGCTAGCATGCATTCACGTCGCTGCCAGTGGAGCAGTGCATCACAACGGGTTACGGGTCGAGGAGCCGAGCCAATGGGGGGCCCGGCATCTGTCGCGCTGGCAGTCCAAGCATGATAGTCTGCGCACAGCACGCAGACAGATGCATTCATTTGCTTTGGATGGCGTGCCATGGTGGTCGAGGTGGTCGAGGTGGTCGAGGCGGGCGAGGCGGGCGAGGCGGTAGAGGCGGGCGAGACGCGACGGCTGGATGGCTGGGCGGCGGTCACGCAGCAAACCTCAGACCGCGCGGCACATTTGAGAATGGCGCGGGCAGGGCAGGACCAGTAGGCGGCAGGCCGGGGCGCGTTGAGCGGCGCGATCAGCTACGCGGCAGACGAATGAATTGGCCATGGACGGGGGATCCGCGCTGGCGGGTGCTGGCGGCGGGAGGGTCGAGGGACGAGGGTTGAGGGCCGTCGTCCACAGACAGAATACGGCGCGCGTGTGGCCGAGTGTGATGGAGTGTGATGGAGTGTGACGGGACGGGCGGTTCGCACAGGCGCAAGGGCGCATGCGAGTATATAGGCGCCTTCCGGGCGGTGGGCGAGCAGACGGGAGGGTGGAGGAGAGGGAGGATTGGCGGGTAGGCGGCGGGCAGGACGGCGGGATAGGGCGTCTATAAGCGGCAGGCAGAGGCCGGCGCATCCTCGGGCGGGCGGGCACGGGGGCACTGGGGCGCTGGGGGCAGGCGGTAGGCGGTAGGTGGTAGGCGGTAGGCGGTAGGCGGTAGGCACGGGTAGGCAAGCAAGAGCCCGCTGCCCGCCGCCGTGGCCCGCGACAGCCAGGCAGGCAAACCAGGCAGGCCAGCCAGGCCAGCCAGGCCAGCCAACCCAGCCCTCCCAGCCCGCCTAGGCCGCCCCAACAGCCCCGACAGCCCCGACAGCAGCCCGCGGGCACACGACGCCAACTCGACTCGGGCCTGCGTGCATATGCCATCACTCCCACTACCGCACTCTACCGCTCCCGGCAGCACAGCACCGCCCGTCGACGTCGACGTTGACGCTGCCCGCCCTGCCCGCCCTGCCTGCCCTGCCTGGCCCTGCTGCCCCCCGCTCCCGCTGCCACTGCTGTCACTGCTGCCACCGCTGCCACCTGGGCGCGCGTTGCATGCTGGTCCCGCCTGAATTTGGGTTTTTCCATTCTCTAGCTGCAGGTGCTCTTGCTTCTTCACTGCCCGCCCGCCGCCATGAATACTCGACCCTCGCCCACCCCGCCCCAGGCGGCCCGTCCCAAGAACTCGTCGTCGTCCATCTCGTCGTCCCATGCCGCCGCCAGCTCGCACCAGCAGCACCAGCAGCACCAGCCGCCAGCCATGCCCTCCAGCTCAAAGGCCGCCCGTGGCACCACGCCGACCGCCAGTCGCTCCGCAGTGAAGCTCGTCGATCAGGACAGCTCCGCCCGGCCCTCGAGCAGGGACAGTCTTAGCCAAAAGGCCATGAAGAAGCCAGACGACGCTCCGCGGCCCTCCAGGTCTGACGAGGTGAGACAGCCCGCCCGCCCGCCCGCCTGCACATTCCGACACAGACAGACACAGCAGTACTGACCCACCCACAGCAGCTCAAGACCCTGCGCGGCGACTTTGACAGCCTACGCACGCATCTCACCTGCAAAATTTGCGACCGCCTGCTGTATCAGCCTTACATTATATCGTGCGGCCACACATACTGCTATAGCGTGAGTCAAGCCCGCCCCGCCCTGCCGCTGCCCTGCCGGAACACCAACATCTAACCTGCTGCAGTGCCTGTGCACCTGGTTCGTCAACAACAAGGCTCGCAAGACATGTCCCGACTGCCGCACCGTCGTCACCCAGGCTCCGGCCCCGGCCTACCTGATCCGCGAAATGACCCTTCTCTTCATCGCCCGGAGCGAGCTCCTCCCCGCCGGCGAGACGGTCGAGCAGCATGCAAAGTGGCAGAAAGAGGAGGCAGATGCCGTGCAGGTCGACAAGGACGACAAGGACCCACGCACCGGCGGCCTCTTCAAGGGCTGTTTCCGGGCTCGCCCTCCCTCGCTGCAGGTCGTCCGTGACGAAGAAGACGGCGTCGAACGGTGTCCCATGTGCACCTGGGAGCTCGAGGGCGGAGAGTGCCAGCGTTGCGGCCTCTTCTTCGACGAGAACGGGGACTGGACCTGGGGTGACAGCTTCAACGGCTTCAGCGAAGTCGATGACATGTCGGAACGCGACCTGTCGGGCGAGGATGCCGAGATGGGCATGGAAGACGCAGATTACGGCGACTACAACGACGAAATGATGGACCAGTGGGAGAACTCCTTCATGATGCGGCGCTTCCTCCAGCACCAGCAGGGCTTGTCTCAAGCACACTGGGCGCGTCACCGCCCCATGACCCATAGCGAGGCTGGCAGCAGACGATCTTACCCGCAAAGCATCGTCTCGGAAATGTACACGGACGAGATGGATACTGTAGAAGAGGAGGACGAGGATGGCATAGATGAGGACTCGTCCATGAACGATTTCATCGACGACGGCGAACCAGAGAACGATGCCTCCACTAGTGCATCCTCAACGCCTGGCCAGACACCTCAGGCGGTCAACCCATCGACACGCCGGGGCCGAGCTCGCCGCGTCGTCGAGTCTGAAGCCTCGTCCACCATTTCCAGCATCGTCGAGGAAGAGGACGAGGAAGATGAGGGACCCATACGACGAGGCCAGAGGAATCCAGCTCACGTTCGCATCCTCAATCGTGCCAACGGGTCGCGGGAGCCAAGTGGGCCACCGTCGTCTACCTCTACCGATGCGTCTGAAAATGAACTTGATGAAGACACGCAAGCCTTGTTGCGGGCACATGGGTGGGAGATGCATGACGACGAGCTCGATGATGAAATGGGTGAAGACGAGGATGACAGTGATGGAGGAAGGACGACCGTTGGGTGGGACGCGACTGCGATTTCTCATGACAGAGTCCGAATGGGCGGTTCTCTAACACCTACTGCAGATCGACCTCGACCTAACGCTCCCATCCGCCCGCCCTCCCGAACGGGCAACCCCCGAGTAATCGACACATCGCGCGGCCTGCGGCGGAGATCGTCCGTCTTGTCTACCTCGACCGTAACCTACGAAGATGGTGAAGCCGATGACGATGATTCCGATCCAGATGGAGATGGAGATGTTGCCATGGCCATGCATTCCTTGCGGTCCCGTCGTTCTCGGGCTCAGATGCGCAATACAACCGTCTTGAACAATCCCAATCCCAATCCCACTGGTCATTTTGCGAATCGAGGGTCCAACCAGGGTGACGCCATTGACTTGGACACAGATGACAACTCAGACAATTCACAGCCTGGGAACCCTCGTGCCACACCGAGAACGCGTCGCCAAGAGTATAATCCACGCATCAGCTGGATGTTTGCTAGCCATCAACGTGCCCTCCAGGAGTTCCAGAGGGAAACATTGTTGGACCTGGAGCCTCGCGCTACCACCCCAGTCACGCGTCCTCGAACTGCTAATCGCAATCGTCCAAGCCCTGGTCCATCCTTTTCTCCCTTCATGCCCCCTGCCCCGAGCAGATTGCGGACGCCCTTGATGGACAATTCCTCCAATATCGCTGCAGCAGGTCGTGGACCAGTCTCGCCGCCCTCAAACAGGCGTTCAGTGCTCCCACCAGCGCTGCCTGTAATGAACGTTGCCGAGAACATCAATCGAGCGGAGCGGACACCCTCCGTCATGTCGGCCGGTGACTCTTCTGCAATCCTCACTCCTGGTGCGGCTACGCCAGCGTCGGAGCAATCCGTCAATTCCACCTCTCAATCCCAAGCAGCTGCCGCCATCGACATGATTGATCGTCCGCCAAGTCGGGTCAGCGCCCGGCCCCCGTCAGCCTCGGGAAGGCGTAGTTCAGCAGGCTTCTCTCCTGTGTATCCAGTCTTCCCTCATGGCAATGTCGGCTTGGGCATGCAAGGGCGAATGTTCTCTGGTCAACCGGGGGGAAACCCTTGGGGTCACTTCCTGCAACAGCAACAGCCTCGCAGTATCAGGAGCCGCAATTCGCGTCCAGCATTGAGAGATCAGTCGTCGACAGCCACCCTCCGGGCAGTGAACTCACGTGCTAATATCCGGGACACCGCCAATCCACCCCAGGGCATGAGAACTCAATCATCGCGCATTGACCTACGACCACAACCTTCACGGCGCCGGTTGAACAATCAAGCATCTACGCGCACGCTCCGCGCCAGTGAACACGGACGACCTCCGCCATCGCCAACGACCAACGTGACAAATAACTCCCCGCCTACGGCACGCACTACTAGACTGACACCAGACGAGCGCGACAGTCTTGCACGGGAGCTCATCGAAACTCGAATGCGTGCTCTGGGCCAGCCAGGCACAGCTACGACACGAACCAACCCGTTTGCTCCTGGTTTCAGGCGGCCCAGCAACCCAGCTGATCCCACAGCAATGCCCGCCCCGCACCATGTCAGGAGCAACTCGAATGAGACTGTGCATTCTGTTGGCTCATCCAATTCTGCTCAAGGTGCCCCGTCTTCACCAAACCTCAGCCGTCGTCGAAGCAATCGGAACATGACCAATGGTGCATCAGGAACCCTACCCGCTGCCCAAGGGGCGTTTGCAGCAGCACCCAATGCATACTCGCCCAATAATTATTTCCGAGGCAGGCAGGGTTCATTGACCGGAGCAACTCCGGGCCAGGCCTTTGAATCTCCTCTCAATGCCAACTCGAGAGGAATGAGCCCCATGGTGGCGGGGACACTGATTTGAATTGTCTGTTGGCCGAGCAGACTATGCTCATCATGGTCTTTAAAACTCAACTAGACCAAGACCTTTTTACATGGACTTACTTGACCGATCAGGTTAAGTCACAACCTCGGGGGCAACCTCAGCAGGAAGGTCCACGGTATTTCTTTCATCTCCTTTATTTTCGGCATCTCATTACCACATGTATGGAGTTCATTAGGGTGTGTGTGTGTGTGTGTGGAAGCGGTTCGCATCAGGCATTCACGAGCGTAAATGACAACCGGGTTCTTTTTTTGGGCGAGGCATTTCATGGCACTAAAATGGCACGGTTTCGGCATTTTCATCGGCGTCATTCTTTGCGAACTTTTTTCTCGTCATAGCATGGATGGATGGGTGGGAGTAGGGTAGGGTAGGGTACATGGGCAGGGCATAGTGTATGGGGAGTTCTTGGACCCGGGAATCCGGACTCGAGAGAGCAGTGGCATGTTCATTTTCTATCTTTTTAGCGGGCGCCTTTGGGGGATATTGATGACTGATGGACCTTTGAGAAGAGACCTTCTAATGACATGACCCCGTTTTTCTTCTTCTCCTCCTTCTTCCACTTCTTCTTAGCTTTCTGCAAAGGTTGGCGCATCCTGGGAGCATGTCGTGTGGGGAAGCAGAGGAAAATGGCGTGATGTCTGCGTATCCATGCCGGTACCGCGATCGGAACGGAACGGCTAAGCCCTACGAATAAAGTCCCACCACCCATGCTGGCTGGGGGTTTACCCGGCGATGCGGGTCTCAGCAAAGGTCCACTGTTTTTTTTTTTTTTGCATGTTCTACCGGGTTGCTGGGTGGAAGTGCTGGGTGGTGTCTGGATTCGGAATGTTTGAGTGTAGGGTGTGGAGTAGGGTTGTGTGGGTATAAAGAGAAATGCGGAGTTTGGGCTTCGGGTCAACCGGCGTACAGGTCTTGATGGATCAGGGTGGGAGTTGGAATGCAGAGTTCTAGCTTCGGTCGACTAGCATGCAGGGTTTGATGGATCGGGTCTTGATGGATCACTCTCGATTGGAGGGGATTGGCAATGTTGCCGTGATTGATTGGGGTCTGACTGATTGCAGCTTTCGAAATACTTGGTACTAGTGTCCTATATGATCGTCGCGTATCATGGTTATAGGCCAGAGGTCAACGTTTGTCTCCTATTGTGAGCATATGCGAGAACGTTCTGGAGCTGGCAGGTCGCTAGAGACGACGGCTTATACTGATCCACTAGACTTGAGGCGTGATCTTCCAAGTGGATTTTAATCTGGGGTGGTATCGGTCTTAATGACCATCGTGTATGGTGACTATAGCCTAAGATCAAAACTCATCCTCTAAACGAGCATGGATGGAACGATCTGGAGCTGAAATCACCCTCTATATCACTCTCTACCACTATGCAGTTGTGTGATCTCTCGGGTGGAGTTTGGCGCAGTGCGGTACCATTGACCCAACGTGATCTCAACCATAATCTCAACCGTTCAGACCCTGATCCGCCGAAAACACCAGTGATCCGGCTTGATCTCAACACTTCAGTCTCTGATCCACTAAAAGCACCAATGATTGAGCTTGATCTTAACATATGAGTCACTTACCCAGCGTGATCCCAACACTCCAGTCCTTGACCTACCGAAAACGGAATTGCTCGGTCGCCCTCAAGATCACACGCCAAGAGAAATGAAACATAAAGGTATGCCGTTCCCTCCCCCTTTTTGCTCGTCAGAGTAAAAAGCAGACAACCACTTTACAAGCCACACATAGTGCAAAGACAAGCAAAAATTTGAGCAAATCTGCAACTCTACAACCCTGCCACCTTTTTCATCGCAAAGACCATCAAAGCAAACATGCCTGGTCTCGCTTCTTCTCGCTGGGCAATGCCCACTATGGACGATTTCTTCTCACTGAACGTCCAGAAGCTCGATGTCTCGTCGTTGCCAGAGCACGACAGGTGCTGCCACATTTGTCAAGAAGACTATGTCGACCTCACGGCGACACAAAATGCTCCCAGTTACTACGAGCAAAAGTCTCGTGACGGCAGCACATGGTATTATCCAGCTCCTCCAGTCTCGGAGCAGCAGACCCGTGAGGGCTGCACAAGTCACTATCGCGCTCCTGGCTTGTCGGAGTCGCAATCCGTTGGAGGCTGCAAAATGCGCCATCACACTCTCGGCTCAACAGAGTCAAATCCTCATGAAGGCTGCACAATGCGCCATCAAGCTCTCAACTCATCAGAGCCAAAATCTTGCGAAGGCTGCATAATGCGCCAGCAAGATCCCAATATCAAGGAGCAAAAAAGTCATGAAGGCTGCATAATGCGCCATGACGCTCCCAGCTCTACAGAGCAAAAGGCTCACGAAGGCATCATGACTGAGCATCACAATGACAAAGTGACTCAGACGGCCTCTCAAGACGAAGACGCTGAGAAAGCATCAGCTCTTCGCACCCTACAACTCTTGGACGCTCTTCCCCACGCCCAAGTGGCACAGACTGGGATAGACGTCCCCCTCCTCCTCCCATGCAGACACATTCTCGGCTCAGACTGCCTCTTAGCCTGGTTCACCAGCGCTAACGTAGACTGCTGCCCGGTCTGCAAGACACAGCTCTTCGCTCGACCCATCGCGGCGTCCAATGACCCCGATGTCGAGTACGGCCGACTATTCCACCAGCTCAAAAGCCTCCCCTTTAGACAGCTCGTCAAGGGTGAGTGGAAGAAAGTCGAAGCCAGCACCGTCACCGTCGTCGACCAGAGTAATGCAAGCGTCAATGCAAGCGGCGACAAAGACAACGACGATGAGGGCCCGCAGCATCCATGCGGCAGCCCGACACCAACGTCAGACTGCACCTGCGAAGCCGACGGCAGTGGCGGCGAACGCAACAGCAGCAGTGCGGGTAGCGACGACTCCAGCACATGTCGCGACCCAGCCTCTACGTCCACACGCACAAGTATAAGCACCGCAGGACTAGAGCCCGAGGCTCAGCAAGGAGCGTCTCCCGGGTCCGAGGTCAGCACAATCTACCTCCCCGAAGACATGTCCGCCTCGCTCGCTCGGCTCGCGCGCCTCATGCTCAAGGCCGCAGCCAGCGTCTCCAAAGCCGCACCCCCAAACCTCGCCTTCCCCAGCGCAGAGTTCAGCCTCGGCGCAGACGATGCGGCAAACTACCAGGGCTTCGTCACGCCGTACCTCGAAGACGTCTTCTTCAGAGAGGTCGACGAGCCCTTGCGCACAAGCCTTGCGCGGTTGCTGCTCGCTGATGGCGTCGCTCTGGCGTATGCTAGGGCGTGCAAGGGGCTGAGGGGGGTTGCGGGACGAGAGGTGGATCCGCATACCATGTTTGCGGAGTTGATGGGGTGCGTTGGGAGGGTGGGGGAAGGGGGGAAGGTTCATGTCATGGTCGGGTTGGCGGTGAGGGCGTTGGTTGACTATGAGCGGAGGCTCAGTGAGTTGGATACTCTCTATTACTAAGTTGAATCGTCCTTGTTGGGGCTGCTTGTTGGATTCTGCGGTTTTTCTCGTCTTGCTACCGCAATTCTAAGCATTTCTTTCTCTTTCTTGCTTATTCTCCATCCGTGATGCATGCCTTGTCTGTCTGTGATGTGTGACTTGTCTGTCATGTTAGGCCGCGGATGCGGTCTTTTTTTTCTTTTCCGCCGCGCTCGCCGTGGGTTGTAAGTACCCGCTTGGCTTGGGGAAAAGTCGCCATGTTTAGCTTCTTTTAGTCAGCCCTCGTTATCGCCATGGTTTCGGGATCCCGAGTTATGTTTCAGGGGTGCTGAATAATTATCTGACCGTGCCCAAGCGAGTGGATATCTTGGTGCTCACAATGGCCCTAGAGTGATTGATGATGCCTCCTGTGCCGCTTATCGGCACCTTTTGCCGGTTGTAGAGTAGGAGTAGGGGAAGTAAAAAAGCAAGGCCGGCTCGGCGGTGTGCCTGTCGCCAACTTGTGCATGGCTCGTATCTGTACAACATCCCCCGACCTACTCGAATAGGGTTTTCGAGGTGCATTGGCCGTGTTCACGTGCCGTTGGCCACTCCGAATATTCGCGGTCTTGGACGCGCTGGACGCCCAAGACCGCTCGGGTAGACGAATCAGCACCCCACTTGGCGTCAGCAACCTGCATCATAATCGCGCCCCACCACCGAACGCCAAATGTCGTTGAGATTGCGAGAAACTTCCCTGGGGAAAGACGCTCCTCCAACACTGGGGCACGCCGTGGAGTTAAGACGCTGGTGCTTGACGTCAAGCGGGCTTATTGTGCAGATCGCCGTTCTATGTCCGAACGGGTGGCTTCGCCGACAAGAAGAAAAACGGGTGTCGCACCGCACAATGGGGAAATTTTCTCAATGTCTGGGAACATTCCGATCTAACTCTGTCATGTACCGCAGATTTACCGCTGCGATAATGCGGCGAACGAGTCAATCCAGGAGACGCCATTGGCCCTTCTTCGGGACGACTTCCCCAAGCCCGCGTTAGATTTTTGTTTAGCGGTCAATCCCTTACGCGACTATTTTGCCTTTCCTAGACTCCAAACTAAGCGACCTATCATATCCCACTGGCATGCCAATAATGCTCCGTGACGAAATGGGACGCAATCAAACCTCTAAGTCCGATGGCTCCGGGTTTGCATTTGTCAACCGCATAATTACTCAGACCGTGGCATAAACCCCCTCCTACCTTGTCCCTCAGCCATCACTGCCTGAAAAAGTCTTCTTGTCTCCTGCGTTGTTGCTACGCCTCCTGCTCTGCCAGTCACAGTACCTGTCCCCTCCTTTATCCCGAGGCTCCTTTCATTTTTAGTTTCAATTGCCGTGGTGAACCTCCTACAGCCATGTGGGGAGGAGGTGTCATCCCGTCCTCAGGAGACGAGGACAGACTTCGCAACCCTTGGCACAATGAGGCCGAACAGCCTCGCGAAGAGGTCGTCGACCCCTCGACCTTGAACCGCGAGAGCACGACCAGCAGCGACAGCGGTGAGGCCTCCAACCACTCTGGCACATGGGGCGAGCGAGATGTTGGCATGAGCCAGCGGGTAGCCATGGAGGATTTCGAGGCCCTCCGACAGACCCTGACCTCCCTCTCCAAGTCCAGGTCGCACCCCCCGTCAGAGCGAGGAGACGGCCTCGTGCGGACCATTAGCCGGAAGAGCACACGCAAGAGCACGGCGCGGCGATCGTCGGTTGTCAGTGCGGACGGCGCAGACGAGAAGCCCAACGACATCGAAGCCGCGGCCGGGCAGAAGGAGGACGATTTCGAGCTGGGCGCTTTCATGAAGGAGGGGCATTTTGAGAAGCGCAAGGATGGGCAGTCGGCCAAGAAGGTTGGCGTGGTGTGGAAGAATCTCACAGTCAAGGGCGTTGGGTCGACGGCGACTTTTGCTCGGACCCTCCCTGATGCCATCGTTGGTACCTTTGGTCCCGACCTGTACAAGATCGTCACTCGGTTCGCGCCTTCGCTACGGATTGGTCGCAAACCTCCGACCAGGACCTTGATCAATGACTTTTCGGGCGTGGTAAAGGACGGGGAGATGATGCTTGTTCTTGGAAGGCCGGGCTCCGGTTGCTCGTCGTTTTTGAAGGCCGTCGCCAACAGCAGGGAAAGCTATGCCGAGGTCGGCGGCGAGGTGCACTATGGGGGCATACCGGCGAGCGAACAGAAGAAGAATTTTAGAGGAGAGGTCAATTACAACCCAGAGGACGACACCCACTTTGCCAACTTGAATGTCTGGCAGACGTTGTATTTTGCTCTAATGAACAAGACTCGAAAGCATGAAAAGGACAACATCCCCGTTATTCTGGAAGCGCTGCTGAAGATGTTTGGCATCTCCCACACAAAGTACACGCCGGTCGGTGACGAGTATGTTCGCGGAGTCAGTGGAGGAGAGAGGAAGCGCGTTTCCATTGCCGAAACACTCGCAACGAAATCGACCGTGGTGTGCTGGGATAACAGTACGAGGGGCTTGGATGCATCGACTGCACTCGATTACGCAAAGTCGTTGCGCATCATGACTGACATTTCCAATCGGACGACCTTTGTGACCCTCTACCAGGCCGGGGAAGGCATCTATGAGCTGATGGACAAGGTGCTGGTGATTGACGAAGGACGCTGCATCTTCCAAGGGCCTGCCAGCGAAGCGAAGAAGTACTTTGTAGATTTGGGCTACTACTGCCCCGACCGACAAACGACCCCCGATTTCCTTACCACCGTCACCGACCCTACCGAGAGACGATTTCGCCAAGGTTACGAGGCGAGCGCGCCAAAGACGCCGGAAGAGCTCGAGGATGCGTTCAGGAAGAGCGACCATTACAAGAGGGTATTCCAAGAAATCGACCAGTACGAGGACGAGCTGAAGAGAAGCGACTACGTCGACGCAAAGGAGTTTGCGGGCGCCGTCCGGGAAGGCAAGAGCAAGACCGTATCCAAGAAGTCGCCCTACACTGTCAGCTTCGTGCGTCAGGTTTTGGCTTGCACCAAGCGCGAATTCTGGCTGACCTGGGGGGACAAAACCACGCTGGCAACCAAATTTTTCATCATCATCAGCAACAGTCTGATCGTCGGTTCCCTGTTCTATGGCGAATCGCTGGATACATCTGGTGCTTTCAGCCGAGGCGGTGCCATCTTCTTCTCCATCCTGTTCATCGGCTGGCTCCAGCTGTCTGAGTTGATGAAGGCGGTCTCGGGACGTGCAGTCGTAAAACGCCACGAGGACTATGCTTTCTACCGGCCTTCTGCAGTCAACCTGGCTCGCGTGCTTCAAGACTTTCCGCTACTGCTGGTGCAAGTGGTTCCCTTTGCGATTGTCATGTATTTCATGACTGAGCTGGACATCAACGTGTCCAAGTTCTTCATCTACCTCCTCTTCGTCTACACAACATCGCTGTGCCTCACTTCGCTATACCGCATGTTTGGTGCACTATCGCCGACCATTGACGACGCCGTGCGCTTCGCTGGAACCGCTCTCAACCTCCTCATCATCTACGTGGGCTACGTCATCCCCAAGCCGCAGCTACTCAGCGACTACATTTGGTTTGGATGGATTTACTACGTCAACCCGATCGCCTACTCATACGAAGCTGTCGTGACGAACGAGTTTGCGGATAGAACCATGGAGTGTGCGCCATCTCAGCTCATCCCCCAGGGGCCAGGAGTCGACCCAGCATACCAGGGCTGCACCCTCACCGGGGCGGAAAACAACTCGCGCAGCGTACCAGGAGCTGCATACCTTGGAACGACGTTCGACTATTCGCGGAGCAATCTCTGGAGGAACTTTGGCGTTGTGATTGCCTTCTCTGTCCTCTACTTGCTCGTCACCGTCGCCGCTACGGAAACCATCTCCTTTGCCCAGTCCGGTGGCGGTGCGCTCATCTTCAAAAAGTCCAAGCGCTCTCCTATCAAACAGGCGCCTGCTGACGAGGAGGAGGTCGTTTCAGGAGAGGTCCCGACTACGAGCAGCAGTGCCACCGCGACCGTCAACGAGGAAGAGGCTTTGAAGCAGATTTCATCTAGCGAGAGCGTCTTCACCTGGAGTAATGTCGAGTACACGGTTCCATATCAAGGTGGAGAAAAGAAACTGTTGAACAAGGTCAACGGATACGCCAAACCAGGCGTCATGGTCGCTCTGATGGGTGCCTCGGGTGCTGGAAAAACGACACTGCTGAACACTCTGTCTCAGCGTCAGAGCACGGGCGTTGTATCTGGCAACATGCTGGTGGATGGCAAACCACTTGGCCTCGATTTTCAACGAGGAACTGGTTTCTGCGAGCAGATGGACCTGCACGACGGCACCGCGACCATCCGGGAGGCACTCGAGTTCTCCGCCATTCTACGGCAAGACCGAAAGATCCCTCGCAAGGAGAAGCTGGAATACGTCGATACGGTCATTGACCTTCTCGAGCTCCACGACGTCCAGGATGCGCTCGTCTCGAGCCTCGGGGTGGAGCAGAAGAAGCGGCTCACTATCGGCGTGGAGCTCGCGGCGAAGCCATCTCTGCTGCTCTTCCTGGACGAGCCCACCTCAGGTCTCGACAGCAACTCGGCCTACTCCATTGTCCGATTCCTGAAGAAGTTGGCGGCGGCAGGCCAGGCCATCGTCTGCACCATCCACCAGCCCAGCAGTGTCCTCATCCAGCAGTTCGACATGATCCTGGCCCTCAACCCTGGAGGCAACACGTTCTACTTTGGCCCCGTCGGAGACAACGGCAACGAGGTGGTCAAGTACTTTGCCGACCGCGGCGTGCAATGCCCGCCCAGCAAGAACGTTGCTGAGTTCATCCTCGAGACGGCCGCAAAGCCCGCCAAACGCCCGGACGGCTCGCGCATCAACTGGAACGACGAGTGGCTGAGATCCGAGAACAATGCCGAGGTGCTGCGCGAGATTGAGCGCATCAAGACGCAGCGCAGCCAACAAGTGGCCTCCGAGGCGGCGCCGCACGAGGAGTACGAGTTCGCGGCGCCCGTGTGGGAGCAGACGACGATGCTGACCAAGCGCGTCTTCGTGCAGTTCTGGCGCGACCCGAGCTACCTGTACGGCAAGCTGTTCGTGGCGGTGGTGATTGGCATCTTCAACGGCTTCACCTTCTACCAGCTGGGCTCGTCGATCCAGGACATGCAGAACCGCATGTTCACGTCCTTCCTCATCATCCTGATCCCGCCCACCATTGTCAACGCCGTGGTGCCCAAGTTCTACTCCAACATGGCCATCTGGCAGGCCCGCGAGCTGCCCTCGCGCATCTACGGCTGGGTCGCCTTCACCACGGCCCAGGTCGTCGCCGAGATCCCCTGGGCCATCGTCTCCTCGGTGCTCTACTTTTTGCTGTGGTACTACCCGACGGGCCTGCCGACCGACTCGTCGACGGCCGGGTACGTGTTCCTGATGGTGATGCTCTTCTTCCTCTTCGTGTCGAGCTGGGGGCAATGGATCTGCGCCTTCGCGCCCAGCTTCACCGTCATCTCCAACGTGCTGCCCTTCTTCTTCGTCATGTTCAGCCTGTTCAACGGCGTCGTGCGCCCCTACGACCAGCTCGCCGTCTTCTGGCGCTACTGGATGTACTACGTCAACCCGTCGACGTACTGGATCGGCGGCGTGCTGGCCGCCACCCTGCGCGGCCAGCAGGTGCAGTGCCTGCCCGTGGAGACGGCCAGGTTCGATGCCCCGCCGGGCCAGACGTGCGCGCGGTATGCGGTCGACTTTTTGGCGCAGGCCCCCGGGTACCTGCTCAATCCCGACGAGACGCAGGGGTGCATGTACTGCCCCTACTCGTCGGGGGATGACTACCTCGCCGGGCTGAACATTACGCCCACGGAGAAGTGGAGGGACTTTGGCATCTTCCTGGCGTTTTGCGTGAGCAACTGGGCGTTGGTGTATTTCTTCATCTGGAGCGTGAGGATCAAGGGGTGGAGCTTTGGGTTTGGGGCTGCGGGTAGGGGGATTGGAAAGCTGGTGCGCAAGATGAAGGGGAAGAAGGAGTGAGGCAATGGATGGATTAACGGCCTGGAAAATTTTATGAGTGCGGGTTCGAGTGCGGAAACATGATATCCTAGAGGTGGAAAAGTTTATTGGAGTTGGGCTGGAATATGGGAAGCCTTTGGATGTTAGCAAGCGAGTCATAGTTGGGCTTTCATCTGACAAAGAGGCCAGGCCTGCGTCAAGGTAGTTTCTGGTCATAGAAGTCTACTTGATGAAATTTACACCAAAATTCGAGGTCTGCCAAGTACCACTTGTTTGCTACGTCGGGGGTATGCGCGTGGGAACTTCATCTCTCGTATCCATGTAGATGGTTTATTGACAAATCGCCGAGCACCGTGTAAAGATATGGATAAAACCGATTGTATCCCACCGAGCCAGAGTCCATGTGTATATCTCAAAGATTCCCGAAATAGAATGATGCTCAGATTTCTACATTTACGTTAGCCTATGAATATGAGAGTCGTGACGCATCGTTGGTCATACCATACTCTGAAGGTGCATTCGAGGCCGGAATAGACGCCCACGCTGACCCCGGCGACGCAGAAGGTGAAGCATCCAGCAACTTCAAGCGTCGCCTATCATGTGTCCCAAGACCTGGGGAAAGAAATATTGAGCGGCGAACCCATACCATTCGCAAAATGCTAGCCATCTCTCGTAAAACTCTTCATCTTTTATCAATAATCCGATCCACTCTTTGGTACGAACAATAAGATTGTATGAGAGACGCCTTGGCCGCCTGATGTTGATCATTTCCGCCGAGCTACCAACTCCCGTGAACCATCGTAAAATTATGTCAAGCAATTGATAAATGACGATTGCCAAGGACTTTGTTGGCGATCTGATGCTATTTTCCTTGGTTGTCGACGAAACAGAGTCCAATCTGGAGATGTTGTGCCCATGATTAATAATCGTGCGCCATAGTAGAGGGTGTAGGTTCCACTGCTTCGTTGGCCTATGCCTCACTACTCTCAAACGGTACTCTCTTATCTGGTAGAGCCCAAGAAGCTTCCACCATCGCAGGTCGGGCTCGATATCGTTCCAGTATCGCTGTACATGGCGCTCGTCCAACAGAGGACCGCGGTACAGGCACCCTACTCGAGGGCTCCTTGGCTCACCGGAAGAAGGAACACGTTCCATGACTCTCTAAACGACCAGAGGACAGGGGGAGCGAGATAGGCGACCAAGCGTAGTCTAGAGGACAGACGATAGCCTCGCAACGTTGCTAAATTCTGCCTGGCCTCCGGGACCCCCGGGACCCCCGGACCTCTCGGATGAGCGGGTATCCCCGCTCCCCCCTCCGCAGCCTAACTCCATGTAGTCACCGTTTCATTCCCAGAGTGGGACACCTTGGCTCGCTTGCGCTGGAAGTACCCTGCGGTGGTATACTAGAGTGCTAGGCGTAGACTAGGTGCTCTGCGGGGACTGTGTCCAAGTGTAATGCGTTTGTTCCGATCGGACCGACGAGGCCGACTACATGGCAAGGTCGTCACTTCCGCCACCAACCATCTCCAATCCTCTATTGCGCCTGTACTTCATCCGTGGTGTGTTTCCTCCCTCGAGAAGAAAGAGAGAGAGAGAGTGTGTGTGTGCCAGAAGATCAAGCTTGAAAAGAAAAGCTAGATATCACCGTCAAACCCCAAATCTCATCACAGCATGTCTCAGCACAATCTCCAACATGTACAAAAATCTTCATGTATTCATTCATCGCGTACTCGGCGGTATCACCCGCCCCTCAGAAGAAACATCCTCATATCCTACACTCTATTAAAAACCATCTATAGATGCCGCCAGATAAAAAAAAAGGTCGGGAAATCTTCATCCTCGCTCGCTCCTCAAAAACGCCCCGCTTGCTATGCATGCCATCATCATGATACAAAGACAAGGCTAACCGACTGACCGACTGACTGCTCTACCGGGACGTGTGGGTATTCTAAATTCCAGGCACAAAGCCAAAAAAAAAAGGAGTCTTCCAAGGGGAATAGGAAGAAAGCAAGAAAAAGATTAAGCCCCGCCATCGATCCGACCATGGCGGCATCGAAAAGGCGAGACAATTACGGATTAGTAGTCGCAAAAAGGGGCGTATATGTAGAGTCGAGTTTCGTCGTCCATGATTCCAAACTGCAGAACAGCAGCAGCAAACTTTTCTTCCTTTCGCCTTCTCGTTGCTGCCTTCAAGCCGCCGCCATCTGGATCTGCTTCCCCTTCATACTCTTCCACTCCACAAACGCGGCGCCGATGATACTGACGGCGCCGGCCGCCACACTAACATAGAAAGTCTGGGTAAGCGTCCTGTTATACGCGACCAGCACGCCGTCCAAGAAGCGCTCGGGGATGGCATTCTTCAGCTCCGTGGCACCGACCTGCAGCACGATGGCGGGGTTCAGATCCGGAACCACCGACTGCAGGTTCTTGAGCAGCTGGTTGGTGAAGACGTTTTGTCCGACCGAGATGAAGAGGGCGCCACCGAGGGTCTGCGAGAACATCATGACGGCGGTGCCGATGGGGACGTCGGGGGCGGGGAGGGCGGTTTGGACGGCGATGAGTATCTGCTGCATGCCGAAGCCGACGCCGGCACCGAAGATGAACTGGTACCCGATCCACTTTGGCGAATTGGTGTCTGTTTCGAAGGTGGAGAGGAGGCCGGCGCCGATGGCCATGAGGATGGACGAGATGAGCATGAAGGGGGTGTAGTACCCGATGGCGGTGACGAGGCCGCCGGCGAGCATGCTGATGATGACGAGCCCGAGGATGGCTGGCAGATTCATGATGCCCGACTTGGTCGCCGACGCGCCCTTTATGGCCTGGAACCAGATGGGGAGGTAGTAGACCAGGACAAAAAAGGAGGCGCCCAGCATGGCACCAAACCAGGCGCTGCCCCACACGTTGCGGTTCTTGAAGACGCGCGGGGGCACGGTGGCGTCTTCTTGCTTCCACACCTGCACGGCGACGAAGCCGGCGATGAGGACAACGAAGAGGACGAGTAGGGCGATGATGCGTCCGCTCTTCCACGCGTACTTGCTGCCGCCCCACTGCAGGGCCAGGAGCAGGCAGATGATGGCTGGGAGGAAGAGGGCGGTGCCGTGCAGGTCGAACTTCTTGAGCTGCTCGACGAAGGGGAGCGTGGACTTTGCGCCGCGGCGCTTGACGCTGAAGAAGGGGATGATGAAGGCGGCCGTGACGGCTCCGAAGGGGAGGTTGATGTAGAAGCACCAGCGCCACGTGAGGTGGTCGGTGAAGGCTCCGCCCATTCTGGTTTTCTGTTAGAGCTGTGTATCTTGGAAGATGGCTGGTGGTAGGTAGGACAAGACTTACAGAGGACCGGCCACGGATGCAATGCCGTACATGCCGCCAATCACACCCATGTACGTCGGGCGCTGCCTCAGCGGGACCGTGTTGGCGACAATCAAAATGGCACCACTAAAGATGCCAGCGGCGCCGACACCAGCGATTGCGCGTCCCACGATGAGGGCGGTCGAGTTGGGCGCAACACCGCAAATCAGGGAGCCGACCTCGAAGATGAAGAGGGCGGACAGATAGACCCACTTGATGGAGTAGAAGGTGTAGAACTTTCCGTAGATGAGCTGGGTTGCGCACGTGGTGAGCAGGTACGACGATCCATACCACCCGACATCGTTGAGGGCCTTGAACTGGTCCGTGATGCGCGGGATGGCGGTGGCGATGATGGTGTTGTCCTGCACGGCCTGGTTAGCTTACAGCGTCCTCTTCCGAATGCGAACGTCCGGTGTGGTGATGGTGGTGGTGGTGGTGATGTATGTCAGCACTAGCTCTCCGGTGAGTCGACTTACCAGGGCCATACAGAAGACGGACAAGCAGAGGGCCAGGGTGATGGCAGCGAGCTTCCACTTGGTCGGGTATTCAAAGTCGTCTTCTTCTTCTTCGGATGAGGGCTCGCCGTCGGCCCTTTCTTCCACCTTCTTCTCGTCGGATTCGGGGGCTACTGATGCAGCGGCAGAGGGCATGACGCTCTCGAGAGGCTCCTTCTTTTCGAGGACGGAGGGGTCCTGGACCTGGCTCTGGGCCACCGTCTTTTCCGAGTCGGCCATGCTGGGCGGACGCAGGCCAGTCTCCTTGTTTTGGATTTCGCCCATGTCAATCAAGGCAGTCGGATGTGTGTGGGCGTGTGTGGGTGGGTGGGTAGGTGGGTGTTTGGTGTTGCAAGCAAGGAGTGAGGGCCGTCTAGGCGAGGTGGTTGTTTGTAGGCGAGGCGGGGGCTGTAGTGAAGGCGCGTGAATGTCTGCGTCTGAGCGCGACGACGGGGGCTCTATATGTATCTCAGTGAGCCGATTCATACAGAGCACCAGATGGGCAAGGGCAGTGCGCTACGGGCTGAAGAAAGCCCAAGCACTCCACCAACCGCCGTAGCCTCTTGTCCACTCGGCAATTTTAGGAGGAACGGCGTCTCTGCACCGTTCCAGGGCTTTGTTCCCGCCGGGCTATCGGGGCGCAAGAGGTGCGGGCCCCGTCGCCGTCGCCGTCACCGTCGCTACGCAACAAGGAAAGGCGGTTGCCCAATGGCCTGGCCAGGACGTGTTTTTTTCATGAGTAGCCAGCGAATCATGGCCTGCGCCGACGGGCTCCTACAGCTTGGTAGACAGCAAGAGGCGTGCAGGTAGCCTCGGAGACAGGCGATAAGAGGTGTAGACGGAGGTGCCAATCGCCGGCCAGCTTCGATTTCGTCCGGTCCCTGTAGTGTAGCAGACGCCACACGGGTGCCATGGCCGCTCCAGCCTGGTGGCCTGAAGCCACAGGTGCATGGGCAGCGGCAAGCGAACCCGAACATGACTCTTGTTCTTTCCCCCTTCGACGTTGAAGCGTCGCATTGCATGCACTTGACGGGGCGGCCTCGTGGGGAGGCAGAGCCAAGGGCGCCGGCGTCCCAATCACCGGGCCCACGCCGTTGACGCGAGAATGAGTCGACGAGAGCCCGGCGGCGGCATCTCGTTTCTCTTTTTTTTTTTTTTTTGGTTTTGATTCGAATCTGGTCGAAATGTCGCCGCGACGCGACACATGCCCCGAGCGCAGCCATAGTATAGTGGGATATCCATGGACGCATCAGGTCAAGCATCCGAGATGGGCTCGGCAGCGAGCCGACCGAGATCGCCCCTAGCCATGGCCTCGCCCTCGACTGGCGCCTCTGGATCGCGAACCCCAAGTGCCCCCAAGCACCGAACAAGACGCGTCAAGCTTCCCAGCACCCACTTTCCTCTTTCAACCTCGACCTTTTCCCTTCTGCCGTCCATGTGTGTCGTCGTTGTCACTTTTTTTTTTTTCGTCCGGCAAGGGCTTGAAACCCGCGCAGGCTACACCACGCGCGTCAGCCGTACCGTACCCATAACCCAGATGCGACGAAAAAGGCCATCCATCACATCACGCAACGGTGCTGCCTAGATGAACGGGATCCTGCTTCCTTGGCCCGTCCTGAATCGTGGGAAAAGTAGGGTCGGCTGCTTACTAGCCCCCGTCCCCGTCCCCCCCCCCTACACTGCGCATTCCTCGTTTCGGCGTGTCGGGGCCAGTCTATCATCCGATGCCGCCAACCCAACCCAACCCCATCCCCGCAAACAGGCATTCTTCGCATTTTACAAACTGCCCCGGCCCTCCCCAAGACCGCCCAACCTGCATGATGATTCATAACCACTCACTCGACATCGCCGACGACAGAGTTGCGCTTGCCATGGCTACACGCTTCGTCTGTCTTTTTGTTGGTGGGGAAATGCATCATGAGTAGGAGGGGAGAAAAAAAAAAAACTTTGCCCTTCTTCACACACCCCTTTTCGCATCATCCGTGCCCAAAGCAGACTCCCCCCCCCCTCCCCCGTCATTTCAGCCTCATCCAAACCCATGTAACCTCACCGGCCGCTAGCAAAAACAAGCAAGCTGCCTGCCTGCCTGCCCGCCTGCCTCAGCAACCAATCCAGATGACTCATCCACCGCTCGTCGGCTCGCTCCTCCATGCCCGTTCGGGAAGTAGGTGAATACCTGGTGGTGATGGTGGTGGTGATGATGATGATGATGATGATGATGCGAGGCATCCATCGAGACGCATGGGCACATGGCCTGTCGATGCATCATGTGTGCATGCACTACACTGCACTGCGCCCCGGACCGACACTGCCCAGGGCAATGTTTGGAGTGCCGGTGTGTGTAGAAGCCCTGGAGGCCGTTTCTTTTGCACTCCGTTTGTTTTCGCCCGGCCTGCTGGCAGCTGGCAGCGCACCTGGCCGAATATTGCCAACAAAGCATGTTTTCGCGGAGAATTGGTGGGCCTTGCACATTTATCCTTGGGCAGTGACAAGTGCACACACACAGACACATGTTTATACGTGCATTTCTTCCGGGGAGATACAGTACATTGGAGTGGTCCACGATGGATGTACATGCATACACGTTGCGGCAGCTTTCCTTCCTCCTTGGCCATCTCACCTCCTATGTAGGCCGAGGCCTCCCAACGGCCAGGCTCGCCTCCGCCGCCCTCTTTTCAGCCGCCTCTGCCCGCAAATGACGATTGACCGCTGGCTCCAACAATGCCTTTGCCTGCCCCCGCTTCCTGCCAAACAGGCAATTCCACAGGTCGTCCACCTGCACAATCTCCCCGTCGCCCTTCTTGCGGAGGAGCTGCTTGAGCGGAGCCGCCTCCATCTCCTGCGAGTTGGCCGCCTCCAGCGTCTTCTCCTGCAACCCGGGCGTGTTGGTCCCGGACCGCGACCCGCCCTTGCCCATGTGTTCGAGTCGCCGCTCCACCGAGGTGTCGTAGACCGTCTCCTCGACCGTGTCGCTGACTAGGTACATGAAGATGGTCGTCGCCCGCTGTTGGCCGATTCGATGCACTCGCGCAATCGCCTGCAGTTCAATGGCCGGGTTGATCAGAGGCTCGCACAGGAAGACATACGTCGCATTGACCAGGTTCAGCCCAGACGAGTCCGACTTGGCATCGAGCAGGAAGCACTCTACCGCTGGGTCCGTTCGGAACTTTTGGATGCCGTTGCGGTCGGCAATGCTGCTAGCCCCAATCTTCCACTTTCGCAGCGCATCTCGCAGCACCTCCAAGAAGTCGCCAAACTGGGAGAAGATGATGGACTTGGCCCCCGGGTCGTTGTTGCGGATCCAGAGCAAGTGCTTGGCAATCATGTCCACCTTGGTGCCGTACGAGCCGTTCAGGTCGATCCGCTTAATGTCCTTCATGGTGGAATCGCTCATTTCCGAGTAGATGGACGTGTTGGACGACGACGGACTCGACGCTTGTGAAGCACCCCCAGCTTCATGGTTCTCTTCCTGAGCCACAATCGTGCTCGGTTTGGAGTTGATGTCCTTGAAGTCAGACGTGCGAAGTTTCTGTTTACAAAGAGGACATGTACGATGCTTGTACCACCATTTGTTGATGCACACCTTGCAATACTGAAGACGGTCAGCATGTAGCACACTCAATGGGCCCATTGCGCTGCAGGCACTTACCTTGTGGCCGCACGATGTCAGAACCCCAATCTCAATCTCATCTTGACAAATGATGCAGTCCTGTTTGAGATCCTCTTGCTGGTTCTCCTGCCGAAGATTGGAAAGGTAGGCCTGCTTCGTCTTCAACCCCGCTATCCTCTTTTCCTTTTCGCTTCTTATGACAGTCATTCGGGTGAATCCCGCCCTATCAAGCGTTGGATCCAGAGCTTCCTTGTACGGCGCGACGGTGTCGGATATGTGCTGGAGCTGGCGGTAAAACTCAAGACGCTGGTTCATGGCGCTTCGGAACAGGTCTTGCTCTTTTTCCAGCTCCACAAGAGTCTTCGCTTCATCAGTCGCCATTGACTGGACTTTGGCGAGCTGTTTTTGAACAAGGGCAAGCTCCGCCGCAGCTCTAGCTTCCCCTCCATCAGCCCGCCATTGGAGTGATGTCAATAGCGACCTAACACCCGACACGACGCCTTTCAGAGACCCAGCTTCCGCTTCAGACCTTAGTTTGTTGCGAGTCTGCACTACTTCAAGGACCAACTCGGGAGCATGCCCTTGCTTGGCACGCGCCTGCCTTTCCGCTTCCCTCAGTTCATGTTCCACTAGATGATCTTGCAGTCCATTGACAGTGGCACCCCTGTCTGCCACCAGCGTCCGGAGGGCCATGATGTATACGTATAGTTCGTCTTGAACTCTGGTAGAGTCTTCGTACTCTTCTCCAGTCGTTTCCTTGCCTTCGTCTTCGTCCACCAGTGGCATAAGAAGTATCTCAACAATCCTCGCCCGCCATTTCTGAATCTGCTCGGCCTGGGCGTTCAAAGCGTCTGCCACGTTGTCCATCATGCCCAAGATGTTTCGGCCTTCGATCCCACCCAGATCAGGCAAGTCTGCGACAGTGGCTATCTGATGGAACGGCTTTTTCGTCGAGATCTTCTTCATTTGATGCTGGGCTCTGCCTTGCGATTCCCTGAGGAGTTCTCTACGGATAGCCTTTGCTTGGTCGTACCATTCTGTTTCGAGCTTCTCTAGTCGATGGAAATCCTCGGATTCGGGTCCTGTCACGTCTTGGTTTGACTTGGTCTGATAGTAGCAGGTACCTATAAAGAATTTACAGGCATGCTCCAGCTCGAGAAAAGAACGCAACGCCTTGCGAATGACCGGCAGGCGCCCTAGATTCTCGCTTGGCCGTTCTTCATCGGCGTCGGAATCTTGATCCTCCATACCAGATTCGGCACTGGCTGGCCCGGATGCCGCCGCCACCTTCTCCTTTTCTGATGCCAGTTCCTCTCTGAGAGATTTGACGTGGCTCTGTGATTCCCGGAGCGCCATCTCGTAGAAAGGAAGAGCAGCATTGCTACGTCCCACGTCGTCCTCTGCATTCGCCATCAAGTGTCCTTGCGTTATTATGGAAAGGATGTGTTCTCGAGCTTCTGACTTTAGACTGGTATCATTCTGCTCGATCATCACTTCGAGCACCTCTTGAACTGTGCGGAGGGGAGCGTTCTTGGCGCCCAAGGCTTTCCGATTTCTCCGGCCGACGTGTGCATGAAGGCAAGTTTGTCGTAGGCGTACTAACCACTCTCGCATTCGCTCGATTACTTCTGGATGATCAGGTCCGTGGTTGTCGTCAAGTGGTGAACCTTCGGAAGACAATCCGCACGCGTCACACATTTGGCGAATCATTTCCGTATAGTTTTGCTCCTCAATGGCCGTGAATGGAACGGTAATGACAACGCGCTTCTGTGGGGGTAGGCGAAGCTCATCCCGTATTTTGTCTTTGGTATGGCGCAGGGTTATTTGGTTGAAGATGGCTCGAAACGCCGGTTTATCAAGACGGTCCCACACGGGCTTGCAGCCAGCAAACGGTTCGTATCGCAGAAAGGTCAAGAGTCCACGCAGGTCCTGAACATCTTTCCTCAGCGGCGTTCCACTGACAGCCCAAGCGTTGCACCGAGGAATGATGCGAGCAACCGTTGCTGCCTGACTCACGCCACTTTCTACAAGCTGTGCTTCGTCTAGCACAGTGCGCCACCATTGTATCTCCACAAGGGGGCTTTTTCGGTGCTCGTACTGTTTCTCATGTCGTAAAGCACGGTCCGGTGGGGGTTTGGCAAAGTGCACCTCTCTGGACAACACTTGGTACGTCGTCAGGACCACGTCGTAACGCATCAGATTCTCGGCCGTGGCCGCGTAATGATCTTTCTTGGGTGCGGACTGCACAGGTAGTCCTTTATAGTGGAAGACTTTGAGCTCTGGTGCATGCGTATTGATCTCATTTTGCCACTGCTCAAGGATCGAAGGAGGGGTGATTATAAGAGTTGCCGAGGATGGCTTGACTAGTTGGCCGCTGTAGGGATCGAATATGCTGTCCTTGAGCATCCTGCGTTTGTGAAGACACATCAGGGCGACTAGCTCAACGGTTTTTCCAAGGCCCATCTCTTCGGCTAGGATTCCGCCTCGTAGCAACCGTGCCGAATCTCCACTCTGCTCGGGGTTCTTGATAACCAAGCCACGCATTTGACTAACATAACAAGCCTCCTCGTTGGCATCTTTTGTTGCTGTAAAGGACACTGGCATGTATGGCCCGGTTTCTGATAGAGGCTGAAAGTCTCCGCCTGCAGATGGATAGTGGACACCTTCCCTCTGTAAGAGCCATTCGACGGCTCGCTGCTGGAATGGATACAATTTTGTCTCGGTCAGACTGCTGCCGATACGAGGAGATACCTCGGCATCACTGGGAGGTATGTAGACAGAGTCGTAAAAGTCGGATAAGGACCAGGAAACTTCCCGGTCTTGTCTAACGTCAGGGAAGTATCTCGATAGTATTTCCAGTTCTCTACGCGTGATCATTCTCGATGCTGTGCTCTCTACCACAGAGACGCCGACGGGCCATCGTATCTCAATCTCTAGTCGTAAAGGGTTCCCATCTTGCGGCTGTGTTGAAAGGAGACAGCGGCAAAAAGAGAACTGGGTTTTATTGGACCGTTTCTTTCCATTGGAAGTTCGCGCGAGCGACGTGGCGATGTCTAGGTGGGGTACGATAGATTCGAGGAAGTCAGGGGGCACGGCAGCAAGGATATCCACCCCCTTGGAGGGATCGCTGACGGTCCACATGGACAGGCGAAATTGCCCATCGTTGGCCCTGGAGAAGGATTCCAAAGAGACCACAAGTGCTGCTTCGGATATATTGCGGTTGACAGGAGGGGTATGAAAATGCTGTGTCAATATTAGTATGAGGTATGCACGATGTATCGGAGCGACCGAATAGATGCCCAGTTTTTCCTGCAGAAATGTATTGATGTACTGGGCCAATTTATAGTACAGTTCCAACCCGAATCTATCCAAATACTGCCATGGGATGATGTACAGACATGGCACTCACCAAAGCAAACGCAATCTTTGCTAGCACCACGCTCTCATCTTCATTGAATGCATCAGCTGGCTGCAGACCAGCACCCTCTCCAGTGTTGAGCTTGCGCCGCTTGTGCGATGGCTGAGCATCGGCGGTGGACTCGGAACTGGGAGCCCAGAGGTTCTGAAAGGTTGAGAAGGGGTCTGAGGGAGGGAGTCCGCGAGGTTGAGATTCCAAGACGTCTGCGACCCCCGAAAAGACAGGCATCTCGAAGTTGTGCGCAGGTGGGAGTGCAGTGTAGGAAGGATGGAGGGCAATGGAGCGCGAACGCGGAACGGCGGTACTGTGCCAAGGTTAGGCGTCCGTTATCGATAAGCCGACATGTCACCAGCGTCCATGCCCGTGCGCGCTCCTTGCCTCCGAGTCGGAACGACCAGCCAAGTGGCAAACCTCGAAGGCCGACACCAGTGCTACGAGAAGGGGGGATACTTTTGCTATTCAAAGCCACAACTACTGTGCTTGGACAAAATCCAAGTCCGAGGGAATGTTTGGGACAAGGCATGATCGAGCCCATGGTTGACATGAGGTGACAGCCGTGAGTCATCATTGGATGCTGCCTGTTGCCCCAGTTTTTGCATGCCCCAACGTCTGAACTAGGATCATCATGTCTCTGTTGATAGTCATTGGAGTCTATTCAGGGATGCTAGAAAAGCAACTAGGTGCATGTCAGGGGCCATTCGTAGAATGGAAGTCATCACAGGCAGTCCGAAAGACCGTCCAAATCCCACGAGTCCATCAACATCGGGCTCCCATGGCACACAACAACATCTCCGCTTTGCTCGTACCATGCATCGCACCCCACGACATCCACAAAATCGACCCATTCGTCATTCTCTATGCTGAGAGCATGTGGCAGACGTTTGAACATGATGCCATTTTTAGTCTTGATAAGGGGCCCTCCAGCTGCCTTGATGGCAGTTCCCGTCTCGTCGCTGGCTCCGTCGACTGCGTAAGCTTCCTGGACGATGCCGCTCCGGCAGACATATCGGCAAGCTTGATTTTGGCCACCGGTTGAACGCAACTGCCACACTTTCGAATTTGAGCTGACAGAAAACGCCCAAATAGTGACATCTGGTTGGGTTAGGATAGCCAGGCCGCAGATGCTTCTTAATACGCCAATTTCTGTTCCGTGAATAGTAATTGGCCAGATTGGATTGTGGCCTGCATTTGCACTGGGCCGAGTCTCGACCAACCAGTTCAACCAATGGTTCTCATCTCGGCCCTCGGTCGAAAATGGTGGCGTTGAATACACGTCCCAGCTTTCGGCCTTTTGCTCCAATCTGGAGAGATTGCAGATATCTGGTGGTACACTATAGAACACAACAGTGTCTCCGAAAACGACAACCACGCGCGCACCCCAAGTAAGGTCCGCAGCAGCGGTGTACAGACGTGGTACCATACCTTGCCTTGGAGGAATGAACTTGATCTTGCGTAAAAGTTTTGTAGGCCCACCAAGAGGAGCGTCACATCCCAGGAAGAGCATGTCTGATTGGGGATCCATAAATAGCACATGGTGCCCATCGCTGAGAGGCACTGCATGATAGTGATCACAACTCGAGGATCCTAGCGGGCGGCTACAGTTTTCAAAGCCGAGATTACCCCAAAAGGCGCTCATTGCTGGCCGTCCAACAAAAAACTTGCGACATATCGCTGGTCTATCATCGGGGTGTGCTGCACTGGAGATGAGACGCAGCTTTTTAGCCGATTCAAATCCCGGTCGAGGAGGAAGGAAATACAGGTAATCTGATGGCGCAGTGAGAGGGAACCACCGAGTCAAGCTTTGGCCCGTCAACGCATCAATCCAATGCAACTCTATACCGGCCGAGCAACCGAACGCAACACAACGCCTTTGTGGACATATTGAAACACTTCGAGGAGGGTCATCCTCGGAACAAAGATGGCGATAGAATGTTGAGGTTCCTTTCTCAGTCGGAATGTATCGTGGGCAGGCCATGGCATCAGCTGCATCAACTTGCGAACTCCAGTCGCTAGGGGGCCCTCGGAGGTGGAGGTTCCACGTTTGGTTGATGAGATTGGCATGGTGGGTTTGATCATTGCCAGTCCCTTGCAAGGAAACGGCTTGGCGATTTGCATGCACATCTACTGAATCGAATGCAATATGTTGATGTTTCCGAGTTTGAGCGTCTTGTCGCGCTGTTGCAGTGCGATCCGCGGTATTCCCACCAGTATCAATTTCGTTTGCTCGGTTAGTGGCAACAGAGGTCTTGGAGGTTGTTCGGCAAGATATCCCCTTGCTTTCAACATGAATATCGACGGGGTTGTCGGAATCTTGATTGCGACCATAACGGAGCTCGCACACCAATCCCATTCGGCCTTCTAGAAGCGCAGCAACTGCATTCCTCCCGGAAGTCGCATCCATGCTCATTGCGAGCACTCTCCTGGGGCAAACGACGCTGGATAGAGGCAGCAGACTGCCGTTGCGGAGACCATATACGAATATCAGAGTCTCTCTCGCAACGAGAAGAAATTCACCACAGATGCTTGTTGTGAAGATCAGGCTACCATTCCGGCCATCGGAAGATCCAGGGTAGCCATTCGACAGATCACTGAAGTCCACCGAGGACGTTTCAGTGAAAGCATTGCTTGGAACTTGAGCCTTCAATCCATGTCCTGTCCATGGTGAGGAGAGTGCACATTCGCGTGAGAGCCGACGGCTAAAATGCCATTCGTTTCCAAGGAGGGGTGGGTGGTTCTGGGCATTTGCGCGGTTTGGGCTCTCCAATTCAGAGTGTATCCCGCTCAACCAGCCTCCTCGATTCAACATGATAACCAACAAGGATCTATTCAAGCTTGCTTGCATCCAGTTTCGGCAAGTGTGTCGTGCAGCATTAAAGTCTTGTGGGGACAGATTGTGAAATATCTGTTGGAGAATTTCTACCGGCACACAAAAAGCTGGTGGAAACTTTGGCGGAGCCGAACGATTTAACGCAATGTACCATGAGCGAGATGCCAACCTCAACGTTTTCCAGGAGGCAAAATCTAGGAATGGTAAGAGCAAACCCGCCAATGTTTCTGAACAAATTGGCTCCGTGATCCGAGGATTTGCAGGGATGCGCTCTGGAGAAGACGGGGCCTTGTAATGTGCCATTTCAAGCATGGGTACATCTACCTCCTCGACAGGAGTGTCAATACCCAAAAGAACATCGGACATGGTACGAGTAAGGCCTGGCTCTACAAGAGGCTCTAATATTTCGTCGTCTAGGAGAATATCCCCCATCGATATCAAGTCGGATTGTACACGGCGAAGTGAATTCTGGTCGCTACCGGTCTCCGCTAAGCTTGGTTTGCGCGACGTAGGGTTGCTGAAAGACCCGGAGCAGAACGACTTCAGACTTGGGCCACTAAATAAGAATGTCCCAGGTGACACAACCTCTAGGCTCGGCAGAGAGTCGTGAAAGGAACCAAATCTTGAGTGTGTGCTGGAATCGTTGGAGGCAGAAGGTGAGCGTCCAACGTAGGATGTATTGCGAGGGGCTGGGTTATTGAAAATAGACGTGATGACCCTGTGAAAAGCTACTCGAGTACTCCTCCCTCGATATTGCGTCTTTGAGATCTTTGGGTGAGGAGATTTGAGGTTGAGTACTTCTGATCGAGTTGAAGATATCGGTGAAGTGGCACGATCGGTTGTTTGAACGCTCTTCATTCCATGAGGGTCTCCATTCACACCTGACTGGTGCGTATCCTGTACATCCGAGGGGACGTAGGAGCATTCAGTAGAATGCGACATTCTTTGAGTAGCTGGTAGGTTTAAGGATACGGAGCCTGACTCTGACGATTCAAGAATAGAAGCTTCCGGAGGAAACGCAGAGTTGAAAAGAGGAAGGATTGGCGCAGATTGAGTCCCGGCAACTCCCCGAGAGAGATATATCTGGGAAGACGTCGTTGCAGCACCCCCGGCCGGAGGTGCACTTGTATGCTATGGCGATCGTGGAGGATTAATAGGTATTTCAGCACCCCCGGGTGAGGCCCGAGCATAGGAATGTGAAAGACCAAAGAACGACAAAAACAATGATACAGATGAAGGATACTTGACTAGTAGTAACAAAAGAGTGGATCACGCAGAGTCGCGGGACATGCATGGACCGGGCACATTGAGAAGTAGGAGGATTACAAATTGTGTACACTTCGTGAGAGGGTATATAACGACTAAACAAGAAGAAGGGGCCGCGTACCCAACTCAGAAAGCGCGGTCGGTAAGCGCTTACAAAAAAAAAGCATCAACATCATACGTGCAGGCGTAACACGACGAAGGTGAAAAAAAAGAGGTGAAGAAGAGATGAAAAAATGGAGAACATTCGACTCACAGCACGCATTTATCTGTGTCTCAACAACCAAGGAACATCCTCAAGGCAGCCATCCTCGAAAATGTGGTCCCAACAACCAAAGAAAATACTAAAATTGATATCACGAACTTCATCAAACCTCATGCTCATGCAAACGTAACACTTAGGCACCGAGATCGCCGTTGCCGTTGCCGGTGCCGATATGGGAAACGGAACCATTCTCGGATCTCGCGCGCCTGTCAATAATCCATATATCATCCAAACTGTGTAGTCGAGTTAGTCAAGAACTTTCCAAGTCACGAAATGTAAGTCTATCACTTACGGCATAGTTATACTGGGGCTTTCGAATCTCAAGCCACTCTCCCTAGCCTCATCCAAAGTCTGCCTACCGACTTGTCTCCGACGTGGACGCTCTGGCGAAAGAGCTTCTTCTTGGATGCCACGCCCTAGATCGGAATGTTCGGCGAGACGAAGACTTCGCAAGGCAATAAACCTCATGAGAGGTCGGTATGTACGCGCATATTTGTAAGCGAACCATAGAGTGCCGAGCACAAGCGGCGCGATGACACTCGCACGCTTGAAAGCTTTCTCTAGGGCCAACTGTCCAGCAAGTGTGAGCTGGAAAAGAATCACTCCCACGATTACTCTATCGCACATCATCATCCAACCTTTGCCCGTCGAATGCTGGCGGTGCTCCATAGCATAAAGCAATTGGTACTTGTGAACGAAATGGCCAATCATGAAATAGGCAAGTCCAGTGAGTAGGATTTGCCATGAATCTCGCAGAACGCTGTAGACCATACAAATGATGAAGATGAGGAGGGTCTGAGGCAAGAAGAATCCGTAGCTGAATACTGGAGGTTGGACCAGCTCGGCGTAATCTATGTCATGTTAGAATGAGCAACGGAGCACAGTGAAAGAGCATACCTCGCGGGGTCTTTGCCCCAATCAAATTGATTGGATACAAGGCGAGAGCCCCAAATTCCATCAAACGTAGCGGGAAAAGGCCGAAGCCCTGCAGGATGATGAAATTGGTGTAGAACCCAGAGAGTTTCCGCCAGGAATTAGCAAGTGCAAGGGCAATACCGGATGCGCTCGAAAGTCTGTCCCGGAAACGCTCAAGCATGTCGAACAGACCTGCGGCTGTTCCTAGGATTGTGAAGATGAAGAAGAAGTTAAAGAATGTAAAGAAAAAATTCTTGGAGATCACGGACAGCTCTACATCTCCTTGTGAAATCATACCCTGCTGATTGGACAGCCAATCGTAGATATAAGGTACACCAACGTTGAGGAGAGTGGCAGCAAGTGTCGGTAACTGAGTATTGACGAGTGATATCAAGACATCGTGGGAATCTAAAGCCTCTGCTAGTCCAGGAAAGACTTCATGGATAGAGCATGTGTTCAAGGCCGTGGCGATGGGTACGAGGAGCACTGTCCAAAACACGGTAAGAACCCCGATGAAGCCAGTAATGGTCCACGCACGCAGCATCCTCTTTGAACGTGGTAGGTATGTGTTGCACCATACAACGTCCGATGGCGCAGGACTACTGTTTGCTAAAAGCTGGAGGGGGGAGGGGTCCAAAACAGCCTGGATAGCCATCTGCGCGCTTGCGACGCTGTCCATGGATATGAATGCCAGCGGAGCAGGCTCAAAATCTTTCTTGCGCAAGACTTTGATGTCGTCATCAAGCCTTCGGAGCTTCTCTTCGTAGTAGTGGATCGCGTCTACGTTTCTGAAACGCAGTTTGAACCGACCGTACCAAACTTTTGCCATGGGCCGCTGCCGGGTATACGGAACCCCGTAGTCAGGATCTCTATCCGTATCATTCAAAAGATGACTGCTTTCGTTGTCGTCTTCGTCGCCGATTCCTGCCTCTGGCCCAGGAGGGCGAGGCTGGACCACAGGCAAGGTTTCCATGCTGCGTTCAACCCGACGCTTGCCCAAATACACCGTCCATGCCTCTTCAAGTTTTCTCAATACCGCTTGTCTCTCCGCAATACGATCATCCAGCTCTTTCCAGTTTCTGCAGAGCGTAACGCTTTCGACCTTTCCGATTTCCAAGTCCTCGATGATTTCTCTAATCTTCTCTTCAGATCTCAACTCGGGAGGAATACCAGAGAGCCTTATAGTTCGATCTGTGATGGTGGTCTGACTTCCAAGGTACTTTTGCCGCACTTCGATGATCTTTCGTGTTTCCGAAACAATGAGATACAGAATGAGGACTGTGAACAAGTAGGCAAAAACGAGGTACATCCAGTAGTAATCCGTAGAGTATTCGTAATCGTATCCCATGGCGGTCCACGATGATCGCACCTCCAGCCTTTCGCTGTTTTCATCGTCGATGGTCGGGTTCGGATCTGCCGGCTCCTTGTGGGTATCATGAACAGGCTTAATGACTGTCAGAGCGAAGAACAAAGTCACCAGCAGAAACTTGATGGCCATTTTGAAGAATGCCAGGTAAACGTAGGCATCTAGGCCAGCAGACTCCAGCACCTGCTCTTCCGTGATCCTCCATAGCGGTATGATCCATGCGAAAAAACCGTCCGGAAGTTCAGGGAGTGCGGTGGCGCGGTTGTTCTGCTTCTTGCGTGCGGCATATAAGCCTTTCCAACGTGGTCTAAGAAACTAGGGCAGTTTTAGCAATGCGCCATCGTCTGTAAAGGGGGGAGACCGTACGCAAAAAGTAAGGAAGGCCCATATCCCTATAGCGAACGAGAGGTAGATCTGAATCCGGATATCTCGAGGCCGATTCGCACCCCAAATGTCGTCGCCACCGGTTGGGCATTTTTTGCCATCTTTGTCCTTCATCTCAAGATAGATATAGCCGTGGTTTTCATGGAGAAAATGCCAAATTATCGTGTGCAACGCTGCCCCTGTGCAGGATGCGTTGTCGCGCGGGAACATGTCATCGCGCGTCTGGTTGCTGACTAAGCACAATAAGCGAGCCTTGGCCCATCGTATCCACCCAGGCACCTAGGTATCGACTTGGAATGCAGTCGCCTTCGAATAGGTTTGTTGGCCCTTGCTCCGAGCCGCACTTAATGTCCCAACTACCTACCTGTATATTGACTCGGCGGTACTTGAGAGAATGCTCGATTATGGTTGCATGGCCTTGTGCCCCTCGATCCTAAAATTCTTTTAGAGCATAGACATCTTCTTTCTAAAAGAATGCATGTCTCAAGTAGTTAGAATATTACAGTGTGATGTCTTTCAACAGATCGTAACAAAGATGCTCCCTGGTTAAGAGAGGATAAAGTAGGAACCCAGATGACGTGTAGGAGAGTGGAGCTTCGCACATGCTCAGAGGGTATTGGAATCTCCAGGTGATCAAAAGGTTAAAATGCACAATACGAGATTATGGTTTAGTTTGAGGTTTGCTTGCACATACAGTAAGTATCACCAACCTTGTGTTCCTGGGCGCGCATGGCACCAGTACGCGCTGTCACGTGCACTACGTAGTCGTCGCTCTCGGGCCGGGATATGCGCCGCGCCAAAGACTTGGCGTTCTCTTACTTTACTTGCCAGTGAGCTCTAACGCGACACCACTTGCAACGACACCAACGCCCCACCATTCTCCTCAAGCGCAAGTCCAAGAGCCACCAAAATGGAGGTCGATATCCCCGAGCGCGCTGCACCGGCAGCAGAGTCCGGCCCGCCTGCTGAGCTCGCCGACTTCATCCTCCAACAAAAGGTGGACAGCCCCCACAACAAGCGAGCTCTCCTTGAGATTGCAAAGATGAAGGAGTTGATGAACGACGTCCTTGACTACGTGTCGTCCAACCCGCGTAATCCCAATCCCATCACCCCCGAGGAGATTGAGCAGGAGAAACAGTTCAAGTTGAACCTTGCGAAGAAAGAAAAGCGAATCAGTGCTCAAGTTACTCTCATCAAGAACTTTTACCGCAAGAGTGTCCTGAAGACGCGCGAAGAAAAGGCTCAGACCGCTGAGGCTAGGGCTGTCAATGATGCACTTATCCTCGACCTCCACAACCTCAAGTACGAAGAACAGTCTCTACGGTCCGAGATTGCAGCTGCTGAGAACTACGAGTAAGTCTGCCCTGGCTTCTTCCTCTTTGCACACGTGCTAATGCAATCCACAGCCACAAGTATACCAAGCTCCCCCTCATCTCAGTCGAAGAGTTCCTCGAGCTATTCCCCGAGCATAAGAACGCCTCCGAGCATGAGCTCATGACCGCTCGCATCGAACACGAGCGCGCCGTCCGCGTCGAACTTGAGGAGCGCCGCCAAGAGAAGCTCAAGCAAAAGCAGAAGCTCATCGCCGAGGTCAAGAAGGGCAAGGATGACTTGACCAAGTTGGATGGCATGGTCGAGAGCTTCATCGAGGCTGCTGAGCCCATCAAGAAGGTTCTCAACCACGAGTAGGGATCAATCCTGGCGTTTTTCGGTTTTCCATGTTCATGGGTTTCGGGACATACGCTTATGTGATACCCTAGCCGTGGAGGTTCTAACAAGGAGGCGGAGTTGGCGGGTATGCTAATGAGCATGGACATTGGCAAAGGTCTAGCTTCCGAGCAATCACCGATGATCTTAGAATCAGTCGAGTGAAATCCAGATTTCATCCAAGATGGCCCGCGCGTGACTGGTAAGTGTGCTGACTACTAACTGTGCCTATTTCTTGAAGTAACCTTGTACAGCCCGGAGCCTCGAATCGATCGATTCACTAAGCAGCAGTAAGGACACGGACGAGTTTGCCCCGTCGAGCTTCTTCCGACAAATCGAGGAAATTTGTTATTGGTCATAATTATTTGATTGCCCCGCTGAAGGCGAGGGGAACGAAAGTGAGGTTCTGGAGGCCATAGGCGGTAATGGCATGAGGAGCTAGACGGCTTTAGGCAAGAAGATATCAGCAATACGGCGTTCTTCGCCTAGAAGAAGGCATTAAATCTGGGGTTCTCGATTTCTGTGCGAGCTATAGATTATCATCATGACATGTTTGTCAAGCCCATGGCTGTTCTGAGAGGTCATGGGTATGTGATAGGACCCAATCACCTAGAAACCCACAACTCAAATACATGGAATTGTCCATGTTGGAATATGAACATGAGATTCGTGACAAGAACATTATGCATTGTCTATTAGTCCGGATGATGCTACATAGATCTAAGAAGCATCTAACTTTTCTTATGTAAAAAAAACGCCGTGTCCCATGCGATAATCATGCCATGCTCTTTTTTTTCGAACTAGAACACCACTTGAAACTTGGGATGGGTGCGTATCCTCTCGCCGTACAGCCTGAACAGAATGGGTACCGGAATCAGCGCCAAGGACACGAATCCCAGCAGACTGTTTCCCCACCCCAGACCCAACGAATCGTACATGGACAGTCCGGCCAAGGGAAGCACGCCTCCAAATACTGATCGGAGGAACGTGTTCGCCGCGAGGGCTGATGCGGCGTTGATGTGATAGGCATCGATGAGATAGGTCTGGATGGTCATCATGCTAGTCAGGTTCCCCAGGCCAACAAACGAGGTGCCGATAATGGGCGCGATCCAATGGACCTTATAGTACGCCGTCCAGCCATAGATGAAGATACCGATGGGCAGTGCGATGCCGCCCGGAAGTGTGATTATAAAAGGGAGACGATGCTCTGGTTTTGTGTTTCCTTTGGCCTGGTGCTTCTTGATGACTCTGTCTGATGTGGTTCCTACTAGCATCATTCCCATGAACATGCCGATGCCGATGCCGATGTATGCTAGACCGACGGCGCCGGAGGAAAAGTGGTATTGATCTTCAAACACGAACGTCATCGTGGTGAATAGTAGGTAAAGAACTCCGTAGTTGAGAGCGACGTAAAGACTCATAAGGGTCACGATCGGCTGGAACATGAGCATCTTCATCGGGCGGACGATAGCTCTGAGGAAGATTTCTTTTGGTGGTAGACCAGAAGCCATCTTGGACCGCAGGTTGGGGTTTCCGGTCTCTTTGCGTAACCTGGCGGCTTTGCGCTCGAGAAGAGTGGGAGCGTAACTCTCTTTTCCGATGAATAACAGAAGGATGGCAAAGAAGCCGCCAAAGATGGTGATGATCCAGAATACCCAACGCCAGCCTTTGGCTTCTACGAGGAACCCGCCGCATACGGGCCCAAGTACGGGACCCATGAGCGGGCCCATGGACCAGATCGCCGTAGCGGCGGCACGCCTTTCACGCGGGAAGATATCTGCAGAAATGTTAGCAGTGGTTTTATGGTATGCAATTGAGCATCGGGGTACCCACCAGCGATTGTTCCTCCGCCGATTGTCAACGGAGCTGCACCAGCGCATCCAGCTAGAAATCGAAATGCAATTAGCATGCCCATGCTGTTGCTGACCGCACAGGCGACTGTCAGGACAACGAACAGCGCGTTGCAGCTATGGTAGATGAGCATCCTCCCGTACATTTCGCTCATGGGACCGATCATCAAAGGTCCAATAGCAAATCCGAGGATATAGACGGAGACAACAAACGATGCTATCAAGTTTGATGTTTCGTCAAAGGTTTCCATGACCTGCGGTACGCCGGGTGCGAAGAAGGAGGACGCAAGGGGTCTGCATTCAGGTTAGCCAGGATTCGATCAAGCCAGTTTGTAACATTGTTTGATCCAAAGGTATGATGATGGGTTTTGAAGGGAACCAAGCGTTCTTGAAGTAGCTTGACCGATCGAATTCGCGTCATGCCAAAACATCGCGAACTTGAAAAAGGATGGACGTACGTTACCAATGTCACTGCAGCCAACGCACCAATCATTCCCCATTTCTTGCTTTCAGGCCAGTTCTGAGGATTTTCTGGATCATCCGGTCCATCCCAGTCTACAACATTTGGATCAGGCTGTTCCTGAGGGTGCGTGTGTTCGCCGCTTAATGTACGCTCGTCGCTGTGTGTGGAACCTGTGTTGTTCTGCGCGCCTTTCTCTAGATCAACACCCTGGGCGTTTTGATACTCGTTTCTCGATTCTAGATCGGTATCTTGGCCCTTTTCGTATATTTGCTCGGATTTTTCGTCGCTCAGGATTTGTGAGTCGTTTGCGACGTCGGAACGTAGACTTGGCGACGCCATGATTGGCGATGATTCTATGCAACCACGCCATCGTCAGTTTCTTTTTTTCGAGTACGCTTCATGCAATGCTTGGATTTGTCGTTGAAAGAGAGTACTAGTGTCGCCGGTAGTTCTTACAATTTCGGCGGGCCTGCCGGCAACTTCCGCGAGACCTAAACCTCGGTTCCTTTCTGATTCGCCACGGTTCCGCTGCACGACGCCGTTCCACAGCATCCAAATCCGAGGTCCCACTATGTGGGGTTTTGTATAATGCTGCACGCGCAAGTTTGTATACTGTTCGAGGTTGGAGGACGAAGAGGCCAAATGATGGCAAGAGGGCCTTGGGTGATGTGACTCCGCACCACGTCGCCCTCAGGCTACTTATTAGTATAAGGAGGACTTAACCCCCCTTGTTCACATCTAGGCCCGGAAGACGGCAAGTGTCATCCCGCACGGCACGATTGCACGCTTATGCTTAGGCGATTCTGTTCAGGGCGTTTGGTGGAAGCCACAGAAACGGTATCGGCCGAGGATCTGGGAAGGGTTGGTCGCATAGACGGTGCTCTGATTGGATTGGAACATCCTCAAAGTGCAGCTGACAAGGATTCTGCACCCTCAGTTTGGTCATAGGATGCTCCGTTCCAATCATGAAAGCTGTGCGTTGCGCAAGTGCTGCAGGGATTAGATGGAGATAGGCGTACGGAGGGTCGCGCGGAGGGTCGGCACTGAGCTTGTTTTCGGAGGGGCCCACGCAGGGCTGAAGAACAACGGGGAAGCACTTCTTTGTTCTGGTAAAGAGCAAACACTAACGATAGTAATCATAGCACGCTTAACCTCCGAGAAATAGACCGAAGGCTTTCACACTCAGGGAGCCAAGTGCCGGGTACATTGGATTTGAGGACTGAAACATTGGTGTTATTTAACGAACCTGTTATGGGCATCAATCTGGCGGTCCACGTTATTGGCACTGTGGCGAATGAAGGAATAGGACTCTGTATGGAGTCAGCGACGCGAGGTTATTGGGAGGAAGGCTTACATGATGGCAAAAACGGATTATTAGTTCGGAATATTGGTCACAGGGCTGTAAGCTCGAGTCATGAACTTGCTGACTCTTTCACGCTCGAAGAAATTGGTCCGACAAATAGGTGCACAAAAACGCGGCCGATATCGACTCGGTCGAAACTTCAAGCAAATGCGACTGGCCTTATCGGGATACCATTCGGCTGGACCTCTTCTCGTGAGGCACAGCAGATCTAGATCCAAAACCTCCATCTGACTTTCATGTGACTAGATGTCGAAGATTGATATCGATCTGTTACTCCCGACAACACTTCTCTGCAAACTCGGCAACGAAATCCGCTACCAGTTCCGGTTTACTGACCAGAACTTCGTGACTCGCTGCACACGTCAAAAACTCAATCTTCCTCCCGCTTCTCTGCTCCGTCTCCTTGATCATTGACCTCTGTATTGTTGGCGGTAAAATGCGATCCAGCTCACACACCAGGTACGCCATTGGTAGCACAGGATATGGATCATTCGTAAGCGGCGACGTCAGAAACGGACACGCCGTGAGCTCCTTCGCCAACCTCTCCGCCTCCTCAGCCGGCATATCATGAAAGAAATATTCCGGCGCCCTGTTCGCCGTAGCAAGACCCGATTTCTGCCCCCCAAAATTGTCAGTACCGACATTCCCACCACCACCGTCACAACCATGGCAACCAGGGGTCAAATGACTTACATGAAAAACCACCCAATCCGCCTCCCCCTTCTCCTCCTCGGGCAGCCCCCCGAAATACCCCCAAACACTCTCCCCCCTCTCCACCAAAAATGCACTGATATAAAACACCCCAACAACCCCTCCTTCCTTCCCCCCCCTCCTCCTCACATCCCTCTGCAGCTCCGGGACCACCGCCTCCGTCGCGCTCCACCCCCCACTCGAATGCGCCACAACGAGCACTTCCTCCCCCTTTCCTTCCACCAACTCCCTGAGTGCTGCCTCCAGCACCGCGGCATCCGCGGTCTGCGCGGGGTACGGCTCCTCAGGCGGAGAGTCCCGCTCGGCAAGGTACTGGGTCAGGGAGAGATGCTGGTAGTCAGCCGGGATCAGGCGCATTGGATCGGCGGTGGGGAGCTGGGGGCAGTGGGTTGGCAGGTTTTTGAGTTGGAGGGCGGTGAGGAGGGGGGAGAGGGTGGCTGGGGTGTGGTATGAGCCGTGGGCGATGAGGATGCTGGGGTGGTGGAATTTGGGGTTTAGAGACATCGTTTGAGATGGCAAATTATTTTTGGGGATGCCCTTTTTGGAGAGGGGGCGGCTGGTTGGGCGTTGGGTTGGGGATATAAGGAGAGTGTGTGCTCGGCCGATGGGGGCGGAGGGTTCGGGTGCGATGGTGAGGTGCGTACGAAGTGGTGATGGGGTAATGTTAACCTAGTGCTAGCAGCTAGATCAAGTTATCATTACATTAGATTGTAGTAGCTCTAAGGATACAAGGTCCACGGTTGATTGTATGTTGGCTTGCTGATCTTGCCAATCGTTGGCTGGAGTGGGCATAGGCGGCCTCGTTGAGCAGCGAGACAAACTCTAAGACGCCTAACTGCAACAGTGTTACTTTTCGCTACTAGCCAAGTACATAATGGGGTTTCCCCGGAAAAAAATTGGTTGCATAATATGGACGGGTGGCCTTCTAAGATCGCCTACTGTTGTTTTTTGATGACAAATGGTTAAGCCACCAGAACTACGACCAATAGTATACCAAATCGCTACACTAGTTGCAAACGGCTGATCCAACTGCAGATAGTTGAGGTCGAATGCGGGGGGCCGGATACATGGCCGTCTGATGTCCGCTGTTCACAGAGGTATATCACAAAAGGATAGTATGTCCTGGGGCAATAGCCGAAATCAGTCGCTCTGCAGTCGTGTACCAAGAATTCCTCAATGGCATTATGCACATCGGCATCGCCCTGGAAAAACCTAAGCCTCAGAGGATTGACATGCGCCAGTCCGATAATTGTACAAATCCTACATACATACCAGAATATGATACAGTTCATCCCCGCAATCCCAATAAACACGGTATCATACAAGAATCCTATATCCTTAATCGCACGGTAGCCCTCTCCAGCTCGCCCACATTGCCCATACCAGCCAGGCTCCACTTTTGGCTCACGAATTGTTCGTCCACTTTAGCCCTAAGCATTCCACTCTCGGCATAGTACTCCATGATAGACCTAGCCTCCTCTTTGCTCAATCCTCCAGATTTTATCACAGGAATGTCCTTTAGTGCCTCCATGACCCGCCCGTCAATGTTCTTGTAAGGGTTCCATCGAGGCATGCTTTCTGGGTGGTATTGCTTGGCCTCGGCGATCTGAACGGAGAAGTCGAGAGCGGGGGTCGCGGGTGCATTGGACTTGGAAGTCGCGGCAAGGATAACACCACCATTGGGAAGAGCAGTCTTGCTAGAGAGAAGATCCACAAAGTGGCGGACCAGCGTCAGATCGAAGGGATGGATAGGCTTCAACTCTGGAGAAATGTATGCGGAGTTCCTCATGATGTGGGCCAAGTTGTCGGCTGCGAACAAGATGGGTGGACGATTAGGCAGAGTAAGTTCCTTCCATAGAGCCATGAACACGGGCCAGGCTGCCTCAGGGTTGGCTACACCGAGTTGGGCCAGCTGCTTCAAGTTGGCGCCTTTGGGCAATGGCACGGGTAGCTCTGGGTTCGTAGTCACAGGAATGTCCTTGGCGAAGAAATCCGTGTTCGCTTTGAGGATTTGCGTCAGGAGGTTCGCAGTGTAGCTGTTTTGGGTGTACTGCTGGGGTTGCGAACCGGGGAGCGGGGCGTAGTCGGTGTGGGCATTGGTAATGTCCTGGCCTGCAAATTTGTGAGCGACTTGGAATTGGCACGTCTACACTGATACATACACTCTGGGAGGTTGATTACCACCCATTGCCGCAACAGAGCAATGCTCAACCCTTGGAGCACCAACGTGCTCTTTCCGCTCATCTTCTCACCAGTCAAGATGCGACGAACGGTAGTCTTCTTGCCCTTCTCCGATGCCTCAACTTCTTTGATTAAGCTTGCCACCTCTGCCGTCTCCTTGCGAATCAAAGTAGCGGGTCTCCTGAAGAGGCTCCATCCCTGTGTGGTCTTGAAAGCCTCGAGCGCCCTCAGCGAGTCGACGAGGGGATCAGGCAGGCCTCTGACTTGGCCCTGAATGCTTGCATCCAGCGCACTGGCTTTATCCAGATCCTTTAGAGAGCTGACTTCCAATGCGTTGTTGTTGGTGAGGACGATGCGCTTCCGCTGGGCCTTGCGTTCGCCAATTCCCGGGCGCTTGCCGGAGTCGGCGGAGGCTTTCTTGCCCTTCTTGACATTCAGAGTCCTTGTTCCCTTCTTGGGAGCGGAACCGAGCGCCTTCTTCTTCATGTTTGGATTGGCAAATCGCGTGGCCGACGTGGAAAAGCATGCTGTCTGGGGGGCTCGCAGGGTGCGCGATGCGAGCGAGGCCAGGGGCGAGCGGTCGAGGGTGCGCTGCGAGAAGCTTCGCAGGCAGACGGGGGAGGCCATGATGGAACGAATGGCGGCGCAGGGCTCCCGCAATGGTGAATTGGATGCCCTGATCGAGTGATGAAGTTTGCGATGGACTCCAAAAAGCTCGGAGGTCCGGTTGGTGGGCTAAGCTGGATGGGGCTAGCGCAGTGTCCCGCGCCGCCAAAAAATGTCTAAGAAATTCTGCCTCGCAGCTATCGCAACCACCGCATATCAGAAATCGAAGCGCGCCATGACCGACATTGACATGAACGGAGGCATTGAAGTGGACCATACCTCGCCGCGCACACAGCTTGCAAACGACATCTCCGGAGGCGCAATGGACGTGACTTCCATGGCCGACTCGACTGCGACGAGCCGATTGTGCGTTGCAAGCCGCCTTGCTTCCCAACTCTCTTTCTTCTACTAACGCCCCCCGCAGGCCCGTCGCCGTGAACAAGCCCACCCCCTTCACCTTCGACATCGGCAACCTCGCCGCCTTCGACCCCAATCCCCTGCCGCACGACGCAGACGAAGAGACGCTCGCTGCCACGGCCCGCGATGCTGCGCAAGCTCTGATCAACCAACTGCTCGGCACGTGCGAAGTGAAGAGTAACTCCGATGGCGTTCACCTGGTCCTCCCAGCGCCAACCACGCAGCTCCCGCGTGAGAAACCCGTCCCAGCCGAGAAGGAAAAGACCAAGTGGGAGCGCTTTGCCGAGAAGAAGGGTATCAAGGCCAAGAAGCGGGACGGCAAGATGGTTTACGACGATGCGACGGGAGAATGGGTCCCCAAGTGGGGTTACAAGGGCAAGAACAAGGAGGGCGACTCCGAGTGGCTCGTCGAGGTGGACGAGAAGAAGGAGCAGCAGACCGGCGAGGCCCACGACAAGAGGGCTGAGGGCCGCGCCGAACGCAAGGAGCGCATCAGGAGGAACGAGAGGAAACAGCGCGCGAATGAGCGCAATTCTCGTAAGACTGGCTGAAGAAATGGCCACCTTGGACCTGGAGCAGGGCTGAGTTTAGCATTGGGCGGCGTTCATCTGGAGTACTTGTCTGGGCGGGCGCATTCGGCTCAAAAGTCACGAATCCATTCATGCACGTGGGCATGCCGGTACCTCATGGCGGGGGCACCATCTCGAGCACGGCCGACAGCTATTGGACCATGGGGACCATCATACGGGCAATCGTTATCATACGCTTCCATATTGAACATAAAATTTGAGATGAACCCAACTATCGAGTACGTCTGTGAAGAAAAAAAAAAAAGTGAGGAATGGAGATGTCGTGATTCTTACATGGTCATCGCAGCACTATACTAAACTACAAAACGCTCTTAACGTCCTTCAACCCGCCCAGAATCTCCTTGACGCCCTCTCTGACTTCCTCTACGATCTCGCCGGCACCCTTGACCTCTTTCACCAGGCCAACAGCAGCCCCCGCATACGTCGTCATTCTACCCTCGACTCCCCATCCAGCATCCCCCTTGTTGACTTCCTCCGCATAGAGCCTCTTATTCTCCTCGACATCCAACCCCCCCACCGCATCCTCGAAACTCTTGTTGATGACTCCCCGCGCGTTGTGCGTGTCCGCCCACACCGTCTCCCTAAGCTCATCATACACCTTGGTCCTAATCGTCGTCTGCCCCCCATCCCCCGCCCTCAAAACCTCCTCCTGATACCCTTTGGCAATATTTGCCTCCTTCGCCGCCAAAAACCGCGTCCCGAGCACCACCCCACAAGCCCCCAGACAAAACGCCGCCGCCGCCCCCCTCTTCTCCGCGATCCCCCCCGCAGCCACGATGACCGGGCCTTCGTAGCCATCCTTCCCCCCAGTGGTGGTGCCAGAAGCAACCTCCTCAGCCACCGCATCGCACACCTCGGGCACGAGGCTCACCACCCCTGCGCCCCTGACCAGCCCATGCCCCCCCGCATCCGTCCCCTGCACGACCAGCACGTCAGGCCTCACGCCCGCCCTCAGCACGCCCCTCGCCTCCGCCACGCTGCCCACCTGCACCCAGACGCGCGTCTGGGCGCACGCCTCGCGCGAGCGCGCCGCCCACTCGGCCAGCGAGGCTGGCGACGACGCAGCGAAGAACCAGACCGCGGCGGGGCGGTGTGTACGTATGGCGTCGAGGGCGGGGGCGAGCTGTGCGCCCCAGTTTATGAAGCCGATGCCTAGGGGGAGGGTGTTGGCGCGGGAAGGGAGGGGAGGGGAGGAGGGGGAAGAAGAGAGGAGGGAGGTTGCGTGCGTGAGGTGTTTGTCTAGGTCTGAGACGTCGGTTCCGGCGCCGATGAAGCCTATGCCGCCTGTTTGGGGGGTGGTTAGTTGGGGTGTTGAGGGGTTGGATTAGAGGGAATGTTGTAGGGAAAAGGGAATGTAACAGCATGCGATATATAGTCAAACACACGCCAAAGATGGGAAATGGTACGCCAGATGTTGATGAGAAACACGCATACCAGCCTTTGATATCTCAACCGCCAGCTCCGCCAGCGCAATCAGCCTCATGGGCGCCCCAATCACGAGCGGCGTCGAGATCCATGGATAATCCTCCTTCAGCCGTGCAATGTGCTGCTGCAGCTGCAGTTGTGCCATGACGTATGTATACTAGCTCTTTTCGTATTTACCAGAGTGAACGATTCAGTCGACTACAAAATTTGCCCTCGTCGTCATCTTCCATTGAACGCGACTCAAACCAAGCTTTTGTACGAGGCCCAGCGTCTACAGCGCATGCGCGTGCCGTGGAGTCATATTGCACAATTCGGGGTCCAGACGTTCATAGTCAGCCGGTCCACCGCGAGTTGGTGTTTCTCCTCGGCTCAACTGAGGTCGGCTTGCCAAATCGGAGCCTTTTCGGGCGGGTGCCATTACCATCACGTAAGTCCGCAACACGTGAAGGATCTGATGCTGGTAACCGATGGGCAAGGTTGTCGTGACTAAAAACATCCGCTATTGGAGATTGTTACCATATTTGGTATGATACATTGGCAGACCACTTGCTACATTCTAACCAGCCCATACTTGGACTGATGTGGGTTGTAGATGTAATAATATCCTTTCCAGAATTTCGACGCTTCGCTGCATATTTCCCTTCCCTTACTACCCTAGTATCTATACTCCGGGGGCGCACGCGCAGCAGATAGAACCGACGATGTTGGCCGAACGCTACTGTAAGATGCCGATGAGGAGACCCGAGAATCAATAGAGATCACAGAAGTTTGACGGACGTGAGCGTTCGGCTGTTCCTGGTCTGCATCTCTCATATCCTCATCTTTGTCAACAACTTCTTGCTCGTCATGCCCCATGTTTACTTCCTCATCATCGCTTTCGTCTTGCACAGATGCCGCATCAGCGTCGATAGCTGACATGCGCATAACGAATTCTTTTTGGAGTTCCTTGAGCCAAGCTGACAGAACCTCGCCTTCCATGGCGCCATTCTGAGCCTGCACAAGATGTTCCTTGAGACTGAGTATCAGTTTGCGGCGCCGCTCCCTGATGACAGTCATTGAAGCCTTCTTCTTTTTCAGCATCTGGCGTTCAAGCTTGTGGGCGACTTCTGTGGCGCGCTCAATGACCCCAGGAGGCAAAGGGACAACTCGCGCCATTGCGAGTCCATAATGAGTCTCTTTCATCGGACCATCTGATACTCTGTAGAGCATGGTCATGGAATTGGGATTCCCCATCTGATATGTGTTAACTGGTTCTTCACAGGGAGGTGGGCACATACGTCAACAGCGAGATGCAAATTCACTACTCCACTTCGCTCTTTTAGAACCTCTGCAAGGTCGTGGAAGTGAGTAGCAAACCACACAATCGCCTAGGTATACGTCAGATGAATCCTGCCAAGGAAGGAAGCAACTAACTTTGCTGTCTATCAATGCTTCAGCTATGGCAATTGCAATAGCAAGACCGTCACGAGTGCTCGTACCCCTGCCCAGCTCGTCTACAATAACCCTAAGGTTAGTTAGCCATGAGAATGTTTATCAAAGAAGACCATAATCCTTTAACGAAACCAATAACCTACAGGCTACGTCTATTGATGTTGCGCAAAATGAAAGCAATTTCTCTCATTTCAGCCGCAAACGTCGAAACGTTGGTCTCGATACTGTCATCCATACCAAGTCTTGCAAAAAGTTGATGAAAGATTGGGAATGAAGCGTATGTGGCGGGAACACTGCTACCCATCAGCTGCGATATCTAGGTTCACGAGAGCACGTACTAGCTTCCAATTTGCGCCATGATTGACATAAGAGCGACGGATCTGATATACGTGCTTTTCCCGCTCATGTTGCACCCGGTAATAATAGAAAAACGTGATTGCTGTGAAGCGTATGCATCATTGGGTATGAATTTGCTTTGCATAATCATCTCTTTGATCGGGTGTCTGCTGGCCTTGATCGCAAGCGTGTCCGTGATTTGAGGGCGAACTTTGTGGCAGTCAGAAAGGGCAGTATCATCGCATAATTTTCCTTACCATAATCGTTTACGATAACCTTCTGCGCAAAGGCAGACAGCTAAAGCTGGTCAGTATATTAGTAAATTAAAGTGTTGGAGCGCCCAGGTACCATGTCTAGCATCGCGATAGCCTCACATATCTTGAACAGAGCCGACATGTGAATGCGCACTTCCTCTATAAGAGATTGCACAGAATTATCGCCTATCATATCAACAAGTGAGTGGCTTGTAGGCAGATGACAGCTTACTCATTAGTACCACTTCTTGGTGAGCAGTGTTTATCTACGTATATGGGTCAACCGCGAAGCGAACTTTAGAGCAAAGGTACAGACCTTTTGATTTCTCTTCAGTAGCTCCACAGTCTGGCATTCAATATTCCGCTTCTTGCGAAAGACATTGGTGAAGATTGGAGGGAGAGTTCTGCCTTCCAGCTCTGATTCAGCGATTCGGATATAGAAATGGCGAGCACCCTCGTATTTTAGCTCTAGTTGAATACCGTATTCCTCTTTGTTGGCATTAGTATATCTCTAAGTGATGGGATTTGAAAAAGAAATACCAATGAGCTCAGTAGCATGTTGATAGGCATCCTCCATTGCCTCTTTGTAGGTCGTACGCGCTACATCAAGCAGCCCGTTCATACCGGATTTGACAGCATAATTGCGTTGGTTGCGGAGTTCTAGGGGCTGCTTCGCGTAGGCTGTATCCTCGTTTATCACGCAGTCGATGATCTCTTGGACAGGCTTTATGTTTGCAGGGGCACAATACTATTCGATGTCAGTAAGGAGATTCGCACTAGGTGCCAGCTCAGCCCACCTCACGAATATCGTTGAGCATACTGCACCTTGCTCCGGTGAGCGCCTCATAGATGGGCTTTACGGAAAAGACGAATTGTTTCAGCATGATTACTTGGTTGATACTCTGTTCGGTAATATAGATGTCAGTCTTTGTTGGAATGACGATAAGCTACCAATTAATTAGTCAAAGAGAGTACCAAGCCAAAAGATGAACCTACAGCTGTAAGAATCCTATCCGCGTCAAGTGCATTTTTTAGGGCTGACTGTAGTGTTAGTGACTGTTCACCCGTGAGGATGACAAAACGAGCCTGCACGAGTTGCGAAGAACATTTCCTCCTTGGTAGTAAGCTCCTCTATCGCATCATAGCGATGGCCAAGTGTTGTCGGCTCGGTGAGAGGTTGCAGGATGTTGCTTCGCAGCAGTCTGGATCCCATTGGCGTCAAAGTCTCGTTGAGTAAGCCAAACAAACAGTCTTTTGATTTTGCGTTCTGGATATTCTGCACCAGCTCGAGCGAGTGTATGGTCGACACATCAATCATCATGGACCCCTCCGAAGGTTCGTATTTGATTCTGAGGGAATGAAACGAGAAAGTTTTACCCCTATTCAATTCAATGTGCTTGAAAACCTGGGTTCACATTAACCAGCTGGAGTGTTGGGGTTCAAAGAAGAACCCACAGCTGCGATACAGCAGACAGCATAGTAATTCCCAGAGACGGCAACTTTGATGGCTTCAACGTCATCCTTGAAAGCGAGCGACTGTACATATTCGACACCGGTTGATTCCACCCAATAGCGACGGTCGAAAAGAGAGAGCTTACTTCCCATGTCTAAGATGTTCTCTTCAATGATGGAGAACAGTTTGGACTTTGGGCTGGCTGCAGTTGACATGATGAGTATCTCGGACGGACCATAGACCTTGAGTTTGTGGATTGTGTTCACATAGGTCTGGCTATCGCAAATCTGACAGAGCACGGCTTCAGCGTTATCGAGATTGACGAAAGCCAGTCCAACCGTGGGAGAGATGCCTCGAGACTCTGTGACAGCGCACACAATCTCCTGGGCTTCGATTCCAGCGATTGTCGAGACACCAGTTTTTGGACGAGCCGTCCCAGGACGACCAGTGCTTCTGCGTGTTCTGGGACGAGGCGTCATAGTTGTGTTGTACTCACCATAGGTATAGGATGGATAGGACATGGACTCTGAGGGGCTATAGGCCGTAAAAGCTGGTCTTGGCTGAGCCATTGTAGTTAGCAGAGCTGCTAGTTTAGTTTGCGATCAATCTGATCCTCGTAACATGCTCTTCTCTTGAGCAGGGCGAGACCAGAGTGTTATGAGATGGGGAAGGTGATGAGGGGCAGGAACGCGCTGGACCATGGCCCTCGCTTAGCGCGTCGGCCCTGACTAGCGCGGCTTATCGATAACGAAATTTTGTAGATTTCGAAGAATGCCCGCACTTGTGTCCTGCCCATCCCCCCCCGACCTACCCGTCCAGGAATTTCGGTGAATCACCAAGCGGTTCTGTAATCGATCGATATGGCCACCCAATACCCACCCCCCTCGAAGCGCCAAAAGCGCGCACAGGCAGAAATCCAAAGCAAACAGCAAGATATCGACAGCACGATTCCCGATGGCACTGTACGAGTGCGCTTCGTTGACCAAGCGACCGGAGAAAGCGGCGATCTTCCAGTTCTGACCGTCCCCCTATCCCAAGCATCGACGAAAAATCTTGAAATTTTGCTCAACGAGCTGAAAGAGCAGGGCGACGACAGGATTCCCTACCGCTTCTTTCCCGATGGTGCTGCAGAAGCCTTGGGAGACAAGGAAGATTTGTACAATGCTCTGGTGAAGCCTGGAAAGGCCTCTGCGGAGAGTGAGATTGTGTTGCAGTATGCTCCCCAGGCCGTCTTTCGAGTCAAGGCGGTATCAAGATGCGCGGCAGCGATTTCTGGACATGGAGAAAATATCCTAGCCGTCCAATTTTCGCCATCAAACTCGAGTAGAATGGCCAGTGGAAGTGGAGACAAGACAGTGAGGATATGGGACTGCGACACGGGAACGCCGGCACACACGCTGAAGGGACATAGTCGATGGGTGCTCGCTGTCAGCTATTCGCCAGATGGGTCGCTGCTCGCGTCTGGGGGCTACGACAATGAAGTGCGCATATGGGATCCCAACACGGGCAAACAGGTTGGAGGCGCTCTCAAGGGTCACACGAATTTCATCACGTCGCTTTGCTGGGAGCCGTATCATCTACAGGAAGCCAACCGACCCCGTGTCGCCTCATCGTCAAAAGATGGCACCGTAAGAGTGTGGGATGCGGTAGGAGGCAGAATTGACTTTGCGCTGTCGGGCCACAAGGGGAGTGTGACATGTGTCAAATGGGGAGGCACTGGTCGCATCTACACGTCGTCGCACGACAAGACGATCAAGGTCTGGAATGCTGCAACAGGCACGCTGGTGCATACGCTCTCGGGGCATGCGCATTGGGTGAATCACCTTGCGCTGTCGACCGACTTTGTGCTGAGGACGGGATACCATGATCACACACGAAAAGTTCCGGCGACGCCTGAGGAGAAGCTTGCGAAAGCCAAGGCGCGATTCGAGAAGGCTGCAACGATAAACGGCGAAATCGTCGAACGTCTCGCGACTGCGTCTGAGGACTGCACGCTCATCCTGTGGACCCCCCTGAGCAACACGAAACCCGTCACAAGGATGACAGGCCACCAGAAACAGATCAACCAAGTGTGTTTTTCCCCGGACGGTGCCCTGCTTGCATCGGCTGCATGGGATAATCACGTTAAGCTGTGGTCCGCGCGCGATGGCAAGTTTCTTTTTACTCTCCGGGCGCACGTCGCGCCCGTGTACATGATCAGTTTTTCGGCAGATAGCAGGCTGCTGGCGAGTTGCAGCAAGGACACGACGCTCAAGGTATGGGACCTGCGGACGGGCAAGCTGAAGGAGGACCTGCCTGGGCACAAGGACCAGGTGTTTGCGCTGGATTGGAGCCCGGATGGAGATCGCGTGGGAAGCGGAGGAGCAGACAAGCAGGTGCGCATCTGGAGGAACTGAAACGTAGTGTGTTTCTTTTTTGGCGGAAGCCCCTTCCAAGACTCTGCCTCTTGATACCCATCAGTCTCTTAGTCGAATTGGAATTGAACAAGCTGTTGGCTCGAAAATTGTTGTTGGGCCAGTGCCCTCGGGTGTGTGCCGTGCCAGTGCCACGGAAGGATTCAGGTCGCGGGCGTCGGCCGACCAGAGACGTCATTTGGATATGCCCACAGGGTAATTCGGCGTCGCTCGGGTGATGACTTGCAGCGGCTGGCGGCCGGATGGCGATGGGTGACAGGCCATGCGGTGCGGTGGGTGGGATTGCAGAGGAGTAAGCGTTGTTAATATGCTGGCTGCATACAGTGAACCGACGAGCCAGCCGCGCTCGTGAGCACAAGTGAATAACGGAAGGAAGAGGCAAAAAATGGCGCTGTGCACAAGAGGCTTGCATCCGACAGCGGTGAGGGGGGGCCTGGATGAAATCGACGAAACGGCGTCGCAAGAGGACATGGGCCAAAGCGCCCCCCAGTCTTGGCCGGGAAGCTTGATGGGCGATCCCGGGGCTCGACTCAGTGGCCATCCCACGCGCGCCCGGCTGATTCAACAGCAAATTGGCCGGGCTTGGGCGCTTGCGGTTAGATTGGCAATGGGCAATGAGGCATTTGTGTCTCGCTTCGGGGGGTCTTGGGGCGGCCGCGGCAGGTCTCGCGGCTCTCTCAGCACGCCTGGCAGATAAGCATCCACCATGACATAACACATAGCAACGACACAGGTCAGCAGACTAGTAGGGGTCCACGAGTGGAGCCGAACGGTTTGGCGGGCGCTGCAGCTGGAGCTGGCGCGAGCTGCGGGTTGGCCTGCGGGCTGGGCTGCGGGCTGCTGCGAGCTGTCGGCGCCGTTGGGGAGTCGAGCAGAGAGGAGCAAGCTGCCGGCGGCGGCGAGGCAGGCCGCGCGAGGTGGCCGGCCGCAGCGCTCGTCGCGCCCGCGTGCCATGATCTCTCCAAGAGGCTTGGGCAAAGGTACAGATGGCGCCGATCGAGCGGCCAGTGCGGTGCAATGTGATTCAATTCCCTGAGCTGGCCCCCGCTATTTCGTGATTGGCCGTGCGCGGCGGTCCGAGCTCCCTCGGCCGCCTGTGAGGTGCAAGGTAGCAGGCTTCTGCCCTCAGCAACCCTCCCGCCTTTCTCGCACACTCTGCGTTTCTCTCTCCACTCTCTGTCAGTCCGGCCTCAATCGTCTCTCCAGAGCTCAGTGCCCCAGGTATGTGCCTTCTCCCGTTGCCACGACGATCAATTGCCCCAACACCCCGACCAAGCTATTCTCGGCCAACCCGCCGAACCCGAGGCGGTCTTGTCAAGTCCCAAACAAAATGCCTCATTTGCGCAGAATTTTCGGGACCCGCAGCCTTAAAAGGCGGCTACTCGGCCTCGACCTGATTTCGTTTTCGTTCTTAATGCTCTGTCCCGTCCGCTCATCGAGTCCGCTCCTCCCCTCCTGCCCGCGACGTCTTGTGGATTGACCTGCGCCGACCTGCTAGCTTCGTCTTTGTCTAACAGCTACCTAGCTAGCTTCCAACCTCGTCGGACTTCCCACCTAGCCTCCAAGAACCCGATCAGAGTCCCAGAGGTATGCCATTTCCCCTTTCCCCGGACCCATTGGACCTGTGCGCACTGCATCGCGTCGACGTGCTGCGTGCGACAAGCATCGCGCCAACGCGTGCTCGCGCGATGCCAGGAGCCAAGCTTCCCAAGCCATTTTTTCCTCTCCACATGGACAGCTTGCAGCCCGCTCAAGCTCTCCGTCCGTCCCTCCGACCCATCTTTTCTGACTTGCTTTCTCCAGACGCAGACTACCAGACGCAATGGCCGCCATTTCCCTCGTCGCCCGCAGTGAGGCTGCTGCTGTCCACCTCATGAAGCGCCAGAACTGGGCCCAGCAGGAGCCTGGTGTCATCGTCGTCTTCTGCATCGTCGGTGCCGTCGTCCTCCTGCTCCTCGGTCTCTTCATCCAGAAGAAGGTGAGCATGCCCCTGCCACCCTTTCCCTTTTTTTGTTTTTTTTTCTTTGCCGTCGCGAACAGCCAACTAACCATGCCCAACAGATCACTGCTCGCAAGGGTAGTTCGTAAACGTGATACCCCAATTTAATGACACGAGGAGGATGTTGTGATGGAGATGAGTGGACGACCGTGTAAATGACAGGAGGCACCAATTGAAATGTCGACGCATCGCCAAAGAGATGGGCAAGGGGTCACCCATCTCTGGACAAGTCTTCCCGTCGACAGAGCCCGTCAACCCCCAGGACGTGTATATCTGCGCTTTGTATACCACGTTTGCTTGTTTTATGAAATCCCTTCACATCGTGCTGTGGAGCGGACGCTGGATTGAAGGGTCTGTGATAGTAATAATTTCCTTGGCGGGATACCTCAACAGCATTGATCAATACATTGAATCATCAAGAGCAACCTCAACGTCCCTTGGTTTCACCCCGTGCCACCAGCCACCGCAGATGGCCAGCGCCAGCAATGCTGACGTAACCTTTTGTCAACACTTTACCCCAGCCTTTTTGAGAGAACCGGCGGGTCTCCGTGCTCAGAAGTGCACGCTGCGCTACGTCTCTAATGCATGTCAGACTTCCGCTTTGTCGCGCCGCCTGCATTACAAAGCTGTACCTACCCAAGGTACGGTACAGGCCAAAATGTACCGGACACCACGTGATTCACTAGCCCCATGGCTCCTGCCCAACCCAGCCAAACATAAGCACTTGGCGCCACCTCCTGCTTTTGCGCCCCCAACTCCCAATTGACCCCGAACTCGAGCATGGCTTCGATTCTATCGAGCCTCGCGCTCCATCCGTCTTACACTCACCACCCAGTGCGCGCCGACAGCCATGCAAGATCGCCCAGACACTGAGCCGGAGATCAAATACCTTGTCGAGGATCTGTGTGAGGCGTTCCAGGAGGGTGTCGCCGTGTTTGACGCCCGGGGGATCAAGAGCTTGGTGTTTGGGAAGGATGTGGCGATTGCCGAGGCGCTGCGGGGCAGCTTTGAGAAGGGGTTCATGGAGGTCGGGGCTGCATATCGGAGATATTGTAGACAGGCAGGGAAGCATTTTGCGTATGGCGATTGTAGGTGCCGCCTTTCTTCTCCCTTGGTTGCGCTGGCTCAGGGAAGTGGCGCAAATCGGGGGTCATTGATACGATTTCTTCCGAACGATGCCGGCTGATAGGAGGTGCCGTGCAACCATATATGAATTCTTCGTAAACTGACCTTCATCAGCGGCATTGCAATCCAAACTCGCACGCCAACTGTACTCTCTTACAACCGAAGTAGTTGAAGTAATTCAGAATTCTTCCGACGATGCCATCGCAGGCATTCGTCCTCTTCCGGGCTCATTCCAGCAATACAAGATTGTCAGCATTCCTGGCCTTATTCGAAAGACAGAGTCAGCGAGACATGCATCATTGACAATACTCGAGTCTCATTTCGATCACATCTCGACATGGGCTGTTGCAATACACACGCTCCCTCCTCTTCCTAGCCCAGAGCAATCACTGGACCTTACCGAAGTACATGAGGCTGGGGGGTTTTTCAAGCGAATCAAATCCCCTTTTCATCGGCGAAAGTATTCCTACGAAGAATTAACTGACCCTCACCTCTTTCGACTGGTTAGAATCAAGACCGATCGGCCCTACGTCACGTGCGACATTGAGATTTTCCATCTTCGCGATCCGCCTCCGTTCCAAGCCCTAAGCTACTGTTGGGGCAAATCTGGGCAAAATTCGGACATATGGTGCAATGAGCGTCTCTTCAAGGTATCTTCGAACCTCAAAAAGGGCCTGCAGCGACTCCATACATATAGTGCATGGCATGCGTCACGCTCAGAATGGTTTTGGATCGACCAGATATGTATAAACCAAGAGGATTTCGCCGAGCGAACTAACCAGGTCCGTTTGATGAGAGCTATATATCAGCAAGCCCAGAATACAGTGATATGGCTTGGCCCTGACGATGGGAACGCGGGCGCGGCACTTTCGCTGACAGCAGACATATACCAGGTGGCGTCACACAACGAGGAAGAAGAGCTGCCAGATATGAACACGTACAAAGTTGGAGACACTTTGGCTTCGCCGAGGAAAGTTGAGTTGCCGCCACCAGATGACAAGAGATGGGCAGCCCTACCCCGCTTCTTGGAGTTGGCTTGGTTTGAGCGATGCTGGATCATCCAAGAAGTCGTCGTTTCCAAGGGCGATCCCATCATGTTGTGCGGTGGGCACCAGTATCTCTGGCCTCGCTTCCAGAAGGCGATGGCGTGGCTCACTCAGAATGGAGGACGACATCGCTCGGAGCGACTTAAGCTCATCAACAGCATCTCGGACCTTTCCTCCAGCAGAGATGTATGGGAACTTCAGAGCCTGCTGCACCTGACACGTCCGTTCCTAGCAACAGACTCTAGGGACAAGATTTTCGCCCTCATGGGTCTGGCTGGAGAGATTGAGAGACCAGATGAATGGCCCAGGGAGCTAGCGCCTAACTACAACCGTACGCCCCGAGATGTATACACTGAAGTGACACATTACTGCATCCGCAAGACAGGTACCCTCTCGATTCTTTCGCAGGTTGATCATCTCTACAAACATACAGACCTTGAGGACCAAGACCATCCCTCCTGGGTCCCGCAATGGAACTGCCAACCCACAACCACCAGCCTAAGCGCCTTCTCCGTCTCCCGAACCGAAAGGGGCTGGAAAATGCTCACCGAGAGATTCAATCGCGCTTCAAAAGATATGCGCATAAGCCTCGACACTCCCAAAAACTCCTCCGTCCTCCGCCTCGCCGGCATTAAACTCGACACAGTGGAGTCCTGCCTCCGCGCCGCCATCCCCCCTCTTCTCCAGCAAGACTACTCTTCCCAATCCTCAAACCACTCTCTTCCAAACATCCAAGATTCCAGAATAGCTTATTTTTTGCGAAAAGTAGTCCCAGAGTACTTCGCCCTCTGCCGCACACACCTCCCCCACCTGCCCGCCGACTCCCTCGCACACACCTTCCTCCAAACCACCACCGCAGGCCTGACCCCCGAGCACACGAGCGCCAAATCCGAGCCCCTGACGCACTTTTACGCCTTCCTCGCAGACGCGCAGCGCGACCGCGACGCAGAATCAGAGTCCCGGCCTTCATCGAGACACCACTCCTCAGCCAGTTCATCCGTCTACTCCCTCCGCACGGCACTGAAATCGAACCTCAGCGTCTCAACGCTGAATCCCGGACTCGTCGCTGCGCGCGACGGGAGCGCAGAGTCGCTGCCCCTCTTGCCCTCGCATAAGCATGTGCGGCCCCAGCATGCACCCCGCGCTGCGACTTTCCCGGCGCAGCCTGTGACGGGGCATGGGGGCGAGGGAGATTCCTCGAGGTATGCGCTTGCGCTTGCGCCGCTGTTGCATCGGAGGCTGTTTTTTACTGAGGGGGGGAGGTTGGGGCTTGGGCCGGGGGGGATGAGGGATGAGGATGGGGTGGTGGTTTTGTTTGGGGGGAGAGTGGTCTATGTGGTTAGGAGGGTTGAAGAGGGAGGGGAACAAGATGGAGGAGGAGGGGACAGGTGGATGTTTGTGGGGGAATGTTTTGTGGATGGGTGGATGGCTGGGGAGGGGATGGCGGAGGAGAGGGGGTGGGAGTGGTTTGAGTTGGTGTAGAGAGGGCCATAATAAAGTTGTATAACCACTCTATATATTCTGTATATAAGAGCTATAAGAGCTATAACAAAAAGCGCGAGCCTTTTGTCTGCGTCGGCTTTTTGTCGCGTACGTTATCGATAGTATTTATATATTTCTCTTAACCCTCAATCGGCACGAAATCCGGATACCGAGCTCCAGACACCTTGAGCTTGTCTAGCGTAGCCTCTAGCTCTGAAAGCTCTGCATCTGTAATTTGCACATGCTTCGAATTTTCCTCAATCCTAGCAATAGATGTTGCCCCTGGAATCGGAATAATGGTCGGTAAGCCTGGTCTCCTGGAGATAGCAATTGTCCAATTGATGGCGAGTTGAGCCAAGGTGCAGCCCTTCTTTTTCGCCAGCGCTTCGACTTGATTGGACAGTTGAAGGTTGATGGGGAACGTATCCGGCTGGAAACGGGGAAAGAGACGAAGAAGACTCTTCTCGGGGATGTCGTTTACCGACTTGAATTGCCCGGTCAAAAGGCCGCGGCATACTGGAGAGTATGCAATGAGAGGGATCTGGAGTTCAGCACACGCAGCAGCAACGCCGTTGCCCAATACGTCCATGGAAAAACTTTGCATGTTAGCAATCAAACGTTAAAAAATGTGCAGGCTAGAAACATACAGAGAGAGCTCGGCTTCAACGGCGACCACCTTGGTAAGTTTGGAGGCTTCACGGATTGTCGATGCCTTGACTTCCGAGAGGCCAATACCCCCAATCTTTCCAGTCTGCACATACTCCTTGTCCAAAACACTGAACGTGACGTCCAAGGGCGTATTCTGGTCGCGTCGTGCACACTCGAAAATATCAATCTTTTTACGCCCCTTCAAAAGAGCGAGACAATTGTCAACCGAAGCACGGATTCCCTCTGGAGAACCGTCAGGGTGGTGGCCTGCAGCTCCAACAGCGCCTTTGATGCTCAAGACTACCTTGTCGGCATCTTCTGGGTATTTCTCAAAGTAGCGCTCGAGAAGCACGAGACTGTTGTAATCGGGAGTGCCGTAGAACTCGCCGCCATTCCATAGGTTCAAACCATTCTTGAGTGCTGACTTGAGCGCTGCGAATGCTTCATCCTGCGAGATTGGATCGGGACGCCATGTCAATCCTGTATTTTATGAGATGATGATTGCCATTCTGTGAGTCCCTCTTACCCATGAGACCGTAGCCGATCGCGCCAGTTTCTTTTCCCAAAATTGTTGGCATTTTGCTGTGAGAGTTGAATGAATAACTCGAATGAAATGAATATGCAATGGATTTGCTTCAGATATATCCATCTTATCGAAGAACAAACGAACAATATAAATGCTCTGCCTCTCATAGCATGATCGTATGCCCGAGTGGTGATCCCGATATGGCCGAGTTCCCGAAAGAGGACCACACTCTTGGCATTCGTCATCGGCCGATGCCCGAATATGCTTTGGATACTATACGACTAACTATTACCGTATGCTAGAGTTAATATTTGAGAGATATGGCTATGTATGAATCGAACGTACAAATACCATTGGTTTTGCGACTGGTGGCTGTTCATTACCTAGACACTGATAGGAGCAAGAATCTTCATTACTATGACCACCAACGGTGTCCAGAATGCCAATGGCATCCAAAAGGCAAACGGCACTCAGAAGAAACCTTCGACCAGCACCAAGGTCTGGGATGCGTTGTCGCTATGGCTCCCCCAGCGCAACCCTGATTACGATTTCTGGTGGGGTCTAACGGGACCTCATCTCGCCACAATGCTTGAAAACGCTGGTTATGCTCCGGAAAAGCAGTTTGAAATGCTTCTATTCCATTACCACTGGAGCGTAAGTCATGTTTTCATCCTCAACGCCCTCCCCAAAATGCTAATAGCCGTGGAAGGTCACTTACCTAGGACCGCGACCGGTTCCAGGCCTTGCCCCGAAGTGGAAATCGCTCCTAGAGCCTGATGGCAGCCCCATTGAATACTCTTGGAAGTGGAACACAGCCTCATCTGAGCCTGATGTCCGCTTTACCATGGAGCCAATCAACGAGTTTTCAGGAACGGCACTCGATCCTCTGAACCAACAACCCTCCTTCGAGCTGCTCCATCGTCTTGCGGAGAAGCTGCCTTCGGTAGATCTCACATGGGTCCACCACTTCTACGCCAATTGCTTTGACCACGACAAAGCCAAATATGCCCAGGAGAAGGCCTCTGGTGTCCCCATTGTGACGACAACATGCCTCGCCTTCGAGTTCGTCCGCGAGGGACTATCGCTCAAGTCGTACTTCCTCCCGCGCAAGCTAGGCCAGAAGGGGCTACTCCCTCTATCCGACTGGGAGACGGCAATCCGCCAGCTCGACCCCGAGAACAGGGCCCTCGACGCGCTCCTCGACTTCCTGAGCACAAGCCCAGAAGGCAAGAAGATGAACCCGCTCAACCTCGCCGTCGACGACGTGCACCCGTCCCAGTCGAGGATGAAGTTTTACCTGCAGACCCCTAGCACCAGCTTCGCCTCGGTGCGCGAGGTCATGACCATGGGCGGGCGCATCGCAGGGCTCGAGAAACAGCTCGCCGAGCTCAGGGAGCTCATCCTTGCGGTCACCAGCCTGCCCGCGGATTTTGCAGACGATGCCGATGTTCCCGTCGAAGAGCGGTACCACCCCAAGGTCAACGGGACCATCGGGGAGGTTCCGGGCCAGTCGGGGTACCTCTACTACTTCGACATCCGGCCTGGGGCCGAGATGCCCGAGATCAAGTTTTACACCCCGGTGAGCCGCTATGGGCGGGATGATGGCACGCTGGCCGAGGGGCTCACGGGGTGGATGAAGAGTAAGGGTCGGGATGCGTATTGTGAGGGGTATCTGAGTATGCTTCGAGGGCTTGCAGAGCATAGGAGCTTGGATGATGGGAAAGGCTTGCAGACTTATGTTAGCTGTATGTTCAAGAAGAATGGGGTTTTGGATGTAACGAGCTACATCTCTCCGCAAGTCTTTCATCCGGGCAGGGTTGCACAGCGAGAGCAGCGTTAGATAGTCTTGTTGGTAGGCCATTGAATTGGATGCGGTTGAGTCGAGAATCGTGTTTTCATTGTGAAGCACGTGAATTGATGCCCATGAACTCTTTACCGTAGCCATGCTCGAGAAAATTGTGTTACATGTTTTAATCACTACCTTGTTTGGCCGTGATTCTGCCTTCTTTAGTTGTTATTTTGGTTGTTATTTTGGTGGGCGGTGCTTTTGCTTGAATGTTATACACTTAATTTTTTAAAAAAACTCGATATTATTCGTTATCATAAATGCTGATAGGTTTTTAAATTGCGCGTCCATCTGCTATGCTTAAATCTAAGAGCCTTTGGGTAGTTCAAATCGGTTGGTAATGTTTCGACACTAAAGACAGTATAATAGCTCAATTAACGCCTTATATCCAAGTACCGTGACTTTGAATCTATGCCAGCTTATAGGACGACTCTATACATGCGCTCTTTAGAAGTATCAGCTATCTATTTAGACGCGAGATTATTTTCACGAATATTTGAATGTGACGAATATGGTCTCTTTCTTCTGCGTGTGACTTGTATGATAAAATCATTAGATGACGTGCTGGTAGAGCTTATAAAGTTGCCATTTAAATTGAAAGAAAATTCCAGTGTATATATGATATCTTTTCCCCAACAATGCAGTTGTATCTGTTGATAAAAATATCATTTCTAGTCTAAAGTTTTGTCTAAATCCCACACCTTCCCCCCACTTCATTTCCCTAATTCAATCTCAGCCGTTGATGCTACTCCCTCTACTCATATCTACGTTAAGCCTTTCAAGTATAATTCCATCATCCAATGTTTCATAGCTCTTGTGTATGCGAGAGCGGCGCCTCGTCTTCGAAAGTGATTGGGTTGAAGTAGCTGAAGCGTCCATTTGGATCGTACTTCTTCTTCAACCCGCGGAGCTTCTCCAACCTCCATGGCTCATACCCGTAGATTGCCTCCATAGGCTCATCTCCAAACGCATAGTTGATATACGTAGTCGGGCGACGACCAGGCTGGCCTTCATTGAACAGCTTTCGCGTCTGCATGCCCCATTCGATAGCAAAATCATCCAGGCTGGGGTTGGGTGGATATTGAACATTTATGGCACTATTAAAGAGAATTAGCGGTTTTGGGAGAATTAGGGGCGGGGAATACGGACACTAGAAGTTTGTCGTCACGCAAAGCGAATGCGGACTCGGCGGGGTCGATGTTATCGACACCCTGTAGAGAGTAACCCTCCATCACAACAAAGGAGTATTCCAACGATGGGTCATGCTTGACCTTCTCGGCAAACAGGTTGAAGATTGCGCGCTGTGCAGTAACATTGTATTTGACGAGTCCGGCGTCAAACTGCATGTGCTGCAGGCCCTTGCCGCAGATAGGGTCCTGTGCGGAGGTGCCTTCGTTCGGGGGAATTTGGGGATACGGAAGATTGGCAGCACGGACATTGAATGGACCGAGTTCATCGAAAGGCTCGAAGTAAGGCCTTGCTGCTTCCTCTGAACCGATGTACTCGAAAGACCAGTGAATGACAGGCTCTGTAGTGCTTACTTCGGGGTCGTTCCAGTATAGCGTCCAGTGGATCAATTCCGGAGGCTGCTTATCGCTCAATTCGTTTAGTAACTCGTGGAAACGCTCTAGCTTGTCCTGGGTAAAGCTGTAGATCTTGGAAAACCAGGTATCCACTTTGCGCGGGTGGATCTTGGCTTCAAAACTCGTCACAATGCCGAAGTTGTGACCTGCTCCCTTCATACCCCAGAAAAGATCCTTGTGGGACTTTGGTGAGACTTGAACGAGAGTTCCATCGGCAAGGACAACGTTCAGACTGAGGAATCCATCGCTAATGAGTCCATAAAGACCTTGCAGCCGGCCATGTCCTCCACCAAGTCCGGGGCCCAATAGTCCGACACATCCGCAGCTTCCAGTACCTGTAAAGTATAATCAGAGAGGTATTCAAATAGCCAGATTCTTTCGTTTTCTTACTAGTAACGTAGCCTTTTTCCCACAATTCTTCTATGACTGGGCCGCCATACACACCACCCCCAAATATAGCCGAGTTACCATCAGGCTGGATCTCAACTTGACGCAACTGATTCAAAGATATTTGAATTCCATTGAACTTGCCCAAGGTGGCCGTGGATCCATGTCCGGTATTGACAGCTAAGAAGGGCACATTTTGGCTGTTCGCATATTTGACCTGAACCACCGTTAATTATTGACTGTTGCTGTTGTACATAGGTTTAACAATTCCCAAGCACATACAATTTCTGAGACGTCTTCGTCCACTCCTGCCTCGACGACGAGGTTGACCGTTGGGGCTTTGTACCATTGCCATCGAGCAGTTGCGTCTTTGAAGCGCGGGTCGTCCTCTGCATAGACGACTGCGGATTTGGATAGCTTTGGGCGAAGTTCGCGCTCAAGATCCTTGGCTGTAAGGTTTACGCCTGTCCCTGAAAGTATGTTGAATGGCCACTGGGCGGCAGAAGAACAAGAAGGTAAGGTGGCAAGAGCCAGCGTAAACGCTGCAGAGACGGACGGTAGATGCATGATGGCTGCGTGATGTCCTGAATGCAGAGCATACAGGCATTGTATATAAAGTCTCTATGAGGATAGTAATTTCCTGTAGACATCTTCATGTATCCGTCACCGATGATGTCGGCGATTCGGGAAGCTGGTTTAGTGGGTAGTCATCGGGAATGCGGTGATCTGCGTTGACTAAGCTGAATTAAGCAATGTCGCGAGAATGCAACTTCTGCTGTACAGCCTACCACACCTCAACAGAAACAGTATCTGCCATATACCATACTATCAAAATTTTCCTGCACATAGAAAGGAAGGAATAGCAATGATGAGTAGAAAAATGCACAGCAAATTGTTGATGCAGAACCCCGCCCCTAAGCGTGCGACGTTTAACCACTAGAGTTATAGTGTGTGGTCTCAATAATGGGATACAGCTAGTCTTTTCACCGTCGCATTCGTCGCGTATTCTACAGTCTCTCGACGTACAGGTCTTTAGAAGGCCAACTATTTATCTCAAGAGAGGAGTTGACTAGCTTTTCCGCCTCAAATTGGATTGCGTACATATAGAGTAGATTATTGCCTTTACTAAGGTGTGTGAGCAAGGTTTTATTACCTTGAGTATTTTATTATACTTTCAAAAGGCTGGTTTACTGTCCTTCAGCCAAATAGCGGTACTATCTACTCTTGAGGGGTCCGGGTCTTCTCAGGACCGACCCACACCTTCTAGAGAGGAATTCATTCTCAAGACTAGGCTATCAGCCAGTTCTTCTCCTGAAGAAACTGATGTTTGGAATATAAGCGAGGAGCTAAAGTGGCAACCTTGAAATTTGTTGCTCTTTACCTCTCCCGTGAAGTCCTGAGTTTAAAAGGATAAATGAATACAACAAGATTAGGGACTCCAAAAAGCAAGCAGACGCACGGGGACTGTCCTTAAAAAGTTTCTCAGAGATACAAGAGATTCTGGTAGTAAAAGATCATATGTCTCTAGTGCTAAATGCTCTTCTACAATGTAGCTAGATTTGTTTTATAGGTGTCGCCTTCACCCATTGATCCCAGTATATCATGAGAGCAAGATTCTCTGCCCTCCATGGCTTCTCAGGTGTAGTGCTCTCAAAATCAAAGCGTCGGAACATCTATCAACGTCAGCAAAAGCTTATGTAGATCTATATTCTACAACAAACCTCTAAGCATAGCTTTTGCGTCATCAGCTGGGCTACGTTTTTGCCGAGGCATTGCCTCGCCCCATAGCCCCAACTCATAATATACTTGTTCATCTCTCGGGAGCGCTCTTCGCTCTCCAGCCACCGATCTGGGTTGAATTGGAAGGCATCCTCTCCAAAAACGTCTCGATCACGATGAATTACATATGGATTGGCTGCAATTTCCGTGCCGGCAGGGACGTATTTTCCGTCGATTTCTAACCCGCCTTTTGATACAAGACGGGGTAGAACAATGGGCGTAGATGGGCTGAATCGAAGTGTCTCTTGTACGCAAGCCATGAAATAGGGTAGCTTCTGAGTCTCCTCGAAAGTAGCCACGCCCTTGGAGAGTTTGCCGCCGGCTTCGAATTCCTGGATTTCGCGTCGAAGACGTCCGCTGATGACAGGGTCCTGGATCACATAGTTCACGAACGGTCCGATGAACGCGGCAGTCGTGTCCGGGCCTGCGACCATGAGAACAAAAGCCTCAGCCTTGATCTCATCTTCTGTCATGTAGCTTCCGTCGGCGTTCTTCGCGTTCATCAAACTAATGACTGATTAGTGATCACTGGAATCACCTCGCTTGGTGTGTTATGCACCTACTTGTCTAAGAAGTCGCCGTGGCTCTTGGCATGACGGGCTTCGAATCGTTCTCTCAACATATCGTCGCGGTACTTAGTCTTCTGTTAGCATGTGCTGAATTGCAGTCAGATGGATGAAATACCTTCATGATGGTACCGGTTCCAGTCCCATCGCCCGGGCTAGGCATAAGGTAGTTTCCAAGAATCGGCGCATTCATAAAAGGGTTCACTAAATTTGGCAGTGCAGCTACGAGGCCCGCCATAGGCGCCATGTTGTGGAAATGCTGGATCAGTCCCTCAACATCCTTTGCTTGGTCGACGAACCCGACCGATTTCCCGAACGCCATAGCGGAAATCGTGTCATACACAAACCATCTGAAAAGGACTAGGTTAGCTCCACATCTTCGTTGAAATTTTCTGGGCCAATGCTTACTTGACCCATTGTGACATATCCAGCGGTTTTCCGGTCTTTACATAACGATCATTAAACTGCCCCATCAGTTTCTCGATTGTGGCGTCTACATCAGACTCCATCTTTCTCAAATTGGAGATTTGGAACTACAGCTCAATGATCAGTTCGAGCACACGACTGCCACGAGGAGGGAGCGAACATACTGAAGCAGCTACACGCTTCCTCTTTGCCGCATGCTCTTTGTGATCTTGAGTTTGGAAGGGTGGTCTCAGACGGCCTAGCACACCAGGGCTATAGAAGTCCGATTTGTCGGCATTGCGATGATAAACCACAGGCACCAATTTTGGGTCATTGAAGACCAAGTGATTGGGTGCGACGCGAATGACAGGCCCTTCGAATAAGTGAGTATCTTGGTATGTAATATTGCTCTGTGTGGTGCGCACCGTATTTCTTATGATATTCGATACCACGTGTGTGCGACTCCTTGGTGGCCAAAATATAAAGCTTCCAGAAGTTGGACGTTGATGCCCAAAATGGACCTGGAAACTTGCTCAAGGGATGGAAATATCGCGAATGGATGCAGCTCAAGATGTAATAGGTGAGCCATCCAATCACAACAGTCTTCAAGATTAGCCATATAGCGGCGTCATCATGCCTGTTGTATTTTGCTATGACAGCAATTCCGGTGGTAAGTTTGCCAATAGCTCGAGACGAATTCATGGTGGAAAATGACGAACGATTCTATGAATGTTTTCGTTTCTAATTGCCAGTCTATCGATGCGAATGAAAGGGGTCTTCATAGTTAGATCGTTCATATACGTCCCCGCTTCGCCGACTGGTCGCGGGGAAACGGCCATTCGGGATCGGGCACTTCACTCCACATCTGACAAAAGCGAGCGGTATATCATCAGTAGATAAAAAATCAACATCGTATTTCAGAGGAAATACAATTGCGGCAATTGAAAATGACATTACTCATCGATGGCGTTGCTCTTGTCACGGGTGCAGGTGGGTGTCACTTAATGCCAAGAAAACCCCATGACTAATAGAGCTATGATAGGCAGTGGAATTGGAAGAGAATGCTGTATGGCTTACGCCTCTCATGGTGCGCGTGCAGTTGTCGTGGCAGACTTGAACTATTCTGCGGCCCTCGAAACGGCACGCGAGAGCAAAATCCACGCCACGCATGCGGACTATGAAGCGCTCGCGATAGCAGTCGACGTGGGAGACCCTGAAAGCGTTGACCAAATGGTAGCTGCAGCAGTTCAGGCATTTGGTCGCATCGACTACAGTGTCAACAGTGCTGGCGTTGGCGTTCAGAAGCCGGCTCCCGTCGATGAGGCTGACCTGGAGGAGATGAATCGATTCTGGAAAGTGAACGTGCTGGGGACTCTAAACTGCATCAAGGCGGTATCAAAGATTATGAAGCTCCAGAAAGTCAGAAAGTCAACCACGCGAGGGAAAACACGGGATGTGGGCCGTGGAGTGATACTCAATTTAGGATCCTGCAGTTCTTTCATGGCGACGCCTGAGATCGTGCAGTATACGACAAGTAAGCATGCAGTCATGGGTATGACCAAAAATACAGGTAATTACGACCATATGAATGAATCAGACTGTTTTGGGGCGTAAGCTAACCATTACACTGCTACATATAGCCTTGGATTTAGCGAAGCATGGCATCCGGGTAAACGCTATTTGCCCTAGCTGGGTGGAGACGCCTATGGTAAATGCAGCGGTGGAAGGAAATCCGAGTTTGTCAAAGCTTATGGAGGCCTCAATACCCATGGCTAGAATTGCGAAAGTCGAAGAAATTGCGGACGTTGTGGTGTTGATGACCAGCCCACTCTCGAGCTATGTAACGGGGGTTGGTTGGATTGTCGACGGGGGTACAACGCTGCAGCTCCATACATGTTAAACAAAATCCACATGGCCTTGAGTTTAGATTCATACTAGAATAAAATAGTGTTACAAAGAGACACAGCCTACTGAATAAGAATCGCAACGTTTGGAATATAGGTGCGCATGTTTAACCATTTGTAGATTCATCTTGGCTCAGACAGTAGATAAAACGACTCTTCCGCGATGTGAGACTTGACACAAAAAATGGCCTCAGGTGGACGATAATTCTACGGTGCTTTAGATTATAAAAGCATGACTCTTCATAATTCTTCTACGTAAAACAACCCAGCCCAACCACCAACATATGTGCGTTGAGGGGTCTTGAATTGTGGAATTCCACAACAATTTCAACGGTTATTCCATTCAAGTCTCAATTACGTAAAAACATCATCGCATCTGTTAACTCATGAAGGTGAAAGTATAGACCCTCAAGATCATAGGTACAGCATGAACAACGTAGAAGCACGTGTTGCCATTCCAGACAATTCTATTAGATAATTAGCATTTCCGAGAGAGCGTCAATCCCGAGCCAGTCATCCACGTATGCCCGAAATTCCCGAGCATCCACTTTAACGTTCCCAGCAAGACTGAAGCATAAAGGGCAAGAACGCGTGGTGGAGATAGGTTCAAAGTCAAAACAGGGACGCCTTGAAACAAATCTTTACCTGTCAGGTCAGTCCTCATCATACGTCAGCGACATTTTTTCAGCCATGGCACCTCCTGGACCAGTCTACCCTCAGGGTCCGATCGGCCGTTTTCCCGCCGAAGATCTGCGGCATGCACGTCGCTTCATAACGTCACACAACAGCAGTGGTCAAGGCGTGTTCCTGAAGGATGATGATGGCGCCCACCATCGAGTGATGGTTAACGGGAACGCCGTGGCCAACATCATCTACAGCACGAATGCCAACCCTGTCGACATGAATGACGACAAGGATCTAGCCTATGCCAGAGATAACGAGGTACGCGTCCCTAGTACCCTGCACAGATATGTGGGTGGAGACTGGTTTCTAACTTGGCGCGGGTATGACAGCCCGGGATCCATGTCGCCAACGGCAGTGTGGCACGCTTGATCGACTTCGCACCAGGGGTCGAATCTCCCCTTCATCGCGCCATGTCCATCGACTATGGGATTGTGGTCGAAGGCACCTTTGAACTCTCGTTGGATAGCGGGGAGAAGAAGATCATGTTTCCGGGTGACATGAGTAAGTCCCGACCCAAAAATAATCGAGAGGTTGTAATGCGGCGGCACCCCCTTCGATCGCTTGCACATAAGCGTCGCACAAGCCTTTGAGAGGTCTTGTTTCGCAACCACCAAATCCTACGCTAGCAGTCAGGCCACGGGAGGGGCGTACTCGCACCGCGTTCCGGGAGGACTCCTTGCCCCGCATCTTCCTCTCTTTTTTTGGTAAATTCCCGAGCCAATCAGAAGGCATCTGACAGACCCTAGGCGTGAATCGCGGGACGATGCACAAATGGCGTAATTGCGATCAACACCGAAGCGGCCGTATGCTTTTCGTCTTGCTGGACGTGAAGCCGCTCAATGTTGGAGGTGAAGTCCTTGGAGAGGATTTGGGTGACTTGGCGGGCGAGTACGCGGATCTGGGACATAATTGAGGAATGCAGAGGCACTTGCAATCCTTTGAAATCATAGGTTACTGGATTTTGAGGTGACATATTTTTTGTATCCATCTATCAAGTAAAGCCATTCTTGACTACATTTGCCCATTGCTCCAACCACATGTGCATGCATTCACAGGCCATTACGTGTGCTGAATTGTTTGGGCCTTGGCGAATCCGCAGCTGCTTGATCGAGTCGCTCAACTGTCCCAAAAGCCGCTCCAGCTTTTGAAAATTGAGCCAGAATAGATGTTTCTTGAGCTGATGTTCTTCTTCGACTTCGATCGGGAGCTTTCCCCACGTCAATTTTGGAGTCGCACTCCCTACCGAGTCGTTCCTAGTGGCTAACGAAGCGGCCGGGGCCAATGGTAAATCAGCCCCCAAGATTATTTCGAAACCTTTTATGATGCGGCCTACGAGCAGTAGAAAGGTAACGATTGCTAGTTCTCCTGTGAAACAGGTGCAATTTATGCAATCCTGGGAGATCTGGATAGCCCGTTTGATTATGGAGAGCTGAACATCGACCGAGCTGCCACTAGTATCGGATAGCAACAGTGTGGATGTGAGCTCACTGGTAGCGCGAGAGATGCAATGGCACCCATCACTGAGCTCTGAAGCCAGCTGCGGTGGCTGAGAAGGGGACTCGGAATTATTTGATAAATCATGCGGCACGAGAGTGTCAAACTGGTCGAAGAGAGCAAAGGGGGACATGGCACAGTTCCCTAAGCTTTCAATGCCTTCATTGCATATGAGGCTGGGTAGATTGAAGTCGGTTGAAGAAAGGTTGTCGATAAAGTTGATTGAAGGTTGATCCGAGCATGTCTGTGGCTGGTTGCTGGCCGCGGCTGCCGTACCTTCAGTGTCTTGAAAGGATGGGCTTAAAACGGATGAGATACTATGCCGAGCCGATGGATTCCCACTAGATGTTTCTGCATCGGTCGCTGCCGCCGAATCATCTTGTGAGAGAGATATGTCGATGGTGGGCGAAGGGCGTGAAGCTCCCACGCGAGGGGCGGACTTGTGGCTGCGGCGGGACAGACCATACACGCACACGACTCCTTGCTTCTGACACCGCGTGCAAGATGGTTTTGTTTGGCTACAACGCACCTTGCTCTCATTGCAAGCGTCGCAGGATGCACGTAATTTGGCGGCTTTGCCGTCTAGTAGTTGAGGCACTTCGTCGGTCATGTTCATGCGGAGGTATTGTGAAGAATTTACGAGGTGTTGACGGGGATTTGGCGAGGCTCTGTATGCATTACACTTGGCGAAGGAATAGACTTGTAAAAGATGAATTTGATTGCCCGCTTGAGGGGACTGGTAGTATATAACCCGAGTCTAGCTCGTATGCAGGATCAGGGGATCTTCGAACCTGCATTATCGGCTCAAAGCTGGTACATAGCTGGATCCCTTAGACAAGCCACTGGTAACGACCTTTCAATCCACAAGCAACGGTATGCGGGAGTCGCCATGTGGAATAACGTAGCTTGTCCACTTGTAGGATTCTCGTTGCATTAATTGACCCTCAGTCCATGTCAGATGCGGAGACCCACACATGGCCACTTGACTGATGGAAGGATTCATCGTATTGACTCTCGTTCATACTCGTCTCAAACCAGGGCACCAAGGCAATTTAACCCTCAATTACGTCGCTCGCTCGGGTGATGTGGGGCGTCGGCAATCCAACGGTTTCCCGAGCGCCATGTCGGCCATGTGGAATAGTGTGTTGAGTATGGTGTACCCTGTTCCCGAGGTGCAGCTGGTCAAAAATGCGGGCTGCGGCCGTATGAGACGCAGGCGCCCCCCTTCTCTGTATCTTTTCCTCCTCGTTCCTCGTTATACCACAGACAAACCATGAATGCAAGGATTGGAACCATGCTGCTCTGGATGGCAAGCCCGCTCATTGGGCTGGCTGCCTACATTGTCTGGCGGGGCATTTACAACATCTTCTTTCACCCTCTGCGGCACTTCCCTGGGCCGACGTGGGCGATAGCATCCGACTTCTCCAAGCTCTGGATACTGCGGGGCAAGCAACAGCACAGGCTAGGGGTGGCAGCTCACGCCCGTTACGGCCCCGTGGTGCGGGCCGCTCCAAACCTGCTTGCCGTTAGCCAGGCCCAGCTTCTCCCACAGATCTACCACCGCCGAGCAGACAAGACGGATATCTTCACACAAGCAATCCTGGGCGATCTGGCACCGCCGCTTGAGGCACGCGATTGGCGGGAGCATGCTGCGAGACGCAAGCGCGTCGCGAGCACGTTCTTCCAGACAAATCTCCGCAAGCTTGAGAGCGACATGGACAAATGCGTGCTGGAATGGGCGGCGGCCCTAGACACGCGCTTTGCCGAGAGCGGCGAGCGGCTCGATTTTGCGGGTTGGTCTCAGTAGGTATCGGCCCGGAAGGATTTGGTCTGCACTGGTTAACGTCGGACGGTGGATACAGGTGGTTTGCTTACGACACCATTTGCACCCTGACGCTAGGGAAAGCGCTCGGCTTCGTGCGCTCAGGCTGTGATGTGGCCAGTCTGATTAAAAATTTCCACTCCATGGCCCCGTATGCCGCGCTCGTCTATGCGCTGCCCTGGCTCTGCGCACCCGTCCTGCGGAGTGGCTTCCTGAGGAAGCTGGTGCTCCCCAGCAAGTTCGGAGACCAGGAGGCGACCGAGAAGCTCATGGCGGTATGTGGTCAAAGTTCCCCTTACAGGTGCGAGTCGTTCGCTATTGTGACGGAGAGAGGCTGACGGGGCGCGTAACAGTTCCGCAATTCCTTGGTGCAGGAACGCGCTAGCGTAGAGAGCGAGCAGAAGGCGACGCACAAGGGCGTCAACAACGTGCTGGCCGCCAACAGGGAGGACGGCAGCGCCATTGAGCTCGAGGAGACGGGCACCGACTCGTTCGTGCTGATGGTGCTGGCCTCGGATACTACAGCCGCCTTCCTCTGCGGCTTCGTCCAGCACGTGCTGGAGACGCCAGGCGTGCACGCGCGTCTCATGGCCGAGATGGAAGACTTCAAGCACCGGGGCGCCTTGTCATCCCCTGTGGCGACGTTTGACGAGATACAGAAGATGACGTATTTCGTGGCCTGCTATCGCGAGGTGCTGCGGTACCAGCCGCCCGCCTCAATCCTGCTCTCTCGCCTCGTTGGTGACCAAGGCCTGTGGCTGGATGGACACTACGCACCTCCCGGTACCGAGATTGGCGCTAACCCATACGTGGTGAATCGTGACCCGGCTGTGTTTGGCAACGATGCAGACGAGTTCCGGCCGGAGCGTTGGCTCCAGAGCGAGGACCAGACGCAGGAAATGGAGCGGTACATGTTGACGTGGGGATACGGAACCCGTGTGTGCTTGGGGAAGAACATTGCCATGATGGAGACGTACAAGCTGCTGGTGCACCTGTTTCGCAAGTTCCGCCCGTCCCTTGCTGATGACAAGAAACAATGGACGGTGCAGAACTTGGGTTTGTTTGTTCATCGGAACATGTGGCTTCGCATCGAGCGCCGTCACGTCGAGAGTGGGTGACCTTTCACGGGGACTCTCGTCAAAAGACGATGACGAAAAGTAGTCTAGGAGGGAGGAGCCGAGTGGTGTAGTGGTTAGGGAGAAGAAGCTACAGAGGTTGCCTGTGCTAGCCACCTGCCCAAAAGGGCAGCTTGAGCCGACGTCACGTGACTGTTGTTACACAGAGAGGTAGTAGGTGAATTGATCATTGGCCATTTCGTCAGTTGCTACATAGGATATCATCGTGAAGCATGCAACAGCCGGTTTGCTCTTTGCTGATATGATTACATGTAAATGAGTTACTTGTGTTCAACATGGAGTCTTGTCTCATTGCCACCTGGGCAGAGTGAAGTCCCAGAGGTGATGGCTCGGGCAGGGAGCGGATCCGATTGGCCTCAGCGTACTTCACTATACTTTTCACAGCATATCGTTCTCACGCCATCTCTGAGCATTTCCAAGTATACCTACGCATTCCAGAGAGGTACAGTTTCACACAAGGCTATAAGTCCAAAAAGCTCAAGTAAAAACGCAGGGGTCAGCCCCAAACGTGATTTGGAGACACAGATCCATACGCATATTGAATCATATCTGCATCCATCTAGTCTTAGCTAGACCCTCCAGCTCTACCTATTCTCTACACTCCTACACAAATTCTAGTTGGCTGCCTTAGCCCTCACGTCGCAGTTTGTTGAGGTTGAACCAACGAGTAAACAGCCAGTCCTGCAGCTCAGTCAGCATGATATCTAGGTATCCACAATCCCATAATATCGAACGATCGACTTACCCAGAAGGTCCTCGGCAAGAGCATGTCGCCCCAACGCACAATCGACGTAGTGGCTCCTGTCCAAAACCACGCCCTTGGCCGGCGTTTCCCAATTTCCTTCACCACTGCTGCCGCGTACTCACCCGGAGTTGTCGTGTCTACAGCCATGAATCAGCCATGCCTCATCTCCTTGTATTTTTTCAACTCACTCGGTGACCTATCCACATGACCAGAAAATTCTGCTTCGAGTGGTTGGTAAAGAGAGCTGGCAGGCAATTTTCGTCCTTGGTCGCGCTTCAAGATGTTGGTCTTCACCTCCCCGGAAATGACATTGACAACGTCGACACTGAATTGCGTATCAGCTACCTTCAAATTACCAGTCAATAATTCCTTACCCCAAAGGTTTCATTTCTACACGCAGAGTATTTCCCCAGTGATGCAGCGCCGCCTTGGTCGCATTGTAACTCGCACCATACACGTATGGTACAATGCCACCAACACTGCCAATATTGACAATTTTCCCATGCGCTGCCACTAGTAGCTGGTGGAAGAAGTGCACCATGCGCATGGGGCCGAAGACGTTCACAGCGAACATCTTTTCCACCTCGCGTACGTCCGTATCAATGGCCGTCATGGTATAACCTAATCTCTCAGCATCATTGAATAGTGGAATTTAAGAGAAGAAAAGCCCTCCGAAGAAATGACTTACATATGCCTGCGTTGTTCACGAGCACATGGAGTTGGCCGTTTGTAATACTGGTGACCTTTTTGCACAACCCTTCGATATCCTCATCTTTCGTCACATCCGCAGTAAACGAATGGATACCGCATTCAGTCAAATGCGTGCTTGATTCGTGGGGCAATAATGTCGTTATCACTGTGTACCCCTTCGCTTTGAATTCCAGCGCGAGCGCATGACCAATTCCACCATTGCCACATCTGTATGATCGGTTAGCAACCTTTCCATGCTACTTTTTCCGTGATAGCTACCCCGTAATTAGTACAGAAGGTGTGTGTTCTCCCATGGTTACGAAAATAGTGGCGTAAGAGTTGGACAAGTTCAATTCCGTTTGTGGGCCATGACGACTGGCTTGTACCTGTGGACTTCCCGAGCATCCTCAGTCGAACGTGGCAACGAACCGAAAAGCCGAAGATATTCCCCAAGTCTCTAGTCGGTGATGGAGGTACATGCCCGATGTGACGTTCGCTCGGGGTTTCCGTTGCCGAGACGCGTGCGGGAATCCAGGCGCCGATCAAGTGGACCCTTTTCCGTACCACTCTTAAACCACCATATATATATATTTAATGCTATATTTCGCCGGAAAAATATTACAAAAATACATTTCCTAAAGCTCAAGAAAATCGTTTCAAGACTATATACCCAGCGTCCTCTCTCCAGTTTCTAGAAATGGCTCCAATGATTATGTCGGACGACCCTAGCGAGGGCTCATGGAGTCCCATGGATTCAACACCTCCTTCACCTATATCTATGCCCAAGGAGCCCTTGGCAATTTGCGGTCTTGGTGAGTTGTCGCTTGTAAATGAGGCAAGGACTATCGGCGAGGTATACTGATGACTTGTCACCCCCAGCTTGCCGACTACCAGGAGATTCGACATCACCACACGCCTTTTGGGATCTCCTTTCCAATGGAAAATCTGGAAAATGCAATGTTCCCAAGTCGCGCTTCAATGTGGATGGCTTCTATCATCCTAATGGAAGCGAACGACCTGGCAGCATGATGACCAAGGGTGGTTATTTTCTTAATGAAGATACACGCGAGTTCGAAAACAGCATGTTCGGCATCAACAACCTTGAAGCTACCTATATGGATCCTCAACAACGCAAGCTACTTGAAGTAGTATTTGAGTGTCTTGAAAACGCAGGCGTGCCACTCAATGCCGCCTCAGGCTCCAACACAGGCTGCTACGTTGGAAATTTTACTTTCGACTATCTGGTAATGCAGAGCCGCGATGCCGACTACCTCACCCGTTACAACTCCACGGGCATGGGCACTTCAATCCTAGGCAACCGTATCAGTCACGTCTTTAACCTGAAGGGTCCCAGTCTTGTCATTGACACTGCATGCTCCTCCTCGTTGTACTGTCTACACGTAGCGTGTACCGCACTAGAGAATCACGAATGTGATGCTGCTATCGTCGCGGGCGCCAATCTGATCCAATCTGCCGAACAGCATATTGGCACTATGAAAGCTGGCGTTCTATCAGCTACCTCAGAATGCCACACTTTCGATGCTTCTGCAGATGGCTATGGTCGAGCGGAGGGTATTGGTGCTCTTTATGTTAAGCGACTGAGCGATGCCATTCGAGATGGAGATGCTATCCGGAGTGTCATCAAGGGATCTGCCATCAATGCGTAAGTTATCTCCATGTCCTCATCTAACGTGTCGACAAACGCTCATTCCATCACAGAAACGGCAAGACGGCGGGCATTAGTCTTCCTAGTGCCGACGGCCAAGAAGCCGTGATCCGGAAAGCTATGAGCAAGGCTTCACTGAGTCCCGAAGATATCACATACATCGAATGCCACGGTACCGGCACCAAGGTCGGAGATGCCATTGAGGTAGAAGGCCTCAGTCGCGTCTTTCACCGTCCGGCAGATCGGCCCCTCTTCATTGGATCAGTAAAATCAAACATTGGACATTCAGAGGCAGCAAGTGGTATTGCAGGCGTCATAAAGTCCACACTATCCTTGGAGAAGGGCCATATCCCTCCTACATATGGCCTGAAAAAATTGAACCCTAAGCTAGAGCCCTTTAAAGATGGTATTTCTATCCCCACAGAGCTCATAGCGTGGCCTGGAGATAAGAATCGCATACCGAGAATTGGTATGTTTGTGCCCCGCTTCAAATCAGCCGCGAATATTAACTTTCATCAAGGTATCAACTCGTTCGGCTACGGTGGTGCTAATGCGCATGTTATTCTGGAGAAGGGTACTCCCCTCGGTCTACCCCCTACAAAGCGCCCCTTTGTGCCACAGTCGTCCCTTGTATTCCCACTTTCTGCGGCCACTATGACCTCTCTTGAGGCGCGCGTCGAGGATCTTGCCAGGCACGATTTTGGTAACACGAACATTCTGGACCTGGCCTACACACTTGGCTCTCGACGCACCAACTTCCAAACGCGCGGCTTCTTGATTGCAAAGCAAGCAATGGGTCTCAATGAATTGTTTACCACGCAAAGCATGACGAAAGGAATCGCAACATCGCAAGGTGTACCACCACCCTTGGCCTTTGTATTCACTGGACAGGGGTCACAGTGGCCAGGCATGTGCAAAGAGCTGTTCGAATTTCCTGTTTTCCGTAATGTTATCACGGAAATGGACTCAACACTGAAAGGTATCCCACACGCCCCGACGTGGTCCCTACGAGAAGCCATTCTGGACATTGAGAACCCGGACTTGATCCATACACCACAACGATCACAGCCTTGCTGTACCGCTATCCAAATAGCGCTAGTACAGTTGTTGGCATCGTGGAACATCTTGCCCGATACGACAGTCGGACACTCTTCCGGCGAGATTGCCGCAGCCTTTGCGGCAGGCCACATTACTGCAGCTGAGGCCATTGTGATAGCGTATTACCGCGGCCTTTGCGTGTCCAAGAGTGTTAGGGAAGGGGCCATGATGGCCGCCGGGCTCTCTGAAGCAGCGGCAAATGACAAAATTGCCCAAATCGGGCTCCAAAAGCAGGCCATAGTAGCTTGTATCAACTCCCCCGAGGGTGTAACCATCTCCGGCGACTGCGAGGCAATCGATAAGCTGCTAGCTACTCTGCAAAGTGATGGATCTTTCGCCCGGAAGCTGAAGACGGGCGGACAAGCATACCATTCCCACCACATGCTACCATTAGGCAATGAATACCAAAGTCTCCTAGACCGGGTTCTACCAACTCTGGGACCTTCTCGCCAGATGAACAAAGGCGCAAGGGTAATATCCTCGGTCACCGCCGAGCCCAAGTCATCGGACTTCAACAGCAGCTACTGGCGCAGCAACCTCGAGAGCCAAGTGCGATTTGCGCAGGCTATTCACGCAATCCACTCCCAAGCACACCACGCATTCGTCGAGTTGGGTCCTCATTCCTCTCTTGAGCTCCCCGTCAAGCAGACGCTCGCTCAAGATGGCGTTTCAGGATCCCAGGTCCAGTATTTCGCACCGGTCAAACGCAACACAGATGCTTTGGCCAGCGCATTGGGGCTACCCGGAAATCTCTGGATTAACGGATACGCAATTGACTGGACGAAAGTCAACGGACTTTGTGGCCCTGGAAAGTCTGTTACTTCTTCGTTCAGTGTTGTCACTGACCTTCCACGCTACCGGTTCAAGTACGACGAGGTACTTTGGAATGAGGGGCGTGCCAGCCTCGAGTATCGCCAGCGCAAGCACCCTCGCCACGAATTGCTCGGCTCTCTCATCCCCGGTGGAAATGGAGATGACCTGGTGTTTCGCAACATTCTGCGAGTGGATGATATCGCCTGGCTTAAGGACCATAAGCTCGAGGACACAATCGTATTTCCTGGAGCTGGCTACATTTGTACCGCCATGGAGGCCGTCATGCAGGCTACCGACATACCACTGTCGGCGAAGCCATCGTTCCGCTTCTCTAATGTCAACATCCTGAACGCACTTGTCTTGTCCGAGGACGCAGCAGCCAAGACTGAGATGTTTACCTCGCTCCATAAATCCGCCATCACCAATGCGGCGACCTCGTCTCTCTGGTGGGACTTCAGTGTCTCCACATACCAGAATGGTTCTTCGATACCGCACGCGAAGGGTAGCATATCTATTGCAGCGGGTGAAATTCCTATGCAGCCCAAATACGAAGCTCCAAATTCCTGCCTCGAACCAACTGCGAAGCGCACCTGGTACGATCGCCTGCTCAGAACCGGCTTGAACTATGGCCCCGCTTTCCAGCCCATCTCAGAGTTTTCGACGCCAAGCATGAAAGCTGTTTCATTTAGCGGTGCAAAAGCGCAATTGCTGACGACCTATGGCGATGAGCTGGCTGTTTATCCTGTCCACCCGGCAACGCTCGACGCGATGCTGCAAACAGCTATTGTAGCGACGGCAGAAGGCCTTCCGGCGAACCTCCATGCCAAGGTTCCCACTCGATTCGGATCTATCGTGCTGAACACAGCCGCAGAAGGGTTATGCCAGATCAACGCACACGCTCAGATCACTGGATTTGGTTCGGCTGAGACGGGATCCGAGATTGTGACCTCAGCGGGGGATGTGGCTGTTCAGTTCAATGAAGTACGCCTCACTCCATACACCACCGGCACGCAAGTTGATACGGCTGGAGAGCGCCATCCTATGCTACGAAGCCTTTGGAAGCCAGACGTTTACGGCCTAGGCTTGATGGATGTACGAGACACGCAGCTCCACATGGACAACTTTGTCGCAGAAGCAAGCTCGCCTCTGGAAGATGACAGCATCATACGACTTGGCGCCATGCTTGATCTGACCGTCCACAAGAACCCAAGAGTTCGCATCCTCGAGCTTGGCAACGATATCCATGATATCACTCTGGCCACGCTCGACCTCCTCGCATCCAAAAGCGAATTCAAGCGTCTGTCGACTTATACAACCGCCTCGTTCGGAGATGATGGCAGTCTCAATGGAGGCCTTGTCGATTTGGAGACAGGCGAGCGCTCGGAGCCGGGAATTCTGGAAGGCCAAGATTATCAAGTGATCTTGATCCCCATCGTGGGACCTTGGCTAGCTCACCACATGGACAAGATTCGAGACCTACTTGCAGAGGACGGGACTGTTCTCGCGCTTTGCCCAGGTTCGACCACCGAAACTATCACCTCGAGTGCTCTAGCTTCTGTTGCATACCCCATTCACGAAGGAGCGTCATCCGTCGTTGTTGCTAGGAATCCACCCGCCCAATCGAATGCTTCCGCGCTACAGAGCCATAGGTTTTTGATCGTGGACCGAGACCACTATTCCAAGTTGGGTTCCGCCCTAGAGGCAACACTCAAGGACTACCAAAGCGCCCAGGTGCACCACGTTCTGCTATCCGAGCTCGGCGAAAAAGATATTTCAGCAGGAGACATTGTTTTCAATCTTGCAGAGCTCACGAAGCCATTGCTATCAACCATAACCGATGAGGACATGCAGCGAGTGAAGCTCATGACCGAAAATGCGCACTCTATCGTATGGGTTACCAACGGCAACATCACAGAGGGTGGGCATCCCGACTTCGCGCTGGTTTCTGGCCTTTCGCGAGCTCTCGTCCTCGAGCAGCCGTCTCTGAAGTTCTACACGTACGATCTCGATACCTCGGAGCCTGACGTTGCCATGGTCACCCATCGTCTCTTGTCTCTGCTGAACCAGGAAAGCCGCCACCCCGATTTTGAGTTTGCTCAGCGCCGCAACGTCGTCCACGTTAGCCGGTTTACTCCAGACGATGGCCTCAATGCGGCTTTCCGGTCCAAGCAGGGTCTTCAGACCACGCAATTGGCCCTGAAAGATGCAGGCAATGTGCGCCTGGATATAAAGAACGTGGGCCAGTTTGACACGCTGTACTACAAACAACAGGAAGCCAGCTCCTCTATCCCGCCCGGCCATGTTCGTCTCCAGGTCGCGTCTGCTGGCCTTAACGCGAAGGACTTCTACCTTCTTGCAGGCAAGGTCGATGTGCTCAACGCCACATCCTCCAACGAGTACACAGGCACGGTCGTCGATGTCGGTGCAGAAGTGACTGGGTTTTCCCAGGGAGACCGCGTGGTGGTAATGGCGCCCTCCCACTTCCAGACCCACCAGACGGTCCCGCAGTGGGCTTGCCAGAAGCTAGAAGAGAACGATGACTTGGACATGTGCGCGACACTCCCTGTTGTCTACTCGACGGCCATCTATGCGCTCGAATACCGTGCCCGCCTCCAGAAAGGAGAGACAGTCCTCATCCATTGCGGTGCCGGCGGCGTAGGCATGGCCGCTATCCGGGTTGCACAACAAGCGGGAGCAGAGGTCTTCACGACGGTGTCGACCGAGGAGAAGAAGGCCTACCTGGTCGCAACCTTTGGCCTCGAGCCATCCCACATCTTCAGCTCGCGCGACACGTCGTTCCTCAAAGGCATCCTCGACGCAACGAACAATCGCGGCGTGGACGTTGTTCTCAACTCGCTCACGGGCGACCAGCTGCACGCAACATGGCGCTGCACGGCCGAGTGTGGCCGTTTCGTCGAGATTGGCAAGATGGATCTCACGACGGCCGGCCGCCTCGAGATGGATCAGTTCTTGAAGAATACAACCTTCACCGCCTTTGACCTGGCCCATCTGTACAACTCCGAAAGCGAAGCTCTTCATAACGTATGGAATGAGTTGCTGCGACGGACCATGGTGTTGTATCGTGAGGGCAAGGTGGCTGGCTTCGATACGCTCAAGGTATTCGACATCGAGGAGGCCACGCAGGCCTTCCGGTTCTTCTCGTCGCGCAATCGCATGGGAAAGGTCGCCATCAACATGCAGAATGGCAATTCCAAGCTTCCTGTGCAGAGGTTGAAGCATGAGACGCAGTTCGATAGCAACAAGAGCTACATCATGGTAGGATGCTTGGGTGGGCTGGGCCGCACCCTGACGCGATGGATGCTGCAACGCGGAGCCAGAAAGTTTGCCTTCCTTGGGCGATCTGGCCTTGACAAGCCTGCAGCGCGCAGTCTCGCTCGGGACGTTGAGGCTGCTGGAGGGGAGTGCGTTGTGGTCAGGGGCGATGTCTGTCGTGAGGAAGACGTCAAGGCGGTTGTGGATGCGACGACGGGCGAGATCGGCGGTGTGGTGCAGGCCGCCATGGGATTGAACGAGGCACTCTTCACTTCGATGCCTACGGCCTACTGGCACACGGGAATTGACCCCAAGGTTCAGGGGACGTGGCATCTGCACCGCAGCTTGCGCGCATCTGGCCGTGACAATCAACTCGACTTCTTCCTCATGACGTCTTCGGTTTCTGGAAGCGTCGGAACGGCAACGGAATCCAACTACTGCGCCGGCAATCACTTCTTGGATCTCTTTGCCCGTTACCGACGGGCTCAGGGCCTCCCAGCGATCTCAGTCGGTTTGGGCATGATCTCGGGAGCTGGATACTTGCACGAGAATCCAGAGATTGAGGCTTTGCTGCTCCGCAAGGGCATCCAGGCTATCGACCAGGACGAACTCTTGCAGATCCTCGACATCTCTTTGAGCAGCAACACGCTGGATGGCATCCACCACCCATACGATGCAGGTGCAGACCGGCATATACTCACCGGCCTCGAGCCCATGGGTCTCAAGGAGCTGCGCAAAAAGGGTTTCGAAGGCACAAACCCAACGCTCGATGACCCGCGTGCGAACCTGCTGGCCAGTGCACTTGATGGTCAAGAGGATGTGCTGCGCCACGCTCACGACGGCGACCTCCCTGCACCCATTGCTGAGGCCTTGGAAGCAGGTCAGTCACTGCCCGACGCGCTGCTCGATTTCATCCGCCGGCGCTTCGGCAACCTTACGTTGCTCAAGTACGAGTCGGTTGATGTAAACTGCCGGTTTGCTAGCTATGGCATGGATAGCATGATTGCAGCCGAGTTCCGCACTTGGTTCTATCAGAGCCTAAGCGTTGATGTGCCGTTCCTGACGCTTTTGGACAAGACAACGACCTTGAAGACGCTGCGTGATTTGGTTCTTGCGCAGATGGAAAAGTCAGATTAGTAAATTGGTTTTTGTACTGTTTTTCATTGTCATAGACTCATATCCTATTAGCAAAATAAAAGCCTCACTATATACGGTGCACTATACACTAAAAAAAACTTATGCACTAATCTGTATATTTAAGCTGAACATGGGACTTGTACCTATATTTTCATGTCTCGAAATACTAAATTACAATGAGCTCTATCGAACAGTCTTGTAATCCTCCAACTAAGTGTCAAGTTCTATCTTTGGTCCTTTGTAAATAGGCCGTGCACGCAACACCCAATGGCCCATCGACAAAAGCATGATGCCCATGTACACCACCGTAGACCAATTGAAGGTCTGAACAGTGAGAGCCTGTCCAGAAACGGGGGGCCAGAAAGAGAAAAACCAGCCGATAAAGCCATAAAGCAAGGCTATAACAGTGATGGGAATGCCGAGATAGCCCGACCGAAAAGGGCCCCGTGCAATCTTTGACGCCGGTATTGTGATCCTATGCCAGAGCATGATGGAAGCTGAAACCATGAAGCCGGAATAAAACCTGGCGACTGTCAGGCCTGTCAAGGCGTAGAATGCAACTGACGAGCCAAGGTTCAAGAGCGCTAGTAACAGGGATATGAGGGCAGTAACGCCGATAGCGTTGAATGGGAGAGCTGTACGTGGCTCTATCTGCAAGACGAATATACAATAAGCCATTAGAATTCCATTAGGAAAGTGAAATATGTAAACCAGAGGAGATACACACCTTTGCAACCCATCTTGAGAAGGGCACCCCATCCTATCGGGCAAATGCCCAAAGCATTCAGGATGCGGTTGCCAATTGACCAATTGCTAATGATATACCAAGAATATTGATGATTGATACCTTTTAGCGGTTAGTTTGTAATCTGAACCTTGTAGTGCATTTTCAAAAGACTAGGGCTTACCAAGGCAGTAGTACCCGCCACCGAATTGGTAATTCGTAGCAACACCGTAATGAAGGGAAACGAAAACGCGTCTTTCAACACATCCTCTAGCGACCACATACAGAATATAAATGTGACGAAGATTGCAAAACCAGCGCTACCGTTTATGAGTACAGTAAGAACCATCGAGTAGGGAATTACTGTTGCTGCGTTCTCGACCTCTTCGGCTAGTCCTTGTGTGAGCCAAATATTCGCGTATGTATGGTGTATAAAGACTCACCCATGTGGGTTGTTCCATCGACAGCGTTGAATGCCCACGTGATTGTGACAGCTCCGACGAGTACCGACTGTGCGTTGCTCGAGAACCCACCGCCATTGACGAACGTACTGAAGACTACACTTGATGGGGCCAAGTATAGATATGTCAGCATGAAAGAAGAAAACCCTAAGACATAAAGAACCAGTACGAAAGCTTCCAGGCTCGGGAAAATTCGACTGAGAGCTGTTGTGAATAGGACCGAGACCGCCACGATAGTGTACATCAGATAAATGTGGCGGGAGAAACTTCCACTAAGCCTTACCAGTTATAATGTCCTCCCGCAAGGGGAATCCTTGGATAGTCAATCTGTGTGCATGCGCTGAGGACATATCCTGCTCAAATTGATGCTAATTCAGCCATTACAAGAACTTGGGTAAGTACTCCTCCTGCCACTAATGCAAATGCTGCTATAGCGCCAGCCGTACCTCCATTAATCAGTGGGGGAAGCGTTCCTATGACGATCAGCGAACATCTTCATTTGAGGAGTTTGACATACGCTAATGCCCCCTCACAAGTGAGCACTATGGTACCAAAAGTCAGTGTAGATCTTTGAATAATTATTCGATTGTCATACTGAGTATGCAACCTAGACCTAAGATAGATATGAAACTAAAATATCTCTGTGATTCCGCTGACCCATTAGAAGCACTGTTTGTCAGTGTGACTGTAGAGGAGCTACACCGACTAGATATAGACCCTCAACAGTAGCTTCGCCTTTTCGAGGGGGGTATATTGCGTCTCTGGAAGTCTATCATCATCTTCATTGCATTGTAAGTTTACCGATACCACTAAGGAATTTGGTAAACCCTGGTACTTGAACGTCAAAACTAACAGCTTTCCTCTCCGTATTCCCTTGATGTGCACCGCTGACACGTCGTTGTACACATTGAAGGGGCGTGGCGTGGGTAAGAGGCCAGAGCCTCTGACATCAGCACGCCGTACCTGCACCGTTTGGGAGCCGATCGAAAGTTGGGTACTTCTATGGACCGTGAGTAATTCTCCGAAGCTAGTGAATCCGGACAAGCTTAGGCTTCCGGATGAGTCTAGGTCTGAGGAGGTTGACCTCACCGATTATTGATCATTGCATCTATGTTCTCACTCAAATCATAAGATAATTTGTGGACTAATTTTACCCATTACGTTAAGATTGCAGAAAACTAGATCTGATCCGCGATGTGGTGCAATCCAGGTGTGCAGCTCTATGCTGTGCAAAAGTCGCATGCCTTCTGATTGTGATATCTTTCGACCTGGATTCTTCCAGTTTCTTTCTTTCATATCTATATAATATTCTCAAGTCAGTTATATCAGATAGATCAAACTCAAAACAGCTTTCCATGGCCCCTAGGTTACTTATTTTGGGGGAACTTGTTGCAGAATGTACATCGGTTAACGTGCATGCTTTTCTTCGCCAGTGGAATCGGGCGATAGAAAGAACACAGAAAATGAGGTCAGAAAGAAATAATTCTCCATGCCATACGACTTCTGTTCCCTTGCCTATAGTCGTTTGTTGGCCTTTAGGAACCACTTAGATCATAGATGGCGCCTGCAAGCTTAACCGCATTTTCTGTCATCATTTTGCCGCACACTACAAATGAATTATTTTTTTACCTGAGCCATTACTCGTAGACAGAAAGTGAGGGACTTTATTGCCTGTTGCTGACAGACAAGATGAAAAGAACGAATGACGCGTTCGCAGCTAAAATCAGATGAGAGCAGCTATTCCTATTTAGGAAGGTGAACAAGAACTCCCCCGTCAACATTTACTATCTCTCCTTATGCCGCACGGCGGCCTACTTCCACAGACAGCCGAGAAAGCTTTACATTACGAAATCACCCTCGGCGTCTTCCTCGTCGTCACTCTCCGAGCTCGGCGTTTACTAACAGCAAGATAGTGCCCAAGCAGCACCGAGGCCGTACGACCATTGCCTCTTATCTCTCTAAAGAGGCCCCCGCGTATCTCTGATCGGCAGGACGCAGAAGCCGGTCCGCAAGCCTCCTACATAAGCCAGCCTGTGGCACCGCGAGAGCGATGATGCAATCTGAAAGCTTCTTTTCGTGCTCTGTTCCTGCGTCCGAGTTCCCCGCAATTCCCATCGCTGTTCGCTCCGGCTGAGCCTCCTCCCCCTCCATACTCTGCCGCGGCCGCTGTTCGGATCGAAACTAGAATTAGAGAGGGGCTAGCGACCAACTTTCCGCTCGGGTAAATATTGGGGAAGCTATCAGTGGACAGGGATCCCCCACTCCGGTGCCTCGTACAACCCCGTTCGGGGACCACTACTTTCTAAGCTGGTAGCCGGGGTACTAGAGAGCTCCCGGCGGTACTGCCCTGAGATAATTTTATGTAACATATGAGCTCTATCCTCTCTCCCATTCTCTCTTCTTTCTTTGCTTCAATTCCCTCGTTCTCAGGCGCAATGGCTCCCAAGGTGTTCCAATGGCTTCCCAGCCTGTTGACTCTGCAGACTGCCTTGGGCAACCCGCTGTACCATGCGCCATACCCCACGGGATTGCCGTCCATTCCCACGGTGGAAGAGGGCAAATTGGGAGCTGTTGCTTCTGAGAGCGATGTTTGTAGCAGGATAGGCACTGAGTTGCTGAAGAAGGGTGGAAACGCGGCAGATGCAATGGTCGGAACGGTCGCGTGCGTTGGTGTTATTGGCATGTATCACTCTGGTAAGTTTATTTTCTTGATTGTACTATCTCATTGCACTGCAACGAGTGCACATTGGGCTGTATGGCGGCGCTCGAATTGCGGCGCAATCCTAGAAATCAGCGGTTCAATGGCATACTAGCCGCTTCAAGTATTCCACTATAGCCTCAAGGAATCTCACTGCTCTATTCACTAACATGTATCTTAGATATCGGTGGAGGTGGTTTCATGCTCGTCCGCGCTCCCAATGGCACGTACGAATTCATCGATTTCCGCGAGACTGCCCCGGCTGCCGCTTTCGAAGACATGTACAAGAACGACACCGACCTCTCAATCAATGGTGGCCTTGCATCCGGCATTCCCGGTGAAGTGCGTGGTCTCCAACACTTGCATGAGAAATATGGCGTTTTGCCCTGGTCCGAGGTGTGGCTTCCTGCGGTCAAGGTCGCCCGCGAGGGTTGGGCCGTCAACGAGGATCTCATAAAGTACATGAACTCTGTCATTTCCTCGGCAGGCGACAATGCGACGTCCAACATGTTCATCAACGACCCTCAGTTCGCGGTGGACTTTGCGCCCAATGGCACACTGCTCAAGCTCAACGACACCATCACCCGGAAGCGCTATGCGGATACTCTCGAGACGATTGCGTACGAAGGCCCCGATGCTTTCTACGAGGGCCCCATCGCCGAAGCCACCATCCGCGCTCTGCAGGCCGCCAATGGCACCATGACGCTCGAAGACCTCAAGAACTACACGGTTGCGATTCGCAAGCCCTCAACCATCACGTACCGCGACTACAAATTGACGTCCTGCAGCGCGCCCAGCGGCGGCGAAGTCGCCCTCTCGGTCCTCAAGATCATGGAAGGGTACGAGGGCGTGGGTGATCCGGAGAATCTGAACCTGACCACCCACCGTCTGGACGAGGCCATGCGCTTCGCCTATGGCATGCGCGCCAACCTCGGCGACCCGCTCTACCTAGAGGGCATCGACGAGTACCAGGAGCAGATGATCTCCGAGGAGACGGCCGCAGAGATCCGCTCCAAGATTATCGACACGCAGACGTTTGACGTGAGCTACTACGACCCCGAGGGCCTCGAGTCCCTCGAGACACCAGGAACGAGCCACGTCGTCACGGCCGACCACACGGGCATGGCCGTCACGCTGACCACGACCGTGAACCTGCTGTTTGGCAGCAAGCTCGTCGTGCCCGAGACGGGCGTCATCATGAACAACGAGATGAATGTACGTCCTATCCCCCTCTCATCCCCTTCTCCCCATAATCCTCTCCCAACCAACTAACCCTCAAACAGGACTTCTCCATCCCCAACACCACAAATGCCTTCGGCTACATACCCAGCGAAGCAAACTTCATCCGCCCCGGCAAACGCCCCCTCTCCTCCATCTCCCCCGTCCTCGTCGAGCACCTCCCCCCCCTCAACAGCTCCACCTCCACCTCCAACCTGACCACCCCCTTCTACATCGCCATCGGCGCCGCGGGCGGGTCCCGAATCATCACGTCCACCATCCAGAACCTGATCCACATGCTCGACGGCGGCCTCTCGGCGCCCGACGCCCTCGCCCAGCCCCGCATCCACGACCAGCTCGTCCCCGCGCGCACCACGTTCGAGTACGCATTCGATAACGCGACGGTGAGCTTCTTGCAGGAGCTGGGGCACAATGTGAGTTGGGTGGCGCCGGGGCAGAGCTCCGCGCAGGGGTTGAGGTTGTTGGGGAATGGGACGTTTGAGGCGGCGGGGGAGCCGAGGCAGAAGAATTCGGGAGGGTTTGCTGTGTAGATGGGGGGGGGGGGGGGGGGATTGGGGGATTGGGGTTGTCGGCTGATGTAGGAGTGTGTATATATACCTGGGAAAAAGGACTCGCTGCTTGGCAAGTCGACATGAAAGTACATGATAGAAATCAAATGAATGCATATATGACAACAACAGGTTCACCTCCCAATTGCTTTCCTACAACATCATCATCAACAAAACATGCGCAGCAGAAAAAGAAGCACAAGTATGTAAAAAGTCATTTCATTGAATTACTCAGATGGACCCGAAAAATTAGGTACATGGAGCATTGATGTGATGACGAACGGCATTCCAAGGATGCGTTCATACCTCTGTCCAACCCGTTACAATACCACCTACCCGCCGTCTTGCAGTCCCATATTCCCAACGTCCCTAGAAGCCGCTAGTGTACACGAAGGAAAGAAAGAGGTCGTAGAGGAAAGGAAAGGAGGGTATAGAGAAAAGGACAAGATGGCCGAATGGAACGCTAGGAGCCGACATGGCAATAGGCAACGGCAACGGCAACTGCAACGGCAACTGCAAACTAATGGGTACGTCTAACAGACGCTGGACCAGTCCATCAAGTCATAGGTGTTGGAATCAACCCTGTAGAACAGATCGGACTCAGATTAGCAAGGCTTTGCAAGGGCTACGACTTTTGTTCAGGCAGTTCGGTTTTTGCGCGCGTTTCCTGCGGCGTTTTGTGCGTCTTTGGAAGACGGAGATTCCGTATCCTTCGATACATACCCATGAACCTCTCGGTGAATCTTCATCCACTCCTCGGTGGCGTCCTTGTCTCCGCGGTCGAGAATGAAATCCATGTACGCCTTCGAAAGGTGTTCCTTGGCTTCTTTGTTCAGGTGGCCGTTGCCCACAATCTTGTCATAGACAGCCTTGACATAAGCATGAGTATCCTGGCCCTTAACAAAAGGTTGACTGGCCTCAAAGTCAAGATACTTGGCCCAGAAGGTCTCCGAGGCGAGGAACTGATCTTGCTTGGACTCGAAGAGTTGACGCGCGGCAGAAACGTCGCCCTCGCACTTCCAAAGGATACGCGCTTGTTCAGCCACGAGGTGTCCGCAGGCTTCGAAATCATCCGCCTCGAGCTTGCCCTCCTGCGCCATCTTTTCAGCAAGCCTGTTCTTCTCAATCTCGATGTACTCGTCAAGAACTTGGATAGCGGCATGATTGCCCTCGTGACGACGCGCCAGACCGGCCAATGAGGTGATAGTCTCGACGTGTCCCGGGAGCTGTTCGAGAATCGAGACGTGGATATCGCGAGCAACGTGAATACGACCAAGCTTCTCCTCAAAGCGAGCCCAGGTTAGACGAATTTCCGGACGAGAGATGGGAATGAAGATGCAACCGGCCTTCATGTAGACAATCCGCGCATCTTCCTCTCGGTTGCGGGATGCCAACCAGCGCGCATACCGGCCCCAAAACTCTTCGTAAAGAGCGCAGGGAACCAGGCAGCGCTCATAGAGGTTCATGACATTCTGTTCCGTCTCGGACTTTTCGTGGTGGTCAAGGTATTTTCGCCAACCCTCGAGCTCCTCGTGATCAAGCTCAGCCGTAGTGAAGTAGTGGCGTTTGATGGCGAGCTCGAACTCGTACAGGACACGAATGTAATGAGAACGTTCCTCTCTACCTGGACAGTACCAGTTGTAAATCTCCTTGCGGATTTCTCGATCAAACTCGATTGACTCAGGATTGAGGCCGGGATTCTGGACCTTGACCTTGGTCGTAATTTCGTCCAGGGTCGCTTCGTCAACGAGATTCTCATAGGGCTCAGATCCGACGATGAGCGGGTAGAACTTCTGGAAATACTTTTCGAAGTGATAGGTGGGCAGTTGCGATGCGCGCTTGAGCAGCTGGGTGACCTTGCCAGGTTCCTGAACGCGCTCCTCAAACTCGATATACTTGTCCCAGAAGGACGAAGAGAAAAAGTCGAGACCAACGAAGGATGCAGCACGCTCGAAAATCCTACATTGTTAGCTAAGTCATGTACGGGTGGACTGGGAGGTTTTGCACAACCAAGCGCCAGGTGAGCGAGATTCTGCAATTGGGCGTGAACCGCTGCTCTACTGGCGACTTGGTCCCGGCATTGGGACAAGGCCAGCGCCAAGCCGTACCAAGAGTGTGTGCATCCAGCTTGTCTGTCACGGTAATAACATAGGAGGGGGAGGGGGTGGGGAGGAAGGAAGATCATGTCACCGAGCGACGAGGGGCGGGAGGGGAGGGGGGCGTGCTGCGCAACGAATTGGCACCGAAAAAAAAACAGCTTCGGCGACGTCAAATAGGCAAGGGAATACCGCAGAAGTCCGTGTTCCGTGGTCGGCTGTATGTGCTGTTGAGTGTCCGAATGGAGGAGAAGAGCACTTACTCTCGAATCGTGTTGTTGTCATGGCACGTCATAATCTTGAAGTCGCAGTAGTTCTCCCACAGGTCGGCGGACTTGGGGATGGCAGCTACGCCGCGCTCGTAGATCTAGCACGTGAAGTCAGCGAAAAAGCCCGAAACCCGATGTGAAAGAGACACATACCTCGTCGGCTGTCTCGGGGCCCCCGATGGAGAACTCCCAGTTGGCGTACTTCTTCCAGTAGGCATAGAGCAGGGGAAATTTGGCAAGGAAGAGGTTAAACACGTCGCGAACGAGGTCGATGGCGTTGGGGTGAGAGTTGCGCGTTACACCGCCCTCGAGGTCCAGGGCGCGGTTGAGGAGAGCCTCCCACTTTTCGAGTTCATCTTCGTTGGCGATCTGGACGAGTTAGCAGATGCGCGAGCGTACAGGCGATGCGCTAGGTACTTACGATGGCTTCGATCAATTGTTGAATTTCGCTTGCTGCTTCCTCCCCAACATACTTCAGCTGCCTGACGGCGCCGCGGCCAAAGAACTGGTCTACGGGCATGGCGCGCAAAGGCTATGCACGTGTCTGAGTGTGAAGCTGCTGCTGCTGTTGTGGCAGTGGGATGGGCGCGGCGGCACTGGTTCGTGATGGGTTGGCGAGGGTGACGGTGGTTGGGAGAAGGCGGAGAGTAAAGTTGGAGCTTGCAGCGGCAGGTCGAGAGATCCGCTGAGCTGAGCCGCGCTAGCTTAGCGCGACGCTCGCCAAGGCCGGGAACCTAACCGTACTGCACGTGACCTGACGCCGGCCCCGCGCTCAGGAGCTGGAGCAACCCTCCCAAACACTGACGGGAACACGGACACGGTTCGTTTGCGCACGGCCCAATGCGACCATTTGACAAGATGTAAATGCTTCCATTTCTTCGTGACCACGCAGCCGTATCCAGAAGGCCCTTTTTTTGGGGGGGGCGGCAGCGCTGCCCATGTCGACTGAGCCCACACTGTGCGAGTCAGCTAACTAAATAATGCTCTCTTCCAGTCGTCGCTATATACTCTAGGTATCATCAAAGCCATTAAAAGTGCCCGCAAAACCAAGCATCCGTCCCAAATCCACTAGAACCAAAAGGAAAGAAAAAACTCCTTCATACCCGTGAAGCTCCTTATGCAGTCTCCTCCTTGAGGTATTTGGCCGTGTCGTTTCCAGCAAACGAAAAGGGGCTCTTGCCCATCTCCGGACTGCGGGGGCTAATGGGCAGGGCAAAGAGTCCATCGTCCTTGTCGTCATCGTCGCTGTTGGCGGCCGCCGTCTGCAACGGTGCCCCTCGGGACTGGAAGGCCGGTGCCGTGAAGGCGGCGTTGAGTGACGCCATGCCGGCATGCTGCTGCTCCTGCTGCTGTGCCACAAGAGCTGGCGGCGGGACCTGAGCTGCAATCTTTCGCGTCGTCTGTGGGGCCTGCGGGGGTTTTGCTGCCAGGACCGAAGGATTCGCGCCTTTGAAAGCAGCAAAAGATGATACAGCTACGTCCGAGGATTCGGGAGACAGCGGATTCGACAAGGGCATCTCGCCTGACTCCGCCTTGGACGTGAGGTCCTTATCGCTCGTTCCCAGCTTCAGGCCACGCAGTTTCTCCATCAATCGGCCTCCCCCTGGCGACCGGGGGCTTGCAGGGCCCAGTGGTGCCACGGTCGGCTCGCCGAGCGAGATGCTAAGTCCAATGGGCTTTGCAGCCACGCCAAACGTCTCCTCGATCCATTCCTTCTCCTGCACGGCCATGAGGAAGCCAATGCCCTCGACGTTGTTTTTCGACTCGGCCTCAATCTCCCTCTGCAGCACCTGCAGCCGCTTCTTTGCCCATATCGTGTGCAGGATGCCCTTCTTGCCGGCCGTGCGGGCGGATGCGCCCAGCTCGGGTGGGAATATGGCGGGCAGCGGGTTCGTATGCCATATCACGGGCGCTCTGCTGCCGTCCTGGGGCCGGTGTGTGAGGGTGACGATCGAGGGCACCGCCACGCCAGGCGGTAGCAGGAAGTACATGCGGTTGACCTCGTTGCTGGGCTGGTCGTCGGCGGGCAGGACGGTGGTTTTGCCCTCCCACGATATGTGCCAGTCGCCGCGGATGCCGCGTGTTGTGTCGTCGTCCTCCCACTCCACCATCAGGATCTTGGTGCCTTCCCTGCCATGGCCGGCCTCGAACTCGAAGCGGGCGAGGGCATTCGTGCTCGAGATGCTCGGCGACTCGACCTCGTCCTTGGCCGGGAGCGTCGACGTCGTTGTGTCCACGGAAGCAAAGGGCGGATACGTGGCGGCGGCGGCGGACGACATTGGGATGGTACGGAGGGTTTGAGGAGGGCGCGTTACGGATGAGGCGTCGTATATAGGTGGGGGCGGAATACACTTTAAGTGTGTTACGTTAATGAAGGCGGGAAATTGGCTGAGCCTAGGGCCGTATCCGCTCGACAAATGCGACCAAGTCAGGTGACGGCGGTCCGAACGACACTGGAGCCCTCGATTGCGCACATCGAACAGCCTGGAGGCGTGCCACAGGCAAGCAGCGCTCCTCGGCGTCGAGATGCAGCCGTCGAAATCTTGCCCGGCCTTCCCCTCGCTAATTTTAGAACGTCAGTCAGTCAGAAAAGCAGCTAAATCTAGCTGCCCGCCACTTGCGGAGTCGTCGAATACGACCACTGTGGCGACCAATCACGCTCCGACACTCGGCAGACGAGGGGCATCCAGGTCTTCAGTCGTGCGCGCCTAACGCTGGTTTCCATTTCTCTCTACCGACTGCTGCTACCTGCTACCTGCTACCTGCTACTTGCCGGAAAGGCGACCCCTCGTGCGCATTCGCGTACCCGAGGCATCACCTTCCCCCTTCTCAACCCCCCCACATTACTGTACATGCGAATGCGTGCGCGCGTGGGCAGCTGCACTAGCCCCCCACATGCAGTTGCCCCTTTCCCAAAGAACCCGAGATGTCAGCCTGGGCGGGCAGGGCATCTTGTCAGCCGTAATATCGTCACCGTTAATGTTCCCTTCCCAACGCCTCCATGAGATATGAGATGCCGCCATGCCTGTAGATGCCGTCTAGCTCCTCCAGATGATGAAATGACCAAAAAAAACGAAAAGGAAAATTACAAAGTGGGTATAACGCGTGAGGTGGGTAATATATGCAAAGAATAGCGATACTTTGTGGTGCGGACGTACCCGAGAGTCCAGACGCACACATGGATCGCGACGAGAAAGGGAGTGGACTTCGCAAGGTCGATCAGACAGACCAGGATGCTTGTCCAGCAGAATGGGCGGGAATTTCTAGATCAACAGGAAATCCCGGCCCTTCTGTCGCATCGTGTCCCGCCAGTGAACACTCTGTTTGTCGCCGTTTGCGAGGGCGTCATCGTTGATGCGCCACACGTCTTTCAGGAGTTCCTTGATTCTGCCAAATGAACCAAAGTCGGAGGCTTCGCCCATTCGGCTCGCTCGCTCCGCGAACATTTTGCGGAAGTTCGAGTTGGGGAGCGATACGGACCCGGCCACCAACAGCGGCCACACGAGGGAGCGGTCGAATCCGTCGGGACCAGCAGGAATAAACTCCATCGCATCGCTGAGCGCATTGATCAAGTTCGCGATGCTGCCCTGGGTGCGATCAAAATCTGGCACCAGGCTGCAGAGGTAGATGCGGGCTGCGAGGCGAAAGACGGATGTCATGTTCCTGCTAAGCTGCTTTGGTCGAATGGCACCAGTTGTCGAGTATGCGTTGGCAATCGAGCCAGGGGCTGGCTCAGACAAGCTGATTTGGTCACCCAGGAGCTTGATGTGCGCGCAGAGCTGCACCTCATCCATCTTCTCGAGCTTTAGTGCCTCGAGGCAGGCGATCTCAGAGATGAGGTACATGATTCGGTCTTCGCATCCCATGAGCTCAGCAAGGCCGGAGGGCGCGTCCGCGATCAACTTCTCGCGGTACGTGTCAGCGAATGCGGGTGTTCGGCCCAGCATCGTAGCACCAAGAATGTCGATCCACGAGGCGAGTGTCATGTTGAATGGTGGCTGTGAGTGTGGCTGTCCGTTGAGGGCGACCAAGTGAGATGGCAGTTCGAGCTTGTGGACGAGTTCGGTGGCCGCCTGGAAATGTTGGTGCCATGGGATGTCGGGCAGGTAGTCATCTGGCCTGCCAACGGAGCACTGGAAGAAGATCATGCCCAGGGTGGCCTCGAGGATTTGCGCATGATTGGTGTCTCGGTTCAGGGCCTCGCAGAGCTCGGAGATGGTGGCATATCGGTGGCGCATGATGTCGTTGTCAATCTGTTCGCCCTGTATCCTCTCGGTGGCCTTGAGGTGCAGTGCCGAGATGCTGAGGCAGCAGTGGAGGTAGGTCTTGTTGCTCTCCAACGCCGGCAGGATGACATCGGAACGGGCGGAGCCATGCTGGTTCACTTCGAGGATGGGGAAGATTAGGCGCAGCACGTTGTCAACGAAGTGGTTGAGCAAATGCTGGTCGCACTCATCGACCTGGATCATGGACTGGTGCGAAGGGCTGAAGGATCCGTGGGGGAAGTCGAAGACCTGGAAGTCGAGCGGCTCCTCGGCGAAGGACTCCCGGCGACTCTCAAAGTAGTCCTGTTGTATCCAGTTCTCAGTGGGGAAAGGGTTGCCGACGACGGGAGGGGCCTGGTAGGTGCTAAAGGTGGATATTGTTGAGTCGCGGCGAGTAGGGATATCGTTGATGAACATTTGGCTCTCGGTCTTAATGTCCACTTCGTACGGCGTGAATTGTCCGGGGTGGGGAAAGGACGGGGCGAACATGGGTGGCGGCATCGCGGCGGCATTGTAGAGATCGGGTGTGGCCTGGTTAAAGGTGTAATCCAGAGAGATTTGCGAGTCGACTGATGGTGCTCGCGTGCAAGCGATGCCGTCCGAATATGTGTCTGAGGTTGGGAGGGAATGGCAGAGGCTGGGCGGGGTGTTGGAGCTGATGGAAACACCCTGCGCAGTCTTCTCGTGGAGCTTGGTGCGCTTGATAATGGTCTTGATCATTTCCTTCTGGGCCCTTCTCTGCTCGTTGTTGCTCCACCACATTGGCCTCTTGTATTCGCACTTCAATCCGAGGTGCTTGCAGGCGCGACATGAGGGCTTCCCCTCGTCGCACTTCTTCCTTCGCAGACGGCATGTGAAGCACCCTGCGGAGCTCCCGTTAGCCAAAGTCCAAGCGCGGAATCCCTGCAGGACAGCGAAAAGCACGACACGTACCTGTCCGTGAGCGACGATGCATCTTCGTAGCAGCTTGCTTTGCTGAATTGGCGGCGTTTGTGGTTCCTACCATGTTTGCAGTGAGTTTGCCAGTGGAAGATGGCGCGGAGGAGGAGGACATGGACTGCTCATGTACTTGGGGCCCAGTAAGGTGGGTTATGAAGGCTAGTAAACAATGCGGCAATAACGACTAACGCGCGACGGGAGGGATCGTAAGGGACAGGACGGCAGGGCTCGACCAGGTTGCTCTTAATTAAAGATAGGTATTCGAAGCCTGACCAGCAAACCTCGATTTTGTGAAGAGAAGGGGAGCAAATTATGTGGTCTAATCGTCTTGGTGCGAAGGAGCAGATGGTTATGTACCTTATAAGTGCCGCATATGGCAGAATCGCAGCTAAATGGACTGAATCTATTCTTGGAGCTGGCCAGGCGGTCAATCTGCGTCCTCCAACGGGGACAGATTGCGAACGCCATTTTGAGCTTGGGGGCAGAAAAGTGATTGGGTGAGAGCATCTGCCCTGCAGGATGATATCGAGTTTTGGGGCATTTTTTGGCCTACAGCTATTTTTGCGTTCAGTTACCCGCCCGTCGCGACAGGGGGGGTGGGCAGGAGAAGCCCCCATTCGACCAGTGCGCGGGAGGGGTGCATATCTGGACGGATATCGATCGGGTTGGTGGCCCCCGCATGGCGTTTTTAGCAGCTAAATGCCCCAATCTGGCCAAATTAGCAAGGTGGCTGGATGACCTGGGAGACGACGTCTTGGCTGCCTCTCTGCTCGCTCCCAACCACCCCCCGGCGCAATATGAGTGCATCCGAAAGCGGCGTGGGAGCCAGATCAAACACTTGCAGCGGATGCGATAACTGGCCGGCCCGGACGTTGTTGGTGGCCTTGACCACTCGTCGATCCCTCGAGGGTACAGTATTGCCAAGGTCGCATAGGTGAGGTGTGCATTTGCGGCTTTTGGCATTCCAGCGTGGTGGAGCGGGCAGACACAGGCGCACAGGAGAGACAGCATGGGAACATTGCAGGCAGCATGAATGAACGAGGAGGCTACGTCGGGGCCGGCGCCGGAGGACGCAGCAGTGACCTCGTGTCACTGGCCCTCCTGCCGGCGCAGCTCAAAACTATTTGCTTGTGCCATGGTATGGGCAGAGGCCAATCCGCCGTGGAAGCTGTCGTGATCATTTCCACCACGGGACCTGGCGAGCTGGCTGGGCAGTCCAAAGTGCATGTCCGCATGGCAAACCAAACGGGGCAGGTCGGTTGTGGGCAGAGAGAGGTTCCGAAGACAAGCCCAGAAGGGCTCGTGTGACGCGGCGGGCGGGCATGGGTGCGACATGCAGAAGCGACGGGATGGCAGCGTGATGGCCGTGGTCGCGCGGGATTGCGCTGTGAGTGGTACGCAGCACGTCGATGGAGTTGGATTTTGCATGACAAGCTTTAGATTAGCCCGCCGCTCTGTCCAATTGTAGGGCTTATCAGTGCGTGGGTCCATCCGCGGAGCGAGCTTGGGCGACAGGGGTCCATTTTGGCTGCATTTCGTGCATCCTATCCCGCGCTGCTATTAAAAGACGGCTAATTAGCACCGTCATCTGCGCAGAGGCGAAGGTAAAATTGCCCATAATTAGCCCACAATCCGCGCGAGGCCCTCCCCGGCTGGACTATTTTCCCGTTCGAACGACATTGGGCGTCTGGGGCCAGCGATTGGTTACCGACTTTGATAGTCAATACTTGGTAGCTCCGCGAATGAACCTCTTGTAGCAGGTACTTGGCCGTCCTTAGTCAAGGCGTGGTGTGCTCACCTGACGTTGCGGATCTTTCTGCTGACCGTCTTGTATCCGCTACAGCCCGCTTTTCTGCTCCGGCTCTAAACGGGCTCACGGGCTCACGGGCTCACGGTCCCTGAGAGCTGAGGCAACCCGGATTCTGGACTCGCCGTGGCTGGGCAGTGAGATGCGGAGAGGCATGATTTGAGATCTGGATGAGATTTGCTCGCCTGTGCAATGGCCTCTGAGCAGCCCGACGTGGCGATGCGGCCAGTGGCCATGATTCAGACGCCCCCTCCTCGGTTGTGTAGCGGGGGAAGCTGGCGGCGGGCAGGCGGCTGCCATTGGAAGAGCTTGCAATGGCAGGATGCAGGCGTGGACGGATTGCGATGATGGACTTTGTTGAGGCCGAGGGAGCAACCACTGCGGCGGCATCACATTACTCACGAGGTGTGTAGCACGGCGGGCGCTTGGCACAAGGTTCGGGCGATTTAATGCCTCGTCGCATGGCATTGCTGCCATGTCGCAGTGGAGGCGGACGGCCACGAGCTGATTCGCGCATGGCGGCATGCTGGGTCAAAGTTTTCTGCGGTACTGCGGTAATACGACGACACAAGGCCCAACGGTCGGGGATCGAGCGCCTTGCCGGATAGCTCTGATGGTGGAGAGGCCGTGTAGAGTCGCTGATTCGCCTTGAGGGTGGAGGGCGTCGCTCGCACGGAGGGCGAAGTGGACGACGGCCGCATTAGCCTTCAGTCATGTGAGGCGGGCTCTGCAAGACTGTTGGCTGTGGGCGATATGAGGGCTTCTCGCACAAGCATCCCTTGGACGGACGAGAGGTCGCAGTCGCAACGGCGGCCGGAGCAGCGGTCTGAGCGGTCTGAATCCAGGGCCCAGAAGCGGGGCGGGTGGAGAGGAGGGTTATGACTCCTCGGTGGCCGGGGCTGGGGCGCTGGGTGACTCGACTGGCGGTCGCACGGCGGACATGAGGTGTCGAGGTGAGGTGGTCCTGATGCACACGGGCTGGGCTGGCGATGGGGAGCGCAGGCCCCGGGCAGGCGTGCGGTTGCAGTTGCGGTTGCGGTTGCGGGGACCTGAGGCTGGCATGACGCCTAAGGCGCGGAAGGCCGTGCTGTGTGCGTGTGGCGTGCAGCAGGCCGCCATCCGAGCCAGCTCGAGGCGGGCTGCCAAGCCGAAAGTCGCGATCCTGGCGGTTTTGGGCCCTAATTTTCCTTCCAATATCGATGGCTGGTGGTGAGGCTGTCGCGCCGGCCGCTGTTGGCTCGGGAGGCCGCGGCCGTGCCACCGGCGGGCGAAGCGAGCGAGCATATCACGGTCCGTTTCCGCCCCTCGCCGTGCTTTCGTGCTTTCGTGCTTTCGTGCCTTCGTCACTTGACCGTTGTCGGCGCGGCCGTCGAGGTGCCAAAACTTGGTCGGCGGGCGTTGAGTTGTCGGCCAGCGCGCCGCCTCTGACTCCGCGCGGTCACGCTGGTCACGCTGGGCGGGTCACGTTGGCGTGCAGAGCGTGCAGAGCGTGCAGCGCGGGCGTGCGGTGTATGGGTGCATGCGAACGGGCGCGCTGCCAGCTCAGATCTGCGGTGTGGCCGGGCGGCGCAACACACGATGATCGCCTCTGGTGGTTCGAAACGGAGCAGCGAGTGGAGCCCTGGAGCTGTGCGAGGGTGCCGTGGAAAATCTGCCGTCGTAGTGACGGCTCGAAGTGGAGCCCTGTGAGTGGAGGCTCGGGCGCGGACGCCCCATCGACGGCGCGCGGTCGGCCCAACCGCCCCTGTCCCTGCAGCGCCCAGCCTGCCACTCCCCCCATCCGCCAGAGAGGCGCCCAGGACGGCCATTAGCGGCCTTTGCGCCCCTGATCGGGCTCTTTTTGCAACGCCGGCCGCGCCCTCGCCAGCCAATCGCCCGCCCGCACCGCCTAAGCGCCGATGCCCTCCTTGCCTGCAGCCCGGGCGGGAGCGCTCGACGCCTGGATTGGCGGGCCCCGCTGGCCATGTCTAGCACTCGTCGCCCTCAATGGGCCGGCCCTGCAAGCACTATGCTGTCGCTGCACACTGCAGCACTGTCACCACCGCCTCCGCTATCGTAGACGCTCAGTCAGCCTCTACAAAAAGACTCACACGCGCCCACCGCCCGCAGGGCTGCTTTCCCCGTTTCCCCCACTGCTCGCTGTCCCGCTGTCCCATTGTGCATGCCATGGTCCAAACAGTGCCTCAGTCCCGTCCCTAAGCCCCCGTCCTGAGCACCGCAAGCCCAGCCCCCGCGCTCGTGCGCTCCACGAACCCGTGATCATGGTAAGCTCGCCGTCCACGGTGCGTCCTGGTGGGAGAAACCCGGGTTCTGATGCCCAGAAACAGCAGGCCATGACACCTCTCACTCCGCTGGAGCCCGGCGTCGAGATGTTCCAAAGAGGCAAGACCCAGCCCTTCTTCGTCTCCAATGCCTCTGCTCGCACCTCGCTGGAGCGTCCCGTCTCCCAGGTCAGCGACGCCTACACCGACTTCGAGGACGACTCGAGTGATTTTGAAGAGTACAGCCTGGACTCTTCGGTGCGTCCCACCAGCCAGTGTGTGCTTGCCTGCCCGCCCAGCTAACATGGCACAGAGCGAGAACCGCAAAAGTCAGACCACAATATCAACCTTTGAGGAGGTCCAGACACCAAGAGATCCAGATGTGCGGCCTCAATTTGCCGAGTGGTATCTGCCAAAGCCCGTCGAGGGCCCCAGGGGTCCACATCTGTTCCATGCCTCCAGGTCGTCCAACGACTTTACCTTTGACATGGCCCTGCAGCTGTCCCCTCTGTTCCCCAAGGAACCCCCACGCCGGCAAGAATCGTCGATTCGGGAAGCCACTCCAGACACGGTCGTCCCCAGAAGAGAATACAACAACATTGCCTCAGCCGTCGCCCATCTCGACAATAACGAAGTGCGAGCCTGGACTTCCCGCGAGGTGGCCATGTGGATGTTCCAAAACGGCTTCGACAGTGACACCATCGAGAGGTTCGAAAGCCACGACATCACCGGCGCCGTTCTCCTTGACCTGCAGTTTGACGACTTGAAGGAACTCGAGATCCACTCGTTTGGCAAGCGCCATCAGCTGTGGAATCAGATCGATTCGTTGCGCACTGCGGATGGTCTTGTCTCCCCAGTGGCCGCGGCACCCACTCCATTCCAAGACATCGATCGTCCCTGCACCGAGGGACGCCAGAGGTCAAAGAGCAAGAACCGAGAAAGACGCCACCGCGACAAGTCCAGAGGAGCTCAGGAATGCGATGGAGACGACACAAAGACCCCCATCACCCCTGGTGGCGGACGCAAGCGCAGGGGACGAAAGAACCGCCACGTTGGTGACGACATCATCACTCCCGCCGAGTCTGTCTCCATCGTGGCCATTGAGCAGCTGTTACCCAAGCCTCACAGGTGCGCCAAGGGCGAGCGCTGCAGCAAGTGGAGGAAACAGCAACGCCAACTTGCTAGGCTCCAAGAGGAGCACGGCTTTCCCATATCACCAGAGAGGGGCGGGCAAATCTTCATCGCAGGCGATCCAGGAAATGCACAGACGGCGGGTCGCGCTGTCGAAAATGTCTATCGGCCCACCTCGGATGCCATTCCGTCCGTGGTAGCGTCGTCCGACTTGTTGGGGCCCGGCCAACTGCCGGACTTCAACTTGCAGGAGGACATGCTGCAAAAATTGGAGCTACGCGACCCCCAGGACAACGTTCGACAATTCCTTACACTGCAAGGCGTAGAACAGCCGTATGCCACTGCAACCCCGATCGAGGCACCCCCCACGCCCCCAGTAGACATGTTCCCCTCTCGTCCCCAAGTTGTACAGCCCTATCGCCAACAGTTACCCTACCAGTTACAGCCCTCGGCCTTCTCCACGTCTACATCAAGCCACTCCTCTGCTACCTACGATTCATCCCTTCCCACTCCTGCTCTTCACCCCCCAGAGTTCACCCCAGCCCCGCTCTCCAACCTGAAAAGCCTCCCCAAGTTGAGCATCCCGCCTCCGCGTTCAATGTCTGCCCAGCCACAACACAGGGGCTCACGAAGCGCCGCTCCAACTAGCCCACAGGTCGCACCGGACACCGCCTTTTCGCCTTGTAGAACGGCTTCCCCAGGCGGCGTGTACCGATTCGGTACACCATTCTCCGAGATGGACGCCCCAGTCACCGCTGTCCCCACTGGCCCTGTTTCACGTGATACCAGCCAGTCGGTCCCACCAAACATGCAATACAGAGATCCAGTGCAGCGAGTCGGGTCCCGCGTTGATTGGCGCCGCCCGTCGCTGCCTCTACCAGCACTAAATGAAGACCAGGTGTTCAGCCCGACGGGCCACTCTGACGACTCGGATACTTTGCATGAGACGCAGTTCTCTGGAGACGAAAGTGCCTTGTCCTCGCCGATCAAGACGGCGAGGCCTGATGATGCGCCACACAGAGGAGGGTTCCAGTACAATAATGTGAACCACCATGGCTGGATGAAGAAGCGCCGCACTCGGCTGCTACGCCACGAATGGCAGGACCACCATTTCCGCCTCACTGGCACAACTCTCGCCATGCACCCCAACGAGCTGCCCTCTTCGTCTGCCCTGCAAACCATTGATGTAGATGACTATGCCGTGGCTTGCTCGTCCCTTGCATCCAACAAACTCTCTGCCAAGCTCCGCGCCTTGAAGCTTACCTCCAGCCACGGCAAGGACAAGAACGGGCTGCCGACGGCCTTTGAGTTTCAGCTTGTGCCCACGGGCCCCGGCAAGAGTGAGATCAGAAAGGTCCTTCCCAATGGCAAAGTGCACCATTTCGCCGTCAAGTCGCGAGACGACCGCATCGACTGGATGCGCGAGTTGATGCTGGCTAAAGCCCTCAAGGCCAAGGCCGAGGGCTACCAAGTCAACGTCAATGGCACCAACATCTAAACGCCACGGCGCCCTCCCCATCTCTACTCGCCCACCAAAATTGAACGACCACATAAAACCCCCCAAAAAAACCCCCACCAAAAAGACCGCTAACGACCTGAGATGACCACGGGTGGCACTCTCCCATTTTTGATTTTTATTAGTACTGCAATCACGTTTTGATTTCTTTATTGTTTCTAGCAAGCGTTTGTCTCCTCTTTTTTTTGTCTTTTTGTTATATCCTCTTTCCTTGGAAACGACCTTTTTGACTGATTATTATTATACCCTTCCACATCAGTTATATACCATTTGCGCATTCTCCTCTCCTTTGGAAACATTCATCAATACGACTTGACCATGATCCGAATAGCATTGATACCATTTCTACGCACTACAAAGACTTTGGAGATTGACGTTTTGGAGAGACGCAAAACCGCAAGGTTGGATGGGATTGGATTGGAGGAGCTGGGTGGAAGACACGTAGTTGGATTGGCGGTGAAGGAGGGGCTTGAGGGTTTTGTGCACGCGATGCTGTTGCTGCTGTCGCATGCACGCTCGCAGTGCAAGGGGGATGAAGAGACGAAGGAAATGGATGGCATTCAAATTATTCGCGCACGGCATTGGTATAGCAAAAGCACCACACTCCTTGATACCTCATCTTTATTCCCGAAAAGTTGTTTCTGGCGTTGGTGTTGTCGTTGCGTCTGCGGGGCTGGTGCTGTTGCGTATACGGAGTATCTGGGTGAAATGGTGGGACGAAGGTAATGAATGAATGATTGGGTATCAGGTAGTCCAGCTAGCCAACTAGCCATCCAACTCAAATCAAACCAAATCAAACCTCTGAACCAAACAAACCCCAAGAACGCACCACGGAACCACCGACTCCTTTTTTTTTCCCCTTCTTTCTTTCCGTTTCTCTCTAATAAATTCTCCTTGACCGTTGGCGCACCCACCCAACCCCCCGATCGTGCAACCCACTTCTCCTCCCCTGAGTCAAAAGCCCCGTCCCAGACCAAACAACCCACGACCCAGCAAAAAACCAAGGAAAATCACACCGACTTCCTAAAGCAGAACCGACCAAAGGCAAAAAAAAAAAAAGCCAGCTAATTATGCTCCCAACGTTGCTCAGCCGAAAAGGTCAGTCGGTCGGGGGTCTGGGCGTGTGTGGCCCGCGGAAACGGAAATCGGAAATTGACCCTCTTTGTACTACCACACCACACACACTGCACACTCCATGCATCATCCATCCCATCACACCCCCATCACACACAACCCCAGTCCCTTCTTCCCCTTTCCCCCTTGAGCTCGCGTACCCCGAAGACGGGCACGGTACGCGAACGATTCTACAACCATCCATGTGTGCTTTTTGTTGCGTTTGCTAAGATTGCGCCCTGCAAGAGCCAAGGCCGTGGGATTGAGGGGGAGGAGGAGGAGGAGGAAGCGGGAACCATGTTGAGTGGGTCCCCATCCTCAACCTCGTCCTCGTCCTCGCCTTTCGTCTTGCTCCTGATCCTGAACCTGGTCCGGGTTGCAGGCCGACGGAGCATGGCACAGCAGACGCAGGCACAAACCCCAGCATCGACTCGTCTGCATTCAGGCACGCGGGCAAAATGAGAGAGAGAGAGAGAGATGGAGAGAGCTTGAGCTTGGGTTATGTGCGCTGCGCTGCGCTGTGCTGTGCTGTGCTGTGCATGAATCTTATCTCCTTGCTCGGACATTCCCGTCCATGGATGAGCTTCTCGCAAACTGCGCTGGGCCAGCCTAACCCGCCCACCGCGACACAAACCCGCACTTCCCGACCGCGACGGTGAATCGTGCGTGCCTTGAGGCCGCGCGCCCGCCGAACCCAACGCAACGCACGCGGGGAGGGAGGGAGGGGGGGGCGGGAAGCGCGGGTACGTCCGAACGCGCCTGCGCGCCCTCTGCTCCAAGCGCAAACGCAGCGCAGCCCGTGCAGTGCAGTGCAGCGCAGTGCGGTGCAGTCGCGCATCTTTCTCATCTCAATTTCCAATTCGCGTTGGTCGGGTTGGGATGCCGCTGACACGAATCGGGCATGCTGGATGCGCAGGTCCAATTTCCCGCTTTCCTTCCGTCCCTCCCTGGTCCGTTGCCGGACGGAGCCTCAGCGCGAGGGTTCCGAAGTGCCTAGGTAAGGTCCATCGGAAGCAGAGGAGGGGTGCGAGCGAGCGAGCGAGCGAGCGAGAGAGAGAGAGACTGGGGTGAGGGTTTAGTTGGGCCGAAGAAGGTCCTCTCCGCTTCACTTTGCTTATACCTGCCATTGGGCTGGCGCGCTCGTTTTTTTTTCCCCCCTTCTCTCCGCGATACCGGATAAGGTATGCTGGACGGTGTCTAGGGGCTTTCGTCATCGCATCGCGGGAGGGGTTGGGCTTGGGCTTGGGCCTTGTGTTCGATGCGGATATGGGATGCGATGCCATGCCATGCGGCGGTATGATGCGAGAATTGTGCGCTTTTGTTCGGGCCTGTCTCGGGAGGGCATGTGCATGCATGCTTGCATGCTTGCATGCTATGGATTGCGCGTTTCTTGGTTGCTTGCTTGCGTCGCGGGCGAGACATGTGCATGGGCATTTGTATGGAATTTCTTATGTACAATGTCCATCTATGTATGGATGCATGCATCCATGCATGTATGCAACATTTGCTGCATTCGCCTTTGCCTTTTGGTTTTTTTGGGGGTTTTTTTTTTACCCCACGGCGAACCATTCCTTCTTTCCCAAAGGCCCGTTTCTGACCTGCATGCATACAGATCCCCCCCAGTGACGCAGGCCACACCCTTTTTCCACAAACGGTGACGTTGATGATTTTTCTTTTCTCGTCTGGTTGCCTGGGGAAGGGGCCGAGCATGTACTTTTAGGTCGCTTTTTTCCTTCTTTAACCAAGAGAGGGGAGACTGAAGGAAGGGGGGGCTGCGTTTCGTGTGCATGACGGCGTGCATGAAAAAGGGTGGTTCGCCCCACGTTTGGAAACGGTGTCTCGGGGGTTTTATTCTTTACTCGGGTGTGAGGTAAGGAGCGTGTCTTTGATGCTATTGTGGGGGGGGTGGTTATGTCAGGTCAGCCGCAAGGACTTTGCTTTTGCAACACTGCGGTTGCTGTTGATAGCATTGTTGACTAACGCACGTGTCCGGGGTGCGTGTTCCAGCTGCGAGTCCATCCATCGGGCCTGGAATCTTGGGAAAATGAGAGGGACTTGGAAAGAAAATTAACCGTGCTTTTCTATTTTGTTTTTGTCTCGTGCTGTGGCGATACAGGGCTAAGGTTGTATCACGTTCTCGAACTCGTCATCTCCGTTCTGAATTACTATGCCTGGGCTTCCCTCATCCCATCCGCTGCCTTGGATATATTGCTTTACCGTCAAAATATCGACGGATCGCAACGCTACCCAAAATCCGATTTGTTGTACCACAGAACAGTCACGAGGCTTTGATGATGGTCTTCGCGGGATGCCAGGACATTGCAAGATATCATTGTCACGGACATCCGAATGTTTCACAAATCAGTGTTTGATTGTACAAAATTTCGGGGTAGCAAGATTGGAGAAGGTCATCAGGGCCCTCCGCTATCTTAGCGCTGGAAGAAGCATGTATCCAACTTTTTTCAAAGTGATTGACTGAATCCCAGTCATGTAGCTCTGCCCTTGGTTACCCAACCAGTGTAAAGCGGAATTGGTACAAGACTTATGATGAGATGATTGCGACTATAGGCAACACAAACAGCTGGAGCTTAAAGTGATATAACCATATGTAAATGACGGACATGTATACATATATTTGACACCTCATGTTCTTTTTGTTCAATCTCTGGAAGTAAACAGCAACATAGTATTGTAGGGCTACCGAAGTAAAAGAGACCATCGCACCAAAAGACCGGTTAACCTCCCATACCCGTACAAAACCCCCATTTTTCAGTTCCTCCCATATTTACAAGGCAGAGTATGCCGTCATATATGTACTTGGTTGTCTTCCGCGGTTACAGTAGGATCCGGTCCGCCATATGTAATGTACCAGTCTAGCCCAGGCTAGATAGCACAAGAAAAAGCCAGTATTAGAAAGATGTAGCAGTGCGTCCTGAAGATAATGTACAAGATGCCTTACTCGACGAAGTTGATTGTCCGATCGCGGTGAGGAATATGAACGCGTTCGAAGTGCTCGGGTAGTGGCGGAAGAATCGAAGAAGTAGAAGCGAAGTTGAAGATATTGCCTGAAGTGGTCAAAATGAACACCCTGCCTAAGAAAAGTAGACTCTTCTCATAGCAGGAGTCATGGTAGGGCGATATTTTTTTAAGGGCGCCTAGTTGCAAATCATGCCAGGTCTCCTGCATGGCCTTCCAGGCTTAGGCTGGGCCAAAGGTTCCGGCTGGGCTTCAGGCTCGGGCTCGGGCTCTCGCTTCTCGACGATAGGCTCAGGCTCAGCTTCGGCCTCGCGCTTCTTGTTACAGATCATGCCGGGTCTTCGGCATGGTCTTCCAGCTTCGGGGTCGCGCTTGAGAAGTTCATAGTCTGCGTTGGCAGAAGGAATGGCAGTGCCGTAGGCGGTAACCGCAAGGATGGTAGCGGTGAGAATGGTAGTAAGTTTCATCGTGCCGAGAGTGTAATATAATCTGTAAGGAGTGTAACGAGTTGAAGGCTGTCTTTTCGAAAAAAATTGAACGTTGCTGTTGGCGTGGGAAATGATGAGTTACAGGGGGGCATCTTATACCTGGAATTCCGGCAAGTGAAGATAAAGAAATCCATTGCTATATGTCTGGCCTTTCCAATAGATATCAATAAATCTGTCAGGTAGCAAGGGCTTCGAGGTAAAGCCGTAAAGAGGCTAGGCTTGCCACCGACACGGGCCACGACCAATCGCGTAAAAGGCCCTGAGTGGGCATTATTGAGGAACTCGAGCTCCAAAGACGAAGTGATCTGTCCAAAGCTTGTGGCTACATATTAGAAGGTTCAATTTTGCGGTGATTGGCTCGATTGGGGCGGATAGAATCGTTCCAGAAGGTCCGAGTCTTTCAAAAGACCCAGTATCCGGCCACGAGGTCTCGTATTTACAAAGATTCTCACATTCTCTTTGAATAACTAAGGAAGTTTGCGAAAAAAAAAATGAACAAGGATCGTTTATGAGGACGTCAAGGGAGGGCGTGTTGCCGTTTTAGGGTCTGAATAAGGTCAATAGAAGTTGAGTCTTGGCAGGCAGGATGCATCGCTCAAGCCTGCAAGCGACAACAAGGCGGAATGATCTGATAGAGAAATGAAGTAATAGAACTACAAGTGCTAAGGGCTGACTGGTACGTAGCACGTTGCAGCCACGTCGACGGTAGTTCGCCACCAAAATCGGAGTGATCACACGTAGCGGTTCATACGTAGACCTGTGAAGGTATACGGCCCGCGACAAAGATCACACAGGCCTATCCATGTGCAAAGATTCCATTCCAAAGAATGGTGCTGCGCTCTCGATCAAAGCGAATCATGCCCGAATCTTCCTTAAGTCTTCGAAGCTTACTCCTACGGCATTAACCATGACACCTGTACAATTAGAATTCGGAGGATACTTTATAGTTGAAACCTAGAAAAAGATCAATTGGAAACCCAAGAGGCCCCGAAATTGTACCCACAGGAAGAAGAAGTTAACATTCAATTCTCCAGTGGAATAAAAAAAAGGTCCATGACGGGCAGGAAGATGTGCGTGCTGAGACGTTGAACAAATGCAAATACTCTCCCAAATACTTGCAGATGATATAGATATATGAAACGTTTGAATCAATGCAAATACCGGTATCAGGACGTGGTTTTGCGAAAGAAGCTTGCTCGACTTTTCCAGCGGAGAAGAAAAGCGTCCTGGCCTTGAATGGTCGGAGACAACGGAAGTTGCGCGACACGTGACACCGCTTCAATTATATAATCGAAATGGTCCGTGCATCGAAAGTTGGAGCGCCCATGAGGTAGGACCGCTCGCGACGTGATGGCATTGCGACATCATGTATTCGCGCACATTCAATGTTATCTCGCCTACTGCACGGCGATTGGCTTCTAATCTGAGTGCGAAGAAAGCCCCATGGATATTCCAAACATGTCGTAATCGAACATACGCTTCGCAGGTCGCTACCGACAAACCTTACTATATCACAACCCCCATCTTCTACGTGAACGCGGCTCCGCATGTCGGACATCTCTATACCTTGGTTTTGACCGATATATTGAAGCGATGGCACGTCGTCAAGGGAGAAAAGGCATTGATGTGCACTGGCACCGACGAACACGGCCTCAAGGTATCCTGCAGTGTGGAGACTGTAAACAACCTTGCACTAAGAAGATCAGGTTCAGCGAGCAGCTGCAAAGGCGGGAATTGACCCCAAACTATTTTGCGACAAAGGCGCAAATGTATTCAAGGTGAGCATTGAACCTTGCATCTGCATGCTAAAGCTGATGAACCAAAGGAATTAGCGCTCAAGGCCGACATCTCGAACGATCACTTTGTGCGAACGACGGACAAGGAACACAAGAGTGCTGTCGAATACGCATGGGTATGAGTGGATGATTTACGCAGCATAAAGAGTGTGCTGATGGCTGGCAGTTTCTGCTCAAAGAGAAGGGGCACATATATACAGAGAAACACGAGGGATGGTATTCTATCACCGACGAGGCATTCTACCCACAGTCTGCAGTTCAGCCCGTCATAGATCCATCGACTGGGAGGAAAATGATGGTAGCTAGTCCCGTCAAGGTGAAATTAACCTTGAGCTGACTGGCGTCTAGGCATCGATCGAAACTGGAGGCGAAGTGGAATGGTCATCCGAGAAAAACTACCACTTTCGGTTGTCTGAGTTTCGGGAGCCTCTCCTTGAATTCTACAAGGCAAACCCCGAGTGGATAACCCCCGAGCATCGAATGAAGGAAGTCGTACAGCAAGTGGAGTCTGGACTGCAGGACCTGTCGATATCACGACCATCAGACCGACTGAGCTGGGGTATTCCAGTTCCGGATGATGATACCCAGACCATATACGTATGGCTTGATGCATTGATGAACTATGCCACAAAAGCCGGCTATCCATGGACACCGGGATCAGAGAAAGCAGGAGGATGGCCAGCAGATTGCCACGTCATTGGGAAGGACATTGTGCGCTTCCACTGCATATACTGGCCTGCTTTCCTCATGGCGCTGGGTCTTCCGTTGCCGCAGAAAATACTTACACACGCCCACTGGACCTTGGGCGGCTCTAAGATGTCCAAATCTACGGGGAGGGTGGTAGACCCGTTCCTTGCAATTGACAGATTCGGACCCGATACAATGCGTTTCTATCTGGCCCTCGCAGGCGGTATCCAAAACGACGCGAGCTACGACAACGCACACATAGTCCGAGTTTACAACACTTTCTTGAACCAGACTTTTGGTAATCTGGTATCTCGTGTGATTCGAGGCAAGAAGTGGAGTGTGCGTGGGGCTGTCGAACGAAGCGCAGGCTACACAAAAATGTCGTGGAAAGAGGGGCAGTGGAGTTTGTTCTACCAGCGTCTAAAAGATATTCCCTCCTTGGTTTCCACTGCGCTTGACTCGTACGATCCGAAGAAAGCTGTGAATCACATTGCTGATCTTTGTCGAGAAGTAAGTGAAGCAGTGCCATTTTGATATCGTGGTTTGTACTGACTGTGTAAAGACGAACCAATTTATCCATGAGTCAAGTCCCTGGTCGAAGGTTTTGCCTTTTGCGCCAAATGAGCCTGGTGAGGAGGTCGACAGAATCATTTTCCTTGCTTCCGAAAGTTTGCGGATCCAAGGAATTCTTCTCCAGCCATATATGCCAAACAAAGCCAATGTTCTACTCGATCAGCTCGGTGTGGATCATTCCCGACGAACCCTGGAGTACTGTAAGCCCGGACTCGATACAGATTACGGTGCCCCAATGGTAGACCTCGGCTCAAAACACGAGGGCGTTCTCTTCCCGCCGCTTGCCTTCGATGGATAAAGGGATTTGGCTACGATGTCGCTGTACGATATCTGTGTACTTCGTACTGCAGCTAGAGGTTGTACTATTGTGTGTATGAATATGAGGGCGAAAGCTATAGTTCCTCGGCCATGAGATCCGAGTCCAAAATCTTGTTGTATCTGCAAGTCGTCCCACTTTTGTATCTGAATTGTTCTACCCAACCTCCGGATAGTGTGACTTTGGTGTGGCTGATCGACCTGGCCGAAACCCGGCAGTCGCAAACGGCCGCCATTCGCTTCCACTTGCCCCACCACGCCACATTTAGTCACTTGTTGAAACGCGAAGCCTTACTCTCCTGCCTTTGGGACCCCCAACGACAACCTCACCCATTGAGGCAACAAATCAACCCATCTTTTACTTTGCCTCCTTACCCTTATCTATTGTTGACTGCCGCCGTTCGCTTCCGCTGATTGCCGCACCGGCGGCTTCCCCACCATGTCTATGAACTGGGACAAACTTTCCAAAGCTCGGAGCAACTATCCGAGGCCCAAGGATGCACTCAAAGAGATTACAAGACAGCTAAAGAAGCGACCCAATGACCCGTATTACATGGTAAGGCCACATTACTCATGACATGCCAAATAACGACCTTGCTAAAGGTCTCTCCAGGCTTGGCAAGCGCAGGTCCATGCTGAGATCTCAGACGAAACACCAGGCTCGTACCGCGATGGTGCCGTGCTCGGCTATGTCAAGTCAATATGGCTAAGTAACCCAATCATCACGGATGTGAAACTGCTTGCTTTCATTTACGAGATTGTTTTGGACACGAACGCCCTTGTTGGTGGGCAAGAATGCCGAAAAGTATGGGAAAATTCAGCCAAAAGTATTGCAAATCGTGCAGGTAGATTGGAGTTCTATTCTGAATGGTTTTCCTGTGCTATTCGAGGGGGTGATTGGACCGGCGCACGCACGGTGAGTTAGCCTCTTGGGCACTTTCGAGATTGATTGCTAATTGTAGTAGGCTGCTCAGCATGCTGGCAGAGAATCACCTCGCCTCAAGAAAGTCGCGCACTTTGCCATGATCTTCGCGCTACAACAAGAGTCTGAGGATCCCGAATCAAAAAATGCAATGCAAGGCATGCTTGCACACAGGTATCTGACTCAAGCTTTTGCCAATGCATCCAAGTCTCCGGTGAATTGGACACTTCATGTCATCACACGAGGAACTCGACACTTACTCTCTGCAGGATGAGCCGACTAGCATACAAGACGAAAGAGACCTGCGCTTTATGGCGCAAGTTTTTTCGCGGCAGGGAAAGGGCGCCGAATTGATCGACCTTTGGAGAAACGCTCCGCCAGCTTTGGCTACCAAGATGGAGGATCGAGCGGTAGAGTTTATGCAACTCAAGATTAAGGCGCTTGAGGACTCAGACGAGTGGAAAGAAGTCTACGCCGTTGCCACACAGTACATCGAAGCTGCCGTCGAGCGAGAGCATCATGATGAGGAATCGCCCACTAACGAGCCGACGCGATCCTGGTTCCTGTGGTCAAAACTTTTCGAAGCTATAGAAGCTGCTGGATTACTTAAGGAGTGCGTTCTGCTAGCGAATCCTGCTGCATTATCCAGCTGACATTCCATCAGTGACATGGCAGCTAAGCTTCAATCACAGCTCGACTCACTTCCCTACAAAGGGCGAGAAATGGATTTGGTACGGCTGACAATGATGCACGAATTTGCCTCTACTGCAATATTGGAACATTGCAAGGACTACTGGAAAAAGTACCGTCACCTCAATAACTGCTACAAGGATCTTCGACAGTATGTTGCTCGGCTGGATCAAACGGACCAGCAAGAGTTCCACAGCTACATAACGGAAACAACGCGCCAGCTGGCTCCGTCAGAAAACGCCTCCGAGGTAAGTGTTCAGCATAACAGGAATGGCCAGTGTACAACTACTGACTTATGACACAGCACGAACAAAAGCAATGGCTGCAAGCTGAAATCAATGTTTTGAAATTCGAGTACTTACTGTCGATTCACTGTGCTTTCGTTCCTCTCGAAGAGACTATGGAACAGTTCGTCCTCACAGCTATTAGGCTGTACAAGATCGGGCGGCGAATAGACGAAGAGTCTTCCCGGGATATAGGCACATTGGCAGTCATGGGACTTGTCGAACTCAACTACTTTGATGGTGGCGGATACGTGGAACCTACTATCCGCAGAGCGTGCGACTTCCGCAATTCCAGGCTTCTTCTACAAGCAGGTTTGTTGGCCCTTCAACTTGCAGCAAATGAGCCTGTGGAGCAAAATAGGCCCTTAAGAATGCTGTCGACTCGATTGCATACCATGCTTGGATTGCCATCAATTGCCTACCAACAGTACCAAAAGACAAGGACCAAGGAAATGCTCCAGGACATTGCTTCCTACGTCCTTCTCACAGGAATATCCATAATCCACCCATTTGAGAAGACTGGTCTCAACGGGTTCTCGCCTGATGAAGAGTTGGCGAATGTTATTCGAACGATAAGGCGTATGGAAGCCAGAACGGATGACTTCATTTTCTCAGGCCTGAAAAACTTTTCTTACGATCAATCTTTTGACATGCTGGATTTCAAGGACAAGCTACGTCATAGTCTTACTAAGCACCTGTGCATGACAGAACGACGGAGGATCGCACGTTTCAAAGGGCAGAAAGTAGATAGAGCCCTCACGTGCAATTGGAAAGGTAACCCTTTTGTATCCCCCGTCATTTACCTATATGCTAACAAGTCGTAGAGTTTCTAAACTTCAACGATGCCCGCGACACAACTGTTCTTCCCGATTTCGGCCTGATTGACGATGTTGGCAGGTCAACGACTGATCTGTTCTGGGAGAAGGGCCTCCCGGGATTCGATTGGTTCTTCATGCGATGGCACAAGATCGAGTTCCTCTGTGACGAAATCTACGAAGAACATCAAGATCCTCGCATAAAACGGACGCTATCAAAATACCGAATGTGGACAGTAGAAGATGCCAAAAAGTTGATCTCATGGTGTCAGCCTTTCGAGTATGAGCTTCAGGATGTGTGGAGAAGCCTTTCTTTCTTTTCAGAGATGTTACGTCAGGAAACACCATCTCGAAGGATGGGCGAAGTTTGTACCGAAACGGCCGCAACATTGGGCCCAGCTAATTACCATTTCCCCATGGCCATCTCGTTCGAAGAAAAATCCGCCGAGAACGATTTCATAATGCCATATGAGAGCGGTCTCATGGCTTTCTTCACGCACCTGGAGCTCCTGCGCGCAACGTGGCGCATGTGCACAAAAATGAGGGCCGAACTCAAGAAAAATCCCGCAAAGTGGAAGAGGTCGTTGTCTGTAGAGAACGTGGCGTTGTTGGAGCGCGCTGCCGAGACAATGTACGAGAATATCATGCGCCTTGCTAAGGATTTTATCGCGGTCCTGAGGCAGAGGGGTCGTCGGTCCATTGTTGCACAGGCGACATGGGGTCCCACTGGAAAAGCGCTCCAGGAACTCATATCCGACGAGCATCTCGAGGGCTATGCGCAAGATTATGTTGATTCCGCCATTGATGCTCTTGAGGGCGTTCTCAAGGTCAAGCTCAAGTAAGCGGCTCGCAGGCTAGACAAGGTGGTTGTACATGAACACTTGTTTAAGAGGCGCACTTGTCGTTGTTAAAATCCGGGTACTTTTGTGTAGTTTTCTTGACGTAGACGCGAGCAGCCTGAAAATCAAAAAGCAACTATCAATTGACTCGACCTCATCAGAGCCTAAGCCCGAATTTTGGATATCATATTATCAGAGGTCCGCAGATGCGCGTAAAGCGCCCCCGGCCCAATCATCGCAAACTCTTGATACAACAGGCGGGATAAAAATGCGGATGCGCAAATCACGAGCTAATTGCTCCTCGTTCACACACAAATATGTAAGAAGCGCCGATATCTCGCCTTTCCCAAACTTACACTAGCCCAACTAAGTGGAAGTGCTAGTATCGCTACATTTCCAACTACCCTAGATATTGAGCTAGCTCAAGTAATCGTGATGTTGATGATCTTGATATCTTCCTCCGGCCTCTCTTTGTAGACCTTGGTGTTCTCAATCTTGTGCACGACGTCTAGACCCTGGATGGCACGGCCAAAAATGGTGTGCTTGTTGTCGAGCCATGGCTTACGAATCTGTCAGTATATCCACGTGGGAAAAGAATAACATTAGGGGTAACTCACGGCTTTCTCCGTCGTGATGAAGAACTGACTCGCGTTCGTGTTTGGACCGGCGTTCGCCATGCTGACGGTGTAAGGCTTGTCATGCTTGAGGCTGCTGAACTCGTCCTCGAAGTCTTTGTTCCAAATGCTCTCGCCGCCCGTTCCATCACCCAGAGGGTCACCGGTCTGAAGCATGAACTTACGGATGACGCGGTGGAAGATGATGTTGTTGTAATACCCATTCCTGGCGTGGGTGACAAAATTCTCAACAGCCTTGGGCGCGGCTTCAGGGTACAGGCGGATTGTGATATCGCCATAGGTGGTGTGGAGGATGGCAGTTGTGCCCGAAGCAGCAACTTCCTTTTCGACCTTCTTCTCACCGCCAAGCATGAGAGGTTTTTCGGTAACGATGTCCCGTTCCCGGCGATTGGGCCTATTTATGTATGGGTTAGTGTCAGGGGATAAGGTGAAGGGTCGGGGAGTTACGCGTACGTATTGTCATTCGTAAACAGGTAGAAGCGTTTGGGGTTAGGGATAGTCGCAGTCGAGATAAGCATAGCATCGTGAGCTGCAGCTTCTTGCAGGAGAGGATTTTCGCTGGCTGCCATCTCCACAGTAACGACATCTTTTTTCTCAGGCCGGCCCTGGTATAGAGATAACCAAAGCGGTCTCAATTTCTCCTCTTGACCATAGACCTTGACAAGTTCGTCTGTGAATGTGTTGCGAACCTCCACTCCGTACATCGATCCATAGAGGATGAAATGCCCAGATTCGTCGAAAATGACGTTCATTTTCGAATAGGTAGCAGGCTCAAGATTGCGCTCTACGCTAATTTTCCTGTTGAAATCGAGATCCTCAAGTTGCCGGGGGGCAGTACCGGCCTGGTGCTTTTCTGCGATGGTCTCAATGGACTCATCGTACGTTTGTTGAAGCTTTCCTGAGGCAAAATCGAACAAACGGATTTTGCGGTCAGGGAACGAAAATGTAACGAACTGTTTACCTGTAGGGGAGATTGTGATCGATGTAGGCACCGACTTTACCTTTTTGAATTCGTAGAGATTGGTCGATGTCTTCCTGGCGAATACATTGTCCGGCTTGACATATTCATCGTCTGGGCGCCAGTACTCAATCATCCCGCCCTCATCCACAGAGATGACGCAGTCATACTGCTTGTTGTACGCCATGAGCGACACAGGGACCTTGTGCATAGTTTTCAATATGTGGACCGGTTCCGTTCTTTCTCCGCTGCCGTCATATATGCGTATCCAAGAATCATCCCGGGAAGAGACAGCCAACAGAGGGTATGGAGATCGGCTGTTATGTACCCAGCAGACGGCATTCGGCTGGAAGTCTAGGTTCAAGATATAGTAAATATCCCAATTCGGGACATCATAGATCTTGACAGAGCTATCCTTGCCTGCTGTTGCATAACTTCTTCCATCCTCGCTGACGCTGACTGAAACGATCTCTCCAGTGTGCGCCGCGAATTTCTTAACAAACTCGATACCGCCAAACTTCTTTTTCCAGAACTTTACATCGCCATTGACCGAGCTTGTGATGAGAAAGTCTGTATGTGGCGTGACGGTCGTGAAGCTCATTCTGTCGAAATGGTCCCACGACCTATAGTACACGTCTGCAGCAGGCATCGCTTCCATGTAGAGTTTTTCGAAGGCAAGCTTTCTCTTCTTCTTCTTGGGCGCATCGGAGGGAAGCGCAGGACCAAAGTCGTCGTCGTCATCTGAGGAATCATCTGCACCAGTGTTAGTAGTGAGTGGGGGAGCTTTGGAGAAGCTTATATTGCTTACCTTCTTTGGTGTCTTTAGCAGGCTTGGTGGACTTGTGGTCGCCGGCTTCTAGTTCTGAGTGCGCGCGCTTTGTCGGTCGCGGCGACACGCTTCTGTCTGTTGTCATTGTTATGATGAGGCGAAGTGGATCAGAATTGGGGTGAAGGTGGGTGGTTGTGTCGCAAAAGTTATGGCCAGTTACCGAGAGACTCTAGTGCCAAGCCGAACGCGCATTCACGTGACTGGAGTGCGTGGGGGTCCTGGAGGCATCATCAAGTTGGCCTGTGCACAACCCGAGAGCCTTGTCTCAATCTGCATATGCGTAGAATAGTTCTGCGGCTAGTACTGTGGCATGGTCGTAGGCCCGTCTTACAGCATCATTTGCGTGATTGTCTGAGATCATGCGTAGTTTGTGCCTCGAGGATCACATTAGAGGCTTTTGATCACTGTGTTAGCTGAGCTCCACAGGTCTCTGTGTGTATAAATCATATCAAACATCATAAATCACAAATGAGAAATCAGAAGGGACTCTGCCAGAGCCAAATATATGGTTTAACTTTTGAAACAGGATTGAGCCTCCAAGTTGGCATTCGCCTGGTATATAACAAGTCAAATTACAATGTCAAAAGTCAACTTAATCGTCGCCTTCTGAGCCTGACTCGTCGGCGGTCCCGTTTGCGACCATCTTTCTGGGCACCTCAAACACATATATCCCATTTTTGGCTTTACCCGACATCCATCGTCCGACTCTTGGCTCCTTTCCCACGGCAGCCACAATGCAAAGCCCATCCTTTCCTCGGTCTCCTCTCTCATGAACCGACAAGCCATTGACCATGCCGCGAATGAGAGCTTGATGTTCGCTGTCATTCACATCATCTAATCCATCCTCATTCAACGGTACCCGCCCGACCTTGCCGACTGGTTCAATCGTCCTTTTATCGGATCCTACACGCCAGGCTCGTATCCAACCATCCCAACTTGCTGTCAAGATGAGATCAGCGAAAGGTACCGTTGCAAGTGCGGTAATGTATCTAGGCAAACGCGGCCCTGGCTTTGCTGATACTGCGGCGTCGTGGTTCGCTGACATTGCCTCAGGTGGAAGTGGGGGATCGCGTCCGTGTGCTAATGGAATGGTGAAGAGTGGTTTCTTCCTGGTGATTGACCAAAGGGAAATGGAGCCATTGTCTGAGCCTGTGACAAAAAGTCCGGCGTCAAGAAGGGCAACGCAGTCCATGGAACCTTCGGCATATGCAGTCGGTGCGTCATCGTCGTCGTCGTCAGGTTTCACGGTGGCTCCGAATCGTCCTTTACGCAGTTTGTCCAGCCCCTTTTGCTTCGCAGTTCCGCCGCCATGAAAAACGAGCTGATTCTCCTCCACCACTCTCCACAGCCTAGCAGAACGGTCGCGGGCGCCAACACTGACGCACGTCTCTTGGTTGATTTCCAATCCACCCGCAATCCCAATCACCGTATCTTGGTGGCCTACCAATGTCTCAATGTATGCAGACTCAGGCGCGCTCCAAACAATGACGGCACGGTCTGCTCCTCCTGAGAAGAGCTGTTCAGTGCCCCTGCGGAAAGAGAGCGACGTGACTGCATCGCGATGCCTCGTGAAAAGCTTGCGAGGCGTCAATGTTTCAGCATCCCATATGATCAGGCGAGCATGCTTGTCTCCAGTTGCCAGGTACTTTCCCGAGTCAGAGACTGCAATAGAAATGATCTCGCCAGTATGTCCGAGGAAGTCGCGATCCCCTTTTTTGTTCTTGTTTCCTTTGCGCACCAATAATCGCTTTGGCTTCTGTCGAGGGGTGACATTGGTCGGTCGATCACCATCCTGCGAATTGTAGGTCTTTGGATCCGCAAGCTCCCACTTCTCCACCACCAAATCTTTACTTACGGTCCATGCAAATGGGAGCCGTAATGCGCAGCCCGTAATAGCCTTTTGCAGACCTGATTTTCCGAAGACATGTGTGGCAGACTCAAAGTTCAATTGCTCAGCAATGCTCCTGTAGATTTTGCCCTTTGATTCTGCGACATCTTCTTTCAGGCGCTCTGCGATGAGGTCTCGGTCGATATCTGCCGCATCGAATCCCACCTCTTCCTGAACCTCCTCGCGGATGTTCTCCAAATAGCGTTCTGCAAGACGGAGACGTTTTTCAGCTGCAGTCTCATTCTCGTCTCCTGAGCTTTCCGAATCGTCATTGTCTTCCGAAAAAGCGTCAGCCCGCTCATCTTCAGAGCTTTCACTGCCAGAAATGGACTCTTCGCGTTCGGTGCGGCGGGGAGCTCGAGTAGATTGTGACGTCGAGGGCGCTACGTTTCGTTTTTTGGAGGCGGCGGCAGTAGCATCGGTCCTCTTCCTCTTCCGCTGCGACGCAGGCGTGGTGAAAAAGGAGGACATTTTGTTGGCTGAGTGAGGCCGAAGGGAAGCTCGCAAAAGTTTCGAACTTTCTCGTCGGCGAACTTTTTTCTTGACGCCGACGGGAGAGACGACCCCGGCTAGCGCGCCGCGGATCCGGCGCTACGTTTCACCGATGCGCCTCAGAGCTCGTCGGCAAGACCTACGACAAGCTTCCCCATTACGACCGCCATCGCTCTCTATCCCTACCTGTTCCACCTGCCTCACTTTTCGTTCGCTCCGGGTAGCTCGGAGTTCGTGTAGCTGACCCGTCCATTTCCCGCCTCTCCCCCGCCAAAACAAACACGACTGTTTACGTAGGTCGCCCGCAGCCCGCAGCCCACATCGGGGAACTCGTAACACCTATCGACAACCACTTTACACCCTACAACCATGAGCGGCAGTAGCGATCCGGAGCGCGAGCACGCCCTCGAAGAATACAAGAACAAGCTCTTGGAGTCGAGAGAGTGGGAGGCAAAGCTAAAGGCGCTCCGGTTAGAAATCAAGGGCCTCCAACACGACTTTGACGTATCAGAGGAGAACATCAAGGCACTCCAGAGTGTCGGTCAGATAATAGGAGAAGTCCTGAAGCAGCTGGATGAGGAGAGATGTAGGTTGTCCTCTTGGTGGAGCTATCCGCCCCGCCTCGTACCTTCATGGCTGACACACCGTAGTCATTGTCAAGGCGTCATCAGGACCCCGATATGTCGTCGGCTGCAGGTCGAAAGTTGATAAAGCGAAGCTCAAGCAGGGAACCCGTGTGGCGCTGGACATGACGACCCTCACAATCATGCGGATGTTACCCCGCGAAGTCGACCCGCTTGTCTACAACATGTCCCTGGAGGATCCGGGACAGGTCAGCTTCGGCGGTATCGGTGGTCTGAACGAGCAGATTCGAGAGCTTCGAGAGGTTATCGAACTGCCGTTGAAGAATCCCGAACTCTTCTTGAGAGTAGGCATCAAGCCCCCCAAGGGTGTGCTGCTCTATGGTCCGCCAGGTACCGGAAAGACGCTATTGGCGCGAGCTGTAGCGAGCAGTTTGGAGACGAACTTCCTGAAGGTTGTCTCCTCCGCCATCGTCGACAAATACATCGGAGAATCGGCGCGTCTCATTCGTGAGATGTTCGGCTACGCGAAGGAGCACGAGCCCTGCATCATCTTCATGGACGAAATCGACGCTATCGGTGGACGAAGGTTCTCGGAGGGCACATCGGCAGATCGGGAGATTCAGCGTACGCTGATGGAGTTGCTAAACCAGCTTGACGGTTTCGACTATCTCGGACAGACCAAGATCATCATGGCCACGAACCGACCGGATACTCTAGACCCCGCCCTTCTTCGTGCTGGACGTCTCGATCGAAAGATTGAGATTCCCTTGCCGAATGAGGTCGGCCGTCTGGAGATTCTTAAGATTCATGCCAGCAGTGTGCAGACTGAAGGCGAAATCGACTTCGAGAGCATCGTTAAGATGAGTGATCAGTTCAACGGAGCTGATCTGCGAAACGTGGTCACCGAGGCGTAAGTACCCATGCCACTCATTTCATGCACAGCAAACGCTAACTCTGTTTAGTGGTCTGTTCGCCATCAAAGACTACAGGGAATCGATCAGCCAAGACGACTTCAACAAGGCTGTGCGCAAGATGGCCGAGTCGAAGAAGCTGGAAGGCAAGCTGGAGTACCAGAAGTTGTAGAGAGTCCATTTCGGGCATTGATCACGTTTTGGAACGCAATGATGGAAATGCATGATAGAAGACCAACCATCATGTACTATAATATGACATTCGGCAGCAGAATGAATCATCCTGCTCCATTCATGACCCATAGCTCAGTTTGACCGGTGTGCTTTCTATTTTACGTTCAAAATCGTCCAGACGAGCCCTGCATCTCAGTTCGAACTCGCCAAAGTAATTGGGCTCATCGAGCTGCTTTTCGAACCCAAGGCTCTCGAACAGCCGCACGCTCCGCTCATTCTTGTGCCCAATCCTGACCCGAAAATAGTTGATATAACTCTCTTTGAACCCATTCCCATTCACCCTGTGATACTCACGCGAGATGGGATTGTGCCACTTGAGCACATACCACACGAACGCGAGCAGAATCTCGCGGCCCAGCCCCTTGCCCTGCATATCCTCGCGCGCGATCATGATCTCCAGCTCGGCGGCCAGGCTCTGGTACCCATACGGCTCCCCCCCCTCTTGGTCGAGCTCGTCCTCGTCCGGGTACAGGAAGAGATTGACGTCGCCAATCATGTTTTGCGCCGCGTCTTGCTCGCCGGGCGTCACGGTGGCGCCCTCGGCAAGCGGCGGGGAAGGCGCAGTGCACACGATGAAGGTCAGTTTGTTGGAGTCGAGGCGCCAGGACTCTTGCATGGCGTACTCTTCGGGTAGACTGAGGGGCTCCGAGGCGGTTGCTTCGCGGAGGGCTGGGTCTTGCATCCAGGTGTGGTAGGTGGGGACATGGTGGGGGGAGTAGGGGACTAGGAGGATGCGGGGAGTTTGGATGGCTGGTGGGCGGGGGAGGGGAATGTTAGTTGCTGGGGTGGTGAGGTGTTGAGATGGGAGCGTGACGTACCTTCGTGTTCGTTGTGTTTCATGACGGATTTGTAGTCAGAAAGGCGGAGCTTTCTTGGTGGTAGGAGATATTTCGCGAATGGGTTACAAATACGAGGTAGAGGAGTTCGTTCTCCTTTGATTGTATGTTTTCGAGTTTAGAGATTGAATAAATCTCGGATACTGTGCTGGGTATACGAGCAAAAATATACCTAGATGGGATTTTTTTTGATATTTCTTCAATCCAGTGTGCGATATCGGAGTTAATTTGATTTGAGGTATTTGAGTGTTGTGGATATCAGCAACACGTCCCAAACCAATTCTTCTGTGTAATGCAACCTGCGTTGAGATGTTGAGCTGAATAACTGCTGGGCGGCCGGCTACGACGTTGCCAAAACCGTATGATGTTCACCTCGCGAAACCGAAAGCTAGGCCGAGAAAGGCAAGACACAACTTCATCCCTCGCTCTGTAGCTCCTTTATCAGCTTTTCACACCATTTGATTGACCATTCTCCACTAGAAAGACCATTCCAGTGTGAAATATGGTCTGGCAACATTTTTCCGGATATTAGTAAAACAACGAGTGTTGCCAAGAGCAGGGAAAGCGGAACAACAACGCAAGACACGGGATCCTCGGTTGCGAGACGACTACTCGCCTGTTCCATCTGTTGCTTACTTCCGTTCCAACTACCTTTCTCCATGGATCCCACAAGAGTGCTTGTAACGGGCGGAACGGGATTTCTGGGCTCTGAGGTCGTCAAAGCCCTCGTCGCCACCAAAAGGTTTGACATCACGGCCGTGGACATCAATCCGCCAGCCCTGGGCACGGGATCCTTCGCAGAAGTCCGCTATGTTCGTGCCAACATTTTACAGCCTGGAGAACTTTCCGAGGTGTTCAACGAGGCAAAGCCTGCGATCGTAGTGCATACCGTTGGATTATATCCTCTTGGCGCGGCGAGATATGGTACGAAGGGGAAAGATACGGTATTCAGAGTCAACGTGGAGGGGACACGGAACGTGATTGAGGCCAGCAAAGAATGTGGTGCTAGAGGTCTCGTGTATACGAGCAGTGTAACAGTTTTGTTAGACGAGTTGGACAAGGACTTTATCAACGCAGACGAGAGATGGCCGACTGGCAAAGCGCAGACGATTTATGGACAGTCCAAGGTATGCATATCTATTCCAGTCATTATTATTGCCCAATTATGCGAGTGATTATGCATATTAAATGTAAATTGCAATCATTGGTCTGCACATTGTGCTCACACTCCCCTAGACCATTGCAGAGGACCTCGTCATCTCCGCCAACACATCCGACTTCACAACCTGCGCTCTTCGATCAGCCCCTATCTTTGGCCCCAATGACCCCGCCATCATTCCGACATTCTACAACTGTATAGCTCGTGGAGAGTCACCATTTATCGTTGGCGAAGCCAAAAACCTCCAGGATTATGTGTACGTATCCAATGTCGCCGATGCACATGTACTAGCAGTCCGCAACCTTCTCAACTCGGGCACTGCAGCCGGTCAGGCTTTCTTCATTACAAACGGGGAGCCTGTCGTTCTGCGAGACCTCTGCATTGCGGTGTGGAAGGAATTTGATCACTCGCCGCCGTTCCAGCTCAGGATCTCCGCGCGGTTGGCGTGGTGGTTTGGATGGGGTTCAGAGTGGTGGGCATGGCTCAGTGGAGTGGAAGGGACGTTTTGCAGGGGCGCAATCAGCGATGCGACCAAGTTTCGCTATGTAAGCATTGCGAAGGCGAGGAGGGTGTTGGGCTACCAGCCAAAGGTGGCGCTGGCAGACGCATTGAGGATTTCGTGTCAGGTAAGCAAAATTCACTGGTAGAGAATGGGAGGTACTGACTGAAGTCCAGCACTATAAGGAGCAGATCAAGGGCAGGGCTAAGAGGTGAATGTGCCGGCCGCAGGGTACGTCATGTTGTAACTAATGCGTCTCTTATGCAGGGAATTGTTCTCAGGAGCGAAAAGATGACCCAGAAAGATTGCCAGTGTCTCAATAGCTTTCAGATCGGTGATTTCGTTGCGTGAAAAATACCCCGCCATAGCGTTTGGGTCATGGGTGCCTGGTGCGCCCCCTGGCTACGGCTCTCTGCTGCCCGCCACAGCCACCGCCTCAAGCCTGTAGTGATGAGCACCTCACCTGCTGGGGAACTAAGGAGACGGCGAACATTTCCCCGGAGAATAATGCTGAGACAAGACCTGCCTCCAGTAGAGATTTGATTGACTAGGAGGGTTTGCACTCTTGGGGCAGCTGCATGTGCGTGCTTAAGGGGCAGACCTTGGAGCCAAAGTGTGACCATAGCCTTGAATCCGCACTGTTTGGCCTCAACGCGTCTCTTATGCTTCATACATCTCCATTGTCAGCAGCGAACAGCCTATAAGTGACTCAGACGGGCGACCGTGATCCGGATAGTAACCCTAGCAACCAATGAGATGGCTCACACGAGACTAGGCCGCATCCTGAGTAGATTATCATCAAGAGTAGGCAGTCGCGCTTTGTAATTTTGCAGTCGGGCACCTGCCTGCTTCTCCTGGCTGGTAATTTTCTTCCTCGCCCGTCGTCTCTTCATCCCTCCGTCTTCATCTCTTTACCGCTGGCACTTGTTTTATCGACTTATTTCGCTTTCCTTAGGTCTCCTGATCATCATCAATCAGCTCCAAGTTCTCCTAGGCGTTCCAAAGGTATGGATGTTTCTCCAGTAGTCCTGTCCTTGATGGGACTACCTGACGGGTTGAGCGGCGTCTGCTGCAGCCTTGCCTAGGCTTCAAGCCTATTCAAGCATGTGCGGATTTTGAACGAGCATGAAGAACCCTACGTATGTTCTGTTGTACTTATTCATAGCCGCTGACTTGTCGCCGTAGGTGTCTCGACAGTCCCCAGGCGGCAGCTACTAGTGACGCAATCCGACCGAAAGCTACCTTCTGCTTTGCGGTCATAGTCTTTTAATTCCAAGCAGATCAATCGGCTCATTAATGATTCCAATTCTCTGTCCAATCCATTCCCTGTAAGTTCTGATTCACCCAGAGTGACATGGCGGCCATTGCCGGGCTTCACGGTCATGCCCCTTTTAAGTATTCTCTGACCTGAGGTTGCGAACAGGTAGTGATCACTCTCATGCCTGAAAATATGTCTCAGAATCCTCCAAAAATGCAGGTCAATGTTGGTCAGGTCGACGTGGACCTTGATCTGACAATTTTGTCCGTGGAAGATCGCCAAGAGCCCGATATGTTGCGAAAGTTGCCCACGGAAATCCGCCTTATGATCTTTAGGCTTCTACTTGTCATCCCAAGGAAGATTTTCTGCGGAGCTCGAGAATTTTCTAGTCTCTGCTTTTCAGAATGCGACAATCTTCGCCTTCCGATCCCCTGGCAGATACTTGCCACTTGTTGGCAATACTTCAGCGAAGCCATGCCCATCATGTATGGGGAGAACGACATAGCATTCTTCACGGGCCGAAAATCCAAAGCAGGCAAGTTCATCCGCTTCCCTGTCGCCATACGCTACATGCCGTTTCTTCGCCACCTGTCGATTTACTTCAGCGTTGACAACCCCAAATCGGACGCGGCTCGCCGACTAGGCCACTTCCTTACTGCAATCCAACGGCAAGTCTTTCCTTCCTCAGTGATGGTAAAGTGTTGTGTCGGCTTCACAACTAACTTTCTGTAGGCACTGCCCCAAGCTGCACACTCTTGCCATTGTGGCTGCATCAGAGCGTTTCTTCGAGGAGCGCAGTCTCTGGTATGTTGTGTACTGCGACCATCCCCTAGCCAAGGCCATTTCGAAGCTCGTCAGTTCCACAACGGTAGCTCACCTCAAAATCCGCACCCACAACGGCGCAATGTTCTATCCATCTTGGGTCCGATATATCGAAACGACCTTCAAGCAGAACCGCGACCCGGCCAAATCCCTCATCGAATTCTCTTGTTCTTGTTCTTGCAACCAATGGGTCATCAGGCCCCAGAACTGGGGAATCTGCTATCACTGCGGATGGCCAAAAGAGTGGCTGTACTGCAAGGAGATGGAGAGCCCTGTCATGGCTGCGGATCTTGAGTGTAGCCAGACCCGGCTCATGGAGATGGAGGATCGGCTCTTCGAGCTGGGCATCTTACCTGGCAATGAAACCGACGAAGAGGTGGATAGATCGGGCCCGTACGCTACGGGGCGACCCGTGGAGGACACGTACGATGACGACCTCCCTGCTTTCCACTCGGGCGCGTGCGTATTGTAATTATCATTTTGTCATGAAGAATGCAGCTGATTCTGGCAGGCTCCTTCCCGAACAAAGGAGAAAGTACCGCGGGGAGTCGGCCACCCTCGCGACCTGGCGATTTAAGCAGACCAAGCTCCACGATTTCTTCACGGTCTTGCCATACGACGGCTACTTTAACATCGACCAATGAGGCGGACCCGGGCGCCCACGATGCTGTAAGACGCCGACAAGGTACTATTACAAGGCTCTTAGCTCACTGCATAATAGTTCATGCTGCCGACAGCGTGCTTTTCTGAGCATTTGTCAATCAATGTAAGTTGGTGTATGGTGACGACAGGGTATTATGTATAGATGGCTGACCGGGGCAGATTTAAAGAGCATATTATATTTTATGATGACGACAAAGTGCTTTTATCTTCTTGCATGTTCATGGGTTAATTCGGCGTCACTGTAGCCAATATCAGCAAAATTTCTTCAATTTCCAAGCGTGTCCTGACATACCTTGTGCATGCATCACGAGTGCGGAACTCTGCAAACAAATGGTCCTAGTAGAACGATATGAATGCTTTTTTATGTTCCTATGATACACCTTTGCGCCGCATTTATGCTTGCGCCTAAGACATGTTCTACACGTATAGTACAGCTGGGGGGGTTGATATCCCCACACGCAGCTTGGGTTATGTATTAAGCCGTCGCTCAGACAGCCTTCTCAGCCTCTTCGAGCAGCCTGTCGACCCTGAAGCCGCCATCGCCCTTTGTGAACATCTCCAACAGCTCACCGCGGGCCTTGCTCTCCTCGCTGATGACGTAGAATTTCTGCATGCACATGACCAGCCACCGGGCCTCGTCGATGCTGACGCCCCTATTCTCCACGACGATTCCCTGGCCCAGGACTAGATTGTGGGAGTCGGCGAGCTCCGAGTGGAAGGTGATTGTGGTGTGCGGAGAAGCGAACTCGCCGCGCAGCTTGAACTCGGCCAGCGAGGTGAAGAGCAGGGTGGTGGTGTGGGGGTGCGGGTGCGCAAACTGGAGGTAGTGTAGCTCGGCGGCCTGCTGGGTTTCGTCGGCGCCCTCGGGGGCTTGCTCCTTGGGGATCTCGCGGGGGAGGGGGATGACGAAGGCGGGGTGGCACTTTGCGGTCTGGAGGAGGGCACTGAAGGTCGGGGCGGGGAGGTCGAAGTGCAGCGACTGGGGGTTCGCTGCGTGGCGGAGGCGCCAGAGGGCCTTTATCTCCTTGTCGGGCAGGCTGGAGATCTTGTCGAGGTCGAGGAAGGAGTTGAGCGTCTTGATGCCAGGCGGGGGCGGGGGCGTCGCGCCTGATTTCTGAGGCTGTGGTGCTGGGGGAGGCTTCGACCAGGGCGAGGAGGAGGAGGATGATGATGACGATGACGACGACGACGAAGCAGATGTCTCTGGTGACGACGATGACGGCGGTGTTGACTGCTCAGGTTCGAGTGGCGCGGTGGCTCCCGGCACAGCAGCTTCCTTGCGCAGCTGCTCAATCTTCTCCTTGTACCTCTCCTTCAATTGGGACACGTCGGGCACGCCCTCGGCTTTGGCCTTGGACTCGAGCTTCGACTTGTACTTGGAGAGGATGCGGTCGTCGACGCCGTGGTTGGACAGGAAGCGCACGTCCTGGACCTGGGCCCAGCGGCGCTGGTCGAAGCGCGGGTTGCGCAGCGGCTGGCGGCAGAGGTTCCGTATCGCGGGGATGCGCAGCGCGGCCATGGTGATGCGAGGGCGAGCAATTGGGGACGGGAGGGGGTATACAAACACACAGCAAGCGTAGAGCTCGAGCTCGCAGGACCTCCGTTGCGGCGGCGCCCCAAAAAAGTTTGGCCGAGATCCGAGCGCATCGCCAAGCGGACTGGCGGGCCGTTTAGAGTTTGCTTTTCCCAGCGGGCAGCCCGCGGGCGATGTCATCGGGGGGCACGGCCGGCCCTTTTTTTTTTCTTACAGGCGCATGGTCCCTTGGGGTCCCTTGGGTCCCTTGGGCCTCTGGCCTGGTACCTGGCGTCATCTGGGGCCCTCGGCATCTGCCTCAAACTCAAAGCGGCCTGCCCTGCCTGGCCCAGCATGCACCTCTGCAAACGCGCCCCATGCCACCGCGAGACGCGCGCATGCCGTCCTGTCCTGTCCTGTCCTGTCCCGTCTTGCCTCGGTCGCTGGCTGGGGATGGCAAAGGGGGGGCCGCCACTGCGAGGACGGGGACGAGGACGAGGGAGGGGAGGGGCCCGCACCGGCGTATAGTCCGCACCCAGGTACATGCATGTGTCGGCGCCTGTCAACTGTAACCATCGGGTGCCGTGTTGCTCGCAGCTTCGTGTCGTGAAGGTCCAACGTGTCCACGCACCGGCCAGCGCCACCTCGGGGACTATCAATAGCTCTGGGACGGGACCCTGCTGCTGGCGGGGACCGTCACGAACGGGGCAGTACTTCTGTCTGCAGGCCGTGGCCATGGCCATGGCCATGACGGCATGGAGAGAAAGAGAGAGACAGAGAGTCCAGGTGGCTGGCCGTTGGGCCGCCGCAGAGCAGCCGTCCAGAGGCCCTCTGTCTCGCATGCGTGTCGCACGCCTGTTCCTGCGCACACGAGCGCCCGTCTGCTGCTGCGTGCTGCGTGCTGCGTGCTGGAAGCAGGCGCAGGCCGTGCTAGGCCAGTCCTAAACCAGTCCGTCGCTACTCATTAGCCAGTATTCCCACTGATTCTCGCCTCGAGCGTCAAGACGGCCCTGGTCGTGTGGATCGCCCGCCCGTCGCCCAAGCTCCCCCTCCACCACACCACCGACTGCGAGCAATCTCAACACCAGCCCGCCCCGTCCCCGATCTCTCCACCCCGTCACTGTCCATTCTTCTGCTCTCTCCCGCGACGCCCTGCCCCGAGCCCTCTCCCAGCCCGCAGCACGTCCTCGCCAGCCCTCGACCCCCCAGTGTTATCGCAAAAGCTTTATCCCGCGAGCAGAGCTGCATACCGCCATACAGCCCGTGTCCCGCGCGCCCCTCTAACGGCAGCGCTACCTCGTCCGCCGTCCCTCTAATCATTTCCGCACCCCCAAGCACCACGCAAATTACCCACCCCAACCCAGCCCTGGAGTCTCCGCCTGCAAATATCCAGCCTTCCCCCGAGAACAGGCTGCTCCCTAAAGGGGACAGGCATGTTCGCGCGCCTGTCCACGGCCACTTGAGCCACCCCAGAGTGACCCGCACCCTCCACGACAAGCTGGCTGTACGATTCTCCAGCGGCCATGGGCGCCGTCAGTAGCAGACCGGGCGACGAGGAAGCCCTATACTTGCGCGACCAGACGAGATGTACGTCGTTTCTCCCGCCCGCCCGCCGTCGCAAACCCGCATGCCTCGTCCTCCCTCTCCCCCCGCAACCTTACTGACCCCAGCCCAGTCTCCGTAGCCAACCTCCAGATCACAAACGGCCGCAACCGCACCCTACTCAACGTCACCCCCAATGGCTTCCCCGCCACCAGGTACACGGCCAAGCGCGAATACGGCGACGACAGCGTGGTGGAGTACATCCAGGTACGTTGTTGTTTCAAGGGTCCAACATGGGCTGCGCATTGCTAAACAACGTTTGTTAGGACCCCGAGTCGCCCCCGTCTGGTGGGCCGCCCTCGTTCCTGATACGCTTGACCAACGACGAGGAGCTCATCTTCAACTTCACCTTCATCGTCCGCCAGGCTCCCGCCGCGCCCAGCATATACAATGTCAGCAACCCGGGCGCCCCCGTACCCAACGCCATGGTCGACACCGTCATCAACGGACTAACCTTTGTCTTTGCCTCGAGTTCCAAGGAGCTGGAGAACCTGGTCACCAGAGAGTTTCACGCCAACCCCAATCTTCACAAGAACCCGCTTGTCGAACTGGTCGGCGATTATTCAACCGGTGGGACCCCCTCGGTCCAGTTCCAGTGGTCTTGGAGGTGGAAGCCACCCAAGCCAAGTGAAGACCGAGGTGGGGGCTGGCGCACGAGTTGCAGTGTGGGTTCTCTCTCCGTGTGTGGTTCGGGAGTTTTCTTGGGCTAACTAGATTCAAGTTTGTCGAATATGACCAGCGCGCACATCGACTCGATACCCTGGCCGGCTTTTCTTTTTGGGTGCAAAGTACGCATATCGGACATTGCTATTTTGGAACCAAGACTGACGCCCCCGCAGACACATCGCGCCTCATCCAGAGCCCAAAATCTCCGTCGCCGCGGATGGAACTTGGGGTCCCTCCCAGGCTCAGAGTCCCGTCGGCGCAGTCGATCGAATCGAGGGTTAGTGATATAGATGAGTTCAAAGAAACGGTCGAGACTTTACCGCCAAAGTCGCCCACGTTCGAGCCCATACCCGAGTACGGAATGGGACTGGTGCCAGTTCCGAGCACGGCGACGACTCTTACCAACAACACGGTAAAGCTTGATGTCAACTGTGTTTCGAGGCCCGGAGAAGACCTGAGCCAGACCGAGGATGGCCCCCTCTTCCGAGCCACCATGAAGTCTCTGGAGCAAAAGACGGGCAACATGCGCATGAGATGGAAGAAGGTCCTCAAACGAGCCGAATCTGCGCTCGAGTCGCAAGTCCAGTGCAATAACGCCATGGCGGACCTGATGGATGCTCTCAAAGAAGCCTCCACATCCAACGCAAACGCTGTGCAACCCGCCATCGATCACTATTTCGACAAGATCGCAAAGGAAATCTTGGTTTATGAACGGTCGAATACGGCCAATATCCAAAAGCTCATCATTGACCCCATTTCTAAGTTGTACAACATTGACATCAAGCAAGCCGAGACGAAGCGCAAAGACTTTGAAGAGGAGAGCAAGGAATACTATCAATACGTTTCCAGATATCTCGGCCAACGACAGGACTCCCTCAAGGAGAAGAAGCGTGCCGAGACCGACTCAAAGTACCAGACCAAGCGCCGGAATTTTGAGCTCAAGCGTTTTGATTACTCCTCCTTCATGCAGGATCTACACGGCGGACGGAAAGATCAAGAAGTACTGTCGAGCCTCACGCGCTACGCTGATGCCCAGGCCAAGAACTATCTCGATACTGCCAAGAAGATCGAAACCATGCTCCCACAGCTCGACGCACTCAGCTTTGAGGTCAAGGAGGCGGACAAAGAATTCCAACTGCAGAGGACTGAGCGAGAGGAGAAGAGGAGGATGCTGGAGAAGAGCAACAAGCCTTTCGAGGAGCCACCGCCATCGCAGCTGCCGACTACTCCTGCTAACGGCAGTGTAACGCGAAGCACAGCTACCTCGGACCCAGATCTGCCGGGCCGGAAGGGAAGCATTGCCCCCGTATTCCAGAGCACCGTCAGCCCTCCGCCGACATCATCAGCCTCAAGCATCCCCACCATCACCTCTCCCCAGAGCCCTGAAGCGAGCCAGGCGACCTTGTCTATCGGAAGCCCCCAGCCGAACAAATTCAAGGGCATAAGAGATCTCGAGGACAAGGATCATACCTTGGTTCCCGAGGTCGGAGCAGCGGCGCATCGCAAGGAGGGTCTACTGTGGGCACTCAGCAGGCCTGGAAGCCATGTCGATCCCAAAGGCTTGAACAAGCAAGCGTGGCACAAGTGAATAACCCATCCATTGTCGTCATATCAAAGCTAACCAAGACAGGTTCTGGATCGTGCTTGACCAAGGCAAGATATCGGAGTACACCAACTGGAAGGATTCGCTCCAGATGCACATGGATCCGATCGATCTAAGGATGGCGTCAGTCCGAGAAGCTCGCAATCAAGAACGTCGTTTTTGCTTGGAGGTCATTACGCCTCACTTTACTCGAGTCTACCAGGCACAGTCTGAAGACGAGATGAAGAGCTGGATTGCTGCCATCAACAATGCCCTGCAGAGTGCTGTCGAAACCGCCGGAAAGCATGACCGTCCTTCGACTGACTCTTTGCCCGGCAACACCAGGCGTGACATCGCCTCTGTTCTGACTGGCAAGAGTCCGTCGCTCTCCAGTCATAGGAACAACTACAGCTCCAAGACGCCCGCACGTCATGCGACCGTCGGTGACCGGCCAGCATATCGCAGAGAAGAAACTTCTGGTGATGATGGAAAGTTGCTGCAGCAGGTGCGAGATGCAGATGCCGGGAACAAAGTCTGTGCCGATTGTGGATCTGAGAGCAAGGTCGACTGGGTTTCACTCAATTTGGGCATTGTCATCTGCATCGAGTGCAGCGGTATCCACAGATCGCTCGGAACTCACATCACCAAAGTGCGGTCCCTCACGCTCGACACCAACTCATTTACACCCGACATCGTGGAAATACTCCTCAAGATCGGCAATCGTGTCAGCAATATGATATGGGAGGCCAGGCTGGATAGAGCCGTGAAGCCAAACCCCACCTCTACTCGAGAACAGAGGCTGCGGTTCATCACGTCAAAGTATGCTGACCGAGCATTTGTCGCACCCATCTCCCCGACGCTGTCGCATTACGCGACGCCAGAAGAGACCCTGCTTGCGTCAATCAAGAAGAACGATATCCAAAATGTTCTTTATGCGCTGTCCCTCCGCGCAGATCCGAACGCAAAGGACCGGTCGCGCGGAACCCATGCGGTGTTTCTGGCGCTCGCTGCAGCTGACCCTGCTTCGCCTTCTGCGTCAGCGTCACCTGCTGGTTCTCCAGGTCCTGGCGCTCGACCTACCACGCCGCAGCCTAACCGCAAGTCCTTCCCAATCGCAGAGTTACTTTTGCAGAATGGTGCCGATCTTCCCACGCAACCCGCACCTATCCCGCTCAGCAACTCGGCGCGCATGTACCTCGAGTTCAAGGCTGACCAGCGTGCCGGCAAGAGGCCCACCCCCACCACACATCCAAACCCGTCCGGGGATACTCTGACGGCGCTTCCGCACATTACGGCCGGAAACGGAAGCACACCGGCCGAAAGGGCACGCGAGAGGGATGCCAGGCTACAGAAGCGAGTAAGCGCGGGAGGAAGGTTGACCAAACACTCAGAGAACGCCGAAGGTAGACGAGGCCTATAGACTGACCTGCGCACCCACGGTTCTCCTTTCCTAGTCTATATTTCCCTAGGGCGGCCTGTGCGATTGTTTTCTGACTGGCTTCCAGTTAATCTAGGACCTCGGCGTTATGTGCGGGAGGAAGAGCGGGATAATTTTTTTTTTTCCTTCTATGATCTCGGATCTGGATGATGGGTGGGAGGGCTGAGCAAGCATGTCTTTTTTTGTTCCCCCTCTTCCCTTGGTTGCCTGTCGACTTGCCTTGGATAGCCTCGATGTCTCTCTGCCTTTTGCAAGGCATGACTCTTGATGTTTTTTTCTCCCCTCTTCACTTTTTGGATTATCCCCCGTCTTTTCCCCTACTTTCTTCTATATGATGGGAGTGGGAATCAGTACGGCTGTGCTGCATATTCTTTGACGCCTGCGCAGGCACCCGCGGAATGGACGAGATGCCTTGAGGTGAGGTAGCCATCAAGCGTTGTCCGTGTCTTCCATTTTGTGGGCTGCCTGTGCTCATGTGCGTGTCTGGGACTTCGGTACTTTTCATCTACCCTTCACATCTTATTGTTACACTCGACTGCGCGAGCAACCGAGCGGGGTGGGGTAGGGATGGTAAAGCATTGGATGTTGATATCTTTTCTTCGATTCTTGTGGCTCGTATTGCTACCTCTTCTCTTTTGTTTTGGTGCGAAACGAGTCTGATGTAGCTTTCCTTTTTTTCTGTTTTTTTTTAATCTTCGTTATTACTACTTTGGAGAGTGACTTTTTTGGGCGATGGGCCAGGCAGGCAGATGGAAACGCGGAATGTAGTATGATTAATCTGTAATGAGTAATGGAGGCGCATGAACATGGGGTGTCACGATGGGGCGGATGTATCTGAATGTTCATATTGGTTCTTAAAGCCGATTTTCGAGCAAGAGGAGTGAGTGAAGTAGTGATTACGATTGATATGACCGAGAGGTTGCATGCTATTGTTAGGTACCTGAGTACTTGTTACTTGGGCGAAGATTAATCTACGCAATAGTCTTTGCACCCTCAAAAAACAAGCAATTTGAAAATTGAAATAAAAACCATGACATTTCTTAGAGAAATATGCGAATCCATAAAGAAGACGAGGTGAAGTGGGTGATGGGAGTGCTGCAGATCAGCCACACGCACGTGACTCAACCCGCTTGTGCGGCACACCAAAATTCGACGTTCAAGAAGTCGCGACCCCACACTTCGACGCAAAAGCAGCAGACAACATGGCGCCCTCCTACGAGAACCTCCCGCTGGAGGACGAGGAATTCGACGAGTCCCAAATCGACTTTACCGATATCGAAGAACAATACCAAGTGCGCCTGGATGAGGGTCTTGACGCCTTTGTGGTCATTGACGGCCTGCCCGTCGTGCCCGCGGACAGCAAGGCCAAGCTGATCAAGTTCGTCTTGAGGAAGCTCAACTCCGTTGGCCGTGTCAAGGACGATGGCGTTTTCATGCCCGTAAATGACGACGGCAAGACTGAAGGGTACGTTGCGAAAGCGCCAAAACCCAAAAATCTAAATTTACTGACATGGCGTCCAGATATGCCTTTGTCGAGTACAACGCGCCCAGCGAGGCCATCGCTGCCGTCAAGCAGCTCCACGGAACCCCGCTCGACAAGAAGCACACCATGGCCGTCAACAAGCTCACCGACATTGACCGCTACGGCCGCGAGGGCCGCGTCGACGAGGAGTACCACGAGCCCGAGATTGAGCCCTTCCAGCAGAAGGAGCACTTGCGCTCTTGGCTCGGAGACTCGGAGGGCCGCGACCAGATGGTCATGTTCCGCGGCGAGAGGGTCGGTGTGTTCTGGAACAACAAGGAAGATGCGCCGGAGCCCGTTGTCGACCGCGAGAACTGGACCGAGTCGTTTGTGCAGTGGTCACCCCAGGGTACCTACCTCACCTCGATGCACGCGCAGGGTGTGCAGCTGTGGGGTGGCAAGGCTTGGAGCAGGCAGAAGAGGTTCGCGCATCCCGGCGTCAATCTGGTCGATTTCTCGCCCAACGAGAAGTACATCACCACCTGGTCCCACAGGCCCATCCAGGTCGACGAGAACCACCCCGTCCCATCCCTCTCCCTCGAGGACGACGGCAAGAACTACATCATCTGGGATATCGCGACCGGAAAGCCTCTTCGTTCGTTTGCCACCATCGATGTTCCCACCAGCACCGACGCTGAAGGCAACCCCGTCAAGAAGAAGATGCAGTGGCCGACTTTCAAGTGGTCCGCCGACGACAAGTACGTTGCTCGTATGACCCCCGGCCAGTCCATCTCCGTCTACGAGACCCCCAGGATGAACCTGCTCGACAAGTCCTCGATCAAGATTGAGGGTGTCGTCGACTTCGAGTGGGCTCCTGCCACCCCTAAGCGCGACGGTATCAGGACCTACGAGCAGCTCTTCTGTTACTGGACTCCCGAGCTCGGCAGCAACCCTGCCAAGGTCGGTCTCATGTCCGTTCCCTCCAAGGAGGTCGTCCGTACCCGTAACCTCTTCAACGTCTCCGACGCCAAGCTGCACTGGCAGTCTGACGCTGCATATGTTTGCGTCAAGGTTGACCGTCACTCCAAGTCGAAGAAGTCGCAGGCCACCTCTCTGGAGATTTTCCGTGTCCGCGAGAAGGGTGTGCCTGTCGAGGTTGTCGACACTCTCAAGGAGACTGTCATCAACTTTGCTTGGGAGCCCAAGGGCAGCCGTTTCGTCATCATCACTGCCGGTGAGATCCCCGCACAGGCTGCAGTGCCCCCCAAGACCTCCGTTTCCTTCTTTGCCCCCGAGAAGGTCAAGGGAGGCGGTGTTGGCAACTTCCGTCACATCCGCACCATCGACAAGAAGAACAGCAACGCCATCTACTGGTCGCCTAAGGGGCGCTTTGTTGTCGTTGCTACCCTTCAATCTCAGCAGTCTTTCGAGCTCGACTTCTGGGATCTCAGCTTCGAGCAGCCCAAGGATGACAAGGACAAGAGCGAGAAGGAGCTGCAAGCTAACCTCCAGCTCATGGAGACCGTTGAGCACTACGGTATGACTGACATTGAGTGGGACCCCACGGGCCGCTACGTTGTCACCGTTGCCAGTGCTTTCCGCCACGGTGTAAGTACCATTCCATTCCTCCAGGATCCATACAGTAGAACTCAAGTTAACACCCATCAGATGGAGAACGGTTACCACATGTACGACTTCAAGGGCACGCTTCTCCGTGAAGAGTCGATCGACCGCTTCAAGCAGCTCATCTGGCGTCCCCGTCCCCCCACGCTCCTGTCCAAGGAGGAGCAGGCCGAGATCCGCAAGAACCTCCGCAACTACTCCAAGATCTTCGACGAGCAGGATCTCGCCAAGCGCAACAGCGCCAACAAGGCCGTTGTCGAGGCTCGCCGCCGTCTGCTCCAGGAGTGGCTCGCGTGGCGCGAGTCGGTCATCGAGATGCTCAAGGAGGAGGGCGCCGAGATTGAGCTCAACGGCGGCAAGATCCAGCGTGAGCAGGACGGCCAGGTCGAGGAGATTGAGGAGATTGTCGAGGAGATTATTGAGGAGACGGAGGAGGTGATTAGCTAGACGCATGTGCATTTGCATTTTCTTCCCAGGAGCCAGGGACGAGTCTTCAGGAATTGATCTTGTAGATGAATAGAGATGAATTGAACGAGACCAAAGCGGCGTGATCGACGACATTTTGAGCGCCTTATGCACGTGCTGTGAGACTGAAGAGGATTTTGAGGATCAAAGGTATCTGGTGTCTGTCTCCAGTGCTTGATCCCATCTTTGGAGCCTCGTCTTTCCACAAATGTAGATGCCAACATGGCTGTTTCCGTATCCGAATGATGTCCATGTCCATAAAAAAAACGTCTATGAAACCACCATTTTCCTAGCCTCATTATTATCAATCCATCCCATTGCAGTGTACCGCATTCCAATCCCAAACCCTAGAACCGATCCACCGATCAATCCAGCACAGCCCGAGGACGATGAGAGTAGAAAAAAAGAAAGAAGAAACCACCATGGTAATTCCTACATTCACACCAATCCTACATAACCCAGGTGCCAATTTTTATTTTTATTTTTTTGGCAACAACCCCAGCACGCGCACCGGCGCATCCCTCCCTCACCGGGCATTCCCAAGCCGACCCAATCCAACGCAGACAAACCAAGCCAAACGTCGACACACGCACACACACGCACGCCTCAAAACATTGACTAAACCGCCTACTTCATCTATCTCACCGGCCTCAAAACCTCCCACCCCCTCAACGACTCCAGATCCTCGGGTTCATCATCCATCAAACTGCGCCCTCCACCCTGCCTCCCCGTCCCCACCCTCGGCGGAAGCGGCGGCCTACCGTTGTCATCCTCTTCTGCATCGATGAGGTTAGGCACAGGCTTGCGCGACGCCATCGCGGACGGGGCGGCCATGCTACGGCGCGGGGGTGGGGGCTGGGGCTGTGCTCTGTCCTCATGTGGGGGGTCATCTCTATAGCGTTGTTGTTGTTGTTGCTGCTGGGGCTGGGGTGCAGAGCTAAGCGTTGGTTTCTTGGTGGGCACGGGGGGCGCAGGTTTGCGGGAGATTTGGTGGTGGAGGGAAGACGAGGACGAGGTCGAGGACGTCGTAGTGGTAGCGGTGGTATTGTTCGTCGAGGGGATGGGGCGGGCTTGCTGGTAGAGGGCAAGGCGCGGGGGGAGCGAGTGTGTCGAAGCGCTCGAGGTGGTGCGGGAGAGGTTGTTTATGGTGTTTGGGCGGGGGTCCGAGGCCCCGTCTAGCGGGGAGGGGGTGTAAGGGGGCACGATGAGCTTGCGGGCCATGGGGTTGGTGCGGGCGCTGGCGCTGGAAGTGGTGCGAGAAAGGGGTGCGTTGGACCCATTGCCCAGGCCGTTGTTGGGGTTGATGTTGTTAAAGTCGAGGGTTTGCGCTCTGGCGGTGCCACGGGCGGGTGGAGGTTCCGGTCTGCCTCCCATGCGCTTGACGTCGACCCAGTCGGGTTCCGGCGAGGGAGTGAAGGGATTGCTCGGCCGTTTGGGGTTCGGGAAGTGGTCATTGGAGGGGGGCTGCACCCTAGAGCGCGCGGGAAGACCTTCCAAAGATGAATATGAAGGACAGGATAGGGATGAGAGAGAAAATACCATTGTCAAGCCACCACTTCCTCCGGTCTGAGCTTGCAGGGGGCAATCCAGGCTCTATTGAATCATAGCCGAGAAGGTCTTCATCATCAGTGTCTATCAAAGTACCAGTCGCTCTCGTGTCGCCAACGACGGCACGGCGCTGGCGGTACATTTCCTGACTGAGCAGCTCTTTCCTCTTCTCATCCACCTTGCTGATGCGGCACTGGAACGCTGCATATACGGGGCGATGATCTGAAAACCTCAACGGCGCAGCATCGTACGCGGTTTGGCGGATGTTATCTCCTTTGCGAAGAACACGATCACACCATGCGGGAATACGGGCCTTTTCTGAAGTGTCGTATGTATCGGTTCCGAGGTCGTATTTGTAAGTAGGCATGAAGGTAATGCGGGCTTCCGAGTAGTGTGGGAAGGTGAGGCCAGCGACCATGTGAAGATTGAGCTATGCTCGTCAGATGTGATTCTTTGAACGGAAGCAGGCCTGCCTTACCTGATCATTGTCATAGAGAGTTTCGAGGTCCCCAACATGGCACAGCTTCATAACCTTCTCATGGCTGAGTCCGATTCGGTAGTTGAAGTCACCGAGCCAGATGACGGTGTCATGATCTTCGATCGACCGGTTTCTTTGGAAACGCAGGCCGTGGCTGATGGTCTTGTAGTCCCTATCTCGCTCCTCGGCATTTGCAAAACCAGCCGCAAGATGTGCAGTGACGAAAACGAGAGAAGTATTGTTGTACTCCATACGGATTGCCACGGCTCCTTTATTTCCTGCTATGCCAGACATGCCAGTCTACCATTATGATTAGCGCCCATGCAATACTAGTTGGGTTGAGTCAACTCACCTTTTTCAGACTACCCTCGACATTCTTTATGGACTTGAGGCAGTCCGACCTTACAAATACCGACAATGAGGCCCCAACCAGTTGACCGCCTCTTAGGAGAACGTATTCCTCTTTCCCATGTCTTGCCGCATTATCATTCAAGCAATTCTTGACGGCTGCTTCCCACATTTGTCGTCTTGCCGGGTCTGTGGACATGATTTGCTGCGGACTGAGCTCGACGATTTCCTGGAATCCAACGGCCACTATCTCAGGACATGGCTGTGGAGAGTTAATGTCTGGACATAGCCATGGCGATAGGTCGTCATTAAGTCCATGTGTTTTGCCGTTCAAATTGAACGTGCCCACAAGGATACTGATTGTTTCTGATTCGGTGTATTCGCCCGACCGCTTCATCATCTCTGTAACGACGAAATCGTTGATGGGATCGTAAAGGTGAACAGGAACCTGACCCATCAAGCGCCCAAGGAGCATGTCGATGGTGTTTTGCCGTCCTTTGTCGGCAAAGTTGTTGATGTACATCCGCGTCGCACTCTTCCGGGCATCCGCGAGCGCTCCAGCCAACGACATCTTTCCGTGTCGGGTGAATGAAGACTTAAGCGCGCCCGTGCCCGCATAAATCCTTGACAAGGCATCTCCATTGTCTGCCCACATGCTCGAGTGCCTTGCCCAAAAGTCTTGGGAAGCACCGAGGCGCTTGTGGTGGAAGAATAGCTCCATGGCCATCTTGCTGACAATGGTCTGGACGAGATTGGTACGATCCAGGCAATCAAGACAGTTCGTCCTGAAGACGCCCTCCTGTTGCAGTATCGTCACGGGTCTTCTGATGATATGATCCTGCCCATTTGCCTTGATATGTTCCTCTTGCTCTTCCGATAGCCAGTATGCGAAACTGTCCGCAGATTGCTGAATATACTGGGAAATCATGCTCGCCATCTCGTACCCACCCGGCCCTCTCGTTTCGGCATGGAAGTCGTACTCCGTGAGTTTTATGAGCTCATGTTCTCTTGATGATTTTGCGTCATTCAAAGGGCTGTTTCTAATGTGCGACCGATATCTATGTGACAGCTCTATCTCGTTTTGCTTCTCATTACTGAGCAAATTGACAACATGGATCGCGCCATAGCTCAGTTCTAAGTTTTCAAAATGCTTGTCGAAAGCCGGCTGAGTCGCTTCGGGAGACCGAGTGATGGTGATCTTTTGTTGCCCAGGGAGAAGGCCAGTCTGTTGCTCCCAGAAGACAGGGACACTGCCGCGCACTTGAGTGTACGAGAAGCAGACACCGGGCGGCGCGTAGAATATTGTCTCAGTCTCGACGAAGTTGGCCACGTTCCCATCGTCGTCGATACCGCGCGCATTGAATCTGGTTCCGGCTCGTCTGCAGGAAAGCCTCGAGATGAGCGTCATGGCAGACGGCAGCCCAGACCCACGTGCCCGGAGTGGTGACGACGAAGGAGGCACCGTAATGGTGAGCGCAAAGCCGCGGATGGCGGACGTGAGGATCCCTGACGCATCCAGTGCATCTTTCTCGCGGAGAGCCAATCTCGACCTAAAGTCCACTAGGGGCTGAATCATGTACGAGTTCCAGAGGAATCCGGCGTCTAAGCTGTCAATAGACACGGTGGCAGCATCCGTCGACCTGTCCTGCAGCCGCCGGGTGAGATCGAAATCCGAGCTGTAATAAAATGTGCCGCTGCTGAGCAGCTTCTTAAGCGCCAGACACGGATGTTCGAGCGGACTCTGCTCTTTCCTGCCTCCGAAGCCCACCTCATAACCCTCGTCGTCTATCGTGTCGGTCGGGTAGGGATTAACCTCGTCGTTGAGCAGGGCATCGTAGCTCGAGCTGTTCAAGCAATCTGTCCGCAGTCAGCATGCAGTCCCTCCTTGCGCACACGTCCCACGAATAAAAACCACATACAGAAGCCGACCGAGTGTATCCTCTGTACCGTCTCTCCGGGCCGTACCGTCGCAACTTTACTGGCGCCATTCACCACGACCAGAAACACATCTCCGTTGACGGTAATGAGCCCCAAGGTCCCGTGCGCGTTGACCATTTTCAGATCTCTGTAGTCGCTCAGGTCGACCTCTTCGAGGGCCGAGAACTCGACCATGCACCGGGCTGCGGCCGATCCACTGCTTCCCAAGGACGTGGTCGAGGCATTGTAGTGGTTGGCGCCGTTCTGCTCGGTGGACGAGGACGAGTGCCGGAAGACGAGCGCATGGGTCGCAGTGGCCAGGGCAATCGCGCGGTGGGGGTATTCTTTGATCAGGACGCGGATGGACATTGTGGGAGAGGCGGGGATGCGGTGAGTGGTCGGCGGCGGCGGTGGTGATCGTGTGCGGGCGGGCAATGTACGGGGACCAGCGGAGCAGCAGAACCAGGCATGTCCGACTCTTCAGGCTGGAGAAAATGGCGGGAAGCAGGGAGGCCTGCTACGTCTGGTCAATCGGTGGGGATTTCAGCGGCTCCGGAGAGGTGAAGGTGGGTAAGCCGGCGGCGTGGGTGCGTGACTGCTCAGCGTACGGTGAGGTCGTCGGGCTCAAAGACAAGTTTCGCGAGGCTCCCTATGACCATATAGCATGGATGCGCAGCGATTGGGCCGCCCGCGCCGTACAAAAAGAATATGGAAGCGATAGCCAAAAAAAAGTATAGCCGTGATCCTTGTGCGCTCTGGACTGCTGACAAAGAGCTGGGGATTGGTGTCGTTGGCGGCTCAGCGTGGCCTCCTGCAGCCGTCACACGAAAGTCTATCGGGGGACCCTGCGGCCCTTCTTTGGCGTTTGCGCGTCATTTCAGTGGCCAGCTCGTCGGAACTTCCCCGCGCTGATCCCATAGGGCTCCGGTCTGGAATGCAGCCAGCCAGGAACGCAGTGCAGAGATCAGCTTCGGCTACTCAACATCTATTTATTTTTGTTTCGTTGCGACAGCTTGCGTCTTTTCAGATTGGTACAGAAAGGCTTCGTCAATTCGTCAAGCCCGTGATGCCCCAGCTGCTCAACTGAAGACTGGCTGGCTGGCTCATTACTCACTCGCTCAACGCAAGCAGACATGAATACATGGAAACAGCAAAAGGAAAAAACATGCCAATCGGAAATGACCACGCTCCGTCCGGGTTTCTACCGCCTGTACTCCCTCGTCCTCCTGCCGTCGCCATCGCTGATGGTGATACGCTCCCGTGTCTCCCTCTCCCTATAGCTGCCCCTAGGATCGTAGTCGTACCCATAGTCCCTGCTCCGCCCGCGGCTCCTGGCTCTGCTGCGGCTCCTCTCCCTGTGGTATCTCTCGTACCTGTCCGGCTCGGGTGCCGCGTCCACGTACCTAAAGTGCTCGTAGCGGGGGCTCGATTCGGGAGAGTAGTTCCTCTCGCGGCGGTACTCGCGCTCGTGCGTGATGTACTCTGAGCGGCTCGGGCTGGAGCTGCTGGAGCTGGTGTAGTCGCTGCGCGGGCTCACCTCGACGTAGTGAGCCGACACATGGCTGCGTGGGGGCGGAGGGGCTGGCGCCGGAGGCGGCGATGGCGCAACGAAGACGGGCACGGGCTGAGGAGGGGGGATGGCCAGCGGAGCGGGCGCTGGAGCCGGCACCGCAACGTAGCTGGCAGACGGTCGCGGCGACTCGCGGTGCGAGAAGACTTCGCTCTGCGAGACTCGTGAGACGCGCCGGACGGAGCGGCGCCTGACCGGAGACGGCGTGCGGTTGCGGACCACGCGATACGGTACTACGACGTCCTCCTCCTGACGGACTTTGACCAGGCACATTGTGCACGTCCAGTCACCGTGGGACGCAGTGTTTGCTGCTGCTGGACCGCGATGGTGTGCAAATGCGATCGCGCTTTGATTCGTGGGCTGATCAGATGTGGGGTGTGGAGTTGCGATGGACCGTGGAGCTGGGCCAAAGAGCGGGCGACGGAGACGTTAGAGAAACTCAAAGGACAGAGCGAAGATGGGGAGGCTGTCCAGCCCCAAGCGAGCGAGCGGCTGCTGAGTTAATTAAGAAAAAACCTTGGAACAGTCGGGCGCTGCGTGAGATGCCCAGTTGTTGATGCAGCCGATGCAGCCCCAGGCCCATCGGGCTGGCCCCAGCCACGCACCCAATCCTTTCCTGGTCCCCCATGCTCTCGCTCGGCCCGCCCAAGGACCTGCGGCTGACCAGCCATGTCAACCCTCCCCGGCCGCCGTCATGTGCGTCATCCATCACGATCTTGCTTTTGGGAACTGTACAATAGAATGGCATAAGGCATGCTCGTGATCACATTCCAGGTAATAAACACAAAGAAATCAAAAGGCCTACACTAGTGATGTTACAGCATCGCACCCGTCCCCAATCACCACTTTGTCAGAATCGAATGCCATCATGGCCCTCTCCAGAAAAACACATAACCGGCGGGGCCGCTCGCAAAATATCGCTCCAGTGGTATCCTCACATGTTCATCCATTAACCTGCTGGTATCGTGAGCGAAGCGCCAGTGCATATCGCATAGATCCGTGCTTCGTGCTGTCCATTACGTCGGAGCCTTGTCCAAGCTCGAGTCCTTCAACGGCATGACTACTAGTCGTCCATTGGCTTGTCCTCGAGTTGCACCCCACGGGGCTCCATGGGCTTGTCTTCAAGCTGCACCCCACGGGATTCCATGGGCTTATCCTCGAGTTGAACTCCTCGGGGCGCAGAATCGTCAGACCTCAAGCTGCCAGTCGAGTCTCGGTTGCCGCGCGCGAGGCTGCCCGCATGTTTCCTCGGCAGGGGCACGCGAGTGCTCGATGGCGCCGGGTGCTCAGGGGCGGATTCGGCAGTACCATTGGTACCGTTGGTCTCGTTTACAGGGCTGCTTTCGGCACTTCCGGGCACCTCCAGCGAGTTCCTAGTTCCGCCACTCCTGCGCTGCTCCGTGGGCGATGTGTTGCTGGTGCTGACGGGGAACCTAGTTGAGCTACGGTCGCGGCGGTGAGATCCAGTGCGGTTGCCCGGGCCAGGAGAAACAGCTCGGGGGGAGCGCTGTGCCGCAATGGCACGGTTGCGCTCCTCATAGTTGGCGCGGCGGTTGCTCTCATCGGTGGAGATGGCCCTTGGACGCGAAGCGCCAGAAGCTGAATGAGTCAAGGCACTAGCGCGCTTCAATTCTCCGAAGATGGCATCCTTGTGAGCAAACAGGTCCCGGATAAGACGGTAGCTGTAACGTTCGTTCATCGTCAAGCTCGACTCCTGTCGCGGTCGGAGAATGCAGGGGGCAAGCGCAGCAGCAAGGGCGGTGACATAGGCTTCATCGGCCGAGGTCAGCTCAATGAGACGAGTGAAGTGGGTGCAGATGGCGTCCAGGGTAGCAATGTTGGCAAGGCGGAGTTGGCCAAGAGTGGACTGGATGACGGAAACACGAGTTTCCTCGGAAGCGTCAGTGGCCGTGGTGCTGTAGATTGTCTTTACGATTTCGTAGACGTGGGAGGAGACGAGGGAGTCTAGCAAAGTCAGCGGTATTCGTGCAGACCATGGTAGAGCTACTTACCAGGCAACTCAAGAAGGTAAAGTTTCAGAACGCTAGCAACAATGGGTATATCATATTTCTCGAGAACTTCGTGAGGGAACGTCTTTCCGGTGTTGATGGCAGCGCGCAGGTTATGGGTCTGAGAAAGAGGAACGTCAACAAGCCAGATGCCACGGCGCGCCTCATCGCCTTCGAGATCCGGATAGTGGTTGTCAAGGAAAGTGAGAATGGTCGTGATGATGATGGGCACGCGCTTGCGGTCGGATCGGGCCCTGGCCTCCAGGTCAACGCCAAAGGTCTGTTCATCCACCGAGTTGTAGTAGTTCTCATAGGTTGTGACCTTGGGCACGAATGGGCCAGTTCTGTAATTCTCGAGCATGTATCTGAGATCACCCAGGGGCTGGACGGTCTCCTGGAAGAGCATCATCTTGTCCACGGTGCTCTGCAGGCTAGGGATGACGTTGCTGATGGCGCCAGAGAAATCCAAGACGACGGCCTTGATGGCCTTCAGCCTGTCGAGCTCACAGCGCTCCATGAACTTGAGGTGGTCGATCATGGCTTCCTCCAGGTTGCAGCGGAGCGAGTCAAGCTTCTTCACAGCCTGCTTGTACCTCTCGTCGGCCTCGCGGGCCTCACGCCGGAGCTTCTCTGCGGGGGTCTCATTGGGGTATGGGTTATTCAGCGGATTCCAGCCCGAAAGATACTCCTGAACAGATCCTACGGGAGAGTCGACGGTGAAGCTATCGTTAGACATGGTGGAGGATACGCGATCGAGAGGCTTCTTCTTTTCCGGGATGCCCGTAAGCTGGAAAACCTTGGTCTTCCACTGGTAGTTCATCCTGGAGCTGTTGGCGAAGGCACTGCCAACGTTTCCAACAAGGCGGAGGAAGCCATTGTCAACCATGTCCTGCCCGATCCTCTCTGCGTAGCTAACGGTGGTGGCACCCATGTGCTTCTGGATGTACTCGGTGATGTCAGATCCACTCGAGGTGTTTTGGTAGGTGCCCAGAATAGGCACCTTGACCTCGCCAATCTTGATTGTATCCAACATGTGAGTCAAGATCTTCTTGATCTGCTCGGGCTGGTACGTCTCATCACCAAGGTCGAGCGGCTCCTCTGCATTCTCGTCGGGCTCGGACATCTTGATGGTAGGGACCTTCATCTTGGGGCTCTGGACAGTCTCGCTCTGGGGATCCTGGAACGCCAGCTTATCTTCTTCCTCGAGATCCTCGACGAGCCTGCACTTGTTGTAGTACTGCGATCGGAACTTGCGCACCGCCTCAGCTTGCCGGTCGTGGAGCTTGATTCGCGACTGCAGGTCGTCCTGCGAGTTCTGCACGCGGGCAGCATGCGCTTCGCACCAGCGGCTGAAAGGGTTCACGACGAGCTCTCGGATGTTGGATGCGATCTTGCGATGGTTCTGGGAGGCCGTCTCCATCTCGGTGCGGACGCCCTCGTACGCCTATCCTCGGTGAGCGGTGGACTAGTAACTGCGTCGCAAACGTCTGGTACCTTTCGCACGCTTGCGCCCTCATCTCTGCTGAAGCCACCCTGTATGCGCTCCGTCGCAGGCGGGATTCCGGCCAGGCTGTTTCCGTAGACCTCTTCGGCATCAGCTCGCATGCGAGCGATGGTGAGGATCTGCTGGTTTTCCTGGACGCCCTGCTGGAGCTTGCCGAAGAGGACTCCCAGGCCTGTGGTGGGTGTCAGCACTCGCACGCTCTCGGGGGCGCAAACAGGAACGCACCACCCGCATAGTCGCTTGACCAGAAGGACGCAGCAAAACCCGACGCCATGGTGAAGTCGGAGGGGGTATCAAAACCTTCCTAACGCCGTGCTGGGTGCAAGAAGGAGACTAGTATTAGGGAGCCGGTGGTTTGACAGGCGTAGTGAGCGTGGAGAAGGAAAGTCTGGGGAACACGAATAGCGCAGCACCGGTGGTGCGTGTGGGACGGCGGGACCGGTCGCAAGAGGGGTTGGCACTGAGGCACGGGGGGGTTCAAAGGGACAAGAAAGCGCAGCCGCGGGGGACCGGAGCTGGCCGATTAGGAGGATATGCAGGAGAAGTGCTGACTTCAGGAGTGTTTTTGAGTTGTCGACTGCGGCGAGCTGAAGTTCACCAGGCGGGCCCTGTTACGAAATGCTTGGCGGCAGACCGTTTGGCCTGCCCTGCCTGCAACGCGCGGGTCGCCCGCCGCCCTACCCCCTTTCCCTCCTCACCACTCTCGGGCAAATTTACCACGCCCGACTGCACGCTGGCCAGGTTCGTTCCACGATGCTGGCGTAATCTGATTGGTCTCTGCCGCCCAAATATAAATACTTCAGCCTCAAAGTACCGCTCCGCTCCACTCCGCTGGTCGCTTGAAACGCATCGTGGCCTCCCCTGCATGCCCCTTCTCGTATGCGAGCGACGCTGCGAAAAGTCTGAAAAAGCCTGCTCCTGCCCCGTCCCCCCAGGCCCTCGTGCGCGTCTGCTGTGCTCCTCCGCAGCCGGACTTGGATCCGCACTTCGCCTCCTAGAGCGCATTTCGGAGCTCTGACGACGGCGCAGTCACCGGGCACGGGATGCCGGCCATGTCCGCCCCCGGCAGCACCCTCAACTACTCCAGGCACATCAACTACTGGAGGAGGAACCTGAAGACGTTCCTGCCCCATCACTACACTGGCAATGACTCCAATCGCATGACTCTTGCCACCTTCACCCTCTCTGCCCTGGACATCCTCGGAGACCTGCAGGGCGCCGTCTCGCATGACGAGCGCCAAGGCTACATAGAATGGGTCTACGCCTGCCAGCTGCCAGAGGGCGGCTTTCGACCCTCGCCCGGCACCGACTTTGGCAGCCAGAGGTCTGGCGAAAACAAAATTTGGGATCCCCCTCACGTGGCCGGCACTTTCTTTTCTCTCCTGATTCTATTAATACTGGGTGACGATCTACGCAAGGTTAAGAGACGGGAAATCCTAGCCTGGCTACCCAAGACCCAACGACCCGACGGCAGCTTTGGGGAAACAATAGGAGAAGATGGCCGCGTCGAAGGCGGAAACGACACCAGGTTTGGCTACATGGCCACGGCCATCCGATGGATCCTGCGGGGCAATCTGGAGGGTCCTGTCGACGGCGTGCCCGACATTGATGTCGACAAGTTCGTCGAGTGCGTGCGCCAGTCCGAGACCTACGATGGGGGAATCTCGGAAGCTCCGTTCCACGAAGCCCACGCTGGGTTTGCAGCCTGTGCCATCAATGCGCTGTGCTTCGTCGATCGCCTTCCTGTGCCCAAACCCGATGGTAAAATCCGCGGAGTCACGGACCTCCCACTGACCCTACGCTGGCTAGCCTCGCGTCAGACGCTCACACTGGATGACGAGGACGCTGTAGATACCCTAGGCGACGAGACAGATTCGTCAGCGACTTGCCATGATTCCCACTCATTCGTCAAGCTTCAAAGCTATCCGTCCACTGTCGGCGGACAATCCTATCACGGTCGACCAAAGTCGCACTTTGAGCTTCAGTGGGTGGGCATAAACGGCAGATGCAACAAGATTGGAGACACGTGTTATGCATATTGGGTGTGCGCTCCATTGCAGATCCTTGGACATTTACACATTATCAACAGCACGCCTGTTCGACGATGGCTGTTGGATCGCACACAGCACATGGTGGGAGGATTTGGGAAGGTACCAGGGGACCCTCCGGATATCTACCATTCATATCTTGGGCTTTTCGTTCTAGCGATCCTAGGGGAAGCCGGCTTGCAGAACGTCGATGCAGCTCTATGCATTTCAGAACGGGCCAAGAGGCATTTAGAATCACTTCCCTGGAGAAGGGAACTTCTAGGCCTCGACGACGTCCAAAACGGGCCATGAGCTATTTTTGTCGCCCTCCCCCCGTCTAAAGTTAGTGTCATGAGCGAGGTTCACAAGAGATCTACAGGCCGTTTCGGTTCTAACAAAAGTTGTTGTTCATAGTAGTAGAAAACCATCTAGACCCAGAAATCTTAATGATACCCATGTTCACGACTGCATCATATCAGACCCTGATTCACATTAAAATTCCGACCAAAATAAACTCCGATCCCTGCCGCAAGTGATTTCACACACCCACATGTCACTTTCGCACCAGCCACGTCTCGGCAAAACCTTCCTCCATCCCCGCAACCCCAGCAACTTTTTCTGCTGAAGCTCTACCAAGATACCGGACCCCCAGTGTACGGCCAGGACATTCCTCGAGCATCACACAACCAGAATATTTCGCCATGCCTCCCCCTTCGAAAAAGCGCAAGACGAATCCCAACGAGCCGCAGGAGATTACGTTTGATTTCGCAGCCCGCGAAGAATACCTGACGGGTTTCCACAAGCGCAAGCAGGCGCGGATAAAGCACGCACAGGAAGAAAATGCAAAGCGCGAGAAGGAAGAGCGCACACGTTTGAGGCGCGAGGTATGTTTTGCTTCTCTGTTTCGCGGGTACACGAATCGGCTCCTCAACCACTTTTTTCGAACCAAAAAGCTCTCCGAAGCTGCTCAGTCCGATGCAACCGCCTTGAATCGCAAGAAACTCTATTATAGTTTCGAGGCAGTTTCAGAGGAGCAAACATTCGAGAGCGAAAAAAAAAGCCGTATAAAACACACCGCACCGGCTCCACGTCCCCAAATGCACGCCCGCAACCCACGATTCGTCATCTACATGGAACGAAACGTTTTGCTGACCCGCACTCGCCCAACAGATGCGCCAGCAGCGCAAAGCCGACCTCGAAAAGCACGTCGAAGAGATCAACCGCCTGGTCAAACAAGCCAACCCAGACATATCCTCCTCGGGAGAAGAAGAGGACTCGGAAGCCGACGACTCGAACGACAACGGCGAGTGGAACGGCATAAAAGACGATGCGCCCGCTGAAGCCGAGGCCGTTATAGACCAAGAGGACGAGTACATCGACGAGGACAAGTACACGACTGTCACCATTGAGAGCGTAGGCATCTCGAAGTCGGGCTTCGAGAAGGCGGCGGGTGCCAAGCAGGACGACGACGACGCCGCCGCCGCCGCCGCCGCCGAGAAGCAGAAGCGCGAGTGGACAAAGGAGAAGCCAAAGTCGGATCGTCCAAAGAAGCCCAAGAAGAAGAAGTTTAGATATGAGACCAAGGCCGAGCGCAAGATGGAGAGGGTGAAGCAGGGGCTCAAGAAGAAGAAGCAGGCTCAGGCGCGCAAGGGGAAATGAGCTGCCAGTCTTTCCTTTCTTTTTGTTTGGGGGGCCCTTTTTCGCTTCAGGGAGCCCGTCGGACCATATGTGTGGACACAGCAGGTGCATGGCCTCGTCTGGAGTATAAAGGGTTGCAGAGGGCCACAAATGATGGTCACAGACCTACTTCTTTGTGATCCCTCGCAATTGTGTCCTTCAATTACCCCGTCGCCGTGGGAAGAAAACGGCGAAAAGGCAGGACGTGTAAACAGAAAAAAAAGTGGCATGATGTCGTGCAGATACCCAGTTTATTAGCACTCGAAAAAATTAATGGTTCCAGCAGAGTGCGTGCAAAAGTCGAGCAAGGGTGGTCAGTGTTGCAAAAGGGGATGGATGTGGGCTCTTATTAAAATTAAACTGCCAAACTCCTAAAATTGCAGCAGAGCAAATCACCAGCACCGGGCAGGGCGAAGATGCTATGGGGATAAAAGAGTCTAGTAGGGAGAGCTACCACTCGATTGTCACGCTCAGAGAGGGCTATCTAGAACGCACAAACATGTTCATCCGCCGCGCAAAAGGGGGAGGGAAGGGAGAGAGAAGGGAAAAACCAAGATATGCAGGTCGGAGGGTAACGAGATGAAATTGTGAAAACTTTCCTCCCCACTTCAATGCTATTTGACCAGGCAACCACGCACACGCACTTGAATCCACTCGCCGTCTTGCTCCATGACGCTAAGCTAGCTATTCACTGAGGCAAGACGGTCAATAACCACGAAAGAGAGACGGACAAGACGATTAGATGTTACCAATCTCCTTGACGAAGTCGTCGAGCTCCTTCTTGGTGTCGGCGTATTTCTTGGCCATCTCCTCGTACTTGGCTTCCCACTGGTCGCGGGACTGCTCGAGAGCTTGGACTTTGCGTTCGTAGTGGCCGGACTTGACGTCGGTTTGGCGGAGCCTGAGGCAACGTGTCAGCACCGTCATGTTCGCTGGCGAAGCTTCCGGAAGCTCCAACACACGGGGTAGTGTGTCGAAGCCACGTAGTTTGGAAACCAGGAGAAGAAAAAGAAAATAGGGGGACTTGGACTCACTTCTCGTTGAGCTCGCGGATGGTCCTGTCAGATTCCTCAGCCTCTTCCTCAAGCACCTGGATCTTGCGCTGCATGCTCTCGACGTGGGATCCAGCCTGAGCACCGGCACCGGCCTCGTCCTTGTACGTCTTGACTGACCCTTCGAGCTTCTCAACCTCAGACTCAAGGACTTGGTTCTTGTGCGTCAGCGAGGTAATCTCCTGCTCCTTCTGCGTGGCCTCGGCCTCGAGGGTCTTGAGCTTGGCCTTGTACTCTTCGGCTTTGGCGGCACTCTCATCGGCCTCGATGCGGAGGGCGTTCATGCGCTGTCATGGACACTCTTGTCAGCAAAAATCGTCTTTTCGGAGCGGGATTTTGCGGTTGTGTGGCATGTGAGGCCACCGCAGACAGAGCTTGCGGACCGCGTACGGGACATGGCGGGGTAGTTTAAGGGTCCCTTACGTTCTTGATCTGATCCATGGCTGCGGCGAGTGTGCGAGTCGAGATGGGTGATGTGGTAGGGTTGGATGTGTGAGTTGCGGGTGAGAGAGTGTCGGGTTAGCAGGATAAGTGTATGCGGGTGGTGGTGGTTGTCTGAAGCAGTGTTTCTGGTGTTGATAGTACTACGGGCATGAGGCGTTCGCTCCCTTTCGGCAGGAACAGGGGTCGCCCGTGCTGGCGCAGCCAAGGAAAAACTAAACTTCCGGAGTCCGGCACCCCAGCCCCTAGCAACGGTTGTAAACAAGGCAAACATGCGACAATCACTCGCCTCCGGAACCACGACGCCTCGCTCGATGCGACCACTAACATGAACGTACTCGCCGCAAACGACCAGGAGAATCTGGTGCACGCCCTGCAGGCTGGCGCCGCTGGCAAGTCGCTCAACGCCGGCCTCAAGGGCTTCAACGCCAAAACACCCGGCAATAAGGCCCCAAAGACGCCTTTCAAGGTCCCGACCAACGACGAAAATGCGGTTTTCAAGGGCGGAAAGTCGGCGATGCAGGGCAAGGGCAAAGGAAACGAGAATCTCCTGAAGACCATCCAGAAGGGGGGGAAAGTGGACGACAATGCATTCGTTACTCCAGCTGGTGAGCCTGTCGGTGATTTGCGCGTAGACCATGTGCTGATGTGCAATTCTAGGCCCCCGTTCGCGTGCCCCGCTAGGTATGAAGACTACCAACGCCAAAGCTAGAGCTTTCCAGACGCCCGCGCCTCCCTCCGGAACCGCGAAGACTCAGAAAGGAAGCCCCCGCATGCGCCGCCCGAAGGTCAAGGTCCACCAGCCCGAGGTTCAGGATGAGCAAGAGGACGATGTGCCGGAAGTGGAATATATGCCACCCAAAGAGGTTCCCCTCCCCGACGACGAGGTCGATGGCGTGCCTTCGGACTGGAACTTCTCCATGTTGAAGGGCAACAACTTTATGCGCGGATACAATGACGTATATCACAATCCTGTGGAAGACGATGGCCGCACACGAGGAGAGAGGATTTTCGAAGAGACTCTTATGAAGCAGAGGAAAGCAAGGGACGAGAAGATGGACAAGATGTTTGAGGAGATGATGGCCAAAGACGAGGCAGAGGCAAGGAGATATCTTGGTATCGACGACCCACCAAAGGAGGCCCCCAAGCCTGCAGTCAGACCACCACTACAGAAGAAGACTAGTGGACCATCAACCATCAAGGCCAAATCCGCCGTTGCAGCTCTCTCGCCCCCGCCGAAGCCCAAACATCACTTCGCTGCGCCAACCGCTGCCACAAGGTCAAGACTTCCCACCGGCATCATCTCAAGCAGGAAACCCGCAAGGCCTGTCATGGCGCCATCGGCTTCTCGTCATGCGGCAGCAACTGCTGCTGCAAAGAGCACCATCGGCTATGCCCAGGGCCGCCCTGCGACTACCGCAGCCCGCAAACCCCTGTCCAACATCACAAAGCCCGCCGTCTCGGCTGCCACCAAGCGATCCACCACGCCATCTTCAGTTCACAGTCGAAATACAAGTAGCGGATCTCTGGTCACCAAGTCCCGCAGAGCCTTTTCCCGGTCAAGTTCTGCCTCTACGAATGCAACTCTCGTTGCTCCTGAGGCGGAGCAATCTTCGTATCGTACAGCTGCAGACGTGGAGCGTGAGATGCAACTACGTCTTCTCGAAGACTCGGACGATGACGATGTCGACGCCTGGCTCAATAACTTCAACAGCCAACTTGGCGGCGATCCTCTAGACGAAGAGTACGAGGACTTTCAACTTCAGCTCCCAGCCGGTTTGTAATGCATGATCAAAGAGTAATATTACGAATCTGGCACCGCAGTGGTCCATCTACCGGCACCAAGTGTGCTTGTTTGAAGTTTAGTCCTGCTCCATTCTTTCTGGGCTCTATATATGGAATTTTTCTTTGTTTTGTTTGACGGAGTATTGGGTACTTGATACCTCATGTTGGGAGAACGGGGGCCTGTGTCAGCATTGACTCTATACCATCATGGGTGCTGTGCTGTGCGGTGCTCTTCTGTGCTATGGCTTACCTGGGACATGTAATATTATGCGCGGGCTACGGTGCTTTTAGTGGGCTTTTGATTTTGAATTCGCGGAAAAAGGGACTATTATAACAAGACGAATCAATGACGCTCCTTTAGGATGTTAGATCATCCTTATTACTGATTCTATCACTCGGTTTTCTTGCCTCTTTTTCTGGGTTGCTAAAATACGTGCATGCGTGCAGAGATGAGCATCGAGTATCAGTACTCTTTGACCCAGTTGATTAGACAGATGCGTTTGGACCCTCCATCTGGACAAAAATGAAGGCAGACTTTGAATTATATCAGCAAAATCATGGGGTTCTCTCCCTTTCCCGACTATTTGCAAATAGATCCCTCCAGTCAGCCAGCCAGCCAGCCAGGATGGGCAGCTACAAAGATCCACGCTACTCCGAGCCGCCCCCTCTCCCTCCCGGATTCCGCACGTTTGCACATCTCAGGTACTAAAAGAAAGGCAAATCAAACAATCGGATAATCGATGCCAACGATGGAGAATGTAAATGTGCATTTATCTATCTCATGGCATTGCTCGCTAAACTGGCGGACTGACTGATCAATCGACACCGTCCAATTCGCAACTCCAAACCAAGCACAATCCTACTCCAGCTCCCCAGATTTACAATCCCCACCCCCGTATCCACAAGACGAAATAAAAAAAAAAGGTAGATGCGCAAATCAAATCTGGGCAAAAAAAGGGGGAGGATACATCATCATATAGGCAGACAGACAGCAGACAGACAGACAAGCAAGCAAACAACCCGCCATCCAGCACACAGTCAAAGCCTTTAAAAAATATATATTGATATAAATCCTTGTCTCACTTTTCTCTCGTATCCGCTTTTGCTCCACTCCCCATCGTCCTCGTACAAATCACACACGAGAAGGAAAGAAAGAGATGGACTGACTGATTGACCGACTGACGGAATAACCAACCAACCAACCCATCCATCCATCCCCGCCCAAACCCAACCCAACCCAATTCAATCCATAATTTCCAGAATCCAGAAATCCACCGCCATCGCCGCCGCCCAGATAAAGAAGACACGCAATCGAGAAATAGGGAGCAATGATAGAACAGAGCTTGGAGAGGGTTTGGCAAGCAAGACTAGAGTAAGCGAGACATGAGAAAAAACGAGTATTCGAAAAAAAAACTCCGGGAATCGCCATGCTTGTAGTGAGATTTGGTCGGGAAAACAAACAAAAAAACGGGTGATGATGACGATGATGATGACGATGATGATGATGAGAATGATGATGATGGTAAACAAAAAGGACTGCAAAAAAAGGGAGGAAGAGACGGTTCCAATTTTGATTTTGAATTTTTCTTTTCTCAAATGAGCGAGCGAGAAGATGGATAGGGATTCCTTTGGTTGGTGAGGTGAGTATTGGTGGGCGAGATTTTGGAATAGACCTTGACAGCGGAGAGCCTAGCAAGCAGCAAGGTGGTGGTAGTAGGGTCGATGGTGGTGAGTGTAGGTTGGTGTTGGCGACTATTCATCTCGTCTCAGCTCCGCTCGGATGGGAACGCTCTTCAATGCATATGTGACAATGACCTTTCAAGGAGATTGGAAGACTGAGGGGAAAGAAATGTTCGTGAGGCACGTGTATCTAGGTGGTTGCCAATGGAGGCCAGTCGGCGCAAGAAATTGTTGCGAGATACTACACCTCATCCACGGCGTACAGGTTTTGGTTTAAGATTTTGTTCATGGTGAACATGTGTACGCGGTCCTGCTTGAAGACGGCGCGCATGGCATCGTCGCAGCGAATTTGACGCTTGTCGTTGGGATCCTGCAGGTCGCGTTCCTTGACGTATTCCCAGATCTTCTTGACAGTCTGCGGGCGTGAGAGCTGGGCGATACATTAGTTTGAACAAAGGGAGATACAAGTGCCTGGTAAAGTCATGGAACATGTCAAGGGGAAATGGTGAACGTACCTGGGTCTCACCAAGCAACTCAGAGAGTGCAGGCGAAAGTACCATGGGTTTCTACACGTCTGTTAGCCCATCATCATCATCATATGCGACACATATGGCGTGAGACATACGTGGAAGCCACCCGACCGTTTGGGGCTCTTCTTCTCGCCATCACTTCCCGTTTCGACGCCGCTATCGTCTTCGCCCTTGATCCGGTTCGCGCTCTTCTTCTTTGTCTTCTTCTTGGGGGCCGGTGCCTTCTTCTTGGTGTTGCCCCCACGCGTGGACCTCGCCCGCGACCGCAGGTTCTCTTCGGCCTGGAGGCGCGCCGCAAACGCAGCGTCCTCCTCCTCGGTTGTCTTGCTCTTCTTCTGCTTCTTCTTGGGCGGCGAGGCCTCTGCCTCGGAGAGGACCGACTCGTCATCGGGAGTGCGCTTCTTGGACACGGACGCACTGCCGTCCTCGGACGAGTGCTGCTTCACGCCGTTGGTTGAGTGCTTCTCGACCGTGGGTATGGGCTCGGCAGCATCAGGCTCGGGGGCGCCGTGCTGCTCGCTGTTGAACTTGTCAAAGCGCTGCATGATGAGCGCGTTGATGGCTTCCTTCTGGTCGGAGATGTCATAGTCGACCTTCTCCTGCAGGCCCTTCCGTATGCGCTTGGCGGTGATTGTGTGCAGGTCGCTGGCGGCGAGGATGCTGTCTATGATGGCCGAATACGACGCCTCTTGCTCGCGGGGGAGGGCTAGAGACATGGCGGATTAGCATGGCGGGCGTGGACCCCCAGGGACCCTGCAAGGCGACTTACCGGCCATGGCTGCTGGCGGTTGTGCACGCTCTGTCGCGGGCAGCGGACGCGGACGCACGAGTGGCAGAAATAAATGCGGCGGCCTCGGCGGGCGGGTGGTGGTGGTGGTGGTGCGGGCGAGGCGGTGTCTCAGGGCTCAATGGGGCAGTCTTTGGGGGGCGCGAGACAGCAGGCGCCGGGTGACGGAGATGGTGACGGTTGATCAGATGGGCTCAAAACGGCAGTGCGGTGGTGGGGGAACGGCCGCTCGCGCTGGGGTGCAGTCCGGGGGGCAGTGCGAGGGCAGGCGGGCGGGCAGGGTCGGCAGGGCCAGTCTTCACGGAGCGTCACGGCGACATGTAGCAGTGAGAGAGGTCGGGGGCTTGGAGGTGAAGCTGAGCGCGGTGCGCGGTTCGTGAGGTGAAGTTGCTAAACGTCGGCGCGGAGGTGCCACGGGCCAATCCAGGCACAAGAGCCGACGAACCGTGGAGGAGGCTGGGAAACACCAGCAAGACACATGCAGCCACCCACTCCACCGCCCGGTCGACACACGCCCGCCGTCCAAACTCTGCCTTTGCTTTTGCCGCCTCGCCCAAGCGTCCGGCGCACCCGCACCCACGCCCGCACCAGCACCAGCACCGGCAGCACCAGCAAAATCACGGCCGGCGGCCCAGCACCACACGCCCTGGCCCGCCTACGTCGACTGCCCGATGCGGCCATGGCAGCATCATCGGGCCATGCAGAAATCCTTCTAGACCTTTCAGAGGGCACAGCTGCTGCGCTGGCGAGTAAAAATGGTAGCAATATTCTAGACCCTAGGCACTCACATCACCGCGCACCCCACGCCGTACATCTGCTTCTCGACCGCGCTCTTGATGTGATACCAGTCAGCCCTGCGCTCCGCAAACTCGTACACCTCCTCAGCCCTAAAGATCCCGTGGTAGCGGTCTGAGTCAGCAATGATGGTTGCGATCTCCTTTGCATGGTTCGGGTCGATCAGGTAGATCTGCGAGAGCTCGCGCAGCGCTGCAAAGTACTGCGTGAGAGACTTGTTCCGCAGCGACGTGATGTACGTGTTGTAGGCATTCATGTCGCTGCCCGCCGTTAGTCCTGCTGTTGACGTGTCCCGCCCTGGGGGGTCAAGCTTACCTGATGAGCTTGATTGCGCCGTCCACGCTGATCCTTTGCCGCTTCAGATGCTTGCAGAGAGCCGTGAACAAGCGCAACCCGACTTCTTGGTTGAAGACGTCCAGCACGTTCTTGTCCGTGCTGCCAACCAGCATGCTCGTGTGCGACGACACCACATCAACGATCTTCGTCGCCGTTTGGCTCGGCCCAATGTCAAGCACCTGCGCAACCCCATTGGGGCCTACCGTTGGGTTGAAGTCGGTAGGCTGCTGCGTGGTACCACAGAGATACTCGACTTCGTCCATGAGCACGTCGATGCCCTTGTTGAGCCCTGCCGCGACCCGCTCGTCGAGCATCTGCTCGAATCGCTTCTTTTCCTTGCACGCCGGGCTAAGGAAGTCGTCGCGGTCGGTAAGGTTCGCCGCGACTAGCTCCTGCAGGTAGAAGACATCCACCATCTGCTGGATCAGGTCGCCCACGTTCACCAGCTCAAGAAAGGCCACAAGCGGCGCCACGCCCTCCTTGCTGTGGTCGGCCACCTCTCTTGGCCTATAGTCTGACAAATGGTTGACGGCTTTGTCGAACCCAGGCTTCATGTGGTTGCTCCCGAGAATCTGGAGGAGACTGATGAAGATGTTCTCGCACTGCTCCTTTGCTTCTTCTCCGGACTGGCCGCCCAGTCTGACGAAGCGTGCAGCTCGCTCCAGGCTTGCTTTTGCTGTGTGCGTTAGGTTCAAAGCCACCTCGATGCTGAACAGCGAGCGAATGCCTTCTAGCCGCGAATTCATGATGGCCGCCTTCGCTGCAAGCTCCGTCGTCGGGGCTTCCGGTCGCGGGGACGCTGAGCGCTCTATCGGCACAGGTGTCGATGTCCTCGACCCTGCCTCGAGGGAAGCACTGCCATTCGCCGCGACGGCATTCGGGGTAGGCTTGCTCGAGGAAGACCCGCCAATGGTCGGTAGCACATTGACAGGCATCATGACTACCTTTTTGAACGAGCTGAGAAAGTCTCTCTTTGCCGCCTGTCGGTTGATGTTCGACATGAAGAAGGTCTCGGTGGTTTGTTCCTCTTCAGTCAATCTCTTCTCCCAGCCTTCCACCTCAGCGGTTGCACTGCGCTTGAAGAAGTCGAGTTCCTCCTGGAGGTACAGGTCAACGTGTGGCTCAAAGCACCGACTGATGATTCGCATTGCTTCTTCTTCAAAATTCGGCTTGGACCCTTTGGTGCGTTTTAGCGAGACGACGAGTTGGAGTGCCTGCTCGAAAACGCCGGCAACCGCTTTCAGATAGGCCTCGATATTCAAGTCGTGTGCTTCGTCGAATAGGGTGGTGGTGTATTCAGAAATTACATCGTCTGCCACTCGCTCCAGGAAAGGCAAAAGGACGTCGATTGTGGGAGGGAATACGCGGTCAATGACAGCGGCCTCTTCGTTGAGTGATATGGCTAGTCCCCTGAAGAATTCGTGTGATGGTTCAAGCGAAATGTTTCCCGAGCTCGTGTCCTGCAAGCAGTCTCCAGGGTTGCCCAGCTTCTCCTTTTCTAGCATCAAAGGGTGGTTGTGAATGTACGAATCCACACCGGCTGCGCCGCCGTTCAGCGCTACAAGGACCTGTGCATACCTCTTCATGCGGCCATCGTAATCCTTTTCATCGTAGCCTTGTTCAAACTCCCTCAAAACGGCGTTCTCGAAGATGCCGGTCATGGTATCCAACTTTTCCTCACGCATGTTCCACCCCTGCGCATAGTCGCTCTTTGCGAACACCTTCAGCTGAGAGAGCATATGCGCTTGCTGTTCGGGGTCTCGAAAGGTGCGGAACAGGATAGGGTCGGTGTGGCTCTTCGAGCGCGCGAGGTCAAAGTAGTATGGTGCCAGAGCTCCATAGATCTTTCCATACTCCTGTCTGGCCATGCCACGTATGGATCGCACCTGCGAAAGCACCTTCAAAGCGAGATTCGGGTCCATGATGAAGGCATGGGCGGGTGATGCGCCGCCTGCGGCCGAGAGCGTCATGTCGTCGAACCCCTTGTCTAGAGTGCTGGCCCTCGACCTGACGTTCCGGTCCCCCGACTTCCTTTGCATCTCCTCCTCAAGTCCCGCATCGAACAGGGTGACGCTGATCTTGCGCTCTTCCTCGCCGGCACGTGCCATGCCATTTGCACCTCCAACGCCCATCTTGCGGGCCTCTTCGGCCTTCTGGGCCTCCAGCTTCCGCCGCATGGCTTCCTCGAAGCGCTGGCGTGCTTCGGTGTCATTCCAACAGCCCATGCTTTTCAGTCTCTGGATCCATCGCGTGTCATCGTACACCATCTCCTGCATCCGCTTCGAGGTGCGTGCGAACCGAAACATGTCGGGTATTGGCAGGTAGTCAAGGATCGTGGCAATGAGCTCTGTACACATTGGTAAGTGGTACTGGGGAACTGCTTTGCAGAGACGGACCGGCAGGCAAAACGGCCTTGGAGTCTTCCACCAGCGACGTGGTGCGCAGCGATGCGAGGACCGACGTCTGCCCCGCGGGCACGGCCCGTTTGAAGTTCGACTGTGTCCTCATGGCAGCTGTAGGTTGGATTACATCAATATGCGGGGGGTTCAATCGTAGGGTCGCGTCTCCATCTTGCGGCGTGGTGAGGGCCGGCGTGTGTGTTGCGGGGCCACGGACGTTGAGGCGGGCTGTTCGGTGGTGGAAGAGCGGCGGGTCGGTGCGACAGGACAACCTTCGAAGCGAAATGGGCTCCTAAGCTCGCTCTTACATGAGCACCATGGCGCATCCCCCTCGCCCGCCATCGACTGCGAATTATGGCTTGGGGGGAGTGTGATTCACGAACATGCAGCAGTAGGCACATTTAGCAGGTGTGCATGGCACGTCACGGCAGGCGATGCATGGGCAGATGAGCAGGAGCTCCAGTGTCACCGTCGTCATGATTTCCATAAATAGCCGGAGCGGTTGGACAAAAATAAGTTGTGTATAAATTATCCTAAGTCGAAGCGTAATCCCATAAAAAAGTTATTCCACCAAACTACCCTTGAGCTATTTTGATGCAGGTCCGAGTACAATACGCGCAATACAATCAATATTAATTATGCTGCCCCTCGTCTTACAAGGCCATGAGCAGACCAGCCATGGCCACACCCATGACTCCCGCGGTGTGGAGCGGCGCGGCGCCGGTGCTAGCTGGGCCAGCGCCAGAGCCCTGTGCGGTAGCGCCGCTGGCGGTTGGGGTAGAAGATCCGGAGAGGGAGGCAGTACCGTTGCTGGAGCCGGAAGGAGCGGGAGTGGCAGAAGCAGTCGAGGCGCAAGAAGCAGAAGTGGGAACCTGGACACCAACACCGCCGCAGAGACCAGCGGCGAGACCAATAATGGCTGTTTTCAAGCTTTGGTTAGTTCGTGTTCCATCGCCAAGGGAGGCTTGGGTTGGACTGACCACTCTGCTCCTCGGATGAGCAGGTCTGGCTAACACAGCACGAGAGCGACGAGATGAGCTCCGTGTTGCCGCAAATGCACCTGAAGTCGTTCTGGTCGCAGTCGCCGAGGCTGTTTCCGAAACAGTTTTGCTGCTCATGGTCAGGACAAGGCGTCGCGTCACGGTCGAAGCGCAGGACATACAGCACACTCGGGGAGGCTGCCGGTCAGTCCCTGGGAGAGGGCGACGGAGCTGAGGGCTCCAAGGAGGGCAATCGACGAGAAGCGCATGGCGAAGGCGAAGGCGAAGACGAAGACGAAGGTGCAAGTACAAGTAGCTGGGCAGGTGGCTTCGAATCGAAGAGGGTGCAGCGAGAGACGACGGATGGCAGACCAGAAAAAAGCGGAAGAGCAGGCCTCTTCTTAAGCAGCAGCTCGCGGCGGTGCCGACCAGGGCTCCAATGGACAGGACGGGAAACGCAGCAGGCTGTGAGGGGGCCAGATTGATTAAGCTCCAGGCCTGAGCTGATCCCGTTGCTCAATGGGGATTATTAGCTGCGCTTAACGGCAACCACGATCCTCCATGGCTCTGCGCCCCTTCCAGCTATGCCGGTAGCCTCGACGCCATTGGCCCCTTGGTCACCGACGGCCACCGTGAGCTCCTGTCCAGAAACAGACCAATACCGAGCTTCTGGAAGACGATGCGGCGCCATGCTGCGCGAAGCCGCGCGATGCTGAGCAGCGTCGTCGGCCGCGACAAAGCAGAGCGCCTCTGTTCCCCGCGTTGGCGGCTGGTGGGCGATCGGGCGCTGGAGCCCACGGCATTTGGGTTTAGCGCGCCCGACGCGGTGGAATCGCAAAACCAGACGACGTTTCTCATGGGGGGGGGGGGTGTGATGGGATGTGTGATGGGCCGCTTTGGCCGACACCGAGACAAGACCTTTGGTGCCCGAGATATACTTTCCAATGTCGCACGGCACATGTGGGAGCGGCACGGCGGGCCTTCGTGTATAGTCATGCCATGGCGGTTGAGACGGTCTGTAGCTAAACGCGGAAGCTTAGCTGATGTTACAGATGAGAGAGCAGCGCGGTCCACCACACCCAACCTTAATGACACAACCTTAAAGCAACGTTCTGCGGAGCTACGCGCGTAGCTTTTTGGCATCCGTGTCGCGGACCGCGCCAGATCACCTGACAATCCGCACACTTCCGAGTGTTGAGCCCATCTCGGCCGCTCTCAGACAAAGTTCCGGGCACGGGAGGAGACCTTGCTCCACGGGGAGGCATTTCGGCGGGCGCGGCAAGGAGGCGGTCACATCGAGACCCATTGCCAGTGAGGTGAGGTGAGGTGTCTTCCAAGTTGCTTACACGTCAAAGGGGAGGGAAGAGGGCAGGAATGGCTGCCTTGGAAAAGGCCGTGCTGCTTCGTCATCGCCGGCCAAAAAGAACGCAGCTTCCTCAGCTGTGGCGGGCTGCCATGGCGAGTGATCAGGTCTTGAAGGGCAGTCTGCAGCCTCACCGCGCCCTTCTCCCTAGGCCAAGAAAGTAATCCACACGGGAGTGTGCCTGGCAAGGCAACGCAGGGCGTGCATATCCTTAGTGCAGGCTGCCGGCGCTAGAGGCCGCAGAGCAGGCAGTGTCGGGCAAATCGCAGGGCACTCAGGGCACTCTTGCATAGCGTTCGCAGGACGACGGTTTGTTGCCTCGCGCCAGAGCCTGCTGTCGATAGGGAGGGCGCGAGGGCGCAAGGGCACGAGGGCACGAGGGCGTGGACCGCCGGGGCGCAATGTGACAGACGACAGACGACAGACGGACGGCAAGACGGCAGCACGGGAGGAGGGCGCAGCGGTGGGCCGATGTGGTCCTTCTCCTGTGTCAACGGCGGCGGGCGGGCGGGCGTGTGTGGTCGGCTGGCCGGGAAAGGGAAAGGGGTTGAGACAGCAGCGCGCTGGTCGAGCAGTGGTACCCGTGGGCCAAAAGCAGCCGGCGACAGAGTCGGTCTGTTTCCAGGACGTGTTCCTGCATTTCACGCAGGCCATGGTCCGACTGGCTGGGTGCATACCCACCACAGCGTGGCTGCCCACAAGCCGACGGCCATGTCTAATTGTGAGCGACGCCAGGGCCTTTGGCGGCCAGCGCATGGCAGCATCTGGCAGCATGACGGCATTGAGCGGGTCGTAGGGCTTGAGACGCGCCGTCTCCCCGACGACCGTGCCCTTGAGGGTAGCTGGAAGCCGTCTGGCAGCGTCCAAGATGGGTGATGCTGGAGGCGCACCTGTGTCAGAGCCACGAGGCGCCTCTGGCCAATGGAAAGGTGAGGCGGGAGGGCGTCGCTTGTCCCGATTGGGCACTAGCGCACAGGGTCCATCCCCCATACCTTTGTCGCCATCACCCTCTGGTGTCAGCCCAGATGAGCTCGTCTACGGGCGTCCGTTTGAGACGCCGATAATGAAGCGGAAACGCGCTGGCCGTGATTGGACATGACGGGGACAAGAATGGGCCGTGTATTCCTGTCTCGTCCCAGGCCCTATTCAGTCGCCGTGGGGACCTTGGATAGCTTCACTGGTTGCTCTGTGCACGGCGCGGATACGTAGGGCCACGTACCTGACGTTGCCCTCTTGCCTTTGCGTTGCCCCGTGAAGGACTATGTGGATGTCCACAGGTTCAGAGCTCCGAAGCAGCCCTTCATATATAAGCCCAGATGCCTTTCATCCAAAGTCACAAAGTACCGCATCGTTTCAAACGTACTGCTACCACATACCCTTTGTGACCCCCTGAGCACCATTCCAAAGTCTTAGACATCACTCCCGCCGCCCTTCACATTCAGTCACCGCGTCTCTGCAGCAGCCCAGCACAGCCATGTATACCTTCGACATGCAGTCACCGGAGTTGGCCATGATGGCGAACAGCCCCAAGGCAGTGAACGGTGACACGACCAGAGACGGAGGCTGTAAGTAGCATGGCGCAGCATTGCAGTATGGCACCCATCTAACTCACTGCAGACAGGCCCGTATTCGACGAGGACGAGCAGTTGTAATCGGAGATGCCACACCACCCTTCCCACCACCAGCACGCTCGAGATGCCAAGTCACGAATCGGTTGCATTGCGTTTTTTTCCTTTTTCCAAATTGCGGAATCCGGCATGATGCTGTCTTGGGGGCGGCGTTTGGCATTTCCCTGGAAGTGTCGTCGTGTCGTCGGCGTGCCTTGCCCGATGGCCAGGGAGGCAGCCCCGTCGCCCGGTGTTCGTCTTGGCTGGACGTCGCAGAGCGCAGCGCCGAGCGACCCTGGCGTGCCCAAGTCAGCGGTGCGAGCTGGTTGGGCTATCGATAAAGCCTCGGGTGCGGACCTCGGGAGGCGCAGCACTGCAAAACCACTGTGCAAGAACAAACCCGTCCAAAGGGCGCGCGCTGCGCCCGTATCCGGTCAACCAGAGGAGTCACAGACGAGCAAGACGACGCACAGTTTGGAGGACCTCTCGCCTCTTATCCTCGCAGCTGTTGATCCCAGGGCGTGACCCGCTGCGTCTCCTGCGGCCTCAGAAGAGTGCCTTGCCCGGCCGCCGGCCAAAGCCACTGCGGCTGTGCTCCAGTCACCACCACCCGCTTTCTCAGGCAACGACGACCGCTTCCGGCAGGCTCCAGCACTACTGGCCCAGGCATTTGCTCTCGGTCGGGCTTAGCCACCCTCCGCAAGAGTCATCCTTCGTACGGGCTGCTCTGGTCTGCGGGCGGGCTGTCTCCAAGGCGTGTTTTGCACCCTCTCCCACTTCAGTCATGGCCAGTCATGGTCCACTCACCACCCAGTCCCGGCCCAGTCACGACGCCTCGCCTGCACATCCACCAAACCCGACGCGTTCCAGAACCGCGCTAGAAGCATCTGCCTGCCAGTAATGCCTCCAGCTCTTCCTTGCCGTCGCTCGCCGGCCGCTTCATTTGCCCGTGGCGGTGCTTCCAATTCACCACCGGTCGGCCGCAAGCCGTCACCGCCCGCCATGGCCTTCTTTCAGGCACCTGGGTAGGCACCAACCGCCTGTTCACCTGGATACTGGTGGGTGAACTAAGGCACTCTCGTGTCGGCCGCCTTCGGGGCTTAGAACGGATGGGGGGAGTTTTATAAGACGCTGAGTGCACTCGTCCATCCAGATCAAACAACCTTGCGATCCGCCTACATATACAAGAGCCACCGCAGCACATCCAGCCACACTCAACAGTATCTGACACCCTGAACATCATTGAAGTCAAATATATTCTCAACTCCCCCTCCATCCCGCCCTCACAATGAAGAACATGCAATTCATGCAACTCGTCTTCTTCCCCTTTGGCGAGCCTCAGCCACGTGACGGCGGTGCACCACAACCCGGAATCACCATGCTCGGTCCTCAGCCACGAGACGGTGGCTAATGTCCGCTGCGACAGCGTACAGGTACGAAATCACAAGGGCGTCTCTTGTTTGAGCCCGTCTGACAACCACAAAGCTTCTTGGTGCAACTTCACCAGCACTGGCCGACTCGACATCCAACACATCAATGCACCTCCTGCATGTCGCCATCGTCTGCCCGATTGGCATGAGCTCCTGTCAACCAACGCCCAGCAGTGCCGATCACTATCACGTCAGACGCTTCGCAGTCAGCCTCCGACAGACACATCTTCTATGATCCCGATTCTCGCTTGTCATTTCCTCCGCATTAGACTTCATTTCGATTGGCGGATTCTACCATTACACAGCATAGCGCAGGCGTTCTTATTTCCTAATTGTACTTGGAATGATCCTATCGGAACGCTTGAACACACGGGATTTGTAGGATACGACACACGGGTTATGGGTGATGGCAGAAGGACACCCCCCCCTTTCATGGTTTAGACGGCGCACTGGTTTCTGTTTCTTTATTTCCTATCATGTTTTATCTTGTGACGGTTGTACCGGCTTGGCATCATTTAGACTTCACGTTCTCAGGTATCTAGTGCAGAGGCTGGGTTGTACGATAATTTTTTTTGTCTAGTTATTACCTCGCACGATACCAGCTCCGGGAAGGGCACTAAGCATTTTCGAATTCCATTATTGGTCAATGACCGAACCAAAAAAAATTGGCAATCCTGGGAAGTGTGAATGCGATGGCCTGAACAGTCTTTGCTCCGACCAAATGTCTTGGGTAACTGCTTACCTAGGCGCCCATTCGGCGCAACTCGTCTAGCACGCGAGCAGCCGATGCTGCTCATCCGGCTCAAATCTCATCATCATCATACTCAAGATCGTCGCCCAGGACGCCAACTCCTCCCGAGTAAATTCGGGACTTCTTCCCTCGTCGAAATGCAATGCCTCCATCCATTCCTCCAATGTGTAGTTATCATCTTCTTCCTCGCCTTCCTCGCCTTGCTCTTCCGGCTGCCACTTTTCTGCCCAGCAATCAGGCAGCGCCCCGATTTCTTGCATTGTTTCCTTGATCAAGATATCTTTGGTGATCATCGTCGCATCGAAAGGCGGCTGTCCTGTTAAGAGTTCGAAGATTGTGCATCCTGCAGTCCAAATTGTCGTCGAATAAAACCTCTGGCACGCGGAGTAACAGTGGCGTGCACAGGGTTCCGGGCCTATCGACCTGCGTGAAGGCCTCGCGGAAATTGATGAGCCAGATGCTTAAGACTTTGAGCGCGGAGGCTGAGCGTCGCAAGGATGCAGGCTCGACTGGGTGTTTGGAGACTCTGGGTTCATGCGCAAGGCTATCGTCGCAAATGACTGCTGCTGCTCTAGGATGGCCGAGACGGGTCAGGAGCTCATTTCTGGGAACATGCCCCCATCCAGTATCTCTTAAGACGATGTTCCTAGTATGTGCGTCTGACAGCGTTTCAGTCTCACGAACAGGTGTATTTCTCAGATAACAAATCGACCTCCATGTCCTACTTTACGAGAATGGAGATGGTCTAGTGCAGAGATGTCTTTTGCCTTTCGGCTCTCGCAATTCGATATAGTTAGTCCTGGATGTTCTGCCCTAATATCTCCATCACGATGCAGACATGTTGTCCATTTGGACCACAGATCTGAAAGTCATTCAAATGCCGCACCAAGCAGGACGAAGGCTGGCCATTGTCCAGCTCCCGCAGTATGGTATGCACTTGTGGATGACCTCATACCTGCCCTCGCCTAGCTGGCCTCCCAGGTGTACCGGCTGATATCCACCGGGCTTGTACCTGTCGAGCGGCTCAGCCTCAGCCCAGCAAGTGTAGGATCTCCTAGGCGGTGACCCAATAAAGCCCATGGAGCGTGGCACAGCCCATTGCCATGCACCTTGCACGTTCAGGCAGGTTTGGGGCCATGTCGGCCCCATATCCCGCCAGTTCACGACCAGAAGTTTTTTCATCACGCAATCCTTCGACGAGGCTGGTGCGAGTCTGCCCCGACTACAACGACTAACGACGGTTGCTAGTCGGGAAGCGGCAGCGGATGAGATGCAAAAGGCGATGGAGGCCCACTGCTGATGGGGCCGGCCGCTACCCCACACGGCGACACGGGATGGTACCTGCATGTCATTGGGCTTAGTCACTGCGTGTTTGCTTCTTCGGACAACACCCTCTCGACTGCAGTACATAACCACGGCTCCATCCTGCCCGCACAGAGACGGGAGCCCGGTGACGGCCTCGCAGAGGAGCACGCAACACCGATCGCGAATTGTCATGCAGCAGCAGCAGCACGCGCGCCCGACAATGGCGTGCGCTGGATCAACAGGCCGCCGCGCAGGTCACGACCCCGCCGCACAGTCAATTAGCTAATGGCAATTCGCATGCCCGCAAGCAGCACCAGGCCCAGCATGCCAAAGTGCGGTCGAACCAAGGCAAACGAGCCATCGAAAAATCTGTCAGCGGAGGCTTGCACCGCCGGCGCGTTTGCCCAGAGACCCAGACGCGAATCGACGCTCCGCCGCTGGTCACGCTGGCCCTCAGGAAAAGATGATTCCTCGTCGCGCGCATCCTCCCTGCCACCGAGGCTGTCGTTTGACGGCTGAGCGCAGCGGCGGCCAAGCGTTGTATAAAGCTTCCTTGCTTTGCTCGCGTCATCTCTCTCGTGTCTTTGTCAATTTGCTTGTCTCACCACCCCTCCGCCTCCGCATACATAACTGCCTTTCCCCTCCCGCTGCCGCCTGCCACTCCTTCCTCTCACCTCCCTCTAGTGTTTCCCAACCTAGACCCTAAATCTCTCTTCTTCCCATAAGCACAACACACTCAAACATCATGTCTCCCCGACCCTCCCAGGATCGTCTTGCTTCCCACGGACGTGGTGGCGCCGGTACGCCTTCTCCTTCGGCCGCTGCGCATAGCTGTTCCCCTACGCTCCAAGACGGGACGTGGTGGACGTATTGCGATCGCCGCCATTCCGCCAGCCTCTCGCACTAGGTCGCTGACTTGCAAAAGGAAACATTGCCAAAGATGATCCCAACGCGCACCTCCAGCCTGCCGACTTGGTGACCCCTACCCTCAAGGGCGATCACTACACCACCGGCCGTGGTGGCTCGGGAAACATGGCCAAGAACGACCCCAACCATCCCGAGCTTGCTCGCGCTGCCCAGGACGTCGATGCGCCTCGAATCCGCGAGAGCGAACGCCCCCACCACTTCGGTCGTGGTGGAGCCAACATCGTCGAAGCTGATGAGGAGCATGCGGCTCGAGGAAGCAAGAGCCCAGAACTCAAGCCAGAGGGAGCTGGCGCCAGCAACAAGGGTCTGCTCGACAAGGGCAAGGATCTCCTCCACAAGCTGGGCAGCAAGAAGTAAACCTCTTTTTACTTTGATCGAACGGTGTTTGGACGATGGATGCTGTTTTTCTTTTATTCACGAGTCAGTTTATGATATCCCCAGGGCATAGTCTTGTGATCTTGACTTGGGCCGGGCAACGGAGTTGGGAGGCCCCAAAAAAGTTTCATATATCCATAAGCAGGTGAAGCGCCCCTGAAGGCTGCTCAAGACTTAATAAGGACCGGACAATAATGATATTCTTTTTTCCATGGCACTGCGAATTGCCCTGCTTTTGTGCTGTGCGTCGTCGACTTTCTGAACACCCTATGGCCCGAATAGGAAAACTAGCCTCTGGAGGTCCCACCTATTCCATCGTCTGGCCAGACCTTTGGGCCATCTGTATACCAAGGCCAGGCGCTGGCACAGAGTCACTAGCTACCCTGCGTCGAACTTGCTAAGTTACTAGCCGCATCGAGGTCTCATCATGATTAGTAACTTGTCTCTGATGGCATTCCATTCTCACTCCACTATGATGGAATGCCCTTCCAGCGCAATGGTTCGATGCGGACAAGATACGCACCTCATGCACATCATGCCCACCACTATAACCAACACGGCATCCCGATGTCACAAACGTTGGACATTATTCACACCAATCTCTCTACTGGTCGCGCATATGTCCGAGAGGGAGCCATCTACGGCATGGTGATCCGGGGTGCATGACGCGGGGCGCCAGCCAGCCGGCTGACATAGCTAGCTAAAGCATGCGGTGAGAGTAGTCGAATGATGGGTTTCGGAGGTCCGGGGGCGGTGTGTACATGCATTCATCGATTTTAAGCGCCGAAAATACTCGGAGGTGGGACATGGCAAACAGGGCATCCGGTGCCGGAAGTCGAGGGCATGATGAAGGCAGGGGTGGTGGGGGTGGTGGGGTCTCGCGATGGTACCATGGGAGGTTTGTCGGCCAGAATTGCGCTCTCGTCGCGCTCAGCTTCACAGGCGGGACCTGGAGGGATGAGAAATTTTTTCTTGCCCTTGGATGACACTATCGCCGAGTCGGTATGCAGTTCCTGGATACCAAAGTTAATTTGCACGTGGGCCATACTGTCTGTGCTGGGTTGCGTTGCTCTGCGCGCTTTACTCCGTCCCCCCATCACATGTACTCGGTAATAGTCACCGGTAGGTATATGCTCCAACTGACAAATTGTTGTTTTGGAAACACCGGTGATCATGAGGGCGTGCCTTTCCTAAAGTCGAACCCGCAGACCAGCTTTTGGTGCAGCAGTAGTTGGTGTTTCTCCTCGCTCTGCAGTCCCAACCACCCACATCGCAGTATCCTCCCCGGCGGAACGCCCGCTCTCGCCGCAGTCAGACCAGCGGTTCGCAAGACGATCTCTTACTCCACGCGGAGCGTCAACCTCCGAGGTTAGCTCATCTCCACTCCTCCAAGGAGACTTCGCCGCGGCAAGATGCGGCAAATTGCGCCTTCGTCCGTCGATATCTTGCTCATACGGCGCACATGGCTGGGTTTCCCTTATATGCGAACATGTACGACCCAACGTGTCTAGACCCCATTGGTTACGAATCGCCCTGAAGACGTGCCTGAAAGATCTCCTTGGGGTTTGCGCGTCTGTGGACACTTATCTGGAAGGGCCCAAGAGCTGGCTTGACGTAGCCCGGCTGTGCATACCTACCTTCTTAAATTGGCTCGACATCCCGCCCACCAATACCAGACTTTCCATTCTCGACTTTGAGACTTTTTCTTCTTCTTTGACTTGCCATGGCAACAACCACAGAGACCGAAACTTTTGTGCACTATCATGATGGAGGGATTCCGGGCCGCCGGCGGGTGCTCACGGGCAAGGCTGCAAAGCAGACTTTCGATGCGCTGCCCAAGATTGATATGCGCCGCATCTATTCGACCAAGCTGGAGGACCGGAAAGAGCTGGCAGCAGAGGTCGGCGCCGCGTGTCGGGACGTAGGCTTCTTCTACGCAGTGAACCATGGCGTCGACGAGGGGCTCCTGGACGATACGTTTGCGGCCGTGAAGAAGTACTTTGATCTGCCCATCGAGGTCAAGATGGAATGCCACAACCAAAAGACGGAGAAGTTCAGAGGGTACGAGGCATTTTTGGAAGGGAAGCTGGATCCGAGTACGAGAGGTGGTACGTCATTCGGCTGTCACTCTGCTGCATGGTGTTGCAGATTCACCACCAAAATACACGGCAGGGCTGACCTGTACTTCCAGACCTCAAAGAGGGCTTCCTCATGGGCGAAGATGCAACGGATCCCGAGCAAAACCGCCCCATAACACCTCTTACCGCAGAGCCGCGCAACCAGTGGCCCACCCATTCTTCGGCCCTATTCTTCCGTCCCGCAATCTACCGATATTATAACGCCATGTACGAATTTTCGAAACGCATGCTTTCCATCTTTGCGCTGGCGTTGGACTTACCAGAGGATGCATTCGATTCCATCACCACTCATCCCATGACCAACGTCCGCGCTGTGCACTATCCACCCCAGGAAGCGGAAACTGACGTGGGGATCGGGGCTCACACGGACTTTTGCTGGTTCACTCTGGTCTGTCAGTCAATCACCAAGAAGCCGGCGCTCGAGGTGCTGAATGGAAATGGCATCTGGGTCCCCGCTGAGCCCGAGAAGAACTCGTTCGTCGTCAACATTGCCGACTTCCTCAAGCTTGTGACTGGGGGGACGTGGCAGAGCACCGTTCACCGGGTGAGGAACATGACGGGCGAGGAGCGCTATTCGATGCCGTTCTTCTTCAGCCCCAATGAGGATGCCAGGGTCAGTGTGCTGAAGCAGTTTAGAAAGGAGGGCCAGGCGTACGAGGAGTTTGGAGTTGGTCAGTATTTTCAACAGAGGCTAGACATTGATCGAAGGACCCATTTGGATGGCGACAAGGAAGGGCAGGGAAAGAAGCCGTATGTGTAAGGAGGCAGAACTAACGAATGTTACGACGAGCATGGCATAAAGCTTGAAGCGTTTTGTTGGGCTCAGATTGTATGCTAGCGTACGAGTACTGGAATGTTCTAGTGGTCAAATACCCAATGGGCTCACTATGGGCCGATTTTCCCAGCAGTTGCTGATGATGCCCCCCTGGTTCAACACGGTACCAGATGCCGAGCACATCGTGATTTCAGGAGCCAAGCGGCAAGTTCCTTGATGTGACGGAGCAAGAGGTCTGGACAAGGTTGTGGAACCCCCGGTTAGAGCAGGCTGTAGAACCTGGGGGTGGGTAGGGGCAGGGAAAAAAGACTGGGACCTTCCAAGAACGAAACACCAAGTGACGTGTATAACACCCCAATAGTTTGACCGCAAACTCACAACATCGTCTGTGCCCGCCAATTCGCCGGCGGACGAATATTAGACAGACGCTCGGCAGTTTTTTATGCAACCGCCCATGCCAGCCGTTTGGAGGCCCTCGACCCCCTGTCACCTGATTGGCGGGGCGCAGTTCGGCGATCATCTGGCGCTCCGCACCTTCCACATGGCTCTGGACTTCGCATCCCATCGCACCGCACTGTCCAGCGCACAAGAGTCCGGACGGACATGCCTCGCCGTCTTTATCTACGCAATATGTGACCGACAGACTCCTCGCCACCAAAAACCACACCATCCGTCTGCGTCGTCTGATGCGCATTCAGCACAATGGGGCTCGGTGTCCTCGAAGACCACAAACTAGAGCACGTCCCAGGTACCTCGGACCCGCACACTTCCGACCGCGTTCCGCCAACTGACAGCATTGCAGGGACAGCTCGAGTGCTCGCGGATGAGGAGCGGAGACACGAAGTAGAGGCCGTGGCGCGCGATGCCAACCTCAAGTACGACAAGACGGGCACCATCCTGCTCGTCCCCCAGCCCTCGGATGACCCTAATGACCCCCTCGTACGCGCCCCTCAGCCTTGTGTATACACGCTCGCATCCTAATCTTGGTGCAGAACTGGCCGCTATGGCAGCGCGACTTCATCATCTTCATACTGTCCTTTGTCAGTGTCATTGCGACGACGCTTAGCCCGCTCCTTGCGGCTGACACGGTGACGCTCGCCGCATACTTTACGCGAACCTTTACAGACATGGCTCTCTTGACTGGCTATCACCTCCTCGGTGTCGGGTTCGCCGGCTTCTTGTTCGTACCTTCGGCCCGTATCTGGGGGAAGAGGCATTGCTACCTGCTCGGCACCATCGTCGTGATATTCAGCGCCGCATGGGGCGGCGCCAATGGGGGCAACTATACCAGCCTGCTGTGGGCGAGGATCTTTCAAGGAGTCGGCCTGGCTCCGTTTGAGGCACTCGTCAATGCGTCCGTCGGTGATTTGTACCATGTACACGAGCGCGGCATCAGGATGGCAGTCAGCAACCTTTCGCTATTTGGAGGTGCCTTTCTCACCCCAGTGATTGTGGGGGTGATTGCCGATGAGATGAATTATACCTGGACCTTCTACTTTGTGGCCATCTTCACAGCGGCGTCGCTGCCTCTTATTATATTCTTCTGCCCCGAGACGGCCTACAAGAGAGATTCCAAGTTTGATATCGACACTATGGGGAACCTCATCAGTCAGCCTCAGGAGCGAGAACTAAAGAGTGCACACTCCCCGAACAACTCTGGCGAGGTGGAGAGGGATGGCAATGCTAGTGTTCATGGAAAGGACCATTCCAACAATGATGACGCCCAAACACTTACCAATTCGGGGGCTACCCACCCACCACCCAAGGCCACATGGGCGCAGAGCCTAATGCCATTCAATGGCCGCAAAACAGATGAGCGGTATCTGAACCTGCTCCTCAGACCCTTCTCACTGTTCCTCCATCCGGGCATGTTTTGGGTATGTACTATTGGCTAGTACCTTTTGCTCTCTTCTAACGGCTAGACAGGCATGTCTCATTCAAGGTGCTTTGATTGGATGGACCGTCATGATCGGAGTTGTTTTGGCTGCTATCATGCTGGGACCTCCTCTGTGGTTCGGCGAGCGCGAGACCGGTTACATGTACACGGGTGCCTTCATCGGTGCCCTGATCGGCTTCGCCCTATCTGGTCTGCTGTCGGACTGGTCAGCGAAGGTCATGACACGATGGAACCGTGGTATTTACGAGCCCGAGTTCCGAATGATTCTCGTCCTTCCGCAGCTGCTATTCGGATGCGCCGGCCTCTATGGATTTGGATATACTGCTGCAAATGTGAGCAGGTTTGGCTGGTTCTGGCCGGTCTTCTTCTTTGGGCTGGTGGTCGTTGGGATGGTTCAAGGGGCCGTGGCCAGTGCGTTGTATATTGTTGATGCCCACCGTGAGTTTCTTCTTCCACCATACCTTTTCCGGCATATGGCTACATAAAAGTACAAACTTGCTAACATTTTGATAGGTGACATGTCGGTCGAAGGCTTCACATGTCTCCTGGTCTTCAAGAACATCTTTTCCTTTGGTCTCACCTTCAAAGGTTTCGACTGGATCGCTGGAGGAAATACCTGGGAGGTGTTCAGGGCGATTTCCAGCGTTCAGGTGGCGATTTGCGTACTTACCGTTCCTATGTGTAAGTACTCACTCCGCCGAAGAGTGTTTTTGACGAGGCTAATATCTTGTAGACATTCTTGGGAAGAGGAACAGAAGCTTCTTTTACAGGCACAACATATTCTTCGGCATGGCAGACGCCGTCGCCAATCCTATTGTGAGGGTCTACGACCGGGCCAAGTTTTGGTAAAGACAAGGGCCGCCGTGAACCTTTGGTTGCGCTCGATATCGTTCATATTTTTCACTCTAATACATGTACCTTTACTTCGAGAGTTTAGCGTTATGGTAGAATTGCCATCTTCATTGCTTGCTGGGATTATAATTTGGCTTTGTTGTAGCGAGCAGGGATCATTGGGTTGGGATAGGAACAAAGATACATCCAATTCTGCCTGCAATCGGTTATCGTGATCTCACATCGGGTGACTACGGGGTGCGGAAAAGAGCTCCGAACAAGGTCCTGTGCGTGCGCACAAGGCCTGAGGAATCCTGAGACTAAATCAGCGCGTTGAAAATGCATTTCCGACGATGAAAGCCTTGGTGGATACGCAAGTGAGCTGTCCCCGCCGAAAATCCATCACATCATGAAGCTCATGTGGTTGCTGGCTCGTGCCGGGCAGCCAATCATGGGCGTCTAATTTGGGGGTTACTAAAAGTGCCAAGAAAAGCTCAAGTTCTTGCGAGAGCGCTCCTTCCCTCTAGCCCGGCCTGCACCACCATCACCACCGCCAACACCGCCATTGACACTCTCCCCTCCTCGTAGGCTTCGAGCCACCTTCACAGCACCATGTTGGCTCGATCCGCTCTGCGTACGGCGCGCTCTGCCGGCGCCGCCGCCCGCAACGCCGCCAGCAAGACTCCTTCGGTACGCCTGCGCCATCCATCCAACATCCAGCCCACACCGCCCGCGAGCTCGCCCGCCTCCATCTCGGAGCTCCCGTCTGCTCAATGGAGCTGTGCTGCCTCAATTGATATGATTGCTGACGATTTGGATCCTACAGCGCTCCGCCTCGACGTCCAGCTCAACAGCCGAGGAAGCTGCTTCGTCCTGGAAGACGAACGCGCTCCCCACCGGTGCCACCATCTTCGCCGTCGGATCCGTTGCCTGGTACTACCACCTGTATGGCCGAAACGTCGATGCCGCGACGCCCGCTGAGGAAGGGTGAGTGACGCCCCCCGGGAGGGACAATGGGATGATGAGGGCCGAAGGAATATTTCGCTTGAAGGAATTGGCAGTAGCAGCATCATGGGACTAACATAGTGGCATTGCAGTCTCCACCCCACTCAGTACCCTTGGGAGCACGAGAAGTGGTCCAAGACGTTCGACCACCAGGCGTAAGTAACCGCCCTGTGACACTATTTTCCGGCTCCGTCTAAATTGTCCGTGTAGCCTTCGCCGTGGTTTCCAGGTCTACCAGGAGGTTTGCGCATCCTGCCACTCCCTCTCCCGTATCCCCTACCGCGCCCTTGTCGGTAACATCATGACCGTCGATGAGGCCAAGGCCCTCGCCGAGGAGAACGAGTACGACACCGAGCCCAACGACCAGGGCGACATCGAGAAGCGCCCCGGAAAGCTCTCCGACTACCTCCCCTCGCCTTACAAGAACGACGAGGCTGCCCGTGCCGCGAACAACGGTGCCCTGCCCCCGGATCTATCGCTCATGGTCAAGGCCCGCCACGGTGGCTGCAACTACATCTTCAGCTTGTTGACTGGTTACCCCGAGGAGCCCCCTGCGGGTGCTGCCGTCCCGGATGGCCTCAACTTCAACCCCTACTTCCCCGGTACCGGTATCGCCATGGCCCGTGTTCTGTACGACGATTTGGTTGAGTACGACGATGGAACCCCGGCCTCGACTTCGCAGATGGCAAAGGACGTTGTTGAGTTCCTCAACTGGTCCGCTGAGCCTGAGATGGATGACCGCAAGAAGATGGGCTGGAAGGTCCTTGCCGTCAGCAGTGTGCTGTTCGCCATCTCCGTATGGGTCAAGAGGTGAGAAGATGATTTGCGCCAAGCTTTGTGGGATAACATATGCTAACTCGCTGGACAGGTACAAGTGGGCCCCGATCAAGACCAGGAAGATTGTCTACAACCCCCCGCCGCAGACGCAGAGCAAGATCCTGTCCCAGCTTAAGAAGCCGGAGAACCAGCTGCCCAAGCCGTGAGCAGAGTCATAAGCGGTTAATTGGATTGGGTGAGGGTGATGGGGTAGCCAAGTGTGTGTTATATTTGTACATTGTCAGCTACTCACTCAAAAGAACGAGCCTTAAGATTTCTTTGACCTGTGACAGCTGGTATAGACGTTTTTGGTTTTTTCCCTTTTGCAGTTTTAACAGTATCTGCTGATGTAGTGTACCATCAATGCAGTTTCCTTGTCTCAACTCGTCTCTCTCATATGTTTGAATCTTTCTCCTCTGAACATGATGATGCGTTTTATTCACTACTGCCGTATTGCTGTGTTGCCCATTGCCTGCCTGCCTGCCTGTTTGCCTGCTAGTACGGGAGAACGTCAGAAGTGATGATGATTGTGAGTTCCTCCTCCCTTGCCCCTGTTTGAGGGGTTGGGGTGGTGTGCTGATGTGGGGGTTGATATGTCGAGTTGGGTTGGTGGGGTTTGGTGATGATATCTGGTGGAGGGGCTTGGGATCATGTTTTGGGGCGTGTGGATGATTCCACCCTAATCCATTGTCTGTTGAAACAATCTGTCTTTGTATATGGCTGAGCCAAGGGCCTTTTGGTACAAAGGCCATTGAGAGGACATGCGGGTGCGGTTGGTCTACATTGTTTGCGATGCAGGTGGCAAGACATTTGAAACCCGAAGCAGAAGAATCGTCTAGACTACGTCGAGCCCGCCTAACTCCCTGTTGCACTTCTTCTATGCTCACTCTGTGATGAGAAGAGGTACGTAGATCGCTAAGTAGGCCATGTGTTTCCTCGTACCGAGAGACGTGGACTCCTTTCAGCATCGGCAAAATCACTTGCATTCACACGACGGAGTTTGTTCTTTAAAAAGCACGACGGCGTCAAATCCAGCCATGCCAACTCCAACCCCCAAAAAGCATGTTCAAAAACTCTCCAGGGCATGCATAATACTGCCTGCCAGCTCGCTAGTACGTATAACACAGCGTCTTCCCCTCCGTATCCAGCAAATCGTGCAGCGTGGCATTCCCCGCCAACCTACCCATGTTGACCTGGAAATCCAGCGTGACATTCTTTCCACTGTAGTCAAGAGGGATAATTGGCCCTCCGACCTGGTGAAGTCGGGTCTTGAGGTCCTTTTGCTGCCATAGCCAGAGGATGTGATCGAGGTTACCGTGGTGCAAATAGAACAGCGGATCTGGAGTGCCGTCAGCGTGTCGTACTAAACAAAGGCCCAGTTTTGAAAAAAAAAGGGGGGGGTCGAGCTGGGTATATATATACAACGTTGAAGGAGGGAAGGGAAGGGAGGGAGGGATCAAGACGGAAAGTGACGCACCACCGGGACTGTTGTACGAATTCCCAATCGTACCCAAAGCGCCGCCAACGCCAAAGTGACCACTGCCGTGGATGTTGGGCTCGTCGAAAGTCCGCTTGTTCTCCATGGTGCGCGCGAAGCTGGTGTAGTCCGTTTGCGCGAGGACCTTGTCGACCAGTTTCCGGTCTGCGAACGTGTTCATGATGCGCGGGTTGAAGTCGCGGCGCAGGCAGCCGGGAGTTGGGTAATTTACCGTGAAGTTGGGGGGAGCGAAGGGCCCGGTTTGGACGCAGCCGCCGCCGGTCCCGCCGGTGATGTTCAGCGGGTTTTGCTCGGGCGTGGGCGCGATGAAGTTGCCGTTGCCGCCGAATGTGGTGTTGGGGTCGAAGATGGCGGAGTCGAAGGCTCGCGTTGAGGTGGGGTTTTGGGGCTCGGCGTCTAGAGACCAGTCCCAGTAACTTTATGGGGTCAGCAAGAGTTGATGGTGGTGGTGTTGCTGTTGTATAAGTATTCAAACATACGGCTGGCCACCAGTGTATCCACACTCATCCCTCAATGCTTTCTCAAAAGTTGCCACGAAATAGCGGTGCCAAAGGATGAAATGACCCTAGGTCTGTTATTCTGGGGAGGTATTTTGGTGATTTTATGACCTGGTAACGTACAACCCAATGGATGTTATCTGTTTGGCTGTTATGAACGGCCTGGTGATCGTCAAACCGATTGACGGCGCCCGCAATCCCAGAGATCGCCTTCTTCTTGGCCAGACACAGAACAGCATCGATGTAGGATTTTTTCTGTGGTTCAGAAAGCTGTCTCCTGTGTAAGACATCAGCCAAACAGCACATCACAACATTGAAGCCATGTCTCACCATTCAAGCCTCTTTGGAGGGTTCTTGCATGCGCCCGGGACAGCGGTTGACGGCAAGGCTGTAGTTGTCGACAAATGTAGCAGTGCCAAGAGGAGCCCGGCAAATTGCATACTTGGAACGTGCATACTAAAGATTTAGGCAGATTGCGATGCGAAAGCGGGAGCGGGGGCGACAGAGGGCAGTCGGAGCCTGCACAACGGCAAAGGAGCGCTGCTTTATGTGCATGTGCTGTATTGCAGCATGGGGTGATAGACGACACTAGTGCTGACTTCAACTACTTTGACAACGCCGACGAACTACTTGATCCTGGGGTGTTGCCGTGATGGTAGGAATTGCAGGGGTCGGAGATTCCTGTCCATGTTCCGCGGCCACATTTCGCCGTTGCAACTTCTTCGATATGGCAGCTCCGAGGCTGGTCTCCACTGTTTGTAGAGAAGAACCTGCCATGATTCGGAAGGAGTGTTGCATGCATGGGGTTGCAGCTAGCGTAGACCCTCTGCAGTGTGCTTTGTACGTCGATGTGGCAAACTGCAACGATAAAGGTCTCGATTACTTGCTAACCGCCATGGCAAGGGTTTCTCTCTCCTCATGACCTAACTCATTGTGACGGCAATTTCACTAGATTCTGAGGATGTCTCCTACGAAGTTGAAAAGAAAAAGATAAGGCCGCATGATTCTTGTCTATTGAGCGGTGGAACTCATCCTAGATCCCAATGGAGAGCTTGAGGCGGAACGTGTCGACCCAGCACCCTGGGGCAGTGCGCGCAAACCCTTGTTAGCCGCAGAGGGTGAAATGGGAATTGGAGAGCTACACCGCAATCCTGCATCTGGTTTCTCCACAGCCGCAGCACTCGGGATGTATTCTTGATGTTTCCGTGAGCCTCCAGTCCTAAACAAGGACTACAGTTCGGAGAGGCCCTGTTGAAACCTATGCAAGCAGCTTGTTGTACAATATCATTCTACCTATATGTGTCCCACCTCACACCAGCATTCCGTTCCCATGCGGCTCGGCATCTTAACCCACAAAAATCCTCCGCTTCCACATCAGCCATCCTCCATTCGGTATTGTGTTGTTGCTCTCATCTCAGAATCAAACAATCGGCTAGAAGTGAAACAACGACGGCGGAGTGAAACCCAGAGAAAGGACTGCCTATGGCCGTCTTCTTATCCCAGTCTAATCCGTCGCAGAGGACACTCCTCTTGCTATTAGAGGGGAAGCGGACAGCCCCAGGTGCCTTAGCAGGTGTGCCTCAGCAGGTGTGCCTCCCGCCCCCACAAAGCTTGCCTCAACCACACCCCACTCACCCAGCCGGCCGTCGACATATAGCCTTGCAGTGCTGGACTACTGCCTAGTCTCTCGAGGCTAGGACGGATACCCCCACTAAACATCTTAACTCTGTCCTCTCTCTTTGCCAAGAACAAACGGGCACCTTGTAACTCTGGCATTCCTTATTTATTTCCCTTGTACGCTTAGGCTCTCACCTAGCGCCACACACCACCACCTAAAATGGCGACCGTAGCTCCGCAGCATGCTTCTGCTTAGAATATGGGTGCTGGCTTCCCTGCTTACTCTCAGACGCAGCCGTCTGCGTGCCAGAACCCTTCTCCCCCAGACCAGTCACCCACAGCGCTCGAGAAAGTCAAATCAACAATCACTCAGATGCGCAAGGGATCTTACCTCCAAGGCAACATAGAAATCGACAACCTAACGGCGGCCGACTTTCAACGCATGAAGTTCGAGCTTCCTGAGGAGGATTGGGGTTTTTTCCAGGACAAGGGCAGGTACGTGGCTAATAGGCGACAAATGGCAGACAGCGGCTAATACTTACTTTGCAGGTATGCGTACACCAACAATCAGCTTCTCATCACCATACCCTTCGCCCCACACGAGGTTGCTTCCAACAAAATCCGAGGTCTCATCCAAGCAACGCTCAAGCAGCATCAATATAACTCAACTTAGGGACCATTCCTCCGGAAGGTCCATTTCAGGGGATGCACGCAGGTCAATCTAGAAAACCGGACCGACAGGCAACCAGACCAATCCTGAAAGCACAAATCTGCACAAATGCCCAGAGTCGTCGTCGAAGTGCAGTCAACGAGGTGGGAAGATCCTGCAAAACAGGCATATAACTGGATCGTGCGCAGCACGCGCAATGTCAAAATTCTTATCATTATTATTCTGTCAATAACACAGGGAGATCATTCGATCAGTGTACAGACGTGGAGACAGCACCAGAGGGGCCATTTTAATACAAAAAAGCTTGAATCTGAGAACGTAAGCCTCTCCTTTATTGCCTGCGAGTTTAACATAGACTAACTGCTTCAGATTACGATCGTAGACTCGGAAGGACGCATGGATGACAGCCACCCAGGAATCGAACTTCTAGCCAGCGATTTTGCGTGTGATGAAGCTCTCGTCGGCGCCGGCCTAGCCGATGCTCCCGCCCTACGCATGCTTATCCGGGCCACGGACCTCGTCCAGACGCTCAAGGAAGGCCACGACGAGTCGATTAAAACCGGCCGGTATATTCACAGGCCCTCGGGCAGCGAGACCTTCGAATCTCCTCCAATCACTCCTGGACGTGAGCTGGTATTAGACGACGAACGCAAGCAGCAAGAAGCAGAAGACGAGGTTGAGAAAAGGGCAGAGGAGGCCGATCGCTGAGATAAGCAGTCCGAGAGAGTATGATAGCCTCGTGCCACGAGCATCGTATTGAGAAGGTAGTAGTCAGCTCAGCCTTCGTGTCCATCCAGATCACGAGCCGCTGGAACAGATTTCAGGACCGAGCTGTGGTATAGGTGAAGGATGAGCTCTGGTCTCGAGCAGGTTGATCATGGAGCAAGCGCCATACTCGGTCAGTGAGGATGCATTAGCTGAAGAAGCCAGTCCGTAATACACCGACAGAGAAACCGACTCTTATGCGTCCTCGTGATGAGATTGCTTTATGGCACGTTGTGAGAGCCATCGCCTTATACTGCTCCAAAGAGCCGAGTTTCCAGATCTACAGTGACATTTCCAGGTTGAGGAAATGGCTGAGCCACGGTATATGATCCCTGTGAATATCTTCCTGATGATCCGAAAATCGGGATGATAGACAAGAGGGCAAAAAACCGAGTTCCATGAACACGCAGTACGATGATTGAGTGGACAGGAATCCCTTGTGAGACTGTAAACAACTGAGGGCAGCGTAATAGGATGGTCCAACAATGTTCCGACTGTTACACTGCCTTTGTATACCTGCATATGCATCAGTGAGACGGTCGAGTATCGGCCGACTGCAAGATTGACAAAGAAGAATTGAGATCATGCTTTTCGAACACGCGCCATTGCCGCCGGAGCAAATTACTCGAATGGCAAGGCCCCATAGTTAATCCTCTACCGAGCAGCTGGCTCCATCTTGACCGCATCAAGTCATGCATGACAGCCTCGGCGCAGCACTATCTGACGGGCGTAGGCTGGATGAGTAACACTCGCAGCATCCTGGGCCCCAAAGAACGAAGTTGAAACCATGCGTCTGCTGCTAGCAGTGGTTTTGCGAGCTCGCACTGATGACGATTTTGACGCGTAGTGAGACTACAGCAGAGCTGACACTAAGCGTCGTAGCCAGAGCGTTGGGGAGGCAACACTGTCAGAGTTTGATGATGGTCCATGATGATGACGCTGTTCTAGGAATAGACATCAAGTGGCACTGGATTTAAAAGCAAAATCCCATGCATCGGCCGGCGGCAAAGACAAGGCTTGCACATCAGCAGGTGGTGATGATTCATAGCCGAACGCAAGACTAAGGCATGAGTGAGAGCTCGCATTGCTTTCTTTTTCCGATGACGGCTGGAATATCGGTGAGTAGGAGAAGGATGAGGGCACACGAGCAAGGCAGAGCTCCGTTCGTGTATCCGGGGTTGGATAGACGATGGATGGCTTGGGTTGACGGGCGCTCGAGGGAGTTGTCTACAAAGGCGGTCTGTGGCACTGCGGCATGCGAGCAAACGTGCCCTTGGCCCGCCCATCTGGCACAGTCACATGTGGCCGGACGTGGATGGCTGCGGCCGGGACGGCGCACGCAGCAAATGCCCCGTCCGGAGGGTTCCCAGATTGATTGCGTCAACGTCAACTTGGTGGTGGTGGTGGTGGTATGTTGCACGAAACCTATAACTCGTCCACCATGCGGTCGTGGGGAGTCTCAAACGTGTGCGATTTCAGTCTGGCAAGGTCCAGCGCGAGAGCGCCAGAACAGCCAGCGGCTCCGAGGGCAGAGTCGAGCGCCGGGAGGATTCCTTGCGGTGAATGTATGGAGGAGAAGCAGACCGGCCGGCCAGAGTTTTAACATGGACAGGGCCCGTGCGCACCCGGGCTTGGCGTCACCTGGTGTGCAGCTCCCCTGCGGCTGCGGCTGCGAAAGCTCTTCACCGACCAATTGACGGAACTTTGGACCGCAGAAAGCTGCGGTTGACTGATAGATGCGCTGCTTCAGGCAGTCTAGCGGTTTGCTGTCCGCAGGCCGGCCTGCATTAGGGCGCAATGTGACGACAATACGAAGGGGGCCTTTGTCGCCCGCGTCGACCATCACCGCCCCTTACCTGGCCCGCCGCATCAGTGGCCACAGCTACGGCAACCGCTACCCCACGAAGACCATAAACAGCCCCGCCGTCCCGAGTCCTCAAAATTCGACCCCGCGCCGGACTCTCCTCCCAGCTCGACTCACCACCACCACCCCCGTTCGATATTGCTCCCACCGCAGAAACATGTGCAAGCACTTTGGCGTAGACGGGCCCGAGGGCTCCCTCGACGTCACCCAGGCCCGCGAGGTGCTGCCCGCCAACGTCAAGCCGCTCCACTACGACCTCACCCTCGAGCCCAACTTTGCCGACTTCTCCTACGACGGCAAGGTCGTTATTGAGTATGCACTCTAGCACCCTGGTACCCCGGCGGCATCGTGCTTGCTTGCCCCTCTGCCGCAGTTCGCTGACCCCGCCTCCAGTCTGGACGTCGTCGAGGACTCCACCTCCGTCTCCCTCAACGCCAACGACCTCAAGATCCACAGCGCCCACGTGGCCACCGCTGACGGCCAAGTCGTCTCGAGCTCGCCCAAGATCGCCCACAACGATGACACCCAGACGACCACCATCAGCTTCGACCAGAAGCTCTCCGCCGGCAGCAAGGCGGCGCTTACGCTGACCTTCACGGGCACCCTCAACGACAACATGGCCGGTTTCTACCGCTCGTCGTTCAAGAAGGAGGACGGCTCGACCGCATACCTGGCCACAACCCAGATGGAGCCCACCGACGCCAGGCGCGCTTTCCCGTGCTTTGACGAGCCGGCGCTCAAGGCAGAGTTCACCGTCACGCTGATTGCCGACGAGAACATGACCTGCTTGAGCAACATGGATGTGGCTTCGGAGAAGACGGTCGACTCCAAGATTGCGGGCGGAAAGCGCAAGGCGGTCACCTTCAACAAGTCCCCCCAGATGTCTACCTATCTCCTTGCTTTTATTGTTGGAGAGCTCAACTACATTGAGACCAACGCTTTCCGTGTGCCCGTGAGGGTGTATGCTCCCAAGGACCGGGACATCGAGCATGGTCGCTTTTCGCTGGAGCTCGCGGCGAAGACGCTGGATTTCTACGAGAAGACGTTCGATAGCGAGTTCCCACTGCCCAAGATGGACATGGTTGCCATTCCTGACTTCAGTGCTGGTGCAATGGAGAATTGGGGTCTTGTCACGTACCGTGTCGTTGACTTGCTCATTGACGAGAAGGTCAGTGGTGCGTCTGTCAAGCAGCGAGTAGCCGAGACCGTGCAACACGAGCTTGCACATCAGTGGTTCGGCAATTTGGTCACCATGGATTTCTGGGACGGCCTGTGGCTGAACGAAGGCTTTGCGACATGGATGTCATGGTACTCGTGCAACGTCTTCTATCCCGACTGGAAGGTCTGGGAGGGGTATGTCACCGACAACCTTGCCAGTGCCCTCTCGCTCGACTCCCTGCGCAGCAGCCACCCAATTGAGGTCCCGGTCAAGCGTGCAGACGAGATCAACCAGATCTTCGACGCCATCTCGTACTCCAAGGGATCTTGCGTTCTGCGCATGATCTCCAAGTACCTTGGCGAGGATGTCTTCATGGAGGGCATCCGTAGGTACCTGAAGAAGCACGCCTACGGCAACACCCAGACTGGTGACCTTTGGGCTGCTTTGAGTGATGCAAGCGGCAAGGATGTCGAGAAGGTCATGGACATCTGGACCAAGAAAGTCGGTTTCCCTGTCGTCACTGTGACCGAGGGCACCGACTCCATCCACCTCAAGCAGAACCGTTTCCTACGGACGGCTGACGTCAAGCCCGAGGAAGACGAGACCATCTTCCCCGTCTTCCTTGGTCTCCGCACCCGCGAAGGTGTGGACGAGGACTTGGCCCTCAACACTCGCGAGGCAGACTTCAAGCTGAAGGACCTAGATTTCTTCAAGCTCAATGCTGATCACTCTGGCATCTACAGGACTTCCTACACCCCTGAGCGCCTGCGTAAGCTTGGCATTGCTGCCAAGGAGGGACTCTTGTCTGTGGAGGACAGGGCTGGAATGATTGCTGATGCAGGCGCATTGGCTGCTTCTGGTTACCAGAAGACTTCTGGCATCCTCTCCCTCCTCGATAGCTTCAAGAGCGAGTCTGAGTTCGTCGTGTGGCAGGAGATTAGCAGCCGTATCAGCGTTCTGCGTTCTGCGTGGATGTTTGAGGACGCGGCCGTCAAGGACGCTCTCAAGCAATTCCAGCTTGACCTCACCAAGGACAAGGCTCACGAGCTGGGCTGGACTTTTAGTGAGAATGACGGCCACATTGAGCAGCAGTTCAAGGCCATGATGTTCGGCACTGCCGGTGTCGCCAAGGACGAGACCATTGTCAAGGCTGCATTTGACATGTTTAACAAGTTCAAGGCTGGCGACGCCTCGGCCATTCACCCCAACCTGCGAAGCAGCGTGTATGCACTCGTCTTGAGCAATGGCGGAAAGGAGGAGGTAAGATGTGAACCAATCCATTTGCGTTGTGCGCCACTGACAGGTTACAGTACGATGTTGTCCTCCACGAAGCCATCAACGCTAAGACGAGCGATGAGCGCAACACTGCCATGCGCGCATTAGGCCGCGCAAAGTCGCCCGAGCTTATCCAGCGCACTCTCGACCTATCCCTCAGCGATGACGTGAAGGGACAGGACATCTACCTCCCCATCTCGGCCCTGCGCACCCACCCAGAGGGCATTGACGCGCTCTGGTCTTGGGTGAAGAGCAACTGGGCCGAGCTTGAGAAGCGGCTGCCTCCTAGCTTGAGCATGCTCAGCTCTGTTGTTTCCATCACCACGTCCAGCTTCACGCACAGAGAGCAGATCAAGGACATCAAGGCCTTCTTTGCCAACAAGAGCACCAAGGGCTTCGACAAGGCGCTGGCCCAGAGCATTGACGCAATCAGCGCAAAGGCTGCTTGGATCGAGCGCGACTCGGAAGATGTCAAGGCTTGGCTCAAGGAGCACAAGTACCTGCAGTAGACAGGTGCCATACTCTCTTCTCACAGTAGCATTTAAAAAATGGTAATTAAAAAGATACCCTCTGGGTCACCCCCTCGGCGGGGACGCTTATGTAGATGAATGTACGATACGCGTCGGGTCCTGGATCCATCTTTGCATGTGAGAGGGGTTCGCCGTTTTTTCTTGATGCTTCCGAAAGTCCGCTTCTAGCGGAAGTAATGCAGCCTTGGCGCTCTATCGATAAGGCACGTCGAGTACACGGAATGCAAACAGGGCGCCGTTTTGTGCTGGAAGGATGTGTGCCGTGTGCCGTTGTGAATGATTCGCCCTTGCCCATAACGTGGCCAGGGTATACGTAACAGGGCGGCCGAGCCCCAGCAGCTTCCGTGTGCTGAACAACATCATCGCGAAGGCCCCGGAAGGGAAGCTAAGATTAGAGCAGGGATGCAGTGTTGAGATCGCCAACCGCAACGTCAGCCGCCGCAACGCGCCCAAGCCCTGCCGAACATGTGAGAATCGTCAGTCCAGCTTCGTATTCCCATGGTTCTGAAAACGTCGACTAGACTCCCGGACATGTGGCACTCGGGTTCTACGTCGCCCCATACCATCGCCTTTCGCTGCCACCTCGCGCACCCCTGGAATTGAACCCACTCGCTCGCTCTACACGGCGGCCTCGACAGGACTGCTGCTGCTCCCAACACTTTCGTTGCAGACGGCCATGTCGCAAGAGACGGAACCGCCAGACGCGCAGCTCGGCGCACCTGCGCTCGCACAGTCGGACGTCGAGTCGCTCGAGCTCTTCCGCCGCTCACCACACCCCTACCTCCGCCACCGCAATGAGATCCTGAGCGCTTGCGCCCAGGCTTCCACCGAGACGACGACGCTGACGACGCCTCGCTCCAGCGACCCCGCCGCCGCCGACGACGACAGCGATGCAAAGCCGGGAAAGCAATCGCAGTCGCAGTCACAGTCGCAGTCGTCCCCCAGCGAGAGCGGCACCGAGGCCGACGACGAGGGCTACGGCTTCGTCAAAGCACTCCCCGCGCCCCCTTTGCGGCCGCGCAAAGGCTTGCGTGACTTAAGGGGGGCAGGAGGAGGGGGAGGCTCCGAGTACGACGGCACGGCCAGCCCGCTGCTGACGCCGTCGCAAGTCGACGAGGAGGGACGCAGATATGCGGCCGAATACTTCAAGGACGGCAAAAAGGGTGGTGGTGGTGGGGGTGGGGGTGGCTCGCGGAGTAGGGAGGCGTCGCCTACCGATGAGGAGGCCAAGGCTGCGAGGCTGAAGTATTTGAAGAGGAGGCGCAATGAGCTGGTTAGGAGAACGACGGAGGCGGCGTTGCTTGGGGGGATTGGACTCCTGGCGGTGCGTGGATGTGCGTGCTGGGAGAAGTTGTTGCAGTGGCATAGAGGTGAGTGATGTGGGCATGGCGCAATGCAATCAATCCATTGCCTCCCCCAACAGAGAGGACCATGCTAATCTATATCTTCAGTAGAGCTGCTCACACATGTTTTGGTCATGGCCGGAGTTCTAGCCTTATACCCTCTCCGATTGTTATACTATTCCCGACGGAGGAACCCCTCGTCTACATTTCGCATCAGACAGCGCATACGGATACCTGCTGCTTTCGACCCGGCTCCCATTTTGTACCCCGCCATACTACCCGTTTTGATATCCATTTCGCTCTTTGGCACATTCCACCAACCACTGTTACCCAACATTCTGCTTGGACTGGCTGCATTACCGCACCAACTAATACCTTATGGCGTCTCGCCGCTGGGGCAATCTACCGTTCACTGGTTTGTCTCCATCCTACCCCTAATCGCGGCGGAGAACACTGAGTTCCCTTCGAAACTCTTCCCTCCCATGCCGTACAAGCTAAAGGCCCCCCCACCCGAGGAAGGACTACACCCCGAGATTCTGGTCAGCCTGTTTGCCCTCCACCACGCTCTCCTGCCCCCACTCCACTACCTCACCACGACCAGTCTGCTCCCCGCAGAACTGCACCTTCTGTCCATTGCACTCATCAACCTCTTACTCTTCGCCGACTCGCCCCAGACGGCCATCCTCAGGACCATCATCTGGGTCGGTGGCCTGGGCCTCTTCGCCCTGTGCGGCAAAGTGCTGAAATGGGGCGTGGCGCTCGCGCGCATCCCGCGCTGGCGATTCCGCCGCGTGGGCCAGATCATCCGGGCCCGGCAGTCGTTTCTGCAGACGCTGAACGAGACGCTGAAGCCGTCACGGCGGTCCAACAGCCGGGCCCTGTCCGACAGCGACGCCGATGAGGACGATCCCATGATCAAGCCTCCGCTCACAAAGACTAAGAGCTTGAAGCTCAACACGAAGACGCAGGCGAGGCTGGCCAACGGGGCGGAACCGCAGTCCGCTGTGGAGAAGAAGACGAGCTTCGAGGGCGACGATGAGAAGGTGGATTCGGTGTCTTCGCTCCCCAAGCGTCGCAATACACTGCCTAGCTTGCACTCGCTCGGCCAGGGGCACCACCACAGGGCCCATCGGCGCCGCTCAAAGTCTATTGCGCAGTCATTTCTGTCACTTACCCCTACCCAAGCGGCGGTGCGCAAATGGCTCTACGCCGGCTACTTCTATCTGATTGTGGTGGTCATGATCCTGGGCCCAATACGTTACCTCATCGACAAGTTCGCTCTCCATGCGCACGAGCCCTTTGGTTGGGCGATTGGCTACCTGTTTGGAAACGTGCAGAAACTGCGCTTCCAGGTGCTGAACTGGGATCTGGACTGGTGGGTTGCGCTGCCGCCCATGCTGGACCCGGACGACGTCGACCCAAGCCAACGTTTTGGCTTCATCGAATACTTGCGCCAGGTCGCCATAGGACAGGCCAGCGTCCGACTGCTGCTCTGTCTGTACTGTGCCAGCATCATAGTAGTCGGCCTGATCATCGTGCTCCGCCTGTCCTCGGTCGTTGAGGTTGATACGCGGCGCAAGGTTTTCCACGGCATGATGGTTGCCATGCTCCTCCCGACTATCTTCGTCGATCCGTGCTTTGTCTCGCTGGCCCTCGCCCTCGTGCTGGCCATCTTCCTGCTCTTGGACCTCATCCGCGCCTCGCAGCTCCCGCCCCTCTCTCGTCCCCTCGCCAACTTCCTCACGCCCTACGTCGATGGCCGGGACCTCCGCGGACCCGTCGTCGTATCTCACATCTTCCTCTTGATCGGATGCGCCATCCCGCTGTGGCTGTCGCTCGCGGGCACGGAGCGGGGCGGTCAGGATCCCTGGGAGGGATGGGAAGTCAAGAGCAGAGACGTCAGCATGGTGGCCGGCGTGGTGTGCGTTGGCATGGGCGACGCCGCCGCCTCGCTGATAGGGCGCCGGTACGGGCGCCGAAAGTGGCCTTGGGCTGGGGGCAAGTCGCTCGAGGGATCCCTAGCCTTTGCCGTGGCCGTCACGGTCGGACTCGTCGCCGGCAAGATCTGGCTCGGGTTCGGATGGAATGACGCAATCCGCCGGAGCGTGACTGAGTGGGCGGTCGAGGGCATCACAGTCGTGGTCAAGGCGGCCGTGTGCGCGGCGGGTGCCAGTCTCAACGAGGCTGTGCTGACAGGAGGCAACGACAATGTGATTGTACCAGTCGTGCTGTGGGTGCTCGTGCGCGGCGTCAGGCTGTGAGGAATCGAGATCTGGGGATCGGACATCTGGGTTGGAGCCTCATCTTTTTTTTGCTCGATCCCGGGCAGGGGGGCAGGGTTCAGGCGTAAGCAGGAACAGGTCTCATTTCATTTTTCTGTTTGTTTGCAAAGCGGGTAGTATCTCTTTTGGATTGGCATTCGTCATAGGAGGCGCAGTGGGGTTCTTTTGGTGCTTTGTGACCAAGGTGTTCGCTTTGAGAAAGAAAAACGGTCATAGAAGGGAGACCGAGTGACTCGGTGCTGTGAGACTGGCGGGACATTTTTCTTGTAGATATTTTGGTGGCTGAGAGAGGCTCTGTACGATAGGGGGGCCATGTGATGGGATCAGGGCTAAGACAGGGGTGGCAGTTTTGGCATGCACGGGAGCTAACAAGGCCGCTGGTGAGCTTAACGCGGTTGCCCGTCAAGATTACGTCGCACCGGCTCCGAAAGAGGGCCAGAGGGCAAATGGTCACGTCTGCGGAAAGAAAAAAAAAATAGACAAAGATAGATGGCCCATGAACAAGACTGACTCGGTGAATTGGGTTGGCGCGAAGCGGTGCCTGGCGCCTCTGACAGCATGCATGGCGGTAGCGAAGCTGCGTGCATTTTGTTTTCTTTTCCCTCTTTGCTTTGGGTTTGGGTTTGCGCTTGTACAAGTGACAACCGGGAAACGTTGGAGCAAAGAGGCCGGTCAGGTGCATGGCGCGCGCGAGGCTCAGTGAGACTCGTGGGTGGGCGGTTGGGGGGAGGGGGGTTCGCCACAGCAGCGGTGGTGCGTTTCAGACGGCTATGACGCCATATATGGCCGATTTCCAAGCACAGCAGGTGAATCGAGCGCTAGAAGGTCGAGGGACAGGACATGTACCGGCGACAGCAAGTCACTCAGCCATTGCCAGCAAGTCAGTCGGTAGGTACGAGGCAGGTGGGCTTTTGTTGATTGCGCGGAGGTCGTGGTCGACGCGGGACCCGGCTTCGCGCTGCGGCGCGCAGACCGGTGATCGTGGAGAAGGGCTCTGTTGGGACGGAGCGGGGCCTATCATGGGCGGGCGTGGCTACTACCCCACGGTAAGCTGGAGCTGGAGGGTGGACGAAGCTGGAGGGTAAGTAGACGGGGCAGGGCAGAGGCGACGCAGGGCGAGGGGAGGTGCAGCGGTGCAGCAGCAGCAGCAGAGGGCAGCACAGACGCGGCGGCGGCGGGCGGGGGCGCTGATTGGGCGGGGGCGCGTGCAGCGGCGCGACGAGGGTGTGCATCAGGGTGTCGTGCAGGTCGAAGCCGGCTCGAAGCAGTAAGCCGCCGTGGTGCGCAGGCCCGCTCAGGCGCGCTCAGGAGGGCAGTGTCACCATCGGCGGGCAGGATGAGGACACATGACGAGCGCGGCCACCGGGCTGGCTGGCTGGGACATGGAGAGACGTCCATGGACCCCTCGCCCAGACGCTCCACGCCCTGCTCCGCGCTCGTGCACCCATACCGCACCGCACCGCACCGCACGCTCCCCCCCGGCCAGCACGGCCACGAGACGGGCGCGACGGGCTCGACGGGCTCGACGGGCTCGACGGGCTCGACAGGCGCCATGCTGTTGCGCTCGCCATGCTAGCAGTGCCGCCGCGGCCGTAGCGGGAGTCCTGGGCCTGCGTCTGCCTGCGTCTGCCTGCCGCTTAATCCCCCCGCCAGTCGCGTCCCCGTCCAGCAGATAAGTTGGCGATAACGATAAAGCTCTCGGCATCATCGCTCGCGCTAAACCCCTCTCGCCATAGCACAGAGTCACACCTCCAGCTCATTTGACTCTACCACCGCCGACCGCTACCTCCCCGACTCCCTCCCTGCCCGACTGCCACTCTTCTCTTCTTGCCTGCGCCCTCTTCTTGCTCGACTTTCCCTCCCGTTTCCTGTCGCCCGTGTTATTCTTTTTCCCACCGCGCCCCGCCACCGCCCACCACCCGCCGCCCCGTCTTGAGCCCTCCGCAACCCGCCCCCCGTTGCCCTTTGTTACCCCGGCAGCCTGCCAACCCACCGCTCGTTGTACCGCCCTCCGAACCACGCCAACGCGCCTCGACGGGCCCGTCCACCCACGTCGACAGGCACACACGCACCCGCTCCCCGCACTCACCAAACCCATCGGCCTGCACCAGCCGTCCACAAAAACCACCCCGGCCGCCCATCTCCACCCTCCTGAGGAGGCCGCCGCCGCCGCCGACTAAGCCGCCCTCTTCTTGCCCTCTGCGCCAGTCGCCTCCCACGGTCCAACACAGTGCTCGCCGTCATCGCACGCGCTCCCACGGCCTCAACGCTCCCGCTCCGCTCTCCCCTCGGCCGGCCCATGTGCAACACCCTCACCGCCACCCTCTATCCGCAGCTTCGCTGGTAGCTGAACACCCAACTGAGCTCTCTCCAGGCGGGTGGACGCGCCACCACCATGGCAACTCCCACCAACAACTTCCGGCCTCGCAAGCCGGCACCGACGCAGTCGCCGTCGTCGTCCAGCATGTCTGACAACATCATAGGCCAGTTCAGGCGCATGGATCACATCGGGAAGGGCAGTTTCGCAGAAGTCTATCGCGGCATCCACATAGTATGTTCCCCCGCATCCACGTTCATCCCGTGTTTTTAGAGATGGTTGGGACGTCCCATTCAACATCGAACTGAACGCTAACGTGCGGCCTCCAACAGGAAAAGCGCCAGTCCGTCGCCATCAAGTCGGTCAACATGAGCAAGCTGAACAAGAAGCTCAAGGACAACCTCGTGTCCGAGATCACCATCCTGCGCAGCCTGCACCATCCCCACATCGTCGCGCTCATGGACTGCCAGGAGACCCCTTCGAGGATGCACATCATAATGGAGTTCTGCGAGCTTGGGGATCTGTCGGCCTTCATCAAGAAGCGTGCCGACCTGGCCAACCATCCGCAGACGCAGCGCATGATCGAAAAGTATCCCAACCCTGCCGTCGGAGGTCTGAACGAGGTCATCGTGAGGCATTTCGCAAAGCAGATAGCAAGCGCCCTGGAGTTCCTGAGGTCTAAAAACTACATTCATCGGGATCTGAAGCCACAGAATCTCTTGCTGAACCCGTCTTCCTTGTACTACTCGCAGAGCGGGACCCTTGAACGTATGCCCCTTGCCGCGGACGCCCAGTCGCTGATTCCCGCCACCGGAATTGAAACCCTCCCCATGCTCAAGATTGCTGATTTCGGCTTCGCCCGCGTCTTGCCTACCACCTCGCTCGCTGAAACCTTGTGTGGTTCCCCGCTTTACATGGCTCCCGAGATCTTGCGCTATGAAAAGTATGACGCAAAGGCAGATCTCTGGTCCGTAGGAACCGTACTGTACGAGATGGTGAGCGCGAGGCCGCCCTTTAGGGCCAATAACCACGTCGAATTGCTCCGCAAAATCGAGGACCGCAAGGATCACATCCGCTTCACAGAGGGCATCGTCACCACCAGGGCAATGAAGAACCTGATCCGCGCCCTCTTGAAACGCAAGCCGACCGAGCGCATGTCCTATGAGAGCTTTTTCTCGGACCCAGTAATTCGTGACGAAATTCCTGGTCTGGTCGACGAAGATCTCCCGCTGGCATCGGAGCCAGAGCCGGAACCAGTCGTGCAGCCGAAGCGCATTCAGAAGATGCCTGCCGAGATGGATCGCCGCGCTTCAGAGAGTCCCTATTCGCAGTCTCCGCGCGAGAAGACACCATTCGGAACGACGCCGCCCTCGCGGCCGGCCTCCCGGCCCACCTCGGGGCAATATTCAAGCTCGCCACGTCCTTCGTCCATCCGGAGAATGAGCAACACGCCTCTTCCGCCCATCGAGCAGGGTGTCTCCCCGCGCGAGCGCCGCCCCACCCTCACGAATGCTGCCACCGCCCCAGTTCGCCCGCCTGTCCTTCAAGACCAGAGCCCTGCAGCACCTCACAGGCGACGTATCTCACGGGATGACCCTACTCCTCCCCTCTCCGGGCTCAAGGAGCATTTTGAGCGTGAGCGTACGCCACAGCGATCAGATGCCAACGCAATGCGAGATGCTGCAGAGCGAGCAGCTCAAGATATTGCCATTGACGATGGTTTCGTCTTCGTAGAGAAGCGGCGCGTGGAGATTGACGCACTGGCTGATGAGATTGCTGCAAGCCCGCAGACTGCCAGGGATCGAGCACTGGCCCGGGAAGGTACAATGAAGCGCCGGGCTACTACTCAAGGCTCGCCGACCTCTACTACTGGCGCAACCGTTCCGTCCAGGGCCATCCAGATCCAGCACAAGCACACGTCCGCTCATCAGCGAGCAGGATCCTACGAGCGCCGGCGAACATATCGTCCCAGCTTTGAGAGTGCGACTTCTGCCCTGTCAAAGGCCATGAACATGGTCAACATCCGTGGTCTCGGCTTGTCACCGCCCACGATGAAGGGAGTGTCACCCCCTCAGGGCTATGCTGCTTTCCCCACATACCCGACCGCCCAGAGCAGCCTTCTTCTGGTTGGTGATGGCGGAAGGACCTCAAACAAAGACGAAGACTCGTCTGCGGTGAAGAAGATTGAAGAGCTTGCCCAACTGAGCCACGTCGTGTATGGTTTCGCAGAAGTCAAGTACAAACAGCTGGTGCCTGTTGCTCCCAGTGATCAGGGTCTCGGAATTGGCCCTACGGGAGTGGCGAGGCGGCCGAGCAACGATCCAATCGAGGATGACGATGATGATGACGACCTTACCCCAGACACGGTCCTTGTCATCTCTGAGGAAGCGCTAGTTCTCTACGTGAAGTCACTGGGCATGCTTAACAAGGCCATGGACATCACAGGCAACTACTGGAACCGACAGCGACGGGTCAGCCCTGCTGCTGATGCTAGGAGCGATCGCCTGAACCGTGTCGTGTCTTGGGTTCGAGATCGATTCAATGAGTGTTGCATCAAGTCGGAGATTGTGGCACGCAAGCTCAAGCAGGCACAACTGCAGCTACCTGCAGATCATCCTAGTCACCCTCAGAATCGGTCATCTGCTTCTGGATCTGCCACGACCATTGGCTCTGCGGAGAACATTCTTCTCACGACCGGCGTCACTGCTGAGAAGCTCATGTATGAGCGGGCTTTGGAAATGAGCAGGACTGCCGCTGTAAATGAGCTCGTAGGCACTGATCTCCAAGGATGCGACCTGAACTACTGGACTGCAATTCTCATGCTGGAAGCCATTCTCGAGGAAGAGGACGAGTCTTCTAGCCGAAAGCTTGATGGCGATGACATTGATGGATTGGAGACTGAGGATCGCCAATCTATCCAGAAGCGTATGTTTGCCTCTGCCAATACTGTTGCAACTTGATACTGACTTTTCTTAGTCTTGGAGAGCATGAAAGCGCGTCATAGGGCGCTCAAAAAGAAGATGCAAGTTCAGAATTCACAAAAACGGGCTTCCATCACGAGTGCTCCTTCTCCTCACCCTACCAGCCGAAGTTCACCTTCGTCCCAAGGAACTGCCAGGTAGACTGACTGTATTTGAGCTGGGGTTTGCCGATCTACCTCTGAAATTGTCCTTTGACTGAGCGCACACACAGCATCAGCATAACCATGAGCTTTGCATTGCATTTCCAGGCGTTGGCTCGGAGAGGCGTCCCGGAATAGGACCTCTCCCCTTGTTCTCTTCCACCGTTTGCTTTCCCTTTTCTTGCCTGCCTGCCTGCCTGCTGCTTTTCACCTATCATATGGCTCTGTTGTTTTAGTTTTCGGATGTGCCTCTCTCATAATCACATGTCTCCATCATCCGTTCTGGGTCGGGGCCAGGCGTCAGGAAAGGGTCCTTTTTTTTCTTCTTCTCTCTGAATTTCCCCTTTTTGGCGCATTCATGTGTTTTTTCAAACCCAGATTGGAAACCGCACTCATATGATACCACGTTCTCCCTCATCATAAATCAATAAGTGTGTTCGCTCCTCCCCTTCCCCATCAAATCTCACTCATGTAATGGGGCGTGGAAATGGAAACGAGCAAGCTCTGGAGGCATAGGGGAACATGTCCGCTTTATTTTTATCTCCATCCCCCCCTTTTTTTCCCCACGATCATCTTGCTCGTGGTTGGGTTCCCAAAGGCGTTTGTTCCTTTTTGGTGGGGAAGGGGGGGAAGGGGGGTTTGTAGGTATTGCGTCACGTTTATTATGTATGGCCGTAATTCCCCCCATTCCCCACCTGTTCACCATTCTTTTCCATCTACCATTGGCGCAAATGCAGTAATTTTTGTTTGCTTTTTGCGGGTCGGGAGGGTTGGAAGGACCGGCGTAATGGGGTCCTCGACTCTTGTTTTTTTTTTTGAAATGCGCCCCATGGCTAAGGCGTTTTTTTTCTCTCTTCGTATCTTGCTGAATAACATAGGGGGCTTTTAGGGGATGGATACACGTTCTATATCATGGGTCATGTGTTTTTTTGTTTTGCTTTGTGATTGATTGGGTGCATCATTGGGTTGAGATGGGGAGGCTGTTTCTCTCTTCTCTTCCTGGGTTGCCTTTGTGCGTTGGGTGGGGATGGGTAGGTAGGGTATGTATGGCAGGGGAGGTGGGAGCGATGAGAGTGGCTTTTATTAGATTGGAAAGGACCTCAAGGTCCGTTGGGAGGGAGGGAGGGAGGGAGAGAAAGGGGGGAAGACGGAAGGGGAGAAAGTGCCCGTGTACCTTATTATACCTATACCTGCCGGTTACACGGAGAATATATCGTATTAGCGAATTCGGCGTTTTTTTTTTTTTGTTGTGTGAGATGGTGTGTATGTGGTGGTGGTGTTGGTAGGAGGTTGAATGGACTTATGTCAGATTGGGGATCATGGGGTTCCTTGTGCTAGCATGACCCCGGTGAGAGAATATAAAGCGCCGCGATATGATTGAATCGCCAGTGTAGCTCTTTGCTACCTCCTACCCAAAAGGCAGCATACGCCCGAAGTAGCCAGGCTCCTCGCGCTCAGCGGAGGGGAAAAAAAAGTTGGAGAATATTCTGGCCCCGAGCCGTGCATGCACGGTAAGGCTCACTGCATCCAATCCAACCCCAATGAATGCAAATATCCCAGCCGCTAGGTTCAAAGCAGAATAGAGATGAATCGGACGCGTAGCGCAGTGCAATGCAGTGCAGCGCAGCGCAGCGGGGCACAGTTACGCCCCATCATGTATGTACCACACTCGATCCTCCTGAAGATGCAAGGCCACCCCTCCCGATGTAATAGCATCCTTTGAGTAATGGGGGGGCGTTGCACCAATCAGATTCGCAGCAGGTTGCGTAAGTGTATTGATTGGGGGGAGGGACCGTGCGGGGTTACGAAAGTTTGTTTTGGGGAGGGAGGAGAGAAGGATGATCAGGGTGGTGATGGCGGTGGTGTTTGCTTAGACGCTGTGGGTACCCATCAGAAGATATCTATTGGAAACCACGCATTCCCGGGAAAAATAGGGTCGGGAGGTGTGGGGAGAAGGGGAGGCATGGGGTGGTCCCTCGGATTGATTTCCAGGCAGCTGAATCCGGGGAGCGGCGCGAAAACATTTATGGAAAAATAGATATTGATTGCTTCCCAGCAGTTTGGGGGGGCGACATGCATGCCTGTCGGATAAGCTTCGCTAAGGCTGGGGATTGTGTACACTAACTGCTTTCTGCGAGGAAGCTTGTTTGGGTGCCCACGGGCGAGATCTCCGATCCTAGGTGCATTGCATGTAACGGTGCATTCTCGTGGCGCCTTCTCCTACACCAACGTTCTGGGCCTCAATTTCGCTATTCCATGGCTGGGGTTTAGATTGTCCTTCGTACTGGAAAGATGCCGTACGAGCTGAACAGGAAGATAGTCCTGCGTGCCCGCCACAGTCCCTTGTAGGCAAGGCTGATATCCTCGTAAACTTTGCGGCGCTCCTCCGAAATGCGAGGCTGTTCTTAAAACGAAGTGTTGATCGAAGCTCAGCAACCCACGCCGCTCCACCATGTCCAAAGAAGGACTGTCGAACCCAGGAGATTGAAACAAAGCCTATCCTCACACTCTTCGGGACGGGCTGAGCGGCTACTCCCCCCCTTTCGCCGTGCCATGTGGATACATGCCAGAAGCTGCACACAAACAAGGGGAGACGAGAATCTGGCATCCTGGACACTGCAGCAGCCACGTTCCTTGGCCCCCCCGCCTGCCTACCCAGTGTGTATTTGGCATTAAACAGCTGACACCTCGCCTTCTGTACCTTTTGTCTCTCTTGATTTCCTCCTAGCCCTTGAATTCTACCGCCATAGTTCTTGTCCCTTTGCCCTGCCCATTCTTCTTCTTGTTGCTACTCTGACCTAAGACCTGATTTTGCAATGGCGCTCTCCGCCGAAAAGAACGCGGTTTCCATCGACGTCGCTAGCCAGGCGACGCCTGTCGATGCGTTGGAGGGCGTTGGCTGGGACGAGAAGGCCACGCGCCGCCTTCGCCGCAAGATTGACTTTGTCCTGATCCCTTTTCTCGCACTTCTCTACCTGTGAGTCCGATATTCGATAACCACCTAATGCGCTTGTGGTCTCTGATGAGGAGGCTAGGTTGAGCTTCCTTGATCGCAGCAATATTGGCAATGCGCGGCTGGCGGGGCTGGAGAAGGACTTGGGGATGAACCCTAAGAGCCTGGATTACAATGTGAGGGCGCCCAAACTGGATGAAATTGTGTTTTTGCTAAGATGTTATGGACTAGGTTGCGCTTGCCATCTTCTTCCCCTTCTATGTCATGGCTGAGATTCCGTCCAATTTGATGATGAAGCGATTCCGACCCAGCATCTGGAGTGAGTAATACCTATCCCAAATCGAGAAAGACACGAGAGAACGTACACTGAAATGGTCGCAGTTCCGTCGATTATGGTTGCTTGGGGTACTATGTGTATCCTCATGGGTATTGTCAACAACTACGCTGGTCTTCTGGCTATCCGCGCTGCACTTGGTTTGGCCGAAGGTGGTCTGTTTCCTGGCATCACGTACTAGTAAGTTGAAGACCTTTGCGTCGTGCGGCGGCGTTTACTCCCGCGGGCCTATTTTTAATACAGTATTGCTAGCATCACGATGTGGTACCAACGCCACGAGTGTGGCCTTCGCATGGCCATATTCTTCTCTGCTGCGACCGCCGCGGGAGCATTCGGAGGTCTGCTCGCTCGAGGCATTATGGAGCTCTCGGGAAAGCGGGGCTTCAATGGGTGGGCTTGGATCTTCATTATTGAAGGAGCCATCACTATTGTTATTGGTATGTTTGCCACTAGACATCTACACCATCATCGTCGTGCAACTAGCAGTGATAAGCTTAGCACAATACTCTGAGCTCGAGTTAGCTGACACAAGTATTCTTCTAGCTCTCTCTGCATATTTTCTCATGCATGATTACCCAGACACGGCAAAGTTCTTGAATGACGATGAACGCAAGGAGGTTCAACGTCGCCTCGAAGCTGACCGATCGTTCCTCGACGACAAGTTCAATCTCAAGTACTTTTGGGATGCGGTGCGCGATTGGAAGATCTGGGTATACATGTTTATCACCATTGGAATTTACTCACCACTGTACTCATTCTCGCTCTTCTTGCCGACCATCATCAAGGAACTTGGTAGGTGTCTCGGGTGTGCGAGTTATGGGCACCATATCGCTGACAATCATGCTAGGATACACCAATGAGAAAGCGCAGCTCATGACTGTTCCACCATATGTCGTAGCCTGCTTCTTCTGTATCTTTGCCGGTTGGGGAGCAGACCGGATGCGTCAGCGGGGAATCTTCATGATTAGCTTCAACATAATCGCGTGAGTTACCCACTCCGCTTCCCATGGTGGAGTGATGCCGAGTCTCAGAGCCTTTGAACTAACGTATCACAGCATCATCGGCTTCATCCTCCTCCTGACAACCACCAAGCCAAAGCTTAGGTACCTTGGCACCTTCTTCGGCGCCGCCGGCATCTACCCCAACGTCTCCCAGACTGTGGCCTGGAACGGCAACAACATTGGAGGTAGCACCAAGCGCTCCGTAGGCATTGCCATGCAGGTTGGCTTTGGAAATCTCGGCGGAGTGCTCTCCGGCTTCACCTACACATACGTCGATGCACCTCTGTATCGCCATGGCCACAGTATTGTCATCGGTCTCCTTGCTATGAGCACGGTGCTGTGCATCTTCATGCGCACGTGGTGCGCGAGGGAGAACAAGAGGCGGGATGACGAGGATAAGCGCAACGGGAAGACGGAAGGGTGGTTGAAGGAGGACATGATGGCGGAGAGCGAGAAGGGCGATGATGCAGGGTTCTTCCGGTTTACCATGTAGGCGTATAGTGGTAGTGGTAGAGGTAGAAGTATAGGTATCCTAACTCAGCTGCCCAACTCTTCTTATCGTGCACGTACGGATAGAGGGGCCAGAACGTGTTAGCGAGGCAGATCTGGAGAAATAAACGTCTCTGATATATTGCGAACGGTTCTTGAGGTGAGCGAATTTCGATTGGGCTAGCCTGTTTTGGTGTGTCTGCTGTTCGGGTCCGCAGGCCTCCGTTTTGCGGGTACCAGGCGCGCCCTACTTGTGAGGTCCGTCAGGTTGCCATCGCATAATGTTGTAGTTGAACCCCCACAGTCGGCAGCCCCAGAAACAAGACAACGAGTAAAGCCGCCCCGAGGAGAAACATCAGCCACAGTTCCTTTCTCCAATGTGATGCGGTTTCATGTTTGCCCGATGGGCGCGGGTCCCACGCCACGTTTTGGAGAAGGGGACTACGATCAGGGTTATACGCGGCTATCTTGTACGTAAAATTTGGTGTCTTTTTAATGATGAGTGCGAATAATGGCTGTTTAGTTTGGTCCCGAGTCGCTTGTTGAACAATTAGATGTGTAAGAAAAGTATTGATATCTCTATAATTCTCTGCATGGGGGATTGAATTACAAGAGCTAATGTAATTATATCAGTGGTTTGATATTGTAATAAGGTCTATTGATCCTGACTGCCGATTGCACTATCAGCAACTTTTCTTCAAGCGAATGAGTTACTACGTGGCATAATTTTCTAGCGATAGCTATTGGGCAAACAGGGCGGTCAGGATATGGTGCAATCCACTAGCAAAACATTGTACGGTCATGGAAAAACTGTAGAGAGTGCAAGGCCAACCTGAATTTCCTCCATCTCGAGCCCAAAGTACTCATTGAACCGGAAGGGACATCATCCGGACAGCGCCCTATTCATCTTTGGACCCTAAAGTGTTTCATCTGCTGCTACACCTTCCGTTGGCCTAGTTCGATTTTCTCGCTAACTACTGGTGCCTTGGCCAAGATTCACATCGGGACACGCTAAGATTTCCGCCATACTACATCAGGACTGAACACTATCCGGGATGATGGATATCTTCAACACTGCACTAGCATTCTGTGCCTGAGGCACATAACAAAACACCCATGAACCTGTGGTCTGCCCAAGAAGTTGAGGGAACTAGGTGCTTCAATACTCGAGAACGGAGGGAGAGGGGGCCGAAGACTTCAGACGCTCTAGGGCTAGCATCATGCTCACGCCCAAGCATGTGCTCAAGCATTGAGAGGTTGACAGGATATCGAGATGGAAACTGAGAGGTACAAAAGGTGTCCATGATCCTAACTTTTCAAACCAGACTGGCTCTCAACTCATCTACTTGCATATACTTCTTACCCATTCAACTTTCTTCTCTGCTTTCATCCACTCATCTCCCCATATCAGCTTTACCTACCGACTTTCTTATCAACCCAAAAATATATTTTTCAAGAATTATCTTTACCATCCCACTTTCTGCACCAAACATCACCTATCCATTCTTCATATCATCTCCAACATGAAGTTCTACCACCCCCTCACTTATGCGGTTCTCATTGGCCTGGCTGCCACCGCTCCAGTTGAGTTTGATGAATGTCAGTACTATGATCCAGTAGATGACATGCAGCAATTAATACATCGCAGCTCTTGCTATCCGCTCCGACGGGGTCGCCAATCTTTCTCACGGAGCCGTCCTCACTATTCGTGAGCCTATCCCTGGCGGAAAAGGCAAGAAGACGAGGAAGAACAAGAACAACCAGTGCCGGAATGGAAAGGGGAGGAGGAAGGGAAAGAAGAACAGGAATAACAATAACAAGAGGGACTTGGAAGGCTTCGTCGAGATTACCGACAAACGCAGCGCTGAGGCTTTGGCTGCTGCTGACGAGGATAACGACGCCGATGATGAGGCTGAGGAGGAGGAGGATGATGATGATGCATCTGATCCTGAGAATGTAGTTGTTTCTCGTTCTGCCGAGGAGGGGGAGCTTGAGGATGAGGATGAGGATGAGGATATCATTGCGCGCTGTGAGTATTTGCCATTCGCTTTCAAGGTTAGCACTTTGCACTTTGCTTACTCGGTGTAGCTGCGGAACCGGAACCTAGGAGAGAGGGGAACAGAAAGAAGGGGAAGAAGGGGAAGAAGTCGAACTCGTGCAGGAATCAAAGAAAGAAGGGCAAGGGCAAGGGCAAGGGCAAGGGAAAGGGAAAGAAGGCCAAGAACGACAACAATAACGACAACAACAACAACAACAACAGTAACAACAACAACAACAATGGGAATGGGAATGGGAACAAAAACGTACAGGGAAAAGGAAAAGGTAAGGGCAATGGCCAAGCAAATGAGAACAACAATGGGCAGGAGAATCAAAACCGCAACGGGGCAAGCAATGGGGGCGGTAACGAACGAAATGGTGGACAGCAAAATGCCCAGAACAGTCAGAATGCGCAGAACACGCAGAAAGGAGAAAACGGCCAGAACAGCAACCAGAACGGCCAGAACAGCAACCAGAACGGCCAGAACAGCAACCAGAACGGCCAGAACAGCAACCAGAACGGCCAGAATGCACAGAACGGCCAGAATGCACAGAACGGCCAGAATGCACAGAACGGCCAGAATGCACAGAACGGCCAGAACGCACAGAACGGCCAGAACGCACAGAACGGCCAGAAAGGAGAAAACGGCCAGAACGCACAGAACGCGCAGAACGCGCAGAACGCGCAGAACGCGCAGAACGGCCAGAACGCACAGAACGCGCAGAACGCACAGAACGGCCAGAACAGCAACCAGAACGGCCAGAACGGCCAGAACGGCCAGAATGGCAACCAGAATGGCCAGAATGGCAACCAGAATGGCCAGAATGGCAACCAGAATGGCCAAGCTAGCAACCAAGTCAACGGAAACAAAAACGAATAAGAAAAGGGAGACAAAGTCAATGGCCAAGGGAATGAAAAAGGTAGTACTTAAGACCACTGTCAAGGCCATGGTTAGAGAATAGAGCTCAAGTCCGCGATGGAATGAATACAATCTATTCAGATGACCACAATATCATCTCAGCTTGTCAAATAATCCCCTTTGAATAACAATCATCTATATGCTTCCGTAAAAAAATGCGACAAGACAGGCCATATAGTTTTTAAGCATATGTGCATAACAATGTCAGTGAGTGGCCAGAAATGTGTCCTTTTGAACACTGAGATTTGATTCTGTTGCAAGCTATCTATATATGGCAAGTTGCAAAATCCGTCGAAGGCTGTTGCTAGTCATTGCACCTCTTTCTCCCGGATGCGGCAACTTTGGCGTCTCAGTGTTTATTATCGCGTGTCAGCAATCAAAACACTAAAACCGTTATCACGAGCTCTTCAAACATCATAATTTATCCGTTCATTTATAGTCAGAAGTCATAAAAAAGGTTATTACTTCCATATACTGTTCACTGTCGCTCAGATCATCGTTGTTGTGGTTTTATTTCTGAATATGGAAACTTTCGAAGTCGCGCCGAAAACTGTGGCTAGTCATCCAATTTACTCGCCTCGGAATCACCTCCGTACGCATATGTCTCCGGCAGCCGTCTTTTAATTTGTTCGATAGAATCCTGTTTGAGGTATTTTTGATCGGTCAGGGAGGTGGCCCATGAGTCTTCGTTCCGAAACACCTCAACATATTGCAGAAATCGGATACCTTCATATTAGTCACACACGCAAACCAGAGGATATACTCGCCTACTCTCCGAATGCGGCAATTTTTCAAAGCCTGTCGATTCTAGTGGATGTTCTCGCCCACGTGCCCCGCCCTCTATGTGGTCTCAGCTCATCAGTAGCAGACTCGGAAATCACATCAAATTGTGGTTCGCAACCATGCAGAGGAAGTATTGTACCATGGATCATGCTACTTATTATCCCTAAGATACGGGACATGATTTAAAGATAACCATCAATATCATTTAACTAAGCCCTGAAACGTGATCTTACTCCGAGGGCACAATCATAGTTAGAACTTATCGCAGTTATGAGAGAATGAGAATAATGAAGATGGCAGATTATGGAAAGAAGGATGCGCAAAAGAGTGAGCAACATTAGTATCTTTGCGACCAAGCACCTTTTATGGGACGATGTAGCCAAAATGAGTGCCAACGTACATCAAACAATAGTCTGGCGAATACCTCCTAGCAAGTCCGCCATCGGCACTCACAATCCCAAGTATTGTTCTCTCGTCACGTTGACCTTGGGCAAAGAAATATATTCCACACCCAATCCTGCAAACTTCTCGCCTTCTGGGAGGTATGGTCGAGGAAGAGTAAGCCAAAGCTCATGGATCCTTTTCGCACGCTCCAAGAAGTTCTTCTTTACAGTACTCCAGGTCTGGCCATTGGCCGTTTCAAGAAGCTTACCATCGTATTTTCTCCATTCTCCATCGACGAGTACGTGTTGTGCGTCGCTGGTCTGGCTGTGCAAAACAATAGCGGCAATGGGGTCGGACCAGCCCAGTAACTGAGGGGAGTCGCCATCCCAGACAGTCAAGTCGGCGAGTGCGCCGACTTTGATGACACCAAGATCGGGGCGTTTGAGTGCGAGGCCGCCGGAGCGGGTGATGAGATGGAAGGCCTGGCTGACATCCATCCCCGTCGTGTTGCGGATACGGCCGAGGGCATGGGCCTCTTGCCACAAGGTTCTTCTGGTAGCTTGTAACCAGAGACGCCCTTGATTCTGCATCGATGTTCCGAAAAATAAGTTGTTGTCGACTCCAAGAGAAATCTGATCGAGAAAGGTGTGCTGCTGGCGGTGACCGTGTCCGTGCTGCATCTCGCTTTCTGGCGTGATGACCACGTACTGATTGTGTTCGCGGAGAAGCGCAATGTTCTCGTCATCAATCAAAGTTGCATGAGTAATCATGACAGGAATGCTAGAGTTCAGAAGACCTGCATCGAGAAGGTTTTTAGGACTGTTGTTGATTCCAAATAGAGGCGAACCGAGGTGGTTGGCATGGACGGCCGATACGTTGAGCTCTTTTGCCAGGCTGGCAACCCTGTGGATCAAATCCGTATCATTCTCGCCAAAACCCTCCCAGTTCAAACCCAAATCAGCAGGGGTGTGGCGCCAGGCTTCTTCGGCGTGAAGTTCCCTGAAGAGCTCAATTTGAGCATCGAAGTCGTAAGCTGGATCCCTGCCCGCTCCAACAGCGTAAGCCCAGTGAACCCTGGCACCACTGTGTAGAGAAGCATTCCATCCTGCTCTAGCGCTCTGTTCATCCCAGTTATGGTGTGCATTCTCGACGATCGTAGTGGTACCGGAGTCGATGCTCTCAAAGTAGCCTTGGAGAGTGCTCCAATAAAGATCATCAGGGGTGAGATGGTCCATAGGTATTCCCCAAGGTCCATAGAGCTCTAGATAGTCTCCTAGATGAGTATTTGGTGCAAGAGTACGGAATATGGCCTGCCAGCCGTGCCGGTGCGAATCGATGAGACCAGGAGAAAGAATTTTGCCCTCAATAGAGACATGTTCAATTTCACTTGTCAGATCTTTTGGTATTTCATCATTCTCCCAGATTGCCGTAACACGGTTGCCTTCGACAAGAAGCGATCCATGTCGGAGGATCTTGAAGTCATGGGCGCTGTCATCCCAAGTGATGATGGTCCCATTTTCGAAGAGCTTGATACTAATAAACTGATTTAGCAAGTAGCATGTGTGACCAGAGTATTCGCTCACCTCATGGTTCAAAAGGATCTATTTAAGACTGCTTCTTTCTGCACCTATGTTCCGACCTGGACATGCCATCTTTTATACCATTTGTGCTATCCCTCAAGCAAGGCAGATCTTGGAAACCTGATTTATTTTACGTGCTACTCATGTATCCAATTGCGATTACTCTTTCCGTAAAGAGTCCATATCATCTTGTTCGATGGTGCCAAGCGCACGTGACCAACAAGCTCAACTTGGCACAGCCATTATTCAGCTTTATAATGAGGCCAAGAGCGCCCTGGGCACCGATCCAGAAAGACTGGTACTCCCCAAGAAGCAGTAATCAGGCACGAATACCAGACTGGCAACAGGTAGGGATATGCACTGTTGGTAAAGTGGAACTTCTCGTCTAAGCTAACGCAGATGTGTCTTTCTTGCAATCTTGGCCTTTAAGGGGCAAAACAAAAATGTTCAAAAGGCTCTTAGCAAAACACAACAAAATTATAGAAAATTAAACGAAGTGGTGTAGCTTGCTTGAATAAGGATGTAAATATCTCGCACCACGACAGACAAGCATATTTCTTTTAGTAAAAGACAGACTGCGCTGGTATCGTAGCTTTGGAGTTGTTCGGATTAGAGTTTTTTGTTGCGAGCAGCTCAAGAGAGAGAAGAATACCGTTCTACTGTGGTTTTAATCTTCAGCAATCTCATCAAACGTATGAGATGTCTAGCTCAAGGATGATCCAAGAGACTATTACCATACACATAGATTGAACTCCTACCCACGCATTGCCTCTTCTCAATTTCTACCATTGTCCTCCCAACATCTAAAAGTCCATTTTATCGTCCATTCGACGCTTTGGCAGTAGACTTGCCACTATCGTCGGTCCTCTTTCTCTCAGGAAGATCCTGCCTGATGAAACATTCACCAACTGGATCGTTCTCCTCGGAATGTACAACCCACTTGCCCATGCCCAGAGCGGTTGGTGCACGTCGTACTCCCCTTCCACCTCCGCCCACGATGAGATTACCTGGTCGATAGTCCTCGTCCGCCACCATACGTTTTATGACGCTTGTGTGGATCAGGGCATCGTATGGAATGTCGCGCACCTCGCCCTTGGGTAGTGGCCACGTGATTGATTGCCAGGATCCATCTTCTTGCAGATCCATGCGCCTGAATGGAAGATATTCCATAATGTTCCACGAAATGACGCTCGAACGACCCACACCATTGTTGAACTGGAGAACATCGTGGATCTTGCCGCACGTAGCTGCAGAATGGAGGTGCTTGTGGAACCTGGATCGCAGATGGAGATGATGATGATGATTCCCCGGAGCTACTTCTGTGCTGATGCCGTTGGAATCCGTGAAAGGTCTGTGTCCGAAGGGAGATTCTGCGCCATCACGGTCAACTGCTGGAGATGCGGGGTCGATTGCAATCGTTGGCAGAGGTAGCCCCAGTGACGGTGGTAGAGTTGTTCCTTCGTGGCTGCAGTTCAATGCACGCAACTTGACCTCATCGAATTGAAGACCCGCACTTTGAGCTTCTCTGACCATCCATACTAAAGGAACATGGCTCAATGCAACATCTTCTCCCTCATTGAGGCACCAGCCTCCGCCAATATCCTAGCCTGGTTAGCAGTGCTGCCAGGCCTGTCGCTGAAAACCATTGATTAAAAAACTTACTGCATGACAACCAGCAAACCAGACTTCTTTAATGTCTTGTTCGCCATCATCCTCTTCATCTGTATCGTGGTGATGTTGGTGAATGGCGTCGAAAGAAAGGTTGGAGATCGAAGTTGCATCAGAAGTAGGGCCTTCAGAGCACGAGTATCCCGGACTCAGGTTGCGAACACCGTCAGTCTCGGAATGGTTTCGGAATCGATGGGGCACTGCCAATGTGTCACGTCGTTCCTCAGCAGCCGAAAGCTTGCGTCCTCTGCCTTCATCACTCTCTGGTTCATTGTGATGGGTCGCGCCGTCCAAGAAATTCATGAAGATACCATGTCTACGGCGCTGATAGCGCCCCTCCTTGTGGGGCTTTTCTTGTGAGATGAGATCCTGGCGGAATTTCGCTCGGCGCTCATCTATGGCTACAGCGTGTCGGATGACTTTTGCAGAGCTGCGTGCAGTATAGGGAAACTTGGACCTTTGCATCCACGCACTCTCGAAGTGAGGTACACTATTGACCGTGTCGAAAAGACCCAGAAATCTTATAGGTCTCACAGGGCGGCTGAAGGTCTCGCGAAAAGCGCACATGAATTCCAAAAGGTATTTTTTCTGCTGCTTCTCGTCTGGGGTTCGTTCTTGTCGGCACTGCCATTTTTGGAATGTCTTCCACGCGAAATGGCACATTTCTTCGTTTCCTGCCTGCAATTATGTGAGTCATTGTCACTTATATTGTTTTGCAGAACTTACCGATAAGAGTCCAACATGATCCAACATTTCGGCCAAAAACCTCGCGGTATAGGCACCTCGGGAGAATCCGAAAAAGAATATGTCGTCGCCAGGGGAGTAATATCTCATTAAAAACTGTCAAATCGTGTTAGTTTCTTAAAGTGAATGAGGCAGCGTCCACACTGCATCTATGAAGATCGCACATCGAAATTTGGCGCACCTTGTATCCTCCCATTACATGCGCGTCAAAGGACGTGCCCACTGCACTATCCTTTGCTTTCGCATACCAGGATTTGAACCTCTCCAGTCGGCTTGTGTGCGATCCAAATTTACCAGGCCTGGCGACCACATACGTACCAATCCCCGGTTGGTCTATACCATGTCAATAGCCGTATTGTGAAGAAAGAATTTGGATGGTATAGCTTACAATAATGGAACTGATCGTCCCCATTGCGATCCAGCATACGATATATCTTCAGAATGTTGGAATCAGAATCCGTTCCAGAGAATTTGTTTCCTGTACCATCGAAGCAAAGGATAAATTTGCGTCTCGGCCGATAGCCAGATTCATGATGCTGTTCGGAACCAAGGTGCTCCATGGCGTCGCTGTAAGGATTGAGATGCTCTTGGTCTGTGTCAATTGAAGGGGCTCCCTCGATGGGCTGCTGGGGCGTCATGTTATCAGGGCCGAAAAGCTAGAGGAATGCGCGCAAGTGACAGCTAGGCTGGATTCAACCAGCTAGAGCACAAATCGACTTGGGAATGGACGGCTTACCAATGATGGGTAGTTGGGGTATGAGCGCTACCCTGGAAAAAGGAAGGATGAACGGTGGGATCTCAATGTCCCAGCCTTCTGCCGCTCATGCGGTGAACCATTTCCTCAGGAGGACTAGCATGTACGGGTAAACTACACGGTGAACACTATGTCTTGCCGGCGTTTGGGACCATACAAATCATAGCTCGGCTTGGAGTTTAGACCCTCGCCTCCGGCGGCTGCAGCCGCTGAAAGGCAGATTGGATGCAGCATTTTGAGTTTGGCACGCCAATCGATGGCGTCTCATGTGAGGAGTCAGCTGGGGGCAGCGGACTTGGAAGGTACCATGAGCACGAATACGGTCGACGGTAATCCCAGTTGCAGGCTAGTGTGAAGGCATCCCTCTTTGTGGAATGACGGACAGCAGATCGCAAGTTGCACAGGGCCGGTGGAAAGCTCCAAGAAATCAAGTAGCAGATAACTGCCCGGAGGGGGGTTGCGCGGTCACCGTTCCATTGCACACGAGTCGATTTCGAGCGCCACTGACTGTTGAAATACGTGTCGCCCAAAACATCACAGCAGAACGGCTAGCAATGCGGTGTGTCGTCCAGAAAAGCATTATACAGCCCCTGTTTGATGAGGCAGAATGCTGGCAAGCGTCCGTGCTCAACCACATCTCGGCCCGCACCCGAATCCTGCCACCGCCTCATCCTTCAGCCTTCCAAAAGCAATGCTTTCAATGGTCTTGTCCAGTCCTTTTTGTTTCCTTCGACACATATCTTCTTCTGCGGACCCAGCTGCTCCTGCGACATGCAGGCCTGCACCCGAGCTGCCTAGGCAAAAGCCCAACATCTTCCTAGGATGTAACGCACGCCCTCCTTCCGCTTCGGCCCAATTGCAGCGGACCAAGTGGAGTCTCCATCCTGAGCACGACCTCTCTGCATCTTGCATGCATGGCTAGCTGTTTGGGCAATGCGATTGCCCCAGAAAGAGCCATGAGCGCCCATAGTACAAGCCACCGGGACCTCGATCTGCGTCGCTCAACAGATATCCGCTGTAATTCTCCGTTTTGATTCATTAGCAGTGGGATTGGCGCGCTGATCTTTCTTTCGTTTCCAGATTAGATTGTTTTTGTCTTCCCTTTCGAATCTGATTCGCGTATTATGTCCATACTGGTACCAAACTCCGCCCTTCCGGTACTCGACGTGCAAAGCATCCATGCCACCGGAACTGATTCGCACTGGCATCTCTTGGGCACCAATCTTCCGTTGGCTCCTGTCATGGCAAAAAAATACTTCGTCCACTACACAGTGTTCTTTATTTTTACTGCCATTTCGTTGTATCCCCTGCCCTCTTGAATCCCAGTACCAAACGACGCACATGAGGTGGGAGATGCCTGTCAGTCAACCGTCAAACTAAATCCTGTTTTCTAGCGCTAGATCGCGACATGCACTTGGCGTGCATTTGGTCAAGCCGTCAATCTGCGCTGTGTAGCGAGCCATCGCGCTGTGTCGCCCTAGTGCCAAATTGTACCGCCCACGACTCAGCACCATCAGCCAGCCACCACCAATGAGATCGACGCCAATTGAGCAATTCAGCTTCACGATCTCCAACTTTCGCTGCGTTGCTTTCTATTGGAAGAGTGGGTCTTCTCGGAGTACCGTGGCAATGAGGAAACGCATGCTCATGGACCCCTCCCGCTGAGGCGGGATGCATCAGTGTGACCTCCACTCATGCCGATCAGTCTGCATAGCTCTGTGAATTAGTGTAGCAGAGAGCATTGGCAGCATCTTGGACTTGGGCAACTTCTCTTTTACGCTTCTACTACCCCGATCACCTCATCCTCTCCTACACTCTAATCGTTGTCTTTGACTCCTCCTGCAATCATGGGTGGAGATATGTTGCGCAGATTTTCGAGTACGTTCAAGAGGAGCGGAAAGAAGGATGGTTCCCAGAATGGAGATGCCAATGGACATACCCAAAGCGCCAATGGCAATGGCAATGGCAATGGCAATGGCTATGCGCCTACGCCAGCTCCAGTCCCATCAAACGGCAAGGCAAAGGAACCTAAATTCGATACTTCGGACGCAGCCTCCGATCGAGAAGGTGTAGTGAACACTTTTTCGCAGTTTTCGCAGATTCTGCACGCTGCACAGAGACCTATGCCAGACCAGAATGGAGATGGCACTTATACTACCGAAAAGGAGTCCAGTGGCTTCATGGCAGATCTAAAGAATATGGGCTTCAAGGATCTGAAGACCTTGAAGGATGTCATTGAGGGTAAAGCTAGTGGCCAACTAGTAGACGATAAGACCTATATCATGGAACGCGTCATCCAGGTATGCCACATTGCCCTCGAGAAATGCCAATGATGTAAACTGACTGAATGTGTAGTTGGTCAGCGGCTTACCAGCGAACTCGAAGAACAGAGTTGAGCTTGTATGTCAGACTTAGCATATGCAATGCGCTTAGACTCACTCGCCCCCAGACAAATGCATTCGTGGATGAACTGTGGAACTGTCTACAACACCCTCCACTTTCGTGAGTCAAACAAATCTACGACTGAATTGCACTAAAAGATTCCTAGATATCTGGGGGATCAATTCGCGTATCGCCAGGCTGATGGATCCTGCAATGTGGGTGGCCTTTGGCACTGGAGTAACAGACGCATGCTAACAAAACTAGAACATCATGGCGCCGCACCTTGGAAAAGGTACGAATTGAACTCTAGGGTTTTTTTGAATACTCTCGCTAACGTTTCCAAAGCCAACACACCCTACGCTCGCACCGTGCAACCATTGACCGTCCAACCCGGCTCGCTTCCTGACCCCGGACTCGTTTTCGATAGTGTTTTCGCGCGTGATGAGTTCACGAAACACCCCAACAATGTCTCTAGTATTCTATTTTACTGGGCCTCTTTGATTATCCACGATCTTTTCCAGACCGATCACCGCGATTTCAACAACTCACAAACCTCATCATACCTTGATCTTTCGCCATTGTATGGAGATAATCAAGATGATCAGGATCAAATCAGAACATTCAAGGATGGGAAATTGAAACCTGACTGTTTCTCGGAGCAGCGCATGCTTGGATTTCCTCCAGGCTGCGGTGTCCTTTTGATCATGTTCAACCGTTTCCACAACTATGTTGTGGAGCAGCTTGCTCTGATCAATGAAAACGGTCGTTTCACCAAGCCAGGTAGCCACCTGGTTGGAGAAGCTGGGGAACGAGCTTGGATGAAGTACGACAACGATCTGTTCCAGACTGGAAGGCTCATTACCTGTGGTCTTTATATGAGTAAGAAAGATTCTGAATAGCAGGACGCTGCGCGTTATTGACTTTCTCTAGATATCACACTCCTAGATTACCTTCGGACCATCGTCAACCTGAACAGAAGCAACACCACTTGGACTCTGGACCCACGTGTCGATATGGCAAAGATGTTTGGTACCGATGGAACTCCTCGCGGGGTCGGAAACCAGGTCTCTGCCGAATTCAACTTGGTCTATAGGTGGCATTCGGCAACCAGTAAGAGAGATGAGGAATGGACCGAAAACATGTACAAAGAAATGTTTGGCAAACCTGCTTCGGAGGTCTCCATGCAAGAGCTCATGATGGGTCTGGGCAAATGGTGAATATATCCTTCTCTGTGTGGGGTCAACAGGCTAATTTTCTGTCAGGGCTCACGGTTTGGACAAAGACCCCCACAAGCGTCCTTTTGCTGGCCTTCAGCGCGACAGCCAGGGCAAATACAACGATGATGATCTCGTTACTATCCTTGCCGACAGTATCGAGGATTGTGCAGGTATGTTGGATCTCACATGCCCCATTTGAAAACTTAAACTAACTTGCTACATAGGCTCGTTTGGTGCAAACAACGTACCCAAGGCTCTCCGTGCGGTGGAGATCTTGGGTATGCAACAGGCTCGAAAGTGGGGTCTTGCGACTCTCAACGAGTTCAGAAAATTCTTCGGTCTGGCGCCACACAAGACCTTTGAGAGCATCAATTCAGACCCCAAAGTGGCGGACAGCCTAAGGCATCTCTATGAGCACCCTGACTTTGTGGAGATGTACCCAGGTCTCGTAGCTGAAGAGGCCAAGGTTCCAATGGTTCCTGGTGTTGGAATTGCGCCAACATTTACCATTTCCAAAGCTATCCTTTCGGACGCCGTGGTCTTGGTGCGAGGAGACAGGTTCTACACGATTGATTATCATGCAAAGAACCTCACAAAGTAAGTAAAACCGTCCAGACAGAAATATTTAGCTAACTTCAACCAGTTGGGGCTACAACGAGGCAAATTACGACCTCAACGTTGAGCAGGGATGCGTTTTTGTAGGTGCACTCTCATCGCATACTGCACTTCGTTCACTAACATCTACAGTACAAACTGTTCTTGCGAGCGTTCCCCAACCACTTCAAATCGGATTCCATCTATGCCCATTTCCCAATGACCACTCCCTCGGAGAATCGGAAAATTATGAAGAGTCTTGGGCGCGAACACCATTACTCCTACGATCGCCCTGGCTTCATGCCACAGCGCGTCAACCTAACGAGCTATCTTGGAGCGAAGACGCTGCTTGATCAGCAAGATCTCTTCAAGGTAACCTGGGGAAAGACCACAGCCGAGCTCTTTGGCAAGGGCGGCTGGAACTTCATGTTGTCTGGCGATGACGCTCTCCACTCAAAGCAGCGGGCTACGATGGCCAAATCCCTCTACCGCGACAACTGGCAGAAGTCTATCAAGGACTTCTACGAGTTCATCACCGTTCGGTTGCTGCATGAGAAGTCATTCAAACTTGCGGGTATCAACCATGTCGACATCACTCGAGAGTACGTACTTGATCGCTTTGTTGACTCAATCCCAACTAATTCGTCTTCAGTGTTGGAAACCTTGCTCATGTTCACTTTGCCTCGGACATGTTTTCACTGCCGCTCAAGACAGCTGAGTGGCCCAAGGGTGTTTTCACCGAGCATGAGATGTACATGGCCATCTCGGTCATATTCATTTGCATCTTCTTCGACTTTGATGCTGTCAAGTCTTTCCCCATCCACATGGCCGCGCGTGCCGTCGCCAAATCGCTCGGAAAATTGATCGAGGCGAACGTCAAAAATGTCAACTCTACCGGTGTCCTGGCAAGCGTCTGGGACGCACACATGGACAACAAGATTGGTGGCTCGAGGATGTACCTCAAAGACTATGGCGTCCACATGATCAAGAGGCTCTTGGACTCTGGCCTCAGCGTCGAGGATGTCACATGGAGCCAGATCCTGCCTGTTTCTTGCGCCATGGTTCCCAACCAGGCTCAGGTGGTAAGTCTCTTTGGTTATTAGTTCTTTGCATCCGTATCTAACCATCTCATAGTTCACTCAAGCACTAGACTTCTACCTCGAGCCCCGAAATGCCCACCACCTCGCCGAGCTCCACCGCCTGTCTCACCTCGATACTCCCGAGGCTGACGATACCATCCAACACTATCTGATGGAGGGCATCCGCATCGCAGGGACCTTCGGCTCCTACCGCGAGTTCAAGCCCACCACTAACTCGCAGACCAGCATCACCATCCCGGACGGCGACCGCTCCGTGACGGTCAATCCCGGCGATAAGATCTTCTGCAGCTTCGTGTCCGCCAACCGGGACCCGACGCGGTTCCCCGACCCCGAGTCGGTGCGCCTCGACCGCCCGCTCGACAGCTACATCCACTACGGAATCGGCCCACACGCGTGCCTCGGAGAGGACGCCTCGCGCGTGGCGCTCACCACGATGCTGAAGACGGTGTGCAAGCTCAGGAACCTGAGGCGCGCGCCCGGCCCCAAGGGTCTGCTCAAGAAAGTGCCGAGGCCGGGAGGCTTCCATGTGTACATGAAGGAGGATGGTGGAAGTTACTTCCCGTTCCCGTTGTGTAAGTTTTCTTTCCCCTTTTCTCCTGATTCTCAATTTGAATTTATTGGGTTCCCGAGTGCTGACTTTGTGTAGCTATGCAGGTCAACTGGGACGGCGAGCTGCCGCCCATGCCCAAGCCTCCGCAGGCAGAGAAGGCTGGGAAGAGGAACAGTGTTGCCCTGAACGGAAACGGTGTTACCAATGGCGCACAAAAGCACTAGGCTTATTCATATAGCGGTCAATGGGTGCGGATGTGGTAATGGGAGGAGAGTTCTGCTGGGATTTGACATCACTCGTTTATGCATAGGTAAGGGAGGAGTGTATGGTCCAGATTGTTGTCATAGGCTGGGGTAATTGGATTATGACTGGGTGTAATGTGATGACTTCAGAACGAATCAGTGTATTTTGCGCAGAACATCTGCTCACTCACAAATCGATCGTGATTGTATCTCGTTTCCATTAACCGCGTATGGGAGAGTTTGTCATTGCAGTTCACCGCTACCGCCGAATGATGTTGGCTCGTTGGGTGCTGGTCACGACTCGCGCTCGCTACACTAGACGCTGCATTGGACGCGTCAACATGAAGATCGCTGAAGCCCTAAAGTGGCATGATCCTACGACTTTGAACTACAGGTGCAAAGGTTCAGCTGGAACACATCGGTGAGCAGCAAAATCTGTCACAAGAAGTAATTCACCATGCTGGTCATTCGAATGGAGCCGTTCTATTATTCCGTCCATTCACGCCATAGCACCTTGTCATGCTATTCATACATTTCATAGCCTATGGGGCGTTTAAACTCTGGCATCGCGCCTCACCCCTGCCAGGACATCTCCATCACCTCTTAGTCCCTCTTCAGCGGCGTGTACGTCTCCTCTATGCCGTCCCGCGTGATGGTCATCATCTGCAGGCCGTCACCGACTTCGATGTGCCTCTCTACGGCGCTGGTAAACGCATCCCGCACCAAATCCTCAACGTGGTTCCGAGGCAACGGCTGAGGTACTATGGACTTGAGGTTGTGACCCGTTCCGCTACCTGGCTCGTACATGTTCTTGAAGTTGACCTGGTTGTCCAAGAAGGGCATGATGAGCGATGCAGCTGCACCTGCCGCCCTACACTGTTCTCGCTCATAACTGCCAACGGGATCGTACGAGTAGAGGGCACCCTTGCCGTCCTCGTCCAGACCGCCCAGGATGGCGTGCACATAGTAGGGGAAAAATCGCTTGTTGTAGAGGATGTGGCTTAGTCGCTGTGCGCAGGCCGAGACCGTCATGGGCTTGCCGTGCTGGTACTTGTACATCTTGACGATGGTGTCCAGGCGCTCCTTCAACGCATCACCGTCCGCTGCGAATCCTACCACCGACAGAACTATCCGGGCGCCCTTGTTGTCTGGGCCCTCACCGCCAATCTTGAACAGTTTCGGTGCGTACCGTGTGTTGATGTTGTAGCCATGGGTTGAGCGAGTGTCGCCGGCGAGGATAGTGAAGTCGGCGCCGGAGATGCCGAGAGTTGAGCCACCGTTATCCGTGTAGCTGGACAAAAGTTAGTAATGCACGAGGTCTCAACTCCGAAGGGCATCGTACGGGTAGAAGCCATGTTGCCGCTCGCCTGACGGGATGGTTGTGGGGGTCTGGGTGAACGAGTAGCCTGGACCGCCCTGCGGGGGAGCACCGGTGTAGATCGAAGCCATTGTGGGTGTACTGAAGATTCGGAGGGTGAAGTGGTTAGACAGAGGGATTTATGAGGTGGTTGAGAAAGGCAGGCGAGGTGAAGAGGGGAGGGTGTATATCGCTGATGGCGGAGCTCTGGGGTTGACGCGAGCTTGCGGTGCCTACAGCGGTGGTCCAAGCTCTAACTCACACGTGACCTGATATCACCATGGCTGCTGGAGTGGATATGGACGGCAGAAGCGATACTGAAAGGTGCCAAAAATATTTGTTGTGGGATGTTTGCGATTTTTAATCATTGCTACATGTACATGTATAATTAAAGCCAGTCAGGAACTCTGCTCCAAAGACGGACCCCAATCAGGTTCCTCCATCATCTGCGATCTCTCGATCTTGAGCGTCTTCTCTTGGGAGATCTTGATCCACTGTGTCGTCTACTCCTCGACGAAGAGCTGTCTCTTCCTCTATGCTCCAGCTCCTTGCGCTTACCCACGGTTTGATGTGGTGCCCTCGCTGAAGGGGTGGCCGAGCGACTGGTTGACCCAGAGCCCGTGGCTGGGACGAACTCTCGTGGCTTGTTGTAACGCTCCCCCTCCTTGGTCTTGGTGAGCTTCTTTTGCGAAGCATTGAGCTCCTCGAAGTATGCCCAGTCTGGAAAGCTTGTGGGTACCGCAACGTCCTCTGGCAGGGTGGAAGCATACTGATCCTGTCCATCTACTCCGGCGTGTTTAACGAAATTCAGTTTAAGCTCAGGGTCACGTAGGACTTTGGAACTCTCCAGCCGTTGGTTGAAATGTTGCCCCTTCTTCTTCATGTCGAGAAACTTGGCAAACTTTTTGGTTGATTCACGGGGCGGAGATCCAGGCGGAGATGACGGAATATCGAAGTTGGGAACAGTGGGTAGGGTCAGATTCTGGACCATTGCGCGATTTGAAGTGTATGGAGAGCCTGGGGGAACATCCTCATTCACTTCTGCCTCTGTAGGTTCAGGCAATGCTCCTGGGCCGATAGAAGGCCCATTTATGGGGCCAGCCTCAGCGATCGGTTTCTCGTCCTCAAGTGGTGCTGGCGCAGGTGTTGGCGCGGGTGCAGGTCCAGGCGCCGACTTGAGCAGCGGAGTAGCTGTGGGAGGTGCATGCGACAACTCGATATTAGTAGCTATCGCGCCCTCTTTCACGTGTTTCTTCTCCTCACCTGGGACTGTGCGACAGGGACAACATCCTCCTCGTCGCTACTCTCGTAATTAATGCCCAGCGACGCCATGGTGTAGTGCTCTTCGGAGCAGGCCTGAAGTCGACGTGAATCGGAAATGGAGCTAGGACCATGTCTTGGCGCTACGGCGGACGTCGCGTTCGAGCTGCCTGGACCATCATCACCAACCGCCCGCCTCGACCTTCACCTTGAACCAACCCTGACGACTTCACCACACACTTTGTTTGACCGAAATTGCCTGGTTTCTTTTTCTTCTACTCACGAATAAACGAATACCCTTAGCCACGATGAACCATCTTCCGCAAGCATGGGGCCGTGTAAGTGTGCCCGCACCTCATCCCGGGTAACAAGCATGCTAACATAATCCCAGCCCAGGGACGATATCTACGGCGCCTATGACCATTCGCACTTCCAGGCTTCTGGACCCAACCAGCACACTCAAAGCCCCATCGTTACGGGCACTTCGGTCGTTGCGGCAAAGTTCAAGGACGGTGTGGTCATTGCTGCGGATAACTTGGGTAGGGACACCTGTGGAGATGCATCAAAGTGAAGTTTGCCGCTGACAATTCGCAGCTTCATACGGATCCCTCGCTCGATTCACTGACGTCAAGCGTCTCCGGAAATTCAACGAGCAGGTTGTTGTCGGCTTTGGCGGGGATGTCTCCGACATGCAGTACCTCGACCGTCTCCTCAACTCTCTCGACATCCGTGAGAACTACTCGTCTACCGAGAACCCGCTCAATGCAAAGAACCTACACACATATCTCGCCAAGGTCATGTACAAGCGTCGGTCAGACTTCAACCCACTGTGGAATCATCTGTTGATTGCGGGGCTGGACAGCGAAGAGAAACCTTTCTTGGCCAGCGCCGATTTGCTGGGTACTACATTCAGCTCGCCCACTCTGGCTACCGGATTCGGTGCACACCTTGCTCAGCCAATATTGAGGAGGTCGTTGCCCGATGAAGCGTCGGTCCAGAACGTGAGCCAAGAAGAGGCTGTGGATCTCGTCAAGGAGTGCATGAAGGTTCTCTTCTACAGGGATGCCCGAAGCTTAGACAAGTACTCCATCGCCGTCATTACCAAGGACGGCGTGAGCTTGAAAGAGGATGAGAAACTGGAGAACCAGAGCTGGGCTTTTGCTGAGAGAATCAGGGGCTACGGTACGCAGGTCAACTAAACATTCATGATTTGGAGTGGTGAGGACAGGCTTTACTCCCGGCATACAGCTTCGAGCTGGCAGGCTGAATGATAGACATGAATGTACTATTTGTCGGCAGGGGCTTCCTTTCGAAAAAATGTGTATGCCATTTGGCTAAACCTTATTGAAACACTTGTAGCTCTTGCGCGTTTGCTAAGCTTCCGCTACATGGTTAGGGAGTATACACGAAATATGTCAGGCCCGTCAAGCACTGCGCTTCCCAACCAACCCCACGTGTGCGGTTAATCTGTCTAAGCCAATTGTAGAAGGGCCGACCAACTGAATGAGTAGCTAGCTTGTGCGGGGAAGCTCCACCTGGAACAAAAGTTGACGAGTAAGTACGCACTTCTCCGACACTCCTCCAAATTTTTACTGGTCCCTGGAAGCTCGTTTGTCCCTTGATTCCTCTCCCCTACCATGACTTCCCAAAATGCGCCCGGGAAGCGCATCGTCTTCACCGGCGGCTCAGGAGTTGCTGGTCGCGGGGTTATCGCGAAACTGCTTGAATATGGCCATAGAATTCTGAATGTCGATGTCACTCCGCTCGACAATCCAAATGTACACACTCTAAAGGCCGATCTCACAGACGGGGCACAAGCCTTCAATGCCTTGTCGTGTCACTTTCAAATCTCCGAGCCCTTTCTCGAGCCAATCCAGACCCCAGATGCAGTAATACATTTTGCAGGCACGTCCCCGCTGGCTCACAATATTGGATCTACCGTCTCATTGCAGTAATTGACCAGAGCAGGCATTCCCCAGCCAATGCGGATACCCGATAATGAAGTCTTTCGGATAAACACCATGGGCTCGTACAACGTCATTGAAGCAGCGTGTAAGCTCGGCATCAAGAAGATCATATTGGCATCCAGTATTACTACCTATGGCGTTACGTATGCCGAGGGCGATATCGACTATCCCTCGTTCCCGCTCACCGAGGACACACCGACCCACCCTATGGATGTCTACGCCACCAGCAAGCTCTGCATGGAGCGCGTTGCCGATAGTTTTGCTCGTCGGTTCCCAGGGGTAGACATTTACTGCTTACGCATCGGTGCGGTCATCGAGCCTGAAAATTTCAATGCCAAATTCCTGGCATATATTCAGCAGCCCGAGAAATGGAAGCCACATGCATGGTCGTACACGGATGCCAGAGACTTGGGGAACATGTGCCATCTGGCGTTGAACAAGAATGGATTGGGCTTTCAGGTATTCAATGCAGTCAACAACGAAATCACCAACGAGGAAGAAGAGTCTTCTGAAGCCTTCTTAAGGAAGGTGTGCCCAAATACGCCTTTCACAAGGAAAATGGGAAAGAGAGAGGCGCCCGTAAGTAATGAAAAGATACGAAATATGTTGGGTTTCGAGGAGGAACACTCTTGGAAGATTATTGAATGGTAGAGCGAAGGGCGACAGTTTGCGCCGGGTGATTAAGCAATTGTAAGTCACTGTCGATTTTCGGTGAGACTAGACTCAGCTGACACCTTGTGATGGCAAGGAATAGTGTTTCAGCACCTGAACCCCAGAAGTGATTTTGTCTTGGTTTACCAGAAGCTCTCGCTCTATATAAAGGTGAACACCAAATGTTATCTCCAATTAATCCCCAGTCATCATACATATCCAAATCCATGCTCAAGTGTGGCACAGCTCTTTGTTATCATTACCGAAACAGGCCCACGCATTCCTCGTGTACGGCGCTCTACTGCATGCGTTTCTCGGCAAATCGTCTTTGTCTCAAAACGAGTTGTTTTTTTCGTGATAGTTTTAATACAAATCGTCAGTACACAATTCTTAGCTTCTAGGAGGTAACAATCGCAACAATGCCTTTCAGCGTACACTTGCCCGCTGGCGGCGCTGTCCCTACCCAGCGCTACTCTCTGATCTTCCGAGCTTTTCAATTATTATTTGCGTTCTTGATTCTTGTTTTGACATCGTATGCTCTCTCCGTCCACCAGGGCGGTCCGGTAAGTGTCTTTTCTCCTGATTAATCAATATCCGGCAACTTCCAGGTCCGGGAACGCACCACGGTTTGCCGCATACTCGGATGTCCAGTGACATACCCACTAATGGAGAAGCTTCCGAGATCTTATTTTTTTTTAAATCATCCCGAGCTACTTAGTAATTGCATCTTCTAGATCCGCCCTGCTCTTATCGCAACCATCGTCATCAGTGTCTTCACTATGATTCCAATCCTCCCGCTAGTCACTCCGCTCCATGATATTCAAGACAAAATCTACGACCCTCGCATCGCTCTGCTTCTCGAAACCATCGCTACACTATTCTGGCTCGCCGCCTTCTCAGCTCTCGCGAGCTATCAAGACAACTACAGCGCCTACGGAAGCGACGACGCTCTCGCAGAACCCCTATTCCGCGGATGTACAAAGTGCCGCCACGCATGGCGAACCGGAGAAGCAGTTACTGCTTTTTCCACCCTCGAATTGTAAACCTCCCCCAGGCATACATGTGCAATGTACCCTCTAACGCCAAAGACAGCTTCCTCTTCCTCTGCACGACAATTCTGTCCGTACACTTGTACCACAGCCGCGAAGCCGGCAAGCCCTCCGGCGTAATCCCCGTAATACCGCACAATTCGACCGATCCAACGGCTGCCGAAACGGGAAATGGGGCGGGAACTGCACCCGCTTTTTCGAGGCCGGTGGGGGATGTCCCGCTTCCTCCGCCGCATACGCACGCGCATCATAGAAGGGAGAATTTGCCCGCACAATCGCAGCAGGTGGTTCCGAATACTGCTGGTTTGGGAGGAAATACAGCTTCTGAGGCGATTGGAGGTGGGGTTGGGGGTGGGGTGGGTGGGCAGGCGACTGATCCTCCGTATCCTGCGGAGCCGCACAGGCAGGGGGGCTATGGGGGATATGTGGATGTGTAGGATCACGAATATGGAGGTTAGAGATGGTATGTTGGTTTTCCAGAAAGTGGTGACGGTATAGTGTTTGGGGAAGCGGGGAATTGGGGATGAACGGCTAGTATGGAGCCTAGTGAGAGACTGGAATGTGGATGTAGAGTGCGATATGCGATTTTCCAACATGTTTCATCGAGTGTTGTAATTTCCAGGGCAATACATCTACAGATTTTGTTTGTTTATTTGGTGTTAAAATCGCGAGCTATGGAGATGGCACAGAGGAATCGTGATTCAGTGTCGCTTAGCGCCGCGCTTTACCAGTGTCTAGAATCAAATGAACTAAGCTATTGAGCGATGTTCTCGAACGAACATGATGATTGAAAAGGCTGTATTAACGGTGCTGTGTACCTTTCGAGGCGACTGATTGGCCGGTTTTCTAATGTGAAGTGGTGGAGGGCAGCCACACGCCCCCAAACAGACCCTCACCCACACCTGCAAAAAGACAATAGGGAAATGGAAACAGCTGTTGCCCCATCGTCCCAAGTAGGCTTCCAAAAACTACAAAAAATAGGTGCTTCTCTTTGATTGAGCGTGTCATCCTTAGTGCAGGGGCCATGCTAATCTTCTCTGTATATTTTCAAATGACCAGATGCCCGAAGGCAAAGATTAGGCTATTGAAGAAGTATATATAGATCTATACTGACAGAGGGGGTCATATCATGGGTCACTGTTTGAGCTTGGGCGACGCTGAGGGGGGGGGGGGGGGGGGCAAAACACCCAAGGCAGAAGGTGCGGCACGTGCAGCTCACTTTGGGGGGAAAGAGCGCTTGGAGGGGAGAAATTGCTGCCGCAGCTGAGCAGACATACACAAAATATTGGATTAATATACTGAATTTATAACAATCACTAGGAGCTACCGCATCTGCATGTATCGGGCGACTAGCAACACTATAGTATCAGAATTCGCAGCACAACTAGATTCAAGAAAGTCTCGTTCAGCATAAAGATGAGCTCTTACAGGCCTTTTACCTTAGTCCATAGTATACATATCTGTAAATAAAGTCATTTAATATCAATAAATGGGCTTCTAGGTGTGAGTCTGCTCGCAAGGGCGAACACTCTTAGATGATGTATTCGCATTAGAACAAATCTAAGCGGTTTCTTAGGGAGAGAAACACTGCAGCCTCAACCAGAAAAGGAAAAAAAACTTGGAAAATAACAGAAGAAAGGGATGGCCACACACATACTCGAACCCCACCACCATCCAAAAAAATTTGCAAAAAAATGATTGCCACTCTTTGATTGAGCGTGTCATCCTTGGTGCAGGGGCCATGCTAATCTTCTCTGTATATTTTCAAATGACCAAATGTAGGGCGAACCTACAATAGTAAGGCCTTTTTAAATAATATATATACCCTAATCACAAAGTGTGACTATGCGGGTAAAAGTAAAAAGTGTGGTTGGGGAGGCACAAACGCTGGAGGCAGCAGTGGCGTCACGTGCAGCACCAGCGCAGCAACTCGCGGGCAGGGCTTAACGCACCTACCTACCCAGCTATTTCCTGTCGCTGAGAAGAAGAGAGGTATTATGTGGCTCAAAATAGCCGTTCGTCCTTTCATATTCTATGCCAGAGCTTGGTCAACGACATTCCAAAGTTCATAGTTTGCACTACCATATTGCAACTTCACAAACTTCCAAGGTTAGCAGGGACAGCAGAGATTGAGAACATTCCTATTATTTTTTACCACACTACAAGGGTATTTCATGACACTTCCATGTCTATATGGTCTATTCCAACCGCACAGCACCCTTCTCCCGCCCCCACCACCCATCAAACCACCCACCCCTCCCCTTCTCCTCCCCCTCATCCTCCTCATCATCCAGCCCCTCAGTCCTCTCGCCATCCCCAAACAACCTCTTAAATACGGCATCATAGCTCGTCCACATGCCCTGAAACACAGCCGCACTCATCTTGGCCAACCACTTGGGCGCCTTCCCCTTCTCATCCTTGAACTTCTCTCCCAGCGAAAAGATAAACATAATCAACGGCACCCATACCGCCAAGAATATGGCCCTGCCAACCCGCTGCTTCGCATTCGTAATCGTATACGCCCGGATCTGCCCCAGATACTCCCTATACTCGCCGGGCAGTTCCAGCTCTGCCGCCCCATCGACGAGCAACTTCAAGTACCGCGCCGACGGCTGCGCATAGCTAGGGTCCGGGCGCGAAGCGCGGTCCGAGGGCGCCGTGTCGGGATCGCGCGGGGGGGACGCGGGGTCCACGTAGGGCGCGAAGAGGGTGTGGGCTTTGAAGGCGGGGCCCGAGGGCGTGGCGGGCACCGTGTCGGACGCGGGCAGGACGTGGCAGTCGACGAGTATGTCCTGGTATGCGGAGCCGCCGCCCTCGGTCGCGATGATGTGCGCGTAGTCGGAGGGTGTGACTTCGTACACGCAGCCCACGAGGCCCTTGTGCCACCGGTCCTTGTGGTAGTCTGCGGACCCGACCGAGGACGAGGACGCGTACGAGTCGGGCGCGTCGGCGGTCCTGCGCACGGCCGTGTTTGCGAAGCAGGGCTCCGTGTAGGGCACGCCGGGCAGGTCGAAGGTGAGTCTCAGCGAGGGGACCAGCACGTTGACCTGCGAGATGGGCTTTATGCCGCGCGCGCCGCGGAACGTTTCTTCGCACATGTTGGAGCCATATGCGAGGTACAGCACCGTCTTCCCCTTCTCTTCTGCAGACGAAACGTCCGACTGGCTCAGCGTGTCTGCGTTGAGCGGCGTCTCGGTCAGGGAGGCATCGAGGCGGGCCTGCGAGGTTCGCGGGAGTCGCGCGTGCGGCGCATTGGGGCGGCGGCGCGAGAAGCGCAGTCGGTCGAGGGTTTTGCTCAGGAGGGAGACGGCCGTCTGGGTTTCTTCGGCCGATACCTGGTTCAGGGCCTGTGGCGCGGCCCCGGATGTGTGGTCGTTCGTGGAGGTGGTGGTCATTGTGCCTCCGGATTGCGTGCTGTCTGTGCACTTGCTGATGATTGGTTTGCTCACGGTAACAGCTGTGGCGCGTATTACTTTGCCTGTTTTAGTCCATATGTAGGCTGATGAGCTTGATATGATGTCTATTGTAGTACTTCTCAAGTCGAAATATTATATACAGCTTCAGCCCGTATGTTTCGTCCGTAGGAACAATGCACAGACAGCTGTGCCAGGGTATTATTCATCACTCGGGACTTCCAACACCCCGGTCACCGATCATGACTCAAAATGATCGCAATTCCGCACAGCCTTCAGCAACAAATTGGTAAGAGCATTGTTATTCTGTTGACACATGTCGCTACGCTATTCAAGATTGGTACAAAAATACCTAGATTTCAACTCCCTAGCATAGTCTTCCATCCGGAGCTGAACCCGTTCGGTGACTGACTGCAAGACTCATGAAGTCATGATGATGTCTTGGCCTTCGCTGGCCTGAAGCCATTCTACCCAAACGTGCAGATGCCCGTACTCATTTGCTTCTCAATTTGACCTTCATTCGGGTCTTGTCGAACGGCTTTGATGTGATGATCATCGACTGGCAAATCTTAGCAACCCATTCACAGTGAAGCAAAGGGCGGGGGTGGGGGGGCTTACATTGAACAGTTCAGACTTTAGTTTATATCTTCCCTTTTCGCCTAGAATCGGCTGATCCTTCTCGTCCAATGCCACCTCTCCTGCACCAACCTTGATAAAGTCATATCTTCTCATCACACAAGCAATGATGACCCGAGCCTCGAGGTTTGCTAATTCCTGGCCGATGCAGTTCCGAGGACCCCTCTCAAATGGCCTCCAGGCGCTGATCGGAATATTGCTTGCGCCTCGCTGATTGCCCTCTTCATCTTTGGACATTGCGCTTGTGTCGATGTCTCCCAGCCATCGCTCAGGCACAAAGTCGTCAGCCGTATCTCCATACACTTTGGGATCTCGCTGGATCAAGCTTGGGCAGAGATACAAGATCGTGCCATCAAGGCACACCGAGTCTCCATTCTCCAGTTTGACCGTGAATCCCTTCCCAGGGGCGGCCATGCGTGCGGAACCAGCAGGTGGCCAGAGACGAAGGGCTTCCTTGATACAGGCCGAAGTGTAGGAAAGGGCCTTCATGCTTTCGTCAGGCTTTGCCAGCATAACTTCGCGCGGATCCTGGTCACCAAAGACAGCATCGTGTTCCGCGCGAATGGCGGCGAGGCATCTGGGGTGGACTGATAGCGCATAAAATAACCACTGTAGCAATGATGATGTGGTGTCATGTCCGGCGAAAAGGAATGACTTGACTTGATCCGCTGTGACCTGGAGAATCTCCGGTGTCAAAACCTCAGTGTCCTTGAGCGAGAGCGCGAGAACCGATCGATCTTTTGTTGCCTTCGTTTCCGTCTTTTGGGCCTCTTTGATCTCGTCAAACTTTTCCTGGATGCATTTTTTGATCGCCACGTCGGCCTTTCGACTGGAGATGAATCGCTGAATCCTCTTGGGAATATTGAGCGAAACCCCCACGTTTCCCGAGTCAGCATAGGTCGACAGTAACGTGCGGAAATGTTTCACAATATCTCCGCCGCCGTCTTCATCTTGTGCTCTAAAGTCTAGGTTGGTGATGATGTCGCCGATGATGTCGAAGGTTACGTTGGTACACAGCGGTTCCATGTCGAACTCGGCTCCAGATTTTGCAAGCGAATCAAGCTTGGACATGAATGTAGAGGTCTTGTCAACGATTCTGGGTAGCAGAGTGAGAAGGTGTTGAGGTGCAAATCCCTGATTGAATTGTTTCCGGAGGACCTTCCACGTCGCTTCCTGTGCTCTGATCAGTGGCAGGCTCTAGATTGAGAAGATCCGTTGCAGTGCACGGAAACCGCAGGAAGAGGTTAGAGTTTTCTTGATGGCGGCACATACCTCTGCAACAAAGATTGATCTCTTGCCTATCAGCGGTAGCAAAGCCCCCATGGTAGGCGACTTTGTAACACTAATGGGATACATCTTGGACGTCCTTGTAATTTGTTCCGCAACCTCGTTGGAGGCTATGATGGACATGCCCCAATTCACCGGGCGGAGGTCCAGAAACACAATCTCGGGATGCCCTTTGGACCTCCACATATCGTCAAACACATAATCTAGAAACAACGTCAGCAGCGCCATCCAACACCGAGCAGGCAGGCATACCAGGGTGGCGTCTTGCGTCTCCAAGTTTCTTGATTCCCGATGCGATGTGAGGGACGTTTCCAAACAGTAGATAGGGCGGGAAGACATGGGGGATGTGCGCGAATGCACCAAACCGCCACCGCCGGAGCTGAGAGTAGAGCAGCCATGCGACTACCGGCAGCAGCGCCCAAACCGTGTACGGGATTTCCACCATTCTGAGCTCCGGCCAGATCTCAGGTGCCTTGGTGTGCGATGTGAAAAGCAGTGTCCGGTCAGTTCATCGGCTATGTATGCTGCGTAGTGCAGAAGTGACAGTGCGCCAGCGCTATCTGAAGCCGCGACAGCCCGCTCCGAACGAAACGTGAATGGTAGGCTTGGGCAAGAGCGACTGGCCGTCACAGCCGTCGGAAGCACAGACATCTTGGGTGGGAAAAGAAAGGCCGAACTACGCTCCCGTCATGACGTTTGGGTTTGGCACGGCCCGGCAGGGTCGACCTCCGAGCAAGGCGCTACACCATTAACGTCAATCAAATCGTGCCATCGCTACGCCGCAACTTGGCTGGACTGCCGCTACTGCGGTTAAACGCTCCTATGTATTTCCTGAAAGGGCCATTGGGAGGGGAGCAGACCCTTATGTCTCGGCGTCGCGAGGGCCAGTGTGTCTGTGTTACCATCGTGGGCGCATGATTGGCTGGAGAGGTTTGCCTCTAACGCGGGGAATCCGGCCGTCGTTGGGACCGCGAGAGCAAGAGGGTTATGTAGCCAGGGGTCGTTTCTCCCGACAACATATAACAGAGGGAGCGTGTGTAGTATGTAGGAATTGACACCAACGACCGAATCCGGCTGTCAGCACTATCCCTGCATGCGCTGCATGTGTGCTGATGGCCATAACCGCACTCATGCGACCACTCTGCGCGTCTATGAAAATCCCAACAAGCAAAGCTCATGTTGCACGCATTCGTTTTGAGGCTATGCTCATTACAGACTAAACCTAGGCAGTAATTTACAACAGACGCCATAGTGGGTATGCCCTGCGTATCGCCAAAACCCCAAACTCCGCCTTGAAGCGCTATAGAATTGCCTAGGCCTCCGTCTCGATGCCCGCCGAGCCCCTCTCGCTATGTTTGAAAATGCCTTCCACCTTACTCTCGCCCCTCTGTGCAACATGCTTCATCCATGCCAACGTCCTTGGACCCTTCCACTGCATTAGTCCCCTGTTCCTTCGGTGCAGATGCTTGGCATTCTGTTTGTAATCCTTGACCTGATCGATGGTACCGCGCTTGCCGTCAGAGCCCAAGCTCGAATCAGTCCTGCGGGAGATCATGGAGGGCAGGAATTTGGAGTCGGAATCAGAATCGGACGAGGAACTGGTTCCATCGTCCCAGTCCATCTCATCGTTGTCATGGCAAGTGTCGAGCACTTCCATGACGTTCTGGAGATGGCTATCTTTCTTGGCAAGGCCATTGTGGTACCCGGAGAGGCCAGCCCAGAATGTCATGGTGAGTTCGATCTCGCCGACCTTGTCGCCATATTCTGGGAGAACATTGTGCTGTGCACGCCCAAAGTTGCCCTTCCATATGGGCAGTCGAATAGTCTGCTCCTCGTTGTCGGGGATATCTTTTAGCCAGAGAACACAGAATGCAGGTGTGCGATCTGACAATGTGGCGTCCTTTCGAAACTCGACTATCAGTGGAGAGGCATAGCGTTTGCGGACCGGGAGGCGAATGGTGCTCTCCTTCTTGGTCTTCCAAACCACATGTCCATCATCTTTGTTGACTTGGCCGTCCTTGGTTCCAGAATGCAATTTGCCACGTGCCAGCGTGGTGCGGATTTTCATCCTCAAAGATTCAAGATCCTTGGGCACGTCGATCGCCCGGACCACAGGTTTGACATATAATGTGCCATAGTCCCAACCGAGCAGATTGCGAGGCGCTTGGAGCTGTACCGACCTAAACACCATTGAAATTCGAGCGCGACCGTATCCGACCCCGCCGGAGAGCGGGAAGCTTGCGTCAATCTGACTGCGACTCTTGAGGACCTTCTCAAGAGGCAGATAGATGATACCCAAAAGGGGGTCATCTTCATGGACTCGAGAGTCGCGGACAGAAATGTGCACTTCGGTGCTTCTATAATCGCGGATAAAGCGCTCGCAGCCGGCGTTGAAGAATGGTTTGGAGTTTTTTGGCTTTGTCCTGGTCTTGAAAACCTTTTGATGATTGATGATAATGGTACAGTACGAGGAGGGAAGATCATCGCCTTCCTCTTCCTCGTCGCTGGCAGCTTCGTCCTTGGAGGCCTGGTTTTTGTTGATGGCTTCGAGTTCAAGGCCGGTGATTTGATGTATCTGGATACTGAGGATACCTGAAGGGTACTCTTTCGGGGGTGGTGAAGCGATAATAAGCTCGTCTTGACGAGTCTGACAACTTATTAGTACCGAGAGCCGAGAATAGAGTAGGCACATGACTTACCTTGAAATCTTGAGCTTTTTGCTGTTCAATCTCATCGCTCTCGTCCTTGCTAGCCTCCCGCAACTTCCTCTCACTGTCTTCATATACCTTCCTCTTCAATTCATCAATATCCTTGACCTCAGGATCCTGGTCCTGCGCGATGAGCTGATCCTCGGTGATCCTAGTCTTGGAGAAGTAGCCCACGCTCCAAGCGAGCTTGCCTGGCATTCCCTTGCCAGCCTGGAGCGCCTTGAACCCATCCTCCCGATCAGACATTTTGCCATTCGTCTCGCTGCTCTTCATAAGCTCCTTGAGATCCAGTTCAATGCGACCTAGATCGTCGTCCGCAGTGGTGCGATCAGAATCCCAAAGTTGAATGCGAAGTCTCTCGTCCACGTTCAACTCTTCTGGAGTGACTAGTACAAAACAAGACTCCTCCCAGTACGGCTCCATGTTGTTCTGGAGGACGCGCGTAGACCAAAGAGGCTTGCCGAACTTGGCCCAGCCAACACTGACATAGGGATCCGCAGAACCCTCTTTGATGAAAGCGATGCCGGCATCACCCTCCTTGAAGTCAAATGCACGCTTTATAACAACCCAAATGACACCTCTAGCAGTGGTATCCTTCTTAAAGTCGTCACCAACAAGCATGTCCTTGAGATCCAAAGTAAGGGACTTGGGGGCGACATATTCAGCCATGGCGGCATCCACCGAAGACTGGACGAAATGGGAAATGAGAGGAACGTCCATGAGATTAGGGCCTTGCTTGATGAGAGGGATGCAAGAAAGATTGACTTTTGGCTGTCCAAGAAACGTGAGGGTACAGAGTGAGAAAAACGGCGGGTCAGGGGTGAGTTGCAACCTTAGGCGAACAATGCCGACTATACCGTGGAGCTCCACCCAGACGGCTGTATATATTAGCGATGTTAGTCTGTGCATTAAGATGCTACCAGGAACTTACGAAGCTTGAGATTTCCAGGCATGTAGAAAGCCAGGAAGAGATGCGCATTCTTGGCCCGCTCCCTCATGCCCTTCCTTCCTGTTGATGGTCGATACGCAAAGGCAATCTCAACGTTCACGAAGTCACCTTCCTCAGCCTCCATACCCTGGGCAATGTTCTGGTCGGCTGGGTCATCTCGGCCTCCCTCCTTGTCTTTGGAATTGTCCTGAACCTCGCCTTGACCCGGGACTGTGCGGTCGTTCTTCTCTCTACTTGCCGATTTCAGCTTACCACTATCGTCCACGGATCGTGCAGCAGCACCGGTTGGGAGCCAGCGAACTCCGAGAATGCGAAGAGCCTCACTGCCTTGGCCAATATCATCAACACTAACCATGCGAACCATTTTCGGCAAACTGGCTTGCATGACGTCTTCGAGAGTATCCGACACGCTGGTGAATAGATCGGGGTTGATCAATGGCCAAATAGATGCGAGCAAGGAGTTGAGCCACTGAGCGCTTTCGGGAGTCTGGCTGGTTGCGAATTTCTTACCCTGCTGCCTCTCGGCCTGCCACACTTCGGTTTCCCATAGGTTGCGAATCTTGTTCTCGGTCCATTGACGGACGCCCACAATGGCAACACCCGAAACACTAAGACTAGCGGCAATCTCGAAGAAGGTCCAGAAGGACCTCGACCATCCAGTCGAGTTTCGTGTGAGCTGAAATATGATAACGACAAGGCAGAGGCTAATGCTGACAACGCCAAGCCCGACAGTCATTGACCTTTTGTAAACTTCTGTAATTTGCTCCTTGGTCACGTCGAAGTCGGGGGGTGGGAAGAGAGCCTCCATTCCAGTATGGGCATCCTTGGACTCAGTGCCCTCTCTGTGGAGCTGTTCGTCGCTCTTGTTGATGGCAGCGCCCCCTGTCGCAGACCTATGTTCCGAGCCCGCTGGTGGCCCATTCTCTGGCGTCTTCTTCAAGTCCTTCCCAGTGAAATCGTGGATGGTGATTGGAAGATGGGTGACGGGGTCAGTGACCTCGCGCTCGGTGCCGTCGGCGCTCCACTTCTTCATTGACTTGCGAGCCTTCTTTGGATCCGTTTCATTCAGCATGCCTTCTGTGGTATCCTGTGCCGTCTCGCCATCCTCATCCTGTTGCTCCTGCTGTTTGGCCTTGGCCTCTTCGACCCGGCCAGCGTGATCATCGGCCTCTTCCTCCTCATGATCGATGTTTTTGTTCTCGGCCTTGTAAGGCTGAGTGTTCTCGTTGGGATTCACTGCTTCTCTGCCGTGACGTATCGCCGTGTATGCATCGCCGAGGCGTTCTATCCTGCTGCGCTCGTCTTCGGTGCCTGTGCCATACTGCGCATCCCTGTGCTGTTTCTCTTCGCGGTACTTTTGGACGGTCGGGATCGGATTGTGGGGGGTGTAGGGGGCCTTGTGGCTTTTGCGACTTGTGTCAATGTCATCCACGCCCGACATGTTGATTTGCAGGATGGGGTAAGGGATCAATTGTGGAGAGAGGGGGCGCAAGATCCTGCGCAATCAGCAATTCATACAATCGTGGAGTCGTCAATCGTGCGCGGGCTCATGAGATCATAAATTAAGGTGCTGCAAACATAAGAAAGCGGAAAGGCGCTGGAGGGGCGAATGGCAAGGGGAATGCGCAGGCAGCATGACACCACGCTGGGTTTTGAATTTGACGTATGTACGGGCGTGTAGACCGGTTTTGGGCGTTGCACTGACACCTTCCTTCCCCACCTTCTGGGCCTCGACAGGTACCAAGGCTGCAGGCCTTCCCGTGCTGTTGGATGGGGCGTGGATCGTGATGCCGTTTCATCCATAAGACGTGACAAGCAATGACGTCGACGTCAGCCATTTTTACGCGTCGCTCGGCGAGCTTGAGCCGAAAGTCACGTGCAGGTGCCTTGCCGAAAGCGGTTCGGGGTCTCTGGGGAACGTCAACACCGGTTGGCCATCGCAAAATGCCCATGCCCATGCCCATTGGGTAGGCCAATTCGTGCAGATGGCATTTGGTCTGCGAAGAACGACTGATCGTGTGCCATGTGCGTGCGTCCGAGTCCAGGTCCTACCCTGGACCGCTCATGCAGGCTTTGTCAGTCATCTGGACCACCAAGTGACGAGGAACAGATTTTGACAGCAACAACGCCGGCCTTGCACCATTCCAGTCACTTAAGTATCACAAAGCATGTTGCTTACCCAAGCCCTATACCGAGTCCCGCCCTCCGCCCTTCTGATCGCCCTAAATTTAGCCGCTATTTCAGGTCCAGTGCATGCATCTCGACTCGACTCATCGTGAGCACAAGCCTGCCCACCCCACAACAAGCTCACCAAGCCTCTAATCGAGCACGTCCATTCGGGCCTATGAAATACCTCGTGCAGCTCCCCGCTCCATTAATCGTCGCAGAATTCCTCCAACCCAAGCGATGGATGACTCTGCCCAGACAATGACTGATGACTCCACGCCCTTGCGCCTCTTCGGGCTGGCGCCTCGCGTCGGACTAGACCCCAGACCGCGTAGGCGTGTATGCCGGTCCAGTGCACCATACTCCGAACATACCAAGTCACCGTCCACTATCAGGCAAACAATGCCGAGGAGCGGTCTGAACATGTGTTGCTCGGGAAATTTTTCTGATTGCTCAATGCCGCTCTGAATGTCGTATTTCGCATCCACCTAACCTTTTGCATTGGACATATGGCCCAGGGGGTGGCTGCGTTTGGGTGGGCTGCCTAGCGAGTGTTACGACTACAGTCCTCATGGCGTCAAGGCTAGGTCGGGTTGAGTAAGATGATGCGTCTGAGCGAACGGCATGCCGGTGAAGGAGTCATTCCGATGCTTTCATGCTTGCACCTCTGCGTGGTGTGGATGGTGATGAGCAAGATGGTAGAATGTATATAAAGGGCCTGCCTAGGCATCCAAGGCACTCATCACACAACAAGGCATACAACAATTCGGAGTCTCACCTGCTCTGGACACAGAGACATCTCTACTCAACATCAACATCACATTATCCTTTCAAATCGACACCATTACATCTACATCACTTGACCAACACTCTACCACTGCTGCCACCATGTCCTCCACAAACGCCACCTCTACCTCTTCACCGCGGGGTTCCACCTCTTCCGCTCCACCACCCTACACTCCATCAAAGGACTTTGACGTATCATCGACCAAGTCCAAGAAGAGCCTGAGCCAGCTCTTCCACAGGAAATGTACGACCATCTGAACCCACCTACCCATACAGAAAGCTGACAAATCCCCAGCGTCGGATAGTTCCTCGACCACACCCACAGACGAGAAGAAGCCTGCGAAGAAGACATCACCGAAGCCCAACAAGGAAGCCTACTACGCCGCGCTCGTAACGCATGCAATCTACAAATAGAGGAGAGGATGGCTGAGGAGGAATATGTGTGTCAAATAGGGGAGCAGTGACGAGATACACGGCCGGACTGGATGGATTTTCCTTTGTTCTTCTGCGGCGATGGATCTAATTAGGATACGACGAAAATACCCCCCTGTACACATGGAAGGAGAAACGAATTGTTTGATTATAGAGTCGCAATTACACCTCATCAGTACCTACATTTCCACCTATGTGACGTACTCCTTGGAGAAGGGGAAGAGGGAGTCACTCGTTGGACAAGCACACGCTACCCTCAATAATGCGACCCGCAACATACTCCCCGCCAGGAAAATACTCCGTTAAAAAATGTGCTCATTAGTGTCTATGCTTACAAACAACCCAATGAGTCCTCCATAACCCCCACTTCCTTCCAAACTCTAACAACGCCCAACTCCATTATGCTAAAAGGGTATTCTGCGCACAACCACAATTAAAGACATGAACATACGCCTACCAGTGCTAGCAGCAAGACTACACCCACACCTACGCCCACGTTACATCTAGAAGAGATACTGCATCCTGATCAGCTGGCTCATCCCAGGGCAGACCCGCGGCATCAATACCGCTCATTCCGCGTGCCCCCCAGCAAAGTAAATGAACTTACAGTATTATTCCAATTGGCATTGTCAAGCCAACTTAGAAACAGCTCCGACTCGGTCGGAATCGGCTCTATACCCTCCATCATGGGCATATCGAAGAACCCGCCCGCGACCGCGATGCCACCCGCAGCACCCGTACCCTCAGTCGCCCCGCCGCCGCCGCTTCCACTCCCGCTGCCGCCATCTTCGTCGCCGTTGCTGTCGGTTGCGGCGGGGGGTTGGTAGTTGAGGACTTCGTCGAGGACGAGGGCGAGCATTTTGTTGAGCTCGCTGCAGAGCTTGTGGTTGCCGTCGCCGGGGAGGACGAGGCATTCGAGGCAGGAGATAAGGACCGAGAGGTTGCGGATCAGGTCGGCGCGCGAGATTGTGCTCGGGAGGGGCTGGTTCTCGAGGGTGCAGCGGCGGAGCTCTAGGGCGAGCACGCCGGCGCCCGGCAGGCAGTAGAAGAGGATGATGGTCGGGAAGTGGCGTTGCACGTTGTACATTTGGTTTCGGAGCTTGTTGAAGACGAGGACGGTGGAGAGGAGTTTCATGGAGATTTCGAGGAGCGCGGGGACGGCGGTTTGTGTCTGGCGGCGGAGGATGCGCTGGATTTGAAAGTCCATGTGCAGGTATTCGAGATAGGCAGAGATCATTCGCAATGCGATGCCGGGTCCCAGGGTGGACCAGGCGACGTCTTCGTCGTAAAGGTCGTAGCGAAGGTGCGTGGGGAGTGACTCCCAAGTTTGGCGGCAATTTTCGGATATTGCCTGTAGGTTCTGCACCACACTCCCGTCTTTTTCTCCTGCAAGAGATTGCTCTAGAAACTGCTCTTTATACACGGAGAGCTGACAGCGTAGGCGAATGAAAGAGGCTGACCAGATTTTGCCTTCGGTATTCCAACCATGGTTATCCAGTCGAGCCAATGCTGCGTTCAGAATCTCAGGGTCGTCGGTCGCGATAATGTTATCATCAATGTCGAGTGGCTGCTTGCGATCGCTATATCTCCAAGCCATCATAGGGGGACGCCCAAAAAACGTTGCAAGGGTTTTATCGCTCCTATATGCGGCGCCATATATTCTCCTTCGAGACTCTTGCAGGAAGAAGGGTTCTTCGAACGACTCTTCGCAGTGGATGCCCTCGGCGTAGAGTGCCGAGATGCAGTCGCCCATGCGACGCCAAACGCCATGGTCTTGTCTGTTAGCCGGGAAATCGCCGCCGTATGGATTTGGAGATACATACAGTTGTCTCCATAAAAATTGCTCGTCACGAGCATATTGGTATAAATGAGCCACACCATGACATCGTTGACAGCGCCATGCACCTGACAAAGGCTAATGCAATCGTTGCTCGCATGAATCATGTCCTCAATGAAATTGTCCTTGTCCATCTTCCTCCCAGTTTCCAGGGTGAAGATGGGGTCATCCGGAGAGGTGAATTGCGCATTGGATCCAGCTACGATTAGAATGAGTCCCAAGGTCTCCCATCGCAAATTCTGCCCTGTAAAGAGCGTGTGAAACTGAGACGGCATCATGTTAGGAGGCACTTTGAGCGGTCGGGTAGTGTTCTTTGTGATCTCAGCGTAGGCTGGGTATGGATCGCTGGTGCCCAAGAGCTGCTCCAAATCTATCCGCAGCTGGGGGAGAGCAGACATTACGAGGGGCCCGACCAACGACGATGCCTTGTTAATTTCAAAATACATCTTGATGGACTTCTCGAAGAAGGAAAAGGGGGCAAGCTTGGACACAATCGAGGTGCCTATTCCTATCTGGCAATGCCTGCTACCAGTCACCTTGTTGGACATGGCGGACGGCGTGACGCTCAGCCGCTCTGGAGGCTGCTCGTGTATCGAGTCTGGGAGCGGACGCTCCTCGGCGAAGACACTAGCATAGCTCGTCGAACCCAAGAAAAAGCTCTTGGTCGCGTCGGAAGCAGTCTGGGTCGTGGTCCTAGTGGCAGACTCTGGTGGGGTTGGCCACACATTGGCAGTGTTCAGGGGGCCAATTTCATTCCGAAGCGTGGTTGGGCTGAGGGTGAGAGGCGTGAGTCTCCCGTGATCTCGCGAATCACGCTTCTCGGAATACCTAGGCTTGACTACGCGACGACGAGGCTCAGGCTGTTTCCGGGGCGTGCCTGGGGGTTTAGTCATGGGCGCGGGATGATAAAAGCACTGTGCAAGGGCGTCAGCGTCGCAAGATTGGAATTGAGTTGCGGGGTTTTGCTGACTTGGTCTGTGATTCCACGCGTCTGGCATTTCGAACATGTGGGAGTCGTGTGGTCACACCGAATCTTGGAGATCCTGCATGGCTCGCACGATCTACACAGTGGTAAGCTTTGAGGCGACGCGCTTCGGACTGGACCAACCTTGGCTTCCCGTTCCTACGGAGCATTTTGAGCACTTCTCCAGGCTCTCCCACGAGGTGGATGCAGTGAAATGAGTGACCTCACAGCAAAACATGCTGATTATGACCGGAGTGCTGCTCCAGCACTGCTAGTCACTCCGAGCACTGACGACGGTTGAGGCACCTTTTACTCCGGCTTTGTCACCCACGGCCATCTGTGGGCGCTGATTCGCTGACTCACTGGCTCTTGCCCGAAGAGGTTAGATTGCGGAGTGTTCGGAGTAATTCCCGGCCCCGGGTGCGTCTGGACTGCCTTCCACTCCGCCGCTTAAGCTCACCTCAGTATACAGCACTCTCCATCTGCTCTCTGCCCTCTGCCTTCTGTTGTGTTTGCATCTCGCTCTGACGCTTCTGTCCCATACCCTCGCTCTCTTCTCAGCTTCCCTTTGACTGCGGCCTGGCTGTCAGCAGTGGGCGGGCGAGCCCGAGCGGAAAGGTGAGGCGGCGCCCGGCTCTGGCGTCCAGCGAGGCAGAATCGAGAGTTGCGGTCAGCACATGGCCGTGGGTGAGCAGCTTCTCCTTTCCAGTGACGGGGAGCACCATGGCTTTTTTCGCGAGAAGGCAGACTGATGGCATCTGACACCAGATCACCGCCACCACCCACGGCTGGAACCGAGAGCGACCCGTCGGCTGGTTGACACTTCCCTTCTCGAGGGAAGCCCCACTGGCACGCTCACAATGCCATGGTTCCGGGGTGGCTACAGGGTAGTAATATCAAGGTATGTGCTGGCAATGCACCTGTCTGCCGCATCCTGTCCTGGGTGCGCATCTGGTCTGCAGATTGCCGAAGACTGCTCGTATGGGGAGGAAAAATGGGCTTCCCATGGGTGGGCGCCCAGCAAACGATTGGCTTGAGCTCCTCCAGCATGCCATCCCTCGTCGACTGGGACTGCGTTGTTCGTGCTTTTCCAAACCGGTCAATGCAGCAGAGCCTCAGCGACGACCATTTCCCGCCCGTTCTCCCTCTGCCCAGCGTCCGTCCGTCTGCTGATTCGCCGCGGGGTGGGACCGCTTTTGATGTGCACCCGCCCAAGGACTAGCGAGCGTGGCGCAGTGCATTTGGCCAACTTGTCCGCGGGCCTGAGGCATGCTCAGCCCATGCTGCTCTAGTCGTCGGCGCCGTCGCTGCTCCCTTCAGACGCACGAAAATGGGTTGCAAAAAAAAAATGCCCGCGCGAAGCGAAACCGGCACAAATTCTCCTCCCGTTCGTCTGCTCAGGGCATCGGCTCCCGCCTTTGTAGGTTTGGCCATCGCAGACGTTGCCGTGTTTGGTGTGACCCGGATGCCGTGCATTCCTGCTGCAGCTAGACGCCTAGGCCAATAGCTGCGCTTCCGGGGGCTTCTTTCACCGGTCGTCGCGGGGTTAGGATGCGCTGCCCTCATGAGCTGTGGAACTCGCAGCGCGCCAGTGTAAGCCGCTGTCCTTCAGCCGCGTGAGACTGTTCTTCTTCATCGCCCTCCCTCGACTCGAGCTGGCCGTTGCTCTCCTCTGGCTGGACCAGCCATCGCAGTTGTTTGCCATCGTCGCCCGCTTCTTCCACCGTGGGCCATTCCGGGGCGGATACACCTCGCCCTGCCTGCCCGCTTAGGCTCATCCTACTAGGGCCCGAGCGCAGGCCGTACCCTCCCGTAAGGCATTTTGCAAGGCGATTGATGCGCAGCGTCTGAGATTCCCAAAATCTGACCGAGCCGTTGTTCGGGTGCCCAGTTGCCCACCATGACTACGTACACTCCCCCGCAATACTTCTTCCAGGAACAGCAACCTCAGCTCTTCATGTCATCCGATACCCTGGGTTATGGGCAGTATGATCCTCAGCGCTCGAAAACGCCTACTTCCCTGATCAACCACACTGGTCTTTCGCCTGGTGGGCCCTCGCCAGGTCCGCTCAGCACGCCGCCGCCGCTTAGTCGCACCGATTCTCTACCTCCTGATCAACCCGAGCACATGCTTTACGATGATCAAGCTAATAGCTTGTCCAACTCCCCTACTTCAGTAAGGACGCCCGACAACGAGAACTTGGAAGACATGCTGGACAATGATTCGATGAGAAACTACTACCCCCAAAATCCCCATGTCGCCATGTCGACGCAGGCCACGCACAACCCCGTGCCAACCATGGCCCTGAACATGTTTCCCTCTTCCCAGGACGCGTTTCCAGACGAAGGTATGCTTTTGGTCTGCTCGGGGCTTTCAAGGTTAACATACTTTAGCCATCGACGATGCTGTCACTGCCAGTATCGCTTCAACCCAACTCTCATACCCACCGCACTATAATGTTCAGCTGCCAACCACACATAATATGCTGGCTGCACAGCCATTCAACACCTCCTATAGCCAGAACTATACGGCCCAACCGTCTCGTCAGGACCCGTGGACTGGCCAAGGACCGCCACGACAGGAGAGCATCCCGCGCTCCGGGCAAGTTCTCTTCGACCCTATGTCCGATCCGAGCATTGATCAGTACGCGCCATTTGGCAACGTAGACTCTTGGAGGATGAACAGCACAGATCCGAACGATCTCACATCGCCAAATGAGGCTATGGCACCTCCTCAGGATGGCTTCTATGACCTGTCAACTCAGAGTTATGGCCACAACCAATCGTCCACGTTCAGCCAAAACCAGGCTCCTCTCAACGCCATGACCTTGAGGCTCACGGTTCCCGCCACCAATTTCAATGGCCAAAACTACATGATCTATCAAGAACCTATGATGTTCTCCCCTGGAGCATTCTCGGCTCACATGCACCCACCTACATACTTTACTAGCTTGTCTCCCACAGAATCCCATGTACCATCGGCTTCTCCTGTCGCCTCTTCCATTGGTCAGTCTGCTGGACGCTCGCCTTACCAGGCGTCAGCACCAAGTCCAGGCGGCTCGGACGATTTGTCGTCTTCGTATCAAATTTCAGAACCGGGCGTTGTACTCGACCCCCAGCAGCACGAACATCATGCCCCTAGATTACAGGCTCCGCCCTCCCCAGTGACGTTCCAACCGTCTCCGACTTTGACAATTGCCGAAGTCACCTTCGACGCTTCACCCGAACCCGAGGCTCAACACCCTGTGCAGCCCACTCGCAGAAAACCCGGAAGCAATAAGTTGGGAAGACCAGGCGGAAGGACCCTAGGTACTCATTTGGATCCCAAGGTCGCAAAGTCTGCCCATGACATGCGAAAGATTGTCGCATGTTGGCACTGCGTGCTACAGAGGGACAAGGTAAGCATTTGGATTATATGTATGCTTTGGACATTTTGGAATTGACCCATCTCAGTGCGGGCCTGGTGATATTTGCGAACGATGCAACAAACGCTCAATGCGTCCCAACGCTGACTGCGGGCTCGGTTGTTCCCGAATCAAGCTGATCGAATTGTCGTCAGCATTCCTCCCTAGCCTGGTGATGCAAATCCACGAAGACAGTCATCTGACCCACTTTGTTAATCAGCATATTCAGCAGTGGACCAATGCCGAGTTGACGGTCTATCTTACATGCGGGCAGGATCACATGCCAAGGATTCCGGTCAAGGTGTACGAATTCATACCACGGGGAAATGAACTATTGGTGCAGATCCAATACGGAACAGATCCCGACACCCACGAAAGGATTTCTGTCGAGAAGGACAGCCCGGCCCTGGGTATGGTGCACATTAACCCCAATGAGGAGAGGGCCTATGACAGGTACATCAATGACATCGTCGATGGCCACCTCGATGCCTTTGGTGAGCTGTGCTGGATGGAGGACGACAATGACTTCCAGCAAAAGCTCTTCAAATTGATGACAAGAGTGAAGACAAAGAGTGAAGATGAGGTATGTTCTATTCAAACCAAGTCTGACTAAACAACCTGGATTATGATTGACCATTACCAGGCCAAGCTCCTACGTGAGGTCTTTCGCTTGCTGGTTGTGACCTTCATCATGGGCCACACCATGACCATTGCCGAGGAGAGCAAATACCAGACTCTCTCCAAAATGCATCAATTTACCAGCATGGACAGGTTCGCTTCAAACTTCATTTCTCCTCGTATGGCCAACCGCCAATTGAAGTACTTCTTCAACCGTCTCCATCGATCGATTATGGCGGCAGTGTTGAACAAACTTCAGCAGATCTTCAAATCGTCAAAGGGCTGTGATAAGTGGCTACCCGCATTTGTTGCCGTCGTCGGTATGTGCATGGCACACGAGGAACAGCAAAAGACTGTCCACGTGGTCATGTCGACGCGAGCCAAAGGGGAAGGGTTTGATCCAAGAGATGCCCAGGCCCAGGCCGACATTGCCTGCCGCGAGATTGACGTCCGCATGGGCTTCATTATTCAAATCTTCCGATGGAAGTACAACCGAAAGTGCAACCCTCTGCGCGATGCAGAGCATGAGTGGGATAAGGAGATAGGGTTTGGTGACGCCTCTTCGGTTGCTTTTGTACGCCAAGTTGCTCAGCTGGTCAAGGAGAACAGTACGTCTACAACCATTTTTGGCGTTGCAAATAACAGAAACTAACCCGTGTCACAGTCGACTTCATGCAAAAGAGGCGCTGCGTCAGCATTTCGCCTGCCAACCAGACCAAGTACACATCACGCCTCGTGTCTGAGTTCCTCCTCTCCTTTTGGCTTCCGCAGTGATGACATTCTTCTACATGAATTGCCTTCTCCTTTCGAGCTTGTTGTTTGATGGCCTTTCTCTCTTCCATTTTCGGGGCTTGTCTTTTCTTGCCCCTCATCTACCTAATGCATACGTATGATAACATGTATCCCTCCCAGACGACGGAAGTTCAAATGGCGCGTTTCAAGCGGTGGAGTTGGGAAAACTGGGAGACTATCACGGGGTTTGGGAGGGTTCACCGACGTTGTACACAGTTTCATTTTCCGTTGTCGCCCATCATCCTGGGTAGCAGCACATGCGCTTTGCACCTTTTTCTCCCTCCCTCTCTATCCTCTACGCATGGATGCCCGGCGGTGATGGCGGCGACAGCGGCCTAAGAAACGCACTTAACGACGCTTATGAAACGAGCAAAGACGCACGCGCGCCGCAACGCGCATATCCACGGCTCTTCTGAATTTCATCCGTCCTTCACAAGCACGCAAGCAAGTAAGCCAGCCTTTCAGCCGAAAACCCTCAAAACCATTAAACCTTCTTTTTCTTATACCCGCCACCATTTTTCTTTATCTTCCGATTGTTTTTTTTATACTTTTAGGACGATTGTGTTATTTCTAGAGGTTCCAAAATGGTGGCTATGCATTTTGGCCATGAGAATGCGCTTTTACGGTAGCTAGGTAGCAAAACAAAACAATCAAATACATGGTTTGTTCTTTACGTCTACCTCTACGGCGGGTGCCAGGTCCGGCCAGAATGAATGAGAAGCAAAATGGGGAGAATTTCCACTTTCACCACGCCGCTATGTTGTTCCATAAGCCTCCCTCCCCCTACCCAAAAATAGAAAATCTGGGATGTGCGTCGCGCGTTGGGCCGGCTTTGCTTGCTTGTGTACCTACCTACTTGCTTGCCTGCTTGCTCGCAGTCCAGCTCCCTCCCTCCCCATGGCGTCATTTGCACATGCGGCCTGGTCTGCTTACGCGCCGAGTGATCCCGTGCTCAAAGATTCGGTCTCTCTCTCTCTCTTTTTTTTTTTTTTTTACCTCTGCTCGTCTGCTTTCCTGCCTGCCTGTCTGCCCTCCCTCGCCCGCTGTATGTCTGGCGTGCGCCGAGCCCAACCGGTGAATATGGGTCGCGACTCGCTGGCTGGTGGGCTGGCGGGCTGGCGGGCTGGCGGTAGCGCGCCGCCGCAGCAACAGCAGCGGCAGTGGTAGCGGTAACGGAAGCGGTAGCGGCACATCCCCCGAATTTTAGGTTAGTCTCCCTTTTTTTTTTATTCCCTGCGGTATATTTGGGCAGGGGTTGGTGGGAAAGGCTGACTAGGGGGTTGAGGTTTGTGCTTGGTCAAGGGGGTGCTGGGTGCTGGGAGGTACGAGTTTCTGTGTTCTGGACAGATGGATGGATGGACTGGGGGGTGAGAGTTTAGTGGGGATTGTGTAATGGGTTGATGGGTTGATGGGGCACGATGTGAGGTTGCGGGTTCAGTTAGGCGGGAGTTTGGGGAGCCGCTGCTGCTTGTTGGTGTTGATGGCCGAGCATTCTTCCGCTATAGTATGGTTAGAGGGGAGTATGTAGTAGATCATTTTCAAGAGTGTGGCTCTAGATGATTTTATTCCACCTGTTGTTCTAGCTGTTCACTTGAACATGTGTATTCAGACTCTTGAGTAACCGCTCGCCTCGGGCCAGTTGGGTACGGCTGGGAATACGAGTATGAACACCGCTCTCCCTCTCTCTCTGACATACACAAAACCTTACTATTCCATCTCCACCCATGGATTCTGCCTAGGCCTCCAGAATATACCTCGTAAGTATCCAGCCCTCAGCTGGCTACCGATCTTCGCTCTCTCCGCATCATTTCCCTCCGCAGGCGTACATATATCAGCAACCCCGCAAACCGGTCAGTCGATTGCGGAAACTCTTCTCTCCCAACACGCATTGGCAAGGCGCATGGAGTAGTACGCTACCAGTCATCCCCGACCGTCGTACAAAGCGTCAGGCTTCTTCCTCCAATTCCCCGTTGCTTCGATCGCTCGGTGGTCGTTCGATCCAACCCCGTCTGTCCCTCCATGATCCCCGACTCCTCACTCCATCTCGGCCACTCCGAACCGGAAGGCCATTCTGGCGGTGGGAACATGAGCAGTCGTCATAAGGCTTAGACAGCGAGCGAGTAAGCAAGTCAACAGGCAAGGCAAGCCAGCAATCCCATCTCCCCTACACCCAACTCACTCCTCCTCTTCCTCCACCTCAAACCCCACCCTCACCCACAAACTACACCCCCTACATCCGACCAAAACCTCCTTCTCGCCCACCCCTTCCGCTTCCTCGAGCTCCCCCTCTCTGATCCTAAACCCCCCCTCATCCCCACACCGACACGCGCGCGTCCACTCCAACCCCCCATCCGCGCCGCCCTCCTCGCCCTCGACGAAATCGCTGAGATCCAAGAGCTCTAGTCCCAGCACAAAGTCGGTCCCCGTCTTGCCATCCGCCGCCGCCGCCTTGCCGCCGCCGCCGGAACCGCCAAACGCCTCCGAAACGCCTACTTCGCCGTCGCCATACCGCAGCACGCCCTCGTCAAAGTGCCGCTTGAGGAACGCGTCGAAGGCGCGCTTCGAGGACGCGTCCCCGAGGACCGTGTACGCCTCCTTGACGTCGTCGATTGTGTACGCGTACGGCGCGGTCGCGGTCGCCGTTCGGGAGTCGAGACGCGGTTTGGCGGCAGCAGCGCCGGTCTGGTTCGAGGCCTTGTCTGGATGCGCGGCTAGGAGCGCTCTTCTGTACGCTGCCTTGACGTCTGCTTGCGAGGCGGCGGTGTTTTGCTGTGCGGGCTTTCCGACGGGGAGGGGGAGGCCGAGGACGTGGTAGTGGTTTTTTGTGTAGGGCGCCATGGTGTGGTCTGTGACTGACTGATTGATGCGTCTTGCCTTCCTTGATGTCCTATCCTGCCCTACTCTTCTCTTCGCCTTTTTTCCTCTCGATTATCCTCACAGTCGTTGTATACCCCACACACACACACCCCCCAAACTTCTCCCTCACCAACCCAGCGTACAAATTCCTCGCTCGCAACCTTCGTTGGACGGGAAACACAACCGTGTATGGTCTCCCGCCTCGGATCCTACCCGAGATCCAAAAAGCAAAAAAACCGTATCTCAAGACCTAGGTTCCCGCGTGCAAACGGGGGGCGCTCGGTCCTTGGATTTTGGTTGCGTGCGTGTGCGCTACGGTACGATGCGGTACGATGCGTTGCGGCCGTCGACGATCGGTCCCTCACGGCGCGTGTAATGGCGGAATGTTCCTCTGTGGCGGGGGGTCCTCTGATAAGCCAGTTGCTCAACCACTGACAGGCTGACACATTTGGAGCAAAACGATAAATGAGGAAACCAACTTACCATGGCCATGTCAACATTTCCATGTTTTCTTCGCATCCAAATGCCGCGCGCCGAGGTATTGTAGAATTAGAATAAAAAAAGAAGGTCGTTGGTGGCGGGGTCAACTCGGCCCATCTTCTCGCGTAGCGGGGCTCATCGATGTCGCGCCCCCTCCCCTCCCAAGAGCCACCTCGCCCTTGCACATGCCAGAGAAAGGTCTGGCCATGTCTGGCCACGTCTCCCACGATGGCGGTTCGGCTTTCATGCATATGAGACTATTTTGTGTGGGTCACGAAATCACGGGATCATAAAAAGAGAGCCAAATATCTTGAAATGAGAAGTTCCCTTGTGCCTATCTAAGAGCGCAGTAACATGGTGTGCTTGACATTAGGCCCATCATCGGAGCGCTTCCGAAGCCGCCCCGCGAAGGCTTGGGGGATGATGGCCTGCCTCGCAAAGATGTAGCGGTAAGAGATCCCACACTTCCATCCGGTCCGCCAGAGGGGTAGAGTGTTCATCTGATATGGTGCAAAAAAGAAAACAGTGGGGAAATTGGGGGATCGCATGGAGGAAACCTCATGCACGCCCTCCACTCGACGACCAGGCAACACATGTGCTCCGATAAAGACAATGAGTATGCCAGTACTGTAGAGTGAGACAGGCAGTCCCGCGAGGGGCTACGTGCTGGGTGGGGGACAGTGCGGGTTGGTGGGAGAGAGAGAAAAGGGAAACACATGAGTCGTGGGGAATTGGGGATCCGAGCCGCTCGCTGCCAAAGCCAATTTTCGAAATCACAGGACACACAACTCCATGAGACGCTCGCTGCCAATACAACCTCCTTGGTCTATTCAGGAATAGAAGCTGGCGGCCGAGGAAACACATGGTCGACAAAGAGAGATGTCTAGGACTGCTGGGCAGGCGGCTGCTCGTCGGCCGTGGGCTCCGCGGGCTTATCGGCCTCAGCAGGCTTGTCCTCCTTTGCGGCAGCCTCACCGGCGGGCTCGGCGTCGTTGCCGTCTGATGACGTCCAGAGGGTCAGGTTGTCACGGAGGAGCTGCATGATGAGGGTGCTGTCGCGGTACGACTCCTCGGAGAGGGAGTCGAGCTCGGCGATGGCATCGTCGAAGGCCTGCTTGGCGAGGTGGCAAGCACGGTCGGGCGAGTTGAGGATCTCGTAGTAGAAGACCGAGAAGTTCAGGGCGAGGCCGAGACGGATGGGGTGGGTGGGAGTGAGCTCCGTCTGGGCAACGTCCGTGGCAGTCTGCAGCGGCGTGGTTAGTCGTCTTTGTTCGTGGGCAGAGAGGAAGAGGGCCGCCGTGATTGCGTCATACCTTGTAAGCCTCGTGCGCGGCCGTCGCAGCGACCTTGCGCTTCTCGCCAGAGGCAAACTCGGCGAGATAACGGTGGTAGTCACCCTTCCTGCAGAGCGGAGTTAGATTAGCTTTTGTCCGAAGCCGCGAGGGCTGGTGGGGGGCGCTGGGGAGGGGAGGCAGAACGCACATCTTGTGGTAGAAGACCTTGGACTCGCCCGACTCGGCCTTGGGGATGAGGGACTCGTCGAGGACGTCAAGGACATCCTGGCAGACCTTCTCGAGCTCGGTCTCAATCTTCTGGCGGTAGTCACGGATGGTGGTGACGTGCTTGTCGGAGCCCTTGGATTCCTCCTTCTGCTCGATTGAGGAGATGATGCGCCATGAAGCGCGGCGCGTGCCGACAACGTTCTTGTAGGCGACGGACAGGAGGTTGCGCTCGTCAACGGTCAATTCGCCGCCGATCTGGAGAGAGTCAATACAGCAGGTCCGGCGGGGCCGTTGGCGTGGCCGCGGCTTGCGTGGGCTGGCCGGGGCTTGGTGGGCGGTGGCATACCTTAGCAACTTCCTGCACAACAGTCAGCTCGTGAGTCCGGAGGGGTCAGGGGTGCGGCGGGATTGACTGACCTTCATGTACGTGACCATCTCTGCAGGCACAGTCGGTTAGCACAGGCGCATCGGGGGAGGCAGCGGGCAGGCAACAGAGGGGGTGGACGTAGGAGTCGGGACGGCGGGCACTCACCATCGTAGCGCTCAGCCTGCTCGCACAGCCGGGCGAGGAAAGTCTTGCTGCGAGGGAGTCAATGGGGATGGGCCATGGGCGGCTCGTCGGGGAGCGGGCGTACCTCTCACGCTGTGTGGACAGTCGGGTTAGCATCTGTTGACGTTTATCGTGCTGGGCATCTGGCGGGCGCCAGAGGGGCATGCCACCACGTCCCAGGTCGGGGCGGGGGGCGGCGCAGATAAAGGGAGAGACGTACTTCATTTGCCATTTTGATGGTGGGTAGAGTTGGGAGGGGTGCGAGGTGCAGGAAGTGGAGTGGGAGGGGGGCTTGGGTCGCGGGTTTGGGTGGTGTTGAGGGAAGCAGAGCGGTGGGTCGTGGGAGGAGTGTTCGACTGTTTTGCTCCTGCCTGGGCTTTTAGTTAGGAAGAAGCGAGCCTTCACTGCGAGTGCCAGTGCGAGCCCGTGAGCAGCGCGCCCACAGCCCACAGCCCACAGCCCGCAGCCCGCAGCCCGCACGCCCGCCCCCCCGAGCGCCAGCCAGCACGCCAGCACACACGCAGCGCAGAGCCCGCCCGTCCACACCACCACCACCACCACCATGCCCGCTGAGCCTGCTGAGCCCGCAGAGCCCGCCCCCAGCTACCCGCCCGCCTGTAGTCTATCTCGACCTCCGTTGCCGCCGCGCACCCTCTGCCAGGCCTGGCCAGCCGCCAGCCCGTCGCCCACGCCCACTGCCCACGCGGCCTTGGCATCAACAACGCCCTGAGCCCTGCCGGGAGCCCTGCCTGGAGCCCTGCCTGGAGCCCTGGAGCCCTGGGGGCACGGAGCCCGGCCGCACGTGAGCCCTCTAGTCCTGCCTCCTCTAACCCGCCCGAGCCTGGCCTCTGGTGCGGTGCCCAGCAGACGCGGCCTCTGTGCTGCCTCTGCCCGTCTCCCCATCCGCCTCACCACCCACCGTGTGCGGCCTGCATGGCGACGGCCGTTTGCCGCCGTGGCCGTGGCCTGGCCTTGTCACTTCGACAACCTGTCACACCAGTCACGCATCCCATCCAGCCCAGCGGCCGCCAGCGCTTTTTCCTTGGGGGAGGGGGGGGCCAACGAGCCAACTACTGCCAATCACGGCACCCTAGAAACAGCTAGAAAAACTTGGAATAGCTCCCCCCACCCCAGCAACCCAGCTGCCCACCAGCCCGTCGCCGGAGAGCCTCTGCGCCCGCCGCTGTGATTCGCGTCGCTCCAGCCCTGCACCAGCGCCCGTCCAAAATGCCTCTGCAGCCAGCCCTCTGCTTGTTTACGACGTGTGTTTCAGGCCCGCTGCCCATCAAACTCGACCCAGCCAGTGCCCGCCGCCTCGGCCGCCCGGCCAGGGCGCGTGGCCGCGGCCACTCATTGCATCATCCGAGGGGCACTTGCGACCTCCTTCAATATCACCGCGCCTCTGATGCATTTGCCCAAGGCTTAAGGCTGACATAAGGCCAGGGGCCGCCCAGCTATAGTCTACTATAGCCGAAATACACAATTTCACCACCTTCCATCTCGTCGAGCCCGTGCCCGTGCCCGTGTCGCTGCCTCCTGCTCTCGAACCATCGCTGCCGTGCCCCGGGCCCCAGGGCTGTGCGGCTGCTGTAGCACCGCAACGTTATGCAGCCAGTCTCCGGCAGTAATGAATCTTGCGATCGACATATGCCCACAATTGTTCCTCCCAGCCCGTCCCGCCCAGCCCGGATCGTCGTACCAATACATATCCTACTGTGCACCCAAGGTCCTCGCCTTCGAAATGTGCTCCCGTTGCGCCAGTTGCTTCACATTAGCAACCGCCAAACACCGAGCATGAGCGCCGCCGTGCCCGTGCAAACGCCCCTGCCCTCGAGTTAGCCCTCTTGTCTCGTCGTGTCCCTTGCCATACGTACATGAGCCATTGCAGCGTCGAGAACTTGACCGCCTCCAGCCTTTCCTTGAGCTGCGCGCTCTCCTGCTCGATTCGTGTCTCCGTCTCCTTGATCTTGAGTTCCTGCACGTTGGCCTCCTCCCGGATGCGCCCCTTTTCCAGGTTGAGGTCTAGCCGGACAGAGGCCTGCGTGCGCTGAATCTCGTCCCGTAACCGCGAGTTGAGCTTGGCCAGTTCGTTCGTCAGCCGCTCGTGGGACGCACGTGTGAGGGAGGACTCTGTCGAATCGGCCGTCATGAGCTCCGAGCGCAGCTTCGCAAAGTCGACCTTTTGCGTGTATGTTGCCTTCTCCTGGTCTTCGCGGAGGACCATTGTCCGCGTGAGGTTCTGGATGCTGCCATGGGGGTTAAGATGCTTCGTTCCCAATATCCCCATGTACCCTTTTGAGGAGGCAAAACATACCTCTCTTCGATGACGTCGCTGAGTACCCTCATCATGGCCTCGGCTTGCTCCTCGGTGAACCCCTCACCCTTCAATCTCTGCACAAACTTGAGCGTGTCGAAGTGGTGATCCTTTGCCCGGACGCCCGTCGCGCTGAAGTTGCGACGGAACTCCGAGGCCGCTCGGTAGCCCTCAGCGTATTGAGCGTTCCGGTGCCATTGGCGAACTGAACCAGATTGGAATGAAGGTATAAGCTGCGAGGGCGAGGGCGAGGAGTTCCGAGGAACTGTCCGAGAGGACCGGTACCGCCGTGCTTCTAGAGCGCCTCCGAGGGCGGTAGGTCTGAAGGCTTTGCAACTCCACGTGAGCTGAGGTAGGAGGAAGCGCGGGATCGTTGTCGCTTGCATTGGAGCGGCCGCCATTGCTGTTCTGTCGTGCTTGCTGCTGTTGCGCTCTCGTGCGGTTTAAGGCGGGATGGTGGTATATGCGCAGAGCGCCTGGATTCCTTGCCCGGTTGCTCTGACTAAGCGACCATTTTCGCCGTTGCCCGATCCGGTTATAACTTCCATTGCAAAAGCTTTCCCCGGGGCCCGCTCACTGTGAGATGCTTCATTAATATTGATTTTCGAGGCAATCGGGTTCTTCAATAGGAAATTCGATACGTAGCAAATTGATATCTAGGCTAATCCGGAAACGTTCCAAAGCCGCCGCCGAGCTCCAACAAGCACAAACAAAAAACCATGTCCCGCGTGCTATGCATTGAGAAATAAAACATAGAACGACTGCGCAGCGCCAATGCCTAGTAACAGAATTACATCATCTATCGCCCGTACTCCAAGCTTGGCACAACTACTGGTCCATACTTCATTGGTGCGCTGTATGGACCGTCATTCTGTACCATGAAGTCGACGGCAAGGCTCAGCTTGCCACTTCCAGCCGCATCCGGTGGGCTGAAAGTCGTTGGCACGATCTGGGGGTCGTATATCACGCACGCAATGTAATTACGCCTCGCCATCAGCCTCTTGTACTCGCGCGGCGCTCCGTTGACGTCCTGAGTGAAGATCTCCATCATGTCTTCCTTGGTGTCGGAGGGCATGTGGTTGCTGCGATGGCCGTTTGCAGGTACGTACAATGCTCGGTTGTTGTGGAGCAGCCGAAGGACATAGCTGCTGGGGGGAGCGTTCACGACGGACGAAGATATCATTTGATACATCGTCTTGTGATCCTGTGGTTTGGAGGGATCGTGAACCATGCCAGCACCGCAAACATCAACGCCACCGGAGAAGAAAGTCATGCGAAGCGACTTGTTGTGGGCAATTCCTTGAAGAGTACGGATAAGATATGTTCGTTCAAGATCCTGTGAATGTCAGTGAAATGAATTTAGAGTCTCCGGAATGGACTAACCTTTGAGTCGTGCGTCCATTGATCTCTCAGTTCATCCATGATATCTATTTCGCCAAAGGGGCTGAGAACACCGCTCATCAGACCCGATTTGCCAATGGCTTTCTTCACCGAGTTGAACCCATCACCCACAACAGACTTGGCACCGACGACGCCTGCAACAGAGCTGGTGACCTTTCCAAGCATGTTGAAGGTGCCAGTTACGGCCTTTTTGCCGGTGGCAAGAGAGTGGGTGAGATGCTCAACCGACTCCAGTCTGGGGTAGATGATGGGCGTAGGTATCATCCAGATACAGTGCTGGACCATTGGTGGTAAAGTTGCCACTTTGGGGAAGATGCCCTGGTATGTCGGGCCAGCCATCACTTGATGAGGATTACGCTCAGAGCGACAGTCAGGGCCTACCACAACAACAGCAGGCCCCAGATATTTGATGAAGTGCCAGCCAGTTCCAGTGATGGTAAAGAGGTCGATTTCGTTGCTGACATTCCGGAGAATCTCCAGTGTTGTGTGATGCTGGAACAAAAGGTACATCTCGATACCGATGCGGCCAATGTTCTTGAACATATTGGAGAACTGCATGTATTCAGGGTATGAACCAAATCCATCAAAACTGAACGTTTATTAGTACAGTCTTATCGCATTAGAGGAAGGGATCACTTACATGTCATGATCATCTAAAGTCAAGACGTGGGGTATCTGCGCAAAAGCTTCCCTGAGATGCGGCTGATCGAAATGGCTAGTGTAGTAGTGGAAATAGGCATGGCAGACCTCTTCCTCATGCTTGGCAGTCCAAGGTGCATTCTTACGGTTTTCCTTGCCACTTGTAGCAGTCCACTGCTTCAGCAGCGGGATCTCTTTCCACATGCGATCTGCGTAAATTTGACCGCCCAACCCCAGCTGAACATGGAACCCACCACATTCAGCGTTCTTTTGCAGGATGTCCTTCCACATGAACCCGACACCACCGAGCTTTCCACGCTCGTTGGTGTTGACATTGAGCGCAAAGTCATTGCCAGAGTGGGCAATGAATCGCCAGCTCGTCTCATGTCGTCCTGCAACCAAGAACTCGAAACGAGTGCAGCCTAGGTGCGAAGTGATTGCATAAGTCCACTTGGCCGCATGGTCTTCCATTTTGAGGTCAATGTCGTAACGATAGAACATCCAAGTCTGGTGTGTATAGATTGGGTTTGGCTGGAGTTGACGCGGGTTAGGCGAAAGGTCTGCACTCTGATGAATGTGGATAGTTGGAGGGTGGGGGGTGTTTGTGATGAGCAGAATCGAGCCCAACCACAAACCTCTCTCTATATCCATGTTTGTGTACCTTAGATACGGTCCGAAATACACGCTATTTGTAGGGTTGATCTTGTACTGGTCGACTCCGTGTTGTGGAAGTGGTGCACCGAAGCCTGGCGCAGTGGGAGTTGCCATGGAAGACATACCCATCATATCACCAGAGTATGATGCGGTCTGCGGGGCAAATCCGGGAGAAGCCAATGGAGTTTTGCCAAATCCGGGCGAACTCAATGGATTGGCATATGAACTGGTAGGAGACAAAGGCTGCTCGTTCAAATTCAACGGAGTGGGTCCCTTGGGGAATTCCCATTGCGTGGATTGCGTGGGCAAATGGATATAGTAGTACTGGCCTGAGTTGGGGTCAAGGTGTGCGATCCAACCCTCAGGTAGTGGCGGAGGAGAAGCTGGTCCCGGGCCTGGACCTGGGGCGGGGCTCGGTGTCGTAGCATGCTGCTTAACGGGCTGCTGAGCCTGCTGGGGCTGGGGTTGCTGGGGTTGCTGTTGCTGTTGAGGCTGCTGCGGCTGCTGTGGTTGCTGTGGTTGCGGAAACTGGTTTGCAGTGGGTGTTGGCGCAACTACACCTCCAGCAGGCTGATGGGAGGAACTAGCTTGTTGGGGCCGCACATCATTTGCAAAAGCTGGATGTTGCTGCATATTAGGGTCGCTCATGACACCAGGCTGAGGAGGAGATGACATGGTCTGACGCTTGTCATTCGGGAAGTTTTGCCCTGCTGCCCCTGCAGGAGGATGTGTGATACTTGAGTAGGCTGGAGGGGGCTCTTCGTTCAAATTCAAGCGTCCCATATCAGGAGTTAGTGGGTGGCCAGCAGCTGCACCCCCAGGCGGTGGAGATGTGGCATTTGAGGGAGCTTGAGGAAGTGGGCCCTGCGGGGGAGCCTGCGGAGGACTTCCTGACGAATTGACTTGATTCATGCCTTGATAAATAGCAGGAGGGCCATGCGGGTTACTACCAGGCTGTTCTGTAGGAGTCCACGGTCTCGGGGGATGTTGTTGGGTTGGTGCTGGCGAAGAAACTGCTGGCCTAGGTTGCTGATTTGCATACACTTGGTTTCTCTGGGCAGCTGCAGCATTCTGCAGGTTCTGCGCTTGCAGATTGGTCAACGTGGAAGATCCCGCAATTCCTGCAGCAGCAAAACGCGCCTCAATGCCGCCACCCGGAGGTGGAACTATGGGAGTTTCCGGCGGAGGTGGAGAGCCTCGTTGCGCGCGCGTTGTAGAGGTCGAAGCCGTTGAACTCAGGCGATTAACTCCTGCATGATTGGGTATTTTCAACGCGGCCTGGTCCGAAGATTGCGGCTGGCTTGAACTTGGTGGAGGCCAGTATTGCTGGTGGTACTCAGGGAACGGATTGGGGTCTGCACTGCCCTTCCTCTGCGGAGCGCGCTGGAACAGGCCCTCCTTGTCGGGAGTCTCTGGTCCAGGAGAGTCTGGCAGGGGCTTTGGAGCAGTTCCCCTTCTCTCTGCCAACCTGGAGGGTTGTACTGCTCCATCCGAGGACCTTCCAGACAACCCATATCCAAACACTGTCGGTCGATTTGGGTCATTTGCGTCGAAGCGAGCGCGTCCGCTCGGCGAACTTGGACTCGGCCCGGTCGCATTCGAGCCTCTCCTCCTCCCCTCTGCTTCTGGGGGAGTGGCATTTCGCCCGGCGCGTTCTCGTTCGCTGAGGGGCGTGTATCTTCCCTGGCCCAGAACTGGCTGCTGCGACTGCGAGTTCGAGGGCCGATCGTCAGGATACGGCAGGGGCGCATTGGGAGGGCTGGTAGGCGGCGCCGGGAATGATGGCATCGGTGGTGGACGCGAGAAGACGGGATGGTTCGAGCTGCCCGCCGAGTCAGTCCTCGGGGGAGGGCTCTTCGAGGCGGACTCCCTCTTCTGTATCCTCAGGGGCCCGATGGTGGGCGTGTCTGGTGTGTCTGTAGGGCGCAGGAAGAGCTCCTCCTCCGGTCGACCCTGCTTGCGACCGTCCATGGCGGCTCGAGGATTAGAGAATGTACGAAGTAGGGTTAGAGCAACTGGATCGCCGGCGATGACAAGCGTCGACTTATTTTTGGCGAAGGTTGCAGGTCAAACTGGCGGATGCGAAGCGGGCGTGGGCAAGGAGGTGGGCTACTCGCGGGGTAGATCAATTATGACGCCGGCTGACCTGACACGGGGGTGGAGAGCAGGTTGCAGCAGCGGCAGCAAGGCAGTGGAGGAGCTGCACGGCGTCCAAGTGACCGGTCAGTCTATATGTAGGCCGCTGCGCTGGAAGACGGCAAATGCCAAACGTGCCAGTCCTGCTTCCGTCCGAGGCGAAGCTGATGACTTACGTAGCCTTCTCCCATCTCGCTCCTGCAAGTCCTCGAGTATTGGGCTCCTGCGGGTCTGCAGGACAAGACCACGCTGCCCTGCCCTCGACGCGCCCGCGCTTCGCAGCCTGGGCCCTCTGATTGGTACGGTGCGCCATATAAGCGCTCAGAGGCCGAATCGACGGCCACCAGTCACACTTGGCGGCGCATGGCCGCCCTTGCCGTCGCCATGCCTGGGTGGGCTCTTCACCTCGCTTTCATCTCATGTGGCTCTGGATACAGATGGGTCCTCGAGCAGCCCTGTCGGAAGCGTGCAGTGGTCGAGCCCCTGCAAAATCCGCCGCCGCACTGTTCACGCGCGGCCCGACGGGCGATGCGCAGGTCCCCTGCCGCGTCTCACTCCCGCTGCCCACTTTCGTCCCAAGTCACTCCAACACCAGCCATGCGGCGCAAACACTTCGCGCTCTGGCTCCTCAAACAAGCGCGGGAGATCGGCTAGTCTGAGTCTTCAGTTCCCCTTGCCAAGGGCCTCACTTGGCCATCCAAATATCGCGCTAGTCACGACTTCAAAAATGCTTCCAGCAACCCAAGGCTGAACAGCCATTACCACATAGGCATGCGGATGCGCCATTCGGTCTCATTATCGCGAGACAGGGAACGCTAAAAGGTTCCCCAAGGGGTAAAGATGAAGCCACTGCGTGCGGCTGACCCCAGCCCTGGACACGAAGAGGGCCAGAACTCAACCTTCTTTGAACCCCTCGCATTCCCTTAAAGCTGTTTGTCCCTCTTGTCTTCTCTCTCTGTGTCCTCTGTCACTGTTAGATACCAAGTGGAGCGTCAACCGTGATCTCCTAGTCGATTCCGTTCTGTTTACTCACTCCAGCCACAAGTTTCAGCCCCCATCTGGTATAACACTACCCCTCCAGGGCTGCTCACTCAAGCAACGCTACAGGCTTGGGATACATTTTTGAGAATTCATTCAAGGTATTGAGAACGTCATAGTACGGATATCAAGTATAGACTTGGCTGGCTATACTGTTTCGCCTGAAATCTTGAAGTGAGTGGTGGGTGCCTATCATGTCCCTCCTCCAACAAGCCACACCTGTGGCTTCGTTCGATCCGAGTTCACCTGCCCCTCCGCCGTATACGACCGAGCCGCAACAGCTTCCTACACCTACGCCTCCACCTGTTCAGAATGGCCTTGGACAAGCACCTCAACCTCAGAATGGATTTTCTCAGATGCAATCTCCAACGCAACAAGCCCAATTCATACAATCTTCACAAGGACCTCTAACGCAACCGATGAGTCAACAGCCCCTAGTCGGACAACAGCCTGCACAATATGGCCAGAATATGGCAATTCAGCAGCAACATCAGGTTCAGCAGATTCTCCAAAATTTACCTCCAGAGAAACTCCAAATGATGCAGCAAGAGGCCCAGCAAATGATGGCAGCACAGCAGACAATGGCTTCTCAGCAACAGGTCATGCCTCAGCAACCGATGATACAACAGGCAATGCCAATCCATCAGGCACAGCCCCAAAAACCTCATTATACGACCACAGCACCTTCAGGTCTCTTTGGTCCAAAGCATTCATCTGGCGGGCATGGAAACCAAAATGGCCCCAAAGATCAAAAGCAGACTGGGAGTGTCCAGCGTTTTCTCGGTGATACCCTGTTCGGTCGTGTCGCACGTTCCTCGGTCCAAACAGCAACAACTGCACTCAAGATGCCCTCTTCACTCTCACCTTGGGGCGACAATAACCCTGTAACGTTACCGAATGTCCGCTACCGAGACGCTGTTTTATTCACCACGTTCGCTTTCGTCGGAGCACCCCTAGTAGAAGGTATCAGTGATGGGGTGACAGGTGCCTTTGGAGCTGACAGTTTCGTGGCTGAGATAGTCAATTCGGGAGCGGGGGCCATTGTTGGATGTACTGTCCTCAAATACGGTGTTTTCCAAATTGTGGAACAGGCTATCGACAAAGGGATACTTGAGCATATGCTACCAGAAGAAGAGAGGATGCTCCAGACAACCAACGTCAAGAGCTTGCAGGTTGGTGTCAAACATAAACTTATGGGTGTGGATGCGGATTTGCGTTTTACGGGCATATATCCCACAAGGAATAGCCAAGCATGCGAAAAGGGATGGTTCTGCCCATATCTCTTTGCAAGTGCGAGGACGCCACAAATCCCGAGAGCCAACGACTTTTCTATATGCCAATTTTATGGTCCCTTTCTATCAGGTACGCGACTTTCTGCACTTTCCTCTGTGAAGTATGCTAACAGAGAGGCAGGCGACTACGCTATGGCTCACAAACTTCTTTCCGAGTCTGTACACACGCTCAGTATGTGTGAGGCCAATCCACAAGTTGATATTGGCACCAATAGGATGGTGATTCTCTTCACCGGTATATCTCCATACCGTGCCAATATGTGGAGCACTTCTAGGCGCCCCGGCTGTGGCACTCTGATCTTCCATCTTCTCGACGGCTGCCCGGCCCTTGTTGTTCCGGTCACTAACCGAGCACCTATATGTGCATGGTCACCTTGGACGTTGTCTCAAATGCGCGCCGCACAATATGCGTTAAATCCTCAAAGCCCAGGGACAAGTGGCTACAACCCAGAGTGGCAACATGAGCAGATTTGCGAATGGTTGGACACTATTATTTCAACTCAGCATCTGAATCCAGCTATCGCGGACAAATATGTAGATGTTCTCGGACGAAGCGTGAGTCTGGTCATCAATGGGGCGTTAGCATTGGAAAAGTGCCAGCCGCTGCTCGGAAAACTAGATCCGGAGCGCGCAGGAATCGTGATGTTCAGATATTGAGCTAGAATAAATTCTCCGATTGAATTTTTCAAGAGATACTTCTGAAGATAAATTGATTTGATACGCCTATTTGATCGGAGCCTTCTATACTGCTCAAATTATAGTGATGTTCTGTAACAAACCTAGATCATCTCTGCCAAATGCTTTTGTCGCCTCCAACACTTCATTCGATTTTGTGATTGCCAAAAAGCCCCTGTTAATGTACGCCGTCCAATAACCGACTCTTTGATATGCCCCAGGGACTGTGTTCGAAGAACCTAATACAATACCTCTCAGCTCGGGGTAATTTGACAGACTGACCCCAAGCACAGCGAATGCTACTTTCGCACGACCAAATCCTACATCGCTTGACCTTGCGCAAAGATTATGAAGTGCCTCTATTCCAAGCTCTTTATGCATTTCAGCGCTCTCCTTGCACCTAGCCAATGTCGTCATCTTTCCTCCGGGCGTGTTGACTTCAATTGCCTCGGTGCAAGCGTCCAAGATTATGGATGGACGGCATGAGTAATCGGCAAAATTTAGACCTTCAACAGAGCCCGACTTCTCAGCCACACTCCACAGGGCATCTGCGTGGAATAGCGGGCATTTGATACAAATATTGGAGCCAGGCCTCAGAGCTCCAAAGCGGTCTTCGGGCGATGCCTTCATATGATGGGTGATTTCATCAATTAATCCCTGGAAGTCTTTATCGTAAACTAGGTCAGAGGTGTACAGTATTGGGCTGCTGACGCTGGCCCACGACCATGAGGGTGCAATATCCTCATAGACGAAGCCGCATTTGGATGCTTTCCAGAGTAGTCCGTTTGCAAGTTTCTCCTTCCATATTCCTGCAAGATAAGTGCCTCTGACTACGCTGTCGACGGCGGTTGCCAATCCAGAGAGAGCAGGGAAGCGGTCCGTCCATTTACTCAACTGAAGTACAGTATAGTACGGTATAACAGTCCCATGCCACCATCTATATGTTTCTTCTACTTTATCTTCGTGAGAAATGATATCGTAGAAATCTCTTGGTGTTGCTGGTGTCTTCGTGCGGAATTTGCTGGAATCATATCTTGTCGACGTCAGATATCGAGCTTCTTCGAGTGCTGATCCACATTCGCATCGATGATCTATTTTACACCTCCATACCATTTCATGCTTTTCGAACATAAGTAGTCTTCTTGCGAGCATCCTTTCCTGGAAACACCAACCGCGATCGACCAAGGGACCTGCTGTGGAGAAATGGTAATGAATATCTTCACGCATCTTGATTGGACGCTCGCCCCTAATGGACATTATAGTCTTGCTGAGATGCTCTCTTTCTTGTAGGAACCCTTTTGAAGAGTCCGATGCGGAAGAAGCAACAATAGTGACGACCGCATTGGAATAAACGTGACACATTTTGGCAGCCTCTTCTTTCCAGTCCGTTTTGTCATCTTGAATAATGCAGAGAGAGTCAATCCAGAGGTACTTTAGTTCCAATGCTCTTGTGACCAGAATGGCATCCCGAAAAGTTTTGGGTATCTCGCTCCAAGCAAGCGCTCGGGAACGAGAGACAAGCGTCTTGTGCGTCGTAGTATATGGTGGAGCTTTCCCCCAACAATGGCTCAATGCCGCATAAGAGCGCTCTTTGTGGTATTTTGGGGGGAAGCTACAGAGCTGAGGGGGTGTACTAGAGTCGCCTACGTGAATCATTCGTTTAGGAAACGTATTTGGTGCTATACCATCACTGGAGCAAGCATCGTGTGTCCGTATACAATGATTCAACCACAAGGAAGCTCGCTGGAGGCATTCGGAATCTCGTCCATGTTCCGCAATATCTGAACAAATACCGATCCAAGATAAGACGTCATAATCCCGAAGGGCTGTCTCGTTTCGTGAGAGCGTCAAACTTCTGGGTATCGAATGAACTTGAGGTTTTTGAAAATCAAGGGCATCGTCTGTATTAACCATTAATATATATCCTGGAATCTAGGTACCGTAACATGATAAGTTATTCCTTACCTCCTAGTGATCTATATATTTCATACACCAACCAGTCTCTATTTGTATTAGATCCGATGTAATCGCCCGCTACTCTGAGTGCCTTCCCTTCCTTCTGCTTCCAAAACCTGAAATTTAGTGGAACTCCTCTAAATTGAGCGAAGCCCCGAAGTACAAGCGAACAAAAGGCACACCCTCTAGTGGTACATTCGATCAACGTTTGCGGGCATATCTTGAAAAATTTTTGAGCGTCAAGAGAGTATTGGATTCGAGGAAAAACTGCGCATGAGTTCTCGGCAATGGATTTGACTACGTCGTATAGATCGGGCCTGTACGGCACATGAGATGACAGCGACTCCATCCTCCCAGCGGCCCGTGTTTAGCTACTTGTCAAATGCAAAACTCAAGAAACAAAAGTATTCGTGGAATAAGAAGCCAAGCAATACGCGGAAAGTATGCAATTTTGTGTATTTGCGAGCAGGAAGACAGCGGAAATCTGTCGTGTTCCTGCAGTCTTCTTCCCGAGTTTTGATGATCCCCCGGCCCGTTTCGCGAAGGATTCCTATGCAAAGAGCGGCACAGACCTAAGCGCCGAACACCCTGTCGTACCGAGCGCGAGGAAAACGATCCTGATTGCCTGATTACACAAAATGGGCAGCTACCAAGAAGCCTCCCATCCACTTTTTTTTATCAATCTGAGACGAACATGCGTTGTAAATGTGGGACGTCTCGATCGGGCAGACTTGGGCTAGTTGCACAGAAGCTTTCCTTAAACGCCATTCGGTGAGCCCATGCAATGCCCTGGATATCTGGTCAGATGATAAGACATTTTCCTTGTACATGTTCGTATTCGATATCAGAATGTCTTACTAGAGGATTTTCCTCAGCCGATCCTCCCATGAGCAGTCTCAAGGCATTTGCCTTGCAGATGAGACCTTGTCACTGTCTTACATAGCTCTACGATTGGACCTGGACTTTGTTTACGGTCTAAAAACGACCTGTAGTAAAATTACATCACTAGGTCTTAGTATTCCTTCTTATTGCCTAGGGGGATATATACGGTACAATTATATCATGATCACCAAAGACTGCTGCATTCTCTTCGTTACTCTTAGTGGATGTTTTTGTCGTTGCCTAATCCCTTAGGATTGCAACACTAGTATACTAAAAGAAAGAAAACGAGTAAGCTTATGCGGTCAAGGCTTGCATTTCGCCTCTTCTTCATGTTTCTTTTACGTTCAATCGATCTCCTCGACAATGCACAGAGAGCAAAATTCATCAAGAGTAATACTAGCCTACGTAATATTTGCAGAAATTGAGCATATTTGTACATACGACCATAGGACACAAAAAATAGAGCTTCCCGTCCGCTCAGCTGTACTCAAATTGTGTACCGGTGGACTAGTAGTCAGGTGGGTGACCACTGGCGAATCCCCGCTGTCGTATGTCTTTTTTTGCACCCGTCGGGTGATTTACAAGCTCAAAACGAGGCATGTCTGTCTCAATAACTACCAACATCTAGAGACGATCTATATAGCGTATAAATTATATCTAGGGTGAAGGGGCCCGATTTGGGTAATATTTTGTTTCCTTGTTTGTATATACCCCTCCCATATCCCTCAACTCTACAACAGCATACAGAGCCATCATCCTATATAATTCAAAAATTAAGAAACATTCTCTCGTGCCCCTTAAAGGCTCACATACACCTCATCTCCAAAAGCCTACCCTTGCATACATCTAGAAAAAAAAGAGAAGCTACCTACTAGGCACCCACCGCCCTCACCATCACACTAAAGCAACACCCCACAGTAAGCCACACCAACACAGCCACTCAGCCTTCCATCCTTCCCTCTCCACAGCCCTCCCCCCAAGCTCCTTCTCCACCCGCGCCATCCAAACAAACCCCTCGATTCAGCAAAACTCCACAATTCCCACCAAACCATTTCGTCATCCCGCGCAGTCTCGTCGCCCTTGCCAACACAACGTCCCGGACCCGCGCCCCGCGCCGCGGAACACTGCCTATACCGCACACCGGGGCTTCATCCTCGCTCTCCAGATGCGCTCTGCAGCCGCTCCCGTATACAGGGGCGAGGAAGGCTCGAGTCTCGTATCGCGGGCGCGCTATCAAACAGAGAGAGAGAGGTACAAGGCTGCTGAATACCGACCATCAGCTGCTAACAGTGTACTGGCATTCTTCCTAGCCCATCTGCTGGGTGTGTGTGTGTGTGTGTGTAGCCACTACACCATACCGCACCTCCGTGACCCATGACATCACCCGCCCTCCCCACTCCCCCATCCCATCCCATCCCATCCCATCCCATTCCAGGTCAAGAAGTTGGCTCGGCCCGACTCGCACCCACCCACCAGGACCCAACGTAGCTTAACCCAACCTCGCCACAGCCAGTGGTGTAGCACCGCGCCAGTCCATACCGTACGTATCCTACACATGTACCTAGCCCACTAGTTTTTTTTTCTGCCTATGAGGCTAACGAGGCCCAGGTCTGGGCGATCGAGAGGAATCGATCGGCAGGTCCAGGTAAGGTACAGTATAGGACAGCTGTCAGGTACAAGGGCGGTTAGTCAGCATCGCGAGCTGTATGGCTGTATGTATCAAAAGGGCCGCTGGGGGTTTAGCGGTATCAATCCGCGTACAGAGACATCTCGATGCACACACACACACAGGCGAGTCATTAAAAAAAGGCGAGACTCGTAGCGAGCGTAACAAGTTGGATTCTATAAGGTTCTATAACGGACGTTTTTTTTGGTAGTAGACGAGTTGCTGCTTTTTTTCATGTTGATATTACCACTTTCTGTCTCCCCCTCTCTTCATCATCTCTTCCCCAGTTGAATCATTGGTGCAACAGCCAACAGGAAAGCAGACGAGAGAGAGAGAGAGAGCTGCCAACGAATGACCAGTGCCCTCAGCAAAAAAAAGGAACTGAAATCACTTGCGACAAACGCACCACGGTACAAGTTGCCAGGCCGTCTACATGCCCATGAGAGCACTAGCTCCAGGCTCGCTGCAGACATAGACGACATCGTGGCTGTCGCTGAAGCCGTTGAAGCGAGTGGCAGAGCACTTTGTGTAGGCGCCCATGTCCTCAAAGTAGAGCCAGTCGCCCACGTCGAGGACCTCGGGGAACATGCACGAGGACGAGATGACGTCGATTCCATCGCACGTGGGGCCCCAGATGGAGTACTCGACCTGGGAGGGGGTGTCGTAGCCCGAGCGGCGGATGTCGTACACGACGTCGTTTCCGCACTTGAGGACGCGCGGGACGGGGTGCTGGTGGTCGAAGATGATGCTGGAGAAGTTTCCATAGACGCCATCGTTCAGGTACAGCATGTACGACGTGGTTCCGAGGGTCGCATCGGTGACGGTCCGACGGGCGATGACATGGCACGCGATGGTGAAGGCGGTGGAGACGTAGTATCGTCCAGGCTCTCCAATGACACGGATGTGCGGGGGGAAGTAGGCGTCCAACGAAGCAGACAAGACCGAGGCCATGGGCTCAAAGGTCTCATCGCCGGTGAAGCCACCGCCGACATCCAAAGTGTGCATGTTGAAGCCCAGGGCATCGGCCTGGTCAAAGACGAAGCGCGCGTCCTGGACAGCCTTGACAAAGGCCTTGGGGTCAGACGCGCCCGATCCCACATGGAATGCCACGCCCACAACGTTGAGCTCCAACTTCTTGGCCAGCTCCAAAAGCTCCGCAGTAGTGTCCAAGGACGCGCCGAACTTTTGGCTAAGACGGCACAAGCTAGCCGAATCATCCGTCAGGATGCGCAAGTACAGCTCGGCGTCCGGAAAGAGCTGCTTCGTCTTGTAGAGCTCGTCGGCATTGTCAAAAGTCATCTGCTTGACTCCGGCCTGCGCGGCATAGCGGACGTACGACTTTGTCTTGCAGGGCTGGGCGTAGATGACGCGCGATGGGTCCACGCCTATCTTGAGGACCGTCTCGATTTCGTTCTTGGAGGCGCAATCGAAGCCCAGGCCCAGCTCGGCGAGGAGGCGAAGGACCTGAGGGTCCGGGTTGCACTTGATGGCTGAATCACATGTCAGTGGCGGAGCCGTGGACGGGCATGCGGGCGCAGTGACTCACCATAGTGCGGCTTCACGCGCGGCAAATTCTTCTTCCAGCGCATATGCTGGCGGTAGACCTCGCCCAAGTCGGCGATGAAGAAGGGATCCTCATCGCCGACATTGCAGGTATCTTGGTCAATTGCCTCAACACGGCTCTTGAGAGCCTCCCCAATCAATTGCTTTGATTTTTCGGCGCCATGATTGCCTTGAGTACCGAGAGAATTGTCGATAGACTTTAGGTCGTCGTATGACAATTGGTATTCCTCAGTAGGTGAGACGGCAGAAGGTGCCATGCCCTGGATAGTGCTTCCTGGGTGGTGGACCTTTGAGGTGAGAGATTATCAAGCTGGCTGGCGGCCGGAGGGGCGTTAGGGAGGTCGGAAAGGTTCGTAGCCGAGACCGAGTTGGGGGCGAGGTCTCCTCGACTCTTCCTCTGGGAGAGGAAGAACCACAGAGAGCGTCCTATGCGGCAGCTGAAGGTCCGGTGATTCTAGGGAGTGGTTCTTGTTGGGACAAAAGAACACACGCTCGAGCTCGATTTTAGACGACGACAAGGTCGGGAGGGGGCAGGTTGTTGAAGGTGTGGGGAGAAGGGCGAACCAAAACAACTTGGAGGTCGAGGTGGATCAAGGCCGGAGCCGTGGCGCGGGCGAGTGCCTTTGCGGAGACCAAAGGCAGTCGACAGGCGCGTGTGAGGCGTCTGAGGGGCGGCGGGAGGGGCGGCCGAGGGGAGTCTGAGCGGGCTAGGCTCAGCTGCGGGCTCAGAGGAAAGTGGTGGAGAGGAGTGAAGGTGAGATGGAGGCGGGCGGCGGGGTGAAGGGACAATTTTCACTCAGATGTGCGGTTTGAGGCCGCTTCTTGGAAATGGCTCATTAAGTAATAAATCCGCCCGTTACGGAGGCGCTAGTGCCAGCTACCCCTGCTCCCGCGAACTTTTTCCCCTGACATCACCGGCCCAGGAGCTGGCTGGAGGCAATGCTGGGGCTGGTGGTGTTGTTGTTGTTGGTGCTGGTGCTGGCGCTGCTGGTGCTGCCGCCGCCGCCGCCCTGTCGTCCAGCCACCACATGGCGGCGGCACTCCCGATGCTGCCATGCTCACGGCCCAGTCCCGCCACGAGGAAAAAAAAAAACACCTCAGCTGTGCAGCGTTATGCAGTGCCTTGTGCAGCTGAGCACACCCGCAGAGCTCAGCAGCAGCGGCAGCAGCAGCAGCAGCCTCGGCGGGTGAGAGTGAGTGAGCGTGTATGGGTGCCCAGGTGCTAATTATAACCGGAATAGCGGTACGTACCACGCCCAGTCGCACACGATGCTAGATGCTGCACGCTGCACGTTGCGTCCGTTTGAGCCTTGACATGCTCCACCCACTCCACTGCGGGCGAGCAGTCGCCGAGGGCCTGCCTTCGTTCCTTTGATGCCTAACCTGGCTGCCCGCGAACTGCTACATGTGATGGGCATCGCGCGTCGGGTACCGAACGCCCCGTAGCGGAGCGGCACGTGCGTGCGTGCAATATGGGCATAGGGATCGAGGGCCGTGGACGTGAACGTGGACGTGGTATTTGTATTTGGGTTTGTATTGTTGGTTTGTCTATGCGCGCGCCGTGTCTTGCCGCGGCAAAACCGTGTGCTGTTGGAGGGGACGGCTGGAGGAGTCATGTGTACTTGACAGATGCCCCTCCAGAACCAGACACCCGCGTGTACATCTCGAACGAAATGGAGAAGAAAGTGAAAATGCCGACCCAGCCCTGCCTGACCCTCGAGCAAAAAGCCCAACCCAACACAAAGGAAAACTGCGGTATGCGACTGGCATGTGGTATATGGTATATGGATGAGATGTGCGGACGAACTCAAGGAAACATCGTGATCGCGTGTAAGCACCACCACACCCACCTTTTCCTGATCCTGATCTCTTCTGCCGAGTCAGCCACCACCATTGGCCCGCGAGTGGAGAGCTACAGCCAATCAATACACCCATGTGCAGACTCGACTCAACTCCCCTGGAAATTCCCTCACTCAACAACGCGCGCTGCACTTGCCGTGGCTATCTAGGCTCGCTGGATGAAGACGGGCACGTCGGACAGGTCCACGCCGTACTGGTGGCTATATTGCAGGCTCTTCCGGCTCGCATAGCTGTACAGCTGCCTCGTGCCTGCACTGCCACCAACACCGCGTCCGCGCTCGTAGCCGTAGTCGAGTCCGCCACTATACCGCCCAAAGTCCACCCTGGGGGTGGGAGGTTGCGGGCTTGCCCTCTCGTTCCCTCCGAACCATTCACCCTGGCCGTCGCGCGTCTGATGGCGCAGACCCTCGCCCATAGACTTGCGGCGTTGGTTCCAGAGACGAGCATGTGGCTCCCAGTCGTGCTCGGCCTGTGCATCCCGCGGTACTTTCTGACCATACCTGTCGTACTTGTCGATCAGCTGTGATACAACTTGGCCCCGCACCGTCGCTTTGGCCTGGAGCTTGGAGTTCGAATGCTCCTCTGCTGCTGGCATGGCCTCTACGGCATGAACACCATTCATTTCGCTTGTCCCATGCTGGGTTTCATGCGGCATGGGTGGCTGGTCCTCGTAGAAGCTGCGCGGCCTCCGCTTCAACGCCTTGCCTTCACCGGCTTCCAAATTCACATCATGGTAGCTTCGTGGCCTTTGGGGCATGGGAGGCCGCAAAGAGGCACGATCCTTGCTTCGCATGCGAGCAAACTCAGCTGCCGTCTCCGCATCCATGTTCACCATCGACTTGGCTCGTGGCAGTGCATTCCCAAGCTGATGAGGATGCGTTGGAGAAGTGACCGTTCTCGAATGCTTCCGCGGCTTTTGCATGGCAGCATCGTAGGGGGAGCTTCCCAGTGCCGTGGCCACCGTTCCCAGGTCAACCACACTGGGCGAGGCATTTTCCTGCTCGTACGCGTCTTCCTTCACTTTTGCCGACGATTTGCGTCGGAACAGCGACAGGCTGCGCCTTGTGCGATGCGGAGGCGGTGTAGGGGGTCGGTCGTCCTCGAGCTGGGACAAATCGCTCAGCCGGTTTTCCCATGTAGCCGGGAACGGAAAATCGAGCGGTGCATCCTCGAATGGTTCAATCACCGATTCAGCATTGTCGACGTGCTCCTTGGAGGGGTACGTTTGGGTCAGGCAGTCCATGCCTGGACATTCCGAAAGACGTCGTTCGAATTTGCTCCTGACTTGGGCAGGGACATCGGGAATGGATCCCTCCGGAATGGGCTGGCATGACTGGACAATAGGCAGTTCTTGGAACGAGGGCCTGCGCTTCTGCAGGCGCTTCTGCACAGAATTGATACTGCTGTTGGATGCATGTGACACGACTGATATTGGCGATTTGAGCGAGGTCCCTGCATCTGATAGCAAACTCATAGAAGAATCCGGTAGCTGTAACGACATTGGACGGGGTGATGTAACCTCTTCTACTGGGATCGCCGGAAGCGGTCTCTTGGGAGTAGGCTGCGATAGCATTTGTTCGAGGGTGTAGAGACTTGACGTATCATCGGTCTCGGAGCCATTCCCCCTTTGCAGCATGTCAGCTACCACTGATGGCTTTTTGGAGAGGGTGGGCACGGTACCCTCCTGCTTGCCGTCACGCGAACCATGTTTGGACTGCAAACTCCCACCAGACGAGTACCCAGAGTCTGCCTTTTTGGGGCGGGGCCGCCCAATCAGCTTCCTCTTCTTTTGCTTCTCTCCACTAGAGTCACATGAGAGCCTTTGGGACGCTGGCACGGGTTGTGTCGTCTCGCACAAGACGGCTCCGTCAAGGATCCGAAAGGCCTCCTCCCTGAAAGTTTTGGAATCATCGACCGCCACGATACCTTCATCGTATGCCTCGTTTCCAAAAGTCGATTGTGCATAGGGACTGGTCGGAAGTTCGGACATGTAATCCTGCGCAAGCATGCGGGCGCTCTTGCGGGACTGGAGTTGAAGCTCTTCGCGCTCAGTTTGATCATATGAATTCCGGCCGTGGTGTTCAGTCTTCAGGGGGCTATTGCACGCCGATGTTGCCTCAGCCCGGAAATCTCTTGGTACACGTAGATTCCTCATCGCAGATGCAGATGGAGGGCCAGATGATTTGCTTCGACGGTGATGCTTTTTTGGAACGTGCTGCATCATGATCGGGCTTGAATGGCCATCAGAAGCGGTGAAATAGTCTTCCTCTTGACTGAGGTCAGGCGTAGACATCCTATGCGATTCCTTTGTGCTTGGTGCGGGGGAAGCGGCCCCATTTGTGACCACCAGCGATCCAAGACGAAGAGATCCAAGGTGGGAATAGTCCAGATCTCCTGGCGTTTGCGCCCGAGGGGCAGGAGATTCCCGGCCGTCTGCCGATTCAGATGCAGCCAGACGAGCGAGTGGCGATTTGCCCGTGGACTCCTTCCTCCACTTAGCCTCCTCTTTCGGATCAAGTTGGGGCGTCTTCCACGAGTTCCATGTTCGACTCATGCGATTCGGCTCTACCATGGAAGTACGTGTGGCGAGTCCAGGGGTGGCGACTATTGATCGCCGTCTGGTAAGCGACGAAGACGAACGATTGACAATTGAGGACCTTTGCTGGAGGACCTGCTCGGGAACAGGTGATGTTGATGGCTGTAGAGCCTGCTGCAGGGCTGCCAGATCCTCAGGAGATGCATTCTTCTTGACCTCCTGCAGAATCCTAAGGGCGGTTTCCAGATCTACCGGGTGAGAGTTGGACACTAGAGAGACATTGGAACCGGGAAGATTGGCAAGTTTCGTGGTAGAGCTTTGCTTGCTCCCGAAGCATGACAGCGAGTTTGACCTGGACAAGGTCGAGAGCCGCCGCTGGAGTTGCGAAGCAAGTTCACCGAGCCCATCATCTCCATCCGAAGATGGCCTGGAGCCGGCAGAATCCTGGTCAATTGGCGAAAAAAGTTCCTCCCGTATCTGGTATCGGTCGCTTGCACTCAAGTCTGCATACTTGGAGGGAGTCGAGGCTGGAGACTCGCCCTTGGCTGGAAGGGGTGGCGAGTTGGAGTTCGTCTTGGGCTTGGAGAGCTTGTTCTGGTGCCCCGCGCTTTGTGCGTTACCCATGTCGTCGACGGTTGGTGCGCGCCGGATACAGCGAGCTACAAAGCCCAGCGCAGGTTAGAGAGCGGGCATTTGAGGCAAAGCACGAAGAAACTGAAGATGATTTAGAACAGACATCAGAGTGGGGAAATTACTCTCGAGAGGGAAGCTGACCCTGGGTGAGACGGTAGGAAGGTCCGTAATTGTGGGGGCGAGGACGGACGGTCCGTTGGGTGAAGGCTAATGTAAATAACACGAACTCATCGCTGTCCCGGGCAAAAGACAGCTTTCACTCTGTGCTGAGGTGGGGCACAGAGTTAATATGGCCTCGAACCAGGCCACAACTAGGCAGGATGGCGCAATAATGAGGGCACAGGCTTGAAAGCGGAGAGGATGCATCGAGGTAAACAACAAACTTGGAAGAGCTGTCGACATGAAACCCCCAGCCACGCACGGTCCGCTTGCACATTCCAGCCACGTCGCCAATCAGAATTCCAGATAGGCGGTTGATGCAGGCCAATCATCTGGGAGCAGCCAGAGCATGCGCAGCTTTAGGGGCCTGATCCTGGGCGGGGATCGGGTGTATCGAGCAAGAATTCGGATGATCGCAACCAGATGGTTGATGCACGTCGCGTCGTCTGTCTGATGTGCCCTCGCCAGCTTGGGGCAGCCGTGGATCGATGTCGACGGCGCCATGGCCACGCACGTCTTCCAATCTTGCGATTCTCATCGTCGTTGCTTCATATCCATTCACTTTGCGCGCCTTGTAACAGCCAATGTAAGGACGTGGTCCCTATATCATGCCCACTGGTAGTCTAGCCAGTCCATGCCGTCACATCCACGAGACCTGCAGGACGCGCCGCCATCACCGGTGTCTGCATGAACCAGCTTCACCGTCAGTCTTGTGCGGGTCTTCTCCGGGCCGTAGCGAAATGGTGACAGTCGTCTCTCGGGCTCCAGGGAAATTGCTGGAGCAGCATTTTGCCGCCAGGCGCGCTCTGCAATTTCTTCGCTCGACATTGCTCGACAATGGGCTGACATGGGGCATGCAATTGTCATTCTGCCATCACTCGGCTGCTTTCCGGTGGGTACTGAGGGCAACTCCTCCGAAGCCGACCAGGGAACCTCTTCGTACGCCCTGCCCTCCGGGAGCACGCACCGACCTGAGACCTTGGAAGCGTTTCCCCTCCGAAACAGGGTTGGTTATGCGCTAGATAGCCGCCTCGCGATATGCCGGAGGGGCATTTAACAGCGGGTACGCCGCGTGCGGGCGAACCCTCAACATGTTGCAAAAAAAATTGCAGTCGATGAAACTTGGAAGCGGTGCGAGCGACAGTCTAGAAGTAGCTTCTCGTCGTTGTCGGCGCCGGACGAGAATCCAGACCGCACGAGTCTGCCTCATGTCCAAAGTGCGAAGAAGCGAGATTGCGTCGTGTCTTCGCTGGCGCAGCACTCTTGGCCTGGCCGTCCAGTGTGGTCATGGGCGAGGCTCATCCTCATAAGAGCTGACGCCTGAGTCTGCGTCTGCGTCTGCGTCTGCCTTTTGAACGGATCTGGGGAAGACCTACATCCGCCCACCGTCTTATCCCCGATGCGCCGCCATGGCTTAGTCACAGCAGCTACGTCTTTGTGCGCCGCCTCCACCAGATCTCCCGCACAAAACATTCCAGATCCGGCCTGAGGCCTCGCGCCGCGCCTCTCTAGTACCCCATAGCCTCGCGCTCGTTCACCATGGGTAGACCGATGCCCCGAAGGTGACGTTGCGGACCGATGCATCGCCTCAAGCTTCGGCGGGCCCCATACATGTCGATTTTCAGGCTTCGTCCGCGGCGGATGTCTGCGGCCTTGGCCGGCCACTTGGTGCGACCGACTCGGGTGACATCATAAAAACACAATAGATTTGAACTGCGTCGCTGGCCATTCTCTCCGCTGCTCCCTGAATCATCAAAGTTTTCTGCTTGACCCCCGTCCCATCCCTTGGCTGGATTCGTCGCCCTCGCTGTCGTCGACGTGTTCCCAATTTTTTTTTTGTCGCGGGCGCGTCCGTGTTTTTTTCCTGGGCAGAGCAAAGCTTGGTCGCGTGCTCCTTTCCAGTGTTTGGCGTGCAGCTTCCGAATCTTCCACGGTAATCGGCATCAACTCCTCTCAGTCCATCCAGTCTTCAACTCCTCGCACGGAGCTCGGCCTCAGCATGTGGGTCATATCCTACTGGATCATTCCCATATTCTCGTCCCTAGTATGGCTCGCCATGTTGATTGCCATGCTGGTGACATGGTCTGTGCAAGGCTCACCACACTATTCATCCATGAACGAGAGGCAGACGATAGCATATATCTCTGGTAAGCTAGAGTCAGCGACATGCTCACATGGCAGCGGAACTAACCTTGGGTAGACATTGGCGCCCAAGGCCTCAAACCCCTCTTCATCGCCATGTCGGCCGTGACCGTCGTGTCCTTTGACATTGGTTTCATCCTCGAGCGCTGGCTGCGACACACGGGAAGGCTTGCGCGTAACACATCCTTTTGGCAGAAGCTATATGCCGTCCTGAGCATCCTCTTCGCCATCGCAGGCGCCGCCGGTCTGATCCTCCTGACCATTTTCGATACCCTGCGCCATAGTCGCTTGCACAACATTTTCCTGGCCGTCTTCATTGGCGGGTACGTCATTAGCGCCGTCTTCATCTGCATACAGTACCAGCGCCTAGGAATCCACTACCGCGAGCATTCGATCCTCGCCTACTCGTTCTGGACTAAGCTCGCCTTCATCGTCATCGAGGTTGCGCTAGCCATCCCCTTTGGTGTGCTCCAGCGCCAGGACAAGTACAACGAGGCCGCCATCTTGGAGTGGGTCATTGCCTTCATCTTCTTCTTTTACGTCCTGAGCTTCTTCATGGACTTTATGCCCGCCGTCCGCACCAAGCACTACCAGAGCTCCGAGACGGAAATGGACAGGGCCATGATGGCAGAGAGCGACCTGGGCGATGGAGCTGCCAATGGAGACAGGTACTACCGTGGAGTGGCCCCCAGTGCAGCTACCACTGGAGCCACCGACAGCTATACAAACGGGTACACCAACGGCAACGGCATGCATCCGGGGTTCCCCAACGGATCCGCAAATGCGTACAAGGCCCCTGAGCCCGCGCCCCTACCATCAAGAAACTTTTAGACCTAGACCTGAGCATTTCTCGCGCGCCACAGGTTAGACTTTCTTGCATCTCCAATTTTTAATGTTCCTTTGTTCTTGTTACTGTTTGGCATGATCCTTTCCGGCTTTGGTTTGTTGATATACCCTCGTTGCGTATTGAGTTCGACGATTAGAATGAGCATCTGTGCATCTCCTCAATAGCATCATGGCGTTGATAGTGTTAACGATGGCATATCCATGAGCGTTTTGCTCCGCCGGAGATGCGGGTTGAGCGGCGGCACCTACCTGTATGAATGCATGTATCCCTAGTTGTTAGGAGAATCGATCTATCAGTCTGTGCATAAGTGTAATCACTGCAAGCATCCACATGATCCATTGGCACTGTGAAAGACAAGACGGTGACGAGGTGAGCAGATAGATGGGTGTATGCATCCAACGGCTTCCAAACTGGCTGTGTTCATTGTGGTATCAAATTTTATGGTATCCAACGGACGGAGGTCTCGGGAACGTTGCCCTTGATGTAAAAGGGTCATTTCCGGTAGTACTTGTCGTCCTTGTATTTCCTTTTCCGATCGTCGCGGTCGTCCTCATAGTCTCTCCTTCGCTTGCGCCGGTCGTCTGAGTCTCGGCTTCTGCTGTGCTCTCTCCGGTCGCGATCACGGCGTCTCTCACGCCTGTCATCGTCGTCTCGGTCACGATCACGCCTGTCCTTGTCCCTCTTCCTGTCCCGCCTGTCGTCGTCTTCGGGGCTGCGGCTTCGATCGCGTCTCTCCTTGTCTTTGCGCTTCTCATGCCTCCGCTCGCTGTCATAGTCGTCGTCTCGCCGACGGTCATCCCGCCGGTCACGATCACGGCGACGCTCACTGTCGTAATCATCGGTCTTGTCCCGCCGGCGGTCATCCCTCCTATCTTTGTCGCGCCGACGCTCAGTGTCGTAATCATCGCCTCGTCGGCGGTCGTCGCGCCGTTCCTTGTACTTCTTTTCGCGCTTGGAATCCTCATACTCGTAGTCGTTTCTGCTCTCTTTGCGCGAGCCCTTTTCCTCCACAAAACTCTGCTTTTCCAAACGAGCTTTGAGCTCCTCTTCTGTGATCATTTCGCCAGTAGTCTTGTTCCGGAGGGTTACAGGGTTGTAGCTCTGCTTGATCTTCTTAGCTCCCTTGCCCCATTCCCCGAGCTCAACGCCTGTAGCGGCCTCATCTTTGGCCCCGATACCAAGGAGAGCCGGCCGTCGCTTCACTTCTTTTGGCTTGCCCAGTGGCTTCCCATTCTTGCCAATTGTGTCTCCATCCTTCCATCCCATACCACGTAGTAGCGCAGCACCAAACCCATCAATGGGGGTAGCTTCGTATGCAGAGAGTGAAGGGGCATCGGGTGCCTTTTGGTAGTCGTTGTGGAACGCTTCCTCCTCCGTCTCGTGCAGAGGAATAACCGTGTCGTCCGTGACTTTACCAGTCATAAGTGCTTCGAGTGCCCGCTTTTCCAGCCTCTCCTCTTCCGTGAGGCCATCGTCTTGTGGCTTCTGTGGCTCGATAGGAGGCGCATCGGGCAGCGTTTCCCCATCTACTTCTTCTCTGTTCGGCAGGACCAGCCCGTATCCAATTGAAGGCTCTGGTATCAACTCGGCGTTTGCTGCACCTTGTTGCTCTTTTTCAATCTGTTTCCGCTTCGACTCCTCGCGCCAATTTCTGTTCGGCTGCGCTGGAATTACGCGTACTTCTTCCTGGTCCTTCTTCTTGCCATTTATACCGAGCGCACCACCTTCAGCATCCCACCCTGATATTTCCTCCTTCTTGTTGGCTTCTTCGGGTTCTTCGTCGCCGAGTGCGAGGAGTGCGCGGTTGACAGGCTTTTGCGCCGCTTGCTTTTGGCCAAACCCTTTGAGTCCTGGCTTGTTCTTTGCGCCGGCGAACGAGAGCTTAAAGCCACCCGCCTTCGGGGGGCCACCGGGTGCGTTTCCATCAGCCATTCTGGGGCGTCGCTATCCCCCGAGAGGAGGGACGCGGAGATTGCCAAATGACCTTGCGGAAGATATTAAGCGATTCGAGGGTCGAATTCAGTGGATTTCATGTGCTTACACAAGAAAAGGTGTGCGCTCGACCCGAACAAGAAGATTTTAGGGCGTGGAATGAGGTGTGGTGGTGTGGAAATAGTAAGAGTTGTCTGGCAGGAATCCAAAGTTAACTGAGGCGATGACATCGGGCTTGGCAGAGGCCGCGCGAGGCAACAAAGTCACGTGATGACATGGTTCAGTCGGGAGCCTAACTACTTAGGTAGGTAGGTACTTATCAGCAGAGAACATAGTATAGAATAAATTAGCCTATAGTTGTCGAAAATGAAAGAATGGATTGCTCCCAATGACCTACTCAAGTATTGTTTACAGCCACTGATGGATTCAGATATCGCAAATCAGCCTTGAAGATATATTGCACGCTCTCTTCTTGACCGAAATTTGACCTAAAATGCCTCTATGCATGGACATGAATACTAGACACTCATTGCTAACGGGCGGTGAGGCAGGCTGAATCGCCTGGACCAGCCTTATTTAAAAAGGCGATCGCCCTTTCAAATTACGTGGACCCAGGCTCTTGACATATCATTCAACTCAAATCTCATCAAAGATTTTAGCCTGCAAGAAGATGGAGGTCATCGGCTGTATCGCAGGTAGTATGCAGATACTTGCCTACATTGGCGAAATCGCCAGATTCGCAAAGGATATCAAGGACCACGAGAACGATCTTGCTCACTTGTTTCGATACCTTGCAAGTATTCAATTGGTACGAGGCTCGCGAGTTTAATAGGATTACCCTGACAATTCAGGTTTGCAAAAATATCGAAACGGCATACTCACCAGTGACTACACTTCCAAATGATGACTCATGCATTTCGAAAACATCAGTGCATGTGGATGAACAGACACCTGAAGATAATTCCAATGTTTTTGAATCTCTCTCGGCTTCCCCAGCCGAAGACATGCTTAAAATGGCTTTGAATCATTGTGGGCGACAGCTCAATTGGGTGCTGGGCGAGCTTGATCGCCTCGTCGAGCATTTGCGACAGCCTGCTGCCAATGATACAGCACGTTTAAAACTTTCAATTAGGGAACAGATTAAGAAAAAATTGCGAATGAGTAGACTGGCCGTCAGTTTCTGCTTGAAAAAGGGGGATATTACCAAAATGGTCGAGAACTGTCAACGAGCAAACAGCTCTCTGCACACTGTTCTGCAAATGATTGAAATCAAGAACAACAGAGACTTGAAGTAACTTGAAATGCAGCCCGGAGAATTGGATGTGGCTGACTTGATGGTTTGTAGAGAAACATTAGAAAAGAATAGAGAGAAGATGGAAAAGCTCTTGACTGACATTAATCGGCAGCAAGCGGATTTCGAATATAAATGGCTTGTGCGGGAGCTTCCTCCCAATTCATACCATTCAGGGCCATCAAAGAACTCTCAGAAATCTCTACAGCTACTGTATTCTGCACTGAGTCGTGCAAAACTCAAACTGTCCTCAGGGAGAGCGTCTGTAGCGTCGCTAACAGCGCAAAACTCCGAGAAAACCGAGTCTGGGGGCCATTTAATCACTGGAACGAACCGGATTCCCTTGAAAACATTGATACCTCATGAAGATGATATTACTATTCAGAGACATCCATCTCGGATAATTGATGACACGGTGATAGAGCACCTCGGAGACCGAGGATCTATTGTTGTACTCAATCCGGAACCCTACGCTGAAGATTCAAGTACAAAATTTCAGCGTGGCAAGTATTCAAGAGAGAAGATTGAAGGATTGACTACAATTTCAACATCACAGACAATTTTGACTGAAAACGAGCGACTAGTGGCGAAGGACACAGAGAGGGAGCCAGGTCAGTTTGATAATGCGTCTGATTCAGCTGCGCCGTCTATCACAGAAGAATCTAGCGACTCAAGCTATTCATTTGACCCTTCCAATAGCGACGGAAGCCATATAACGATTCTTGACAGCGGGGACGATATTGTTTCTTCCGAGAGCCTACTGCCTTACAGAAGAACCGAAGGGCACATTTCAGAACATTCCACTCACCGTATGGTTTTTGTTAGCTATAAGGGGCGCATACATTCTCGAATAGTTTGCATCAACTGTTTTCAACTTACCAATCACACCAAGCAATTTCATCAAGGAATCGAATGTATAAGGTTGGTTGATATGGGTATAGCCGGGCCATCTCGCTGCGCGATCAATTGTGATCTGAACAACAGAACTTCCAATCCTGGAAGATTCTATAACTCGATCCACCATTTTGTTAAGCTTTCGGACAGGATACAACCGCGGGGTACTACATGGAAGCAGTGGGGGCAAAATAAATCTTGGATGATAGAGCTGACAAATATCGAGTACGTTTGCTGGACCTGCTACAGAGGAACGTTGTTCACGACGGCAGAGCAACGCTATCCTAATGGGGCTCAACGTATCGGACTGGCTGAAAATATCACAACCTCCTTTGTTCTCATTGCCGCGACTACGCCCATGTAGCCAAAGGTGCCACTTTCTCTACAATAGATGGTAATGGTATTGCATATACATGTGAGAGATGTGAAAGTAGTACTTATCTCACCAAGTATACGATATGGGAAATTGAAGGCATCCTAGAGTTGATAAATGCGAAAGAAGAAGGCCACGGGGAAGGTATCGAAGAGGAGAATAGAAGAAGAAAAAGGGAAGAAGAAAAGCAACGGGCAAAAGTGTTCTGGAGCAATCAAGATCTATTGTTTCAGGTTCGGCAGAGAAGACACGCCTGTGGAATCCGAGACGAGGAATCCGAGACATTTTTCCTAAGCCAACCTCTGCCAGCTAAGCAAGAGGTAAAACAACAAGGCCCACAATGCCGTTTAATGTAGCACAAGTATTATTTGTATTTATTCTAAGTTGATAATGTATTTGGATACTGTAAAATAAGTTCATCAGCACGATCTAAACATGCGTAAAGCACTGCTTTCTCGTGGATATATTATTTGCACCGACAATTTCGAGCATCACCACGCTTCCACTATTCCTCAACCTACGAGAAAATCACGATTCAATTAGTAAACCACCCCCGAGAAACCAAGCGATCCCCACATACGAATTTTGTTTAATATTTCAATAGCGTATCCGGATACTCTGCCCTGCAAATCTCCCGAAACAGATGACGAGACTCCGAATTCGGCCGCCACTGCGCAATTCTCCACCACATCTGCCGCAACGAAGGGTGAGGCTCGCCCCCGTCATAAGGCAACCTGCCAGGCGCTACATATACAACACCCCAAGCCAATTCATGACCTAGGCGAGCATCCTCATCTTCGTCAGTGTTAAACCCACTCTCCTCTTCCGAATCGTCCCCTCAACCCTCAAGACCATAAACAAAATAGGGGCGCCCAAAGCAGCACCTCCTTCAACTTGGGCATGCGCGCTGCCGCCTTTGCAAACGACTCCAGCACAGGCACGACCTGCTCCCCGATGGGCTCGACACGAAATGCGTCGACGCCCTCATTGTTTAGATCCGCCAAATGCACCTCATCGTCGCTTTTCGTGCCCTCGAACGGCAGATACGCACCGTCGTCTCGAATCTCAAAGCCCTTGTCGAACCTCCCCCTCTCCCCAGGGTCTTGAAAGTACCACGACTCGAGGGGGCGCCAATGTGTAGCATCACGCGCAAACCCTCGAGGTTGGGCCAGTAAGGCGCCTCACCACCGCCAGTATGAGGCCAAAAGAGCGTCCCGTCAGCCATGCCACGAATCTCCAACTTCAGGAGCTGAGTTGAGAGAAGGCTATGGCTGTTGCTGAAAGGATCGTAAGCCATTGGACTGACCAAAATCGGCAGCTGGCGCCGCTGCTCACACATAGCGGGCCAGATTTTGTTTAGAAAGTCGAGATTGATGTCGCGCAGCGATGTGGGCAGGGCGAGGTCGCGCACCACGTCTGCGAATGCATTCCGCGTATTTCGCAGACCGCCCTCGTGGCTGAGCTTGTAGTTTTCTAGCGTCCAGTGCGTGCTGTCATCCCATTCGTCCAGGCCTAGTTTGCAGCCTAGGGATTGGAGGTTTGGGCATTTTGAGGCGAGGTCGAGCAGGGCGCGGAGGTCGACTTTGAAACAGGGGACACATGGTTTTTCATCGTTGATATATGCCCAGATAACCCTATGCATAAAGGCATATGGGCATGGGTTGCAGAGTCTCAATTCTCGCATCGGATGTATCTGTGGGAGCTGTTCGGGGGAAGCAGATAGACATGCCAGCTCGAGAAACGCCTGTGGCAGCAGTAATAGCCGTGGACTTTGCGTGCGGGTGTATAGATCTTCAACTGGATCCTTCCTACACCCTCCTGTCTATCTTCAGCTGCCTTGATCGCCTCAAAGGCGCCTACTATCTGCCCCGTAAACACCGTATCCCTCTCTTTGAGCTCCTGAGGTGATTCCCGATATTAGTCTCTCTCTGGCTCTGGCGTTGGAGCACGTCGTTTCTTCCTGTGCTTACGGGTTGGCTAACGCTCTCGTAGTTCTAACGCAGGGAACATTGGAAAAACGACAATTCTCCGTGGGTATCGAAATCGGTGCCCGCCAAAAAGAGTGACAAAATTTCGGCGTTCCTCGATATCAGGCTTCATGAAGTCGAATTGGCAAAATGCCATGGACGCTCGTTCTGCTGCACGCTGGAACTTTCGTGACAATAGAAGCGTGTTTCTAAGGTCATCATGACCTAAAAAGCGGATTATATGTACTACAAGCTCGAATGGCAGGTTGTCCATGAGAAGAAAAAAAGGGAAGGAAAGGCTCGAGATGTATCGATACTCGTGTGTGATATCACGTTAGAGGAATGTGGCGTACCTAGGTAGCCACAGCCTGGACCGCGATCTTAGTGCCTAGCAAATGTATGTCAAGACTTGAATGGAATATTCGTCAAAAGTTTTGAGGTGAAGTTCCACGGTCATAGCCAATGTATGAATGTTCGGTCCGTGAAAGATATTCACGGCCAAGCTGCGATTGGTATTCCATAATGCGTGATACTGTACAGGGTAGACGAGAGTGCACCATAGCACCATGTATTTTCCGTTGCCCAAACCCCGTTTAAGTCAAACGTTGATTACCGTCAAAGTGCCCGCCCACTTGTCGTTGGGACTCCAAAAACTCCATGCCAAGTCAAATAGGATTATACTATACAGAAGGGGAATTTTAGCATGGAGCAGAGGTGCTATCACGCTATGTTACCGGCAAGACCCAGGAATAGTGCCTGAGCGGCGAGCTGCAGGGTCCATATTCCGACCTTTTTGATGCGCCGCTTGCGGGTGGTGTTGTCGTTGAGAACATCTCGGGCGAAGGCATCATACATCTGAAGAGTGTTAACAAGGGATACCAAGATAGGAAACGTGTATAGCCATCCATACCTCGCGGGAAACGTCATCCATCAGCCCACTGTCATAGAGGGTCCAGCTGCCATCGAACTCGCTGACTCGCTTGACCACCCGACATTGGACAGGGATGTACGTCTTCTTTGCATTGATGTACGCTACGATGGGTCGGACGAGGGCATTGTTGACGTATGAGATGTCGTTTGTGAATATGGGCACGGCGGCTCGCACGTCATTCAAGTTCACACGAATGTCCATAATCACAAATCTCTTATCCTCGTCTTGTCCGTCATGCTTTTCCTCCTCGTGATGTTCCTCGAAGCCATGCGCTGCGTGGTCAGAGAAATGCCTCTGGGTGTTCTGGATCACGGTTGCCTCCATGCGGTCATACATGTCGGACATGACCTTGGCAATGCTGCCGTCGTGGTCGTCTGGGATCATAATGTCTGATATGATGTCGACGTTGCCCTCGTAGATCCACGAAAAAGGTCCCTCATAGCCCCTATTCAGATGATCAATGTTGAGGCCATCAATTCTAATGCGGCTGTGTTTCTTCCAGGTGCTTCCATCTTCAGTATCACGGCCATTGTTGAGTTGCGACCCTGTGTAGTTATGCGATTGTCTAGGGTGAATCGTGAAGAGAGAGTTGTCGAATGAGCCAGACATCATGTTGGCAGACAAGAAATCGTAGAAAAGCCACTGCTTGCGAAGCTGTGGAAGGTCGCAGGAGTAGATGCTGACTGGGAAAGGCCGGAAATTGTCAGGCTGGTATACAGTAACCAGCAAATCTTGCATCTTAAACGAATCCAGCTCAAAGTCGCCGGGCTGGTGTTCATGTTTGTACGAGAGGGGGTCATCACCCTCAATGGCATGAACATTCGTCCTGTCAACCACTCCGCGGATTCCCTTAATTTCGACATCCTTTAGTAGTCCCTTGCCATTCATCCATTTCGAAAAGGACAAAGTGACATTGACGGTGTCGATGGAAATGTCGAATTGTGTGTAGTTTGTATCCTCTTCTTCAACATTTCCTTCAGCAGCATCCTTCTCCTTTTGAGCTATAGCCGCCGCCGCAGCAGCAGCAGACTGTTGAGACCCTTTGCTGACCTTTGCGTGACCCTGACCAGGCCTGCGAGACACAAAGACCTTGCGGAAAGAGATCACGCCATCCTTCCACTTTGGGACCACGGCCGACTCGAAAACGACCTTGATGCCGGAAGAGCTGGTAAGATAGTTTCCAATCCACTTGGCGAGACTCTCCTGCGCAAACACACTGTTGATCAGGAACACTGTCAACATGAAGAAGGTGGTGGTTCCAAGGATGATCCAGAGAAAATGTGCAGCCAGTACCCACGAGGCCAAAGCGTATATTTCATCTGCATTGAAAGGACGCGTGCTTCTGATGGTGAACCACTTGAAGTGCACTTTTATGCGTGAGAAGAAGCCGGATGCTGCTTCCAGGAGTTCCGCTTTGCTGGGTCGGTAGAGGTGTGGTAGCGATTCAAACAGCGAGTGGTGCTTCCCGGAATCGTGGGATGCCTCCGGGTCCGGCTTGGTGGCTTGATCGGGCTGTTTCTGGGGTTTCGGTGCCGACTCCGACCGGGAAGAGGGTTCACTCTGTGGAGCCGCAGCTGATTTGCCCTTTGAGTTGCCAGTGACTGAGCTCTTATTCCGCCGGTTCGCGGCCAGACTCCTCCTCAGGCTCCAATATGTTTGGCCGTGGGCATTCTTGTGCGCATTCCGACTCCATGCTGAGGCTACGGCGAGCGTGATGCTCTGAAAACTTTGGCCGTGACGCGGTGCTTGTGATCGTGAGAGCAGAGCGGAGGCGGATCCAACATCCGAGCGGCGCGCGAAAGTAGGAGTCTGGGCGGCAGAGAGGCAGCCAACGTGCGAATTCGAGGCAAAGGTCCGTCGTGGCGATTGTATGCTCTGCAATGGAGTGGGCAGAAAGGCGTCGAGCTGGCAGAGGGCGCCGGTCACAGCGCGCGCTGGATGAGGCCGTTCGGACGCCAGAGAGCGGCGGAGCAGCGCGCCGACGGTCAAGCCTACATTTCGACTCATTATAAGCGCAGGCCCCGCATGGTCGACGTCTGCGGCGGTCGAGGCGGGCAGACGAGCGGGAGGGGAAGTGGATTGGAGGAGGGAAGCAAATTAGACATCATGACGATGGCCAAAGGAGCACTAGAGAAGCGCGAGCGAGCAAGGCAGTGGCCCGTGCGCGGCCATTCGCGCTAGAGGCCAGGAAAAATATCTCTGGCGCTTATCGATAACCGCTCCACCACCAACCCGAGTAAATTTCATCCCACGCCGCCCGCACGCCCGCGACCGCACGCCCAGGACCACACTCTCGCCGCCCAACATGCCCGCCCCTACTGCGCTGCAACGTGCTCCCGAGGCCCTCGCCGAGGACCAGGCCATGGACACCACGCCCATCCCCGCCGAAGAGGAGGATGCGGAGCTGCTTGACATGAATGCTGAGCCCAGTGACGCCCCCAAGGACGCCCCCCCTCAGGGTCCCTCCGACGACGCTGTCGTGACCGACGAACAAGGCCGCCCCAAGTTTGCGCCCGCCGCGTCCGTTCCCATTGCCTTTAGGCGCGAGCTCCGCAAAGTCCCGATCCCGCCGCACCGCATGTCCCCACTCAAGAACGAGTGGCCCAAGATCTACCCGCCTCTGGTCGAGCACCTGAAGCTCCAGGTGCGCATGAACGTCAAGACCAAGTCGGTCGAGCTTAGAAACAGCTCAATTACCACCGACACGGGTGCCCTGCAAAAGGGTGAGGACTTCGTCAAGGCCTTTACTCTTGGGTTTGACGTGGACGATGCCATTGCTCTGCTACGGCTCGACGACTTGTACATTGAAACCTTTGAGATCAAGGACGTCAAGACGCTACAAGGAGATCATTTGTCTCGTGCCATTGGCAGAATAGCGGGTCAGCAGGGAAAAACCAAGTTTGCGATCGAGGTAAGCTACCCCTTCCGACTTCCATCCCTTCAGGTCTAACATACAAAAGAACGCCTCTCGGACACGAATCGTGCTTGCCGATCAAAAGATCCACATTCTTGGCGGTTTCAAGAACATCCACATCGCGCGAGAGGCTGTTGTTTCATTGATTCTCGGAAGTGCTCCAGGAAAGGTATGTATCCTGTCTTGTTTCGTCTTTGGGCATCCAGTGGCTAATTCGATTCACAGGTGTATGGCAACCTACGTACCGTGGCCTCTAGGATGAAGGAAAGGTTCTAGCTTGTCCTTTTGAAGACTCTAAAGCATTTTCAGCGGCGTTTTACGGACGGTAATGGGCGAAAAATACCATTTGGCATGCATGATTGATGACGGGTTGTCTTGAATGGATCCATAGAATCTTGGGTATCGATATAAAAGATGGCATTTACATTCGTACATTTGTTCTATGCATTGGCCTGAGTTTCTATTTCGTGTGATACTGCTATCATAATTTTGTTCATCAAAGCATCTCGTCATTTCGTCGGCTCGCGAGAGTATTCAATGTGGTTGATGCACTCAAGCTCCGCCAACTTCATATCTCTTTTAATCATGTCTCCGCATCCACCCTCCCTACCAAGACACCCTTGACTATCTTCCCATCCTCTCCCCATACACCCTTACAAGGTACCCACTGCACACCCCCCGCCCCCATCGCCTCCACCGGGAACCCAGGTCCGGCATATAGCGTCCCACTCGTCCAGGCACCCAGGCCCTTCAACGCTTCTATTTCTTCTACTCCTCCATCCACAATCTCCACCGCATAGAACCGCGGCGATGCTCCCCGGGGCAATGTACACGACACCACTGCCGAACGCCCCGAAGGCCGCTCAACCGAGAGCGCAGAATGCGTGAGTCCCGTGCTAGACCACTCAATGTCGACCCCACGCGGCAGAGACGCAACCTGCACGACAAAGCACGGCGGAGCATCCACCAGCCCCCAGCCCTTCCGCGGACCAGACACAGCACCCCAGTCCGGGATCCTCGCTCGCTCCGTGTTATCGTTGAACGCCTGGCCCTGATTCCGTCGATCCCAGGGGTCGACATCTTCCGCCTCGTCCTCATCGTCGTCTGCACTGGCTCGCGCGTGAACAGCCCGCCACGCTCGCTGCGCGCCTCGCACCCTCCGTCCCGCCTCACCAGGCCCGCACTCCGAAATATACGCCACGCCCGCGGTCCACCACCGCACGCCCTTTGCGCGGCCAATGCGCCAGAGGTGCTGGAGCGAGAGGACGGCCTGGCCCTCGAACCCCCGGTCCGTGTAGACGTCCATGGAGGCCGGGACGAGCGGAATCTGACCCGCCACGTAGATGATTTCGCCCAGGCGGTTGGACTCAGCGTCCGTGTCGGCGCTGGGGTGGTGGGGGAGGGGGGTGGAGATGGCCTGGCTGTAGGGACCGATGTTTGCGGGGGCCCAGTAGGAGCGGCTTTGGACATGGAGGCCCTGTCTGGATGGGCGAGATCGGGGATCTGGGGAGGGGGGTTCTTTGTCGAGGATGATGGAGAGCATGACGGAGTGGGGGGTGGGGAGGGAGTCGCCTACGGCTACGGTGACGCGGGCCGGGGGGTTCGTTGCGTGGAAGTAGGAGGCATAGATGGGGTTGAGGACGGTGAAGTCGGACATGTTGCGGAGGAGGAGCGTGCAGTGGGCGACGGAGGAAGGGCGAAGGTTCTGGCTGGAGAGGAGGACGTCGAGTTGGGAGAGTATGGATCGAAGCTGCTCGGATGGACTGCTACTGCCGTCTTCTGTGCTGGCGAGGTTCGATATGGAGAGGGTGTTCGAAGTCTCACAGACAGTCTTGACTGGTAAATGCTCCCATGTCCCTTCAGTCGGGTGAACTCCTTTTCCACTGGCGTCCGCATCTTCCTCTGTTGAATCAACACTGTCCAGAACCTTCTTGAATTCTTCGTCGAACATGTCCGGTATACGAAGAGCATCTAGCACCGTGTCTAGCCCCTCTGTCTTCTCAACGACCCTTGCATTCTTCCCCTTCCAAATCGCCGTCCCCCCATCCTGAACCACCACCCCATCACTCTCCACTTCAATCCTCCTCTTCCACAACACACCAGGCCCATCAATAGCCAGCGTCTCGAACTCGCCCCCCTCCCCCAAAACCGCACCATCACTGCTCTCACTGAACCTCCCAATCGCCTTGCCCATCCGCGCAATCGTCCTATAATCCGCAACATTGGCCCACAGGAACCCCTCATCCAACCCTCCCGATGCGACCTTGATGATGCGCGCATCCTGCCCCACAGCTGCCATATCCCGCAACAGCGCAGACTGCGAGTAAGGCGGCAGCAGCGGGTACTGCCACAGGAAGGACAGCGGCGCGAGGCCCAGCCGCAGAGCGACAGACTCCACGCGCGTGCGCTGGTACGTACTCAGGATGGCGCCCGTGGACACGGCATTAGCGTCTGGACGCGCCGCCATGACTTTTCGCAGCAGCGGGACCAGATCTTCGGTCTCGTCGTCGCCTGCAGCCGTCTCACTGCCACTGCCACCACCATCACCAGCGCCAACAGCATCCGGCCCTGGCGGCGGGCCAGAGTAGTCGCGCTCCGAGTTGACCGCCCAACCCCGAATTTCCTGCCGGAACAGCGGAATGCCCAACGCCTCCTCGTACAAGGGCACCACCCCGTGCCCGACCGTCTGATACATGTAGCTATTCAGATCCTCCTCGCTGCCGCCGTCGCCGCCGCCGCCGCCGCCGCTCTCGGGGCCCGCGCCCGCATCCGCGTCCCGCCGGGGTGGGGGATGCAAGTTTGCAAGGGCGACTACCTCATGCCCTTGCGCAAGACAGTGCAGCATGGAGAAAAACGAGTCCTTGCCCCCAGACACCAGGGCGATGACTTTGAGGGAAGCGGCCATCCTTTTTTTGTGCGTTGCTGTTTGGTTGGTGTGAGGGATGCACTAGGCCGAGAGGAGAGGTGTGGACGAATGGATCGGGTGGTTGGCTGGGTCCATTGGGTTGGTTTTCAAGGTTTGGTCTGGTTTGGTTCGGTCGGGGAGGAAGATGTATATCGCGTCTCATCCAGTTTTGGTCTGCCCGCCCGCCGACCCGTCTCGCTTAGGAAATTTACGCTAGGGCTGGGCTGGGCTGGGCTGGCTGGCTGGCTGGCTGGCTGGCTGGCTGGGCTGGCTCTGGCTCGCTCACCTACCCACCTACCTACCTACCTACCTACGTAGGTACCTACCCGTCGGTGGTGGGTGAGTGGGTCGATTTGCACACGCCACCCGCCCTCACACGATGTCAGGGCCCGGCTGTGACAAAACGTCATGTTTCACAGGGCAGACGATCCCCCCTTTTCTTTTTTTCCCTTTCGTTCCTTTGTGTTTTGCCATCCGAGACGTCACTGCAAAAAAGCCAAAGCACAACGCACAAAGAACAAAGGGTACGAAAAGCAGTTTTTTAAAAGTTTCGGAAAGGTGATGTGTGTAAATTTTTCGGTATACTCGGATGTGCCAGCACTCTGATCCTACAAAAAGCAAAAGAAAATCGCTATGAGTAGGTGATCTGAAAAATTACAGCCATGAATCGAAGATTCCCAGAATGCTTGTGGTTGTGCCAGGAAACCTTCCCCAGAATGCGCGGTACTGGCATTGAGGGAGAAGGGACCTGCCCAGACCCATTACAACGAGCGTATGAACTCAAAAATTGGGAGGGATATTTCCACGGCGACAATGAGGCCGGTGTGTATAGGCCATGTCGGTCGTGAGAGTGTTGTCGAGCGCCAGATAAAACAATCGCAGCAGTGAAAAAAAAATCAAGATGGGGGAGAGAGGAAAAAAATGTACCGGGAAAAAACACCAAATCTATCCTCCTTGTGACCAACCCCGAAATCCTTGAACCTTCCCAAAAACCAGTGAACGCTGATGTGCCATGCAGAAACGCGAGAATAAAAGTGTGTGTGAGTGCCGATGTTGAAAGTATGTAGCCAAATTGGGTCAAAAAGGTACAAAGAAAATCGGCGAGAGGAACGAAGGACTTTTTTTGCAAACCAGATGGTTAGACGTTGCTCCTTGCCCACCACCGATGTAAACCTGAACCGCCATTCTACAAGCTGCCCTGGCGTAACGACATCATGGTAGAAGGAAAACCACCTGGCATTAAGGAACTCCTTCTAGAGTGAGAGAGGAGAGGTCATGTCGGGTCGTGAAAGCGAAAGCCAGAAGAAAACAGGAAGCCAACCGCAGCTCTTACTCGTCCCGCTTCCTCTTGCGCATCTTGAGAGGCGAGTCGAGGTCCGAGTACGAGTCGGAGCTGGCGCTTGAGACCTGCGAGGCAGCCGAGTAGAGGATCTGGCCGAGCACGGCGGGATCCTGACTGTCGTAGGCTCCAGGCTGGTGGTGCATCTCGGAAGGCTCCATGACGCCCATCACAACAGCACCGGTACCGTGGGTACGCTGATGCTGGGACAGGTTGTCACTGCGAGAGAACTTCTTGCCGCAGTCGGTGCACTCAAAGGGCTTCTCGTGCGTGTGGAGCGAGCGGTAGTGGCGCTTGAGATGCTCCTGGCGACGGAAGCGGCGAGAGCATAGGTTGCAAACGAAGGTCTTGGAGGGATCTTCGGTGAGCGACTGCTTGCGGCCGCGACGGCTGGTGGGGGCAACCTGAGGAGGAGAGTTGTCCTCAGAGCTGGAGGCGGCAGCGTTGTCGGCGTTGGAGGTTTGACCTGAAGTTTGTTGGCTTGATGCTCCAGACTGGGTGTTGTCATCACCTGATGTCTGTGTCTTACCCTGATAATCAGATTCGGTATCGCTGAGCTCGGAGCGAGCCTTCTTGACGGACTTGCGCCTGGGAGCGGGGACAGCCATGTCGGTGGTGAAGCTATCGCCGTCCTGAGGGGTCATGGGAAGGCCGTGAACAAGCTCGTCCTCGAAGTCGGTGAAGCTAGCGTCGCTGACCAGGTCCTCTTCAGGGGAGAAGTTGACGAGATCGGTTCGCTGGCGCTTGTTTCCGAGGAACTGGGCGTTGTCGGTGGCAGGGTAGTGGACAAGGCCGGCGAAGTCGTCTTCCGAGTCAAGCTCAAAGAGAGGCTCAAAGGTGAGGGGGCCAGAGAAGTCGAACGAGTGGTTGATGGTCTCGACCTTCTCAGCCTTGGCGGATTCACCCTTGAGGACGAACCTGTGCTCCTCGTCTCCAGGGCAGAGAGTGGGCAGGGGAAGGTCAGTTGAAGTGCCGACGGTCAGGTTGCGGGGATCGCAGAAGTTGTTCTCAGTCTCAGTGAAAGCGGATCGCGGGAGGGGCGATGGCGAAGGAGACAGCGAGGGGCAAGACGTCGCGGAGAGGAGGTAAGACCCCTGGTTAGCCGAAGGTGGCTGGATATAAACTGCATGCAAGTCAGCAACGATCCCCCCCACACACAGGCAAGCCGCAAACGCAAGATTCGAAAATGATACGCGAGGCAGGACCAGCGCGTTTTCATCTCGTTCGGCTCGGCATGGAAAACGGCGCACTCACCAGGAGTCATAGGCGGCGACGCAGAACGCCATTCGGCACCGGCGGCAAGAATCTCTGAGAAGACCTCTCCCTCACAACCCTGCTTGACACCCTCCATGCTCTCGCCGGGGAAGAAGGCGTTCACGGGAGTGGGCAGGAACTCGCACGACGAAGGTGGGCTGCTAATGTTGCTTCCGGACGACGAAAGAGGAGGAGTAGCAGGCGCAAAACGCATGTCGGCGAACTCGGTGTCAATTGGGTGCAGGTAGGGCGAGTCCTGGGGCTGGATGAGGATGGCGGGCTTCTGGTACATTGGCTGAGGCGAGGCAACAGGAGTCAACATGTGGTTTGCGTAGGCAGTCTGGGGACCCGAGGCCTGCGAGTTTGACGATGAGGGCCTCTGGAAGAGCATGTTCTGTGCGAAGGACTGGTTAGGCTTTCCGGAAGGGTGCGGCGTGAAGTGACCGTGCTGGCGGGTGTTCTCTCCGGTGGTGTCTGGGTTGTAGTAGAAGAAGGGCGACTGGCTCATGGCCTGGGCGGGGTGCATGGGATATGTGCCTTCCATTGCGTATGTGGGTATTGCTTCTTCAGGGCGGAATGTTAGATAGCATTCCACCAATGTCGATCAGGGTCTCCTTCTTACCGATGGTAGTCTACAGGTGGTGTGTGTGTGTGTGTGTGTGTGTGTGTGTGTGTGTGTGTGTGTGTGTGGTAGCAGGTAGTGGTATTAGGTGTTACAGCCGACGATAGTGGACTGAACGGGAGAGCAGCAGCAGCAGGGCCGGCTAGGTATGAAAGTTGTTCTTTGGGGGGGTTGATCTGGGATCTGAAGGGAGTGACTGGACAACAGCTCGATGGTCGAAGCTGTCTACTAATAGGTATTTACTGGGACGAGGAAGAGGTCATGTAGGATCGTGCGCGTCGACAGTGATGGGAAATATCCAAAGGAAGGGCTGGCAACGATTCACGGCTGTCGCGAGGAAGGACAGCGCAAATGTATACCAAAAGGGAAGATCAAGAAGGGCGATGGGGTGGGAAGAGAAAGACAAGCGAAGAGGTTGATAAACCTTCAAGCAAGGAAAATGCAACGAGTGAAGGGACAGGCCGTGGATAAGTAGGATGGATCAGCGAGAGACGAGACAGCGATTAGGTCTGAAGAAGAAAAGATGACCAGGCACAGACGGACGGGCGCACGGAATTGGTTAACTAGCAGAGTGGGAGGGGAGTCGGGAAGGGTGCGAAGGCACAGCAGCGGACTCCACAGAGACCAACCAGAGCAGAGGGCATGCATGCTGCAGCACCCCCCTGCGCGGCCTCATGCACTGATTATTCTGCGACTGGGATTTGACTCGTGGGATTGCCGGCGCAGGCCAGTGCGGCCAGGACGGCCGGAGCGCGGCTTAGGGCAGCAAGACGCGCGGCATTATTATTTATGCTGCAGGATGCACTAATATTGGCGTGAATAGCAGGCCAGCAGCCGGCTGCACAAGCAGCGCACCCACGGCGGGGGGTCGAGGGTCGCGAAATGAGGACCGGCACAAGCTGCACACCGGCGTCACAACAGATGTGCAGCGCCCGGCATAACTGGCTGCTCGCCCATCCCAATCTGGCCTGGCACCGTAGCCTGCCTGCGTATCGATAATTGAAGCGCGACCTGCCCGCCGCCCGCTCCGCGATGGCATCCGCCGCCGCCGACTGGTCCGCCCGAGCCCTGCCGCCGCTGGAGGGCCCTCCGGGACGCCCGCCGGCGCCGTGCCTGGCCGCGGGCGGGCTTGTGGGCGTGCTGGCGGGCGTGTGGGCGACGACAATGTTGAGGCCTGCTGCCGGAGAGTTGGTTGCGGGCGTCGACGACGTGGTGGTCGACGCGCCGTTGTCGACATGGACACACCACCATTCAGCCTGTGGGCGCCCCGGAGGAAGGGCCTGTGTCGCCTGTGTCGCCTACATGGCGCCGCCGCCGGGGATCGCTTTCAGCCTATCCGCCCAATCGATAATGATAACTGCCCGTTGGATGGGACCCTGTTCCTGGCCCTGCCCGCGGCCTTGGCGCTGAGACGTGATGCACACCCGCTGCCTCTCTGGCTCGCTCTGGCGCCCTCTGCCTCTCGCTGGCTCGCTGACGTCCATGTGGCATGTTTGGAAACTTTTTTTTCCTGAGCGCGCAGCCTGCGCAGCCTGGCCATCACACGCGAGCCGCCGCAGCGAGCCACGGCGGCCACTACCACCTCCGCCATGACGCCGCAGCCCGTACGCCCGCCGTGTGGGCGTGCTGTCGACGGCGGTACTCGAGTGGGCTGGACCACGAGATGCAAAAAGCGCCGAATCGCCAGTCGAGGACGCCGTGCCACCTTCAACACTTGTCCAGCTCGTCAGTCCCCTCTGGAGGGCTATGCTCCGGCCGCGCCGTCACTGGCCGCTCGTTCAACAGTCGCCTTACGGGGTCCTTACGAGCCTGCAGCGAACCGCAGCGAACCGCAGCCCATCCTCGCCCATCCCCACGAGACATGACTGCATCGGGGCCCAGATTTCTACCCACTTGCAGCCTGCCCTCCGTTTCGAGCGCAGCCTGGTGCTGAGGGCATGCCGGCCGCTGCAGGAACCACATCCATGAGGCATCAACATGTCGCTCATTGGGGCCTGATACGCCCTCTCGCGCCCTCGCGCCCGCCCCGGTGGGCAGCATTCTCGACCCGACGCCGCCTGTGTGTGGGGAAACATGTCACGATTGACGGCTGCTCAGCAATGGTGCGACAGGCTCGCCAGCTATGGAGCTGCATCGCGTCCATCGCCTCCGTCGCCGCCGTCGTCGTCGCCGTTGGTGGAGGGTGACGCTGCTCGACGGTTGGCCGCCTGCGCGGCCGTGATGCCACCCTCACGCCCCAACCCGCGCGTTTCAACCGCGTAGCCTCGACGCTTCGACGATAGGCCGCGGCCCTGCTGCAGATAAAGTGCCGATTGCAGATGTCAGGCCAATTTTTTTTCTCACCGCGCCCGCGAACCCGTGGGAGATCACTTCTATCGATAGCAACTCGACTGCCGTCAGGCGTCACTCGCTGTCAGGCGTCAGCGCGACTCATTCCAACGTTGCCCTTCTTGCGACCGTTGCCATATTTGTGCACCCTAGGCGCGTCGTATAACTCTGTCAGCCCTCTCAATAACTCTTATTCCGCGACGATATATGCTGTTGTGACATGGCCTGCGCGCTACTATTTCGAGCCGCCTGGGGCGAATTATGCTGCCTTGCACACCACCACCACCTGCACATCGGTCGCCGGCGTCCCCCCAATCGGCCTAGCCCGCTCGCTGCTTTATCCTCCGTCAAAATGGCTTGAGCGCGCCAATACCACCTGGGCAGACAGCTCGTCTGCATGTGAGAAACGGCGTGGACAGACTCGAACGTGACCAATGGGCTGCGGATGCAGAGTTCCACCCCCACAGCGACGGTACCTCTTGCTCGTCCACTGAGCGCAAAAAAAGCCCACCTAATGCAGGTACACGGCAGGCACAGCGTCACAGAAAAATTTGGTCCTCGTCGCCCGTCGTCTGCTTATCGTGAGACGCAAAAAAAGACGTCGAGACGGCCTGCTACCCCGTGGTTCTCTTCGCCTCTCGCGCCTCTCTCTTCACGTGTCGCCCTTGTTCCCCACTGTTGGTGTTCTGGAAAGTTCATTAGCCGATCCTACACGACTCGGAGGCAGGGCCTTGTCGGCGACACGAATCAGGAACCTGTCCCGGCGCGGAATCTTGAACCCTTCCGCCTCCAACAGTGCTCCGCGCCGCGTCGCTCTGCCAGAGGGTCGGCGCCGGGGAAGCTGGCGTGGCTTCCATAGCTTCCATCCGTCAGAATGCTACTCCACTCGATCGACCTTATCATTTGACGAGATTGCGTAGAAGCACCCTGATCTTCGCCCAAATTTCTGCTGAACCCTCTGAACCACTCCAGGTCGGACGACCTGTGGCTGTGTCGACTCTGTAGAAAAAGGTTCGACTGTCCTGTGGTTCATACGAAACGCTTCAGATGCCCAAGGCCTTCCAGACTTCTTCATGCGCGCCCGTCTCGCTTCCACGACGAGCGCCCGCCCGCCCTATCAGGCCTGCCTACCTTCCGCGCCGGGCCATAGCGCCGTCGTATGAGTGGCCTTTTGCCGCGACTCTCAGACTCGGCTCGTGCATGTCGTGACAATTGATCGAGGTCGTTCGTTCGCGAGCCATTCCGACATCGCGGAGGCCCACACTCACGAGACGCTCCTGGGCCTCCCGAGCAAGCTACCGACGTGCATGACACTTTTGACGTCCCGGCATGACAGCGGCGAATTGTTGCCAGTCGTTAGCAAACACCATGTCGAGCGCAATCTCAGCGAAACAACGTTAACCTGTTCGCCCGAGCTAAACAGGCAATGATGGCGGTTCCCTTCTACCCTATAAGGCAGCTGGGGTGGGAATTCCCTCTGCTGATCCAGCGAGCCGGGGAGTCTGGAACCGTTGCTGCTAGCCCTGTCGACTTTATTCACAAACGAAATTCGAATTTTATGCCTGCCTGGGCCATCGTAGGGAATCCTTTCCCGGGAGTCTGAGCGCTAGCACCCGCGTGTCTGGTCCCTGGCTTCGTGCCTTCAAAATTTCCCGCACGAGCTGCGGTCTTCCCCACAACAATGCTGGATGCTCGGTGTTGAGCGCGACGAGATTTTCATGCAATACGATTGTGTAACAGGGTCTCTCCCTCTCCCGCGTGGGCTCAGACAGCGACCAGCAACCTCAGGAACGTCGACGAGATACGTGTCTCGTCTAATCTGAGACGGGAAGAGTGGACCTCGGCGGGGCCCGCCTCTGGAGCCGTCTTCGTGGCGAGGTCCAAAGTTCGGCCTCTCCAGCTGAACCTGGCTTGGGGTGCTTGTTCCGGGCACCGCGCACCGCCACAGCAATGGCTGACGTAGAATTCTGGGACGGCGCGCTCCAGGCCAAAGCCAGAGCCTGGATCTGCCGGTGAAACAGCGTCATCGCTCCTCCAGTTATCGACCCAAGCAATGGAGAACCTGGCCATCGGTGCACGCAAGGCTTGAACAGCAGCTGGTAGATTGTTCGCCTCGGTCCTTCATCCTGAGCAATGTGGCAGCGCATCCAACCAGCTCCACGCGTGGCCAGGCCAGTTGAAACGGAGGCATGCGGCTGTTTCGTGGATCATTACGAGACTGCCTCCGCGGCCTCCAGACTAGGTTGTAGGCGTCGTATTCCATTAGCACCTCGGGCATGAAGGGCTTGACGTCAAATCAAAGAAGATCGCGGGACGGACATTGAGATGGCTAAGAGCTGATCGTGATGGCATTCTCCGCATGAAAATGGGTCTCTGAGTGTTTTACGCGTCCGCGGCGTGCAGGGTCAAGCACGTGTATCCAACGTGATCCAGCGTTTGAACATTGAGTGCCAAGTGCTCAACCCATCCATGGGGGTTGCCAGCAGCCTTTACGTAAGGCGGATACCGAGTAGCAGCCTTGGACATCGAACCAGACCGACACACATTAGAAACCACAGTTCGCGCATTCTCTGTCGAAAAAAAGGTGAAGCGTCTCGCACGGCTTGGCCAGCAAAGGCGAGTACATTGACAGCAAATTGACAGGCAGGGCATTTGCACGGCAGACGGGATCGCTTAGTCGACGAGGCGCTTGAATCAGGTCCCTAGGCGTCTGTTGCCACTTTGCGGCATCCGTGAGTATAAGCGGGTCGACCAGATGGTCAGTTCATGAGGGTCCCGCGATGGAAACACCTCTTGGTGGCCTGCGAACTCCGCGCCTGCAGCTTGCAGCGGATGCATAGAGTCGCATGTCAAATGTCGTCGCCCACGGCCATTCGTAACCGATCGCCTAGGACAAAGTATCCACCGAACCGTCGCTTAGAGAAAGAAAGGGGACCAGGCCGCCTCGAAAAGCTGCAGCATGCGCCGTCTTACAGATGTTGAAACTGCACTGAGACGGCCTCGGGAGCTGTAGAAGAGCGGGAGAAGAAGCGAAGATGCCGCATGGCGTCTCAGGTCGTGTGCCGTTCGCAGCGATTGACAGGCCTCAGAGTTGTAAGATTTGAGATCAGTCCCAGGCATTAGCCGGGTCACACTCTTCCTATCATATAAATTTGGGGTATCATCGTTGGCCATGAAGAAGAGAAGAAAAAGTTCTGCGTCCAGAAAAAGACGTTGGTCCCTCTCGCTTAGCTGCCCCGTATTGGCCAAGCGCCCTCGCGATTAGTCATCCTCGACCCTGCGCGGTAGGTATAAATTTTCTTCTTTCCTTTGCACCTGTTTCTGTTCTTCGTGCGGCAGAGGTCAATGTACAGTTTCCCCTGTTTGCTGGTATGTACTTGCTATGGCATATCATGTGTCTTTGACCTCCAAGAATAAACATATTGCACAATCGATCTATATACACTTTGCGGGAGCGTCTATTTGTGGCTCTTTCGTTGGAAAAAAGGTCGAACATACTCACCTGCAAAAATTGCCTTTGAAGAAGAAGGAACATCCCACTGGCTTACCATGCGGAGATCCAAATTACACTGCTCGCAGCACTCGTGCATTGCATGAAAATTCCGATGTGATTGGAAAATCATCAATATTAATCAGCTAGTCTCCAAGGAGAAGCTTTTGTGGTCATCTATCTTCAAACTACTTGTTTCGGCAGGTAGCGGTGGTCATGAATCGTCTCCAATCTTCTCCAGCTTGCCCATCTCGCGCTTCTCGCCCGATTCTCCAATGAACCTGATCCTGTCGATGCGCGTCTTTTCGCCGTCACCGTCGCCATCTGCGACGAAGATAACCACGGAACTGACGTTCTGGAATTTGACAAATCGTAATTCCAATTTGGCGGTTCCGGTGGTCTCGTCCCAATCCGATGGCTGGAGTTCAATGGTCTGAGTCGCCGTGATGTCTTCTGCCTCTTCGAAACCCAGGTTGTGCTGCTTGTTAATGTACAAGTGGATCGTCTTGGGGCGCAGGGGCACCTCATCGTCGTCATCGTCCTTGGGTGGAAGAGAAGTGATTTGAATCGTGTGAACCTTCAAGGTGGATGTAAAAGGTACGTAGAGCATGATTTGCTCGTCCACGTCGCTCTCCACCCAGTCCTTCTTCGACTGTGAGTCGGTCGCCGCGCTCTTTCCTTTGCCCGAGGCCAGAGCGCTGGGTTGAGTCGTGTCGAACAATGTGCGCACACCACCAAAGTCGCTGTCCGAGTTCAGCAGGTCCAGACCGCGCACATCGACCTGATCAGTGACATCGCCGTACCCCCGAGGCAGTCCAGCACCGCGCCAACCACTGCCACCGCTTGAGCTTGCCTCGCCAAACCCTCCAGACGAGCCCCCCGACTCGGCTTCGGCAGCAAGCCTCTTGATCGCGTCGGTGAGCTGCTGGGGGTTGGAGCCGTTTATCCTGGTCACCTGCTGACTGTTCTTGAAGACAATGAAGGTCGGCGGGTTGGTGATGTTGTAGCTCTGTGCGATCTGGGCCTGCTGGGTCGTGTTGACCTTGGCAAAGGCAATGGCATTCGCGCGGGACAGCTGGTTTGCCAGGGAATCATAGATGTGGGCGATGGGCTGGTACGAGTCGTCGGCGTCGGTGTAGACTGGCAGCATGGAGGGTCAGTATGTCAGCGGGTAATGGCAGCGGCACGGCGCAGCGTACAATTGACGACGACAAGCCTCGAGGACGTGAGCAGGGTGCTCAGCTGGGTGGGCGACGAGATCTGTGTGGCGCCCGACATGGTGGACTAGTGAACGGGAAGGTGGTGTAGCGGGTTGTTGTGGGAGGATCGGACGGTGTTGACGGTCGACGAGGGAGATGAGAGCCGTCGCGTTGGTGGGGGCGGGGCGGGCGGCGGCGCGTGGATCAGTGACTTCAGCGGCCCGGCCGTGTTAACTGCCACTGCTAACTACCCAAGGTCCCCAGTTCCAGGCTCCAACCAGCCTACGCGGACAGCGAAGATTCCAGAACTATCACCTCGCCACCATACCACCTCGAGCAGACACAACATCACTTGACTAATCTGCTAATCACCCATCTATACCTACATCCACTGGCCCCGCTGTGGAATGCGTCGAGCGTCTTGCCAAGAAACCCTATCCGCTCGTTCGTCGCCAGAACCTCCCGCTGAGGATTACAAACACTCGGTCCCCACACGACATCCCATTATTATAGTACAAACCCTCGATTTGGACTGCTCTCTCTGCTAGTTTGCTATCGTCGGTAAGCTTGCCCTCTGCTCCTTCTCCGCTCGCTCCCTCACCAGCCCACAGCCTAATTCACCGACTGATGGCAGGAGAGAACAATCTATTCCTGAGCGCGCCCGAAACCAAAGTCCTCCACATCGTCAACCTCGTACTTGTCCTTGAGCGCTTCGAAGCTACCAGGCGGGTTCACGACTCGAGCTGCTGGTATTCGCGCGCCGTCTTGGCCATCAACACTCCGCTCGTCCTCTACTCCGCATACACTCTTTTCAAGCTCCTGCGATCGCCATAATGTCACACGTAGTTGTATTCAATTCCTCGGCGAAGACAGTCAAGATCCCCACAACTCCGACCAAATACTTGACCGAGGTACGGGACGAGGCCTGCGAAAAGCTACATGTCAGCAAGGACCAATTCACCCTAAAGTCAGTCGTCTCTCCGTTGTGTTTTGCGGCAAGGGATCATCTGTCGTTGTGAACGCTTCTGTTCCTCCCGTCGCTAACTCTCTATAGATACAACAACAAGCCAATATCCTTATCTCAACAGATACGGCTTGCAAACCTTCCACAAGGGGCTCGATTGGAGCTCGTCCAGGCCTCACGTTCCCCCACGGTCATTTCCGTTGCTCTACAGCTTCCAGCGTCGGAGAAGAGTGTTCGTCTGACTCAAAAATTCGCCAGCAATACGTCATTATGGGAGATACTACGGCAGTTTGAAAGTGGCGAGGGCAATTATAATTTCACACAGCGTGGTGTTCCTGAAATCGGCGGGAAGGGATCATCTGGAGCAGGACGGTTGAACTACGAGATGCCCGTCATTACAGTTATGCCGGCTCATCGCGAGCATTCAGATTTCGTGGGACTACAAAAAACTTTGAGCCAGTTGGGTTTTGATAGTGGGTCAGCTCTCCTGCGCTTGAGCTTCAAGAACAGCGGAACGCCATTGGAAGAGGCCATGGCCCAGATATCACAGTACTTCAAGAGCTCGGAACCAGCTGCGAGCGGCGCCCACAGCGCAAGTTCGGCACAAACGACTTCTATGCCCGACCCAGAAAAGGCTGCGCCAGAAGCTACCGAGACTGTGGCAGGGGAGACTGCACGCACGGAAGAGCCTGAGACTGAGACTGAGTCTGAGCCCATGCAAGTGGATGCAAAGCCAGCCGAAGAACCTGCTCCAGAGCCCAATTTTTCCCAGGAGAAGGCACCAGAGACGGTCGAGAACGAGCTCCCTTCAACATCAGCTGCATCAAATGGTGCTAGAGATGTGCAGATATTCTCGGCGCCTACCTCAAATACCCCTCAAGCAGCCCGAGGAACCTGGAACGAAGGAGATTACGTTCCCACTATCGAACATGCGAAAGCCCACCAGGCAGCCCTACAAAACCGTACCCGCAACCAACGCTTGCTTTCTGATAAAGAGCTCGCAGACCAAGAGGCTGCTCGTCTGGAGAAGCTCAACGCGGTTGCCGAAAAGGGAGGCTCATTGCGTGTCCGAATGCCAGATGGCACATTCGTCCAGATGAAAATCAGCAAAGATGACACTACCGACATCCTCTACGACAGCGTGCGCAACGTCCTGGAACGCAAGGATGAGCCCTTCCAGCTCAAGTACGTGGGCCCCAACGGCCGCTTGGTCCTCATCCCCTACGACAACAAGAAGCGCCTGATCCAGGACCTGCGCTTCTCCAACATGGAGATGGTCACGTTCCTTTGGGACGAGGGTGCCAGTAACGAGGCCCGCACTAGTCGTAAGGCGCTGGCGAAGGAGTGGCAGGCCAAGGCGCAGACGCTCAAGGTGGAGGAGCCCGTCGTCGAGGACAAGGCTGAGCCCGCCGCTGCGGAGAGCAAGGCGGAGGGTAAGCGCAAGGCGGGCATGAGCTCGGGGGACAAGGAGAGCAAGTTGAAGAGTATCCTGGGCAAGGGCTTGTTCAAGCGTTGACCGGTCTCATAATACCATGCCAATACTCGGGCACGCAAGAATGTGGGGTGAGCGTGCATCTTGATTTAAGCGTAAAGCGAAACACAGGGTGAAGGTACCGCACATTGTAGCATAGCGCCACTTGGCTATTATAAATGGAAGAATGCATCAATTGGCACGCCAGTTCCTAACACATGCGGGAAAACACGGTAGCTGCTCCAGGTACGATGGCTTGCAGCTGGTTGCTGGTTGCGTCACTTGGGCCGACGCCGGCTGCTGCATCATTGTCTTCACGCACGTGCTCTCGTCAGATAATGGGTGCATCATGATACTCATTCTTCCTAACGACGATTGCTGTCATCAATCTTCACGGCCATTATGCACGTTCGTACCAGACACCAAGGTTCATTGGCGTGAAAAGATTTTAAGATGACACTGATTGGAACCCTTTTTGTGATATTCGATTCCTCATTTGCCCATTGTCGTACTCCGAAATCGTGCCATCGCTTTTGTGTGATGTGATGTGATGCTTCGAAGTCGTGTCAATCCGCCATAAGAGACCTAACACCCAGGAAGAAGTTGAAAGTTGGTCCCCATGATGCTCCATCCCTCCCGAATGAACATTTCCCCGTTTAGTGACCCGCGCGCCTCGACTCGGCGATGACCTTGGTCATCTCGTCAACCTTTCTCTTGGCACGGCCGAAGGTACCGAGCTGTGTAGTGTTAGCATTATGTTTCTCTGGAAGAAGCGAACGAGCCGGATCGTGGTGGGAAGGGCGGTGGATGTGGGTGGCGGGATCGATGGCCCGTGTGCGATGCGGGTTAACGTACCCTCTTCTTCGCCAGACGACGGGCACGCTTGTCCTTGGAGTTGCGGAGCAATTCAATAACACGCTTCTCGTATCTGTGGATATGTGAGTGGATCGCCTTTGGTTCGGTACGGGCGGGGATATTTACGGTGCAAGTCTGTACACAGGCAAAAGTTAGCAGTCTGTTCAATGGCAATACTGAGAGTTCGTGTTTCCTAGACCTGGCGTGGAATGCGTGCAGTGCGCCATTCAAGCGCTCAGGCGGTCCCAGCGATACTCGGAAAGTTCGACGTACCCAGCAACCTCGCGAGTGATCTCCCTCACGAAGGCAGTGCGCTTGGACAGGAAACCCTTCCTCCGCGAGATCCTGGCAGCCGGGGTCCTAGGGGTGACCTCTGTTCGCTCGTCGTTAGAATATCGATCGCACAAAATTTCGCAGCGTCGCGGAACGAGGGCACGTACTGTGGCCGGCGTTGATGCCGACGATGAGGCCTGCAAAATTGTCAGTGACCATCGCAATGAGATATCTGCAGTGTATTGAGCATACCAGACTTCTGCTTGACTTCCTTGGGCATGGTGTCGGTGGTGCTGGTTCGTTAGTTGTCGAGAGAATCCAAGTTGGAGGCTGCTCGATAATTTGGGCTCGGCTGTGGTGAGTGTGGCCAAGACGCTAGCGCACAGGGCACGTGATCCGATCCACCCTTCCCCTGCAGGCGGGGAGATCCACACTGTACACGCAGGACACTTGATTGAAATTCTGGTCTTGATTTCAGATCAAACACTTCTGTTTCCAGCTACTGGAATGCAACACAGGATCAAGGGGCACCTGGCCGATATTCAGGTGCGCAACGACACACTCGGAAGATGTTTCTTTTGTGGCGTATATGCGAGTGTGACAAGCCAGCGCTAAGATACTGAAAGCCCTATAAGGATTCCTCTATCGTCTATATTCTTCTCACATCTTGGTATCTGGCTTCCTTCTCTCCGCCGTGTTCCTCGCAGCGCTAAGCACAAATCCAACATGATGGCTTAGTGCAACTAGATCACCATCGCCATCGTGGACATGCACCTCCAAATCCATTCTTCCGTTCTTGATCCTCTTCATTTGTACCCTCACTTGAAGCCACTTCACCCCTTGCGGCGGGAGAGACTTTTTGATATCCAGGTTGAGCAGAAGAGTAGGATACCAAAACGGCCCCTGGCTTTGGTCTCGGTATGATTCGATGATCTGGGGGAACATGTCTGCAACAAATCCGATCGATGTGTTGGTAAAGCTGGAACCATCCGAGAAGCATAGCCATTCATCTGCCAGGCTCTTCATTGCTTGGCCTTTCCGCGGAAAATGGAACTTGACCTTGTTCGAAGCTTTTCGGAAACTAGAGAAGGGCATCTTCTCTTCAGCTTTCCAGTTGATGTCGGTATCGCACTTCAGCTTCAGAAGATCTACAGCTGGTGGTGCTGGAGAGAGCTTGTACTCAGTATCGAAAGACACGCCTTCCTCAAGGTCGATGTTGGAATTTGTGACATAGGCCACCACTTCTTCCCGTCCCTCCTGTGACATGTGCACATGCACAACCGATGCCTGCCTTCCCAGCTTTACGTTCTCGATTTTGAAAATGGCCGGCCCGACCTGTGTCCTTCGGAGAAATTCAACGTGGAGAGCTATGGTGTGCGGTTGGTTTTGCTTGGACAATGTCGTTTCGAAGTGCGTCGCGACGACCTGAAGGATACACCCAGTAACATAGCCTCCATTCGGGACTATAAAGATCAGCTAGTTTTGGGGGCCTTTGATATAATATCACCTACCACTCCCGATGCACCACTCGTCGCGAAGGTTGCAGGAATAAGTGCTGGTGTCGAGCTTTTCCACGGCGGTCGACTCTGTCCAGGAAGCCATGGTGGCAGTGATGACCTGTCAGGAAGCCAGTGGGCCCATGTATATAACCAGTACAGCGACTCGCAGAACTACATGATTGAATAGCCCCTAGGTTTAGTAACCAGGTCTCGGTGCCCAGGCAATATTGAACCTCGGTAAGAAGCTCCCCTCGCTAGACGCAAAGGAGTTTAGCTGATGCTTCTCCGCGCCCAACCCCGGCTTGCTCTATCGTCACCTCCGCAGGAACCCTTTGGTTACCTAGGCAAGCCGTAGCTGCGTCGGAGAACTCCACATGACTTACTAAACATGTCACTGTCTCATCTTTCTTTCACCATTTCCTCCCACTTCTCTCCTTTACCTTTACTCCTCCAACCTCAAGGAACACTGCTCGTCCGGACCCACTATGCCTTCCGAGTCTAGATATCCCAATATTCCGATTCCGAACACCGACCTTTGGGGTTTTCTTTTCGAAAGGAAAGATAAGGCATATCCTGACGATAAAGGTACGCTACCACACTTTTGATGCGCAGCACAGAGCTTGAGATTAATCCCAATCGCACCGCCGTTGCGCTGGGTGCTTACGCTTCCTCAACGATTTGGCGCCGCGCCGCGGAGTACTCCTCCACCGCTTTCGCGTTTGACCGGAACTTAAACATCAGATGACAGTAGCTAACTAATGACCAGTCATCTACTTTGACCCCTATACCAAACGATCCTACACCTACGCTCAAGTCAAGAGTACTGCGATCGATTTCGGGAAGGGTCTGAAGGCTTTGTGGGACTGGCAGAAGGGTGATGTCCTCGCGCTATACACACCAAACTGCATTGACACGCCGGCTGTAACATGGGGAACGCACTGGGCTGGAGGTATATTGAGCCCCGCAAACCCCAATTATACGGTGGAGGAATTGGTCTTTCAACTCAAGGACTCCGGGGCTAAAGCGCTAGTCACGCAATTGCCCTTCATCAAGAATGCACAGGAGGCAGCAAAGAAGGTCGGAATACCACTTGACCGTGTCGTCGTTATCGGTGATCAGAAAGATCCGAGCCATGTCGTCAAGCATTTCACGAGCATTCGGAACACATCCGGCTCAGCAAGATACAGGCGGACAAAGCTCAATCCGGAAGAAGACCTTGCCTTTTTGGTTTATTCATCAGGAACAACGGGTCATCCCAAAGGTGTCATGTTAACCCACCGCAACATTGTTGCAAACACTATGATGATCAAAGCCGGAGAGGCTGGGCATCTTAGCTGGGAGGGTGGGCCTACTGGCGAAGGAGACAAGATATTGGCTTTTCTCCCCTTCTTTCACATTTACGGCAAGTCACGCAGATTGCACTATCTCTCATCTCTAGTCGGGCTAACATGATGTCAGGACTCACATGTCTGATCCATCAGAGTATTTACTCTGGCTTCCAGTTAGTTGTGATGCCAAAGTTTGACCTTGAAGACTTCTGTAGATTTATCCAGGAGCTCAAAGTGACATTTGCATACGTCGTGCCACCCGTCGTTCTCCTTCTCGGCAAGCATCCAATTGTGGCGAAATACGACCTTAGTTCAGTTCGTATGATGAATTCCGGGGCTGCTCCTCTAACAAGGGAGCTCGTAGACACGGTCTACAATCGCTTGAAAATTCCAGTCAAGCAAGGCTATGGGCTATCAGAAACCAGCCCAACGACTCATACTCAGCCATGGTCTGATTGGAACAAGACCATCGGCTCTGTTGGAACTTTATTGCCTTATCAGACGGCAAAGTACATGTCACCAGAAGAGAAGGAAGTGCCAGTAGGAGAGGTTGGTGAGCTCTGGATCAAGGGTCCGAATGTGTTCAAAGGCTATCTCAACAACCCGGAAGGCACTGCACATGCGCTCACGCCTGATGGCTACTTCAAAACTGGCGATGTCGGGTTTCAGGATAAGGACGGCAACTTTTATATCACCGACCGTGTCAAGGAACTCATCAAGTACAAGGGTTTCCAGGTACCACCAGCAGAGCTCGAAGGCATTCTTGTGTCCCATCCAAACATTAACGATGTCGCTGTCATTGGAATATATGACAAGGATCAGGCCACTGAAATACCAAGGGCATACGTCGTGCCCAAGGATGGTCTAGGGAAGGGCGAGAAAGAGGCAGCCGAAATTGTCGAATGGCTAAACGCAAAGGTCGCTCACCATAAGAAACTAAGAGGCGGTGTGAAATTTGCAGATGAGATCCCAAAGAGTGTCAGTGGGAAGATCCTACGGAGGGTGTTGAAGGCGAAGGCTCAAGAAGAGGAAAACAGCGCTAAGGCAAAGTTGTAAGCTATAGAAGCAAGAATGTTGCATTCACTGCAATTTTCCCGTCCATTTGAACACATAACCTCATCTCCGTCTTATTTCCCTCGCCCAAACCTGACATTTTCGATTCTTATTCACCTGAAATCCCATGCTTGATAAACTTGTAATGATTTCAATCGAAATGTTTTGTTTGATCTTTTACTTCTCCGCCACCTGGAGTAAAGGTCTCCTACATCAACGAAAATGCCTTTGAAACGATCGGCCGTCAACAATCTCGACATTCCAAGCATCAAGTAGAAGATGTTGACCAAGGAGAAAAGTCGGATCAAATGTGAAGATCCGCCTTTTCAGATCACCGTAGCGCTTCACGAGAAATTCAACATATACCCGCTGGAACCCCGCCAAGCTTTCCAAAACTCGTTCAAACGCGCCGTACAAATTCCATCCAACATTAAAAGCCATCAATGCACCAGATACATTATTCGCTTTGGTTTGAGATGTCAGCCGTCGAATCTCGTTCTCACGCACAATGACTTGGTGAGCTTTCCGTCCCCGGTTGACGGAAATATCGCTTTACTCGAGATGTCCCTGCATGCTTCCATTGGTAATACCACACGATTCTATCCTACGTTAAACTCGCCGTTGGGAATGGACTTGCAAGTCCGCATCTACTAAACCTCTTCTCGGTACGACTTGGAGAGGTCGGCTGGGTTTTCGATGTACATCAACATTTGTCGCTTTACTTTACCGAAGTCAGGGGACAATAGATTCTGTGCCATTTTTGTTTCGTGCAGAAAGTGGTACATTTAGATGGCAAGTCTATCAACACTAGAGACGGTCTCGCGAAGGGCTATCTCACAACAAGCAATTAGAGAAGTACGCAGGCGTTTCAAACAGGAATTAACAGAAAAATGAACCACTTTTGTCATTAACCCGCATTTTAATTTGGGGAATAGCTGAAATTTCTTGTTAAACGGGCTTTTTAAAGAATTGACTAAAAATAAAATGAAATCCCCCTATCACTAAGCAAACGCCTGACCAAACATGTTTAAAAGACACAGGATAAGTCCTTAATTATTACAACTTTTATCCACCTGTCTACTAAAGAATACTAAAAAATTCTTCACTAGATCAATATCCTAACAACGCATTACGGGATAGGTCCAGATTTAAGTGGAACCAACCTGATTGTGAATATGCTAGGCCATGATCGCCCTGTGGTTATCGAGCCCAGGTATTTCAACCCATTGACTTTGGGTTGTACTGTCGACCCCATTCGCCTTATTCCACATGTCTCTGATGATTCCAGGTCTGTACTCTAGCGGGTGCGCTGACCTTGCTTCTTCCTTCATATCATAAGATGACATAGAAGTCCAACTCCAGTCAAACGGAGATCTACAGTCCCCGATTTGTTGATAGATCTGCACTGTGATGGCATATCCTTCAGCTTTACCGCACCAAGATATGTCAATCGCATAATCTGTTAGACAGAAAGCGCAGGATCCAAATGATTGATTACAATGTGCAAAGAATTTAGGTGCGGTTTTGTCTTTAGCTAGCTCGGGCAGCTGAACGGGAGCAAGGTCAGGGTATCCTTCGGCCAATGTAAGGTGGCAACAGACTGGGCTTCCAAGAATATCGATATGCTCTCTAAGTACTCTCGAATGTCCCTTTGAATGAGTAGCAGTCCTAACCGATAAGATCAGAAGTTTATCGCCGATGATACGTGCTTTCAGGGAGTTGGATTCTTTGACTCTGCTTGTTATGCCTGGGCCCGAGGAGCAGCCTTCAATTTTATAGACAGGAATTCCGTGCGATGGACCATAGAAATGTCTGTTCATGATCAGACGTGCAATGTGGTATGGTATAATGCAGGAAGATGTGAAGTGAATCGAGCTGCATTCAATCTTTTCCACACATGGTAGCTCCTCCCTATCCCATGATCCGTATGGTATATTTTTTACCCAGCTTCTGTGCCATTTGTGGAGTTTCAAGCAGAAATGGCAGAAGTAAAAACTGGAAATGTCTTTTTCCAACCAAAGAAGCAGCTTTTTCGTCTCCGTTGCGTCTAGATGCGGGTTTCGAGGGAAGCAGATTGTGTATAGTGTTCGGCAGGTCAAAGCGAGGCATATAAGAGATGTGTTGGTGAGATGTTCAGAGATCATATATGTGATCTCTGTAGGAAGGTGGAATGCACCCAACTGTGGTTGACGACGCAGCAGCCAGCCAGGTACTCTTAGATGCCGGGACAACTGCTGCAAAGCACCCGTTATCATGTTTGTTCACCGGGCAGAATTTTTTGGAAGAATTTTATGTTGATGTACGTGAGTCAAAGGGGATCAGTAAATGCAGAGTCTATAGGTGACACAGTGGGTTGGTTCTAGTGTTGAGAAAGGTGTTGGGAAAAAGGCTCTGCTCTTGGCGGACTAAGTCCAGGATGAGCCAGCGGTTCAAATCAAAGCTTATCAATTTTATTCTATCGCGTTTAGCACTCATACGAATAGGTTGCAAAGCTTTAGTAAGAGCTATCATGTTGAATCGTAGTGATCTAGTGGTTGGTTAAGTCGACCTTGCTGATTTGCGTGCTTGTAATTATTAACTACGATTAAATGATAGGCAAATACAGCTCTTTTAAATAAATAAGGGCGCCTTGTATTATATGTGCTCGGGAAAATATTCACTGCTCGCCAACAGATCCATTAGTTTGACATAATTATCTAGGTAAGTATCTAGCACCTGATTCTAGAAAACAAAAAGAGTGCTGTAAATACTATATTACACCTCCGTTACCATAAAACTTTTCGATCGAAATCTATGTACTAGAAAAGATACCATCGCGAAGCAGTGTACCTAGGTATATATATCAGGAGTCGCTATAATAGGTAGATTATATGAGTCTTTGGCATCGTAACTTCCTTTACATGGGCAGAAGTGGACTGGCTTAACTGGCAACTACCCCTTTTGATGCCTTCCTTACAATATATACCTTCCCCTTCAACCGGTTGTTTTATTTAGGATCTAGAGGAAAGAGCAAATGGTATCGAAAGCACTACAAATGAATCCTGTGCTCATTGTTTATCGTCTTCTCCTTTCTCTCCCCAGAACTGACACTGTTGGCGCTTCGTTTTCCCAATTCTTGCCACTTTTTGTTCATTTGACCATCATGAATGAGTCTTTTGCCTTCTGGTTCCCATCATTCTGGACGATGATTGGTGGCCTTTTCTCCTTCATTTCCTTCTTCGTCACCTTGTGGGTCGTGTTTGTCAGGACCGACCCTATTGACACAAGGCTTGCGAGAATGCAAAAGGCTGACAAGTCGTTTCATTCCACAGCCTCCCTCCTCCTGGGAAACCTGGAGGCGGCAATGAAGGACGTCGGGGCGTTAAGGACGGCACTAGTACCTCATGGGGAGCCAGCTGCCCAGACGCTCAGGGAAGACCTCCGTGGGTTGAGGACCGACTTGCAAGTACTTGCTGCTGCAACTCGTGAGATCCCGGAGCGAATTTCTGGACCGATGACAGATAAGTTTGAACCTATTCTCGAGGTCTTGGAGGACCTCCGTGGGTTGAGGACCGACTTGCAAGCACTTGCTGCTGCAACTCGTGAGATCCCGGAGCGAATCTCTGGATCGATGACAGACAGGATTGAGCCCTTTCTTGAGGTCTTGGCCGAACTCAGTGCGCCGATGAAGGGTGACCTGAAGATCCAGAGAGGCTTACCGCCATTTTCCCTCGAGCGACATCGAAGGAGTCTTGCCGAAGGCCTGGCAAGACAACGGATACAGGCAAATCCCAGTCCATTCCATGAATTGGACTGATGACATCGCCTCGTCCAGGGCGGTGGGGGTGGCTCCTTCGGGGGTCACCCTCCCCAGCGATGAGCTCACACCTTAACGTGGTGCTGGGGTTCAGTACCCTTGTAAAGGGGAAGCCAAGTTGAGCTCAATGTATATAGATTTTCTGCTCATTTCCGATGGTCACTGTAATACGCATCAGTCGTAGCCTGTGTTTTATATCCAAGCCTGTCTAATTATGTGACAATTAGAATATCCAAGGGTTCTAATTTCAGTAAAATACTGAGCTTAGTTACGCGTATCTGGTCTATCGTGTTGCATTAAAGTCCTCACCAACACATCTTATACCCTGAGCACAGTAAGCTGTTAGGCTTTAATAGAGAAGTTGCCTGAAGCAGAGAGCCGAGGCAGGGTTATATTCATAACTTCTAATAGTACTGTGCAAAACAGACAAGGGCGTGTTTTAAGTTAAGAGAGTAACACTCTGTAACACTTTTGCAGTGTAAAGTAATGGGACTTAGTTTAGCTCATACTTTGTTACAAAATATGGCTTGTGTTCGTTCACATAACGTGTTTAATTTTAATAGTGGTTGAAGACAATGAAGTTCGAAGCATACATGGCATTTACGATATACTAGAAAAGATAGAACGCTAGAAGTAGAAGCCGATGAATAAGCTCCGCCATAGAAAATTAGCATTCTCTACAGCATTTTCTACTATTGGTCGATACTCTTGTGTGACGTACCCGAAGCATCTTCTTCCATTTAGTAGTTGTAAGAATTAGACACTAAATCTAGTGGATGAACGAAAAGATTTGAGAACAGAGGCTATTTGGGGGGGGGGGGAGGTCCGCTTTACGCGAGTGGAGACGACCAAGATAAACCACGGTCCAGACGCGATACAGTCCCGGTGCTATTAGGGTTGCTACCACGCCGTGAACTTCAAAAAACCACTATAGGCTACACTCTGAAATTTTTTGGTTTTCTGTTCTCGTATTCCTTTTGATTGAGAGTACTTTGATACACCATTCTCTGTAAGACACTGAGTAGAAAAGATATTTGAAAGGGGATCGTGCGCAATTTGTGTCTCAAGAATCACATGAGCGTTCCGATTCATGTGTTTAGCTGTGCCTTTCAGACTCCACTAGTTCATCGTGTGTTTTATCAAAATCAAACATCAAGGGATGATATAATCCAGTCGGGACACAACCTCAAAAAATGGCGTGCCCGTCTGAAAGATGGCCAGTACTGACACAAAACCAGTGTTATCATGTTATGACAAGATCCCAGGATGGAAATATTCCCTCTGGACATGACAAGGATGGTCATTCAAATCTCCAGGACAACAAATGTTGACAGACATGGCATTATCATGCGGCCGACGTACTGTCGGCAAATATCACGTCGTCATCAGATATCATCACCAAAAATCATCATTGCCAGGCATCAATATGTACGACCGATCATTGCGCTCTCTTCCACAGCTCGAAAGCAGGAAGAAACCGCACCCAAGATCAGCCTGAGATCTGTTCTCCACTCTACATGACGGTTTTCGTTCTCATGGAACCTCGCACTGCCTCATGGGCAGCGGGCGCTCAAATCGAAAATGCTTTTAGTGAGTGTTGATTGTTTGCGTTGTTCAATGAAGGAGAAAGCTGGACCCGGGGCGCAAAAGTTTTTATGTTGCAGGCCGGGGCGGATTATCGTTGGGCCGGTGCCCCGCGGCCTGCTGGGGTTGACTCACGGCTTTTTCGCCTCTGCGTGCGATTTAACACCAAGGCCCTCTTCACTTTCCGCTACCGCCTCTCCACCCGATTACCGCCCCTCTGAGCACCCCGAAGGAGCCTCTCAAGTCTGCACCGGCGACCCACCCCCACATCTACCCAGCATGGAGTCCGAATCTGACCACGACCACCGCGACGATGAGAGCGTGTCCGAGGAGGAGGTTGAGGACGTAAAGCCCAAGTCTGCCCTCAAGAAGCCGAAAGAAGTGCTTCCGCCCGTCGAACGCCCCGAGCTCCCCGAGCAGCCCGAACCGAGCTCCATCGATTTCTCGACGCTGAACCCTCTGTCCCCCGAGATCATCTCGCGCCAAGCCACAATCAACATCGGAACCATTGGCCACGTCGCTCACGGAAAGAGTACTGTCGTCAAGGCCATTTCCGGCGTGCAGACTGTCCGATTCAAGAACGAGCTGGAGAGGAACATCACCATCAAGCTGGGTTATGCGAACGCCAAGATCTACCAGTGTGATAACCAGGAGTGCCCGCGGCCGACATGCTACCGGTCATACAAGAGTGAGAAGGAGGTTGACCCGCCCTGCGAGCGCGAGGGTTGCGGAGGCACATACCGCCTGAAGCGCCATGTTTCCTTCGTCGACTGCCCTGGTCACGATATTCTCATGAGCACGATGTTGTCGGGTGCCGCCGTTATGGACGCCGCTCTTCTTTTGATCGCAGGAAACGAAACTTGCCCCCAGCCTCAGACCAGCGAGCATCTTGCTGCCATCGAAATCATGAAGCTCAACCACATCATCATCCTCCAGAACAAGGTCGATCTGATGCGGGAAGACGGCGCCCAGTCCCACTACGAGTCTATCCTCAAGTTTATTCGCGGAACTGTCGCCGATGGCTCGCCCATTATCCCCATCTCGGCCCAGCTCAAGTTCAACATTGATGCCATCAACGAGCACCTCATCACCAAGATCCCCGTTCCCGTCCGAGACTTCACCGCGAAGCCCCACATGATCATCATTCGATCTTTCGACGTGAACAAGCCTGGTGCCGAGATTGACGAGCTCAAGGGTGGTGTTGCCGGTGGAAGTATCCTGACTGGTGTGTTGAAGCTGGGCGACGAGATTGAAATCAGGCCTGGTATTGTGTCCAAGGACAGCCAGGGCAAGATCCAGTGCAAGCCCATTTACTCGAGAGTCGTGTCTCTGTTCGCCGAGCACAACGATCTCAAGTTTGCTGTGCCTGGTGGTCTCATTGGTGCGTTTTGTCGAATTATTCACATGTGCTTTTGTCTAACAAGCCCCAGGTGTCGGTACTCGCGTCGACCCTACTCTTTGCCGTGCCGATCGTCTCGTTGGTTTCGTCCTTGGTCTCCGTGGCCATCTCCCCAACATCTACACTGAGCTTGAGGTCAACTACTTCCTCCTGCGTAGGTTGTTGGGTGTCAAGACGGCCGATGGCAAGCAGGCCAAGGTCGCGAAGCTTGCGAAGAATGAAGTTTTGGTAAGCAATGCCATTGTTCGCAGGGGATCTTTTGGATGTTGCAAGAAGTCATTAATTGTAGCCATCTGGAGACGCTTGGCCCAGCATGACTGGAATTACAGCCACACCACGGCTGGCATCCTGACATCATATGGCCAGCTGGTCGCAGATGGATGCAGATTTGTCAAATGGCTCTTGCACAAACGATTGGCCTCTGAAGGAACCACGCGCTAACCCAATCAATAGATGGTCAACATCGGATCCACGGCTACTGGTGCTAAGGTCATTGCTGTCAAGGCCGATGCCGCCCGCTTGTCCCTCACATCGCCTGCCTGCACGGAGATTGGCGAGAAGGTTGCCCTGTCCAGACGTATCGAGAAGCACTGGCGACTGATCGGTTGGGCCAACATTGTGGCGTAAGTGGCATTTTCACTCGTAAGCGGAGCAGGCCTGTTCTAACATGAGGCAGTGGTAACATCCTCGAGCCCAAGGAGGACTGAAAAAGTAGCGCATAGAGCATCGTCGCACGATCTGGAATTGGGGAGGGGGAGTGGAGGCCCATTACGATGATACGATTACGGCAACGCTCGGAGGAAGATACCTGCAAGGTTTTGTGCATTAGTGCCGGCACCATGGGCAATTTTTGCGAGTGGGGCATGGGATCTCAGGATAGACGGAAAAGTACTCCATGGGGCTGTCTGTGGTGGATGGCGCCCTTGGGGCCACCGGCAGGGCCGCAAAGTCCAGGTCCAACGCAAACAAAATCATTAGATACAAAATGCTTTGTCTCCATCACATATTTGTTTTGTTCGACACCCTGGGTTAATCAAACTCCCTTGACTCCAACAGACATTGTTTTGTTTGATAATGCCGGGGTGGGAGGACGGCCCAGTGCCGGAGCTTCACAGCCCCGCGAGAGGCATGCTGACAGCAGCACCCACTGGCATACTCCTCAACAAAAAGTCGGCACGCATGATGGGAGCAGACGGCTGTCTTTACAAGCTGGCTTGTTTGGGGGGTGTAGACTGGTCCGGGCTTCTCAGTGGCTGACCACACGAGTGAGGCCATGGGTGGGTGCATTCAGCTCAGGTCGGGAGCGGAAGTGCGCCGAACGACTTTCACATGCTTGAATAGGCCACCTATGGAGAGCGTCGACGAGGCATGCGGCAACGCAACGTCAGAATGTTTCGACTGCACGCTTGGCCTGCATGTCTTAAACTGTTTAAACCCCCTCGTCGCGCACCCGTCGACTCAGAGGAACCCGATTGCGAAGGGCTGATATTGACTTGCTTTTACGAGGGCGGTGGAACTGCCCAATTGCCCGCCCGCGACCCGCCAAGCACACGTTTGGGGAATCGCCGCGTCCACGTGCCCTGGGTCGACCTGGGGAGATTTTCGACTGACCTTCCCTTCGGAATCCTGCTACATTTACGGGTGGGGAGGGGTTCACATGCACCTGACCGGCCGTCTGTCTGCTCGCTCTTCATCATCTTCTTCTTACTTCTTGTATTTCTACCCGTTGTAATTGAAGAACCGCCCTTTCTTTGGAAGAGAGAAGAGGGGAGAAAAGGAAAAAGAGAGGGTACACGGCTCCCTCCGAAAAAAGAACGTCCGGAATCGGAATTGGAATTGCGACTCTTGCCATTCGCGCGCTTCTGCTTGCTCGCTGCGAGTCCGCCCTTTCGATCGCCCTACCCTACCTACCTAACCCTGCCGCCCTCCAATATCGTCATGGCCGAAGACCCCTTCGTCACCTCCACGGCGCAGACGACGCAACCACACATCTACCGCCCTATCCCGCGCCGCAACTTCTCCACCCACACCGAGTCGTCTGACTCCCCCAGCGGCGATGCCTCGTCCTCCTCCTACTACTACTACCAGAACACGCCTCCGCCTGCCGCGCCCAGCAGCGAGGCCAATTCGCGGCCCTCCGACTTCCTCGCCCAGCTGAACGCCCGCCTGCTCCGCACCTACAATGCACGCGATGCCGAGGGAGATGCACCGGCCGGCCCTGGCGCCCCGCCGCCCCGCAACAAGAGCCTGCTCAATATGACGAGCAGCACGCTCTATGGCATCTACGACGACGTGGGCTCCGCGACCGCCGACGAGCGCAGCGTCGCGCAAACCCCCTGGGGCACCGGCGCCGAGACGCCCGCGCACTCGGGCATGGGGCTCGTCGGCGGCAGCATAGATACCGGCAATACGAGCACTAGCATTGCGGGTGGCAAGTCTTCGTCGGCGCGGAGGAGGGGCGCCCTGGGAACGCTGCAGCAGCAGCACCACCACCACGAGGGACTCTCCCAGCGGCGAGGCAGCAAGGTGCAGGCACGAAGGCGGCCGGTGCGCAGGGGGGCGTCCAAGTACGCCGTCATCTTGGGGAAGCTGGCGGCGCTTTTCACGTTTGGGGTTGCGTACGGGGTCGTGGTGTCGCACTTGCACGAGCGGCGGGAGCTGGCGGCGGTGCGGGTCGAGGCGGTGGATCGGGGGAGCTGGGTGTATCTTGCCGCCTGGGGGTTCGCGGGCATGGGGTTGGGGAGCTTGCTGCCGTATGTGGATCTGCTGTGGGATGGCGAGGGGTGCGAGGGGCCGGAGCCCGAGGCGGAGAAGGAGACGTCGTTTACGGAGCAATGGAATGAGGTGGTGAGGAGCGTGGGCGCCTTCATGGGCATTGCCTTTGCCATTGTGAGTAGTCCCCCTCGTGCACCCCCCTAAAGTCTGGAACTCGGGTTTAGGGCAGGGCATACATAGCCATGGCGTGACATGACATGGCATGGTGTAGAGATACTAACGTCAACCCCAGCGCCGCCTCCCCTGGCAATCCACCCTCCAGCTCACCCTCACCCTCGCCCTGGTCAATCCGGCCCTGTGGTACATTCTCGACCGCAGCAAGCCGGGCCTCTCCTTCTCGCTCATCGTCACCTCGGTCGTCACATCCTTCATCTTCCTCTCGAACCCGGACGTGCTCCCCTCGCCCTCGCTGCCCGCCACCTCGAACAGCACCCATTACCCTTCGGCGTCTTCTTCCGCCGCCGCCGCCGCTGCTGCCGCCGCCACCGCTGCCGACCAGGAGCTCTTCGCCGGCGTGGTCAGCTACGAGAGCCTTGCGGTTGTCACGTGGGTTGGCAGCGTGCTGTTCTGTAGCTGCGTGTGCTTTGGCAGCATTGGGCGGCGGCTCGCCGTGTTGGATGCGAAGCGGGGATAAGATTTTTTTGATTTGATTTTTCTTCTCTGATGTGATTTTGATCCTTTTTTTTTTCTTGGAAGAGGTGGAAGAGGGAGGAGGGCTACCTGCTTCAACATTAGTTGGTCATTCCTTTTTTTCGCTTCTTCTTCTGGATGAATTGGGGCTTGGCTCTACTAATGGAGAAGGTAAAAGAATTTCTTTTTTTCCTTGATCTGGGGTATTGGCTTGGCTTGCTGGCTGTCCGTACCCCTCCCCGTTTATCCTACCTAGACTTGCTTGCTTGATGGATTCCCTTGGAGCTGAGAGCATGTTACGGCCGAGCATGGAAATCGGAAAAGGAAAATGTCAAGGATATCATGGTATTTTGGGGAACCTCATTTCTCATTTCCCTTCTTCTTCTTCTTCTTTTGAGGGGAAGTGAGGGGAGAATGTAGGTTTCGATCCTTTGGACTTCTTGTCTGAGTACGAACTTTTTCTTCTGAAAGGGGGGGGAGGGAGAAGAAAGAAAGAATTTGTTCATGTTCTTCTTTTTCGCCAAAAAAAGAGAAGGGAAATTAAAGGGAAAGAGGGTCTTGGGATCGAAGTGGGTGGGCAACGCCCGGAGCAGAAGCCACTTCTTTGTCTAAAGTACTTGTTTGGAATAGTGTGGTGGTAGGGTACGGCAGGGTATTGTAGTGTCCGGGCTTTCCTTTTCGATCGATTCAGAGAGAAAAAAGAGACGTGGGCTGTGTGGCTTCATCGCTGGGCTCCGTCTCGCTTGTGGCTTCGGCCTTTTTTTATTGTCATTGTCATTGTTGTTGTACTGGGAGAAAGAGAGGGGCAAAGATTGGGAGAAGAGGGACTTGGGATTGCGGTTATCTTTGGTGGGCTCGCAAATTAGATCGTTTTAATGCATGATTGTGTTGGTTCTTGGCTTCCGCTCCCTCCCTTCTTTTCTATTGAGGTCTGGTTTACACCGAGTGTTCTCTAAGTCTATGTACTTTTCTGCGTATGTATGTTTGGCGACAGTTTTGGAGGTACTGCTGTCATTCAATGGTTCACCAAAGTGGACTCATATTAACCCAGTCAGTAAGCCATCCAACGAGGACAGGCAGACTAGACATGCATCAACGTTCGAAAGGAAAAAAAGGTTATATGAAATTTTTTTTATTCATTTGCTCAGTCTGCTAAACACTAGCCAGACCCGAAGTCGGAGCCTAGCCTCTACAGTTTCAACACCCAAACCGTCGTCCCTAGGGCGTCCCTCCCCATTGCTGCCGCCTTCGTTCATATACGTATGTAAGGACACCCGGCGTTCAGCACCCAACTTCTACCCTTCAACCACCCCTCCCCACCACGCCATACCCTTCTCCCATCGACCGTCAATACCATCAGAATTCATAACAGGCCATTTCAGTATACAGACACGCTCAATCACTTATACCTCCACCAGGAAAACATCCAAGCCACCCGCCACATAGGAAACCCAGCACGGATAAGGTATAGACACCATCCCCTTTGAATCAAAATGGAACCAAATTTAGAACAATCTTGGCGAATAGAAGAATAGAAAAAAGAGTAGGGAAAAAAAAGGCAATAACTCGCAGGGCTGCGCGATGGAGAGGCTGTTCCGACGAAGGGTCTATTGGAGTCGAAAACAGGAGCACCATGCCGCCTGGTATCACAAAAGACACCCAAACCAAGGGAATTTCAAGAGAAACGGTAGGTCGCTTGCTGAGCATTAGAAGATAGTGGAGATGTCGGTCGAGGAGGACGCCAGTCTCTATGATTGCGCAGAATGTCGAAGCATTAGGCTAAAGTGAAGAGGATCGCGGATTAGAACTTGGAGCAACGTGGGGTATCCGGTCAAACAAATATTTACACACGCCGTGTGAAATGGTCAAAAGGATGGTTTCTTTTTTTTGTTGCAAGAGCATGGAGAGGGAATGAGGGCAAGTACTAGCAGAAGAACTTGTAGATCTTCTTCCACCTGGGCCAGGCCTTGCGCTCTTCCCTCTCCTCGTCGATCAGCTGCTCGAGGTTGAGCTCGCGGATGCCCGTGTGCAGATCCATGTTGTAGGATCGCACGACCGACGTGCGGTAATAAAATTTATATCCAAGATAGAAGACGAGCATTATGGGGAGCGCGAGGTAGATTGTGAAGAATTCGGTCAGGCGATCGGACGTTGTCTTGCCTGCATAGCCAACGGGAGCTACCGCGACCCAGAATTGTGCGATGAGGACGAGCATGTTGAAAATGAAGCCAATCCAGGAGCCGATGATGCCGGGTTGGGATCGGAAGGCTAGTTCATCAAGGGTGTGGCCCTGCAGTTGCCAGCCTTTGCGGAAGCGAATATGAGCAAGGCAGATGGAAGCCCAGGTGAATACTGCAGAAAGGCCGGACAACGCCAGCATCCAGTTGAAGGCGGCGTCTTGAAGATGTTTCTCGGCTCCAGCGAGGAAGGCGAGAAGACCGAGGCAGGAGGCAAAGGCAATGGATACGAGAGGACGGCCCTGGCGATCGATGTAGGTGAAAATCTTTGGTGCCTGGTGCTGCTCAGCGAGGGCGGCCAACGTACGCGATGAACCATAGATGGAGGAGTTGCCGACGGACAGGACAGCAATCATGATGACTGCGTTGAAGACGGAGGGGAGACCTTCTATTCCGGCGTTCTGGATGGCGATGACGAAGGGCGAGGCAACAGCATCGGCGCTGTTGTTCTTTTGGAGGAGGCGCTTGTCATCGTAGGGAACAAGGAGACCAACGACGGTGAGCGAGACAATGTAGAAGAGGGTGATGCGCCAGAAGACCTGCTTGACCGCAGTTGGAAGGGATTTCCTGGGGTTGGCCGTTTCGGCGGCGGCGAGACCGACCAGCTCGGTCCCGGAAAAAGCAAAAGCGGCATTGACAAAAGTACTGCAGAGACCCTTGAAGCCGTTGTTGAAGGCGCCAGGTTCTCTCCAGAACTTGCCACCGATGTAGCTGCCGTTGGGGCCGCCACCGATGTTGATGATGACACCGAGGATGATGAAACCGATAACGGCGGTGATTTTCAGAATGGCGAAAACGAACTCGGCCTCTCCGTAGCCCTTGACACCGAACAAGTTGATGCCAACGACCAGGACCAGGAAGATGCCGACCCAGGCGTTGTTGTTGACGGAATTGTCGTTCCAGTAATTGACCGTGTAGGTTGCAGCGACAATCTCCAGCGGTAGCACAACGAGCCATTGCATGGCGTAGCTGCACAAGTCAGTCAGGTGTCAAGGCAACGACCCGAGTGGGCGGATACTCACTTCCAGCCCATGGCAAACCCCCAAGCTGGGTCCAGAAATCTCGTCGAGTAAGCGGAGAAGGAACCCGCAACGGGGAACAGGACGGCCATCTCGCCCAGGGCATGGACGGTGCAGTACAACATGATGCCGACCATGCAGTAGGCGATGACTACACCGGCGGGACCTCCCTCGGCGAGGGACTGGCCTGAGCCTACGAACAGGCCGGTACCTATGGAGCCTCCGATTGCAATCATCTGCCTGTAGCGACATGTTAGACATGGATCCCGGGGTTAGGCAGGACGACGGGGTCATGCTCACAAGTGACGTCCTTTGAGCCTGCGGGCCAGCGGAGAGCTAGCCGTGTTTTGGGCGGCGCTTTCGACGTCGAAGACTTTGCCATCGGCGCCGATGGAGCCCTTGGGGGTCAGGTTCTGGTTGGGGTCCCTCTTGAAGCTATCCAAGACTCTCCTCCCCAGGCCGTCACGGTGGTAGGCTGACTCGCCATAGTAGTGCGAGCTCTGCGACTCCCTCCCGAAGCTCTTCTCGGTGCCGTACTCGTCCTCGTAGACCATGGCGGGCAGTGGCGCGGTGCGGAACAGAGGGGCGCACAGTTCGGTGTTGCTGCAGACAGCGCCGCGCGAGCAGTTGTCGCAGAGCGGCTCGGGGGCGCTGCTCGGAATGTTGTCGACGCCCTCCTGGGGGGCAGGCCGCGGCGGAAGATATGTGTGTGGTGGGTGTGGTGAGTGTGCGTGTGGGCGGTTGTGAGGTGTGGGTGAGTGGCCGGGATGAAGGGTACGGCGGGCTGGGCCAGGCAGGCCTATTTTAATGCGGGCAGAGAAAGAGTCGTGCAGCCCAGGATTAAGGCGACGGGCAGGGTCCAGACGGCTGGTGCTGTGGTGCTGAACAGGCGCAGGCGCCGGACGGCCGAGCAGAAAGCGGGCTAGCTGGGGTGATATCAACGGCGCGGCGACGCGGGTGCGTGATTTGGGGGAGGGCTTGGAATTGCCTGCTAGCAGGTACCTAGGGAGCGTAGGGTATAGACCGCAGACGCCCTGCTCTGGGCGGCAGATAGCAGAGCGACCGAGTACACGGCACCCACTGGCGTCCACTGGCGTCTACTGGCACCGATGGCACCACGCGGCTGGAGGGGCAGCACGGCGGTCGAGGGTGAATGGATCAGCGCACACGCGAGCAACGGTGGAATGGCACAGGGCCATGGCCAGGGCGGCGGCGACCGAGAGGGCCAGCCGGAGGGCCGTGTGGGTTCGTTGATGGTTTTTCGCATTCATCCACGCCGCGCCTGGGGTTTGGGGCTGGGGGCTTGCTTGGGCTGGGCTCAGGCTGACTGACGGACCCGTCGACGTGCCATGCGGCCACGCTGCCACGGCCGATTGTCAACCAGAACCCCCCGGCCGGCGCTCCAATCGCCCGCGCCTGTCACCCCCGTCACCCCCGTCACCTACACCAGCACATCCCGTCCGTGCTGCCGCCCTCGACCTCGGCCGTTGTGGCCCGCCTGCCTCTGCCACTGCCACCGCTACCGCTATCAGCCTGCACCTCCACGCCGTTGCCCGCCATTGCCCGCCATGCCGCAACAACCGTACCAGCCCGCGCTTGGCCTTCTAGAAGCCCTCCCACGCCTCCCTCGCGACACCATCGGATGAGCGACATGTGCCCGCCTGCGACCTCACATGCCCGTCTGTCTCTGCCACTCCCTGCCTCTGATCCTGCTGCTCCCTGGCCCGGGCCCCCAGCGTCGTCGTTGGCCCATCGCCCTGAACATCACGTCGCGCAGTCACCCTCCGCGGTACCTCGATTGGCTTGCCCGACGCGCCTCTTTAGCCTCTTCACCTGCCAGAACTCCAATACGAATTCAATTCGTGCCTCTGCCACTACCGCCATTCTTGCTTCTCAGCCAACAGTCAGCTCACCGCGCCGTATTCCCCATTCCCACCCCCCATCTCCCATTTCCGCCTGTTACCATCATGGCAGCCTCCAATATCCTGCAAAATGGGAAATGGCGTCATGCCGCCCGTCAGACGGCACCGTGAAGCGCTTTGCTGCCAGACGCAGGGGATATTGTCCTGGTCTTTTTCCCATACAGAGCCTATATCGGGTCCTGCGGCCAGGAGCCGTCGCATAGCAGCGTCTGTCAGGCACAGCGCTTGCCATGCACCCTCAATCGCGTCGAGATTAATCTCGTTTCCCAACAATCGCGACGCGTCTCCTTTTGCCTCGATGGCTCAATTGCCCAATCCACTGCGCCGCCCTTCCAGATCTGTGGCCTCCATAGCCCCGGTCGCCCGCCGCTCTGTACCACGCTGACTGGACGCGCTCGATCAACAAGAGACTGCTCCATCCGGCCCCGACCGCGTCTTGTGCCATCCTCAGCCATTGCCCGAGTGCGGAAGTCTGGGCCGTGCCATGGGCGTGGACCGGCGGTGAGTGTCACCTTTGTTCCCTGGGGCGCGTCGTCCAGTCTCACCTTTTGTCCAGATTCCCCTCGGCCATCGTGCGCAGCATCGATGCAAGCGCGGGACGGTGCTGGATGGTGCTGATGCAGCCTGGTGCCGAAACGTTGCGAACGGCTGCCCGCCTTCCTGTCCCGGCTAAGTTGGGGTAAGCCACCGACGAACTCCCCCAACATTCGCCCAGCCTGTCATTCGACCGCCGACGACGCCTCTTCCGTGGCATTACGACGGTGAGCCATTTAGTCCACGGCCCAGGCGAACTCCTGCTGCTGCTGGCTAGCCGCCGCCCACTGCCCGAGCCTTGGACCGAAACAAAGTCACGCGCCCACACGACACGCCCGTCGTGGACATGTGTAGCCCATGGCCCTCTGCTTTCGCTCTGCACATCGCCATTAATCCGAGCCCACGTCGTTGTTGATCCCCGAAGCCTCCTGTCTCGTCGCTCTTTTTCCCTCTTGGTGGCCCTGGTTGCTCACCCCTCTGCGACGGGAGGCGCCGCTTCCCCCGTATTGCAACATGCCCTCCCTCAGCACTAACGAACCTCCCCTCTCCTCGTCGCCCCAGCAGCAGAACAAAACAATCCTCTCCAACCTCCCGTGCCGGATTGGATTCTGTCAAGTTTCATCCCATGCATTCCAGTCACACTTCGTCCTATACATAGCACCAAGTCCCTTCACCGCATTGTGGTCGCCGGTACATGAAACACCACGCTTATGCTCCTTGTCCGCTGCTAATCTCCAAAACACTTCGCTTGGAACAATGACTACCGGCATCGTAGCGAATTTTTTGAGCAACCTGCCACATTCCACCTGCATGTCACTGCCTGCACACCCCCCTTCCAAGCTTTTTTTTTCGCACTTTCACGTGGCGACAGAGTCCCGTGCTTGATTGCGACATCATGCCTGCCTACGCATGGCCGCCTGTTTTGCTGCATCGGGAAGGCAGTTTGCCTGCACCATGTTATCAGACCCTTGTGAGACTCCGATAGGATTGTAGGGCGGGTAGTCCGTGCCGCCTCGTTGTCGTAATGCCATGTCGACTCCACAATGGATTGATGCTCTGTCGGTTCGGTCATGGCTGGTGCCATGTCGGGTTCATGATGGGTTCATGTTCTGTTGGCTTCGTCATGTAGTCAATGCTTTGTCGGCTCTACAATCCATTCATGTTCGATCGATTCCAGTAGCGACTTGATGCTCTGTGGGCTTCATGATCAATCAATGTTGTATGAATCCATCAGCCACTTGATGCTCTGTCAGCTCCACAATCAATTGAGTCTATCAGCTCTATATCAGCTACATAGTGTTCTGTCGGCTCCACAATCAATCAAGGTTCTATCAGCTCTATCAGCTACTCAATGCTCTGTCGGCTCCACAATATATTATGCTTCTTTAACTTCTATCATGAATTGAGGCTCTGTCGGCTCTATAATCATCCAAGGCCCTGTCAGCTCTGTTGACGGCATAACGCTGTGTCGGCTCCACATTATACTAAGAACTCTATGCCAGGATTCAAGGTGTAGCTACCAAGGCTTGAATATCTATCTACCACTACCTGAAGCTATCTCAGACTACATAGGCTCTAGATACATGATTGAAGAAGAAGAAGATTCCACTGTCAACATGAAATGGGTTTGGCTTTGTTGATGGAGTTGGAATTCGAGAGACTGACTCGAGAGAGCGTGTGATTCTTGTTGAAGCAGAATTGAGGGATGCTGATCAAAGAAGGAGAGAGAATTGCTGATCAAAGCAGAAGAGAGAATTGCTGATCAAAGCAGAAGAGAGAATTGCTGATCAAAGCAGAAGAGAGAATTGCTGATCCAGCTTGTAGAATGTCGATTTACCCCGTTCGCATCACACCCCCTAGCCCTCATTCAGGGGTGTGATCCCAGGCCTCACCAGCGGGGAGATGGGGTATTGAGGCCCATAATAATAGTATTAAGATAAGATGGAGGCTAAATATCAAGATAATATACTGACATAGGAAACCAAAAAAAAATCCACTAAGCTAACTCATCCTCCGCCACCGCCCGAAGCACTGCCCTCTCCGCCATCCTCCCCTCCTCCCTCCCCTCCTCCAACCCCCTCCTGTAAGCCCTCTCCTCCCCTTCCATCCTCTTCATCACCCTCTCCACCCCCTCTGCCACCCCTGCAGCTATCATCTCCCTCACCCTCTCTTCCTCTCCTTCTCTTCCTTCTTCTTGCTCTCTCGCCCACCGATCAAAGCGGGCAAAAAAATCCTCAACTGCCCTCCTCATCCTTCTTCCCCGCTCGAAAAGGCAAATCAAATATAAAAGAAGATCAAAGATCTTCATTGCGGAAGCGAAAAGGGTGCCGAAAATGGCCCCGTAGATGATTCCGGGCCAGGTTGGATGCTCTGGACGTTCCATAATGACCTGGAAATACCAAATTAGCATCAATTTCGTGACCCAAAACAATTAATTAGGGTAGAATTGGACAATTCAAACGCAATTGAAGGATAATCAATAGAATAAAGAAGATATCTTGGGAATCTGAAAAAATCTAATAAGAAAGTGAAAAGCTATACGTACGAAAAGGCGGTGTGGGTGTGCCGAAGAGAGAAAAGAAGAAAAGGAAATCCAGGGCAGAATATACTATCGTCTATATTTCTGGTGGGCAAGCGCGCAATCGCCGCTGCCATTCTTACTGAAGGTAGTTCCACTTCAACATGGACGTGGCTTCCTATTTGAAAAACTGCTCACGGCTCATTACAACTCTATAATTGATTGATCAAGATACTAGGAGAACTATCAAATGCAGGTCAGATATCTTTGAATATCTCTTTCAACCTGTTCGTCTGCTTTTTTTCGGTCCCTACTCCATCTCCTAGACCTAATTTTCTTCCTCTCATCCTTCGATATCAATGTCTCTACTACATCTTCCCAATTCTGTGCTTTCAAGTACATATTCAAATGATATATCCTCTTAATTCCTAGTACTTCTTTCTGGTATATATCAATCGCATTTGCCAGCACCACTTGTATTTCTTCATTGAACGCCACAAATTCGGTTATACATGCATTTAACCAAAGATGACCATGAAACACGCGCATGGTAAGGTTGAATACACCGAGAAACTCCAGGCTCTTGAGTGTGCAGAAAAGATAAGGAATCCTCTTCGACACGAAGGAGAGGGAGCGCTTTCTTCCATCGCACTGGTGATCGGCATATGTGCTGACCATCTCGAGGCAATAGCCAGCGGGGATACCAAGATAAAGCGCCGGTCTGATCACCGCATCAGCGATGGCTTCGCGTTCGCTTGAGCGTACGGCGAGCCACTGTGCGCTTTTATCTGAGATTTTCGCCTCGACTTCTTGGATCAGTGTGGCTAGATTCAATAGTCGAGCACGTTCGTCCGGACTGAGGATCGAATTGGCTGCGCTTGAAGACGTGTTTCCTGTTTGGCCGAGCGCTTCGTTGAGGAGGGAAAAGTTGGCGTCAAATGTGAATCCCATTATCTCGATGATGTACCGGCGGAGCTGCTCTAGGGGATTGTGTGCGACGGCAGCTGGTGGGGGGGTCGATAAAGGGCCTCCGAAATGATAGGGGGGCGGCGGCTCGTCCATTATAGTCGGGAGTCTCCATTCGATCATCTTGCGTTCGTTAAGTTGACCGTTTTGTGTTTCAGAGAGTGCGCGTGAGTAGTTACAAAGGAAAGAATTGCTAACTTCATCGTTTTATGGAGAAAAAAATGATAATTTTCGGGCTCCGTCGTTACCATGGTTAGTTCTTTCCCAACCAAAATACAAACCTCCTATCTAGTTCAGGTGCCTGACATGTTTTTACAACAGCCAGTTAATGCTTTATCGGCTCCACAATCAACTTGGCCAATTGGATAAGATCCTATCGTGTTAGGGATCTGAGCCTGGGGGAGGGCTCTTTATACCATGGCTCAAGTGCAGCCCCAAAATTCTGATCATTCGCACTGCCTAACAAAGCCAAACAATGAGCTTTTGTGCTTGTACAGATGTCCCAACATCTCCACATTGGAAGGCCATGAACCGTGGTACTCTACCTCAACACCGTCCTCGACGATTTTCCTAAAAAGTCTCGAACTTTCCACATCAAATCTGGCTATGGCGAGTATCCATTGCCTATATTATTTATAAAAAGCTATGCAGTTTGTTGACAGCAGTGCAATATAAACTTCTAGTTCATTAGCTAGTCAAAGCTCTTAATACTGCTATACACTGATTTTTCAACAGATGTTTTTTTATATTATTTTAGTCAACTTTCCATTCGCTTTTTGTAACTAAAAAAACTAAAAAAAAAATTGTTATATTATTGAAGTAAAATATAAAACTAAGTAGTAGCTAGTAAGTAGCGTATATTAGTTATATAAATACTGCATTTGTTGCCTATCTTAACATCTAGTCTATAGAGAATATAAAGGTACAGAGCTATAGTTATCTATAGAAATTAACCTAATATTCACTGTTCTTGTGCACATATGTACTTTGTATGTTGTAGAAAACACTTCTAAATTACCTGCACTACAGCAATTACGAGTTTTTATACAGCTAAATAGCTAACCCTCAACGTACAACTGGCCATATCCTGTCCCGTTGCCAGCCATGACATCTACTTGGTCGGGCTGGACTATCAGTGCACCGGCTGAAGTACGTTCATCAAGAACAGGACGGGGAATCTGCTGCCAGTCCTCGTGAATTCGCTTCGCAGATTCCAAGAACCTTAACTTGACACTACCGTAGTCCCCAACAACCAGCTTGTGATCCCGTTTCACAAACTTACCATCTACAATAACATGCTCCACATCACCAACGTTGGAATGCTGAATGATCGCTGCTACAGGGTCAATCCAGCCTAGCAAGCTAGGGCTAGTCCCGTCCCACACAACAATGTCAGCCTTAGCACCTACACTAAGAACTCCAAGATCTGGACGGCGAAGTGCAAGACCTCCATTACGCGTGATAAGAAGAAAGGCCTGAGCGACGCTCATAGGGTTCGACCCAGGAGCCTGCCATTTTCTGAATAGTTCGTCGGTGACTGCAGATCGCGTAGTCTGAAGAAATAAGCGTGCTTGAGTGACCAGATCACTTGACTGAAAGGCGTGCGTGTCGACCCCTAGAGAGGCCTGATCAATGATCATGTTACTGGTCGGGCGCCCAAGACCGAATCCCATCTCTGACTCCGGCGTGATAGAGACATACTGATCCGTGCTCCGCAACAGCATTGTGTCCCGCAAAGTGACGTACGTAGCGTGCGAAAACACGACAGGAATACTTGTGTTGAGTATACCAAGAGATTGCAGGGTAGTCGGAGAGTTATCGTCTACAAGTTACAATCAGATTGGTTTTTAAAAGAACGAAGCTGGCGCAGATGAGGAGAGCGAGCAACTTACTTCCATAAACGCCCCCTCCACTATGGGTCGTGAGAACCGAGGCGTTGACCTCCCTGATGTGAAGCTTTCGTTAGAACAACCATAAACAAGGCCACAGCACGCAGACTGAAGTACAGGGAACACTTACCTAGCCAGGTCAATTATGGAGGCAATTGTTTCCAAGTCTACAGAGCCGTTGTCGAAGCTATCAAAAGCCATACCTAGCTCGACCGCAGTGTTCCTCTGTGGGGCAGTGCTCACTATATCGCGATAGTTCACAAGCTGCTGCTCGATAGTGTAATTGGCAACTTCGTGGAAGGCGTACGACCAGAACACACGTGCGCCGCTATCTATACTAGCATTCAGGCCTGCCCAGGACGTCTCATCGGACCAAGTATGGTGAGCATGATCGAGTGAAGTGGTAGTGCCCGCGTTCAGTGCTTCGTAAAGGCCAGCGAGCTGGCTAATGTACACTTGCTCCGCATCGACGCGTCCAGCAGAAGCTCCCTCTCCGAAGCGGCCGAAATATTCGATGAGGGTGATATTGGAGAACATGGTTTTGAAGAGGGTTTGCCATCCATGACGGTGTGTATCGACAAATCCAGGGGCGATAATCTTGCCTTCTGCATCTACAACCGTGGTGTTTGGAGGCATCGGTACCGAAGAAACTTCTTGGTTCGACCATATATCGGTTATACGGTCTTGCTGGATGAGAATGCTTCCATTGCGGATGATGTTTAGGTCGTTTGATTCATGATCGAAAGCAATGATAGTGCCACCAGTAAATAAAATTGACGATGGATCAACAGCGGATACTAAATCCAGTGCCACGAGAAGGCAGAGTGACAAGTTGGACGAAACCATACTATGATTGGATTGTAGTTGGAGTGTCGAGTGAAATGGAAACTAGTAGATTGATGATGGCTGTTGCTCCAAACAGCGATTCAGCCAGAGTATAAATACTTCGAATGTTCCTCAGTTTCGCTCGGCACTCTGAGCTTGGCCTCGCGATGTTATCGCTTTGACTAGCCTGAGTCAATTTCCCATGGCAGTCGGGTGACATTTTGTCCTCTTCTGTCCTAGCAGAAACGCAATGACAGTTTACCATATGATGTCGGTTGGCATGGATGTATATGTAATGACCGAGACGGAGTAACCGGGTATCCCATCACCCGACGTTCTCGAATACCTTGTTCTGTGCCTTTTGGTGAGGGTTGAGAGGCTTTAGGGCCCGGAGGAGACGATTAGTAATGACTAGTACACGACAAGGAGCATTCTGCACTACGTAAGGACACGAAAAAGCATGTCGGTCGACCATATTCTATGTTGCTAGGCAAGGGGGTTCACCTATCAAGGCGGTTTTACTTATAACCGATGTAACTAAAAGCCATAGAGGGGGAAAGGAGGCAGAACACTTGGATGTAATTCAAAGCTAAAGCATGCAGCCCACCGAAGAACAAGGAATAACACTTGATGACGTTATTTAAATTAAGATTAGCAGTGTGCACGATCTAGTAAGTGACATACTAGGTACGCATGTCTACTTGTAGGAAGTAATAGTACGTCCGCGAAAGGAATCTTAGTTCGCCCGATAAGCTGATTTGATTTAGTCTCTTTACAGTATGTATTTTCGCCAAGATTTCTAACTGAATGGCTATTGCTAATGCAAATTTCCGCTAACAGCCTTGTCCCTGAATTTCTGCGAAGCAACTTTAGATAAGCTTTTTGCCACGGATAATTAGCGTGCTATATTTGACCGGAAGCTTATTGATCGCAATTCTCTTCGGAGCTCTCTTCAGCCGATAGTTCTTTATTCTTTAAGGAAGTATTCTTCGCCAAGATAAGCTTGGCAACCTAGCCTCCGCGCGCCCCTAGTTTCCACGCACCAGGAGGTGTTCTACTACTAAGCTACTATATCTGTGCGTGTAATACAGGGTTTTGTGTAATATACTAAGTTGATTTAATATACACTTATCTAAAGAGCTCTAGAAGTCCCTTTCTCTCAGCTTTGCGAGACTGGGACTAAACAATAAGTAATCACGATGGTTAGGCGTCTGACAAATTAGTAAAACTATTAAACAAGCACCTGGGTTTTTACTTAAAGAGAAATAGCCGCCTCTAGAATACTCTCTCTAAAACTGGATATTCGCTACCTGAATTGCCCAATTTTGAGAACTCTATTTAGAGAAAATTAGTTAGCAACCAATGATTGGGTCGGGAGGGGATTCTCCATATGGAGCTGCTCCTTTGTATTTCAGATAAAATGAACAAAGCACACAGGAACTGGGGTCCAAAAAGCACAACATAACATATACAGGGGCTGTCCCTCAAACTCTTTTGCATACACGAAAATGCCTTAGGGGACAGCTACATACGTCTCAAATGTCTTCTCAGCCCCGCACTCACCATGACCAAACGCCTCTCAATACAAATACGGCCCGAGAGTAACACCCTGAATTCAGTACATCATGAAAAAAGTAATCACATAGTCGGGCTTAAACGCGTTGTGGCATTTAACCTAGTTGCGCAGCTTCTCGACGAACCAGGCCAGCAGGCCTAACGGCGTGTCCTCTAATGCAACCTTTAGCATCTGTAATCGCGTCTTCTGCTACTCGAGGTAGTCGTTCTGGTCGAGCTTGAAGTTGCGGTGCAGGTATGCCAAGAGTACTATCCACGGCCTCGGCGGCGCCTTGGGGAACATGTTGAAATGCTGCACAATGACGCTCCTCAGAGATTGAATGGCCACGGATCGTGTAATAAAGGATTAAAAGACTTCTCCTTGTGTCGTAAACGTATCGCAGTTCAGCACTTGGGCCATGAGCGTGTGGTAGGCACGGGGGAGAAGCCAAGGCCTGGGACCAAGGGGGTAATCGTGATTTCAAATTGCAGGGAGGCCTGCATGATTCCTCTGTCCAGCCAAATATTAAAGCGCATGCTCTTGCACTTGATTCTCTGCTTGTTAGAGAAGCAGTGTTGGTCTGTTTAGCTAGTCACCTACTAAACCCAAAGAGCTACTGGTCGTACGAAATCATATTTACAATCCAAGTAGATGCTATTTATCCCTCTACATTAGGTGGTGAGAAAGGTTATAAGGGCGAATGATAGTATTCTGGTAATATGTAGGGTCAATTACGGAAAGTGGGTTCTTCAACTACCTCGACATGAATTCAGGGCGATGGCTAGATTTTCAGCTCACATGCACCAACCCATCTTTTACTCCATCCACAACATTACCCCACAAGGTCGTTATCCAATTCACAAAACTCGCCCACAAATTTCCAAACCATTTTCCCACAACCCTTATATCCGGCAAAAGCGTGTCGTTCCATAAGGATTCAACCCAAATGATGACTGTATGTATAAGGAATGCAACAAGAAACAAAAGGCCACAGGCTATAAGGACTAGCACTAAGAGGAAAAGCAGGACAGAAAGGGCAGACACAATCTTCTTTCGTAGATGTTGATCCCTTGAGGATGTTCTCCGATTGGACCACGCCGAGGTTCGCGTTCGCGTCCGCGTCCAGCGGCTACCATAGTCAGGGAGGCGAGTGTGAGTTAGAAGAGGCGCCCTGGAGTTGGGAGTCGCGCCAATAAGCTGGGATGGGCGGATAGGCGCTTCCGGCGTCAGAACAATATCCCAACGGTCAAATTGTGACTGTTGTGTCCGGTGGTCTTCGATATGGTGTGACCTTGTATGGGGGCTGGTGTATCCTCGGGGTTGTCCCACTGGCTGCGCTCTAACCATACTTCTCACTCCGGCGCCTGCCGCCCCCGCCCGATCTTCTAGAACATTGTGATGGAGGATATCTCTGCGGGTCTCGGAGTATCTCGGTACTGGTGGTGACAGTATATCACCAATACCTAACGCAACTCCAAGCCCTTGTCCCCACAGCCCCAAAACTTCCAGACTCTTTCCGTCAATTCCCCTCTTTCCCTCCAAGGTTGGGTTCGCCCACAGCTCGTCCCATGTCTCTTCCAACCATGCAGTGGGACAAGTATAGATATCTTGGACATAAACCCAAGATTTCTTCTTCAGACATTGTTTCTTCGTTTTAGTCTTTCTCTGAGGTTGAGTATGGGAGTGTGGGGCCTCAGGCAGCGAGCCTCGACAAAGCACCAGCGACGGTGCTCCTTGACTCAGCGGGTCCGCGGGAAAGAAACTCAGATATGATTTTGCGGTATGTTTTCGGTTGATTATCCTTGCGCCGATGTTCGTAGAGTTTTGGAATGAGGTCATCTTTCCGAATCGCAGTTGTCAGCCAGCTCGTCGTTGGTCACAGGGCTATCAACCTGACAAGGGGAGGAAAAAAGGAAAATCTTACAATCAGAAGTCGAGTCAGTTTCCTCGAGGTATCAGTGTTAAGTATGAGCACAGGATGTCCGAAACACTTTGGCGGGATGTCGCATCGACTGTCTGCATAGGTTGGTATGTCATGGGCTTTGGGCAGCCAGAGTATTGTCCCAGGAGAAAGAAGAGTTGAGGATAGCATGACTGGTGGCTATTTTCCGTGGTGAATTCTGTATAAAAAATTTCGGCGGTTTAAGGTACTGTCTTTCGCTTTTCTAGTTCTTCCATGGACAAGGCTGAAGGGCGTGGTGTGATGGGATCAGGCATCCATCAAAGATTGATAGATAAGAGCAGTTTATTGTTGCACAGCATAACCCCCTCATTTTCATGAGTTTCCAATCAGATTGAAGGCCAGACGCCCTCGACCATGTGCATTGTGGGTATTGGCTGATGACGGGGCTGAGTTCGTTGGATCGTCTCATGTTGTAGGATTTGGAACGTATGGCGCGTAGCAATGAAAATATGTACACCAATCAATTCTATAGATTCTGTGGCGCAGCGAAGTCGGTAATCAGCCTTGAGCTTCCTCCTTAGTGTTGTGAATAGTGTTTTTCCGATAAATTCGTGACCATGGGTCTAAGATGACCCACGGCCTATGATAAAGAGAGCACAAACATTGCAGAGATATATATATATATATATATATAGCAGTTTTATTCACGATAAAACTCATTAGAAATCATTGAAAAGTCTTACGCTCTAACAAGAACACTTTTTCAATAAGTCCAGATGAGAACGGGTGCTCCAGTCTCCATTCCCACGCCAAGATTTCATATCCAGATCAGGCTAGATCGCTCTCTTATCGCGTTATCGGAGTTTTACAGATCACAAGCGGCTGTGAACGAAGAGTCATTCGAACGACAGGCACACTCATTTAGATATTTTTCTTGGCTAATGGCAGAGCCATTCGTGGGTCCTCCCAGGCCCGCACCTTGGTTTCCATGCGGACTGGTATCCTCCTTCGTCGACATCACGCAAGCGAATGCCGGACCACTTTCTCAAATTGCGCCTTGCAGCACAGAGGACCCCCAGCCCACCGGATGCAGAGTGTTCCTCGCACCATCCAAGAATGGTGGTGATAATGGCTTAGACACCGTGATCGAGCTTTCACGCGATCCAAAAGACCAAGTCAACAAGACTTTAAGGGCAGGAGATCAAGTCCTTGTATTCAAATACAATGGAAAAATCCATGCCATCGACAATGTATGCAGTCGAGACCACAAAGATCGCCATAAATGCTGACGTGGACCAGAAATGTCCGCATTCATCGTATCCGCTCTCCAATGCCACACCATTTGACATTGAAGATTTCGGCATCACGTTGAGCGCCGGAGTCACATGTCCGAAGCACGACTGGAGCTTTGATCTCTTTACGGGCAACTCCGACAGAGGAGGCTACAAGCTCAAGCTTTGGGAAGTACAGATGCGACCGAGTGGCCAAGATGGGGATAGTGAAGTGTGGGTGCGGAAGAAGGGGCGGATTGGTTGATGATGAGACAGTCTCAATGACGAATGAGCTATGATCATTCCGCGCTCACATGCTAAATAACCTGCAGTCATTGAACTATCTGATCACAACGGCTATTATATATTATAGATGAATTTCAGACTACCTCATCATCGGCGTGAGGTCGTACGGCAAGAAGTACGGGTCTAACATGAACGATAGATTACGAAACAATCAAGTCTTCGTTGAATACAGATCATGCAGTTGGGTCACTCAGAAGAGTCAAAACATTCAGTGCAATGGGAATACTTTAGTAAATGGACCATGCTGCGTGTAATTTGCGTGTGGGAAACTAGCCTGATGACAGATTCCACTGCTCTAATATAAAGTCTCATCATCGTTCCTTACGTGATTTCAATCTTCCACGCGTCTTCGTACTCCTTGGGCAAATCAACAAACCGAACCTTCACTCTCGTCCTCATCAAGTCTTCAGTTTCTTGTGCAGATAACCCCTGGATACCCAAGTGCTCATTGTCCAGCTCCCCCTCGCTCCAAGATGGCGTCCATGGCTAGGACGATGACGAGGGCGTCGTGGCCGTGCAGAGCGGACGTGACTGAGGGGACGGACGTGTAGTCTACTTCTGCCAGCGAGGCGCCGGGGGGAACGTCTTTGGCATGGCCGTGTGCGGAGCGAGTGAGGATGGTGACTTTGTAGCCTAGGTTTCAGAGCTCGGAGACGATGAGGGTGCCTAGTTGGCCTTTCTGGGGAATGTTAGGGGAAATCTGGTGAGGTTGGGTACTTACACCCGCGACGGCGATGGATTTTATGGGGAGAGACATTGGCGGTCTGGTGGATGATGAAGATGCTGTATGATTTTTGTAATATGTAACTGTAGGCTTCAACTCTTGAATTAAGGGGGAGACTTGATGAGGTTGGCGCCGGCAAGACGTCGTCTGGCGTAGGGCAAGCCCTAAACTTGTAGGTTGTGTAGGATCCCGCTAGGGTATATGACGCCTTCTATGGATTATGGATATGGAGTGCATCCTTCCTCGAAAATTAGGTATAAGAAATGAAGATCGTGTAGGATCCCGCCAACGATGGGAGAAACGAAAAAAAATCACTTCATGTTCTCTCGATTGATCTCTGAAGCATAAAAAGCACCTACCCTTGTTGCAAGGCCTTGATCTTGCCGCCAGATAGGACTCAAGGCTCGGGGACAATAGTTGTTCCAACTGATAGCTCAATCTATGGCCATGAACTAACACGTTCTAAGCACTCTTAGAAACTTTAAAAAAGGCTATCGCCGTTAAGAGTCTATGATCTTAGATGCTTGTTGTACTGGCCAAGTGTAGGGCATGATCATCCATTATACCGTACACCTGGCCTGTACAGCAAGCTCAAGATCGATGAACTTTTAGCAGCGATGAGTTTGATCTAAGTCGGCTCTGGACGCAAAAAAAAACATACAACAGCGGGGATTCGCTGGTGGTCACCCACCCAACTACTAGTCCGCCGGTACACTGCTTAAGTATGGCTGAGCGGACGGGAAGCCCTAATTTCAGTGTCCTATGGTCGTATGTGGAAGAGGAAAGCAGTTATGGATGATATAAATGATAATATTAGAAAATGGTGGGTAGGTGTTTGTTGGCTGGTGGTGAGTTGAGAAGAATCTCGTGGGAAACGCAAGTAGAAAATTTCCCCGAACTGGCAGACAACTTCGCGCACGAACAAAACTAAAAGCACCTAAATGGCCAAAAACCTTCATTCAAAGCATGTTCGAGAAATCACATCTCTTTAAGTTACCGTCAATTGCATTCCCTGTCAGCTTTTTCATATAAACATATCACATACACAACCTCAAAACCCAACATCAAGCATTTTCCCTAAATCTCGCACATCAACTCTCAAATCACAGAAACGAAAGACAAAAGAAAACACATCTATATTGCCCATTCTCACTCCTATATATACTTCTTCATCCAGCTCATCATCCAACATCATATAAGCCAGAATCAATCCCTTTTATGCAGCCCAACATGCACCCAAAAAGCACCTTTCTACGGAAGATGGAAAAACTGGCCCCAGGAGGGGAGCCAGAAAAAAAAGGATATACAAAGAAGAATTTTTGATTTGCATGGATAAACCAAGAGGGAGGAGGTAGGCGTATACGTATGTTGCGTCTACAGGCAGCAAGCAGCCTCCCCCATTAAGAATTACGTGCGCTGGTATCCAAAAAAAGCAAGTCGAGATCAAGGAAACAGGTGGGGTGGGCGGGTGGAAACGCTGGGGCGGTGTGCAGAGGTATCTGACAAAAAAGGAAAAAAAATTCGCTCCAAGCAAAAAAAAAAAACTTGTCAGGTCAAACGTACATGAGTGAAAAAGACAGAAATGGTTGGCAATGAAAGGTGGAGATCAACAAGAAGTAGACAAAAAGGGGTGGGTTTGAGTACTCCAAAGGGTTGTACAAGCCTGTCACGCGGATATCCAAAGACATGTCAACAAAAGTCAAGATCCTTCTAGGTCTTGATCACCTTTTCGAGCGGCGGAGACTTTTCCGCTTTGTCGGCTGCATCAGTATTTGTTGGTACTGGCGTGTCTGCATCGGCCGTTGTCTCTTCGACAATAAACTCACCCGGCTTCAGGTTGGGCGAGAAGTCTTCTACCTCCTCGACCTCTTCCTCCTCCTCTTCCTCGGTGATGCCCATGATCTCTCCACTGCGACGACCCTGCACACTTGTGCTGCGTGAATTGCCTTCGTTGCGGTTCCTAGATCCTGCCGGGGAACCTTGGGTATGAAGACTGAGCATAGGCCCCTTGAAAGGGCTCTTTTTCCGCTTGGCAAATATGAGGCCGGGAGATGGAGGAGGCGCTGTACCGAATGCAGCACCTCCTTCTGTGAGGGGGCCACGGACAACGCGAATATTGGTTGGGAATGTGCTGTTAGTAGGTGTGGCGGGGAGCACTTTTACGGATGCATGGGGGGATTTGGGTTTGTGTCCAGAGTTTGAGACGGACGGAGATCCAATAGAGACAGACGATGTGGACGAAGCCTTGGAATGCGAATGATGGTGATGAGGCATGGACCGAATCGATGAGATCGATGAAGAAGTAGACTTTCTGCCTCTGAGGCCGCCTGACGACCGTCTGTACGAAGATCGCGGGGTTAACGGCGCTGGAGACACCGATGGCCTTTTGCCAGACCCATGAGTCGACACCCTCGGACGCGCGGGGACGTGAGTCGAAGGTGTCGTATTTGGATGGGCATGGACGCTTTGATTGCGACCTGCATTGCTTAGCCGTCGCCTCGAGTCAGGCGACTTGCTTTGTTGTGTAGTCGGAGACTTATTGCTGCTCGCTTTCGATCCTGGTGATCTAGCTCTTTTGGAAGTCTCTTTTATCCAATTGCGCAAGTTAGCAAGATGATTTATGAATGGCTGTTGGTATTTTCGGCGACGCGGGACGAAGCCATTGGGATGGAGTAGATCGGGGTTGTTGGAGACAACCTGCAGCATGCTTCCGCGCGATTTCCTCCTCTCTAGTTCTTTGGGCGGAGGTGGCGGCCGGGAAGATGAGTCCGAGTTTCGAACATGATCTTTTGCAATGGGCGGGGGTGGAACGTCCGAGTCCAGATCGGGGGTCATGCCCGACTCTGGGAGCTGTGGGAGGTCGGACGTGGCGCCTAGAGATTGTCAGATTCATGGACTTCGAATGTGAATTTCAAAGACTCTCACCATGTAAGCTAGAACGCTTCAGAGCCCGACCACGGCTCTTAGGAGGGTCTCCAACGAGTGGCGAATGCAAGCCCTCTTCCTCGCTTTCCCTGATGGTGGGCGCGAGCTTGTCGAGGCGACTACTGGCGGCACTCAACCTTCGCAAGCTCTTGGCTTCTGCCTCTTTCTCTCTGCGCTTGCGCTCGCGTCTTCTCGCCTTTCGTTCTTCCTTCTCTAGCAGCAGGCCCCACCAGCCAGCTAGGGAATCGCAGCGTTGGGCCAAGACGTTCTCAATGACCATGTCAATATCTACGCCAGCGGCGCGCATCCTCTGCAGTACTTCCTTTTCCAATTCTGTCGAGAAGGGCGCCGGTTGTTGTAGTTTCAAAATCTCCTGCTGGCGCGGAGCGTGCTCGGACAACCAAGGGTGCTGCAAAATGTCGGCCAGCGAGGGTCTTAGGATCGGGCGTTTTGAAAGCAGGCTCTGGCACAGGTCCTTGGCCTGGGGCGGGAAGGTGTCGGGATACTTTGGTTCTTCTTTTAGAATCTTCATTTTCGTAACCGTTTCGTCGTCATCGTCAAAGGGCAGCTCGCCCACCAAAAGAGCGTAAAGAATGATGCCGAGACTCCACACGTCGACCTTCTCTCCGGCGTACTTCTCCCCTTTGAGCATCTCCGGGGCGCTGTAGCACACGGTGCCGCACCATGTCTGCAGGTAGTTGGACTTGCCCTCATACTCGCGCGTGAAGCCAAAGTCGACCAGCTTGACATTCTCGTGCTTGTCCAACAGGATGTTCTCGAGCTTCAGATCGCGGTGCACGCACGACTTGTTGTGGACGTAGGAGACGGCGCCGACGAGCTGGGTGAAGATCTTCTGAACCTTGGGGGCCTCGAGGGCGCCCTTCTCGAGGAGATAGTTGTAGAGTTCGTCGCCGGGGCAATACTCGAGGACCAGCCACACCAGCTCCTCGGTGACGATGACTTCGTATAGGCGAGCAATGTGCGGGTGCAGGAACTGGCGGTGGTGGTGGATCTCGCGGGCGAGGTTCGCGTCATCCTTCTTGGCCGACTTGAGGACGACGCGGGAGCCATTGGTGAGCTTGTGAGAGGCGAGATAGACCTTGCCAAAGCTGCCTTTGCCAATCAGCCGGCCGAGGGTGTAGTTGCCCACCGTCTTCAAGTCGCTCGCGGAGAATTCACTGCGGAGGTGGGTCAGCGGGGGAGAGCAAGCAGCGGGCGTGGGTGTGGGCATGGGCGGGCACTTACTCGAGCAGCTGCTTGTAAGAGTTGGCGAGCTGCGAGGGGGACCCGTCAGCGGCATCATAGAGCAGGCGGGGTGGCATCTCACCTTCTTCCTCTGGGCCTGCAATTCAGCCTGAGCCCTGATACTCGACTGCATGGGTCGCGCCGCTCCTCGGTGTCGACCGGCGAAGCGTCATCTATAGAAGCGGACTATTGGCGAGGGCGCGGGATGAGTGGCCGTGGGGGCCCGCTGACCAAAGCCAAGGCCCGGAGCACTAGAGCGTCGAGGACCCGATGGGCGGTGGGAAAAAAATAAATAACGATGTGCGAGGTGGCCGCCGACGGTGGTGGGTGGTGAATGGCAGACTGGCTGTTCTGGCCCGGAGAGAATGTGCAAGGCGGAGTGCAGTCGTCCGGTGCTCTCCTGAGCTCGGCCGCCAGCCTGTTGCAGCTGCTCTGCCCGCGCTGCCCGGCCTGGTTGGCTGCGCTGCCGCAATCCCCGTCGCCGATCACCCACCCAGCGCTGCGGATGCTGGATGACGGAAGACCCGGGGGAGGCTGTCCAGCACGGCAATGCGGCCTCGCGCGCGTGTTCGTGGCGGGCAGTGGCTGGGGATGGCGGGCGATGGAGGGCAACGCGCTGCTTTCGTCTGAACTCACCCGGGACCAGATGCGCGCGCCCTTTTGAACCCTCCCACTGCCCTCCTGCGCCGTGAAACCCGCCCACGAGAACGCCCGCCAGTTTGAGATTGATGCGCCCTAATTGGGACGCGCCGCTCCCGAGCCCTGCACAACTCGCAGCGCCCCTACTTTGTGCAGTCACATGGCCGCCTCAACGGCCCCAATGCTTAGGCTACCAAACTGCTGCCGTGCGCTTTGATATTTCAAACAACTATGCCGAGCCTGCCATGCCTTCATGCGCCATCTACAGTAAACACGCCCAAGTAATAAACAGTTGCCATTGCTACAGCTTGCTTCCTGGCCCCGCAATGTACCTTTGCCCCAGCCGCAGCATGTCCACCGCCTCCTGCACCATCTCGTCCATAATCTGCTTGGCCGGCTTGATGTCCTCGATGACGCCCGACACCTGGCCCATGAGGAACGGAATGTCGACGTCCTTGCCGTCGTCCATGTCCTTGGCCAGTGGCACGATGCCCGCCTCGGTCAGCTTCTTGATGTCGTCCGGCCGCGCCTCCCACTCCTTGATGTAGTCATTGTATCGTACCCGCAGTGGCCGTCCACTGACCACCAGCGTCCGGCCCGTGTCAGTAAATGACGCTGACACCACGTTCTCCTTGTGCATCTGCGAGCAGCCTGCCTCGACGCTGGCGACGAAGCGCGTGCCCACCCACACACCCTGGGCTCCCTGCATCAGACTGCTGGCCAGACTGCGGCCGTTGTAGATGCCACCGGCAGCCACCACCATGGCGGGCTCGCCGGTAAGTGGGCTCTTGTACCTCCGCGCCACATCCACGACGGCGGGGATGAGGATGCTGTTCGCAATGTCACCCGTGTGGCCCCCTCCTTCTCCACCCTGAGCGCAGACAATGTCCACTCCCGCCTCGAGAGCCTTGACCGCATGTTTCGGAGCTCCAACCATGTTCATAATCAGAATCCCTGCCTCGTGGAGCCTCTTGATTGTCCGGGCTGGCGGGACGCCAACGGCACTGACGAACAGCTTAGCTCCGTTCTTGATGGTGACCTCGATTAGCTCGTCCAATTGACCATGGGTGTAGTCGTGGTTGGTCTTCCTGGCCGAGCCGCCGACTTGAGGGAGAGCCAGGTCGACGCCAAAGGGCAGTGATTTGTCGTCCAGGTTCGCCTTTAGATCGTCGATGATGGACTGAAGTTGTTGTGGCGTGTATCCTAATCCGCCAATGACGCCCAATCCGCCAGCGTTGGACACGGCAGCAGCGAGAGGACCGCCAGACGTCCTAGCCATGCCGGCAAGGATGATGGGATACTGGATCCCCAGTAGCTGGGACAGCGGCGTTTGCAGTGAGGGTGCCATTATGGCAAAAGATTTTCACAAAGAAAGCTCTGCGTGTTTCTTCGAGGAATATAGCTGATGGAAAGCTAGAATGATTGTGGCGCACTTGTGTTCCTCGGAGGAGAGCGCTGCGCTACGGCGGCAATCTTGACAGGGCACTTGGATCAGGGCACCAGGTACAAAGACGGCGGCAGTTGGGAGTGGAACTCATGGCAATCCGGGGAAGGTGGTACTAAATAGCAACAATTATCGACGCTGCAGGACAGGGGTCCATCCAAAACGCGGGGACGAAGGTCGAATGAACCGAGCCGAGGTCCTTCGCCTTGCACGGGGCTGACTCGCCTTCGATTGGCCCATCACATGACCGACCTAGGCTCTTTCCACTTACGGCTCGGAGGCACTGATGATATGGATCTCATCCCAAATGGACGTGAAGAGAGCACCGAGGTACATGGCTCATTGTCAAGAGGGAAGATAAGGCACAATTCTGAACAACCACATGCATTTGCGTTTGGAGAATAATGTACAGCATGCAAAGTGCCACGATTCCAGGTGTTTCGAGCATCTAGAGTCTGCCATTGACTGGCAGCTTCAAAAGCCCGCCATCCAACTAAGCTCCATCCATCTGCCTCGAGACTCACTGCACGTTCCGCTTGCGTGGATTTCTCCCGTAAGTGGAACCGAGTCAGGGCAGATGGCCGGCTTGGGCAAGGAAAGTCACACATTCGAATCTAGACCCAGCATCAGCGCCTTACTCCATTGATTTGTCCATTGGCCTTGTGGCCATTCACACCTCCGTTCGCAAGATTCTGTGGTGGCGGCGGGGGCGGCGGCACGGGACCAAAGGGTCGTCGCTCCGGAACAGGCTCCATTTCCTCTTCCGTATCGTCGTCGTAGTCGCCGCTGCCCTCCTCGTCTTCATCCTCGTAGTCGTATTCACTTTCTGTAATCTCCTCGTCCTCCTCCAACTCGTTCATGGGTACCTGGCCTCTGCCTTGGGCTTGCATGCCGCGACACAGCGTCTCCAAACGTGCAATCTTCTTCCGCTGGTCCTCGATTTCCTTGTTCTTGCGCGAGATTTCATCCTGCATCTTTTGGCGCTCCTCCACCATTTCGCCAATGTTGCGGTTGGTGATCTCCTTGTTGCGGGTCAGAGTTTGATTCTCCTTTTCCAGGCGCTTGGTCTTTTTGGACATCTCTTCCATCTCCTTGCGAAATGTCAAGAATAAATCGTTCGAGTTGTTGAGGGTTTCCTCGACCTTTGCCTAGTCAGTATACTAAGAGGCTGTTGACTGCTCCGCTTGGCTTGTCGGACAACATACCTGCTTGAACTTTTCCACGTAAATGTTGAGTTGGGTGCGAAGTTCTGTCTCGGTCTGGGAGAATGTAGAAACCTGCCGCGTCAATTGATTCGACTTTGACGACTCCACCTCTTGCTGTTTGCGCTGCTGTTCCAGGCGGGCCATGTGGTATTGTATTTCAAGCTCCTTGGTCCTAAGAAGGGAATGAAACTGCAGCTCCCGCAGTTCATATTGATCGATGAATGACTTGAACTTTTGGCGAAACCTGAAAGCATTTAGCAGGCGCACACGGAGGGCATAAGAGGGCCGGCTCACAGTTCGTCCAGCTCGACGTCGGCCTGATTCTGCGGTTCGGGCTGGTGTTGCGCGGCCATGCAATCCTCGACCTCCCCAACCATGCGCTCAAGTTGTTCGTGCAGCTCCTCGCGCGCCCGGGATTCGGTCGTCTCCAGCTTCTGCAGCTCGTCCTTGAGCTTCTTGTTCTCCTTTGCAAAGTCACGCGAGAGCTTATCCAGCTTGTCCTTCATGGTGGTGACCTTGTTGAGCTCTGAGCGCTGGGCATCCTTCTCTTTCTGGAGCTGGTCCCCGCGCTTCTTCGCCTTTTGGTGGTCGCGCTCGGTGCGCTTCATGTCGGCCAGCAGTTCGGTGTATTTCTTCTGGACCACCTCGAGGCGCGACAGTGGGGCATCCATGTTGGAAAGCAGGGCGGAGAGATCTCGGTTGGCCTTTTTCACCTCGCGTTCTGTCAAGAATCCCAGGTCAGCCGTGCAATTGAAGGTGTGGTCCGGCGCACATCCAGCGGCGGCATGCAAAGTCTACGCAAAGTCTACGCACCAATTTCAGCCTCCTGTTCCTTGTCTCCGGCAGCGTCCAGCTCCAGCTGTGCAATCTTGGCCTGGATCTGCTTCTGCTGCTCCGACGGGTCATTGGTCTTCTTGCCCTTGCCCTTCTTCGCGGGCGCGGGCGTGTGCTGCGCGGGGGCCATGGCGGCGGGCGAGGGGCCAGACGGGGCGCGGGCGTGGTTGCTGCTATGGTTCGGGGTGGGACGGAATGGCGGGTGGGCGACAGTGGCCATGAATTGGTGACTCGGTGGATGCGGCGCTTCTGGATCTTGGATCCCCCTCGTGACGTCTTCGTGAGGGAGCTCGGCCAGGCGGCGGCGGCGTGGGGACAGGTAGCAGGCCGTCTACATGTAAAGCACGTGCACGCGCAGGCTCGCGGCGGATATGTGGTCACGGAGCGCCGTTGCGGGCGCCGCTGGCTGACGTCTCGGAGGTGGTCGCTGTGGTCGCTTGGGCGGGCGGCCAGCAGGCGGGCGAGGGCGAAGAAATGCGGCTAACAAGACGGTGGGGAAGAGGAGGAGGAGAGGCCGGCGGGGGGAGGCCAGCAGGGCGATGTTGGGCTCGGGGGGGCGTGGGCGTGTCTGGGCAGGCGTGTGCGGTGTCTCGACGGTGTTCGGCAGGCAGGGAGGGGAGGGTGCAGTGTGCAGAGACTGGGGTTTCGTCAAGTGTAGTCTTCGCCCCGGCCACCCTGCGAGGCCCAGGACAGCTCCCGGGCGCCGCCTGCTGCCTCCCCCCAGGCCCAGCACCTCTTGATATCCACCGCGCCGCCCTGTGCAACCCGCCTGTCTCCTGTGTCCTCTGCAGCATCCCGCTGGCCACAGCCTTCAGCCGCATAGCACTACGTTGCACGCTGAGGGCCGTCCTGGTAATTTTCCGGCCTAGCCCAAACCGTGCTCGGCCAGATCGGCCAGCGCGTCATCCGCCTCCACGCCTGCATTTCTCTGCCATCCACTCGCCCACTCTGCCACCATCCACCCCATCGCCGTCATGCTGCGCTCCACCCGGTGCCAGCCGCGAGCCCTCCGGAATGCGACCCTGACCAGCCTGCGCCCGGCGCGCCTCTTCGCCCGCGGCTATGCTGCCACCGCCGACCTGTCGGCCTTCCCCAAGGTCGGCGAGCAGGTCCACGGCTTCACCCTCAAGCGCGTCAAGCAGGTGCCCGAGCTGGAGCTGACCGCCCTGCACCTGCAGCACGACAAGACGGGCGCCGAATACCTCCACCTGGCCCGCGACGATGCAAACAATGTCTTCTCCATTGGCTTCAAGACGAACCCGCCAGACGACACTGGTGTGCCGCACATCCTGGAGCACACGACACTATGCGGTAGTGAAAAGTATGATTTGACGTCCCCCCAAACCCGGCTTGACAGCTGACAGCCCAGGTACCCCGTCCGCGACCCTTTCTTCAAGATGCTCCCGCGCTCGCTGTCCAATTTCATGAACGCCTTCACGTCGTCGGATCACACCACCTATCCCTTCGCCACTACCAACGAGCAGGACTTCCGCAACCTCATGTCCGTCTACCTCGATGCGACCCTGCACCCCCTGTTGCAGGAGAACGACTTCACGCAGGAGGGGTGGCGCATTGGCCCGGAGAACCCTCTGGCCGCCGAGGGCGAGGACCCGGCCGCGAAGCGCCTGGTGTTCAAGGGTGTCGTGTACAACGAGATGAAGGGCCAGATGTCGGATGCGAGCTACCTGTTCTACATCAGATTCCAGGACCACCTTTTCCCAGCCATCAACAACTCCGGCGGCGACCCGCAGAAGATTACCGACTTGACCTGGGACCAATTGAAGAAATTCCACAGGGACCACTACCATCCTAGCAATGCCAAGGTGCTGACATATGGAAACATGCCATTGGCAGAACATTTGAAGGAAATTGGCGACCGGCTCAACCGCTTCGACAAGATTGCAGTGGATCACGATGTCAAGCTTCCCATTGAGTTGGATGGTCCCAAGCATGTTTCGGTCCCAGGCCCATTAGACCCGTTGGTCCCCCAGGACAGACAGTACAAGACTTCGGTGACTTGGTTGATGGGAGATACCGCCGATGTTGTTGAGAACTTTTCCCTGGGCATTTTGAGCAGCCTGCTCATGGATGGCTATGGCTCGCCGCTCTACCGCAACCTCATCGAGTCTGGGCTTGGTGCAGATTTTAGTCCCAATACTGGCTACGACAGCGCTGGAAAGCGGGGGGTCTTTTCAGTTGGTCTCAACGCTGTCAAGGAGGAGGATGTTCCCAAGGTCAGAGAGGTCATTGCACAGACGTTCCTCGAAGCTCGAAAGAACGGATTCGACAAGATCAAGGTCGATGGAATTCTGCACCAGCTCGAGCTCTCGCTCAAGCACAAGACTGCGCATTTTGGAATGAATATCATGCAGCGACTGAAGCCTGGTTGGTTCAACGGCGTTGACCCCATGGATGCCCTCGCTTGGCAGGAGACTGTCGACGCATTCCAAGCCAAATACGCCGAGGGCGGTTATTTGGAAAGCCTCCTTGACAAGTACCTTTTGAACGACAAAACCTTGACTTTTACCATGAAGCCATCCGAAACTTACAGCCAGGAACTAGTGGACGAAGAAAACCAGCGCCTGGCAGGCAAGATTTTGGAGACCACCAAGCAGTATTCAAGTGAGCAGGAGGCCCAGAAGTATCTGGAGCAACGGGAGCTTGAGCTGCTCGAGGTGCAAGAGAAGGCAAGGGGCCAGGACACCAGCTGCCTCCCAACCGTCCATGTGCGAGATATCCCACGGCAGAAGGAGCGGAAGCCGCTTCGACACGGTGAGGTTGGAGACGTGAAGGTCCAGTGGCGCGAGGCTCCCACCAATGGCCTCACATACTTCCGCGCAGTTCACAGGCTGGAAAACTTGCCCGATGAGTTGAGAGAGATGATTCCCTTGTTCACAAGCGCCATCATGCGGCTTGGCACGCGGACCAAGACTATGGAGCAGCTAGAGGAACTCATCAAGCTGAAGACTGGAGGTATTTCTGTGGGGTACCATTCCTCGCCATCCCCCCTTTCCATCGAATCATTCAACGAAGGCCTATCCTTTACTGGATTCGCACTAGACCGTAATGTTCCAGACATGTACGAGCTTCTCCGCACTGTCATCATGGAGACCGATTTTGATGGTCCAGAGGCGGAAAAGAAGATCCGAGAACTGCTCCAGAGCTCGGCGAGCGGTGCCATCAACTCCATCGCCGAATCAGGACACGCCTTCGCACGTACTTTTGCCGAAGCTGGCCTTACTCCGGTGGGCAGGTTGAATGAACAGACTGCTGGCTTGACCCAAGTCAAGCTGATGACGGGCTTGGCTTCTCGTCCTGCTACGGAATCCCTCAGCGATGTCATCCAGAAGCTAAAGTCCATCCAGTCCTTTGCGATTGCCAACAGCAACCAGCTTCGCGTTGCCCTCAACTGCGGCAGCGAGAGCTCAACCTCTAACCAAGAGGCGCTTCGTCGCTTCCTCGACACGTTGCCGAAGAATGCCTCTGCTCCTACAGCGTCGCAATCGCAGTACCCCCGCAACGCAAAATCCTTCTTCCCACTGCCATACCAGGTATACTACTCGGCAAGAGCCGTTCCCACCGTACCCTACGTCGACGCTTCTGGCCCGTCTCTAGAGATCCTTGCCCAGCTGCTGACGCACAGGCACCTCCACCACGAGATTCGTGAAAAGGGTGGCGCCTATGGGGGCGGAGCATACTCGCGATCCTTGGGTGGTCTGTTTGGCATGTACAGCTACCGTGACCCCAACCCGCAGAACACCATGAAGATCATGTCTGAGGCAGGCGAGTGGGCACGCGACCGCACTTGGACCGCCCAGGATCTTGAAGAGGCTAAGCTGAGCGTCTTCCAAGGCTACGATGCACCGACTAGCGTCAGCCAGGAAGGTATGCGACTGTTCCTTTCTGGCATCACCGATGATATGCTCCAGACGAGGCGCGAGCGTCTATTGGACGTTACTGCCGAGCAAGTCCAGAAAGTAGCAGACGAGTTCCTCGTCAAGCGCGCTTCCGAGAGCAGCGTTGCCGTCCTTGGTGAGAAGAAGGACTGGGTCAACACCGCCAACGGCTGGGACATTCGCGATCTGGGCATGGCCGAGAAGATGGAGCAGATTGCCCAACAAATGCCCGAGGACGTTGCCCCTTAAAAAACTTTCTGTACCAATCTTTGTAAAATCTTGTAATATGTACAACACTTGTATACTACCCGACTCAGCATCAGCGGCGCACGCATGGGTAGGTGTATGACGATGAAAAGAAGGCTACGCATTTCTGAATATCACGGCAAGGTAGACCATTTTAATGCAATGGATGTTTCCTCGCACGTGAACAAAAGGGAACACTTTTCAACGACCCAACCCGTCTGTCTGTCATTTCAGCACTTTCACTTCAGAAGTACGGGTGCAAATTGTTCCGCCCCGCTCTCACTCCCCTACCATATAAAATCATTCCCTTTCCCCCCTCCCCTTTTCCCCCACACTACCGCGCACTTCAGAACAGAAGAGCTTCAGACCTCCAACTATCCGCGCCTCCGCAGTTGTCGACGGTCTGCCCCCCTCCTGGGGGATACGCGCGAGATTAAATATGCAGACGCCGACCCAGGTCCCTCGGTGGACTCCTCGGGTGGCGCGCGTATGCACCTGATTCAGAACGGCCTGCGAGTGGGATTCTTCTCCTAGCTGACTAAATTTGGGGGCACATTTTCTTCCATGGGCTTTTGTGGTGATGTGTGGTTGTTGTTCGATTTGGGTTCGAATGAAACCTTTGTACATGGGCGCACGCGCGTGCGAGATGGCGGAATCTATATACATGCGGGACTTATCCCAGGCAACCTGTCCAAATCGTATCCAAGGTTCGATGGGAATTCGTAATCGTCAGGTCGTGCTCTACATTTACAACTCCAGCACTTCTTGCTGCGCTTCGTGCGTTTGCTGGTGCTCCATCTTGGTCGCCGCAATGATCAACCTCCTATAGTCCAACACGGCCTGTTCCAACTCCTTCCTCTGCAGTGCCTCATGATCCGAATGCGCGACGAAGATGCTGCCAGGGCCGTACAAGTATCTCTTGTGGTCGCCATCGAGGTTGGGGACATCGGTTCCGTAGTTGACCGTCAGCTTCTCAAAGCCCTCAACGTCGCAGTCGATGTTGACAGGGCCGTAGCCCTCGCTCCACTCAAACTCGAGCTTACCGCCCGCCTCCTCTGCCGCACTCTTGACATCCTTGAGCGCCTCAATGACGAGCTTCTGCACCGTCTCGGGCGTACCAGCCGCAAGGCGCACAGCGAACCCCGCGCTCGCCGTCTCCGCAACCACATTCGCGGCCACGCCGCCCTGAATCTTTCCAAAGTTCATCGTCGTGTTGCCATACTTGTCGCTCCAGGGCAGATTCTCGCGGAGCAGCAGCAGCCGCGCGAGCGCCTCGACGAGCACGTCGTTTGCCGACACGCCCAGCCACGGATACCCCGAGTGCGCCGCCTTGCCCGTGACGCGCAGCGAGAAGCCCAGTATGCCCTTGTGCCCGCACACCAGCTTGCCCTCGGTCGGCTCACCGAAGATGACCACGTCGTACTGCGGTCGCTCCTCCCAGGCCGAGAAGCCGCGCATCCCGTCCCCGCCTGTCTCCTCGCCCACGACGAACAGCAGCGAGATGTCGTCGTGCAGCTGCTCCCTGAGGCCGTCTGCGGCGATGATTTGCGCGGCGACGCTCCCCTTTGCGTCGACGGAGCCGCGGCCCCCAATCACGCCCGACGTCTCGTTGTAGTAGTACGGCCAGAAGGGCGGCACCGTGTCAATGTGCGAGGAGAGCAGGATGCTGGTGCTGCGCTTGGAGCCGTAGGCCAGGACATTGTAGCGTCCCTCGGAGATTTCTTGCAGCTCGACCGTGTAGTTTTTGGCGCGCAGGTACGAGGCGAGCCATTGGCCAACGTCGTGCTCGTTCTCGGTGATGGATTCGTGCGAGACGAGGGCGCGGTGGAGGGAGAGGAGGTCGTTGGAGGTGGATTCGGGGAGGAGGGGGGAGACGTCGGGTTGGGGTGTGGTGCTGGGGGCTGCGAATGCGGGCAGAACGAGCGGGAGGAGGAAGAGTGGCGGGAGCATCTTGGAGGGCGGGTGCTCCTTTGAGCGATTGGCAATTGGGGGGGTGGTGGGTGGGCTGGCTGGGCTTGCAGTCCGCAGGGAGCTTTGAAAGCTTGAGCTCGGGCGCGATGTCGGGATGACGAACGCCGAGTTTTTTATTCCGTGAGTGGGGTTCTAGGATGAGCAACCATCTTCACGGTCGACATGAAGCTCGTGGACGACATGTCAATGTTGAGCTCGGTAGCAAACTTATCCACTGTATGGGGTACATGTAGAGGGGTATGGCATTTTTAGAGTTGCCCAGTTACCTCGCTGGCCAAAAAACCTCCCACATCCCACCCGTCAGCGCCCTATCGGACTACTCAATACAGGCCTGTCAATTTAGCGTTTGAGCTGAGATATGGAGCTAGGAAGAAGTTCCTATAATGTCTGCAAGATATATTGTTGCTGACGCGCTAGCATGAATAAGCAGCCAGGCCTCACGCACGACTACACCTTCCTCTGCAAAGGGTTAAGGGAGAGTAAGATGCATAATAGCGTATACATGAGCTTCTGAGCTCCTCCATCTTATTCTTTATTTGTTTCTTCTTCATCTCGAGGTCATCCCCTAAAGATTCCAACCTATACGAACCGTCAGGATGAAGGACGCCATGGCAGTCCCTTCTGAGCGCTTCGTTGAGCTCGTCCAGCCCTTCTGTGACCTATTGAAACTTCCTATCCTTTCGTACCACCTCCATGAGTTTCTCGCGACGCTTTTTCTTTACCAGTTCATTTATGCATACCTCGGACCACGCATATCGAACTATCTCGCGCCGAAGACGTATGGCAATCTCCAGGGGCGCTCCAAGTTGGACTGGAATATTCACGTCGTCTCCATGACCCAAGCTACCATCATCAGTCTACTCGCACAATACGTTGTTCTATTCGATGAGGAGAGGAAGCAGATGAATGCGATGGAACGCGCATATGGATACACCAACCTCTCGGCAGTAGCTTTGGCAGTGGCGGACGGATACTTTGTGTGGCACTTCTTCATGATGGTTGTTCACTACAAGGTCTATGGGTTTCCGATGCTGGCACATGCTTGGGCCTGCAACTTTGTCATGATTCAGGGCTTCGTGAGTACGCGAATTCTACTCTAGAATATTCCACTAAATAAGGCAGCGCCCGGCTTTCCTAACCTACGGAGTCGCATCCTTTTTGTACGAATGGTCCAACATCCCACTCAATATCCACCGCGCACTTGGGAAGCTCAATATGCAATCATCAAGGTTATACGTGGTTAACGGCATCGCCCTCTTCGTAGTGTTCTTTTGTTGCCGTATCATCTGGGGCACCTATCTAACATGGGCGTTCTGGCAAGACCTTTGGTTCACCTACTCTCATGAGCCGCCTCCAGGGACAGAAAAGCTTCCCACGTGGTTATTGGCAGGACATGCAATTTCAGCAGGTACCTTGCAAACTCTGAACTTTGTGTGGTTCTTCATGATTTCGAGAATCATGCTGAGCAGGCTTGTGTCAAAGAATGAAAAGAAATGGACTGGTATTAAGGAAAAGTAAAGAATGTGTCCTAGTTAGAACTGAAAATCCTCACTACTTTTAAAGGCCATGCTCTTTTCCCCAGATTTCTCATGTTGAATACATTTGAAAGCTTTGCATTGATGTGGAATTTTGTCCCAAGCTCAAAGTAGATATAAAGCCGTGCTGAAGCTGACAACTTCCCCTGCTGTCTGAACGATTGCATCAGCAAGGGCATACTGAGATAGTTCGGGTAATACAAAGATATCGTATACAATCAGCTCGGAAGTACGGTTCAAATAGGCTTGAGCAACAAGCTCGCCTAGATAGTGATAGGCGTAGTGCTGACGACAGAAATGCTCAGTATTCCAGGCACTAACTTGATTGAGGAAAATTACGAGATGTCAGAGAGTTCCTGAAAGCTTACGAATCATCGCAATATTGGGGGCGAATTACCTTCATCGTGATTAAGTACACATGATAGTTTCAGATACCGGGTATTTGCTTCCAGGTACTCAAGTGGTAATATCTATCTCCACGGCACTGGCACCAACATCCAGAGACACGGGTTCTTATATTTTCATTGATCTATCATTTCATCTCAAAACTTGCATCTCTATCTCCTTGACTTGAAGAATGGGGAAAATTGTCGGCAGCCCAACACAACAGCGGAAGATTTCAAAGCTACAGAGTAAAACCGCCCTCGACTATCTAAAGTTCGGCCGCTAATTCCCTCCAAAGACGAGAAAGAATCCCTGGCAGATGCCATACAGAATGCCCTCCGAGTCACTCGCACAGGTCATCTCCTCACAATCGCACAGCTCCCTGCTCCATGGCGCATAAATCCCTTTGTTGTCCAAGGCTACACCTTCGCAGCCTCCAAGCCAGAATGCCTACACACTGTATTTCGACTCTCTAACGAGAGCTTCAACATCTGGTCGCACGTCTTCGGCGTACTCTCCATTACCTATCTCGGATTCTGGCACTTCCCATCCACGACCGTATATGCACGGACGAGCGGTAGTTCTTCCGACTATTTCGTGGTAGCCATCTATCTCGCAGCTTCGACGCTCTGTCTGACCTGCAGCGTGTTCTGGCACACGATGAAATGCCACTGCGATCCCCATTTCATGATCTCGTGCGCGTCGGTGGATCTCACGGGCGTGACGCTCATGATCAGCGCCATGAACATGGTGATGCAGTACGCAGCGTTCTACTGCGAGCCCTCGACGCAACTCGCCTATCTGTCATTGACAGCATTCTGCTGCACGGCATCCGTCATTCTGGGTTGGTCGCCAAAGTTCAGACACCCCGATCTCGCGTTCCTGCGCGTGCTTGTGTTTTCGCTGCTTGGGATTGTTGGTGTGCTCCCTATGGCTCAGATTGGGAGGGCTGAGGGGTGGGATGCAGCGTGGGCGCTATATAGGCCGTTGTGGATCAAGGTCATCACGCCAGTATTTTCAGGGGCTTGGATATATGCTGGAAAGGTGCCTGAAAGGTGGTGGCCTGGTGTGTTTGACTTTGCGGGGCATAGTCACAACGTCTGGCACATAGCTGTCTTGATGACCATTTGGGGTGGATATAGTGTTTCGCTGGAAGTATTGGGGGCTGGGGTGATACAATGCCAGGGCACAATTCTATGAGAATTTGCATTCGGTGTTGGTCTTAAAGCGGCTTGTATGTTCTGTTTTCACGATAACCCTCGTCCTGGTGGGCAAAAAAGCTTGTGCTGCCGCAACCCCGCTTTGCCTGCTTCTCCCACCAAGTGCGATGGTCGTTCACGCCCACAACATCATCCATCCTGATGCAAAAACAGACAAAAAAGATAATTCCGACACCGGGAATCGAACCCGGGCCTTGCCGGTGCTGGTTCTGCGATGCAGAACCTACTCTCGATGAGAGCGGCAAATCCTAGCCACTAGACCATATCGGATGTGATTTGATGTGAAAAAGTGGCCATAATTCATATCTATAATGGTGATTTAATTCTCAAATCATTCCGAATGGGCATGGAGGCAATGGAGCGACAGATAACAGTGAGAGCGATTGTGGATAGGTCAGGGCGGCATGGGTGGATCGTAGTGCGGGCCACAACGAAAATTTTCTAAGCCGACTCAACATCAAGCGGCTTCAACCCACTCTTGGTAACATTTTGTCATGGTGATTTAGGGATCATGAAAGGCGAATAAGACCATTTGAATGCACTGTTATCTTCTCATATTAAAAAGCAATGGGTTGTCATACTGGTTCCTCGTATGGGAAGAATTTTAGTCATAAATCGTTCATGGTAGACTCGCTTATACGCTCAAGTCACTATTTGTAAATCATCATAACCCAAGAGATGAAGAAACTGGTACCAGTCTGTCCAAACAAACGGAATGCAAAATCAGACCGAAACGACTCAAAAGGGAAAGAGATTGCGCATTCTGAGAAATCCACCTTGGGAATGGCTATTCAGCAACAGGGGTGTCGGCACGCACTGGCTCCGCTCTGACTGGACTAAACCCGAGTAGCTTCATTCCATTCTCCAAAACAATACGTGTCGCCTCATACAAAGCCTGCCGGGCGGGTGTCACACTGTCCTCTTCTGGCCCTGCTGCAGGCTCTGCTCCTTCGTCTCCATCCTCACTCCCTCCTCCCCCTTCAAAGATTTCTTTGAGCTGACCTACAATATTTGTGAGGAAGTTCACAATAGCGGTTGGCTCTAAAGAGTCGTAGGTCGCATGCGTGATTTCGGGATACTGGATAAGTGTTCGAAGAAGATCAGCGTGCTCGTCCGTGGCAAGAGACTCATAATCATCTGCAGAAAGGTCTGGCAGGCCGGTGACCCCATTCAACTTTGAACACAGCTTGGCATACCAATACTGCAATTCCGGGCCACTTCCTGTCTTGAAACTTGTCATAGCGCCAACATCAAATGAGTGGTTGGTAGTGCTACGAGTAGAAAATTCCTGAACAAGGAGCGCAGAGATTCCCATGCTCTTCGCTGCAGCTTCGGGATCGCCAAAAGGTTCCGCCTTGCTCTCGTCGGACTTCAACGATTCGAGCATGGATTCTTCGCATTTGTCGAGGATAGCCTGTGGCTTGTATCCCTTTCCAAGTTTTTCCGCCATTTTTGACACTTCGCTCAGCCTAACGTGCTGCAGCTTAGCCGCGAGACCGTCCATATCGAGTGCCTTGATAATCTTGAAGAACTGCGAAAAATGCGCATTATTGTCATTGGCCACGACATAAATCATCTTGTCGAATTGATACTTTCTCGATCGTTCGATCACAGCTGCAAGGTCTCGAAGCAGGTAAGTGCTGCTCCCTGACCGATCGCGAATGATGGCCGTTCCCGTCTTTGCACCAAGCTTCTGCATGTGGACAATCCACGCTCCGCCGCTTTCCTCCGAGATCCCTTTGTCTTTCAACATCTGTTCGATCTCCGCCATGGTCTCAGGGCTGACTTGAGATTCGCCAGAATACTCGTCAAAGGTAATGCCCAGCCGGGAGTAGAACTCGGTGTAGTTCTCAATATTGGCATCTCGGACTTTTTTCCAGAAGGCTACAGTCTCCTCATCGCCATCTTCTAGCTTGCTACAAGCTGCGTTTCGCTCGGCGAAGATGCCCTTGCTCTCAACTTCCAACTGAGCTTCGGCTGCATCTTGACCGTTTTTGGTGGCTTCATCCCGCAATCTCTTGCTCTCGGCCTGCTCAGGTAGGAAAAGGTCGTTGATCTGGTGGAATATATCGAGCAAGTGCCCCACAGGGTCAGCTTGATATGCTTCCTCTGACCCAAACCGCTCCCATCCGACTTTAAGGAGGGCAATCGGCTTCCCCCAGTCGCCGAGGTAGTTGATTCTGGCCACTTCCCATCCCATGTCTTCATGGAGTTTACTGATGAATGCGCCGAGGATGGTACTTCGAAGGTGCTTCCCTTGGAACTCACTGGTGATGTTGGGGGAGGAGAGCTCCACAACGAGCTTTTTACTCGCCGAATCGGCGGAAAAGGGGCCGACGTTTCCAAGAGACAAGTCGCTCCCATACTTTTCCTTTTGATCGATGATGTAGGGAATAAGTATTTGTCCGAGCGCTCCGCAGTTGAAAAAAATCCGGAAATGAACACCCTCCAGGAAAGGAAGAGGAAAGAGTGGGTGTTCTCGGGGAAACTATGTATCGTAAGACCTGGGGCTCATTCACGATGTATGGATATTCGTGTGACATGCCTGTCTCATCAGATTTGCTGCGAGCTCACTGGCATCAGCGCCTGGGCTGAGCCTCGGAAGGATGACAGCCAAATCTCCATTCCAGATATTATTGGGCCATTGGATAGAACTGTATGCTAAAGCAGGTTCACATCCAACCAATTCTTGCAGTATTCCTGCGAGATATGACCGAAAGAGATCAAGTGGCTTGGCTTGAATATTGGCTGGTTCATAGTGAGGAGCTGGAACAGTCAAGTTCAAGGACGCTATGGCCTTCTCAATTTCCGCAACTGTGGCTGTGGACATATTGAAAAATAGTTTGTCGACTCAGAGGATAGTTTGTTGGTGAAGGGATAGTTGGGCAGAAGGCTGAGAAGGCTGAAGGTGCTACGCACATAAGCAGGCGGCGCCCTCCAACTCCCAAGTGTTTGCCTGCTACACTCAGCCGCACACACGTCAGAGATAATATCTAAGAGGCTGTATGCATCATGAATAGATACAATTGAATGTAATTTGCCTTTATTTCTCAGCCTTATGGATTCATACGATGCCACGCTGTGCGCCGGGGCAACATGTGTCGTGTTGTTCGGCAATTGGCTGCCCCCCTGCACGCGCACCAGTTGGCATCAGTCCCCGCCCATCCTTTCTTCAGCCCAGGAAACGTCACATGTGCATGAGATAAGCTATCAACCTGTGATGTGAGCATCAGACACTTCCTTTGCCTCATCATCACCTTATCGGTTGGGCTGATGATGCTTGCGTACTCGAAGAAAGAACATGCATTTTAGCTCTCTACTTCAAATAATGACTAGAAAATTGGGTTTCAAAACTGTGCTATACAATAAAATACAATATGTGTCACAAAGTAAAGCAGAATGCGTTCTGAGTGTTGAGTGATAAGGGTGTCCTCCTCTTGATGCCGAGACAACTACACCATCTCTATAGATTCCGAAGAAATTTTAGGTTGCGTTCGTCTTCTTCGTAGAACCTTATTTCCGGACTCATTGGTCGTGACTAAATTCTCATCGCCAATCCAAATGTATCTTGTCCCCAACTTTAGCCGGGTCCAGAGCGACTGGCGTTCAGAACCTCCTCTTTTCACTTCTAGCGCAATGTACAAAACTAGCGTGACAATGAAAACAGATATAGTAAAGGAAAGTAGATTCTTCTTGAAAGACACAATAGGGTCTGGGATCGAAAAGAAGGCACATGCGATTACCACCGGAGATATCCCTAGAATAGTCACGTCGACTGAAGATCCACTCCATTTGGCCTCTTTCATGTTTTCGAAGTTCAATCGGAGTTCTAGAAATCGGGATAGTTTTTCACATCTCTCTTGAATGAATGCCAATCTCCCTTGAAGACGATTCATATCATCCGTGATTTCTCTGATTTGAATTACACATTCTCTCATCCGGCGCTGGGTTTGACTTGTAGATGAATCAATATCAAGAAAGTAAGCGACATCCCCATCAGAAGACGTAAACTTCACTAGCGCTTCATGGCTACGTCTCAAGGATTCCATGAGATCACCAAGCATATTCAGAGTGTACTGTGTCCATTGAAAAGTCTCCTCGTTTCCCATGGTTCCTATCTTGGTCTGTCCAGTTTCCGTGAACGATGGGCGTTTATTGGTGTGTTGAGTAACCCTGGGCTCAAAGAAGCAAACGACATCTTTCCATTCTTCAAGGACCTGACTTGTTCGTGCAAGAACTGTGCTCAGGAAATATTCCCTGGGGTCCCAGAGTGGAATGTTGGCATCGTTTAACAGTGCAAATGATCTGTGGTTGTTGAAGATTTGGTCAACTTTTATGACTGTAAATTCATCCTTTCCCATTTCGTGATCGGGATTAAAGTCGTTATCGTCGAAACAGTATGTTGTCCACCGCCTGTCTTCGCGGCCACATGTCACCACGGATATATGTGCCTCATGTATTTCGAATGATTTTAGTTCTCCGGCCTCGTTTAGCGTCGAACCTAGATGGGACAAATCTATCTGTTGTCTGTGGGGCTTGTTGAGCTTTCCCATACTGCTTCTCAATGCAAAATATGGCATATGGAACTCAAGTCGATATTCTGGGATTGCCGCTGCCTTGTGGAATGTAAGTTATAAGTTATTCAAGATGAATTCAATAAATACCGTAATTCGAACCCGTAAAGCCGTTTGAAGGGTCAGGTGTCTAAACAAAGCGTCTCGTAAAGCCGGAACTAGGTCATCCGGAGCAGCCCATAGTATCGCGGCTACATGATAGCGGGTCAAATTGGCAATGTAACTATAGAGAAATGTATCAGTTTCCAAAGCAGCTTTGGGCTGAGAAACACCACACATACATCAATCTCTTGTCTGCGTTTGGAAGAGAACGGTGGTTATATCTCTGCCCGTACCCGTTAGTATGATGAAGAATGTCTCAAAATATTACAGCAAAAACGCCGCAATAAAGGATCAAAACGAATGTAATCAAGGGGTCTTATGTAATGAAGATGTAGAATCTTCTAAGACCTGAGATTCTATATCCTCAAGTCGTACCTGTACTACGAGCTTTTTGTATAGAGCTAATGCAGTCAACGGCTTATTTGAAAGCCTAGTGTGACCGTTTGGACTGGGAATTAAAGGATGTGATCTTTCGTCTAGCCACACAGATGGATTTTCTCTATCTTCATGCTTTTCCAGATCGCCCATGCAGATATCTCTACAAAACTGGACGACCAGCTCTACTTCGCGCGAAGGGACATCATCATCATAAGATTTCAGAATCCACCTGATGTCGGTTCCACGAGAGGCATAATCCTCTTGCGAATTGTCAATTCTTGAGGTTTCCTCGGTGGAACTCTCGTACTGAGAAAACCTCTCATCCCATCTCTTGTCCAACCAACGCGGGTAACTCCATCTTGAGTCTTCGGGTCGTTGGCTCATCAATGATGATGTAGTAATATCGATCTGTATTGATGTCAAGCGTGGTGAACAACGATTCTGGCGATTGAATTATTATGCTTAATGGCAGCGTAGGGATTTATAAAATTATACATGGGAGACAGAGACGTATGTTGCGCGTCAGTCGGAGTAGGCCGGGGGGACAAGAAGAGGCGAGCGACTTAACTGCTAGATATAGCAACATCTTATACAAGGTTGCCGAAGAGCACTTTCTATATTCTGCAGTCCAGCTAAGATTGATAAGTGTCCAATAAGCATACTTTCGAGTGGCACTGAAAAAGGCCAGCTCATCACAGTCCTTCATACACCGCCAGTCTGCGATATCCCCGGATATCCCAAGATGCCCCGGCCAATCTTGAAAAAGACATTCTATTCCACAGCATCAAAGCGCATTTTGGGGTCCTAGCATTTAATCCTTGTTCCCGTACTGCGCCCAACGCCCTTCTCATGACGTGTCCGCCTACCACTTGGCGATCAACAAGGCATCTCCCGAGGCGGATATATCGCTATCCGAACGAGATCCAGTATATCAGCGGCCTTCCAATATATGGGAGAGATTGATCACAGTCCAAATGGCGTCGAATATTGGCCTTTCCTCAACTGGCAGGTCCATCAGATCTCCCCAGACTCATCGGTATGATATAGATGGGCTGGACCTACTGGAACTGATCAGACCCAAAATTCTGGTATTCCGAGGAGGGATATGAATAGGGATGCGGGAAATGGCTGCCGCATGGCCAGCGTTGTTTGGGCCGAGTCGCGGTTGCCTTGATCCACACGACAGGGTTTTGCATGAGTCTAGTAGTGATGTGAGGATCAAGAGTCTAGGGCTTCGGGCAGCAGTAGCCTTGCGAGCGACTTCAGTAAGCTAGAAGCGACGCATGACTCTCACCGATCAACGACACAAGGCAATGCTTGCCCACTACTGGGGCCCAAGTTGCGGCCCAAGTTGCGCCCCAGATCTCGAGCAGGCATTACACGTGGAGAAGGACCGTGACAATCATCTTGGCTGCATTTTGCCTTCCCAGATGACGCGAAATGGCATTGCCGACAGGCTGGATGCTCATTCTAGGGTCTGCATTGAAGTAGGCTATGTCTTTTATACGATCGCTTCCCCTCTTTTCCATATCCTCTTTTCCATATACTGTCAGATGGCGGTGCAAGTTTGGGAAATCAACATGGGCAATCGATACCCAAACAATTATCTCTTCCTGCTATTTAACCTTGTCCTCCTCCCACCTAGATTGATAACTTTTGTGGTAGCACCAACGTATTTTATTGTTGACATTTGGGTGAAGTAGGTTGGGTGTTGTCGTTCGGTAATTGAAGGTTGGACGCGGATTTCGGGGGGTCTTGAGGGTAGATAGCCTCATCCGAATACGAAGAAGCCTCGTGATGATCCGGGATCCCACTGAAATGCGGGCGTGTCTGCACACGTGTTATCGCACAATAGGCACACCTGCCATGGCCGCAGCCTGGGCAATGAGCGCTGTTGATATTGTTTCGCGACCTCCCACACCCGCACTGATTCGTCAGCGCGGCTGTTTCCAGAATTTCCAATCATCACACCTACACAGCTCCATATGTACGTGTGCTTTTTTGCGGCGAGTGTCAGCATATTTGCCAAATCTTAATTGGCTCGCTTTATTAGCATACTAGAAAGCCCAGGGAGTTCGTTGACTTACGCTATCGGTGCAAAATCGAGGATGCAAAGTAGAAAACATCCAACCTACCTGCTTGGGGTCCTCATTGTGATAAGTGTGTGAGAGCATGGCGAGGGACGGAAACTAATATTCGTTTTGAATTTTGTACCATGCCCGGGGTTATCGGCGAAATGGCTTATGAAGCTAGGGGCAGATCAATCTATATAGCGATGTCCGGGCACAGTTCCTTTTCTTCCCCTGATTGCATCGAGTAGAGGGAGGCCCCATGCAGGGCCCTTGACCCTTCGGAGTTGCCATATACATGTGATATCATGAGTCTATACGTCCAGCAAAGGTGCTTGCAGCTAACAAGCTACAATGAAATTGAAGCATGGAATACTGACACCCGCATAATCAATAAACAGAATTAGTGAGACCAGAGTGACTTTGAAGCAGAGCAGGGAAGTCAGGGGCCGGTTTAATTACATTCGGAGCGTTTCTGTGGGGAGGTACGGTTTATTGGCTAATCTCGGCTCTGTGCCACCTTCTGGTCTGTGGGGGAAACTATGTGCGCCTCGGGCCCCAAGACTGATTGGAGACGAGGGTTCCAGCAATTGAGGTTGCTCGTTTGTACACTAGCTTCTCGCGTGTTTGATAGCGCGAACGATGTTTGCGGGTTGTGCGGGGACAGGCACCGGGCCTTTCGCTCCGTCCTGTAGAGCCAGCTCCCTTCAGCGTGCATGTTGCGCTCGGGAGAATCCGCTATCAAGGTGTGTCTCGGCTAGAACATGGCGCGGGCATTAGCAACGGTCAGCTCGGCTCGCTAGGGAGCCCTTGCATACGATGTGACGGGCATCGCCTTGAAAAAGAATGCATTGTTTATGTCAGACTTGTGCATCAACCCTTCCGGGCTTTTCCATGGCTCTTAGCCCACGTTTGATTTGTGCAATTGCCCACAAGCACGTGTACAACCATCTCAATGCCCTAACACAGAGCTCCGCGGGGGAAAAAAGCAAATGCTTCTCATATCAGCGGTCGTTTCTTTTACTATTGGATATGACTCTGAATTGACTTCTTTAGTGACTACGCATTTCGATCTGAACTACAATGATTCCCAGACGTAACGTAGGGGTTTCAGCCAAAACGTGTTGAGTGCTCCCAACATTGAGAAATCTCCCACCTAGACGAGACATTGCTTCGCTCCAAAAAAAAAACCAAAACAACCCCAAAACAAACCAAACCTTAGACGAAACTCTAGACCAAAAATAGATGATCCTGCTGTTTTTCTAGCTCTCCATCTACATAAAAAAGATAAGCCGAGAGTCCGTTGTTCCTATTGGGAGGCACAAGCAAACAGGGGGCGGCGGTGATTGCGGCGTAGAGATCAGGATAAGAATTGATTGTCAGGGTCATAACCCTTTTCAACAGAACCCCCAAGAATTCGGATACGTGCGGAAAGCAAATATAGAGCTTCAAAGGGACCGCGAAGTCGGGATCATCCAAAGGATATGCTGGCACGCGAAGCACCCTGGGTGAGAGCATCTCTTGCTATCGAAAACCTGAGCACGCAGGCCTATTTTGGACCTCTCCGCCTACAGACTAAAGTGATCAAGAAGCCAAATATAACTCAATGTGCTCATCATTTAACCATGCACTTCAATGATGATCAATCATTTAGAGAAGGGCGCATCGCTAACTTTTCGATGACCATCTGATACCTAATATGCCAAAAATCACCGTCAACGCAGCGGCAATAATAACACCCACAACAGTACATAAGCTAGATCGTGGTCTTTGCCCCATACATGTTGAAGATGCTGGAGAACTGTCTGAAGGCTCCAGCTCTTCAAATAGAGCTTTGAGGCGATACCCCCAATAGCAGAATACAACTTCTCGCTCTGCTTTCCATGGATAGGCTGGGGGGTCAATTCCCAGACAATCTGTGTCAGTATTGCTATTTCTAACCACCGCGAGAAGTATATCCCTAGCTTTATGCTCTATAGGGAACAGAACTAGTTGAAGAGAGTCTAGTGTTTCGAGAGCCAGCTGTTGTGGAATTATGTCCCTACATGACCATCAGCTCAAGCCTCAAGGAAGATGATGTGGTACTCATACTGAGTCCGCCAACTTTGGTTCCAGCTCATCAACAAACACTCTTTCAAAAAGCTGGTATGAAGATATAGCTTCAGTAGCCTCCTAGCACTATCAAAGACGAGATGATCATTCAGATTGTCAGTCGACTGAAACTCTATGCCGTGCACTTCTTGTAGCCGAGTTGCACACAAGTACTTTTGAATTGAACATCCGAGACGACCACTTAGGTTGAAGCGTGTTTGTATAGGGAACGAGCTTCTCATAAGGCTACGTAATGTTTGTTTGTCATCCCACCCAGCTGATTTTCGAAACGGATATGACCATAATAAGTTCACCTGTATGTGAGACATGCGAACCATCGTCAATACCCGCATTGCAAGTCGAAAAGCAACTTCTTGATCAATACGAGAAGGTGTCAGCTCTTCCTTATCTGAGTAATGTTTGCGTATGAGACGGGTGATTGGAGTGTCGCATTCAGTTTTTAATAACTTGATGATCGCAACCAATTCGGTGTGGTTTCGCAAAGCGGGCCGTTCCTCATAAAGCTCCTCCGGTACGTACCAATCGGTTTCATGTCTGTAGAACTCGAAGAAAAAAGAGAGACGCCTAAATCGCTTCCAAGGGCAGGATTTACTGAGGCAGGCTGTGCCGTTCGAGCAGTTGAAACAGTCTGGCCAGCCCCATCGAACTATACAAAGATCTTTCAGAGTACTATCGGAAACATCTTCCAGGGGAAAAAGAGTGGCGGAGGGTTTGGAGAGAATTTGCACAGGCATCTATGCTGGCCCCAGGAAATTTTCAATGTCGACTAAATTTTCAATGCTGGAGCAGCTCTACTTTATAGCCTCACCGTATCTGCCTCGAACAGGTAGCTGGTCAGCCTGCCAAGAAAGTGACAAACGTTGTCCAATGGGCAGCAACCACATGCTATCAGCAATAACACCCAAGGCCAGCTATTGGAAGAATTTCGCGTCATTTGCAGGGCTCTCACCGGTTCGGAATACGAACCTGAACTATGACCTTATGTGTTGCCCCCCCCCCCCCCCTTTCTTGTCTTTTTGATGTCCTCGCAGCTAGCTTCACCTTATCACGTCACTTATCACTGTCAGGGAGGAAACTTCGAGCCAAAACTCACGATCAGGGACCTTGCAATCATGAAGAACTCGGATTCTTGGTATCCCGATGAAGCTACGGGCTCTAATAGCAACTCTGAACTACAGAGTATCCAAATAGCCCCCCAAACAAGTCCTGTAGACAAGAAAACGACTCCGACACATATCCCCGGATCGAATGAGCACCCAGACGCAATTTCACATATCGATTCGGCCTACGAGACTTTAGGTTCTACAGCGACTGTTGAACAAAATGCATTGACAGCCGAAGAGCAAAGGAATGAACGTCAGCTTGGTCGAAAGATTGCCGGAACGGACTTATTCATCTACAAGACAAGACACAATAAGGCAGCCTCAGAACTCTATCAAAATATCCGTTTGGCAATAGAGGGTCTAATAAGTAAAGAAATGGACGGGGTTCAACAAGATAGCTCTTGTCTAATGACAACGCGGCTTGCGATGATTGGAAGAACCGACACAGAGGCATCTCTTCATTTGGTAATCTTCTGCCCTTCTTCTATCGAAAGAAAATTGAAAGATCTTTTCGAATCTGCCTATATGGAATATCTTCTTCGCCCAAGCCGAGAAAACCATTCTCCTCTTAAATATCTCCTGATCGCAAAACCTGCACAACAACGATCCTACCGTGTAGAAATCGATGTGGTACATAGTGACGAGTGCATACAAGACATAAGGACATTCTGTGGGGCCAGTGTAGTCATAAGGAAGATTTTGGGGCACGGTCGGCATGACGAACAGCAACAAGCCACTTTTGGTGGCATTGTCAAAGTAACGGGTCAGGACGGAAAGATTCAATATTATGGTATGACTGCCGGTCATTCTGTTTCTGGTCCAGGCCATACTTGCACATTGCGAGGCATCTGCGACAAGGAATCACCTAGGGCGATCTCTGGAGAGCAACACCACCGCTACATCGGAGCAGTCTTGGAATATGAACAACTTCCAGCTGTGTCATCTGGTCACGCTCGTCCAATGCACGATTGGGCATTGTTCACTGTTTCCGACCTTTGGCCAAATATTGCCGTGCATTACGACCAGGAGAATTCTACACATTATACAGATCATCAAATACTCAACCCAACAAGTCCAAGGTTTGGTGATGATATTTCAGATCCCGTTTTATTAGTTGCGGGATCTCGCACTCAAAAACGGGGAGAACTCTCAAGCCTCCCTGCGCGTATCTGGGATGAGCAGAATAAACTATTCATTGATGCATACGTACTAGAGCTACAAGAAGGGGAAAGTAAGCAAGCCATATGCTTTAATGACGGCATTATCTAATAAAACTTTAGGTGTATGCGATGGTGATTCAGGGGCCTGGGTGGTCCACAGTTCCGCCCCAGAACTATATGGTCACCTATCTGCCACCGATCCTTTTGGAGATGGCCTTATAATTCCAATACAGGACACTTTCAACAACATTCAACAGTGTCTCTCTGCTCGTTCAGTAGAATTACCTAATCGGTATGGTCCTGTGCAGAATCCTAATTTCCTTCAGTCACGACGAAACATCGGAGCGATTGGAGATGCTCTCGATATATTCCTAGGCGCTGAAGATCATGCAAGGAAACGATGGGCAAACAAAATCATCAGATCATTTGTTTCACGCGGTTCGAAAGTTGCAGATGCCAGCCAAGTAGGGAGAGCATGGCTTGACACTCGTGGAAGGATCACGCAACGGAGCGCTGACCAAGGTAAAAACCTCAGACCTTTCGAGCTTCTCAAATTACTTTCCGTTTCAGTAAGTGCCAAAATAGTTATATTGGATTCAAAAGCGACTAAACTTATCAAGCAAATCGGTGCCCGTTCCTCTCTGGACGCTGAACGACAGCTGATGTGAGTCACTCGCTTTTCTATGCGTTTTGTCATCTCCCTATCGAAAGAGAAAAAACTTTTAGACGTTTCTTTTCTATTGCAATCAGTGGAAAATATGCGACCAAATGCATGGTACATGTTTCATTGATGGATTGGCGGTTCGAATGCTCCAGTCAGATGGCATTTCATCCAACAACAGTGATCAACCATAATGGCAAACTTCTTTCTCTGATCGTTATATTACATCATCACTAATAATCTGGTAGCTATATCCCTGGTCTAGACTCGGATTTCATCAATGTTCTAGTAGAAACTGCGAGCTATCACCAAAGAGAGCCGCTTCGGAATGCGATATCCAAGCATCTTGACTATGCAGCATCAATATGCCTGTTCAACCCAGTACGTATAAGATCACTTGCCGACCCACGACTATCGCCAAAAACTGTTACTTATTTCCTTATAGCTCACTGGAAATGCTTTTTCTTGCCTCGAATTCCATCTTCCTTACATGATGTTAAAGCCACATGGTGATGTCAGACACAGTATTTGGCCAAAGAACAAGACACATGACAAGCCGTGGCTGGACCTTACATTTCTTAACATGAAAGACGATGATGGCAAACCCTGCTTGTACAAAATACACGAAGCACATGTCTCGATAGTATTGTGCGAAGAAAGACGCAAAGGATGGACTGGGTGGTGTTTTACTGACAATGACTTTGGCTACTCAAACGATGATGACGATGATGGCGATGATGGCAATGATGATGAAGATGATGATGATGCAGAAGATGTTGAGCTTGCCGGTGAGTACTTTGATGGTAATGGAGATGAAGAACCATGTATAGACCTTTTTTTTTCCGACGGTAAACCAGACCACGGTGATGTGGTGTCATGCGCCAATCAAGTAATATGGGATTCACACGAATACGGCCTACTAGTCTTTGAATGTCGTGTACGTCACATACAAGATGAGTCTGAATATCTTGTAAAGACAGTCCAAGAAAGTGTCGATGCTTGGGTAAGTTGTGTTACCAATACCGTTGCTATATCTTCTGGTTTATGTGAAACCCTAATCCCTTTGATAGAGAAGTCGACATAGCATTATGTTCACGAGTTCATTATCCAGCATCGACATGAAATGCCCTAAAGCATTATATAATTGGACAGTATTGACGGCACAGCTTTTACGCGAGATCAAAAACTGTTTGCTCCGACAGATTGAGGCGTGGAGAAGATTTGATAGACCTGACGGGGATATACACTCCTTGCATGAAATATCTGGACCCTACCACAAACGATCAATTGGAAGCATCAGGATGTCATTCTACAGACTTGAAGATTTAGTAAAAATTCTGCTCGATCTAGAAGACTTATGTGAAGGATTTCGAACGACAGTAAGATAACCAACTCTAAAAATGCATCTTTATGAAATCATGGCTGATGGATTTCTATAGCTTTCTCTGTATATGGATCTAGACAACGGCTCACAAAACCGTGATACGAATTTGAAATTTCAAGAAGCCTACCAACTCAACCTTCGACTCACAGGACTCGCATTACAAGGCCTCGAAACTGCAAAGTTTACGAGCGAACTCTCAAAAACTGCTCTCCTGGTATGTTGCGCCGCCATCGATGATGTCTCCTTGGCTGACTTGGACCGTTAGACGAGTCTTTTGTTTGCTCCTCTTGGACTCTCACTTGCCTACTTCAGCACAGAAAGGGACGCACTATTTGGGGCAGAAAGAAATTTCAAGACTTTCATTGTATCATCTCTTACTCTCTCTATTGCATTGTTTTTCCTGTTCGTCTTGACGTCTCAACACTATCGCTCCTTATTTCTAAAGCGGATAACGCAGTATGCGAGGCGTGATAAGAGACCATCTGACGGTTTGTACCTACTTTTCTGGATATCAGTTATCACTACTGACTTTAATCATAGATGAAGTCCAATTAGATGATCTCGGAGCAATTCCTCTGTACAATGGTAGTAATCGCTTGTGATAAGAATACAGAATGAAGCATGGGCTTTATATGCATTGGTAGGGGCTTGTTACAAAGTCAAATTATGAATGGTGAGGAGGGCAGAGGACGTTACTACAGGCGAGATTGGCTGCGAAGCTTTTGGCTCAAGATGCAAGCATCCTTAATAATTGTTATTGGAATGCCTTAGGGCCGGATATGTGCTGCTACAACGCTGGAGATTTCGGGATTAAACTCCAAATACTTGATATTGAATATGATGAGAGTTGTGAAAAATTTGGCAAGTGTTTGTGGGGTGACTCGTAAGCAAGTACTCTATTGATTCCTAATATCTAATCCCTATTTGTGCAGCTTATTCATTGCATTTCTCTTCCCCTTCAATTCCCCACCAGATCTTCAGAGACCCGGAAGAAACTTTTGGTATCGGAAATCTGACTCCTGGCGTCTGTTCATCGAAACGGCTTTGATGGTCCCCGAAGTGACACAACCTTTCTCCATTTTCCTATTCCGGATTCAAACGACCCTTTTCTTCTCCTACAACATCCCATATCTTATATTTAGTTGACCGCCACTCGAGAGACAGTACAGTATGCATCTCGACTATGGCCACAGCTGGGACATGATGCATATCGGTAAGGAATAGATGGCCGATCACAGTGGCACTAGCGAGCGATAAGTATTGTTGGTATCCCGGTATCTTCGCAGTCGACTTACACATTTCCATATATATACGTGCTTTTTGGCCTTATTGCAATGTTAAATAGCACTTGATACGGTAGCAAATGTCGTAAGATCTTACCAATGCTTCCTTATGAGCTTCACACGATTTGATTGATGAATATGCAGTTCCATCCCGAAGTATCGCTCTGTTTACTTCATCGGCACAAGCATTCGGAATACTTGGTCTCGCCGGGCCTAATCCGTGGAAATTATTCACTGGCGGAAGCGAGTGCCTCGTACACTGTCGCTGGCTCATGTCGACCCCAGATCTTATTTATAACACGTTTGTCTCAACGACGACCAACCTTTCAAGGCCTCTGTAAGCAGGTATTCAAATTGAAATTGAACAAGCAGAATAGACTCACAGGGACTGCCCCTCAAAAGTTGCCCGGGTAAACAGGTAAAACGATACGTGTGCCTCGTTGAAGGAGACCGAGTTTTAAGTATAAGCACCGAACGCAACCCGTATTATACCGATTTTTTTCTTGTATAGACCAAAAGACAGATATCGTTTGCGTAGAAAGATTTGTTGTGAATATTTCCCGTTAGGTTATCCTGCGCTCAAATGGGCGGGCTTAGGACTATCCCCATTCAGCTCAGAGGTGGAAGAAGAGGTTAAAATATAACCTGACGCGCGCCAAAAGGAGGGGTAGAAGTTATGTTCTTTCACTAGGCTACCAGAAAGGGGTGACAACCATACAGTCGCTTTGCATGGGCGTGAAAAGTCTTTACATGCAGCCATTCAAACGGTAATGACAAAAGGAGCCATTTGGACTAGGATCAAAGCAAGAAGATCCTCGACCTGCGACAACTGTCTTGACTCTTGCTTACACGACGGTTTCCACAGGAATTTACCTGCGTAAGCGCAGGTGCATGGCACCTGCTGTGCACTTGGCTATGCATTGCTTTAACTAGTAGCTATGATTGACGTGGCCCTCGTTGTACCGAGCGTTCTCCGTGTGGAGGATACTGCTCTAGACATAGATTGAGGGTCAGGTTGTTCTTTACACCTGCAGCAGGCTTGTAGTAAGAGCTGAAGCTACAGAACAGCTTGTTGGAGGGGGTGTCGAGTTGGAGAAAGGGCTTCACATCAATATTGGAACGTTTCTCCCGGTATTCTGCACGGATCAACGAGAGGTCATAACGCGCGCTTGCAATATGGCAACATATCTGCCCAGGTGCTGAGAAGATTGTGTTCTAAGCTAGCCATTAATTTGATTGGCGTTCTTTTTTCCTGCTACTGATTTTCCAACGTCCGCGGGTATGTGGCCCCGATCACAGCGCTAACTGCGGAACTGGCGGTGAAGGAGGATCAACGATTTCGAGAGATGTAAAGAGCAAAAGGGGAGAACTAACAAAAGTAAAATATGCCTTGGTATATATCAAGACTAAAATGAGAGAATATATATGTAGTTGATTGTGCATAAATGCTACATATGCCGGATAGGATCCAAGTTTTTCACGTCTTGAAATAGCCTATGTGAGCGGTGGGAAATTTCCAAAAATAGAAGCTTATGCAAAAGACAATTGTAGAAGGCTATCATATTAACAGGCTGTGATTCAATCAAGACAAAGGTTCTACGGGACCTGATACTTCTTTGTCTTCCCTTTCTTCAAAGGGATTCTCTCTGAAAAGACACGTAAAGAAAAGGATCGAGAAAATGCTAACTAACAAAATAACTGAGAATCTGGAATGCGTTGTTTGTTTCTCCAAAAGTAACAAGAAATAAGCAAATATGCTGCGACTGGTAAGAAACCCTAATCGGACTTTTTCTTCTGGCGTGATGCCATCTCCTGGGCGAGCAAAAGTAATCACAACCAGGAATTGCTTAGTGTGTATTCTGCTCTCCACTCAGTCTTATTAATATCAGACTCATTTTAGTTTGAGACAACATGGTGACAGTTTGTAGCGTTATAGTATAAATTGGAGGTGACTCTAAGCGAATAAGACGTGTTATTTTAATGGAGAACACATGTATGAATGGAAATTCTTTATTGGTGGTAGCTAGACCTATCGAGTACACTCATGTATTTAAAATTTGTGAAAGGGCTCCCAAGAGGGCATCTTCAGCGGCAGGATAGGAATGGTGAAGTCCTCCCTGGACCACAGCTCCAGCGCACCTTGAATTGACCTTGGACGACTCCCTACTGTACGCTAGAAAATTTAAATGTATGCTCGAAACTCTACACGCCCAAACTCCAAAAAATTCTGATAGGAAAGCCCATCACGAATAGACCAGTGGAAAAGGCTGTCAGAACGTCACATCTCCAAGCACATTCAAACTCCTTGGCCATCAGGCGTACACTTTTAATCATAGATATCGATATCCTGTTTGGAATCAACGCCATTGAAACTCTCACCAAGGATGGAAGAAGACTTGTCACGGGCATCGCGGTCTTGCTGAGCCTCCTTGGCCTGTTTAGCCTCGATGAAGCTCAAGCGAAGACGAGCGGCGTTAACTTCAGCCTCGGCGACATCCAGCTCCGCTTGCATCCTCAAGAGCTCGAGATTAGAGCCGTTGGTATTCTCAATGACACGCGACATGCTGCGAGAAGCACTGGTGTTTATGTTAGGAAGGCCTAATGATGACCCTGACCCCCTGAATGGCGGGCTAGGATGCTCTTACAGTGCTGCAGAATCAGGTGTGCCAAAGCGGTCAGATACAGACATGCTGTTATGGTGGGCGGTGAATCGGTCATCGGCTGAAGGATAGAAGGTCGGATAGATCTTGGGACGCTTCTCGGGCCTCTCGTAGCCACCACTAGATGAACGGCGAAGACGCTTCACATCTGGAAAAGACTAAGATAAACTTCTATACGAATCCTTCGCAGTACTTGCCTTTGTGCTTCTTATTCTTGCTTAACTTGGCCTTCGGCTGAGAGCGTGCCTTGTAGAACTCGTGGTCACGGGGGCGGCGGCGCTTTCCCTTGGGCAACTCTTGCTCCACGAGCTCCTCCAGTGAGGACGAAGAAGAAGAAAATCCATCCTCAGAGTACTCCCCGCTTGAGCTGGCAGGCACGGGGCGGTTGGGGTTCGTGTACTTGTCCTTGAGCTCCTTGATGTCGGCAAGACGAACCCAAGGGTGCTTTGGTTCATGCTTGGCAACCTCTGCCCTCAGGTCGGCTTGGAATTCCTCGAGCTTGCCAGACTTGAGGCGCGAGATGGCGACCAAGTCTTTGAGGAACTGAACGCCCCAGTTGCGCACTTCGTCCTCGGTTTGATCCTTGATGTGGTCGCGACGGTCACAGTCCCAGCGGCGCATGCGGATGTCTGCGGGGATGATCTCCAAAGCATCAGCGACCTTGAAGCCAGCCGCTGCCGCAGGAATGAGGCAATTGACCAGATCCTTCGTGTCCGGCTTGAGGGTTTCAAATCTATTGGCCATGGTGTCACTCAAGGGCGTGTTGCTTATTCAGTTGACGCAGAAGGTTATCAATGCTGCCGTAGAGGATGTGAGCATGCGCGGTGACTATAAAGGGTTTGAAAGGAGCGCCTTTCGAGGCAAACGGCTTACCTCTTCAGCCTGGCGCCTACTTCAGGTGAGAGAAAAAAAAAAGCAGATTTGCTAGTCCCGTGGTCGAGAGGCAGGCGTAGGACACAAGACTTCGCCTTGGGAAGGTAAAGCTGTTAGTGGAGAAAACGAGGCTGCTTGTTCACAGAGGCAGGGGTTATGATCAATGCGGCGTATGCTGAGAGGAAGATGCCACGTTACAGCGTGAATGCTTTAGCCTCGAAGCAAGCAACGTATATGGGAGAAATGAAGGAACCACCCAACCAATAAAACCAACTAGCTTTCAAAAGTGCAGCAAATATTGCAAGGAGTAGACGGCTACCAGCTATTTTCTTGAAACATTTTTTTGATTATATCAGCAAGTGAGTGATGCTGAATGGGAAAAAGCCCCTCTGCCCGTAGAAGAATAGCTTTGGGTGAGAGGTTCAGCTGACTGCACCGGGGCATACGCTCACCCTCATGATGGCTGGGTGGCGAAGGTCCAACAATATCTTCAGAAATGATCGATACCAATATTGGGCACATATCACGGGCATGTGTGCTCACTATTAGGGTATGCTAGCATCAAGTATAGTAGCTGTAACCAATTACCAGACCATTCCTGATGATTACTGGTGGTTGGAGAAGATGAAGCCTGGTTTCCCAAGATGTTTCAGGCCCGTCAGTGAAGAAACAACGGTACTGTGGCATTCGTGACGATGATATACAGATAGACTTGTTGAGATGGGGAAGACGCGTCGCGTCGCTAGATATCCCCCCCAGACGCTAGCGCGTATGACGCCTCGCTTCGGCCTGCCATTTTCGGCACTCCAGTCACCCAACCTCCTCACTCCCATCAACCTTCGCTGGGCCAGCCCTGCACGTCCTACAGACATGGCGCTGAAGAGGGAGCGTTCCAGCTCGCCCGCACCTCCTTTAGATATACTTCGCTCCTCTTCAGTCGAAGACCAAAAGTCCGTCTTCGTTGCCGCGTTTTCCTCCACGCTATCCGTGAAGGCATTGCAAGGTTTGCCCGAGTTTAGCACGGCGACCCATCGCATGGCCGCATGGAGAAAGCGATCGCGCCAGCAGTCTTTGATGCCAAGTAAAAAAGTCATCTATGACCTCGGCCACGATGATGACGGAGAAAAATGGGCTGGTTCGCGTCTGCGGAATGTGCTCAATGACACGAGTGCCGAAGGCGTGGTGGTTGTGGCACGATGGTATGGCGGACAGAACATCGGGCCCATCCGGTTTACGCACATTGAGAACTGCGCCAAGGAAGCAATCTGGAAATGGAAGGCTGCCGACGAGGAAGCCAAGAGAGAACAGGCTGTCAAGAAACAAAGGCTCGAGGAAAAAAAGTCACGAAAAGAGCTGGAAGAAAATCTACGAGAAAGAGATTTGAACATCTTCGTGCTGAGAGGGTTGCTTGCTGAAAAGACTGCGGAGCTGAACGATACCGAGAAGGCGCCGCCGACTCCGCAAAAAGGGCCTCCTGACTACAGCAACATGTCGATGGAGGCATTGAAACGCGTGGACAAGGCGCGCGACGCCACCATTGCTTTCATTTTGAAAGGAATCGACAAGGTCGATGAGGAGCTGAAATCCAAGGAAGCCGTCAGTCATTCAAAGCAGAACACGGAGAAGCACAAAGACGAAGACACGTCAAATGCACCAAAGGATGAACCAGCAAAGGAAGACAAGAATTGAAAACCAACACTTCACATTTCGGATGCTGAGATGGCGGCTTGTAGCTCCTCATTACTGCATCGATTAGCCTTCGGAGAGCATTCCATTGCATCTGTTCAATAAAAGACAGACAGGATCTCTCGCGTTCACGGACAGATGAAGAGAATGGCAGCTCTCGGGAAGTAACGTGACATTCTACAATATCTGCGGCGCAATGCACGATCCGGGTTTTACTGCACTCCTGTCGAAGGAGAAAACAAGCTACAACTAAACAACGCAATTCCAAGAAACACAAGGGCTTCCCATATCCTAACTACACAGAATGGGGAGGGAGCATGTGTGGAAACTGTACTGACAGCCTTGGCACTCGCCTTTCTTTGACATGTCAAGGCCGTCGGTTCGTTTTCTTACGTATGCTCTGGCCCTTCTGTTGTGCAGTTAGGGCGTAAAGGACAATACACATGTAGAGGAATGAACTGGCTGGTCAAATCCGCCCAAGAACGCAGCTGCACTTTTCGAACACCCTCATATGGCATGAGTATACAACCAGCTTCGTGGTTGCACTCCCGGACATACCAACGTAAACGGAGTTCATCGGCATTATGGAGCCTACATGGAGTTTCCTATATCCCCAATGATGACGTCTGGTATCGCGTCTGCCGCGCTCTTGACTCGATCACCCAAGTCTACGACTTGGCCTGGTCGCTCATTGAACATAACGGACGACTTTCCACTCGTATCTGTGACAAGCGTCGAGATCAACTACCCACCCGTTAGTCATGGCTACACTACCCACAAGATTTATCGAGATTGCATACTATGCAGCGTCCAATGGCATCTCTCTTGAAAGAATTCTTCTGCTGCTCGGACATGGCAGCGGTATCCGGAGAGGGCTGGTTACCCGTAACGGACTCCAACATGGACTGCAGTAGCGACTTAGCATCGAATCGACAATCAATACTCTAATGAATGAGATCAAGATACCTCCGTCTTCGTAGCGAAATCCCACATGAAATACACTTTACCCTGGCGGGCATTGCGCTGCTCGGCAAATTTGGGGTGAGCTTCCAGAGCCGCGACAAGCTCGTGGTTGGAATTGCGAATCTCGGGAAGGCGCTGCATGGCACTCGGAGGAATCGGAAAGACCATCTTGAAGGCCGTTATTTTGGAGAATGCAATGATCAAGTATTATGGGGGTTTTAATGAAAATGGTTGTGAGGAGGCATGCTGCGGGGAAACTTGAATACTCCTCCTTGCTAGATTCCATCCCTCTTTGGCACGTGCGAACTTAGTCGCGATCGCGTCGCGACTTCACGAGACCAGAATAACGTCGTGGAGTGATTCGACGTCATGGCGCGGAAACAGTTTAAATGTTATCAAAATAACTCTTCGAGCCATTTGAATTATTGAAGTGCGTCATTTTAGACAGTTTTGATTCCTATTGATAAGGTGAGTTGTGACCCAAGGTATGTGTAGCTTGCCTCTTCCCTCGTGGGCAGTTCACGCCCCATCCGGATCCGCCGGCATCTTCCCACGCGCCGTGACATTTGTTGAGGTTAAAGCTAGTATGAAATTAATAGTTGTTGAATCTCGGACTTTCCAGGGCTGCATCCCTTGGTACATCCATGCAGTACTTCTACAGACAATCGTGAACAAAAGGCCGTATGCAATACAGCGATGTGGCAATGACTCGGTAAGATACCGAGATAATTACGAACAGCGGGTTGTATATGTGCACATGTCCTTATTCAGTCAGCTCATTCCACGGCTGCACCTGCCCCCAAAAAGGCCCAAACCCATTATCTACGTTCAACAAATCAGTCAGACTCCAGGGGAAAGCATCGGGATGAAAGCCGGCTCCAGTGTCAATGCTGGCAAAACTAGAGTTCCCAGTAATGGAAGCAAATCCATCATCACAAACAGCATTATGGGCTTCAGAGGACGCCGAATTTCCAAGCTCCCGTTCTTGGGATAATGGATCCTCTCTGCTTGCCGGTGTATCTCTGTTTGCAGCATCATGAAAGTTTTGGTTCCGTGAGTTTGCCGACCTTCCCGAGACACTTGATTCCAATCGACTCGGAGGCGGCCTCCGATGTTCATACTCGATCGGTCGAGAAACTGGCTTCCAATTCGCCAATCGACGACGGATCGTGTCCAGGCTCTGTGATATTCCAGGCGTATGCTTTGTTTCGTGATGGAGTACCCTCATAGCGTCTCCGAGCCTTTTTGCCGCTTCCGTTGCTTTATGCGGATCGGGATTCTTGATGACGAAGGCTTCTACAGTGGCGGCTGTGAAGATGCAGTAGCTTACTTGGTAGGTCATAAGCCTATAGGGAAAGGTTCGTTCGTAAAGAGAGAAGATTTCATGTATGCGCTTCGAATGCGATATACAAATTTCGGTGCCTAGCGATCGGAATGTGTCATCCTGGGACCCCAAGCTGGGGCGATAAAGTAGGATGCATAAAGCGTGGTACAAAAGGCTTGTAGTAAGTTAGAATGTTTCTTAGCTAGGAGACGGCATGACGTACTTTAACGAAACGATATGAGGTGGAGGGCTTTGCAAAACATGTGACAAATCGTCGATTCTCAATTGAAGAGGGAGTTCAGTATACCAAGTCGTAAATTTGGCATCCAGTCCCTTGATCTCTGTGGTGAATCTCGGTACAGTCGATGCATTGGAGAAAAGTAGCATCATTTCAGTCGTGATCTGATTTTTTGTTGGCTCGTGGAATTTCATGCGCTGCATTCCATACCTTGTGGAGCTCACTATGAGCGCAAAAATTACTGGTATTGTGTGATGGCACTGGTGTGTATGTCTCCCCAATCTCTGGAGCATACATTGGCTTCCATTCTCGTGAATCGTCATTGTGGTCCACTATGATCTCATTCATTATCCCGTGAAGCCATCATTTTGAATCATAGCAACGTACGAATGTCTTCCGCGGGATACGGATGTCTAGTCAAAGAAGGCGGACGGCCAAGGGCAAGGCTTATGGTCTTATCCCATATATAGGCCGAATTATAGAGCCGCTTTCTTGTCTCGATCTCTATAGGAGTGAGACCCTCTAATTTGATGAGTTTTGTATCGTCTATATGAAGGTGAAGACCAATGTCTACCAGCATTCTCAATGCCTTGATTAAAATAGTTAATTCTGTGTAAAATTGTGTCTCCGTGTTAACACGTACCATACCAGTGTAAAGCCAACCCTCCGAGCTTTTGCCCATGGCGCATTGCCTACCACCGATGATGAGGAGACCTTGTATTGTAGGAATGCGAGGCTTCGATGCAGCCATCTCTTCAAGAAGCAATTCTTTCGCTTGAGAGAGAAAGGTTCCCCCGTCTTTGATGCCGCTTGCTAATTTATCATTTTCGGAAAGATGCCTTGCCGATAATGATAAGATGCACAGGAGTAAAAAGTCAGAGTAATAACGACCGCCAAAGGCCATGTCCATCAAAAAGCCTGAGGTCGGATTAGCTCCATTTCAAGGCAATGAGAAGCTTGCTATTCTTGCTTACTCGGGCGATACACGCAGTTGTGTAATGGCTGGAGCCATGTCCAATAGATGTCGAGTAAAGTCATGCACATGTTTTTGTCGAGTCCAAGTCTTTCGTAATCAGTCTTCGAATGAATCAAAGGAGCCCAAACAGTTCCCAACAAATCATATTGGGCATTGATAGCATCCATATCTGCTCCTCTTTGTCCTTGGTTGGCTTGAGCTACATCGTCGGTGCTGTTCTCTAATGGACCAGCGTGAAACCGACTTGTCGGCCCATTGTATGTCACCGTGCCGTCATCTCCTACGCCAACCTGAAACCATATCGATTGGCCAGATGTAATACTTGGACTGGTTTCTGATGGAGTTTGATCGCTGACTGTCGAAGGTGGTCCTTGCATACTGACATCTTGTAGAGTCTGCTCAAGCTGACGTATGCGACTTGCCGCATGCTGCAACTGCTTTTCAGCCGATGCAGTTTGCCATGTGCAAGTTGCTCCACTACGTTGGCATGCACGACATACAGGCTGTTCCCCACTGCATTTGACCTTGCGAGACTTGCAGTTGGTACAAGCAAAGCCATAGCGTCGCGTCTCTCTCCGTCGCAAAAACCTCGACTGCGCAGGGCTCGGCTCAAGCGACGCATCTGACCGATCTGTCTCCATTAGTAGATTTTGGTGGGGCTCTATGAACAACAATGGAATTGAAATCCTGGCAAGATCTGGAATGTCGAGAGTTTGGGTCACATCCAGGTGGCACGGCGTTAAATCCGACGGCTTCGGCTTTGGCAACTCTTCGGCATCTTTCCGCACAGAACGCCCAGTTCGACATTTAGCTTTCCCCGCACGCACAAAAAAGGTTAGTTCTGAAAAGTCATATTGGAAGCCGGGTCATCCTTCTAAATTGAGAGGAATATGCTTATTCGTCATTGCTAGTAGAAAGGAAAAATAGGTATTGCTTTGTTTTTTCATGCCCATCCTCTAGTACGTAAATGATGCTTAAAGCTAAAGAGAGCGCTTGGAGAATGCCTTGAAAGAAAGGGAAAAATTGCAAGAAGATAATTATGTTGACAAAGGTACGGATAGCTTTACCCACATTATGTCGATCATGTCGTTTGGCAGTCAATCCGAACTCCATTCCAGCCATCGGGCTTTGTCAGATCCCAATGGCCTCGGCATGACATCCCACCCAGGCGTGCACCCTTCTACTGATGCGCTGTGTTTGATAGCTTCTAGCAGCCCAAACCCGGTCTCTCTTGCCTCTAGAAAGTCCTCGACATCTGCTGCACATTCGTAATCAACGCTATCGAAGCCTGTCTTTCCTGGGTACTGTCCCAGGCTTCGAAGGAATTTCATGCAGCCAGCGAGTGATACATCGACTCGCCATGATCCACCTTCCTGGGCCCGGCGACATAAAGCACCGAGAATACCAGTTGCAAGGAGGTAGCCACCCCCATGATCAAGAGCCTGGCAGGGTGTGGGTCTTGCAGGCTCTCCAGCACCGTAGTGTTCAGCTTCCGACACGTTCATTCCACTGCAAGTCTGAACTAAAGAGTCAAACCCGCGCCGCCCACTCCATGGCCCCTTTGGGCCAAAAGCTGACATGTTCGCGTATATGATACCAGGATTAAGTTCCACTACTTGTTCTGGTGAGAGTCCACGTTTCGACAATGCACCGGGCCGGTATCCTTGAATGAAAACATCAGCCGTTAATATGAGGCTTTTCAATTGCTCCAAGTCGTCTGGCTTGTCAATGTCTAGCTGTATTGTTCGTTTGCCCCGGCTAAAGTCGCGATCCATAGTGGGCAAGTCGGGAAGGTTTGGTGAAGTGACCCAAAGGACATCCGCGCCATGAGCCGCAAGCGTCTTGCCGGCCAGAGGCGCTGCGATGACGCGGCTCATCTCCAATACGCGCAGTCCTCGAAGGCACTTGTCGTTTCCACTTTGTAAGTGCAAAGGTAGACCTTTGGGCCCCGGTCCAATGTTTTCCAACGTAATTGGAAAATCATCAATTGCTTTAGACTGCGGCAGCTGGTCCCATTGCTGATATGACCGCAAGGCATAGTTGGCAAGCCGCGCCTCCAGCACACTTACTGACTCAAAGTCAATGCTTGCCCACTGAATTGTCTTCCTCGTAACATCGGTGCGCGATGCTGTCAATGGGAGTCCTAGCAATTCAAGGGACCCATCTCGATGATTTGGGAAAGAATCGTGGATGCGGACAAAGCCATCCGACGTCTTGTGCAGTCCTCCTATTGGCCCCCATGGGTTCAATGCAGGCTTTCCGGCCAGCCGATAGAGCCGCTCCGACTTGTATTCAATGACTGCATGTTTGAGTGGAACTTCGACTCGCGGTACAGCTGAATCGTTGCGGATGGCATGCACCTGTGCCGCCGCAAGGGCGGACAGTGCAATAGTACTTTGTGCCAATCGGCCAATCCTGTAAGAGGAAGGAAGGGCAGGTACATCGCTGTCATCTTCCGGTAATGAAAGAGCTTTCAGGGCTCCGTGGGGAAGTTTCATACCGTTCCAAATCTCACGTACGATATCGGAAGATTTGTAGCATATCCGGTCGCCAGCATGTGAATTAACGCCGCGAGATGCATCACTGACCCCGTTAGTAAGCATATTGTTTGATTTCCTATCAGTTTCCAGAATGCCGTTCGATGTCTTCGGTGCAGCTGGAACCTCAATGTCCAACAAGGGTGCGTGTTGTTGGGTGCCAAGGGTATCTCGTTCTCCGACGCTTCCTTGCGCCCAAGGTCGCCGGATAGTACATTTCCATGCCAATGCGGGGTCAAAATACATGTTGGTTATGATGTCCTCCTCTGGAACATGATAGAGCCTCTGAATAACGTCGTTTGTGAGAACATTGGCGCTCTTCACTCGCTCGTAGGGTTCTCGGCTATCAAACATGACGTCCAGCGTCAACTCGAAGGGACCAGAATTTTTCGACCGAATAATACGAGCAAGTTGACTGAGATTTGCCGGACCGTCTGGAATTTTCTTGTAAGAAAGCGGTGTAAGGGATCCAGATCTGAGAGACTTGAGCTTCTCGGAGCTTAGGCCTGGTAAGGACAAAGGCAGGTGAGACGAGATGACGGCGTGGTATGTGATCGGAAACAGCGACAATTCCTCTCCGGGCTCCAAGTCAACTAAATGATAGAGGGCGAACTTGAAAACCGCACCAGCTTCCTGCTCGTGTGGAGACAGAGGACTCGCAAAATTACCAGTTGTGGCCATTTGCCCCGGATAAGCAAAGTGCAAGATTGATGCTCTCGCGTTATTCGCAATGGTATGTGAAAGTTCTTGTGTAGGTGCAACTACTTCGCCGAGCACAGCAATCTCATGAGGAATAGCCTGGACTGGCTCTAGTGGCCCCATTACACCATTCTTGCCATAGACGTGGTAGATTAGCCGGCATTCTTCTGTCCGATCCAGCTCTGGGAAAAGATTGCGAGTATACCCTCGTACTCTCTCCAGGAAATCGTCAATCTGTCCTATCAAAATAGGATCACGGATGCCGCCAATAAATATGGTTCTGTATCCGAGGTGCGTAACACCCTCCAGTTTGACTTGGTATGGCCTTGTGATAAACTCAGCCCCAGATACCCGGCAGGTCTTCTCTTTGATTTGTTCGTATCGCGCACTTGTAAGGTCCAAAACACCACCGGGGCCGGGAAGACGATCTGGTCGCGTCTTTTCGTATAATGTATGGGATGCAACTGAGAGTGGTGTACATCTTTCTTCTGGTGCGAGTGGGGTCAAGTCAAAGGACGTGGGTCTCATGGTGGCTACCATAGATCTTCCTTTAGGCACAGCACATATGCCACCGCATTCCATGATTTTGCCCATATGCCAGGCAACGCCCTCATGGATACCTCGGGATAGGCAGAATGCCGCAAATGGTGCGGGATCGTACGATCTTCCACCGAGAATAATATCTGGATCGCCCTTCAAGGCTTCGATGTACCTTTTTTGGTCAGAAGATGTAATCGTATTGTTGAGGCCATATACTCACGGCTCGGCGCCCATCTGAGAAACGACATCGACAGCGGCATCGACGACATTTTCCGTCAGGGGCTCAACTGGACCACAGGGGCCAACCTTACCGGCTTTTATCCTTGACTTGATCAAGTTCCTATCCATGCCAGCGTCAATCGTAGCGATCTTGAAATTGTAGCCTTTGTCTTTCGATATAGTCGCGACAATGTCAAGCATTTCAGCAACATGTTTTGTGCTACCATCTCCGCCTACCGACCCCACCAACACCTTGATCCGGTGATGGAAGCAAGCTGCTAGGATTGGTTCGAGATCTCGGATGTAGGACCCTCTGCCACAAGTCATCTTGTTCATGCCGAGTTTGTAGGGACCGCCATCAGTTGAGCCGCTATCGACAATGATAGCAGCAGGACGGTATTGCTCAACCCCATACCAGAAATGGTCGAGATTGTAGCCATAACCAAGCATGGCATTTGGAGTGAGGATGTTGAACTCGTCGTCAGACATATCTGCAAGAATATCGATGGAGCCCATGGTTGAGGAAAAGCAAACGGAAAAGGCGGTAGTTTTCGCCGATGCATATTGAAAAATCGTGCCTTTCGACCGGATGATATAGGCATCGGCAAAGGGTGGTGTACCGAAAGATCGTCGCACACATGGGGTTGGCTGCATGAGGGGCGTCGGCATCTTTCCGAGCATCTTTGCATAGCGTCGGCATTCCTTGGAGCGTGTTTGAATAGCGTCGGAATCTACCCCGGCTTCTCCACACAGTTACCGACATCGACACACAACATGAGAACCTTGAATAGATGGCGCTGGGGTATCCACGGGGTTGAGAATCGCCTGCATTCACCAAGCTCTGGGGTAAGTGGGGAACAGCGCGTACTTAAAGGTCATCGTTACTCTTCACCACCATCCTCGAGCACATCAGGCTTGCCCTTTTCCTACCAGTTCCAAAGTCAATCACAGCCCTATTCTTAAGATATCCTTGACAAATCATTCTCATCATGTCTGCCCCGGAAAAGGTCGAAACGGCTTGTATTGAGGATAACCGTAGCCAATCACCAGACCGAGCTTCGATCGAGAAGGTTGATGATGGTGCTGCGATCAGTTGGACACGAGATGAAGAGAACACCGCACTCAAAAAGCTCGACTGGAATTTGATCCCATTGTAAGATTTATATTTAATTGAGGAGAACTTCTAAGTCTCACCACTGACACCGCCAGGCTCGGAGTTCTATATCTCGTCTCGTACATCGATCGCGGAAATGTCGGTAACGCATACACGGCGGGAATGGGGAAAGATTGGGGCATCACATCCGAAGACTACTCATGGATTGTTACGATTTTGTATATTGGATACATTTTGTTCCATTGGGTAAGCTATCATCCATAAGCTAGACATCATATCGAATTCGCTGACGTTGCCATCAGTTAATTCTAGTATGGACATTTGTACCATTGCCCCTTTGGACCGCTTTGATGGCTTTGGGGTGGGGCTCAATGAGTATGATACAGGCCGCTACTACCAACTTTGCCGGCATCATGGCTTTGCGTTTCCTCATTGGTGCATTTGAGGCGGGTTTTGTGCCTGCAGTCGCACTTTACATGACATTTTTCTATCACCGCCAAGAGATGGGTCTTCGTTACGGCCTGTTTATCTCATTTTCACCCCTGGCCAGTTGCTTCGCATCCGCACTTGCATACGGTTTGGTGCATGCCAGAACATCTCTCCAGAACTGGCAATTACTTTTCCTTGTCGGTAAGTCATCAATATCGCTTAAACACCGAGGTAATTGATGCTGAAATTATGTCTAGAGGGCGCACCCACCATCTTCCTCGCTGTCGTCGCATACTATTACCTTCCCGCATCTCCCTCTCAATGCCGATTTCTCACCGACCGCCAGAACCAGATCATCAGCCAGCGCGCCATCAAAGGCCGGGGTGAAAAGCGAGATGGCAAACTGAACTTTAAGCAAGTTTTTGCCGCGTTCTATGATTATAAGAACTACCTCCAAGCTATCATCATCTTTTGTCTCAACACAGCCTTTGGCTCGCTTCCAGCCTATCTTCCCACAATTCTTGAATCAATGGGATACACGTCGTTGAATGCGCAGGGATTGTCGGCCTGTCCATATCTCACAGCCTACGTTATCTGTGTCACCGCAAGTTTCGTATCGGACAAGACCAGAATGCGCGGCCCTTTTGTCATCTTCTTTTGTTGCGCTGGGGGCATCGGATACATCCTTCTGGCGACCATTCACACAACTGGGGTTCGCTATTTTGCCACCTTTCTTGTCTGCGCTGGCGTCTTCCCAGCTGTCGCCCTGACATTCACGTGGGTCACAGACAACCAAGGCTCCACGGCAAAGCGTGGCGCAGGGCTGACTATATTCGGCATGTTTGGACAGTGTGGGCCCATTCTGGGAGCTAGACTATTCCCCAAGACTGATGGGCCATGGTATTCAAAGGGAATGTGGATATGTGCTGGAATCCTTTTCTGCGCGGCTGTTGTTGCTTCTGGCCTTAGTCTAAGCTTGAGATGGCAGAATAAGAGGCGCGACGAGAAATTTGGGAAAAGTGATTTGGACTTTGTGCCTGCGGAAGTGCACGACAAGGGGGATGACCATCCGATGTATCGATATGTGCTCTGAGGGCATTGATCCAAACAACCATCATCTTAGATAATATCGTCTGGTACATGACGCCAGAAAACTCTGATATACTGGGGAAAGTATTAACGAATTAATTATATGTGAATTTGAATCCTTTGTATTCTCCTGTGCGTAAAGGATAGGTCTATGTTGACCTGTGAGTTTCTTGTCTAAGAGATATGGTGCTTTTTTATTCCGAGATATCTTGGTGCATATGCCGTCCTGGGTATTTTTGTGATAGACAAGCAAAGAAGCTCGAATTAAGTTCAAGCGCACATTCGACACATGATACAGGGTTCAATTCCGCAAAAGCTACACGTGGTTTCGGCATCTTTCCGACGCTTTCATTCCAACCTCGGCCTCCGAAGTAGTCTCTTGAACGGCTAGCTCATGATAATTATTATAGCTATTTGTTTGGGTACTCGACTGCTGAAATTGTATATGCCATTTTCGAAAGATAGATGGTGCCTGTGTTTTTTGTTTTACGTCACATAAAAAGTCCATCACAATGTCAGCCCAACTCACAGTAGCCGAGATGCGAAAACGCCGCCTTGAGCTGCCCTTTTCCAGCCTTCCACTTGACTCAGAACACCCACCGTACTCAGCTTGGGGGCTGTGGGGCAATGACGATGAGCTTGGGACTTTGAATCTCTTAGATGGGGAGACAGTCAAGGCCAGTCTCAAGGGAGTCCAAACAGGCGAAAGGATCCCTTTAAAGTGATTGTTCCCTTCCATTCAGAAAACATAATCGAACAGCACTGACATGTTCAATTGCAGTCTGTCATTGGACGCCTTTGAACAGCCCATGAACCCCGTCCGAAAACCATGTGAGCACCGCATGATTGCAAAGGGCCACGCCAACGACGACGAGGTACCCCCCCCCCCAACCAATCCGTTCTCCAATCCCAGTCTTCGCGCCTCCTCCCTGACTGACGTTTTTTTTTTACAACAAAAAGCTCCACATCAACACCCAAGGCTCCAGCCACTGGGACGGCCTACGCCACTACCCCTACCAAAACACCCTCCAATACTACAACGGGGCAACCCAAGCCGACATCTCGGGCCCTAACGCAAACACCAAAATCGGAATCCAGAGTGAGTACCCTGACTCGACTTGACCTTCCATCTACCTCAGCAACACCCCACTGACCCAACCTCCCCGCGCAGACCTCGCCCTCCACCCCCTCACCGCCCGCGCCGTCCTCCTCGACTGGTCCCACTGGGCAACCACAAACTCCATCCCCCACTCCCCCTTCTCCCCCTTCGCAATCCCACTCTCGCACCTCCTCGCCGTCGCCTCGGCGCAAAACACGTCCTTCCGCCCCGGCGACATGCTGCTAATCCGCACAGGCTGGCTGTCCGCCTACCGCTCGCTCGCTCCGAGCGAGCGCGCCGCGCTGCCGCACCGGGCCGAACGGTCCAGCATCGGGCTCGAGGCGTCCGAGGAGATGCTACGGTGGCACTGGGAATGCGGGTTCGCGGCCGTGGCGAGCGATGCGGTGGCGTATGAGAGGTGGCCGCGGGATGGGAGGGGGAATGCAGGGGGGGTGTGCTTGCATGAGGTGTTGCTTAGTGGGTGGGGGTGTCCGATTGGGGAGAGCTTTGATCTGGAACAGGTGGCGGGGAGGTGTAGGGAGAGGGGGGATTGGATCTTTTTGGTGGTCAGTGTGCCGTTGTTTGTTAGGGGTGGGGTGGCGAGTCCAGCGAATGCGGTTGCGATTCTTTAGGGGGTGGAGCGGTTGATTGGGGAGGGAGTGCGCTCCAGTGCAATGATAAACGGCAAGTGAAGCTTGACTGATCGGATTTGAGATGGAGTGTATCAGCTTGTCTTCTTCTAATCTTCAAGTTAACTTTGAACTAGATTGGAAGCCTTTTTTTTGTCTTACTATTGCAATTATAGTCGTGCAGAATACCTGCTAAATGTATTCGTATCCTGGCTATTCTCTCAGATACCCAGGGACTCATCTGTGAATGTTTATCTCCAAAGTTATTCTCTAAAAATCAAGAATGTAGTGCTTCGGTGCTTCAGTATTTTAGTTTTTATGGCCCAACAAAGTAAATGGTCCCAATGTTGAACTCGTATCAAACTCCCAGGCATTAATCTCGTACTGAAGCTGAAATCCCATTCCTGATATGCATTGATATACAGTAGATATACACAATCCCGCACCCCAAAAACTCAGGGGCACATATTCTATCCATACACATTCCCCTCCTCGAATCCATCTCCCACCCTTCACTCTCCCTCAGATAAACCCCCTTCTCTAATGGCTCAAATTCCACCTTCCCTTCTTCAGCCTCCTCATCAAAAGCTTCCTCCCCTTCTTCGTCCGGATCCTGCTCAAAAATCCATGCCTCCGCTTCCTCACAAAGTGGCTCGGGTTATACGTGTCTCGGGGTCCACAACGGATCTGCATGGCGCCCGCCATGGCCGGGTGCGCCGAGAGCCTGGACGCGAGATCGAGCGCATCGGCGGCGGGCAGCTGCGAGGTCGAGGATGGCGTGGTGCCCGGCGCGGGCAGGGTCGAGGGACCGCTTGTGAGGGGGAGCATGGGGCGGCGCGCGGAGAGGAGGGACATGTTGCGCATGGAGGAGGGGAAAGTCGCGCTAAAAACCGCCTTCTTAGTATGTGTTTCGAGCTTTCGGTAGGTTACCAGGAGAGATAGAGCGTGTGTACCTTTGTGGAGCGGCAGTCGTGCGGGCAAGCGAGGGCCTGAGGAGCGACGATGAGGCCGCGCCCACGGCCCTCACGCATCGAAACGCATTCATCTCTTCTTCCGCAGTCCAATTGAATCCCCCGGATATGCAAGTGTGGTGGGCGAGGTCGGCAGCACGTCGTCGACGGGGCGGATGGGGATTGACAGAACGGATTGACGCCAGCCCATGTGCCAGAAAAGCTCAAGGGACTCGGACGATGCATCCGCGGCCCGTGCGCCAAAAAGTTTCCGCCTTTCGAAAAACCGCACAGCTACCACCACTGCACCTCCAACCCTCAACCGCAAGGTTCCCCAACACCTCCAGGAATTTTCTCTTCCCTTTTGAAGCTTCCACCGAATTGTCCCACCTGCATCGACAAAATCCGCAAAAATGGTCCCCGAAACTCTCCCCCCGCACCGCCACCTCTCCAGCACCCCCATCTCCCTCTCCGCCGCATCCTCCCTGCTGGAGACGTACCTCGCAAACTCCGAGTCGCACCCGCACCTGCACCCAGATGCTCTCATCACGCCGACGGGTGTGACCTTCAGCTCACATGGCGGCCCCACGGGCGGCGTCGTCATGCACAACCTGCGGCGCGTGGCTGCGGGCCTGCGCGGCGAGTTCCTAGAGCCTGAGGCGACGCCCGAGCCCGAGGAGGGAGAGGCGGGCGCAGACAATGAGGAAGGGGGCAGCGGGAAGAAGGAGAAGAAGAGCAAAAAAGGAAAGACTGTGGATGTGGAGGCAGACCCGGATTGGCAGAACATGTCCGAGTACGAGCGCGACGAGGGTCACGTTGAGGTCGGCGAGGTGGGCGACCGTGTCGCATTCGTGGGTGAAGGCGGCGAGGAGCCCGAGGTGGAGGTTACGGGCGAGAAGAGGAAGGGTGGGGAGAAGGTGGACAAGGCGGCGAGGAAGAAGGCGAAGAAGGAGCGTCAGAAGGAGTTTCAGCGAGAAAAGGGAAAGAAGAAGGCCGATGACGACGAGGAGTAAACAGGCCGACACACGCAGACACGCACACTCACGGCAGACACATCACAAGTCGGACTTTCAAAACACCTCCGAGTTTCCACTGCGACGCGGCGCATTTTTCCACGGCGCCAATATCTTCGATACCACTACATTTCCTCTGCTTTTGCCGAAACCTTTTTTTACTATGCAACTTCGCATCCGTCCTGTCAAATATCATACATTCCGCGCCACTGCCACTCCATGGCGACGTCTACAACTCCCTGTCTCCAACGTAGGCAGGCTTCTCATCATCGGCCGACTTGTCTTGCACGACCTTCTTGTCTCCGGCCCAGCCCATGGCCTTGAGGCGCTCGGTGAGGATGGGGTGCGAGTGGTGGAAGCTCGAGTAGAACCAGTCAGCGTCCATGCTCGACAGGTTCTGGATCTGGAGCTTGATCAGCGAGGCTCCGAGCTCGGCGGCATAGCCCTGCTTCACGGCAAAGGCATCTGGGTTTTGGTTAGCGCACGCCAGACAGTGGTTTGAGGGAACAAAACATACCAGCTTCGTACTCCATGCTGCGGGTCCAGACGTTCAGCAGGAGCTTGACCAGGGAGTCGGTGGGCGAGAGGATCTCGTTGAACAGGAGGAAGCCAATCAGCACGGGACGCTCCTTGGTAAAGCCAAAGTCGGCGTAGACCGAGGCGTTGTTGATGAAGACGGAAAAGAGGGCGAAAATGTAGAACAGATGAGCCTGGCTAATGAAAAGAAGTCTTGACGTGTGGTTCATCTTCCAGTGACCGAGTTCGTGGGCGAGAACGGCCTCGACCTCCTTGTCGGAGCTCTTCTCCAGGAGCGTGTCATAGATGACAATCTTCTTCTTGCCGACCCAGGGCAGACCGGTGAAGTAGGCGTTGCTGTGGGCGCTGCGCTTGCTGCCGTCAATGACCTGCAGTTCGCTGAGCGGGAACTTGAGCTTAGAGGCGAGGGCCTCAACCGATTCCTTGAGCTTCCCGGGCTTAAGCGGCTCGAGCTTGTTGAACATAGGCACGATGAAGATGGGGTAGATGGTCATGGCAGAGATTTGCACCACCAGCATAAAGACCCAGAGGTAGTAGAAGAAGCTCTGGCCGGTCTTCTTGATGATGCTGAGGAAGGCGCTGCCGAGCGGGATGCCGAAGGCGAGCGAGAGGAGCTGGCCCTTGATCATATCGGTGATCCATAGCTTGACCGTCATCTTGTTAAAACCAAATTTCTCCTCCAGGACAAAGTGCTGGTAGTATGAGAAAGGTAGGCCGGCGAAGAGGTCGATGAAGCCGAACAGGTACACAAAGACGAGCGAGCGAGTAATCTCGCCAGAGAAGCGGGCGGGGGCATAGTTGGCGATGACGGAACCGGCAATGCCCCAGACAATGGGATAAGCATTGAGGTAGAGGACAGCGAGCGATTTGATCTGGTTGAAAAGGCCGGAGATGAAGCCGAACTTTGCCTTTGCGCGGCCGTATGCCTGCGCGACGCGTGAGCCTGGTGCGGGGTGGTTTGGAGGGGAATGGGCGAGAGTTTACGCACCTGGGACTTGTCGAATGTTTCCTGATCGATTTCCTTTTCGAGAGCTTTGGGGACCGTGGTGCGCTGGAGGACGCGGTATTGGCGGAAGAGCAGCCAGTTCTCAAGGGTGAACTCGGCGAGCGAGAAGCCTACGACGAGCCGCTTCCATGGGAAGAAGGGCCGGTCCAGCCATTGGGCCAGGCGCTGTCATATATCAGAGGGGGTAATGGAGGGGGGGCAGGGCGAGCCTTACCTGTAAAATGGCCTGGATCATGGTTGGAGGGGTTGTTGGTGGTGGTGATGAGGTCTGAAGGCAGCAGAGATCACTTGAGTTGAGGACAGTTTGGGGTGCCGCAGGGCTGAGCTAACAGACAGGGGGCGCCTGGGGCCAATCACGTCACACGCGTAAGAACATGCTCGGCGGACAATGAGGAAGGTTCACGGCCGAGCCAGCAACATGATTGTGAATAACTCGTCTGAAGTTCATGACTTGAGACTTGTGTCGAGGATGAACCGAGAGATGGAATGTGAGGTGGTCCAGTCTAGTGAGGTAGCTGGGACAGGGCAACGTTAGCCTCAAACTGCAGCTTCCCGCTCATAACGTCAGTCGTCCCGTATCTATTGAGACGACCGCACCACGAGAAGAAGTCCGATGCCCAATATAGACGTTTCCAGATATAAGGGCCGACGTCGCCAAAGTCACGCATGCTGCAAGACGATAAGCGGTGATAGGGTGGTAGAAGCCCGATGCTGACCATGAGAAGTAAGCAAGGAGCAAGCATGCTTTATATACCAGGCGCGCCCGTTGCACACTCCCATCTAGCCAGAGACCGGATGATAAGTGTGCATGTTCAATAGTGCCCATTGGCGCACGCCTGGATGCAGGCAAACGGCGGAGGGTCGGAGGTCCTACGTGTCCAGGTCATGTGCTGTGCTATCTCGCCGGGCGCCCGAGGTGCAGGCAGGCTAGGCTGGCGGGCAGTTGTTCACAACCGTGTACTAGTATTGATGGCCCGATGCGGCTGGGTACCAGACCAAGGCCCGCGAACGGCAGCGCCGTGGCGCTGAAACCACGTTGAAGCCCGCAACGGCATGCAGGCGGGAGCGCTGACGCGAATTAGACCAGGGCGTAGGGCGGGGGTTTTGCGGCGATCCCGGACAAAAAATGTTTCTCAGCGCAACGCAAGGCTCAACCCTAACCGGCAATTTCAGCTGCCACTTGGGCCCAGCTGGCCATGAAAGAGGGTCGAGGGGCCTGGGTGGCAGCCAATGAAGGAGGCACTCAGCCCGCCATTGAACACGCACTCGAGGCGGGCGCCGCGGTCAGCTGGCCTCGACGAGGGCGGGCTCCACGACGCAATGGCGACGACAGCGGCGGCCAGCGGTGCTCAGCGGTGCTCAGCGGTGCTCAGCGGTGTTCAGCGCGGCGGGCGTCTTGGTAACGGGAGGGCGGCCATAGGGTTCTTCTAGAAACCAGGGCTTGTGGAGAACAGGGGTGACAGGGAGGGAGGGTTGGTTCCTGCAGGACGACGCGGCGCAGGCGGTGACCAAGGCACCGCCCGCGGCGCCGGAAAGGCGAGCCAGAGCCACGGCCGCCAGCCATATCACGCAGCGCCCAAGTCGGTCGTCAACAGCGGACAAGGACGCCCGCCTCCTGACGACGACAAGACGGCCACCCGCCCCACGCCTCCCCCCAAGCCCGCCCTCGACCTGCACCGCTCCGACATGGCCTCCAACGGCAGCATGCGTCGCAAGAATCGTGGCCCACCCGGTAAGCTGATGTTCCGCTGCTCGACAGCGTCTCGTTTCGTTCCGTCCTACCCCAGCTTTGTTTGACCCGACGCTGAGACCAGCACCGCAGCCTCTCTTAACAAGCGCACAGCCTCCTCCTCGTCCACCTCTTCGCACGCTACCCAGACCCCCGACGAGACGCCCGTTACCTCCATGCCCGTCCAATTGCTAGCCAACATGTCCTCCGACGCCGCCCTGCCCAACGGGAAGCCCGCCGCCATGCAGCGCAAGCAGTCGTCGCCCATGATGCCGCCCTTCATGGTCTCGGCCCCGGGCAAGGTCATTGTCTACGGCGAGCACGCCGTCGTGCATGGAAAAGTACGTGAAACCCCCATACAAATTGCTCTGCCCCAGCATTGACACGTTCCAGGCTGCAATTGCCGCCGCCATCTCGCTGCGCTCATACCTCCTCGTTTCCTTTCTCTCAAAATCCCACAGGACAGTCACAATGCGCTTCCCAGACGTGCACATGGAGCACACCTGGAACCTGGATGAGCTGCCCTGGGACGCCTTCAATGCCCCGGGCAAGAAGAAATACTACTACGATCTGGTCACCACGCTGGACGACGACCTTCTCGCCGCCATTGCGCCCTTCATCGACCAAGTCTCACCACACGCTTCTGAGTCAATACGCAAGATTCACCACGCCTCTGCCCGATCTTTCCTCTACCTCTTCCTCTCTCTCGCTTCACGGAAAACCGCGCCCTGCGTCTACACCCTGCGCTCAACAATACCCATTGGAGCCGGCCTCGGTAGCAGTGCAAGTGTGTCTGTCTGCTTGAGCGCCGCCCTGCTCCTCCAGATCCGTGCGCTTAGTGGCCCGCATCAGGACCAGCCACCCACCGAGTGTGAGCTCCAGATTGAGCGCATCAACCGCTGGGCTTTCGTGGGTGAAATGTGCATCCATGGCAACCCCTCTGGTGTCGACAACACAGTCTCCGCAGGCGGAAAGGCAATCTTGTTCCAGAGGACGGGCGATGGCAAGGCTCCCCGCATCGTCCCACTGCACGGTTTTCCCGAGCTTCCGCTGCTCCTCGTTAACACGCGTCAATCGCGCAGCACCGCCACAGAGGTGGCCAAAGTGGGAACCCTGAAGAAGCTCCACCCGGCCCTGACCGAGAACATCCTCGACGCAATTGGCCTCGTCACCGAGTCGGCCTACAAGCTCATCACGTCGCCCGACTTTGACCCCAACTCGCACGCCTCGTTAAAGCACCTGGGCGACCTCATCACAATCAACCACGGCCTGCTCGTCTCCCTTGGCGTCTCCCACCCCAAACTCGAGCGCATCCGCGAACTCATCGACCACACAGGAATCGGCTGGACCAAGCTCACGGGTGCCGGCGGCGGCGGCTGCGCCATCAGCGTCATCAAGCCGCAGCCCGCCACTTCACACAACACGCACAACGGCAACGGCCTGAACGGCGCCGCCCACAGCCACCTGGAGACGTCATCTGAGGATGACGACAGCGACTGCAATGCCTCCATCATCTCCAGCAGCACCAAGCTCAAGCACAAGATCCTCGACAACCTCGAAGTCAAGCTTGAAAAGGAGGGGTTTGAAAAATTCGAGACTACATTGGCTGGTGATGGTGTGGGTGTCCTCTGGCCGGCCGTGCTGCACAATGGTAACGAGGAGGAAGGCGGAGAAGAGATTGACATCGACAAGTTCCTCAAGGCCGAGGGTACTGAGGGAATTGAGCGCTTGGTCGGCGTTGCGAGTGTGCGGAGGAAGATTGAGCGAGAGGTGCGCGAGGGGTGGAAGTTTTGGAGGCCGTGGGAGGGACACGGCGAATCGTAGGGGACGAAGAAAAAGAAAGGAAAGGGAAAGAAAGAAAGCTACAGAGACGGCACCTGAAATTTTTGGACGAGGTCTGGAGAGTGGTAAAGAAGTTGTAATTTCCCCGCGAGCTGGCTGTCACTCAACCCCTGTTTTCCTTTACTGAGGGCCCGAGGCTGCGGTTTAATCTCCCTTCTCCTTCCTCTTCTTTCTCACACAATTCGCTTCTTAGAGATGCTCACTGCCCTCTATTGTTTATATCTTTATGTTTCGACTTGTTTCCCTCGGCAGCTATTTTCAAGCTTTTTCTTTTCTTTTCTGTCTTCTTGTTTCAACTTGCTATCCTTTTCTACTGTTCTGTTTTCCGGTTTTTGGGTCGAGTGTTGCCATCTGTATGATATAGGTTATAGTCTTTGGGAAGGGGATTGAATGGGTGTGTGGGCATGCGATTTTCAACAAAAAGAGGTTCGGGACGCAAGTCTTTCGGGGTGGGATGGGATGGAATAGAAGGAAGGGTTCTCTGGCAGGTTTCTCCGGCTGTAGGTGGACTGTTGAATATGGAAGGGAAGATGCGAGCTATATGCGATGGATGATAGTAATACAGTAGTAATACTCGTACGCTCCGCCTTGAAAGCGATGTGCGGTGAGGGATAACACACGAAGGCCTTGGGTTTTTCAGCATCCAATTGACCAGCACTGTCCGCATTGCCCACGCAATAACCCCCCTCCCCCAAAAGGAAATTCCAACGGCCCACTTACACCCCCATGCTTCTACCCCTCCCCCCACTCCGACCCCAAAAGAAACATGACGCTGCCTCGCCAGAAACACGGCGAAACACAACGTGCGTTGTTTCACCCCATGCGCACCACAGCCACGAGGTAGGTAGCCGAAGCGATAGCGAATACGGCGGCGGCAGCAGTTTGTGTTTCCGGAGCCACGGTACGGCGTCATATGCTGCGTGTTTCATCACGTTCCGCCTTGGACCCGATAGAAGCCATGGCATGTGCTTCTGTCTCTAGTGGGAGCTTGTTGCTTGGAAGGGGCGCGGCGCGACGGGCCGGCGCAGGATCGTGGACAAGACTACCCAGGTACGTGCGGCACTGTCGGGTCACGGGTGTGGGAAACTCAATTGATTGAAGGGGGGCTGCATGGCTAGGAAAAGACGAACAGTGGGTGGGAAGATTGGTAAATGGATGAATGTATTCGAGTGATATGATGTCCTTCCAACAACTAGCTAAACGACCAAGAAAAAAAAGTCTAGAAGTCTAGGCTACGCATGTTTATTCCACCCCAAACGCCACGCTATGCAAATCATGTGGTTTTTTTTCCTTCTCTTTTGTTTTATTTCCGGTTACATCCTGCATACACCTCATGACGGGGTCTTGATCATGAGAATCTCCTTGAGGGCCTGCGGATCCATACTGGCAGCCTTCTTGTTGCGAATGTAACGCTGCCTGACGGCGTGTCGGCCACTGATGTTGAAAGAGAGACCTGACGCAGAAGACAGGGGCGTAGATGTGCCCGTCGTAGGCGTTGAGGTGGCGGGTGTGGCAGTGGTAGACTCCTCCTCACTCTCGGAGCTGCTGGCGTCGTTGGAGCGAGCGGCCTCCTTCGCCGCCTTCTTGAGCGCCTTCTTGAGCTTCTTCTCCTCCTTCTTTGCACGCTTCTCGGCCTTGCGCTTGGCCTTGTCGGACAGCCCCTCTTCTGGCACAGGCGAGGCAGAAGACGAGTCGTCTCCAGACTTGCTCTTCTTCGACTTTTTCTCTTTCTTGTCTTTCTTCTCCTTCTTCTTGTCTTTCTTGGAGGATTCCTTCGTCGCCTCGCGCAAATCGTTGCTCTTGCGCTTGCGCTTGAGTTTGCGCTGCTCCTCATCATCACTGCCCTCTTTCTTGACATCAACATCGGTGCTCGACCTCTTCCTCTTCTTAGACTTCTCAGCACCCGAGTCCGACTCGGGCTCCGACTTGACCTCAACCTTGACTTCGGGTTCAGTCTTGACCTTCTTCTCAATCTTGTCGCCCACGAGGTATCCTGCCGACACAAAGTTCATGAAGCCGTACTTGCGATACACGTAGGCCCTCTGCTGGATCTTGTCTTTGCGGTCCTCTTCCTTCTTGATTTCCTCAGTGTTGCCGTTCAGCCTCCCCAGAATACTCTCAAGACCAGCGAGTCCAAAGTTCTCAGCGCGTTCGCTGCCGCGCTTCGCGCCGAGGCCCAGGTTGTCATCCTTGAGCATGACACGGATGTGCGAATGCGACGCCGCTGTGTAGTGGGCGGCGTGAGCAGCATCCGCGGCTCCGAGGGAGTTGCCCGGCTTCCAGCCTTGCTGGGTGAGCATGCGATGTCCGAACCGCGAGGTATTGTTCGCCCATGTCGTGTTCTGTGGGTCATTGGAGATGCGGGTTCGGCTTCGCTCAATGTCAGCATTAACTCGGGTGCAATTATGGATCTAGTTGACCTGTAAAAGGCACTGATTGACATACTTTTTCGGCGCCGCGAGACCCATTGTGAAAACTTGGATCGACGAGTGGACTGGAGAGGAATCGGGAGGGGATGCAGGGCGGAAGAGGAGCGTCTCCAAAATTTTGGTGGCATGCGCTGCACGGACCGCGAAATCTTGGCGCGCGGGATGCACCCTTGTGGGGACCTTTGGTGGAGCGGTGCTTGGTCTCCTACACCACCTCACTGGATACGGCTCACTCGCTGTCAGACGGAACCGATTTATACATTGATGAGAGTACTTGATACTATCCACTAACAAAGACTAATACATGCTGAATCCGTTTGCAACACCGAAAAATGCCTCGACCACGCAACTCCACTAAGCGTCCTGCCTTCCTCACGCCGCGTGCTTCTCACAAGACCATCGCCGAGCAAACCTCGGACAATGATGAAGACATGGGCGATACGATTGATGTTGCCATCGACGCAGACAACGTGATCGGTTCTGATGGTGCCATCGAACAAAACAACACGCAAAACAACAATTTGCAGGAAATGTACAAGGACGTGCTGGATACTGTATGTTGATGCATACACCCAGCGTCTTCACATCATGAATGACACCTTTTGTTATTGCTCTATCTGCTACACCTCTGAAACCAAGGGCATAAGGACTTTGGTTACTAATACAATCGCACCAGTCAAACAAGCGCTTCGCAGAACGCAAGGCGGCCATCCACAAAGCGTACAAGGCATCCCACTCCGAGACCAAAGATGCCATCACCACGCTCTTTGACGATCATGAAGAGGAAGCGTGAGTCGTTGAAAAACCTGTCATAGCCATCCTTTATCCTCGAACTACACGTGCATCTAGCCCATCTCCTTATCTCCCGCATGCTCAGTTTGGGCCATTCTCACTAAAGCGGAAACATGCAGCTTCGCAGCATGTAACGCCCAGCTAGATCGACTCAAGGAACTCATCGCGGAAAAGGAGGCCATTGAGGCCGAGATGGCGGCCAAGGTTGAGCGGCTGAGGGAGTGCTATGTCGCGCAGTCCAAAACGATCCAGCTAGTGGTCGAGACGAGGATCAAGGAGCTGAGCTATACTGAGAAATAATGGGGCCGCGAGGGAGATGTTAAGCCCCAAACTTGTTAGTAGCACGGACAGTGTTGTATTTTGTATGCTTCAGCAGGTTTTCGGTGATGAGTGGCAGGTCTAGGCATGAAGGATCAATACTCCTACGTGGATGATGCAGAAGAGACTTCGATTCAGACGGACTTAATATATGCAGCGAAAGAATACGATTAAGATGCACCGCACAATGCATATGATTGTCGAACGAAACCATGCCTGCACATGGTACATCTTCTTCCACTGTCCAATAACTGCTCACACGCAACCCCTTTTGACATCACACCCGAGCCTCACATGTAAACGCCTAAACATGATTCAAACTCAAATGACGCTTCGTTTCTCTTATCAGGTATCATATTTGTAACAATGCCTCCACCACCCACGCATCCCCCCTCCGGGCCCGCATCCCTTTTCCCAACCCAAAAACACACCAACGGCAAACCCCCAGACTCCGCCTCGAAAGAAAGCGCAGATTCTTTTGTTTCCCCGCCAGCCCAACCCAACCCGTCCCTTTGCAAACCCAAAGTCAAGCTCCACCAGCCCAGCCCAGCCCAGCCCACGATGCAAAAACCAACCAAACCAAACCATCCGAGAGGCAAATAGATTACAATGACCGATGAACCGAGTGAAAAAGAGAACAATATAAGCTCGACAGACCGAACCCCTCATGCTCAGTCCGAGCAATGAACGGAGGGGAAAAACGTAGACATTGAAGGATAACGATAGAAGAGAGAAGAATACCATACAGCAGGTTCGCATGATTTTAATATTCCTGGCAACCCAATCATTGTTGGCACATGTTCTACCTCTGCGATAGAAAAAAAGAAAAGGTAAAACATTGCCAGAGCGTGCGACTTCGCGACCAGCATTCATTCATTCATTCCAACATGTCGATTGAAATGCATAGAGATTTGGAAGTTTGAAAGGTTGAAAATTGAAGATGAAAAAAAAGAAAAGTGGTATATAGTTCAAAAAGATTACGATGCGCCTCATCTCTCCCTCTCCCTCTTCTCTCTCCTCTTCCCCCTTCCCTCGAATGTTATCGCTGATACTCGGGCAATGCCTCACTATGTCTTTTTGACGGCGACGACGCACCAGCATTACTCGAGCCTGCCCCATTATTACTACTATTACTAGCACCCCCACGGCCCGGCCTCACGGCATCGACAAGCCCTTCGTCATCATCGTCCAACATGGGCGCCGATGGCGCAAGGGTGAGATGTTGCATATCTGTCGTGGGCGGGGCCGAGGGTTGCTCGTCGTCCGAAATTTGTGTAGGCGGGGCGCTGGCTTCGATTTCAAGGCGCCGTCGCTGCATTTCGTGCTTGTCGTCTGTGGGCTCGACATGCGAAGATGAGGAGGGAAAGTACTCTGGTGCCGGGGACAAGGTGTGGTTGGGCACAGCGGGAAGAGGCTTGGTACCATTTGGGTCGTTGGTGTGGACGGCTGGGGAATGTGGGTTTGCGTTTATCGTGAGGGACGAGCCGGTTGCACTCCGCGCATCGTCTCCTGTCATTCGCCTCGGCAGGGAGTTCATACCGGGGCGTGACGATGAAGATGGTGCTGAGCTAAATGGTGGCGGAGGATGTGGTGTTGATGAAGATGAGGGTGGAAAGTACGGCGGGTGTGGCTCGTCATCCTCTGGTAACATGGGTGCTGAGGGAGGTATGCCTTGTGTGGCTGGAGGTGATGATGGACCAGCTTCACCAGGAGGTTGAGAAGGTAACAAGCGGGCTTCTGCGCGTTTTATCCGCTCCTTCTCTGACAATTCTTCCTCATTCTCCTGGTTTACAGGAGGATGATATGGCGGTTCTGCCACAGTACTCTCGTGGTATCCATGGCCATTGTGGTAGCCGTGCCCCTCGTGATATCCAGGAGCATCGTAGTATGAGCCATCGTGTGCGTATTGACCCTCGTATCCGTAGTGGCCATACCACTGACTCTCGTCACCGTAGTAGTAATCGTGATCAGTTCCAACGGCCGAGTAGGCTTCCCCATTCGGTCCGTACGGTATTTCATGGACAGACGGCTGGCCATATCCCTGTTCAAGCACCTGTTGTCGCTGTTTGCCGTTTCGATCGCTGTCCTTGGTGCCAATGACTACCTCAAAGCTGCAAGAGATGACACCTTTTTCACGGCGAATCGCATCCGTGTCTACGAAACTGCCTCCCCATGTCGAGAAGGTGTTGCCATCCTCACTCTTGCCGGTGCCAGATACAGGTCCGTTCGGAACGGCCACAAGGCCGCCGTTCGGAACTACTCGATCCAATGCCGAGAGTTTCCCCTGAATGTCGACAATAACTTCAATGTAGTACCGGAAGCTGATCATGGCACCAGGCACATTCGATATAGTGGGAAATGCCTCGTCGGGTACCCGAACAGCGCACTTGACCTCGGCGGTGAGTGTCCTTGGATCGACGAAAAGTGGCGCGAATGACTGCGAAAGATCTTTGCGGAAGAGATGACTAGATCCAGCCGACGACAGGGACAGCCCGCCGAGACCAGTTTTGCTCTTGGGATAATAATCCTCAGACTTGAGCTTGTCGCCCTTGCTATTCTGCAGGACAGGCAAGGCGGGATGCATATCCACCCTTGCCTGTCGGTACAGCGTGACGATGATGCCCTTCAAGCTGCGCACGTGCTTGGTGTGGTTGACGGATATCTTGATGGGTATTGAGTCTCCTCGTAAGACGCCTCCTTTGAGGACGTCGATGGTGGCTGTAATGGTCTTGCTCGATACCGTCGTCCGGCTACCGTTCTGGAGGCCGTCCACGGCAGTGTTGATGGAACGAACGCCGTATTCAGTTCCAGATGCACCGCCGCTGCTGCCCTGGCTGTCGAAGCTGACGTCGCTCGGAGAAGGACTGCCTGGACCTTCGCTCTCCTCGGCGACGCTGTTCAACTCGGAGACACGCCCGTTTCGCACCGAATCAGAGGGCTCAACACCCTGCCGCCCTGTTTCTGAAACGGCAGGGCGCTTCTTCGGTGGTTTTGTGCGCTGTCTCCTGCTGATGGGCTCGAGCGATATCACGCGCGGCTTGGGCGCAGGAATTGGCGCAACATCTATGGTCTCCATCAGATTGACTGGTGTATCACATGATGCTGTAGGTGAAATGGTGGTCGGGCGGGTTAGTGTAGAGGTAAGCATGTACGAGACAGTACCACGTTCGAACTATAGATATCACGTTAATTACCGCGCATGTGCATGAAAAGAAGCCACTCACGTCAATGCTGCTGGGCAGCCCCTTTGTGGGAAATTCCAGCTCAAAGTTGAAGTGGTATACGCCTTCGCCTAACCTTCCCTCGCCACATAATACTACCTCGTCTTCGAACAGCGAGGCAAATCCATTGCCGAAATAGCTCCCCGTCTTCCTGCCTTTGCCGGTCCCCACAGTGGTGCTGTAGTTTTTGTAGGCATCGCCGGGGGAATTCGGATTCTTGAAGACCTGGGCATATCCGTGTAGCGAGACGACGAGGTGGGTTATCCGCAGCGGCTTGAGGACCTTTATTATGACGCTCCCGCTGATGAGGTCTCCGGGGGCGTACTGGCGATGAGGGTCGTCGGGCTGGATGTGGAAATCGGCGAAGTTGCGCGTCTTGGACTGCAGAGGCGACTTGAGTCTGGAAAAGAACGACCTGCCCGACAGCGAGGACGAGGGAACGGTACCGCGTGCCGAACTGGAAGTCATACCTTGTAGGTCGCGCACATTATGCGGCTAGCCGCGCCTAGAGAGAGTCGGCAGCGAGCCCGCGCACGTTGTGATGGTCCGGTATGGGTAGGGGCGGTGGTGGTGTCGCGCGCTGGTGGTGCTGGGCGTGCTGGGCGGTGGTGGCAGCAGGAGTAGCTCGGGCAAGTCTGGACCGGCGGGGGTTTTCGGGCGATAGGGCACGCTCGGGCGGCAGCGAGATGGAAATCGAGGGCGATTTCGCTTCCGGGTCCGAAGGGGGTGGGACGCGTTGAGGATAAGGGCGCGACGGTGGGGAATTAGGCGGTTCAGGGTCAGGTGGGAGGCGGCGGCGAACGTGTCGCTGTGCTCTGCTGGCAACAGGCAGTAGAAGACAGCAACAGGTGTTGTCGGCGGGCGGCAGCAACGGTGTGGACGTTTGGTGCGCAGCGAGGGGGCCGGCCGGCGGTGACGCGCAACTGTCTCAGGGTGGCCAGGGGCTGCGGTGCAGAGGCAAGCAGGCGGCGGCGGTGGAAGAGCTGTAAAATCCGCTGTGATGCGGTCAGCATTGCGGGCGTGTGTAATGGGAGGCAGAGGCAGTGGCAGCGCGCGGCCGTGGCGATTGGGGGGAGGGGGGAAGGGCCCGCACCGGTCCCGCGCGGGCGAGAAGCCAGTGACGGTGATGGTCGGGGTGGCTATGCTAGCTGGCGTGGAGGGCTCGACGCTGATCGCAGCATGGCCCAGAGCACAACAACATGCCCGCGGCGGGAGGGGGGCAGCAGCGGAGGAGGACGGGCGGGCAGGGCGCCGGTACACGGCCAAGGTGGGATGAGAGCTGGCTCAACGTACCGGTTGACGTCGAAGGAAGGGTTGTGAACAAGGCTGCCCAGGGACGATCGGCTGCCCAGTACGCTCTTGGCTTGCCAAGTCGAATCCGGGGGTCACGATAGATGGAGCGCGTCTACCACGCTCGAGTCCAAGGGACGGCGAGGACGTGCAGAGGGCGAGTGGCGGGCGTCGGGGGCACTCGGGGGCACGACTCGGGGCGCAGAACGGGGGTGGATGAGGGATGAAGGCGGGAGGAGGGCAGGACGAGGAGCAGAGGAGCAGAGAGAGGGCAGCCGCCGCAACAAAAAGAGACGGCGACGGGCAGCGACAGGGCAGCTGGACAGCAGGCCAGGCACGCAGAGGCTCGTCGCTGGGTGCGGGTCCGCCAGGTCAGTGGGCGAGCGACTCGGGGGGCTGAGGATGGTCCAGGGCGCTACCAGGGTGCCATGGCCAGCCGCAGAGTTAAAACGCTTCGAAAAAGCGCCGGCGACGTTGGAGGCGGCCGGGCGAAACAAAGGCCCACGGACACCAGCGCTCCCAGGGCTGCTCTGCGTGCTGCTCTGCGTGCTGCACATGGCATGTCGGTCGGTCCAGTCGACTCCCTCCCTCTCGCTGCGTCGTCCACGGCTCGGGATGGCGGCACCCAACATGCGCCCGCTGGCTGGCGCCCCTGTTCCGGCCTCTCGTCGCCTGCCAGCCCAATGGCCTGCCTCGCAGTCGCACGTCCAGCGCCATCTTGGCCGGGTTGTCTGGCGTGGGCGCTGGCAAATAGCGCGCGGCGCTTACTCTGGGGCGCGCTGAGCAAGCTCGACGTTAAGCCTTTGCCAAGGAGGCTTTGGATGCTTGTCTTCGCTCCCCTCGCCCTCTCCTCGCCCTCCGAACCGCAACCGCAACTGTAGCACCAGCAGCCCTTTGCCTGACATGTCCTTCGAGAAGTCTGACACGATCCAGCCGCAGTGAAGCTTCCGGCGCATCATGGACCCGCACTGCCTTGGTTCAGCGGCCCTTTATTCGGCCATGCTCCAACCGCCAGTTTTGCTTCTTCGGTCCCGACATGCCCCAGGCTGCCCGTCTGCCTCGGGAAATGTCAGTTGCAGCTCCTGCATGTACCCGCTGTAAACCATGGCCGATCGCCATTCGCAATCTGTCTTCTGGAAGAGCCTCCGCAGTTGCCGCTGCCGCTGCCGTAACAGGTGCCACCACACCACAGCGCTGGCCGGCGACCAGGTCCCCAGGCCCCCAGGCCCCTTGGACCCCGACGTGCTCGGGACTGCGAGAGAAAAACAAACCCAACGCCCTGGCAGCGACGTGGCCTGCGCACAGCCGATCTTCTCCCCATCGCCCGGCGCCCTTCTCCACGCACCGTGGCTTGTGACGGCAAGGAGAAGAGCGACGCCCCGCACCGAATCAAATCTCTTCTCCCGTCTGCCCACCGCCCGTCTCAGACGAATGGCAACAGCCTGCTCGGAACTCGCTTCACGATGCAGCCGCACTGCATTCCCTCTGGAGCGGCTTTGCGTCTCAACAGAGTGCGTCCAGTTAGCCTGCTGCTGACGGGAAAATGCAACGCCAGCATGGCACCATCTTCGCCTGCAAGCGCTATCGAAACTGCCTGCAATAGGCAACCTATCAACTGCATGCAAAGACAAGCCTCGTGACGGACAGCGACTTCCCTGTCCGTCTCGTGTTGGCCATGCCGCATATGCGGCCTGACTGTTTAGAGATTCACAATCGGGATCTGCTGTTTGTAATAGACGGCCCTGCAGGCATCCGTTTTAGCTGCCTGAAGTGTGCCGGGCCTGCGGCTTTATCACTCGGCTGTACTTCAGGCTCGGGCATTGTACTTCTATATTTACACGCCAGCCATCACCATGTCGTGTGCTCTGCTACTCTTTCCAGTGTTATGGCACATGTGTGTAGATTCGAACAAGTGGCGCCCGCACCACGTTTCAACAATGTCCGCTGTTGAAAGCAGGTATCAGCAGCGAAAAATCCCTCTGCATTGTCCATGAAGCCGTTTATGACCAATCAACACACGCTATTAAACAACAGAACTGCACCACCCGATTTCAGCCCTGATGTTCAATCTCTGACTGCTCGTATACTAGTCATAGCGGCCGCACCTTAGCATAGGTATGCGCGAACACTGTCCAGACACTGCGCGATTTCCTCAAAATCTTTTGCCCAAACAACTCTCCATCCATCGGCCTGCTCCATGTCTTGAATGTGTGGACATCTTATCCCAACCCTCTCGAGACTATCGGCGAGCTTTTGCTGCGTTGAAGTGATGGCGTCGTTTCGAATGCAGATACCCAAGGGAGCACTGAGAAGGCTTCCAAAATCAGTCCAACTGTCCCCCACATAGACTATGCGACTGCCATCGTCCTTTGTTGGAAGTCTAGGCATTTCGAGGTGTTTATTAACTGGTGGAAGTGGTACCGCTTCACACTGTTTGAGCCGTGCGAGCACTGTCTCTTTGTCGTGGCTGGAGATAATCTTCATTCCTGCGATTGGGCTCTCTACAATATACCCCGAGCACTGTTCCTCTTTGGCAATGCCTGAAAGCTCATTTGCGTAGATATCAATATCTTTGCCGAGACTCTCATTAGTTGCTTTTAGACATTCAGCAATGAAGCGAGTGCTCCAATTGACACTCAGAATGCTTATTTTGTCTGATTTTGCATTCAGACCGTCTTCACTGGACCGGACATGTCTAGCAAAGTTTATGTACCCCTCGCGTAGTTGCGCGCTTCCTGATGAGATTGCTTTGGCTGCGCCCGCTGCAAGAAGCCCAGCAGTCAGGTCATGGAATATGCCAGACTCGGAAACGCGGTTCACGCTGCGCTCTTCGACATCCTGCAATGCTAGAAGCAATTTCCGCTCATCCCCCACCGAGGACGGCAGCTGACCGCTCGTTTCGAGAAGCTTCTTGAGAGTGCAATCGTAGTCCTCGAGGTAGGCTTCGCTGAGTTGCTTCCATTTCTCGGGCACAGGCGAGCTGGGCTTGGCTTCTGTGGCGATATTGACGAGGGCATCGAGCGTATCACGCTTTGTGATCGTGCCGTCCCAGTCTAGTACCCAATGGATCGGGGGCCGAGTTCGGGCGTCCGGGTTCGACATGGAGGCTGGGGGAATGGGCAATCGAGAATATTCAAATTTGCCAACAGAGAAATGACGATTGATGAGACCCCTTTTTGAGATGGTTGTGGCTATGAAATTCCGTGATACACGATGGAAGGACATGCATGCGCCTTTATCCGTGGACTACCCAGAATCAGTAATTACTATTTGCAGATAAATCTGAGATTGTCCCAAGCTCCTGCAACCGACAAATGTGCCCTGAAAATGGAATATGCCCCCTGGGGAAGTCGAGAGATGAAGAATCGGTACATCCACGGAAAAGTTCCTTATAGCCGAAGAGCCGGGTATGGAGAAAAGGGCACTTTCCACCTGGTTTCACGGCGTTTAACTACATGAAGCGCATTCCAAGCCCTCTCTCAGCCCTACTCTGATCCATCTCCACAATTCAGGCGACAAAAGCACCGTCAAGAACATGTAGATGTTCGACGTTGTGGCGGGCCGGAGCATATGACAGCCGGAAACTCCCGAGGCCGGGTGCGTTACAAAAGGCTGCATCTGATTGGACGAGGGCCGAACAGTGAAGCTTTGGCCCGAGGTTTATGAACTTCGTCCTTGACGCAACGACACTCTTCTTCGCCATCCCACGCCTCCCACTACATACCACCCACAATGGCTTGCACACGCGCTTTCGCTCGTCTGGCTACGACGCGGACCGGTATGTGAACCCCTCTACGTGCACTACACACCCATTGGAGCTCTACTGACAGCTCTCCCCGCAGCCGTACGGCCCGCTGCCGTCTTCACGCGCGGTTTTGCCTCCGTGACTGACACGACCGCCCGCGAGCCCGTCTCCAAGGTGGCCGAGAAGATCGTGCCTGACCCGGCCCGCAAGGTGGTTCCCGAGAGCCAGACCAGCACTGTCAAGGACCCCCAGCCGGACAAGGACGCGAAGACCAAGACCTTCCACATCTACCGCTGGAACCCGGACGAGCCCACGTCGAAGCCAAAGATGCAGACGTACACGCTGGATCTGAACAAGACCGGCCCCATGATGTTGGATGCGCTGATCCGCATCAAGAACGAGCTCGACCCAACCTTGACCTTTAGGCGAAGTTGCCGTGAGGGAATTTGTGGAAGCTGCGCAATGAACATTGACGGCGTGAACACGCTGGCCTGTCTTTGTACGTGGAACCGCAATCTCTACGAATGTGGAATTGGGTGGCTAATGAGTGCGCTACAGGCCGCATCCCCACCGATACCACCAAGGAATCGCGCATTTACCCTCTCCCTCACATGTACATTGTCAAGGACTTGGTCCCCGACATGACGCTCTTCTACAAGCAGTACCGCTCCGTGAAGCCCTACCTCCAGCGCGACACTCCTGCTCCTGACGTAAGAATACCGCACACCTCACCATAGCCTCGAACTCGACACTAACGATTGTTCTCTAGGGCCGTGAATACCGCCAGTCCAAGGAGGAGCGCAAGAAGCTCGACGGCCTGTATGAGTGCATTCTGTGCGCCTGCTGCTCAACGTCCTGCCCGTCGTACTGGTGGAACCAGGAGGAGTACCTCGGCCCTGCCGTGCTGCTCCAGTCGTACCGCTGGATCGCCGACTCGCGTGACGAGAGGACGGCACAACGCCAGGACGCCCTCAACAACTCAATGAGCATGTACCGCTGCCACACGATTCTCAACTGCTCGAGGACGTGCCCCAAGGGCTTGAACCCGGCTCTGGCCATTGCCGAGATCAAGAAGAGCATGGCTTTCACGTAGGCTGGCAGGTGGGCTGTTGGGTAGAGGGGGTCAAAATTCAAGCTGGGACGTTGCAAGGTCGAGAGTTGAGAGAGTCGTTGCTGAATGGGTTTTTGCCCTTCTTTGTATGTACATGTGTGTCTGTGTGTCCTTACATTTTTTCCGTTCTACTTATATTACCTATTGAGCTAGCCCTTCCATCTCCTTATACTGTTCTGGTCACCCACCTGGAGCTCTTTTTTCTCTCCAGGATACGTACTGCAAAATCGCAAGTAAGCAAGCAAACACGTTGCCAGTAATAGAAGGCCCCCATCCACGTTTCCATTCTGTCTGCCTCAGTGTGAGTGTGACCGTGAGTGTGATGGCCATTGCCATGGCCTGCCGCCCCCCCAGAACCGTGGTTATGTGTGGGCACGCGACACCTTGGATCAGCCACCCACCCACCCACCCACTCACATTGCGCAATCGCACTCCATCCACCCACCCACCCGAAACGCACACTCCACCTGAGCTCGCCTGCCTCCCCAATCGGCCCTAGTGCCGAGTGTATGACGTGCACGACTCGAGCTCGAGGCCCACCAGGCACTGATTGTCTGGGCAGTCCTACCGTAGCACCTTCCGTGAGGTAGCTGAGTGGATCTGGTCGAGAAGCAGAGTGTTTGCGGTTCCATGCATGGGGTTCTGTTGTTTCCAGCTCGAGTCGAGGCGAGCACTTTTTACGCTCTGTCTGCGTCGACGAAAAGCGAGTTGGAGTGTAAGTATGCGCAAGCAAACAGGCAATGAAGTACGTAGTTTTGTTTTGTAAATGATTTTATTTCTCTCATTTCCTTCCTTTCCTTCTTTCTTGCTTGCTTGCTTTCATCTCCGCATCCATTCCTTCGTTCATTACTACATTCGTGAGTGTGTCGGGGAGGTTATTACTAGGTATGTAGGGGTAGGGTAGGGATATTAAGAACATTGTCGTTGACTGGCGGTACGCCCAGGCCAAGCCAGCAAAGAACAACCGCCAAAAAAACCCCAAGTCTAAGGCGTCGAAGAAGAATAACCCGCCTGCGCAGGTCGGCGCGGCTCTAGAAAACCCGAGAGGGTGAGAAGGCGAAACAACAAAAAAGCCACCGCCGTTGACGCTGCTGCTACATGCCGTGCCGATATCTACACTCCTTTTTTTTCTCTCCAACATCATGGCTGGCCAGCTGACGGGACTTGTTAGAAGCATTCAACTCACTCGCTTACAACTCCTTTCCTCTCCTCTCCCACTCAACCACAGCCGGAGCCAAGGGCCTCGAGAACAAGCTCGAGTAATCCGTGTCGACGATGTCCCTGTTACCGCCAGGGTTCTGCATCTTGAACTCGCGCACAAAGGCAATGAGAATAGTCTGGAGCTGAACATAGGCGAACTGCTCTCCGATGCAGCGATGGCGGCCGGCGCCGAAAGGCAGGTAGGGCGAGTTTGTGCCCTTGGACACGACACCCCACCCGTAGTCGATCGTTTCCTCCTCGGCGTCGACCGACTCGTAGTTGTGGGTGCCTGCGTCCCAGCGGTGCGGGTCCCAGGCCGAGGGGTTGAGGAAGTGCGAGTCCATCTGTGCCGAGACACCGGGAGAGGACATGAGTGTGTGCGAGGCAGGGACGACGTAGTTGGTGCCGTCGATGACGAGGGGCTGCTTGACCTTGCGCATAATGGAGTGAATCGGGGCGTGCAGGCGGAGCGTCTCCTTGACGACCTGGGCGTGGAGAGGCAGCTTGGAGAGGTCTTCATACTTGAGCGGGGGGAGGTTCTCGCCCAAAATGGCCTTTTGTTCAGCGAGGAGCTCCTCAATGAGCTCGTGCTTCTGTGCGAGGCGGAGGATGATCCAGGAAATGGTGGAGGAAGACGAGTGTTGGCCTGCCATGAGCAGCGCAATCATGATGCCGGCGATTTCGTGGTCAGGAACAGGAGTGCCGTCCTTGTACTTGCAGTCCATAAGGTGCCAGATCATATCATGAGAATCCTTCTTGACTGCGCCCGACCGCCTCTTCTTGACAATGTCCGAGTAAACCTTGATCATGCTCTCGCGGGCGTTATCACGGGCGCGGTTGTGGGGAAGAGGGGCCCATGACAACATGAAGTTGACGGGAGAGAAACCCATGTCCAGATCGTGGTACAGCTCGGCGAAGCGCGAGTCGAACGAATTGCGCACCTCCTGGCCCTGGAGCGAGCGCGAGGCAGTGTAGATGGTGAGCTCGGCCATGGTCTTGGGGACGTTGAAGGTGCCCTTCTGGCCCTTGAAGTCTTTGTGGCGCTTCATGAAATCCTCGACCTCGGAGGTAATGAGGGTGACGTACGAGCGCAGGGCGTCCTGGGTGAGGCCAAACTTGACAAACTACCAGTCCGTGTTAGCTGAATCGTGCCCACAGGGCCATGATGTTCCCATACCTTCTTCTGCTCCATAAGCTTAGAGTTGGGGCAGTCGTAGACGACATCCTTGCCGAAGACGGGGGTGCAGAGCGGGCTGTAGATTTCCTCGGCGTTGACGTCCTTGAGCTTGCCGTTGAGGATAAAGTTGTTGCCCTTGGTGTCGAGGCACACGGTCATCTTGCGGCCGAGGAGAATGAAGGTGAAGACATCGCCATACTAGCACGTGGTCAGTTGGATTGCCCCCCCTGGCTGCGGGCGCGGGGCTGCCACCCACCTTGGCCTTGTTGGCAAAGAAGAACTTGTAGGGGTCCATTCCATAGGTAATGGTGCTACCGATGACGGGGAACCAGTGGAAGACCATGGGCGGCTCGCGCGGGTTCTTCCATAGCAGCTGCTTGAGGACGTTGAGCACGACGGCCAGGACGATAAAGGAGGCGGTGCCGGCGGCGACGAGGGTGGGCAGCGAGGCGCTGGCGGTGAAATCGCCCAATGGGCCGGCTACTTCGGTGAGGAGTCCCATGCTGCACGGGCGAGGAACGAAGGACACGAACAGGAGTGAAGGGGAGCGTGGAGCACAGTGTTGACGGGAGCGTGTTGCTATTAAATTTCCCGGCCATGGCGAGGCCGCTCGGGCCATGCCATCACCGCCCTTCCGCTCCTGGCCGCCTCCAGGGCCGGCGGCGCCGCACGGGCCAGCTGCCCATCTGCCCATCCCGCCCACAGGAGGCCGTCAGCCCATCAACTGACGACCAGTACGCGACGCCTCTACGACTGTGTTCTGCTGCGCCGACCCAGACCTCACCGCCCGCGCGCGCTGCTTTCACTGTCACGTCATTCGCGCAAGAGGCCTGCCTGCACTTTTCGCAGCTAGCTTGATTGGACCGCGCATTCGCTGCATACGTAGGATGGCCGCGGCCAAGAGGCTGCACGACTTGCAATTGCCGCAGCTAGGCCCCTGTCGAATCTCTGAACCAAAACGCCCCCGCCAACCAGAAGCCGCTGAGTACGCGCAAACGCCAATCCCGAATTACCTAATCACCCCATGAGGATCCCCCTCGGAGGCGCCCTGATTGTTGTCTTTCAACCACTGCTCTTGCTGTGCACGCTCGGGTCTGTAGGGTAGTTGGACCCGTCCTCGGTCTCCTCGTACAGCGTCTGATCGCCCTTCCCGCCCATCTGGATGAACTCGTCAGGGTCTCGCTTGGCTGCCGGCACCTGCTCCTTGACCGCGCCCTGCGTCTTGCCATTCTTCTCCTTCTTCCCCGCCGCCGCCTTGGCTGCCTTGTTCTTCTCATACACCTTCACCGGCACCTGCCCGTCTTGCGTGTCAATCACCCGCGTGACCTTGATGTCGTTGATGCTCGACAGCAGCGTCCGCTCCCGCTGAGGCTTCCGCTTGGAGAAATCGAGGTTAGCAATTGCTCCCGTCAGCCCATCGGTGCTATCGTTGGGGTTGATCTCCGTCTGCGTCGTCCAGGGGTGCTCCAAGCACTGGTCGATGGTGATGCGCTGCTCCACATCCACCGTCAACATCCGGTCAATGAGGTCGAGCGCCGGGTCTCCGACCGAGTCCCAGTACGGAGAGGGGTAGTCAAAGCGGCCCATCTTGATTTGCTGTGACAGTGTGTAGGGGTTTTCTGGGCTGTACAGCTCGTCCGAAAACGGAGGGAAGCCGCACAGGCAAATGTAGAGCACCACACCCAGCGACCAAACGTCGACGGCACGAGTGTAGCGGCGGTGGTTGGAGCTCTCTAGAATCTCGGGCGCAACATCTAGCCAAACGCATTAGTCAAGGTACCAAATGTCTCGAATCCGGGCAGCTTACAGGATGGTGTTCCGCATCTAGCTTGCATTAGCACACAGCTCAAACAACGCATTCATTGGGCAACGACTTACAAGGTAGTCGTGAAAGATTCCTCTCCAATGATCTTTGCCAGACCAAAATCGGCAAGTTTCACGTGCAGCTCCTTGTCGGTGAGTAGGATATTCTCAGGTTTGATATCTCGGTGAACAATATTGCGCTCATGCTAGGGCACATCAGTATATAGTGTCACAAAAACGAAACGTGTATACTCACCAAGTATTTGACACCCTGAAACAACTGGATAAAGATCTTGCGCGCCTCGACCTCGGTCAGCTTCTGCTTCATAACAATCCAGTTGAACAGCTCGCCCTCGGAAGCAAGCTCCAAAACCAGATAGACGCCATCGTCCTCGTCGAATGTATCCTTGAGGCAGAGCAATGCGGGATGGCTGACTCCCATGAGTACAGCAATTTCTTGCTGCAGCCCGTCGACCTTGGACTTTTCACCAGGGCCCGCGCGCTTCTCAAACTTCTTCACGGCAAAGCGGATTCCCGTGTTCTTTTCGATGCACAGGTACACGGATGCAAAATGACCCTTGCCCAGCTGCTCCTGCATAGTATACTGCTCGTAGAAGCCATTGGTGACTCTGTTGAGCGGGTACCTAAAAACGAAGCGGGCCTCGTCGAGGATTCCAATCTCGTCGCCCTCTTGCAGCTCTCGCCTCTTGTTGCGGCCAACGATGGAGTCGTTGACAAAGGTACCGTTGGCAGACAGGTCCTCGAGGATAGCGACGGTCCCGCGGCCCTTGTTCTCGCTGAAGAGCAGGCAGTGCCGGTTTGAGACAGTCGGCGAGTGTATTTGGCGATCTGCAGCATGGTCAGCGGCGGATTAGCGGTGGGTCCGCAGGCATGGAAGCTTACCGCACTCGGGATGACGTCCGATCAGGTATCCGCCGGCGGTAATGCCATTCTCCTCCTTCTCAGTCTCGTAGGCCTCCTCCTGGCGCTCGTACGTGTCGGGCGGCACCTTTTCTTTTCCTGACGTCTTGCCGACTTTTGACGAGGGAATGGGGCAGGCAGTGCGACGGCGCAGCACCAGAACGTCACTCGCCTTGTGGTCTAGCGGCACCAGATATCCCCAGACGCCCTCGGCCTCTTCATCCTCGACGGCGTAGGCGCGGCTGTTCGGCGGGTAGATGAACTGCGAAAAGGGCTGCGTATCGGTTGGCGGGGACGAGAGGCCACCGGGGACCTTGGGGCTCTTGACGGACTGCGAGTGGGCGGCCTGGCTGGGCTGCTCCGGGGGCGAGGCGGTGGCGTCCTTGAAGTCGTCGGTCGCGGTCGACTCGCGATGGGTAATTGGCGAGGGCAGCTGACCGTGCTGCTTGAGATGGGCGTTGGACTCGCGGCGAGGCTTCTTCGGCTCGACCTGCTCGCCCTGGGATTGCTGTAGACATTGGCTGGTCAGCGGGCTGTTGCCTGTAAAACGGTGCTGGCGGTGATGGTCGAGGGCAGCGGTGCTGGTGGTGCTGGTGCTGGTGCTGGTAGTTCGTGCTAGGGACTACTTACCCGTCCTCGCTTCAGCTGGGATTTTTCCGTCGTAGGCATGTCGAAGGCGCAGCGGGGCGGAGGCGGAGAGATTGACGGGTGCAAGCTGGCGACGGGCCCAAAACACGTCCCTCCGGCGTAGGAATGGCGGAAAGACGGCGGGAAAGGGAATGAGATGGGTCGAAAGTTGCGGGCAGTCCAAGTGTTGCCTTCGCGGTCCTGGTGGAGAGCAGGGGCCCGTGCGCCGTCGCCTGCCTGCGGAGCTCGACCTGCTCCACCAGGGCGACGCCGCCAATTCGCCGGCGAACCAGCCCGCGCCGAATGAGGGTGTGCGGCCCAGCCCAGTGCGTTGCCAAACTTCGAGGGCGCCCAGCGTGCGGCCGCCAACGTCAGATGATCGCCGGGGGAGCCGCTGCGTGGTGAAGTCACTCGTCAACACCCACGACAGGACAGACGCCACGCCCGCGGGAGCCATCGCAAATCCTCTGCGCCCACGGCCAGGCCAAGCCAGCGCTGCTCTGCCCGGACGCGCCCTCTGCCCGTGTCCAACGCCAACCCACGTGCTGCGAGCCATGAGCACTAGGCCCAATCCAACTCCACAGCCTGCCCAGGTGGACCGATATGGGCCTCATCACGATCCGCCAAGGAGATCGATCGGATCGCAAACGACCCTGCATTCGGCAGCACGCGTCTGCGGACCCTGAGAACCTCGAGCCTTGCGGTATCACGACCTGGGGCTGCAGGCATCCGCCGGCAGTGAGCCCCCGCCTGCCACACGGCCAAGGTACCACAAGGCGCATTTGCGACTTTGAAGTCGTTGAAAAATAGTTGGAGGGGAAGCTGTGGCGTGGAACTATCGGCCAAGACAACTGTCGCGGGCTCCACCATCACCGGGGCAGACAGCTGTCGAACTGTCAGTCAAGCCGTCACTGGCATACACAGCCTCGTCGTACACCACGAACAAACAAAAGAGCTCCAAAAGGAGGCAGAAGAACATACATCTGGATTCCCGGTCCATAACAATATCCATTCCCCACTGGTTGCCAATATGACGAGCATATCCGACTTTCCGCACCTTACCACTGCTGAATTCCAATCGGCCTGCGCACCTTTACATCATGCCTTCTCTAGGACTGGCGACCGACAAACGGCCTGGATCTCTGTAGAGCTAGTGGAGGGCTACATACCCTACCTCAGAATAACGAAACCGCTCAACACACCCCTCACGAATGACGCCGACGCTGAAGACGCCGATCTGGATTTCATCGACGACGATGATGACGAGGAAGCTCTCCGACCCCCGACCCCCGCATCCAGGGTCTCTGTGGTGTACGACATTGTCCTTTCCCCCGGCTACCGTGTCCCTGTCCTCTACTTCCACATCCAAGACCCCCAGTTCCGCTTTCCACCCACAATGGACACGCTATACGCACACATCATGCCCGCACAATTCAAGACCCAGGCCATGAACGTGGGCGTCATGGGTGGCGTGACCGTCACTGAGCATCCGGCCTTGGGCAAGCCCGTGTATTTCATACATCCATGTCAGACTGCAGACTTGATGCGGGAGATTGTGGATGAAACAGTTATCACGGCTGAAGATTATCTTGTGATGTGGATCGGGGCATTGGGGAAGTGTGTGGGATTGGACGTGCCACTGGAAATAGCCAAAGTGACGGCAGGGGAACGGCCCTGAAGAGGATGAGGTCGATAGGGATTCGGTGCAGTATATGAGCTGAGCCGAGACAACAAGACATTCCCTTATGGAAAAAGGAGACTGACACAGATCTCTCGAAATAAGCAAATGGCAATGAATCGATAATGTTAGTCTGTCAACTCTTTGATTTACAGAGTGATGCATGGCGAACATCTCTACACTCGCCGTATATTGATCTTCCAGGTGACTTATCCAAATTACTTTCCCGCCAATTTCGTTTCTTGCAAAGCAGCCATCGTCTAAGCCTAAAGAGTCCCTTCCCCATACCACGTGCACCTACAGAGTATAGAAGAAGTCTGGCCTCTTGTCTCCCAGCATCTCCACCTCGCTCCGCGACTTGCCCTCGGCCCACTCATCCCTCTCTCCCCTCCTCCTCTTGCCATTCTCCCGGGCCAAAAACACCCTCGTCACGATGCTTCCAAAGAACAAGAAAAGGACGAGGTAAGCCAACACGACACTGTGTCCAGGAATATACCTCGGCTGGTCCTGTCCCCGGTAGATGTTGGATGCCACCACACCATTCAAATTGCCCCATCCAATGACAAATCCCAGCGTAACACCCCTTTTGTACACGCCCTCGACATTGTTACTAGCCCAGGAGATTGTGTTTGAGATGCACGGATAAATCCCCAGTGCCCCAAGGAACGTTCCTGCATACTGAACATGCGGATCCGTACTCCCCAACAACATACTAAACCCCACGATGCCCAAGATCGAAATCCCAATATTGCACCACCCCCTCTGCCTCGTCCGATCCGCGATCCAGCCAATCGCCACCGTGACCACGGCCGCGACCGCATACGGCGGCACGCTTAGCAGATTCGCCGTCGTGCTCTTGTACCCCATCTGGCGGATGATGCTGGGCAGGAAGAGCGAGAAGGCGTACAGGGCGCCGTCGCAGCCCATGTAGATGACGGCGAACGCCCACGTCTTCCAGTCATTGACCGAGGCCCAGAAGTAGCTCATCTTGAAGGCTTCGTGCTCGGCCGAGGACTGCTGGTCGGCGCGCAGGCGGCGGATTACGCGCGCGCGGTCGTCGGGCGTGAGGAAGGTGGCTTCGTCGGGGAAGTCGTGGACCATCCAGTAGCTGATTACGCCGACGATGAGGGTGGCGAGGCCTTCGAGGATCTGGTCATCGCTGTGTGTTAGCATGTGTACATACGTATATATTGACTAGAGGGATGGTTGACGTACAAAGATCCACGCCCAGCCACGCTTCCCGCCGATGCCGTCCATTCTCGCAATGGCGGCGGCGAGGAGACCTCCAAAGGAGCCTGCGAGCGCGGCGGCGGAGAAGAAGATGGCGGCTCGGATACCGAATTCGGAGCGCTTGTACCAGCACGAGAGGTAGTAGTTTACGCCGGGGAAGAGGCCTGCTTCGGCGACACCGAGCCACCAGCGCTGTTTAGAGAGTTCAACGTCAGTATATGCATGTCTCTCCGAGTGGGTGGAATTGATATCGGAGGGAGACTTACAGCAGCCATCAAACCGGAGAAGTTGTGTACCAGTCCCATGGTTACCATGCATATTCCCCTGTGTCCCCCAATTGTCAGCACCTGTATTTCTAAAGGTGGTGGAAACAATTCCAGCGCAAAGGGTCAAATGAATTGTCAGATGGGGACACTTACCACCACACCATGATGATTGGAATAAAGATGCTGGGCCGCAGCTTCTTGAGCAGCACATTCGTCAGAGGCTCAAAGAGCGCGTAGCTCACAAAGAAGACGGACAGCGTGGCATTGTACTGTCCATTGGTCATGCCCAGGTCCTCTTGCAAGCCATCAATCTTTGCGTTGCCGATGTTGGTTCGGTCCAGGAAAGAGATGAGATAGAGGAAGGAGAGCCAGGGGATGAGTTTGAGGTCGAGCTTCCAAAGGAGTTTGCGGTCCTGAATGATGAATGATGTTAGTCGTGTGCAAGCCGAATGAGATAAGAGACAATGGGAGACTGGGTATCAATTGAATTACATACATGAGCTGCGCGCTCTTCCTCGCTCAACCCAGCGTCTGGGTCAGGTACATCGTCTGCGACGGCGAAGCTTTCGTATTCCTTACGCTGTGCTTCCAGCTTCTCGTCCGAGGACCGCGCCCCGAGACTGGCGTTGCTCTTCTCAAGTGCAGACGCCATGGCGATGTGGGAGAGTGTTCGACAAAACGACTATGTCCTCAGCCGCAACTTGGGACGAGATGGAGTGGTACGACGGACCGGAATCGTCCAGAAGAAAAACACCCAATCTGCGGCTGGCCAAAAAGGAAGAGGGCGATTATGTTGAATCTCCGAACAGAGGATCGAAATCAAACCCTGCAGATGACCGGCCAAATCCCACGAGCCAGTTGGATAACAGCTTAGGAGGTATGCAAGCGGACAGACGGTCGTGCGCACAACCTTCCCTCCCAGTCCAAGCAAACCAGCAGGTAGACGTGATGATCAGGAGGATTTTCCTTGTTCAAAGGAAAGACGAAAAAGCCTCGAACAGACGGGGAACCCCACCCCTACAAATACATAGCAACGCTCTGGCATTTTGCCCCCCATCCCCCTCCTCTCCCCCTCGCTCGCTGGCCAGCTCCCGCTCCCCGGAGCCCACCCCAGACGTTGCGTCTATCCCGAGGCACCAACCGCCCACACACAACCCATTCCGCTCCACACGCCCGCCCGTCACACACCGCACTCCACACCCAACCCATGACCTTCCCCATCCGCAACCACCCCATCATTCCCCACCCGCCAGGCTATCAGTTCCCAAAAGGCGCAACGAGCAGAAAAAAAACCCCCAGCCCAGAACCCCAGACCCCGCTAGCCGATTAGCTCGCAAACGCGAAAGAAGGAATTGGGCCCATCGGGCAATCGCACGCCCGTTGCCGTCATCGAACAATTGCAACGGCGATGCAAAGACGTCATTGTGGCTCGCGAGGCGCTTCCACACATACACACACACACGCACACATGCCCACGCTAGGGAGCGAGTCGCGAACAAGACTGATGAAGGCGTCGAGGCGCTGAGCTTGTGTCTTGCGCGCGGGGGTTTGGCGGCCGGATTGGCGCCCGGCTAGCTAGTCTCACGCTCGCGCCCTTTTTTCTTCTTCTTCTTTTCGCTGCTTCCCTTTCGCTCGTCCTCTTCGGCTCGAGGCAGCGATAAGGGCCGAATGTGCGCTACATACCTAGCCATCTACCTACCGTACTTGGCATTTGCCGACGTGCGGAAGGGCGGGCGGGTGACGTGCAGGTGCTTGGGGGTGCTTGGCTGGGCTTATGTCCGACCTTGTGCGCGCGTCTTCCCGTGCTTCCGAAGTTTTGGCTTCCGAGTGGTTGATTTCTCAGCAATCGAACGACGATGATGGCGGATGAGGGGAAGATTGTCGGATGCGGGCTGAGTTGATGAAGGGTACCAAGCTTTTTTTTTCCTTTCTTTCACTTGGAGGTTTTTCTTGCTGATCCCGTGGTCTGCGGGCGAAGGTGCGAGAAGGGAAGTTGGGTCGGCTGGAGGTTGGGGGATGGGTGGGGGTGTGCGAGTTTACTGGGCAAGGAGGGGACTGTTGTGGGGTGCGAGGGTAGGATACAAGGTACGGTGCAAGAGAGAGGTGTGCTTGGCGTGTAAGATGGCTCCACTTTGGGAGGGTTTGTAACTTGTTGAGTAAATTCTGGGCAGTGGGTTTGTTGTATATTTTTGTGGAGCTTCGTTGGAAAGATGCTCCGGGCGGTGTATGGGGAGGGGGGATTGCACAATGGGGGATGGTGAGTACCCTGGTCGTTGCTGACAATTGCACAGGGCAGCCGGAGGCGAGGTGAACTGAAGATGGTAATGTTTGAAATGGTCATGCAACAGAACATCAATTGATGTCCAGAGTTAGACCACCGACATTGCGTCCGATAGCTACGCCGGCGATCTTCAGTAAAGCAGAGCCTCATGCTTTGGATATCTCGTCGGGCCGCTCGTCTCCCCGGTCATTGTTGGGCTCGTCGGCAACGGACTTCTCCCTGGCTTGCATCATACCCTTGTCATTCTCGGTGCTCCCTTCCTTCGTCTCGGCGGCTTTCATAAACTCATTCTCTTCCTTCCTGACCGGCAAAACGCCGAAGACACCCTTCTTCTTCCTGACCAGATTCAACAAAATGACCACCAGAAAATTGAGACCCGTAAAAGCCAACATGACCTGGAACTGCTTGTTGTAGCTCTTGCCAAATACCCGCCCAAGCTCCTTGCGAGTCTCTTCCGGTAGCTGTGCTGTAAAGGCGAAGCTTTCATTAATCATCTCCATCTGTTCAGGATTCAAGAATGCAGGCAAGTGCTTCTGCAGTTCGGATTGGTGTAATGCAGAGCAGATGGCGACCGCCACGGCGCCTCCGAGTATGCGCATCATGTTCAAGGTTCCTGTGCCGATGGAAATATCCTTTTCTTTGACCGAAGTGTGCAGCAACATGTAGTATGGTGCACTTGCCAGCCCTAGGCCAAGTCCCGTGATGATTTCGTAACCGTATGTTCCGTTGAAAAAGGTCGAATCGACCGGGAGGCTGCTCATGAGGCCGAATCCAATGCAGGTGATTCCTGTAGCTGCCAACAAAATCAGTTCGATAGGCATTCTCTTTCCCAAGACTCCTCCACTCAGCATGGCGCCAACAGGCGTCATGAGCGTCACGGGTAGAAGCAGAATACCGGCCCGTTCAGCGCTCGTGAAGTTCACGTACTGAAATCGCTGGGGTAATTGGATAAAGACGACCATCATGGGGAATCCATAAAGAAAAAAGCTCCTGGAATTCTGTTAGAGAGATCGACAAGGGTCTTTTGGGAACCCACGCAAGCAGCAACGCCATGCATGGGTTGGTTAGGAAGCGCATCGGAAGTACCGGCTCCTTTTTCGTCTTGAACGATACCCATGCTTCATATCCTCCAAAGAGAAAGAAGCCAATTATCCCGGCGATCAAGGTGCCAATAATGACCCCACTGCTCCAGGGATAGCGAGTCCCTGCTTCTTGGAGTGCAAATAAGAGAGGGATCGGCCAGCCAACGGACAAAAGGCCCCCGATGCTGTCAAAGCCACGAAGCTTCTCCCATTGCGATTTTTCGTCCTTGAGTTTAGGCATTGAGAAGAAGAGCAATACCAAGGAGGTGCCAACAATGGGTCCACTGCCGTACTGGTCAACGCTGGTGATGGTTGGATGACGAGGGTACTGACTTGATCCAGAAGATCCACCTCCAGTCGGTTCTATCCGTTATGGTTCCACCAAGCAACGGCCCAAGAAGATTGGAAACCGCAAACACCGAGCTAATTACGCCGGAGTAGAAGCCCATTTTCTCTGGGTCAACCAGTTTCATAATGGACACGAAAGCTAGTGAGTACAGCCCTGAGCCGCCTATACCCTGGAAGGCACGAAAGACGATACTGACAATGATTAGTGACGGCTGTTGTCGTTGAATGGTGAATGATGACTTGCAGTTGATTCATTGACTGTGAACCCCCGCATGCCATTGAAAAGACTAGGAATATCAAGTTTGATGCAAGCAAGACTGCCTTGAGGCCCCAAACGTCACTCAATCTTGCAGTTATCATTAGGAAAGCTGACAAGTCAACATTTGCTGCATAATGGCACGAGTCTGTGGCTCACAATTGTAGGTCAGCAAGTAGGCCGTTACCAGCCATGGTGCTTGGCTTAGCGCATTGTACTCGCTGGATATCTTGATCAGCGCTGTCGTGATTATGGTTGTATCCATGGAAGCCATGAACAAGCAGAGCCATATCCTGGCAATGTGAGTACTTTGACATGGTCAATGACAGTCAATTCTCACCCTGCGATGATGAACTGTAGCCTGACAGGGCTGACGCTAGATGTAACGGCTGGTGCAGCTGCGGCCTCTTCGGGCGCAGACTTGGACTCATCTTGGCTCATACTATCGACGTGTTTACATTCGTGCAAAAGTTGGTGAGACTGCTTCAAGTAAGGCTACAATACTGTTCTGCCCCGCCTAAATATGACTTTGCGGCTGACACGACCAGTTTCGTATTCGCATAAGGAGCTTAGGCTGAATAAAGCGAACTTGTAAACCGTCTTTGTGGACAATGCTGAAAGGCCCTTCCAGTATGCAGGGTAAATGGAACAAGACGGTAGGCAAGGCAAGGAAAACTTGAGCATCCTTTGCAGACATGCACCATTTTAACGTGCGACGGCGTTCATGGCTTTGGCCTTGGTCAAGGAGCCCCTGGAAAGGCACCATTTGACGAATGCGAAGGATTTCGCAAGGCGCACCTAAGCCTCGGTCTAGACAAGTAGATAACGAGGGCCTTGCGGCATGAACCCCTTGCAAAGGATTCGCAATTATCCAGGGACGCGTGTCATCGGAATGAAGGAAGAGAGATAGAGACAGAACAGTGATGTGAGTAGAGTCGGGGAGGCGAGAAATGATGTGGATCTACAGGTGGAGTTGGGATTTGCGCTGGGACGTTTGGGCTCGTGAGGTGTGGACGACTTCAAACATGATGCTACATTCAGAGCCTTGCCGAATCATCCGGACATTCGGACTTGCTGGTCGACGAGAGAAGATCGGATCAGGAATCAGTCGACTTCCTGAGAAGCAATGCTACGCTGTCGCAAGGATTGCCAAAAGTAGCAAGGAGCAGTGCCTAACCTCAGCGAGCATAGCGGAGCCGAAGCGCATCTCCTCAACACCTGCGCTCTCGCAGAGGACACTTCCATCACCACACACATGTGCGCCTGAAGCTGACGGCGCAAACACCCAAGGCATCGAGTCGCCAGCCGCCGGCCTGATGGACTGGTCGCGGGCATTCGTATGACATCTTACTGTAGCATCTGACGCGCGCCTATGTCGCGCCCAGCTAGTCGCGTCGCGCGCGGCGAAGGGAGACGCGTTCTCAACCACCGCGCAGCGCAGAAGGACGAGTATCAACAAATCTTCTTTCGTAACCACTGTCTCAAGTCAATTTCGAGCGTTTTTCTTCTTCATCTTACAGGCGCCGCGGCATGGCCTCGTTCGGAGTTGGATCGTAGATGGATCGTGGGCGGATCGCATATGAGCAGGCAAAGGAAGCAGGCGCGACCCCGGAGCTGCAATCACCGCGTGCCTTCCTCGCTCAGCGACGACGGATCGCCCGCACCCAATCCTCTGTCCCTCCCATCGATCGCCCTCTACACGATTCCCATCTCTCACTTCGCTTTTGCATTGACTCGCAATTCCTCCATTGCCTCCCTCCCCCGCCCGCCTGGGCACCCCTGTCTCATCACGTCACGCGTCTGTTTTGTCGCGTCTCCCACATACATGTTCGCGTTGGGCCCTCGCTCTCCCTCTCCATACCATGCCTTCTCCGAGCTTTGAAGACGCCCTCAAGGCTCCCGATACCGACACGTCCCGGAAGCAACTCTACCTCCTTTCTTGCGCCAATCACCCAATTGACTCTTTTTTGCCCGCTACAGCCTCAAAATACCTGCAAGCATTCTGCGACAAGGACCTGCCCGTCCCGCGCCGGCGATGGATCGGATTATGCTTGAAGAGGATGCTCAATTCCCCCAAGATTGCCCGCCACCTGGCGGCTCGCCCTCGAGAACTTGCCCGACTCGGCAACATACTGCTAAGCAACGTCGAAGCCGAACAGACCAAGGTCATCGCTGCCACTGCCATACGACAGGGCGTTGAGAGCGGCCTTGCGTTTGCCACTTTCTGGCCTTCGGAAAAGGTCCCCAATAGCACGTCCCAAATTTTTCCAACGGCACCAAAGCCGACGTGGTTCCATGATCTCCAGACATTCCTGGACACGCTTGATAAACTTGCTCTCGCCAAAGGACAGACAGATCCTGTCATCTTGTATCCCGTTGCGCTTGCTGGCTTGGATGGTTTCAAGTGGGGGAATCCCGACAACGTCGCCGCGCTGGTCATTGTCGAAGACGACTTGTTGACAGCCATCATCCCTGATCCAGTACTTGAACATATGCAGTTCTTGGACGTGCCTCTGGATCGGATCGAGCATGTAGCACTCGAAGAGGCGACTCTGCACCACTCGCAGTCTAGACGTGCCGACGTGCATAATCCCTGGAACGTTGTTCTCCAGCTCCAGCCCAACGGTGGTCCATGTACCTATGACGTGGAGGGCACTGAACGCACCGGAGACATCCTGACCCTTTTCTTTGCCCACAAAAAGGACGCAGAGGAATGCGAATTAGGCATCAAGGACTTTATCCGTTTTTTGCCACCACGGTCCACTGCTCAATCTTCCGCAGAGAACATTGACAACTCGAGTAATGAGGAGCAGACCAACGATCCGCCAACTGCCACTACCCGCAACCCTGATATGGATAAAACACGTCTGGGCTCGTCCCAATCCAAAAAGACGCCTGGCACCTTGCCCAAAATCAGCAAAGCCAAGAAGCCCAAATCAGTGACCGCTTCCCAGAAGAATACCATCTCGCGTGGGAAGGACAACGACTACGACGAGTTCGAGTTCCCAGACGATACCCCTACAAGACAAAGGACATCCCGCGCAAACAAAAAGCGAGCTGGTAAAGCCAAAACGAACCCACCAAGATCGAAATCCGTCCAACAGCGCCAAATGGCCGCGACCGATGACGAAGAATATGATGATGAATCGGCTGTCTCCTCGGCTCCACATTCATCTAAAAATTCGATACCCGCCACTCGGCTTCAAGGAAAAGGAAAGACAGTCGCCTCTCATCATCCAACTTCTGTCCCGAGATCCTCAGCGCTACCAAAAAATGCCAAGGACAGAAGCAGTAAAGCGTCAAAGGATGACTCGCAGTCTAACGTATATAGTATCCCGAAAGAGGATGAGCCAGAGAGGCAAATTCGCGCGAGGCGAAAGAGCCTTAAGAGAGTCAATTACAATGAGGATGATGAGCACGACTCTGCATCTGATTATGCGAGCTCGGGGGCACGAGAAGCACGATCCACCAAACGCAAATCCAGTTCATCCAATGGAGGCTGCAGCAAGAGAGCACGGAAAGCATCTCCACCCAAGAGCAGTACGGACAAGAAGCCTCGGGGACCACCAGCAGTGGTGTCCGCAGCATCGGCTCAGAAATCTGTGATTCAGGGGGAAAAGTCCTTGGAACCGCAAAGTCTTTCAGCTCAAACGAAATCTGCAAGCCCACCGAAACCGGAGAAACAAGTACTGCTTGAAATAAAGGATTTGGATAGGCTTGATCAGGGGTTAGAAGAGCTCAATCACAGCGCACATCTGGAAACATCCAGGTCTCATAGTGAAGAGGATGAACAAACTCTTAGCCCTGAGAATGGAATTTTCTCTGATGGACTTGGAGTTGCGCAACAGCCAGCTGCTCTGGGGGATTTCTCCGGGAATGGCTCGAGCCGAAAGCGACCAGCAGGCTCATCCCCCCCTCTGACTCCGTGCGCCAAAAAGGCAAAGACGACGGCCAACGATCGCTTTGACGGCGGCGGTTCTATGCGGCCTCCTGCGACTGTGGCTCCGGCCCGAGTATTGAGTGACCCGTCCAGTCCTTGCGGTGAACGCCAGCGAGTTTCTGCCAGCCGGGGTAAAGGCCAATTTGTGAGTCCAATGGATGTTTTTTGCGGCAAGGATAAAGTTGGGACCCCAAGCATCGCCTCAGCCCGCCACTACCAAAATCATGCTGAAGATTTACTTGGCATGCGACACACTCCTCTACATCAGAATGTCCAGCGCACCAATTCTGGTGAGCTAGCCAATGCTGAGCTTTTGTCAAGCAACAGCAAGCCTCTCCCAGCTTCTCCACGCGCCGAGTCCAGAGCCATATCCGGCCACGCAGACCAGAGCCAGGTGGATGCAGAGCAACAAATTGGTGAAAACGAGACAGCCAAGAGCGACCCTTTTAAGATCCGGACAAACCCGAACATGCTCACAACATTTACGAAGCGATTGACCGAAGAACCTCAAGGTTCGGGCCACTCCCAAGATGCCTTCTTCTCGCACATTGAAGCTATGCCCAGCAGCCCTCCTGGCGCCTCGCCTATGGATAGGATTGGCTATGAGACCATGACACCGCCTCCGAAACCATCTGTGAACGGCAGAAGCAAGGTGCCTTTCCCTGAAATGATACCCAAGGCACAGACACCACAGCCATCACAACTTCAACAGGAGCAACGACGTGCCAAGGTGCCCACAACCACCGCAACCCCCATCCAAAAAGCAAATTTCAAACCTGCTCCCCAAATGATGGATAATGCTCAGCCTTCCATGTCGTACCAGGAACAGCAATATCTAGCCTTGGAAGGCGACGAGACCCTTGTCGCCGACGAAGGGGACCGATTCGTGGCATCAAAGAAGACGCCCATGCGCATACCATCATCACCACCCATATCCGGAAGCCACACATCGACTTCTGCCATTTCAGCACCTGATTCCGTGCCCTCGACACCAATTTCGGCTGTAGCCGAAGAATCAGAATGGGAGTCCAGTCTGCAAGCCCACCAACGCCCTGTGCATGACGAGCTCCTCCGCATTTCGAAACGTGTGTTGCGAAACATCGTCGATAATGAAACTGCTGTCAATGACATTGCAGAGATGTACGAACAGGATGCTCAGCATACCCTAGATATGTATCACGAGAGGCATGCCAGTGAGATGGAAAAGCTGGCTTCTGACGTCGAGAATAAGAGCAAGAGTGTAAAGGCCGCACTTGAGAGCTATTCCAAGAGGCTTACCAAGCAACGCAAGAGGTTCGAAAATGATACTATGAATACCGGGACCAACGAAGTGAAGGGCAAGGGCAAATCACCATTAGAGCCTTGAGTGTCCATCCGCTATATTTCACTTCTGGGGAGCAGCGGCTGTGGTTGCAGGCACGACTTTCTATCATGTGTTTTTAATGAATCCAAGCATTGTACGAAAAAGTGGCATATGATACCCGAGACGGCGGAAAAATGGGCGGCGCATGGGCTTTCGGTGGGTATATATCGAGGGATGGCAAGACGGTTGTAGTCGTGACGATCATACCTGTCTGTATATTCTGTACGTGTCAACTTTGTATGATCAAAATAGTCTTGAGAACAGAGCATATGTCATTTTTGCAATGAATAGAAAAGAGATTTCAATCATGTTGCTTGTCCAAGTCTGCTGAGACAGCACAGAAAAGGAGTTTCCATACTGAGGCTCTTTCAGCGGTGTGCACTCGTCAGTTTACCTCGCATCGCCAAACTCGGCGGAGAGAGGCCGAAATGTGTTGGCATAGCCAAACGCGACATCATATTGATAGTTTGAGTAGGAAACAGCCCCATCTATTCGATGCTTTCATCTCTTTCGGAACTTGGATATGGTACACTTCCCTAGTAGAACATGCATATACTACACGGCGCACCCAGACAACGCCCTGCCCCCTCAAATCATCTACCTGTTCTTCTCCTTGTTCTCAGCAGCCCTCCTCTTCGCCCTGACCTCTGCCTTCCGCCTCTCACCACCATCCACCTTGTGTCCTCTCCTCTCCTCCCAAATGCCCTCCTGCAACCTTATCCTGGCCCTCATACCCGCGCTGCCCTTGACAGGCTCAACATAGCTTCCCTTGATGGTCTTCGCACCCTTGACAACCACACCCTTGACGCTCTTCAGCGTCTCCAATGGCTCGGCAGGCTCCTCGACCCCAGCAGGGACATTGACCACGACCTTCCTCGTCCCCGCATCATGCGTAGCCGTAGCAATGGCGGAACGCGGATTGATAGAACCCGAGCCCGGACTCGGTGTCACGGGGGCCTCTACGAGCTGCAGCTCCGCCACGCCATCGGTGACATGCTGGCAGTCGCCGCCGATGCCGTACTCGCCGTTCCGGAACTTCTCACGCCAGTGAAGCAGGTATTTGCGGGAGCGCGCGGGTTCGATGCCGAGCTCCTTGAGCTGGGCCGACGAGAGGGTGAAGAGGGCATCCCAGGATTGGATCTTGGCCGCGTGCGCAGACAGGCCGCGGCCGATGGCGCTGAGGAAGGCGGTCTGGTCCGGAATAAAGGGTATCGGCTTGGGGACCGGGCGGATCGGAATCTGGTGGTGGAGGTGTCGGACGCAGATCTGGGGTGCTGAGACTGCGGCCTTGGTTGCGCTGAGAAGGGGCCTCCGGAGGATCATTTTGCTGGACTAGAGGGCTGTCAGTACGGTGTGGGTTGGGAAGAAAGCATCGAAAGATGAGCCTTACTGTGGGATTGCGAGCAATAGGCCCAGCAAAGCGACCAGTGGATGCTGCGGGGAAGAATTGGGCTCGTCGGTGGTTTTGGTCGTCGCGCGATCGTGAACTTTTCGAGAAGAAGGCCAAGAAAGCCGCAGCTCGGGCCGGGGCGCTAGGGCGCTGCCTACGCCGTCATCTGGGACCTCCCCCACCACCAGCACACCAGCTCCTCCCTCGTCACCACCACCAATTCTACCACTTCCGACTTGCAGCGTGCAATAGTAGAGAGTCTCCTATTGCAAAGATATTCCCCGATACATCCCGACATCTTATCATTATGGCGCCCGAAGTCCACCACCTCTTCCACCATCCCATTGCGGACCACTCCTTCTCGGCGGACCGCCAGACGCTCGCCGTCGCCCGCGACAACAACATCGACCTGTATCAGCGCTCGGGCAGCCAATTCCAATTGCAGGACCAGCTGACGGGACATGACAAGACGGTCACGGGTGTCGACATTGCACCCAACAGCGGCAAGATTGTGACGTGCTCGCAAGACCGCAATGCCTACGTGTGGGAGCCTACGCCCGAGGGCTGGAAGCCGACGCTCGTACTCCTCCGCATCAACCGCGCTGCTACTTGCGTTCGCTGGGCGCCTTCGGAGACAAAGTTCGCCGTGGGTTCGGGTGCTCGCCTGATCCCCGTGTGCTACTTTGAAGAGGAGGACAACTGGTGGGTGTCGAAGCACATCAAGAAGCCAATTCGCTCGACCATTACGGCCGTGGCCTGGCACCCCAACTCGGTCCTCCTGGCAGCCGGTTCCACGGACGGACACGCCCGCGTGCTCTCTTCCTTCATCAAGGGCGTGGACGCCCGCCCAGAGCCATCGGCCTGGGGCGAGCGCCTCCCCTTCAACACCGTGTGCGGCGAGTTCCTCAACAACACGGCGGGATGGGTCCACAGCGTCGCATTCTCCCCGTCCGGCAACGCCCTCGCCTTTGCAGCCCACGACTCGACCCTCACCGTCGTGTACCCCAGCGGCCCCGAGGAACCCCCGCGCGCCGTCCTCAGCGTCAGCACCCAGGTCCTGCCCTTCACGTCGCTCGTGTGGACCACCGAGTCTGAGATCATCGCTGCAGGATACAACTGCGAGGCTTACCGCCTGCAGGGCTCTGAGGAGGGCTGGCAGCTTGCCGCCTCGCTCGAGAGCAAGGGCCGCCCCGGCATTCAGGACCAGAGGGAAGAGTCGGCTCTCAACATGTTCAAGCAGATGGATCTCAAGGGCAAGGTCACCGATGATACCAAGCTCAAGACTGTCCACCAGAACACGATCAACACGGTCCGCGTGTTTGAGGAGGGCGGCGGCGCCGTGACCAAGATTAGCACGAGTGGTGTTGATGGGCGTGTGGTGGTTTGGACGCTGTAGGAGCTCTTTGCTGAGACTCTTATCTTATGCCGAGGGGAAAGATATCTTGGGCTGCATCTGTGGTGATGCGTGAATAGAACTGAGCAAGTATTCTTAGCATGTTCGAATCAAAGCCAATCTAAAATAGCCAACTTTGTCACAGCGAATGAACTAATCGATGACTGCCAACCCGCTGTGAGTCGAAGAATTGAAAAACACATTGCATCAAGACCATGGCAGCACACAACGTATAGCACGAACATGACATTTCTATTCCAAATGAAAAAAAAAGCACACGCACACGTGTGACTCTACCTCTATACCACAGGTAGGCAGTGAACCTGCACGCAAGCGGCTCAGCGCCAGCAGACCCGACATGTAAGAGTAGAGGAGGCTTTTTATATACGAAAAAGCTGGATATCACACCGCCAGTCTAGTAGATCAACGACGACGACCAAAAAAAAAAAAAAAAACTCCCTCCCACGGGGGTGGGGAGAGCTAGCACTCGTCCCCCACCCATCCATCCCTCCACCCGCTCAAAGACGGGCACGTCAACCAGGGAGTCGAGTGTAAAGCCCAAAAGACGAACCCAAATCCACCTCCAAAAAAAAAAAAATCTAACACACAAGGCCGAACCGAACCAAGTAAAGGCAAGGCGCAAATCGAGGCCGTGACACATGGCCGCCCAACCGGGTAGCTCTCTGGATGGAGAAACAAGCCACCAAACCAAACCAAAATAAAGATCGTACAGAGAAGAACGGGACTGGCTCGAGGAGGGACCTCGTTCCTCGTCCCTCGTCCCTCCTCCAAAACCGCAACGCCAGCACGCCGCCGCCATGCAAGCAAGCAAGCAAGACCACCACCACCAACCATACCGCCCAATCTTCCTCCCCCATCACCTTACTTCATCAGAATCCGACAAACCCCTGCTGGGTAAACGCCTCCCCCACCGTTCCGAGGCCCTGCGCGCCGGTACCGCCCACCTGCGCACTCCCCTGCCCCATCTGCGCGCCGCCATCGTTCAAGAACCAGCTCCAGTCCTGATCAATGTCCATGGGCATGTTCTGCCACGAGAAGTTGTTGGTGGGCAAGGGGAAGTTGGTCATGGAGTCGTCGTTGACATGGGCGGTGATGGGTTCGCCGGCGCTGTTTGTGGTGGCACCAGCGCCGCCGGCCGTGTTGCCGGGCGAGGCGTTGGAGTTGGGCGAGGGGCCCCAGTTATAGAAGCCGTCGTAGGAGACAAAGGGGTCGGTAGAGAAGTGCTGCTGCTGCTGCTGGTTGCTGCTGAAGTGCGGGTCGATGGATGTAGCAGCAGTCTGGGGGGTGAGGTTGGCATTCGAGGCCGAGCCGAAGAGGTCAGTGGTGTCAGATTGGGGGGTGAGCTGTGTGTTCATCGAAAGCTGAGGGCTGGGTTTTAACGGCGTATTGCTAGCGCCTTGGGTAGATTGAGATTGCGAGCGCGATGCTTGCCTGTGAGCGAGCATGGTCGCACGGGAGCTCGGGCAGGGAGGCATCTGGGGCTTGCCGCCGCGGAGGAAGCTAATGGTGCCGAAGTAGGGGATTACCAGCTCGCAAGTGTCGTCAAAGTCATCGTCGTTGTGGAGGCCGGGCTCGCAGAAATCTTGCTTGAATTTCTTGAGCATCTTTTCGAGCACCTCGGCACTCTGCAGGGCGACCTTGCCTCCCTTTTCTGACGAAGCACGGCGGAAGATGTCGATGCTAATCTCAATCTGGCGAACATCATCCTCCTGCTGTTTGGGTGTCGTAGCTCCGGGAGTGATACCGAAGTTGAAGAGACCCAGCTGGATGAGGACGGCAGATGTGAAGCCCAAGAAATCGACGGCCTTGCACTCGTACAGCGGCTGCACTTCGCCAGTGCGGAGAGCCTGGTAGAGACGGAGGACCTCGCGGGAGCCGTTCAAGCATGCCGTGCGGCTGTATGTGAAGCGGGAGTTTGACTGTGACTTGAGCATAAAGGGGAGATGGAGGTAGACGCGGATCTGATGGTACATGATCTGGGCCATCAGACGCTCACGGAGATCGGCAGCATTGGTCTCAATGTCAGCCATCAGCTCGGAGAATTCGACCCAATTGGGATCAAGCTTCTTCCAGAGATCTTCTAGTTCCTGGTCGAGCTGCAGCGCCCAGGCAAAGGATTGTTCGGCAACACCCTGGTTACGATCAATGACTTTGCCTGCAAGCATTGAGACCTTGTTCATAAAGGTAAGTGGCGCCATGTATTCGCCGGGAGTCTCCGGGAGGGCGAGGTCGCAGTGCGTGTCACTGATGCCATACGGAAGACCGAGGAGAAGTGACAGGAAACGATCACCGTGATATAATGACCACCATATGCTCTCGTAGGCTGCTGATGTTGTTCGCTTCCGGTGTAGACCCTGGAATAATGTTAGCCTCGAGACATAGGCTGAGGTTACGATGCATGCTTACCATCAGCTGTGTATACATTAAGCCCTTGCGATTGGCAAGCCAGGCTCGTCGCGGCTGGCCAACATCGGCGTACCACTTGGCCTTGAGGATCAAACACTCCATACCCTCGAGAGTGGCAGCGTACTCATCGTCGGATAGCACCCATCGGTCGACAGCCTCAATGTAGCGCTCGACATCATCCTCGTCAGAGCAAACACCAACGGCGAGGACAACGGTGCCAATGGCGCCAATGTTGGTCTCATTGAAGGCCTTTGCAGCGAACTGGGCAAGAGTCTGTTGTTGCTCCGAAGTGCCGCTGCATTTCCGCCGCCAAGTCTGCCACCACTCACCGTTGCTATTCATGATTCTGTTTAGCTGCTCGTACGAAGGAAGAACACTCATCAGTGCTTGCTTTGCTCGTTCCCTTTTGATTTGATGTGATCGCGAGAAGCCCTCATTCATGTCTTCAGGGTTCTTGCAGGTGATGGTATATCGGTCATCTGCCGAAGCGGAGGGCTTGGGGATTGAAAACTTGTGCCCACTCGGAGGAGGACCCAATGCCCTGATGCGCTCTTCGGCATCGTTGAGCTAGATGCGTGTTAGTAGATGCATGGTATCATGGGATGTAGGGCACAGGCGTACGGCATCTTCAAAGGCCGAAAGAATGGGAACGTGATGCCCTCTTTCAGACGTGGCTCGCTGCGTTGGCTTCTGCAGCTGGAGGATGGAGGAAGAGGTCTCTGATGAAATGGGAGTTGGAGGGAACGTGTCCCGGTGCGCGACCTGGGGCGTCCTCGATGTGGAGCCGGCATCAGAGTGACTCTTCTCCGTCTTGTCATCGAGAAGGGAGTCGACAAGAGCCTCTAGACGCGAGACACGCTCACGGAGGTTTTTCCTGTGGTCTACAATGACATCAGGATTGGCATTCTCCTGGTCGATGCATCGCGATCCCCTGGCAAAGCATTCCGAACAAACGTCGGGATTGTCAGGCGGGAATATACACCTAATTTTTCGGCGGCGGCCTAGGCAACAATCAATCAGACAAGGTCACGATAGGGTGATTCAGATGGGTTTCATGGGCGAGGCGGACGGAGAGAGAACAGTTGGCAGGAAGGCGCGGCGAGGGGGTGTGGTAAAAGTGAGGTTGGAAGGATGCTCTAGCCGACGACGTACACTCGAAGCAACTGTGTGTGCCCTTCCGCATTTTTTTGCGGGTCGGCAGCGACTCTTCCTTGGGCATCTTGGACGTCTTGTCGTGCGAGCAGCGAGCTGGGGTAACTTTTTCGTCCGGAGAGGGTGGAACGGGCTCCAAGAATTAGCCGGCGGGGATCAGATATAAAATAATGATCAGACCGCACCCCGCACCTCTTCTTGTCGCACGGCGAGGCTCGGAACGGAAGGGATGGAAAAGAGATATGAAGTCACAGAACGGCGGCGCAGAACGGCGGCGCAGAATCAAGTATCGATGACGGAAGAATTCTGTGAGAAGCGACAGACAACTGCCAGAGGGAGCGGGAGGAGAGGAGGGTTCGTCCGGGATTTCGTCCGGGTAACACCGAGTATCACCTAAGCACCGGGCGGTGAATCATACAATAATGCCGCACAAGTTTGATGGCTAAGGACAGAGACCCTGCGTGGCGTGTGCGGGTGATTGGGTTCAAATACAAAGGCGCCGGTGGCCAGGCAGCGAGCGTGGTGTAGCTTGCGCATGCTGCTGTCTCGACCCTGACTGATTCGGGGCGAAGATGCGAGAGGGATCCGCGCGACTGGCGCCTCAACCCAGGACCCCCGGAAAGGATCCTCCGTCGCAAACCAGGGACGGCGCCAAGTATAAGAAGGCCATGCTGCCCATGCTGCCCATGCTGCCCATGCAGGCCCAGACTCAACCTCTGCCACGGGCGCCGTCGTGGGCGAGCAGGACGTGGGCGCGCTGGAGCACGCGTCTGGCACGCTCCTGGCACCGCGACGCTGAAATGAAGCCGTTCGCGTCGGCCTGTCTCTCGGGCACCAGGCTCGCCAGGCTCACCAGGCGCGGCTGTCTCCGCGTTGAACCCGGGAGACGGTATAGGCGTTGGACGAGTAGGGTAAACCACCAAGGCCTGGAGTCTGCTGCAAGCATCTGAGCGAACGAGAAGGGCGGCGTCGCCGACGTGGCACCCACGGGCCCCAGCCCAGCAAGGCCATCGGGCGATGATGGCATTTGGTAGTCGATGCTCGATGCTCGACGTTCGATGCGGAAGACAAAAGGAAGCATGGTGGGCGGTCGGAGACATTGCAACGATGCAGCACTCGAGGCAGAGGCCCAACCTTATCGATAGCCGCTGCGTCATTCCGTGGGTCCCGCGGGCCCGCATTGCATCCCATCCCATCCCACCACAGCGCCCTCTCCCATCTATTCCAACCGTCCAGCCCAAAACACCTCTCGTCAGAAGCCCACCACCTCGCCGGCTCCCACTCAACACACTAGACAGCTCGCCGCTCGTATCCCTCAGCAGCAGCGGCCATCGGAATTTGAAACTTCGCCTCGAGCATCGGCCCAGGGCCGTTGGGATATTCCGCCGAGATGACGACCCTCATGCACGAGCACCACCAGATGCAGCACCGCCGCCAGCAGCAACAGCAGCAGCAGCAGCAGCAGCAGCAGCAGCAGCACGGCCAGGACCGTCTGCCGCCTAGCCCTCCGCTCTCGCCGCCACGCAGGCGACACAGAAAGACCAATAGCAAGAAGCAAACGGACCCCTTCCTGGAGCTCGCAAATACCCCATTGCCCTCGCCATCACCGCCAGCTTCACCGCAGCCCGGCGAACCCGGAGTTCCGGTAGACGACGACGAGCCGGCCATCAAGAAGGTACGTAGCAGCTCCCGCCCAGTCTAGCCCTGGCTCTTTCCCTCTTTCCCACCCGCCCCGCCTCCCTCAATAAACAGGAGATCTGCAAGCATTTGCAATCATTCTCGAACCATTTCCCCTTCGTGGTCCACCCTTGCAGCGTCACAGCCTTTGCACGGGACGGTGCTGAGCAAAGAACGTTTCGGCGCATCTGCCGTGGCCCCTCTCCAGCTGCCATTGAGACCAGCGCACCAAGAAAGACAATGCTTGTTCCGTTAAACCCCGATGACTCCGTCTGCGTATTTGCCTATCTGCGTATTTACGTCTTCAACCATAACCTCAAAGAAGCTTCTGGGGTCAAGGGGGGGCGGAGCATCGGCGTTCACGGAGCTCCGACAAAGACGACAGCCCCCCAAGGTCATGGCAATCGCTCAATGCCTTAGCTACCGTGGCTACCCGCCTGCCCTACCCCAATACCCACCCTACCCACCCTACCCACCCTACCCACCTATCTGGTCCCAAAGCTCCCCTATTCCTTTTGTTCTACTCCATTCACCGTCCAATCCCCACTTCCCCCGCTTGGCATTCAACCCAGACTAACGCCCATACCCGCGCCCAGATCCTCCTCACGCCCCTCCTTTTCACTTCTTTCCTAGTCTCCCTTTTCCTAATCAATCGCTCGGACCGTGCCCGCCGCCAGCGTTCTCAGCCCTCGTCGGCGTCGTCATCATCATCATCAACTTCTTCTTCGCCATGGCCCCTGCTCTCCTACCTATACCCGTCTTCTTGGTGGGAGGCAGTCGCCAACATGGACCCAGAGCCCTACCAGGACCCGCAAGTCACCACCTGGGACCGGCGCGGCGTCGCTGCGGGTCAGCACGTAGAGCCGCACGAAGCCATCGCGCCCAAAAATAAAAATGGCAGCGGTGCGTCTGACCCGCCGCCACCGCTGCCGCTGCAGGGCCAGAAGAAGAGGAAGCAACGGTCGTGGCACCTCCACCGCAAGATCCGCAAGGTGGCACGCCTGGAGATTAGTGATGCCCTCGAGATGCGGGACCGCGTCATGGCCGTCATGGTAGCTTTCGCCGTGGCCGTGGTGGGCGTGCTGCTTTGGGCGTCTTCTGTGCTCTGGGCGTGGCTAAGGGATGCGAGATGATTAGATTTGATTTGATTAGATGAGCATCTTGTACGAGTACACGGCATGTGTTGTACGTGTATCTCCGGCCTCGGAGTTTGTTTTTCACTAATCCCGAGCTTTCGGGGAGACACCGTGGATGCACGCCTCATGCAGGGCACAATGCAAGGGACCGGGTGTTTTTTTAGGTGCATATGGCGGGGTCACTTTGGGTAACGTTACGGCTCATTGGAAGGGAAAAAAATAAGGGCGCGGCGTTTTTTATTGCCCTCGGGATGAATGTACGATGTGTGTAACGATAAGATGAGATTTGGGTATGGGCAGGATTCCGATGATAGACGGCATGATGACTGAACAAAAAAAGAAAGGTATACTATCAGCACTCTCAGTTCAACATGTTAGCCCCCGTGTCGTATAGTAATCGCGGCTCTTTGAACCTGTAGATGTCTGGGATGTTATCTTGAGTAGATATCACCCTGCTAGTAGGCCACATGGAGAGCATAACGTCACGGTGATGGTGTGAGGCTGCATTTTCTGTGTACTGCTTAGGGGCAAGTGACATTGGTTTCCGTTCTCTGGACCATCACATGGCATACACTTGGTACTCGAAGAGTTGTGAGCGGGTCAGTCGGAGCAACCTCGATTTCCGTGTGTGTGTTTTTTTTTTCTCTCATCGGTAAGCCCGCCGTGTAATGACGAGAAACTGATGCTTACTGGAGCTCCATTCAAGGACTCACAACCACATGGCACACGTTCAAACCACAGTCAGACAGATAGACAAGCAGGCAAACCCACCAGACAAACCCTTCGGCACGATTACCATTACCACATCCCCGCCCCCCTTTCATCATTAGTCGGTCCCCCTTTCCAAAAAACGACACCTCTATCCTTTCCTGCTTCCAAGACCGAACCACCACCTCACAAGTCCCCACGACACATGACAGAATGGGCAAGGCCAACACAACAACAAACTCAAAGACTTGAATATTCACATTGGAGTAGGTGAAAAAAATAATAATGAAAAGAGTTGACACTTCCCATCTTCCTTCCCGAAACCGCGGGAACGGCCCATCCGACGCCGATAAGGCTCAGCCCATGATGGTACAGTACGGTACAGTACAATACAGCACGGTACAACCCAGCGCAGGACAAGACAAGACGAAGAGAAGAACAGGTGCCAAGGGAAACGGGTTGGGGGATCATTAGGGGCAATCCATCCTCTCGAAGAGGGAGGAAGAAAGCAGCACGCACGCACGCACGCACGCGCAGCCAGACAGAGACGAGAAACGCTATGCAAGAACAAACATGCAAGAATTCCGTGCTGTGCTTCCAATGGGAAAAAGATAAAGATTCAAAGCGGAAAGGAGACATTGTTGAAACCCTTGGACAGGAGAAAGAGGTGTGTACCCCTTGTCCATACCCAATCTCCGCCCTTTGCCTCCCCCGCTCGTTCCAATGGAAATGGGATGAACAGAAAGATGACGAAGAAGATGGAAAAAAACGTATATATCAGGCCGTAAAGATGGAAAGACATGCACATGACCAAACGATGAGGAGTAGAGAGTCTGCGAGGATCGTGCTCCGACAAGGATGGAGAGAAAGGGAAAAGAGGAAAAGAGAATAAGGAAATCTGTTCATCATTCAGAAACCAAACACCAATCCACCCGAAGGGAAGTTGACTGAAAGTCGGGTATCAACCAAGAATATGTGTTGCGTTGTCGTTGCAAGAGTAGTAGTAGTAGTCCGTAGTAGTGGTAGTAGTAGTGGTAGTTGTTGTTGTAGAAGGGTATCGCCATTCATCACACCGTATGCTCCAGTCCGTCCCGTACCAAATCCATAGAGATGCAACCCGTATGCGTCGTTCGTCGTCATCATCGCCTTGTTGCCTCGTGTGTTCCATTTCTATGTCGGGGACGTCTCCTCACAGCTGCAGCTCTGCATGCGGGTGATAATGTCGAGATCCGTATCTAGTCATGCGATCTCGGGCGGGGCGAAGAAGAGCACAACCTCGCCGCGGTCGTTGCGCCTGAGGCGGAGGCTCTTCCAGAGCTCCTTCTCCTCGTCGGCCTTGTGGGCCTCGCCGTCCCAGCGCTCGTAGCGCTCGCGGTGGTAGCGCTTCAGTGCCTTGTTAACGCTCATGCCGCGCTCCGAGTCTGGGCCCTTGTTGATGAAGGACATGAAGAGGTCGGCGCGCGCATCGACCTCGGTCTTGACGGACACAAGTTCACCGTTGGGGCGCACAATCAGCTGGCCGTTGGCCTCGGTGGTCGGGGGTTCCGGGTGGTATTCGATGGCCTTGAGCGTCTTCTTCTCACGTGAGGGAGAAGGCGACTCGGAGTACTGCTTCTTGCGGCGGCGGTCACCCTCGCGCGTCTTGCGGCTCTCACGGGCAGACTCGTCCCGTCTTTTCTTGGGCTTGATCTTCACGAGGGCGGTGCTGGCCTTACGCTCCTTGCGTTCGCGCTCACGGCCCCTCTCCTTTTCCTTCTTCTCCTCTTTTTGGCGGGCCTTTTCTTCCTTGATCTCGGCCTTGCGGTCTTTCTCCTGCTGGGCGTCCCATTCCTTCTGCGCGCGCAGTAGCGCCTTGGACACTCCTTGCTTGTGTCGCTTCATGGGGCTCAGGGGCGAATTTTCGACATAGTCACCAGAGTACTCAGGGGAGGGCGGGAACTCTGGGCGAGCCAGCAGCCTGTTCAGTCCGCCAGTCAAGCCCGAGTGCAGCACCGGCGGAGCATCGGCCATCATGGTGTCCCTCTCTTCCTGGGCGCGCACCAGAGACATGTCAAGCTCGGCCGGGGAGTTGCGCTTCCTCTTGCGCTCCGCCTTCTTGATGGTGGTATCTACATCCTTATCGCGAGACTTGGTTCGGGAGTGCTTCGACTTGGGCGCGGGCGTGACAAAATTGGGGTCCTGCTCTTTCTCGTTGAATGTATCGTGACGCTCCATGGTCGGGCGGACAGGTTCGGTCCCATAGGCAAAGCCATTTGCAGCGAAACTCTCGTCGTCGTCGTCGGCAACCTGAAATTTCATGACATCGAGAGCAGCGCTGGGAGGTTGTGATTCATATGGAGGGGGCGCACTGTCCTCGAGCATGTGCGCCTCGTCGACGGGCTGGGCAGTGCGGCGAGCACTGGGCGTCTCCGAGTTATCGAGAAAATCAAAGACGTTGACGGGCGGGAGGGCAGCCTGCTCTTCGAAGCCGAGCGAGCGTGCTGCGGGCGGCGGGCTCGGGGCGCGTGGTGGGGCATCAACGATAGCGAGGGCGCCGCTATCTGCGTCGGGCGCATCCTCGACATAGGCGCTCTTCACGAGGGCCTGCGAGTCGTTCTGCTGAGCGCTGCCGTTCTTCTGGTGTTGAGGCGTCTTGGGCTTCTTCTCCTTGTAGAGCTTGCCCTGGTACTTTTGGTCCTCGCTGATGCAGCTCTGTGGGCCGGCGGGTTAGCTCTGCGTCATTGCGGGACGAACCAAAGATTTTTCCGCGAGCCACAAACAAACATCACGAACCGCAGTCCGGGTGTTTTTTTCTCTCGTCCCTCGCAAACTCGCACACAAAAATCAAGTCAAAAATGCTGGATGGGGTCGCGTACCGTGTGGGACCTGTATTTGGTGCCCTCAAACGTTATCATGCAGTCGAGGCAGGTGAAGTAGGCGCCATAGCACTGGTTGCGATGGGGATCGAGTTTTTTCTTGGTGAGGACGTCTCCACAGTTCTGTTGGACGCAGGCCGCGGTAAGCTTCCATCCTCACGAGCTCCAGATGGACGGCCAGGGGCGTCAGGGTGGGATACGGGGGTAAACAGCTGAGGGGCGGGCGGGTGCCATGGGGGGCAGCGGTCGAGTAAACATACCTCGCAGGAGAACGAAACCATGGTGGGCTGGGTGTTGGGGATACAAACTGGCGGTGTACAGCTGGCAGATGGTCAATGGAAGAAGAGGAAGAGTCGGTCAGGTCCAGCAGCAGCGAGCGGCAATGCTATCGATTGCTGCGGGGACTCGAGTTTCACGTTGGTGTTGGAACTTGGAGCGTCCATCAAACACGGTCTTTTCGCACGCGCTAGTGGCCGCCAGCGCCTCTGCCCCTGTCGCATCCTGCCTTGACACTGCCGCCCATGCAAGATGCGCGCTCCCAGGCCAAAAATAATCACGCGACGAACCCATCAGGTCCGCCGACGGGCCAGGGACGTAAGCCACAAGACCGGGTCGATCGACAGCGGAGCGACTAGTACCACCCCTCAGCGCGGGCGCGGGCGCGGAACTGCGTAGCTGTTGTAGCTGTGTAGCAGTCCTGGGTCGACTCCCCCCTTCGCCGTGCTCACATATCACCGCCCAGCTCGCCTATGACGTGGATGGGCGACGTCTGCATAGCCAGGGGATGCGCTGGCCGTCGCAGGTAGACGAGCATTTATCCGCTCTGTCGCTGCCATTGCCAGAGAGACCCTTCCAATACTCAGGAGAATGCTCGACTCAAAGACCCCTTGGCGGGCTGACCGCGTGAGCTCCTATTCGACCTCGATGGCCTCCCCGAGTCCGGCACTTGCGCCGACCAGACACTATCCCCCACCACTACGAGCTACGTATCCAAGACACTCTCGCTGAAACCCGCTGACGTGACCTATCGCGACACGCAGCGCAGCCGGGAGGAGCCTGGTCTTCCGCTGTCCTGGGTCATTCAACGCGGCCGGCGGGAGGGCGTGACCAGCCCTACGTCAGCTGTAAACTGCCATTTTTCCTCCCCATCATCCGTCTGATAAGACATAGGCCAATTTGGCGCAGCGCGGGACATGATGGGTTTGATTGTTTTTCTGGCTCGCGCCTCGTAGGAACTGCGTCCTGGGCGGCCCCTCTCGGGCCAGAAGTCCAGGTGCACTAGCACATCCCCCGAGCGCGAAGGCGCCTTGCTGTGCCCTCGCTACTATTGCTCGAGGACAGCTGCGCGAATGGGGTTACCACTCCTGCGCCCCCTTCTTCTTCTGACCCTGTCTGGATTCCCGTCTGGACTCCCGTCTCCATAGCGCCTCCGTCCGGGGTTCTATGCGGCACTCCCAGTCTGACCCTTGTCCTTCGGGTCTTCGTCTCCGCATCCGCAGTCGTAAGCATCCCCGATGTTCTCGCAGTTGAACTCGGGTTTGTGTAGCCTCTTGTTCACAATGTTGTGCACGTAGCAACCCCACATGGCCGCCGCTGACCGTGAAGATACCTGAGGGGGATATTTGGCCAGCACTTGTCCGAAGTGTTCGGCACACTCCCCACTGCCAACGAGGTTAGCCGCACGTAGCTCAGCTATAGGTGGCGTGTCGCGTACCAAGGATACAGTCGCTGGAACAGGTGTACGAATGACCGCAGGGCTTCCTTCTCGTCTTCGGTGGGCTTCTCGGGGAAGCGCGCAAACGTCGTATGCAGCACTTTCCATGACGCGCGCCCTAGCTCGGCCCTGCGAGGGGGTATGTGTCAGTTCCGCGCATTTGCTTATTGCCATCACGCGGCATGGGATGGGAGGGAATGGCGCGCTGGTTTTTGGACGTACTTTGCCGTAGCATTCCCCAGCTTGGGCGCGATTGCATGGCCTGTAAGGACTGCTCCACTGTTCTTGCCTTTGGATGCTCTGATGGGCGCTGGCTGTCCTGGTCCCTGATATGATCCTATGAGGAGAAAGGTGAACATAGCGAGAAGGAAAAGGGCCAGCAGGGCAAAGCGACTCTTGACTCCGGTGTGGTAATACATGGCTAATGGTACAGGGGGGAAATATACTACAGCGAATGCGAAAAGGGATGCTCGGGTAAACGTGCTGACAAGAAGGCGACGGCGTGTCGTTGTGCGGAGCTGTATTGAAGTCGACTTCTGGCAGCAAGCTCCAGAGCTTGAGATTATCTCAGGCAAATGCCAAGCCTGACCCGACCTTCACACCACCCCGCGTAATCCTGCCGCCAGGGACCGCGTGCATCCCGAGGGGTGGGTGCTGCAGGAACGGCCATTCCGGAAAGGAGCATGCGTGAGCTCTACGGATGCAAGGCTGAGGGTCAGTGAGCGACGCAGCTCGCCCTTTGATATATTCCAGCGGACTGTAACGGATATCCACGGCCGCAGTGGCACCGATATCGCAACCAAAACTCACGTTACGAGCTTACACAAGATCAATAAGCTTTCGAAACCTCCATCCTCGATTCACCCTGTTATAGACCCAAGACAACACAACAAAGCCTCACCAAGAAACCGTGACCATGGCTGCCTACCCTCCCCCGCCCGTTAACACCATCGGTGCGTCATTCGCCTGCAAACTGCTCGCATGGTCGGGCATCGAGACGGCGGGCACATACTGACATATTGGCAGACTGGAGCAACATTGGCTTTAAAATCCGCGAGGGTATGTTTTAGATTTTCCGTTATTCTTCTCTGAATTTTTTTCGTGTTTCTCGGGGCCTGGTAGCGCACGCCATGGCCAATTCTTGAAGAGCTGGAGTATGGCACTCGGAAGAGCTGGAATCACTCATGTCGAGTGCTGCGTATGGCATCAATCTGCTGGCTATCAGGCCGTCTCGTTTGCAGGTTTCCGTGAGCATCCAGCTGACTTTCCCAGTGGCTGGCCATGTTGAGTCACATTACTCGGTCAAGGACGGGAAATGGACCCCGCCTGTTTTCGTCGAGGACCCTTTCTTGAGGATTCACGGAATGGCTCCCGGCTTGAACTACGGCCAGCAGTGCTACGAGGGTCTCAAGGCCTTCCGTGCCCCGGACGGCAACATCAACATTTTCAGGCCAAATAAGAACGCCGAGCGGATGCAGCACTCGGCTTCTTTCATCTCTATCCCTGGGGTGCCTACCGAGCACTTTCTCGAGAGCGTCAAGCTGGCAGTGGGCATGAACGCTGCCTATGTTCCTCCTCATGAGACTGGCGCAGCCATGTACATCCGCCCCTTGCTTTTTGGAAGCTCTGCACAGCTCGGATTGAACCCGCCCGAGGAGTACACTTTTGTCGTCTTCGTTGTCCCCACAGGCGTCTACCACGGAACCCACCCAGTCGATGCCTTGATTTTGGAGCAGTTCGACCGCGCGGCGCCCGAGGGAACTGGCTCGGCCAAGGTCGGCGGAAACTACGCCCCCGTGCTCCGGTGGAGCGAGAAGGCCCACAAGCAGGGCTATGGCATCACACTGCATCTGGACAGCAAGACGAGGTCCGTCATCGACGAATTCTCGACCTCGGCCTTCATTGGTGTCAAGAAGGACGGGGACAAGATTAAGCTCGTGTCCTCGAACAGCAAAAATGTCATTCGTAGTGTGACTGGTGACAGCATCCTCGAGATTGCCAGGTCCTTTGGCTGGGAGGCCGAGTCCCGTGAGGTGAGCAGAGGCTATATATATGTAGGCTGAATTGCCTTCTAACCCAATTTCAGATCCCCTACGATGAGCTCAAGGAGTTCGACGAGGTGCTCGCAGCTGGCACCGCTGCAGCCCTCGTCCCCATCAAGTCCATCACAATGGAGTCCAAGGGCGACAAGTTCTTGTTCCGCGATGGCTCCGATGAGCCTGGGCCGGTCTGGACTAAGCTCATCACAACCCTCAAGGGCATCCAGCTCGGCAAGATTGAGGACAAGCAGGGCTGGCTCTACAGGGTGGACAAGCCGGAACAGTGGGGCAGCAACAAGACCAATGGTGCGAAGGAGACTGTTGACGAGCTCCCTTAGAGTGTTGGAGGGGCAAAGGGACAAAAGTGCCCATGAAATGATGCGACAATGGAACGGACACGACGAGGCGTCTTGGTCAAAAAGTCCATAGGCTGGGAGGCGTTTGGTTGTATGTGCAAGACTTAGACAAGAAAAAAAAAGGTTTCATACATGAGCCGGAGGCCCGTCTATGTTTGAAGAGCGTGTGGTAGTCTGCTCCGGACATGGTCGCGAAACACAAGGGCGAGCTTACGACTACGACGGGCTAGGAGCTGCAGTCGCGGTTGCTCGTACATCCCAAGGTTGCGGTCCAGAAACACAGGCTGCAGCCAGCCAGCCCGTCCGTTACGGGTCGAGCAGAAGCAAGCACGTGCTAGCACAACCCCCCCTCTCCCTCACTCACCCGGGCAACGCGCACCACAACAATTCATCCCATCGCTATCCTCGTGAAGAATTTCCCAGGCTGCCCCAATCAAACACACCCAAACGGTTCCCCAGCCTTGCCCGGGCCAGAAATCACTGCCATTGGCCAATCGAAGATACGCGGCCAGACTCTGCGGCGCTTTTCCCGTTCGCATCAACCAGTGGCCACCCACGTCATCCCTGCGAGCCCACACTGCCCCGCGGCGCCATCGAGTCCCCAGCGGCCGACCGTGGGACCACCCAGGCAGACATTCTGGGTCCAATCTCACCTGCATAACCCTTCGCGTCTCCCGGACACGGCAGCCTGAATTTATTTCCTCACTGCGACAGCCCGCGCGACACTGCACCTTGCTCTTCTTTTGTACCCACAAGCCCTAGCCCAGCCCGTAGGAACCCAGTCGAGCGGAGCGTGCCACCAAGCCCGAAGGAAGTAGGATGCCGTCGCTTACCAGACTGACGGACGGTGTCAAGAGGCAGTTTGGAGGAAGCTTGAGCCCAGACGATGCCTACTTGTCTTGTGAGTTGCTTGTCGGCGTGCGGATGCCGCCCCGGCTAACCCTCTGGCAGACTACGACGTGCGGTGTGAGTAGCCGGCCTGGCGTGTGCTTGCTCGACAATATTGAGGGCGTACTGCTGATATGCCGCAGTGACCAAGGCCGATGTGGACAGCATCAAGTACGACTGGTTGACCGACAACGTGAGCTTGTGCCTCCTATTTGGTAGCATGGTCCCCGACTGACCACATCCCAGGCAATTGCATTCTGGCAAGAGTACGGCCAGCTCCCGTGCTCCCCTGTACCGCTGCTCACATAGCGCTAGATACCTCGAGCGCGAAGAGCTCAAAGCCTATCCCAAGGCCTCGATCGTCCTACTACGGCCGTCCATGTCCTTTATGCTCATGAACACACCCAATCCCCTCACTCTCAAGGAGGCCCTCCCCAAGTTCGACACTGTCACCCACATCTTCCTTCCCATAAACGACAACAGTGATGTCACTCATGCCGAGGGTGGATCACACTGGTCCCTACTGCTGGTCTCCATCATCGACGGCGTGGCGTTCCACTACGACTCGCTCTCACCGTCCAACGACCGGGAAGCCCGGAATACCTCCCAGAAGCTCGAGATCTTGCTAGGCAAGCGTCTGCGGTTTTGTCACATGGACGATGCTCCCCAGCAGGAAAATGGAAGCGACTGCGGCGTGTTCGTGTGCGTATTGATGAAGCACCTGCTCATCAAGCGCCTGTTGCGCGCAGACGCGACCCGCAAGATCAGCATGACGATGAAGGACCAGCACATCAACGCCTCGGACGGCCGCAAGACGATGCTGCGCATCATCGAGGAGCGGAGGAAAGAAGGTGAACGGAGACGATCGTGGGTCTCCCGCTTCCTTGTGTATCAGATATCGCGGAGGAGATGGTATTCACTGATGACTTTGCTAATGCCGTGAACAGCCGGAGTGTCTCCCCGTTTCGACCCAAATCCTCGTCCTCGAGGAGCCCCCCGCGCGTGGGTGAGGAAAACGACAATCTAAAGGCGAATTGATGCGACGGAGCTAGCCACATGGAATCGATATCATGATACTCGCCCGGCATAATTCTGACATTATATGTGGTCTGGCTATCGAGCTTTGACACATAAGCCAAGCACAAAAGCGGTACGAATCTTCTTTTTCCTCCGGGGGTCCCCCAGCATACAGTTCGATAGAAGATCCTCTTGAGAGGCCGGCTTTATGTTTAATAATGCGCTTTCTCCACCCTCGTCTACGCTTATGAGCCACGAGGCCAAGTCCTTGCAGCTGTTTTACCAACCCTATTACCGGATACGTCACTATTTCCTTGCAGTGACTCGTTCTCACCGCCGGGATGATATCCGGGGAAGTGCATGCGTTTGAACATGTACCCGTTTTTCTGGGACGTGGGGTACGCAATCATCGAAACGGATACATGGTAGATTTCCTTGGCGGGGGTGGCAGCACGGGGTTCGTATGCTGTTCTGCTTTTTTTTTGCCGCCATGTTGCTGCTAATCCCGCGGCTGATATACGAGGCTGACGGGTAAACGTGTGTTATGGCTTTATGAATCATGGGTTTCTTTACTTTATTCCTTTCTTCTCCTTTTTATTCGAGCGGAGCATTAGCATGAATGAAATGAAATAAAAAATCAGGGGGGAAATGTAATGAGTTTATGAATTGACTGTGCTCAAAGGGTTTCTTTTTTGCATGATGTGGAAGCTTGGGGTTGACGTGCGGTAGTGGTGTTTGATGTAGATGGATGTCTCTCTGAGTGTAGATTAAGTGAGCTATCCGATAGTGATGGTCGTAGTTTGGATGTTTGTCATTCTGGCACTTTTGCTCAGACGCTAACTGTTTCTCTTTCTTTACCCAGAGAACATGCAGTGAGTACGTGCTATGCTGTGAGAGCTGCAAACACTCCGGAGGAAAATAAGTAATCTGACGGTTGAGGTTCCCCTAAGAAGGTGATGGAATTTGGCGCAAGCCAAACGATTGGTAGTATTGGTACCAAAGGAACGTAGACGTACATGTTACCGACTGTTTTATTCGTACTGTACTTGTAAAGTCCATTCTACATGACAGAATCAAGCAGACGGCTTCCCCGTGACGCACTCTGTAAGCAGCTTCCCATGGACAATGCTCGCAGCTTGTGCGTACGCCTTGATATCCACATCTTTGCGCTGTCCATCCGGACCCCCGTCAAATACCTCGTAGCTAAACCAGCCCCGGAATCCCGTCTTCAGCACCGCCCTCGCTACATCCGCAACAGGGAGATAGCCTCCATTATACGGCAGAGGCCTAAAATCATGGCTCCAACGAGCCCTCGGCCGGAGCCCAGACTCATCGGCCTCGGTGCTGAAAGGTGAAGGGACCTTGTACGCATCGCTAATCTGCAGCAGAAAGATCTTCTCCTTTGGAATCGTACTCGCCAGCTCCTCAAGCGACCTGCGAAACCGGTCCTCCAACTCCTCCGCACCCACATCCTCCCTCTTCCCCGACGCCGTCGTCGGATCTGCCCACTCGCCACCCGCCGTCTGGAACGTATCGAGGCACAACCCCACATTCGGCCTATCCACCTCCTTCACAATGCTCCACACATCCCTCCAATCCGGCGCATGGCTCGACCAGCACCAATTCTCGTACGCCAGCCTAAACCCCCCCTCCTCCGCCAGCACATCCGCCAACTCCCTAAGATCGTCCACGATCCTCCCTCTGTCTAGCTCCTCGAGCGGCGTATCCGACGACCCAACCTGCAGCATATCCGTCCCCGCCGCGCGCATGATACGCACCCATCCCCTCGCGCGCTCCCACGCGTCGCGCCTTCCCGGCGAGTCCGCGGGCCAGCCCTCAAAGTTGGAGAAGGGCTGCAGCATCATGACGGCGAGGCCGCGCTTGTCGCACTCGGACTTTATCTGCGCGGCGGCTGTGCAGAGCTCATCGTAGTTTTTGGGGTCTGGGGTGTGGCCGAGGAGCGAGGCGCCGTGCGAGAGGATGTCGGGGAAGGAGAGCTCGATTGCGGTGAAGTTTGCGTCGGCGATGGCTTGGAGGCGGGGGAGGAGGGGTGGGGGGTTGGAGGGGGGGCCGAGGGAGCAGCTGGCGTAGCTGGTGGGGATGGTTTGGAGGGAGGCTTGGTCGAGGGCCATGGTTTTTGTCTGTGTGGTTTTTGTCTAGGAGGGTTTGGTTATGTTACAGCGGATGCATAGATAGAACTGTTCTGGGTGGAAATATAAGTATCCCATGGGCAAGTGGGGAAGTCTGTTGCATTGCGATGCCATCTTGGTGACGTAGTTGCAAGTTCTGCTGTTAGCCTATGATGGCATATGTTGTATGTGCAGACTGTCTGTCGACTGCCGCAAGGTGGTTTTTGGGTCACGGAGAGTGCGCTTCAGGGCGCAGGAGACGGGCCTTTCTGGGCATCTTGTATCCATGGATCAGATGTCAACGGCTCGTGGGCGTGGCTAGGACCATGGTCGCCTCCGATGAAGGTCCGGAGGTGGTACGATGAGACACTGCACCTGGTCGGACAGAATGTTGGTTAACGATCGGGCTGTTGCAAGGCTCTTGGTGGAAGACTGAGCTGCCCACCTGAAGAGCGGTGAGCTTTGGGAGGATACAGGAGGCTTCTGGCCGGTGGAGGACAGTCATCGGCGCATTCTCAGGGCGTCCAGGCACAGCGCCACATGAAAGGTGTCGGTCGCCGAGCCATTAAGAAATTATTCACCGCCCTGGGCCGGCCAATCAGCGCGCGCCCGGTTGCGGACAGCTCTAATGCCTGCTCCGACTCATAGCCACCCCACGTTCCGTGAAAGCCCATGGCAGAGGGGACCAATAAATACTCTCAAATTGCGAATTCCTCTTCAATTGCCTCTCTTCACCTTTCCTCCGTTTTTGCATTTTCCACCGCAGAGCACACCCTGGGTAAATACTCAGTAGACAAGCAGCCATGTCTGTAAGTTTGATCGCAGACAGTCAACGCCACCATTAGCGTGCGGCGACTCACCACGATGCAGTTCTACATCGAGAACAAGGCCGTCGGCGACCCCAATAACTCTGAGGATTGGCGTATTCGCGGATACAATCCTCTGACTCCCCCCGACCTTCTCCAGCACGAGATTTCCCAGTCGGCCAAGTCGAGGGAAACCGTCCTTGCTGGTCGTAATGAGGCCGTCGAGATTGTCCAGGGCAAAGATGCACAGAAGAGGCTGCTGGTAGTCATCGGCCCATGCTCCATCCACGACCCGCAGGCTGCCCTCGACTATTGCGACCGGTTGCTCAAGCTCAAGGAGAAATACAAGGACGACCTCCTCATCGTCATGCGCTCCTACCTCGAGAAGCCCCGCACCACCGTGGGCTGGAAGGGCCTGATCAACGACCCGGACATTGACAACACCTTCAAGATTAACAAGGGCCTGAGGGTTTCGAGGCAACTCTTCGTCGACCTGACCGAGAAGGGCATGCCTCTGGCGAGCGAGATGCTGGATACCATCTCTCCCCAATTCTTGGCTGACTTGCTGAGCGTGGGAGCAATTGGCGCCAGGACAACCGAGTCCCAGCTCCACCGTGAGTTGGCTTCAGGTCTGTCCTTCCCCGTAGGCTTCAAGAATGGAACGGATGGTACCTTGGGCGTCGCCATCGATGCAATTGGCTCGGTCAAGCACCCCCATCACTTCCTGTCCGTAACGAAGCCCGGTGTCGTCGCCATCGTTGGCACCGTCGGTAACGACGACTGCTTTGTCATTCTGCGCGGCGGCAAGAAGGGAACCAACTATGATGCGGCCAGCATCAAGGAGGCCCGCGAGACGTTGGAGTCCAAGGGCCTCAACGCACGCCTGATGGTCGACTGCAGCCACGGCAACTCCGAGAAGAACCACAAGAACCAGCCCAAGGTTGCTCACGTGCTAGCCGAGCAGATTGCTGCGGGTGAGACGGGCATCATGGGTGTCATGATTGAGAGTAACATCAACGAGGGTGAGTACATTATGCAGCTTCGCATAGGCAGCCATCTGACAAGAAATAGGCAACCAAAAGGTCCCCAAGGAAGGCAAGGAGGGTCTCAAGTACGGCGTCAGTATCACGGATGCATGCATCAATTGGGAAGACACAGAGAAGGTCCTCGAGGAGCTAGCTACTTCGGTGCAAAAGAGACGGGAGCTGCTGGGAGTAAATGGCGCTCACTAAAAAGTTTCGCCCTTGATTTTTGCGTCAACATCTTCTACGGGCACGGCATAGGGATGGTTCGGCGTTTCCGGGGTCATATGGATCATTCTCGACTTCAATTTAGCTGCCTCACAGGGGCGACTTGTTTACAATCCTTGCAAAGTGCTTTGCTGCGTGCAAGAGTCTTGGGCTGCGTGCTCCTCCGGCGACTCTCAGGGTCCGGATGTTTGCACCCATGTCGCTCTGCCCGCAACTCTGGGGAACATTCCACAGGGCTTGATCCTTTTGCGTAGTGCTGAAACTCGAAGCAACGCAAGGAAAAAAAAACCGCGGGCGGTTCACCGAGAACATGGACTAGGCCTAGATTCCGTCCAACAGGAGTTACCGAAATGTTGCCGGCCGCGAACTCAATCACACCCATCTGCAGTTGCTCGTCTCACCGGTCACCTCATCCACCGCGGCAAGCGATTAGTGGAATGGGTAGCTTCCTTATCCAACCCTCCCTTCAATTCCATCGGCGAAAATTGAAAAAAACGTTGGGACGTAAAGGCCGCAGATACTGCACACGAGGCACAGCAAACAGGCCACATGATGGTCCCCGGCGACTCCAATAGTCGAGGTACGCATCTGCGCCCCCGGATGGCTATAAGGCTGAGCCGATCATTTTCGCACAATGTCGCCCTGTTAAAGTTTAGTTTGCCACCGCGGGTGATTTCGCCATGGTGGGGAAGCCAGAGGCCCAAACCAGCAATTTGTTGTACATCAGATGGCGGGGTCAATGACAGGTACATCCGGACAAACATTTGTCACCATGATCCTCCCCAGCCATGACATATTTGGACCGACTAGTGAGGACTCGAGAGTTCGCTAGAAAAATCATCAACGCTCATCCTTGGCAAGGGTTCCCATTGCATGGGCAGTTCTAGCCGACAGCGCGCAATACTGCCGCCAAACGCGAAATTAACAGACAGTTTCTACGTCAGGTCAAAGAACCGGAAGGGGACAATGTCAATGTGGCGCTGCCACAGCCTGATCGCATGGTGCATGCATTATCAACCACCAGTGCCTTCCGCCGAGTGCTCGATCCAGCGCCGAGCAGATGCAATCTGGCCAGGGATCAGTGCTCTCTGCTGCAGATTCAATCCTTCGCCATCCCGAGCCTCACCCACCCTAGCCTGACCTTCTTCTTAGGGTGCTGAGATGAGATTGAGGGCAGGTTTGCACGAATCCAAACCTCCAGCATTGGAAAATTTGACAGCCTCGGTATCTGAATCCCCTCTCATTGGGATGCCAGCCCCTGGTGTTCGGAGGGGACCAAATACACCCGGTGAGAAACGGGATGATGCGCCATGTACCGATACTCACGGCGCATCTGGCTCCTCCATGATGCAGAGTAGCAGCCAGGCCCAAGTGGCCCAGTCTGTCCAAAGGCCTTGGATGGCAACACCACCCGAGATTGTTCAAGCAGCGGCTAACGTAGTGTGGTACTGGATCAAGCGGGGCTGCAATTGTCCGTAAGGCAAACCCCTCCTACGGAGCATAATTGGCTCAGTGAAATAAGAGCACGCAGTGCCGAGCTCTCTGTCGAAGCTCCATTCACCGAGAAACGGCCCTGAGTTTCTCCATTGGCAAGTCTGCCAGTGCTGGCGCAACGGCCCGCTCTCGAATTCACCCCTTTTGCAGTCGCGTGCTTCGGCTTTGTTGTCACCAAGGGCAGGTTGCTATGGGTCTTACTTCGGGAGGATGTAGGACGGACTCGCTTGAGGGCATTTGGAGGAGGTTGGGACCACCCCGTTAGCGGCCGCGTGCCAGCTTACCCACGACTCTGGCTCTCGGGAGCGAAGTCCACCCCCCTGAAACTGCCTACATGCCACTGTTGAATGCAAGTCGTCGGAAGGAAGTGGCAAACAGGCACCAGCCACACCTGCGCCACAGTTCGATGCCAACGCCCTGTTGCATTGTAGCAGATGACCACGCTCCTCTCACCAACAATTAGCTGCAGAGCCTTTCCGCGGCAGCTCTGAAACTGACCACTTCCCCCTTTTGTACGACAACTTCACATGTCAAGGAGGACTAGCCATGTCGGCGCCGTTGCCAACTCGGCCTCCAGGGTTCCATGGACCCTAGGCATAGGAGGGTGCCTCTTGCACCTACCATCATGGGGGTGGTGGCTGACGGGCCTCACAAGGCCATTGGGCAATCTCCCTAGATGCCGAATGTAACTGCTCGGTGATATGTACCTGCATACGTCGCTGCCTGTTCCTCACTGCTCTTCCTCCTAGGCCAGAATCAAGTCACCCCCACAAAAATCACTCATATCAGTCTCGAATCCTTCCCTTGCCCTTGGCTATTTGTTGCCCAGCCACGTATCCCTGAACAGGAGCGTAAAGAGCGATCAAGAGCCCAAGGTCCGGTGACTCTCAGCCACAACTTCGAGAAGCTCACCCCATCCTAGGCTGAAGCCACGCTTCCGCCTGTCCTGCTGCCTCTTTTTTTGGGCTTTGAGGTTGTCGGAAGTCCGGTTTTTAGACGGACCTAAAGTACGAGACGCTCTTCTCCCAAAATCATTGGTGCAAGGCTCCCGTTGTTTTCGCCCCTTCTCCCCCACAAACTGACTCGCCATTTTTCCCGCAGGATAACACCGTTTCCTCCAACCTTAAAGGCACCACCTGGCGCGACTCGTTTTGTTTTGAATCATCACTCTCCTCATTCCTCCTTTGTTCTCGTGCTAGCGATCCACTAACGTTTTATTGGGGAGGATACACCTCCAGCGCGCCAACCTACCCAACTCATTGCACCACAGCCGCCAGTCCTCGTTCAATCTCATTGCTGTCACTTGGAGCTTCGTACTCCAACCCTACTCTTCATCGAGATGTCCTCGGAGGATTCCACTATGGATGACGAAAGGATCGCAGCCCGGGTGAACAACTACGATTCCCGAGACAGGTCTGTCTCGCCGGGGCCGAGGGGCAGGACGAATTCAACCGACATTTCAGGAGTTGGGGGCGGCTTCGTCGACGAGAGCGGCTCTTACCCGACCCACCTCCTCATCGAATTCAACGATGGAGACGCCTCGGCTCCATCAGCGACAAACCAATATGTCGACATAACCCAGCCTCAAATGTATTCAGATACCCTCTCGTCAGTACAAATGGCTTTGGAAACTGCACCGATCTCTCCCCATCTCAACTGGGTGGTAACATCTGAGCTGGGCCAAATTCCTATCCGTGATACTCAACCCCAGCCTCAACACCACGCTCACCCCAGAGGCAAGCGCACACGTAGTTTTGGTATGTAACGATGCTCTTTCCCCCACCTGCTTCCCTTTTCATCGAGTAGTGGTGCCGTACAACCAATGTGGTCTGCGACTCATGAAGCATGACTTCATTTCTTGAGTTTTCAAAAGGCCGTCTCTCATTTGAGCGCAAAACCGTCCCAGGGATCACGGGCTAACATCCCCACAGCGCATGGTACAGAATCCTCAGCTGGTACTTCGAGAAACGACACGGCCCCTTCTATGACGACAGTTGACCCTGCCGACCGAAACGGAAACCATGAAGACCGCAGCACAACACCGGTTGCAAACATCAGCCCGGGAAACACCCCTTCGCACCGCTCGGAAAGCACCGCTGAGGATGGGCCACACGAAGGCAGAGAGCCCGAGTCACCCGAACCGTTCTCCAGCTACCATCCCTACAACCCACAATACGGAAGAGCAGTTCTCGATGGCTTTGAGAACATCCTCCATTAACGTACTACATGCGCGCTCCCCCAGTGTTGGTCCTGCTTCGGACTGCTGGGCTCATTATCGGCACACAAGGCTGCGAACCTCTCGCGAACTGGTATCGCACCATGAATAGATCTGTGTCCACGTAAGAAGAAGCGCGCCGCGGTATGGGCATGACAAGAGCCTCGCAACACTTGTCATGCCGGGGCCATGCTAGTCTATCTCAAGGAGCATAGCCCCCGAGCTGACCCCAGCTGAAAAGAACATGTCAGCATGGAGTGAACTGGCCACGGTCTCTTTCCCCCTGGCAGATCCGGCACTCTTGTGCAGCATGACGTTCCCCATTCCCTTCTCTTTTGTTTAGTCACAACCTAGCTCTGCTTCAACTTCTGTCTTACCTTTGGACTATGCGAAAGGCTCGTGGATCGAGCATACTCGCCGCTCTTTGTCGAGAAGCCAGCCTTGCGTTGATTGTCGTCGCTGCAAAAGTATTTTAGTGTCAATGCGTCTTCTTTACAATAAAACCACAAACATTTTGCTTCCCATCCTTTCTTATCAATACTTTGATTCTTAATGTGCTGTTGATTGAGTATGCGTTCCGAATAGCGCAGTGTGCTGCCGTCTTTTGCGATTTCTCTTTTTCATTAGCCGTAGTTAGTCGTCATTTCTTGTTCACACGTGTACAAAGGATTCAGAATCTTCATCATGAGATGAGGCACATCGGACGCAAATCTATTTCGACTACGACGTTCGTACCGTCTTTAAATGCGGCGAAGTTCATCGATATTGTCATGACGCCGCAGCGGCTACGACCCCAATGGATGTGTTGGCAATATTCATCGCGCGGGGCTTGCAGGACCAAGCATGCAAACAATATTCGCAAGACGCAGCCTGACCAGCCCGCGGCGCAGATTCCAGCCACCATCACCATCACGGCCCTGGGAACCGCTTGCATCACCATTGTCATGACGATAATGGAGGTCGCAATTGGGTTTGTTCGAAACCGTTAGTCCGCTCGGCACGAGCTGCCACGAAGCACGGCCCTCATGGTCGGAGCGCTGAACGGGCGAGCACGAGGCTGCGGAGGCTGCCGGAGCGAACAAGTCCGACCGACCCATCTTTGACATCAATACTCCCGAGGATCATGCTTCCCACTTCCAACCTCTCCGTGCATCACTAAGGGCACAGTCATGGCTCGCCTGTCGGGACTGCAGAGAGACGTACTGTCTCTGTATCGCAGGTGCATACGCGCCGTGCGCGAGAAACCATCCGTAAGACTCTGTCCAACCAACCTATGCGCATGCCGAATCCGAGCACGGCATTCTAACGATGGCAGGATGCGCAAGGCAACTTTAGAGATTTTGCAAGGTAAGGCTACAATTTAATGGCTCGTAAAAGGGCCATCAATTGAGAGGGTTTGCGCCGGGCGTTGACGCAGTGCTTCATTCAGGACCGAGTTCCGCAAGAATCTCGGGGTCAACAAGAAGGATTTCAGCACCATAGAATATCTCCTTCGCAAAGGCCAACGTCAGCTCGAGACTTATCAGGACCCGGGAATTCGCAACATCTCGAAATAAGTCGAGCTGAAAAGTTGCCTTCTCCCAAGAATTTGGCGTGGGTTGGTAAGGGGGGGCGGCGCGGTTGGTGATCGGTGTGAGAGGCAGAGAAGAGACCGGAGGTGATAAGCCCGCCGGGAATTGGATCACAAGAGGAAATTGGCTGAAGAGAGAAGGAGGGGCTGAAGAATCGGATGGAATGTCTATTCGAGGGATACGTACGCTGATGGAGGCTACTGCGTTGAGCCATGCTCCATCGGACGGCCACGTACCCATTGACTTTGTGTGCGGGCCAATGGTGCCTCCACCTAAAAGTCTCTTTACGCAAAGAATACCGACAATACGGCTCCCCGGATATTGGAGAAGAGGAGAGAAGCCAGACATGGAATCAAAAATCACGTGATTATTACCGTCTGATTGGACAAGAGATTTCGAGAGTCGTCTCCAAGTTTCCACGACGACAACACACGAAACGGTGGAAAACGGTGGAATATCAGAATAGCCAGTCACAGATCATGGAACTCTTCTGGCAACATCGGGATTTGCGGATGTGTTGATTTTGCCCATGTTTGACGTCATGCATCGTGATTCTGGAGAATTCTAGACCATGGCCGAAGTTTCGCCGGGGTTCCTCACACCATGAACACGATACAGCGAGGAGAGTCTGCCAAACTCACGATGATTCCAGAAGTGCAGTCTGAAGTGTATAAAAGGCCCTCGAGATGCCATCTCAAGGGGACATCAGAACATCAGAAGTCATCAAAGCAAATCAGTCAGCTCTTCTATGCAAACACTGCGAAGTACCATCCGACGCATTCCACAACAAGTAAACCGCATCACCAAGCCAACAATCTCTCGTCCATTCCACACCTCACCAGCAACAATGTCTCTTTTCCCACGCTTCACTCAGGAGTTCTCTCCCCTCTTCCGCCTGCTCGACGAGTACGACCGCTCGTCCCTGCGCGACTTCAACCAAGAGTTCCGCAAGCTACGCTCCTTCTCTCCCAAGTTCGACGTCAAGGAGCTCAAGGACTCGTACGAGCTACACGGCGAATTCCCTGGCATCGAGCAAAAGGACATCAACATCGAATGGACCGACGCCAGCACGCTGACCATCTCGGGCCGCCACGAGCAGGTCCGCGAGGAAGGGTCGCGCCCCCAGGGCTTCATCGAAGAGCCTAACAACAACGACAAGAAGGCCCGCGTCGAGGACGAGAATGCCGCGTCCCAGACGCAGGTCGCGACGCAAAACAACAACACGTCCGTCGCCAAGCAGGACGAGAATGCACCCAAGTACTGGGTCTCTGAGCGCTCGGTCGGGGAATTCCACCGCAGCTTCAATTTCCCCGCCCCCGTGGATCAGGATGCGGTCAAGGCGAGCCTCAAGAATGGCATCTTAAGCATCGTCGTGCCAAAGGCCAAGGCCCCGCAGCCGCGCAAGATCAACATTGAGTAAGCAAAGTTGCCTTACTCACTCGGCCCGCCGGCGGGCGGATCCTGTCAACTCGTCTCTCTCTCTCTCTCTCTCTACATTCCTCTCCTTTTACCTTGCCAACGGTAACGCGCGACCTAATTGTTTAATCGAGGGTTGAGTGATGGGTTTCTGCCCCAAAGGGGGCCGAGATTACCACGTGTTTGTTATGGGTCAGTGGGTGGGAATCACGGTACTATCAAACCTCAAACTACTTCGACAAGCTTCTACATAAGCGATAACTCTTTTTCTTCTACGACTGATTTAAAGAGATGTAAGCGGAGGAATCAACGACAAGCATTCCGAGTCTTTCCTTTTTAGCATTTGCATTTCCGAGCCATTTCGCGGTTTTTTCACGTTCGAGACAAAGCAATGATTGCATGATCTTTTGGGATCTGGCGCTGGCAGTGTTTACCAGGTATTTTTTATCTAGGGGATGAGTAGTGGATGTAGTATATAGCATGGAATCAATCTTTGTTATATATTAAACTCTTTCTCGATGGGCTTTCAGTGATGTTTCTTTTGGTGTGGAGGACTATACAGTCAATGAGTGAAGGCTAGGAGGGGATTATTATGCGATTGTCGAGTGATTTTTTGTCAACATGACTTTTAGGGGCCTGTGGAACTGAAATCTTATTTCGTTGATGTAAGGGGATTGGGCTGGGCCACTTGGTTGCTGACTGAACGGGGCAACTGTACTGCAAGCAGTTCGTCCAAAATGTCGTAGGCTAGCTAAATTAGAGCAGAGATTGCCGTACCTTTATTTCCCATGTTCGAAGAGGTAGTCGTTGAAATGCTGCGTGCTGTGGATACTATTTGTGGGACTGTCTTCTTAGTCTCCTTATATAAGGTTACAGTGACGGCGGACTGGCTTCCCGTTTGGAAAGGGAGGTAAGGCTAAATTGGCCCCGTACATGAAAACTCTTTCCCCTCCACTCACCAGACGCACTGAGCACACGTGCGACCTCATTTAGGTTCGATAGCGTCTTACCATTGGCGCATGAAGTTGATCATCTCGCGTTTGCTCGGGAGGCCCGGTGGCGAAGGATGGCGCTGGCGAGTTGAATCATCCCACGCTTCTAGATCATGCCCAAGTCATCGGTGTCGATTACTCGATCCTTCGTCCCCGGGTAGCGTAGGTGGCCCTGGACGTGCCATTCACATGCATTCCCCCCTCCCCCCCTCGTGACGGATAGGCCAGCATCGTACGTTGCAATCAATGAGTTCGGCCTTGAGGCCTCATTACCAAACCACCAGTGCGGCCGTTTAATTGCACCCAGAGCTCTGGGCAACATGTCGCTTGATTTCGGCATCACCAGGTGGAAAGGGCCAGCGCCTTGTAGCTCGCGCGTCGCGGTCGCCCCGACTACCAGGAGATGCCCGACGTCACCAGTGACTAGCAGCGCGTTTGGGATCCAACGGGCTGGATCGACAGTCGACGCCCTGCCCAAAAAGTAAAAAAGAGGGAGAATAGTTGAGCCATTAAAACTCTAGATCTCGCGGGTACGGTGCGTGGTGCATGCAGCAGTGGAGCGAGGACGGGCTAGGAGGTGGGCGGCGCCAGCCTGCAGCGGGGATTACACGGGGGCGTCGCGGCTGTCAAGAAGAAGACACGGAGAGACAAGAGAAAGCAAGAGTCTTGGGGACGAGGCCGGAGGGGTGGGCGCCGTGGCCAAGGGCATACATCTGACACTCGCAAAACGTGCGCGGATGGGCCCCTGCCATTGGCCGAGACGACGACATGCGACATCTGCATCGATGCCAGGCCTAACCGCCAACCCGCCAGCCCACAACCCCCGCGAATGCACGCACGCGACCGAAGGGGTAGAAGGGGCGCGCGCCTGGCCGCCTTGGATGCTTACTTTGCGTCGGATCGAATGCCACCACAGAGCCTTGGGAGGGTTGCGAGAGACGCCGTCCGGTGAACCACCCCAATAGCCCCGTCGACGGTCCACGGCGACATGCTGCCTCGCTCTGGGCCACCGAGCATGCTCCTTTGGGGCGCGCCATGTGGAGCAACAAAGTACCGTGGAATTAGGCCGCTTGCGTGCATGGTCCTGGGAGAGGAGGTTGTGATCTTCGATGGGTTTGGATGGGCCTCCTGGGCAGACCGCGAGGGCCGTTTCTTGTCGATCAACACCGCCATACTCACAACGAAGGAGAGAAGAGGCCACCGTCTACACCAATCTGTCCCCATGGGTTTGACATTTTGAGGCGGTGAAGATCAAACCGCCTCTGGGGGCGTGCGCTTCAGATCCGGATCCGGGGGATGCTGCCATATCATTACGCGTTATCGATTCCCTAGTCCGCTCGTACGTGTTCCGCCCGCCAGCTGAGAGGCAGCCCTGCAGACATAGCCAGGTACCTACGCCAATTCGCCCGCCGCTCTATATCCCACACGCCGAATCAATCCTTCTCTGGCGTCTTGTGTCTCTTGCACTCGGTCCTTTTGTCGTTTCACTCGTCCATGCTGATCTCGTTGATGGTGGGCGGACTGCTTGGGCGAACTTGGCGCGCCCGACGCCAGCGCGGACGTGATGGGACTTTTGGGACATGCTGAGACCTCCCGGGACCGGCCATGACATGCAGTTCCTCGCTCGACGACGCAGCTCGATGGCAAATCGAGGCCCACCTTGGAAAGTCGTCGAAGCTCGCGAGAAGGATGCGCCATCCACGCCTCGGCAAAAGCCTAGTTGCTCAAGATTCCCGCCGGCCAAGACAGCCACCTTGGCCAAGACTCTTGTGCCCCGACAGTACCGCCGTCTAGACTCTACCGGGTTGCTTGGCCGCCCGTTGGTGTTGGCTACTCAAGCTTTGTATTCGTCTTCCGCCGTGTAAGCTATCAGCACTGCCCTGTTGATCCCGCCGTGCCAAGAGTCTCTTGACGTCCCCTTCCCCACGTGTATTCATGCCTCACCCTTAGTGGTTGAAACACCCCCATGGGATTGCCTGAGCCATTTTCCACTCCTGCGAGTCGAGCAGGTAGTATATAATACATGGGAGGCTACGCGTGGACAAGGTAGCGACGCAGCACAACCACCTCTTTGCTTCCTGCCAGGTGCCCGATCGGCATATTCGCACAGCAACCATGGACACCGCCATGGATATGTCTACGTACACCTACGTCTTCGCCATTGGCACCATGTTCGCCTTGCTCGAGGCCTACAACAACGGAGCCAGTACGTCTTGACCATCATCGACATCACCATCACCATTCTCAGACTAACCCTCTACTCTACAGATGATGTCGCCAACGCCTGGGCCACCAGTGTGTCGTCCCGCTCCGTCACCTACAGGCAAGCCATGATGCTATGCCTGGTGTTCGAGATGACAGGAGCGCTGGCAGTGGGTGCGAGAACTGCTTCAACCATCAAGAACGGTATCATCCCCATCGACGCTTTTGAGGGCAACGCTGGCGTTCAATTGCTTGCTTTTGCGTGCGCTTCGGCTGGTGCTGCTACCTGGGTCATGTGGTGTACTCGCAACTCTGCCCACGTTTCTTCGACATACTCTTTGGTCTCTGCCATTGCTGGTGTCGGTGTTGCCGCCGTTGGTGCTGACAAGGTCGAGTGGGGCTGGAGCGGAGGCTCGGTATGCACACCTATACATCTCCAACTTCCAAACAGTGAAGACTAACATAACTCCTATAGGGTCTGGGTGCCATCTTTGCTGGTCTTTGCATGGCTCCCTTCATTTCCGGTGTCTTCGGTGCCGTCATCTTCTCGCTGGTCAAATACGTCGTCCACATCCGGAAAAACCCCGTCCCATGGGCCGTCTGGACCTCTCCCTTCTTCTTCTTGATTGCTGGTACAATCTGCGCTCTCTCCATCGTTTACAAGGGTTCGCCAAACCTCGGTCTCGACAAGAAGCCCCCTACCTTCATTGCCGGTGTTACCCTCGGCGTTGGCTTTGGACTCTTCGTTCTGTCGGCAATCTTCTTCGTTCCCTACGTCCACGCCAAGGTCATCAAGAAGGACTACACCCTCAAGATCTGGCACGTGTTCCAGGGTCCCCTTTTGTTCAAGAGGGAGGCTCCTTCCGACGCTCACGCTGCCAAGGTTCCCAACTACAATGTTATCCAGCACGACGGTGATGAGGAGGAGCACGGCGGCGAGCTCACTGCCCCAACTGCCAACAGCCCGACTCCCGACAAGATCAACGCCACGAGCGACGCCGTTGATGTCAACTCCAGGGATTCTCAGCAACACTTTGATCCCGAGAAGGCTCTCTCCCGTGTCGATGGTGCTGTCCCTCACAAGGATGCCAACGCCGAGTACAAGGCCCTTCTCGCCAGGGCCCGCGAACGTCACCACGCCTCCCTGCGAAAGACCAAGGGTCCCCTTGGCTGGGCCATGCGTGTTCTGCACAACAACCCCATGGGCGCTGGTTCCATCTACGAGGTTCACAATCTGAAGGCCATGTGCATCCGCCTCCCCGCCATGGTCGTCGTCGCTCTGCTGTACGGTCTCAACTACGACATTCACAAGGCCCAGGTCGGTGTCTCCGGTACCCCCGAGGGTCGCCGTATGGACCGCGTCTACAGTACGGCCCCCAAGTACGAGAACGAGGTTGAATATCTCTACTCCTTCGTCCAAGTCATCACTGCCTGCACTGCCTCGTTTGCGCACGGTGCCAACGATGTCGGCAACGCCGTCGGTATCTGGGCTGGTATGTACGGTGCTTGGAGCACTGGACGCACCGTCGCTTCCAAGGAGGAAGTCCCTCTGTGGCAGATTGCCGTCGTCGCTTTGACCATCTGTATCGGTTTCATCACATACGGTTACAACATCATGAAAGGCAAGTCACTTCCCCCAACTCTTGTCCAGGATAAATCACTAACTGTGTAACAGTCATGGGTAACAAGATCACCTACCACTCTCCCTCGCGTGGATCGTCCATGGAGATGGGCGCTGCCATCACCATTCTCATCTTCTCCCAGTACAAGCTGCCCGTGTCGACTTCCATGTGCATTACTGGTGCCACCGTCGGCGTCGGTCTTTGCAATGGCACTTTTAAGGCTGTCAACTGGCAGCGTGTCGGTCTCTTGTTTTTCTCCTGGGTCATGACTATCCCAATTGCTGGATTGATTGGTGGTGGTTTGATGGGTCTTGCCGTCAACACTCCCGGGTGGTAAACGAAGCAGGGCCTCTCTCGCTAGAGAGAGAAAAGCTAGTTCCTTTATTATGTTGTACGATGTCCTAGGAGGGGGACGTGAAGTCATGCAGAACTCCTAGACGCCTCTTTTTTGCTTTTGGCAATCCTTTACTTACTCCGATATCCCATCTTCTCTGCGCTAGTCATTCTGGCCCGGTGATAATACATCTCATTTGCCAAACCCATCATCGCCCGTGCATTGCTTGACTCAGTCTCAAACATGATGACAATACCCATGCCACCAACAAATGTCAAAAATAGGTGATCGGTGACTACGTGGAGGACAGAATCCTGCTATTTCCAAAGCTGGTATATGAGAGTGGCAAAGCTTCTGTCATGCTTGTCAGGCGTCGCAAGGAACCCGCTTCGTTTGAGGCTAAAACCGGTTTTGTCACAGAACAGCATCAGTCCAAGAACGACTTGCGAACACCTGTCTCTTTTTCGTAGATGCAATCTACCGGCCCGGACGTCGATCCACCGCGGCGGGAAGCGTTCGGGAAGCGAACGGTTAAGCTAGTGGTCGGTCGTGCGCGGTACTTGAATGTATACACAACTTTGAGCTCGGACCCCACACGACGACCAACGCCCAAGTACGCACACGCCCCTATGCGGACATTTGCTCGAATAATCCATCTTACAGGACAATTGACTAGAGAATTATGTCTTGCACTACTATGCTTTGTTCAGTACGAAAATCCAAAATTTGTATGTCAGTACAACCCTCCTCGCAAAAAAAACCAAACACCCTCCCCGCAACCCACGCCCTCCCACACTCCTCAAAACCCCCCTCTCTTATCCTTAACCCCCCAAAAAATCCCCCCCAAAAAGGATCCCGCCCCCGCCCCCCATCCATCCAATCATCCAAGCACGTTCCACCCACCCCATCATCTTTCTTGGCACTCCCCCAACCCTCCACCACTACCACTCCCACTACCGCGACCACGACTACCTTCCCCACCGATACCCGAGAAGGATCCCTCGATCCGGATCCCTCCACCCAGCCGCCCGGTACACCACAAGCCCACCTTTTTTTTGTAAGGAGGAAGAAAAGCTTTCGCGCCAAAAGGCTTGCACGTTGGCCGCGAAGCTCCACAACCAAGAGGGCCAAGATGGATAACGGTGCCGGGTGCCGAGGGTGCTGCCACATGGTTGTGCTTCCTTTGTGAAGCTTGGGTGGGCTTTTTTGTTGCTCGGGTGGGCTTTGTGTGCGGTGGGTTGTTTGGGTAGGTGGGCACGAGGTGTGGGGGGCCGTGGTGGGTGGGTGGTTGGTTGGTTGGCGGGTAGGTGGTGGTGGTGATGGTGGTGGTGGTGGTGGTGGTGGTGGAGGGTTATGGGGTGGGTCAGGAGGGGCGGAATTTCGAGGTGCAGAGTTTTTGGCCGGAGACTGTTGTAGTAGGAGCACTCTTGATGTTCCTGATGAATATTTTAGACGTTGGAATCGTACTGTGCGAGTGCGTCGTCGTAGCACCCTGTCTATCGTCATGGTAACATCACGTGATCGCCCCGAACTCCAGGGCTCCAGCTGTCATCGTCAACGCCATTCCAGACAAGATTAGCCACATCACCTTGCGTATATACCACCCCTGAGTATGTACCTTGTTTTTTTCTAGTTGCGCTATGGAGCTTTCCATGCGCTCGCAAGCGCAAAACTCGTCTCTGCCCCATCATTCGCGCTGCCGTTTCTCAAGAAATCATTACCAGCCCGTCTATCAGGTTTCGAAAAAAAAAGGCGAAAAAGTTTCCCTCCCAGTCCCGTGTTGGTGGTGGTGGCCATGACGGAAAACTCATGCAAATACTATTTCAAGAAATTCGTCACGATTCATCCATCTTTCATCCTCTTAACCCGTCCTCGAGTTGTCAATCTTCATAACCAGAATGTCGCAGGCGCCAGCGGCGGTGAGCTCATCCATGGCGATGGCGATGCGCTTGCGGTCAATCATGACCTGGACCGCGACCCAGTTCTCCTCGTCCAGGGTGGTGACGGTGGGGGCGCGCTTTCCGGGGGCAATCTTGACTGCTTCGGCGAGCTTGGGTCGCTCGATGTTGTATGTGCAGAGAACAAACTTTTGGGCAGCTTCGAGTCGTTAGCTTCATGGACATGAGACGCCTGGATTATGATCACTTACTAATGACACCCTTGATTCTGGCAGTGATCAAGTCAACGAGCTTGGGATCTGACGGGTGCTTGGACTTGACAAGGATGGCGCTCGACGAGACGACGGTGGAAATGGCCTTGAGGCCAGCCGCGCGCATAGTCTCTCCAGACTCAACAAGATCCACGATGCCGTCGGCAACACCGAGAGCGCACGCAGCCTCAACACTGCCGCCAACGTACTTGATGTTCGTCTTCAGCTTGGTCTGGCCATTCGCCTCGCCGTTGGCGGCACCGGCCTGCTCCGCTTCGAGTTTCCTAAAGTACTCCTCGGCGAGGTTGGTGAAACTTGTGACGACGTTCTTGCCGATGAGATCCTCCGGCTTGGCCAACTCGCCCTTTTGCGGGACCTGGACCTGCAGGCTGCATTTGCCAAAATCGAGGTCGAGAACCTCAACCACACCGGTTGTAGCCGTGGGGGGCACTACGCATTCATGCTCAGCAACCTGGTCACGTCCGGTGATACCAAGGTCGACGCGACCCTCGCCAACAAAGGTGGGAATGTCGGCGGCGGGGAGGAAGATGAGGGCGAGCGGCAGGTTCTTTACGAGGGCGATATCGAGGCGCGTGTGGCGGTGGAACTGGATATCGGATCCGTGAAGCAGGTCGAGGCAGGCCTGGTGGAGGCGGCCCTCTGTTCACGAACACGTCAGCGGGGCAGTTCGAAAAGGCGGTCGAGGTCAGACATACTCTTGGGCACAGCAAAGAGCAGGCGGTCGTTGAGGCTGTTACCCAAAATGTCAGTCATGTATGGTAAGCTCCTGCTGCCGCTGCGCGGCTTGCTGGCGATGCCATTGACGCCGTTCTGGCCGTTGTCGCCGTTGGCAGCATATATCCGCTCCATGGTGTGGTCGGGGGTGCGGAAGAGGGGGAGGGATGCACGTACGAGTTGACTAGATCCATCCTTCTTAAGATATCACGCAATCTAGGGTAGATTTCCAGGCGCGAGGTGGTGCGTCAAGGTGTGCTACCTTTTTGATGACTATCTCTGCAGGCTTGAGACGAGTGCCCACGTCAGGACGTCTAATTGGGTCCACCGAGGCTGTGAATGGCCGGAGCTCCCCGCGATATGCAGGTCCGTGGGATTAGGCGCTGGCGATGTGTCGTTTTGTGATGTGCACAATTGCACCAAGAGCAAATTTGACCTACTGAGGGCGGGTGGTCCGCTGAGTCAAAGAGGGGTACGCTCGCACGTGTGGGCCTCAATGGCGGGAGTAGAGCTGGGATTTGTTAGCTTGCGACGCACAATATACAAGCTGGGCTGCAGGAGCGGACACGGGCGTACCAGTCACAGCAGCGGATTGCGGGTGATGTGGTGGTGAGGGCTCCGATATGCGGCATCAGCCATTTTTTCGAGGCGCCGTGGCCAATGGCGGGCGATGATGGCATTGCCCCGCGCCACGCTTAGCGGCCCAGGCACAAAATTCGCTTGGGCTGCGGCTCACCCAGGACGGTAGCTGGCAGCTGGCAGCTGGCGGGGCTGGCCGTTGTATCCCGCCGTATCGGAGCCTGCAGACATGTGTGTGGCGGGTGCGTGCATCGCGATAGACGTGTAGACTTCGCTCTATCCGACCCCCAGTCCGCTCGACACATCGACTGCTTTGATCCAACCAGAGCCCCCCTCTTGAACGTGGGTTGATGCGCCGGAGTACACGCGTACGTTAGCACTGACAGCTGCAGACTGCAAACATGGACGCTGGAAAGGCTCCAGTCAAGCTGGTCAAAGTGACTCGCGGTGCGTGTTGACGTGATGCTCAAGGCGCTGTTCAATCCGTGCATGCTGACGCCTGCGCAGTCCTCGGTCGCACTGGTAGGTATCCGCACCCGCGTGTCCGGACCAGCCCCTGACATGCTCAGGTTCGCGTGGTGGCGTCACCCAGGTCCGCGTCGAGTTCATGGACGACACGACGCGCTCCATCATCCGCAACGTCAAGGGGCCCGTCCGCGAGAATGACATTCTCTGCTTGCTCGAGTCGGAGCGCGAGGCCAGGAGGCTGAGGTAGAGGATGGGCGCATGGCGGGCATGGTCTGGATGGTCCGAGCAATGATGAAGAAGAAAGAGGAGCAGAAGACAGGCGTGTACCGGTATCCACTCCCACGATACTCGTTACCAAGGTACCGCACATGCAGACATGCATGCCATAAGTGCCAAATCCAAGCTCTTGAAAATCAACACCGAATTCTTTGCGTGCGGGGTTGCCACCCACAAACCCTCCTCTCCACCCCCCTGTGCCTCTCTCCAGATCCCCCAAATGGAGGCGAGCATGGTCTGGGGAGGCGAAGAGGATGCACTCCCTGGCCTGGGGCCGTCCTGGTGATGCGCGCCTTCCGCCGTTGCGACTCGAAGGTCCAGGCCAATGGAGAGCCTCGGCACTAGGCCTCTTCGGTTCCAAACCTCAACTCCACACTTTCCCCGACTTCTCTCTCCCCATCCCCCCGTCCATGAAGAACCGACCCTAGATTATGGATGCCTCGGCCCTTCCGAAGAGAGTCTCCAAGGCCTGCGATGCCTGCAAGCTTCGCAAGGTCAAATGCAACGGCCAGGAACGCTGCCAGCAGTGCAGCCACCTGGGCCTGCGCTGCATCTACAGCGTTTCTGCGAAGCCTCGCTCCCAGGGCAGGCGTGGGCGCGTCATCACCGAGTACAAGAAGAAGACTGCCAACGGTATTGCGGCCTCTCCACCCATCCTTCCAGCGAGTCCCAGCAACCCGGTTTTCCAGCCTCCTCTCGGTCCCATCGCTTATTTGGAACACCACAATGGATGTGAGTCAAGCTCGCTGTTGTCTCTTGTGCTGTTGGAGAGATGAAGCTCGCTGACTGCACCGTAGCTTCGCCTTATCCAGAGTCTCCGTCCCCCTATGGCCAGTCTTTCTTCCTGGACCTGATTCCGGACTACATGGACGGTGTGTACCCAGTACAGCCAGTGATTCCAGAGCATGAGTTGCGATCCTACATCCAGCAGATGGACAGTGACCAGGACGTGCGCTCTTTTATCTTTGCCTTCGGTGCTGCTACGCTGAATCTGACCCGCATTGGCGACAAGCGAACCGAGGAAGTAGTTCAGACCATCCAGGCCCTCATGAACTATTCCGTGGAGAGCATGAGACCGGCGCTGGCAAACTTCCACTCCACCGTCATACGCGCCATGCAGAGCATGTTCATCCACAACTGCTTGATGAGCCTGTCAGCTTCTGATGCCGCCTTTTACTACATGCGCGACTCTATTTCGTGTATACAGCTCCTGAGGATCGACGATCCTGACTCCATGGCCACGCTAGCTCCACCGGAGAGGTCACGGCGTCAGCGCTTGTACTGGCAGGCGTACATTCACGAGCGCTTTCTGGCCGTTCTAGACTACCGTCTGGCCATTCTGCCTCCGCTGGATAGCCTCCCCGAGGACGACCCCACCATTCCTCTGCAGGTCCACGAAGGCTTCATCCAGATCATCAAGCTTTTCCGTCTGCTTGACCCAGACTTTCTCAAAAACTGGAGCCAGGGCAGCAACGTTACCAGTGCGTGGGTCGAGGAAAAGTCCCGCGAATTGGAAGGCGATGCAGAGAGCAATGCGAGGGAGCTAGCCAACTTGACTATGATGCAGCGCGCCGACCTAGCAATCACTCGAGAGTGGCTCAGGACTCTGGTCTGGAGACTAGCCATGGGACAGGCGCTACTTTCTTCACGCTCTTCCAAGGAGTGCCTTTCACTCCTCTTTCCCATCCGACTCTCCCAGAACCTGCGGGTACAAGTTACGAGCATGTCGCGGGAAGATATCGAGGTGCACGGCAGTAGCATCACACAAAAGCTCTTCGAGATTACCGACACCATAGCCGACGTGCTCATTCATGTGCCGGCTGCTACACTGGAAGAGACGTCGTACAGGATCGACGACTATCTCTTCATTCTCGACTTTGTGCTGCTCTTTCCGACACTGGACCGCACGCGGCGCAGCATTCTCCTCGAGAAGCTCGAGAGACTACAGAACATGTTCCCCGAAGTGTGCAGCAACGCCAACTCGCCCAATTTGCCTATTGACATGCAATCTCCTACAAACGACCCCTGGTATCAGGTCACCCAGTCAAAGTTTGGCCCGGAAGTAAGCTCGGAGGCAACGGGATTGGGTGGCGTACTTCCTCCCCAGAATGTGGGGCCACCGCAGCCCGTCACCAAGGTCGCCCAACAGGCTGCTTGGAATCACATCTCACGTCGACTCTCTATGGCCACATTCACCAACCCTCAGGCGGCAGGCACCTGAGTCAGGGGAGCCTTTTCATTTCGGCAAGGTTCAAGACGGTTAGGCCCGCCTCCAACGGGCGGGACGCATCATGGATAAAAGAGCGGGGGAACGGTTTTCAGCAGTGTAAGACGGCGCCACTGGGCGCCATGCTCCGAGGCATTGTTCTTAGAGGTGCGGCTAGCACAAATCAAATCACGACTTGGAACTGTCATGGCGGCATGAAGAAGCAGATGATCATTTCTAATTTTTCTGTTGATCAAGGAGAGGGCCATGGGCGGGACGGGAAGTGCGGCACGAGCGTGGGTTGGTGGTTCTGTAGCGGCCACGCGGCAACAAGCTTCCTAGCAGCATGGCTTGAGGCCCAGAACAGGGCCAGGACGACGTGTACGAGGCGTAGTGAAAAGCGAACAGGTGTCGACATTGCTGTTCCGGCATACAAGCCCCGACTACCCAGGTAGATAGATCGGGGTCGGTCACATGTCAAAGGGTACACTTGTTGTCAAATAGAGAGAAAAGATGTAAAATGTATCTAGAAATGTATGTAATCCAGTCCTACTGATCCGTTCCAAATAAAAGTCTAAGCCGACACAGATACTCTGGAGTCAAATTCTTTACAGGGTATAACTAAGAATAATGATGACAATAATAATAAGAATGTACTTCATGGTCCATATCTACATTTTTTTTTCCTTGGTCACATGCGTTGCATGGCGGCGGCGGCAGCAGCAGCAGCAGCAGCAGCAGCAGAAGAAGAAGAATAAGAGAAGTGAGCTCAGGCGCTGGCCTTGGACGAGACAGCCTCGAGGTGCGCAGAGGCAACCTTCTTCTCGCTCGAGTAGTCGTCCTCGTCGGCAAAATGCAACTCCTCGACGACCGTCTCCTTGAACTTACGAGCAGGAATACGGCGCTCGAACAAGATGTCAAGCTCACCATAGGTCCTACCCTTTGGCTCAGGAAGGCGGAAGTAAGTCCAGGCAAGGCAACCAAAGCAGGTAGCGGCCCAAAAGAAGGCCGACTTTGCGCCCCAATTCCAGGCTCCGGGGTTGAGCATGCGCGGCGTCATGATGTTCCCGATGATGGAAGCGATGTTGTAAAAGTTGCGGGCGAGGACGACCGTCTTCTGGCGGAGGCGGGTGCTCGGCATCTCCGCGACGAGCGAGTAGCACACGGGGCCGACGGTGCAGTTGTAGATTGCGGTGAAGACGAGCAGCATGGCGCCAATGGCCCACTGGGCGCTCGTGTTGCCCTTGGGCACGATGCCCAGGAAGCCGATGATGAGGAGGAGGCCGAACATGGCGACCTGGCCCCACAGGTACAGGGTGCGGCGGCCGGCGCGCGTCATGAGGTACCAGGCCATGAAGACGCCGCAGGCGCCCAGGGCATACTGGCCCAGAGACATGCTGAAGGCGTTGGACGTATCGAGGCCGGCCTGCTCGAAGAAGTAGGTCGAGAAGCCCATGAACGAGGACCCGCAAAAGGCCTGCGTGAACCACGTCATGGCGGCGATTTCGGTGCGGCGCAGGTCGGTGCCCTTGAAGCAGTCGACGTAGCTCGCGCCCTCGGATGCGGCCTTTTCGAGCTCGTTGGTGTGCTTCATCATGGCGATGGTCTCGTCGGCGTTGAAGTTGGGGTCCTTGTCCTTGGACGTGAGGCGGTTGAGCATCTTCTTTGCGTCTTCGAAGCGATCCTTGCGAACGAGCCTGGTAAGGACATTTGTTAGTTTGGGTTTCAGCTGGCTGGATCAAGCAAGGAAACTTACCACCAGGGAGACTCGGGGGCAAAGGCGATGCCGACGATGAGCGGGACGGGCCAGATCCACTGCAGGGCGTAGGGAATGCGGTATGCCCACTCATCGTTGCGGGTAGAAACACCCTTGAGCACACCCGAGGCGAGGAACTGGCCGATGACCCAGCAGAGGTTGACGTAGGTGGTGAGGTAGGCACGGAGCGGGACGGGCGTGACTTCAGCGGCATAGGTGCAAGTCAGGGTCTGGAAGACACCCCAGGGGATACCCATGAGGATCAGACCCACGAGCAGCATCTCGATGCTCTGGACGAAGAAGACGATGAAGATGAGGCCAGTGACGGCAGTGAGAGCCGTGATCATAGTCTTCTTGTATCCAAACTTCTCGGCCGCCCATCCGTTGATCATCAAACCAAGGATTTCACCGACGTATGCGCCGTTGGTCAGGCCGGACTGCCAGGCGGCAGTCAGTTCGTAGGAGCCGTCGGGGAGCTGCTCGCCGAAGCGGCGCTTGAAGGCGGGAACGGCAAGCAGGTTGGCGATGAGGACAATGTCGAATCCTTCCATGATGATGGCGGCGGACAGGAGGACGGACCAGCCCACAGCCTTGGGGTACAGGCGCAGACCCTCCAGCAGCGTCATGTTCTGCTCGGCCTTGGTCGCCTTGGAGGCATCTTCGGTGAGGTTCTTCAGGTCCGGGTTGTTGATTGACATGCGGCGGACCTGCTCGGCGTCGATGGCCGCGACGCTGGAGTTGCGGCGGGAAGCCATTGGGACGGTGCGAAATCGATGACGACGAGGAAAAGAGGTGCAATTGACTTTGAGGAGAGGAAAGTAGAGTAAAGAATATGCGTTGCCTCAATCGGCAATGCACAATGGGGAGAGCAAAGTACTATTGGACCCGCTCGAGATGTGGTAGTGGAGCTGAAAGCTGCGAAACTTGGTGCTGGAACCGTTCCAACGGGTGGTATCCACCGTCTACTTATACAGACAGGCCGGGCCCGCGCGGGGAGTTGAAGCTGTATGGTCGTCCAAGCGCGCCAAGGGGCATGAGTATGGTGGTGGAGGGAGAAAAATAGCGCGGGGAGGTGGACTATGCAAGCACGGGTGCCAAAAATCGCCCCTTGCCGTAGCCGTCTATATTGCTGCAGCTCTTGATCCCGGGGATTGGAGCAGGCCTGAGATCTGGGGAAGAGACTCCGATGTGCAGCCCTTTTTTCCAGACGGAAAAGGGGTGGTGATAGGCGTGCTGTCGGGCCGACAGATGAACGGTGCGCCCGTTCAAGCCACCATGATCACATGTCGTGGCCTGACATGGAAGAACCCTGCCGGCTCGTGTCCATGGGGCAGCCCATTGAGCAGAGCTGCAGCGAGCTGCAGTGAGCTGCTCATGGAGGCGAACCTGGGGTCCGGGGTAGCCCATTCTGGGGGCCAGCCCCGAGAAACCTCACGATGGCCTGCCGCGGCTGCCATTGGGCCCGTGTCGGGCCGGCCGCGATGCCTCGGATACAAGCGGGCAGCGATCATGTAAACGGCTCGCTTGGGCCGCTGTGGAGTCGCCAGCACCCCACCTTGGGGAAGCTCTTGCGGCGAGCTGGGGGAGCTTGGGCAGGCCCTGGCAGCTTGAATCCACTTGGGCGTCTTGCTCCTCCTTGTCGGCCGACTACGAGCGAATGGGCGGCGCGGGACGCGGGTCCAGGGAGGGGCGCCGTATGGAGCCTCACGATGTGGGTGGGTGAGGGGCACATGGCTTGAGTGGACAGCAGACGGAGCGACTCCCCCCACCAAGCCCCTGGTGGCGGAGGTATAAGAGAGAAACATGGCCGCTCTGCAAGCCACACCAGACCAAGGCCATTCCCTTTTCACCTTGTCAATACTCGCCAGTCTTTTGAGTCGAGTCGCATCTTTTTCTTCGCACGCCCGCCATGACTGTCACCGAGCGCAAGTGGTGGAAGGACGGGGTCGTCTACCAGATCTACCCCGCCAGCTTCAAGGACTCCAATGGCGATGGCGTTGGGGACTTGAACGGCATCATGTCTGAGCTCGATTATCTTCGTTCCATTGGCGTTGATATTATTTGGATATGCCCCATGTATGATTCCCCTCAGGTGGATATGGGATACGATGTCAGAGACTACGAGAATGTCTATCCGCCCTATGGCACCGTGCAGGACATGGAGCGCCTGATTGCGGAGACGCACGCCCGCGGCATGCGCATTATCCTAGATCTCGTCGTGAACCACACTTCTGATCAGGTTGGCCCGCCTTACTCATCCTTTTTTTTTTCGCCCGCGGTATAAAGACTGACACGACGGCAGCACAAATGGTTCCAGGAGTCTCGCTCCTCCAAGACCAACCCCAAGCGCGACTGGTACATCTGGCGCCCCGCACGCTATGTCAACGGCGAACGCAAGCCCCCAAACAACTGGCTTGGCAACTTTGGCGGCAGCGTCTGGCAATGGGACGAACACACCCAAGAATACTATCTCCACCTCTTCTGCCCGGAGCAGCCTGATCTCAACTGGGAGAACCCGGAGACACGCCAGGCCATATACAAGAGTGCCATGGAATTTTGGCTGGACCGCGGCGTCGATGGATTCCGTGTCGACACCGTCAACATGTACTCCAAGGGCAATATGGAGGATGCACCAATCACAGACCCTCGGTCGGAGTGGCAATTTGCTGGATACCAGTACTGCAACGGCCCTCGCATGGACGAGTTCCTGGCCGAGATGAACCAGATCCTGGAAAAGTACGACGCCATGACTGTGGGCGAATGCCCCCACACCCCTGACATGAAGAGGGTGTTGAAGTATGTCTCAGCCAAGGAGAAGCAGCTAAACATGGTCTTCCAATTTGTATGTCGCGTGACCATCCACCCAACCCCTCTTTAATATCATTCGCAGACTAACAAAATGCTTTAAGGATGTCGTCGACATTGGCCAGGGCCCTTACAAGTTCCAGACCACGCCCAAGAACTACACCCTGCCGGCCTTCAAACGCGCCATCCAGACGACGCAGAATCTGATCCGCGGAAACGATGCCTGGACCACCGTCTTCCTGGAGAACCACGACCAGGCTCGCTCCATCTCGCGCTTCACCTCGGACGCGCCCGAGCACCGCGTCGCCGGCGGCAAGATGCTGTCCCTGATGATGAGCACCCTCAGCGGCACCATGTTCATCTACCAGGGCCAGGAACTCGGCATGACGAACTTCCCCATCGAGTGGGACATGAGCGAGTACAAGGACGTCGACTCATCAAACTATTACAAGATGGTGGCCGAGCGCTCCAACAACGACCCGGACGAGCTTGCCGCCGCAAAGGCCTCGCTCCAGCACCTCGCCCGCGACCACGCCCGCGTCCCCATCTCCTGGTCCGCCGGTCCCAACAACGGCTTCACCACCGCCGACGCCACGCCCTGGATGCGGCCCCTAGAGGACGCCGCCGTCTGCAATGCGAAGCAGCAGCAGCAGGACAAGGGCTCCGTGCTCGCCTTTTGGAAGCGCATGCTGGCCATGCGCCGCCAGTACAACGACCTCTTCGTGCACGGCGACTTTGACCTCCTCGACGAGGAGGACAAGGACGTGTTCAGCTTCACAAAGACGTGGGGCGCGAAGAAGGCTCTCGTGCAGTGCAATTTCACAGACAAGGAGGCGGAAATTGAGGTTCCGAGGGGTGTGGCTGGGGGCAAGACGGAGGTGCTGGTCAGCAGCGCAGAGCGAGTGGCTGGAGAGAAGTTTGCGCCGTTCGAAGGCCGTATTTATCTGCTTTGAACAGTAGAGCTGGATTGATTTTAGTAGAGGCTCCCCGGCTTTTGTTTACCCCGGGGAAAACCCTCTTTGCAACACGGATACCAACTAGACTGATTGATTGATGACCAGGGCGACCTTGGAAGCCTATTTCCCTTTTTCTCTTCTTGGTTGGAGTCGGGCATTTTGGTAGCCAAGGCTACAGTAGGAACGGGCCGGCCTCAGGGGGCTTGAAGCTCATTCGCGGCATAGAATAAACAATAGACAATGCGTTGCAGTCGATGTGGAATCCATTGCGTCATAGAGTAAGAGCTAAGAATCCTTTGCCAGGTACTCGAAGACATTGCGGGGTCCCCGGGTTTGTCTTACCCGACTACGAGCCTCTCCGCAAGGTGACATTTAGCCGTGGTTGAAGTGCACTACAGCAAATGTCTTTTCCAAGTAATTCACCATGCCAGGTTGCTTTAACGGGTAATGTGCATTCCGCAGCTCAGGTGACTAGGAACGTCACAGGTGGAACGCAAATAGCAAGCCACAACACTCAACATACATGTAGAGAATCTAATCGATGCTCTTCCATTGTTGTGAGTTGGACCTGTGGGGCTGACCAGCCAATCGCATGTGCGCTTACGCTTTCGCACGACAAATGGTCTCCGAGTGCACGCCTGGATCCTTACTGTCGCCGCAAACTTCATATCAATGGTCCAATTGAGACAGTAAGCCAGTAAAAGTTAGGATAAATATAGATATTCTTTTGATGGTTACGTAAAATACATAAAGGCTAGTGGGTCTCCGCTACAGATCCGTTGAAAACGCTTACATGCTACATGGCTCTTTCTTCCTTTTCTGCTAGGCTTAGATGAAATGATTCATAGAAAAATTAGAGGAAACAGCGGAGATGCTAGCTTAGAGTGCTATGACATGGTGGCTGGAGAGAGAAGTAGTGCCGCAGATCCAAGTAAATTTAGTACTGGTTGTCTCGACCACGTATGCATGGATGGGCAATCCAAGATCTGCAAGCCTGAGAGAGAAGGATTTCCAAAGCCCGTCTAATGCAAATGTAGACTACACTTTTTTCAGTGGTGGACCGAAAGATGATCAATGTGTAAAATCTTTTACCGGAGGTGACTCTATTGTAATCCGCTTTGTGTTGAACCCTGACGGGCTTTGAGTCTACAGTGCTAAACTAGAACAGTTAAGGAATACAACAGAGGAATGCTGTGAATAAAAATCTACAAGTCACTGCCTGGCCCAAAATATAACAAGTGCATTTCGAGTGATCTAATCACTAACGTGTTATATCCCCAATAGTCATTGGTGGACTAACTTAGAGATTGTTTCTTAATGTCTCCACGTCTTTGAAACCAACGATGGATGAGACCATGTTCCTTCCTCGTGATCCTTCGTTTAGCCAACAGACTATGAAGCTGAGTTACTCTTCGACGATCCTTCGTGTAGCTGACAAGGAATGAAGTTGGACTCCTCTGTCCCAATCCTTCGCGTAGCCGTCCGAACCATGTTCCTGCATTGGGATTATACCTCCAATTGTTACTGAGATACTGCAGAGACTTTGAATTTGCAGAGACCTCGAAATGTATATAAGGCCCCATGATTTCGTCCTGAACTCTCAACTCACACACCAAGCTCCAACAACCAAACACAGCAATCCCCTTGAAAAACCTCATCTCCCCTACAATCAACATGCGTTTCACCTTCATCCTCGCTTCCCTCGCCGCCACGGCCATTGCTGCCCCCAAGCCCTATCCCGAGATGAGCGAATCCGAGGCGATTTCCGGTAAGCAACCCTTTCATCATCTTCATATCCATGGCGTGCACAACGGCCCAACAATTTTTTGATTTGCACAGGCTAACGTCGAGTCTCCAAACAGTCGCTCAAGCTTGCAGCAACCCGGATTCCTACAACACCTGCCGCACCAACTGCAGCCCGCTTGCTCCGGCCTATGCCTGCGTCATCAACTGCCTCATCGCCTACTGCTCTTAGTTTCCTGTCCTTGGCAGATTGGAGCTGCAGTGACACTGCGGGGTTCTGGGAGGGATTACACATTCTAGCGGCAGGACATTGGAACGGTCACATTTCTCAGGATATGGCGGCCTTCTCTTGGAAGAGCTAATGAGTCAAGTAGCTAGCTTGTGAGCTGTCTTCAGGGCCCCAGCATATGGCCGCTTGTATTTAGGGTCTGCAGAGAGGCCAGCCGCTCTTTACCTTTATACAGACAACAGAAATCAGATACAGTACGGTCAGATGAGATCTTTGGTCGCTATTTCCAGTGATGAAGCAGTTCAGTACAATCGAGAGTTCCCTCTAATCCCTAGGCCGCAAAGTTAGCACTACCCAAGAATAAACGAAATGGGTATGGTTACGATCAATGGAACCCATTGTCAAACTCTGTCACAAAGCTCCCATAGGCTTTCCCATAGAGTAAATACCAATACAGCCGATATCGGGGTGCAATAAAGGATCAGACTGCATAACTAGCGTCCGATTATCCACCAATGCCAGAAAGACAAGCTCACACCCTTACTCTCTGTATGCACTCAAGTCGTCCCTCAATGTACCGACCACAAAGCAGCACCACGACACTTTGGTCAAGAACACGATTTCGCATTTGGTATCCGCTATCTCCCACCCCTTCCACCTCCTCTGCCCTCTCCAACATCCCATACCCACCCCACCCCAAATCTCCCAACAACTGGAACGAGAACCTCGAAAAAAAAGGCTCGAGTCGAAGAAAGACGACAAAGTTGAAAAAAAAATCCCCATATGAGAAGAACCAACAAACGCCATTCCCTATGTGCAGACTGTAAGAAAACATTCGGGTGCAAACGACCGTCCCCGAAAGCCCCGAACGCGCATCCGCACCTCCCCATATTCCCGCCTATTCATCCCACACCCTCTCCTTTTTCTGCCGGCCGGTCGATCGATCGAGAGATAGCGTACGAAGGAAAATCGCGGACAGCGGGTGCGCACGCCAAAAAACCCCAAGTCCAGGAGTGGCACATCGAGGCAAAGAGCCGTGGTATGTATCCTCTGCTCGCATACAAAGGGGGGCGGATCGCGTTCGACGGACCGGACGCACGTCTAAAAGAAGAGCTTCAAAATCTCAAAGATGAGGCCACCGCAAAGGACAAAGGCGAGGACGACTGCGAGCGGAGGGTTAGCCAACATGTTGGATTCCAATCACATGGACGCTAATGCTGATAGGTGGCTGCACGCGCTGGCTGCCATGACGGTTTTGGATAGGGAGGAGGAGCAGCTGCGGTGCCGGGCATGACGTGACGTACTTATCCAGCCCTTGGAGATGGGGCTCTTGAACTCCTCCTTGCGCTTCACGGGCGCAATCGGCTTGCCCATCTTGGCCTCCTCGCGCTTCGCGAAGCGGGCATTGGCCGCGCGCTGCTGGGGGGTTTGCGCCTGCGGTGCACCTCGTTAGTTGTCGATTGTCCCGGGTAGAGAGGCCGTAGCAGTGGCAGCATCAAACAGCCGTTGGGGAAACTTTGGGGTCGGGAATCGAGGGGCGGCGTGGGAGACGGGCGAGCAGGGTAGGTAGCTACTTACCATTTCGGAAGTTTAGGGTGAAGGGTGGTGGTAGTAGGTAGCAAGTAGAGCCGAAGTGGTGCTAGAAGTAGTTGGAATGGGAAGGCGAGAGTGTCGATCGGAAACGGAGAGAGGGAGAGGGATTGGGAATTGGGAAAGAAAGTCGAGGGACGGGGCGGAAGGGGAAAAAGGGTCTTGTGCTCTGCCCTCTCTGTGATGCAAGGTGTTCGTTCGGAAAAGGCGCGCTGGGCGCACGGACTTGGGCGGGTCTAGGAGGGCAGGGAGCGCTGACTAGCGTGCCTTCTGCGGAGTTCGGCTGGGTTTTGCGCGGAGGTGCTGCTCTTGTCCTTGTGCCCTCGCTCCATCCGCCTGCTTCCATCCCATCTTTTATACCCGCGCCGACACAGGGCAATTGGACACGTTGAACTGCGCCAATTGACTCACAAGAGCGTTCCGGAGCCGTCCATCGTCTTCTGAGGATTACCTGGCCACAGGGCTGCGGTGCGCCAACGAGCGAAGACGAGCGCTGCGAAAGCTGGTGCCTGGGACAACAATGAACCACGTCAGACCCACGATGCCGCTTCGCGCTGTCAGATCAGCCTTCAGGAACCGGACGACTCAGACTCTGTCGAGGAGACGGTATGCGACCGAGCAGCCGCCCCCGCCCCCGCCGAATCCCAGCCAGAGCCCCAAGGAGCCCTCGCGTGTGGTACGTCCTCTCTGCACACCCGAACAATGCGCATGCCATTTGTGATGGGATATGTCCAACTGGGAATAGAATTTCTGGTCCAATCATGCCATGGCTTGCTGACCGAAGACACAGGGAGCCTTCTACAAGTCGTTCGGATCGCCCCTCATCAAGTGCTACATGGGCGCTCTCTTCGTATACCAAGTCACATACTGGGGATGGTTGAAGCTGGAGACCTTGGAAGAGAAGAAAAACAATGATGGTGTGTGAGATCCCTGTAATCGGAACACTTCTGTCCCCGCCACGACGTCTACGGATCGACATCATCTGACCTGGTGTAGACGAGATCGCAAAACTAAAGGAGGAACTGAAGACGGCCGTGGTGCAGCAAAAGGACAAGACGAGGGGACTATTGGAGCAGGGAAAAGAGGCAGTAGAGTCCAAGGTGGAAGAGGGCAAGAAGAAGGGGTGGTTGTCCTGGTGAAGAAGCAATGAGGATGGTGTTTGATACCCCAGAACATGCAGTAATGTACGATAGCATGGTGTATGCATAAATGCTATTAAGCCATTTCACAATCCACAGCAATGAAAAGTCACAAGGCATTCCAAGGTCCTCGCACCCAAGCTGGAGAAATAGCAGTTTATACCAAAAGTGACCGCATCACGCTATGCCTGTGACTAGCTCCCCAGTCGAAAATGCCAGATGCACCGTATATGCTTTGAAGCCGCCGTGTGAGCTTCCACCAAGGGACTTCTACAGCCCATCACGTCCATGTCGAACTACTCTTCTGCAGTATTTGGGACACCCTCGTCCATGACTACAGTCCGCCTCTTCTTTTTCTTCTTTTTGACGACTCCCTCTTCGCCCTCACCTTCGCCTTCGACATCCCCCTCCGGCTTGACCTTCTTCTTTTTCTTCTTCTTAATGGGTGCGGCCTCGCCCTCTGCATCCGCAGCAGGCCCCTGGGCAAAGTCAGGCTCCTCGCCCTCCAACACTGCCTTCCTGACTTTCTTCTTCTTCTTCTTTACCGTGACTTCGTTCCTTGACTCAAGTCTCTCGCTTGCGCGCTGCATCTCTAGGCGCAACCGCTCCACCTCCTGCATGGCCTTCTTCATCTCGGCCTCTTCCTGTTCGCGTCGCTCAATGTCCAGCTGGGTCAGCTTGCGGCCAGATGCGTCATCGTCGTCGAGAGATAGTGAGCCCAGTCCCGAACTGTCGACCTCGAGCAGCGACTTCTTCGCCCTGGCAGCTGCGCTCGCGCGGGGTGCAACAATGTCTTCACGTCCCGAGTCTGGTTCGTTGGGGCCCAACGTCTCGTCGCCCATGATCTCGACGCGGCGAGGCGCTGACCGCCGGGGGCTCCGCGCGCGGTACACTTCGTCCGACGCTCCGCCCTTTTCGAGATTGAGGTCCATGATGGGAATGGAGTCAATATCGAGCTCGGTGTTTCCTTCGCGGACAATCTTGCCGAGTGGCGTGACGGCGCCAGACGACTTGTCAGCCTCGGGGTCGATGTAGAATGGGTCATCCTTGTAGCGCTCGCGGCGCTCGGCTTTGCGGCGGGCAATGATGTCGGGGTCGAGGTATTCTTCTTCCACTGCGTTTTGGTATGACGCGGGTTCTTTCGGAGTAGCCTCAAGGCGCTCGGCAGCTGCAGTTGCCGTCGCAGGAGCATCCGTGAACGATGCGATTGGTTCAGTGTATGCAGCATATACATCATCTTCATCTGCTTCGAAGCCTTCTAGTTCAGCCTGTGCAAGAAGGTTTTGCAGGTTGGGGTTTATTGGTGTGTCGAGGTCGAGATCTTCTGGCATCGGGACCTTCTTCTGAGCGCCCGGTGCAACAGGATTGAGCTCAGCTCCCGTGAACAGCGCCGGAATTGCCTGTGTAAGTAATAGTGGAGGATCGGCAAACTCATCGTTGTCAGCCCCAGTATCGGTCCCGGAAGCAGCTTCAGCAGCGAGACGCATAAGCTCCAAGTATTCAACCGCCCGCTCCTGGACTTCCAAGCTCGGGTGGGTAGACAGTGGTTCTAGGAAATGTATTATCCGAGCCATGAGAAGTGACATGAGCGTCTTGCGCTCAGGCGTCCACGATATTTGATCATTGCCAGACATGCTAGCAAATACTTTGGGAATGGCTTGAAGGTATACAGCGAGCGTCTTGGAGGGTAGTTGGAGCGAGGAGGGGTGTAACAGCGATGTCATGACAGGCTCAGGCTGCGAAAGATAATTGGCGTATTCGCCGACCAGCCAGCCGGCATATTCAAGAACCCCCTGGCCGCCATTTCCAGATGAAGGGAACATTTGGTCGCGGCGGTCGGTAAGGATGAGGTTTTGTGCAGCGTCAACAGCTTCAGGTCGGACGCTCTTGACCCGAACTGCAACATTCTGAAGCTCCTTTCCGATCCCACGGCCTACGTCGTCCACGTGCTCTAGGTCTTCGTCCTCTTCTACCGCAGATGTGGATTTGGTGGCAGGTGAAACTCGAACAAGCTGGACGAGTACGTCGATGTACCAATCAAAGTCGGTGATGTTTGCATACGTATCCCGCGAGCACATTTCAAGAACCCTCTTGATGACGTTGATGCGGTAGTCTTCAGGCAATGGAGGCGGCAAGTCCGACCTTTGTTCGTGTGGCCGTAGTGATTCTTCGGCATCGGAGTCGTCTGATTCGGCATAAGGAACCACTCCAGTATTCCGTGCTCGGTCGTTTGAAGGGTCGTCAACGGAGGAAACTATGGGCGCATTGCGCAGCTGACGCATCAAACGTCCAACGATGGCTGTAAGATTTTCGCTGTTGACCATACCGACGACAAGATCCAAAGCGCGCATCCGTATCGAGATATCTGGGTCGTCGATACATTCCAGTATCACGTCCTGCTGCTGAGCGACCAGATATGGGTGCGAGCGCACAATCTTGTCAAAGGCCAGCAGAGCGACATACTTTACTGCAAGGAGGATGAGAGACCATAATCGTAATTAATACGGAGCTTAGCTTACAGTTTGCGTCGCCTTCTATGACCATCATGCCCCTGAGCTTGCCCACGCATAGCCGTGCTACTTCTTCACCTTCCGTAGTGCCCTCGACAGCTTCAAGAATACCACCTTGAATTATGCCGCTGATGCATTCGTACAACAGGGACATTGCAGATGTCTCTTTAATAATCTTGGTTAGCGGCGGGAGGAGTTTCTTGATCAGTCTTGGCTCGAGAGGGGTCAAAGTCGCAAACTGCGGCTGTTAGTATAATGTACTACGGACACGGAATGTACTCACAAGTTTGATGAGCTTGATCGCCATCCAGTTATTGCCGCCTTCGACCAAAAGGTCAAACAACCGTGGTGCTAAAGGGAGGAAGTCTTGCGGTCTTCTCCATCCCAGTTCGCAGACCACGTTCACGATAGCGGCTGTGACGCTAGGATCCTCGTTGTCATCCTGCAGCCTCTCCTTGATCTTCGGCCATGCTGGTCGCAACGTCTCGGGATATACCAGCGCAAGCCTATACAGTGTCACGACTGTCTTCTTCCTTATCGCCGCGTGTGAATGTGTCAACCTCGGTATAAGGTCCGATAGTACAGAGTTGGCCATGCTCGGGTTTATAACGTGCGGTATGGCGCCTAGGGGCAGCGAAATGATTATAGGCGTCGGGCTAGATATATCCTTCTTCAGCTGGTTCTCTGCGAGCATCAAGACCTCGGTGTCGCGGCGGAAGCTCTGCACAGCGGCCAAGTATCCTGTGCGCTTGTGGCGGTATTTGGGCGAGGACATGACCTCAAGGACGTTGAACGAGGCCCAGGACATGTCGTGGCCAAACATCTCGAGGTAGGTGAGCTTCATCAGGGCCGTCGACTTCAGGTCCATGTCGTTGGACCGTATCTCCTTGCGACATTCTTTTATAGACTCGTTGATGTACTCTTTTTCACTGCCCTTGTGGTTCCGCAGCCCGCGGATGAGGTCGTAGAGGGATTTTTCGAACCTTTGTATTGTCAGCCCATGGAAGCTCTAGCTATCCACTTGCAGGTGCTCCTACATGTTTGCGGTCCTCGGATCTCCCGCAACTATCTACAGAGGTGTTTGGGCGCACGAGGAGGGGTATGTGGGCGCAGTCGTGGTGAGCCAACGGGCATGATCACCGGGCGGGCATCGACATGGGTGGTAGTGGTATGTTGGTGTTCGGCAGGACAACGAGTTCAAAAATGGTCGAGCAGCTAGTCAAAGCGCCGATCTACCTACTGGTCGTCTGCGGTTGACGTGCGATGGATGCTGCCCGCCGGAGCCGTGGTTTCGCCGACTAAGATGAAGCTCGGACCCCCAACGCTCACATCTGGAGGCTCCAGATGGCATCCTCCGCACTCCACCCGCTCCGCCGTTAGACCACATTGCCGCCTCCAAAGCCTGCCCTGCAACCTAGATTTGGAGGATAACATCCACAATGTCGCAGGCAAACCTCCTCACCCCGCCCGCCCAAATTACGCCGCCCACGGCCCTCCAGCTGTCCCAAAAGGCCCCTCTGATCCTCTCCACACCCCCGACCTCGTCGCTCCCATGGCCGCTCTCTCTCCTCTTCTCCCGCGAGTTGCCCGAAAGCTGGAATATCCATGAGAACCTTTTTTTTGCCGCACTCCGCACCGGTGACGATAAGGCCGCGCGCCAGATTCTGGACCGCCTCACCACGCGCTTCGGCGACTCTAACGAGCGCATAATCGCTCTTCGAGGTATCTACGAAGAAGCGCTAGCCACTTCGCCTGCAGAGCTGGAAAAGGTGTTTGAGAGTTACGAGAAGATCCTCCGTGACGACCCCACCAATTTCTCGGTGCGCAAGAGGAGGATAGCTGTATTAAAGAGCCTGGGACGTACCGCGGATGCCATCACTGCGCTCACGGTATTGCTAGAGCACAGTCCCACCGATGTAGAGTCATGGGCCGAACTAAGCGATTTGTATGCCTCAACTGGCGCATGGGGACAGGCTATTTTCTGCCTCGAGGAGGTGCTTCTTGTGATGCCGAATGCATGGAATGTAAGTCGATACAGAATATGGCACGGATTTAGTGGGAATTGTCTCTAACACACGGTCAGGCCCATGCCCAAGTCGCTACCCTCCATCACCTAAGCGCACCCAACTCCCTTCACGCCCTGACTCTCTCGCTCCGCCACTTCGCCCGCTCCGTAGAGCTAAATGAGTGGTACCTCCGCGGCTTTTACGGACTCAAGCTCATCGCTTCCAAAACTATACCCTTGCTCTCGGAACCCTCGTCAAAACGTAACAACAAGGACGATGATGATGATGTGGCCCCTCCCAAGGTCGAGACGGTCAAGAAACTGGAAGAAATTGCGACGAGCAAACTCGCCGAAATTGTGAGACACTATAGCAGTGGTAAGAAGGGTTGGCAAGGTTTTGACGAGGCCGAGGTCATTGCTGCGAGAGAACTTTTGGATCGCGATGGCAAGGTTGAGCGGTAGAATGGAAGGGAGGAAATAGAGAGTACGTGTCTGGAGTCTGGAGTAATGATGCGCGCATGCATACCGGGCTGGCGGAGCTGTTTGTCTAAATAGATACCATGTGGATATGTCACAAAATAAGTCTTGAGCTGTCGAGTTTAGAGGATCTATATGATGTCTCGTATTGATTCAGGGCTTGTCTTTCAAGCTGAAGTTTGCCAGAGTATGGGCTGATGATTATGTTGTTGCCTCAGCCTTGCTGATCCACGTCTGCTTTTGGCCATATCATCACTTCATGTTCTGACTAGTATAACAAACATTTGGACGAGTGGTGGAATCAAATCCAACGAAGGAGGGTCAAATAGTCTTCTAAGATGATTTGTGCCCAGCCTCTTTTTCAACTATTGCATATAAGAACAGAAACTCGAGCATTCCTTTAGCTTATTCAAAAATATGATAGCTCCTACTAGCGCTATAACCAACCCAGCTCTTCCTCAGTATTACAAAATTTTTGAAAACCGTGATCAATAGGCATATGCAATCTGATGCTCATTTTCGCTACGCCTCATCTTCCTGTTTATGGCCATAAGCCAGAATCGCATGATCCACACACAGGCGATACTCCCAGAAGCAAAAGCAATCATGGTACCAAAGCCGATCTTATACTCTGGCGCATCGCTCTTTGGCCAAAGGTAGGCACAGTAAACGTATGCTGCGTTAGCTGTCAAGTTCACCAAGCCGTAGGCAGCAGCCTTCTTCTCTGGAGTTTGGGACAGCGTTGCACTAACCCAACCAAGGATGACCGAACCGACAGAGTACGCTCCGGTTGCGTACAAGAAGGTTGCCGTATACCGAACTGCCGTGTCCATGCTCGCGAGTGACATGGCGAAACCAACAACAGCGAGTGCGAGGCCAGCGCTGATGTGCCAAGATCGTTCGTTGAAGTGACCAGAGCTCCAAGCAAAGGGAATGCCAAGGATACCAGAGACGAAGTAGGGAGGAGCTGTGAGTAAGAGAGCCGTGGTGCGCGACTCGAAGCCGAACGAATTGACGATTGTGGGGAAAAAGTTGTTGAACGAAACAGCAGATATGTGGAGATTCTGCATCAGGCAGAAGAGCCATGTCTTTGGGTCTGCGCAGGCCTGCTTCAAGCCCTCCCAGGCCGTGCCGCGTTCTTTCACGCCAACTGTATCGCGCTTTATACGAGCTACTGCCAATTCGCGCTCTTCGATAGTGAGCCATTTGGTCGCTGATGGGCTAATGTATAATGAGCAAGCAATGTTAAGAATCCATCAAGGGTGATACGTACTCATCTGGAAGCAACCAGAAACCAAAAAGTGCGACCAAAAAGGTGATGCTTCCTTCGATAATGAAGAGCCAGCGCCACCCTGATATGCCTCGTACACCACTAAGTGTGGAAAAGGTCGCGGCTGCGATGAGTCCAGAGCAAGCCGTGCTCACAACTTGTCCAGTATAGAGCCAAGCGATTCTGGTGGCCACTATCAATAGACGGTCAGTCAATCCATTGAAACAGTCGAATTAAATACTTACACTCTTTGCGAGTATAAAATATGGATAGAAGGTATAGAGCTCCCGGGTAAAATGGAGCCTCTACGAAACCCAGAAAAAACCTAACAGCTACAAGCCCGCCATAGTTTTGTACAAGTGCAGTACAAGCTGATACAGTAGCCCATGCGATCATGCAGCTGCATTTTTATCAGCATATGTACATAATTCATTAGTCTAGGAATTGGTGTTCTTACACACTAAGATAGATGGACGGCCTTGTCTTTGTGATGAACATGTTTGACGGTACTACAACGAGAATTAACGGGAATTTACCAACAATCAGGATTAAAAAATTGCCCACCTTGCATGAGAAGATAACCTACGAACAGGATGCTGATCGCAGTATTGTATTCCACGCCCTGGAGGTTCAGATCTTCATCCAGCGTACTGAGACTAGCTTGCGGCAAGGCATTGCGATCAAGATAGTTCAGAAAATACATGGCCCACAGAATTGGCTATCGCACATTAGCGAGAATCATTTACATCGACTATTCCTCCTATTTTGTGATGAGTTGAACGTACCATGATTCGGATATCGAGCTTACGCACAAGCGCAATCTCTACAGGATCCGACTTTGCGACTGCCCCAGAGTAGTCGCCATCCTCTAGGACAGTATTTTCCTTCTCGTCGAATGAAGCAGTTTCGATATGCTCACCAATATCGGTTTCTTTTTCCTTGTGAGCCATTGAGAAGAAACGATTTCTGATCCGACTGAGTCTACCGAAAAGCAATTGGAGAAGGCGGTACCGTTGGAGTGGATTGCGAGGAGTGCTTGGAGACCCCGGATTCCTTTTATCCCCAGATCTTGATGGCGATGACAGCTTGGCGTGGAGAAATATGGGTGGAGTTCTCTGGGGAATAGGGCCATGGCCCAGCGGGTCAAGGTGCTATTCCGACCTCGCCTACGGTCCGCCCGCAATTCCGGGTCGGCCAACACCAATATGCAGATCTGGACTGATTTTGCGCACAAAAATTACGTGGTTGGAGTCATTTGACCAATTGAATTTTATTTGAGGGCTTTGATACTTCTCTAGACCGTAAGGCTCTCGGCGAAAAGCCCGGCTTTAGATAGAACATACGATCGTTCGGTTGATGTTTAGCCCGAATTCTCATACATGATGCTCTAAGAAACCTATATGCGCTGAAAGAATAATAATATAGGTTTGGGAATTGAGCTGAATATTCTACATGCCGGATGAGAAAAATAAGCACAGCCACTGCATCTGATTTCTCAAGTCGAGTTTACAAAATCTGGTTGAACATTGGTTCGAAGTCAAAAATGCCATCTATGTCTCCAATTTGATTGAGGCTCTCGAGCCCGCCGATGCTCCAAAGCTCCATATCCGCACTCAAGTGCTGTGATTGTTGAAGTGAGCCAAGCCCAAGGTCATCAGTAGGGCTAGATAAAGTAGCTGTGAGATTAATATGCTGAGAAGCTGGAAACTCAGTATTTTCTTGCTTCTCCATTATGGTGAGGAAACACTGTAACTTTTGCAATGTCTTGATCAAGTCTGCCAATGGTGATATCCTGGCGATGGGATTGATACCATCTGAGTGATATGTGGTGAATGCCTCGGACATACTGTCAAGAGTTTTGATACTTTGGTCGATCAGATCCAAGGAGCGCGCGTACGATACGATCGGGAGCTGATCCTCGCTATAAATGCAGCAGTGGTAGTGTGCGAGCATCAAAGCGCTCTGGAAAATCAAACTAGGTCCCGATGGAACGAAAATTTGGAGCCTGTGATCAATCGCATCTTCATCCAGCAAATCAACGATAGCCGAGGCAGACGAAGTACATGCGATTAAACTCTCTCGGAACTGGGGGGTAGCTCGATCAAAAGTCAGGCCTGGGCGATGGATAAGAATGCGGCATGTGTTGGCCAGAAGCTCCAACCATTGGCCCATGAGCGCATCATCATCCATATCTCTGCTTTTAGCTCGTTTCCTGCCCATACTTCCTAGTTCAATGGGCTCCACATGTGGGTGGTTGTTGAAATTTGAGGCCCACATCCGTAAATCCAAATCGAGCTGCTTGATCTTCTCAGCACCACCACGCCGATCCGTTGTGGTGTACAGCTGACCAAGCATCTTGGATGATATTCTCATCAAACTCACATAGTGACAGAAAACCGAGACTGATGTCGACTCTCCAGGTAGTGGATGTAGTAGCTGTGGCGATGCCACATCTTGTAGTATACAGTCAATGGGTAGATCGTTATCAACGTCCGCATTCGAAATCAGCTGTGGCAGTCCATGGGTAATGGCGGTCAATCTGAATCCATGTTATTATCCATGCATTCAAAATGTGCTCCAAGGGCAGATGGCAAATTGGGTACCATCCCTTTGAGGGGATGGCCTTCCATGGACCTCATAAAGTTCAGACTTACTTGTCAAATATATAAACGGACCACCATATTCGCTTCCTTAACTCCACCTCTCCTACTTCAAACTTAAATCTTCGCGCGTGCCGATGCAAGCCCAATGATTGCGCAATCTGCACCATTGCGCCATTTAGGGGTATCATTGCTAGCCGTTCACCCCTTTTCTGGATAAAGAGTGAATAGACGATCAAAGCCTGGAGAGTCCAGAGATCGGCCTGAGTCAGTAGGGTTAGATGTATGCGGTGGACAAGAGAGTCGGGGATATGATAAGCGGAGGTATCTGTTGCCTCCGAGAGAGCCTCAGAGGGCTGATTAATTTTTGTAACAAGAAAAATGATCTGAAGCACAGCGTAGTCAATCCCGCTCAGTCTTCGTGTGTGGTTGGAATCCAAAAAGAAACATCCAATTCTTCGAATGATTTCCTCTCTGATAATTATTGGGCAAAAACTTGACCACTGGGTGTCGAATAGATGGAGATGTCGGGAGATATCCTCTAGAGTCATCTGTAGGCTTTTGAGAGCTTCTCCAATGGTCGACGGTAGATGTTGATCAGCATGTTCGGTGCCATCTTTTGATTCATAGGCTCCCTGTGATGAACCCAATGGCTGTATCAAATGGCTGCAGTAGCATGGTTCCGGGAAAGGATCGAGTTGAGAGGCAATAGAGCGACAAGCATCCTGAACAGATAGCACAAAATGCACGCCAGTAGTCGACCCTGCGAACCTGCCAATGCCTGATTGATCACGCACTAAGCGACCCATATGCTTGATAACGTATGCTCTTCGGTCTAAACGAGTCGTCGTGGAATCAGCTGAGATGGAGAGAGGCGATTGATCCGTGCCAGTATCTGGAAGTTTTCTTTTCCTTCCCTGGGTTACTTGGGTCTTGCGTTTAAGCTCTTCTCGAAGTTGAGCGTTTGCTCGACGCTCCGTCTCAAGTTGCTGAGAAAGGCTGGCATTTTCAGATTCGAGGCGTTTTATTGTGTCGGCTTCAGATGTAGCGAAGCCTCTTGCTGTTGTTTTTCGGCGCAGTGTTGCCGAGACAGTACATGGTGTTCCTGCTGCTGAGCATTTGTCGCACTGTGAATATATGAGCAGCGGGTCCACAAAAGCAAATTGACGGAGCCAACAAATCTACTTACAGGGCTAAAAGCATTGCATTTGATCTTCTTCCTGCATATTGTGAGCAAAGTGAGCGTCTCCAAACACAGATGGCTCACGCACAATCTACAACGATCGCATACCTGACCACGCGCCGAGGTTGCATGCTCCAACTCCATGAATTCCATAGGTGAGGGCACAACGCCGCTCATCGCAATTCGCCAACACTGGAGACTTGTCGAAAAGGATCGCCAAACAAGGATCTCAATCTGTTCGACTTCGTCCAAATTGCGCGGGGCGAGATGACTAATTTGAGCACGTGATGATTGTTATACGGATGTCTAGGTGGGTGCATGCTCTCGCACTCTCGTCACAAGGCCTAGAATATCAGATGCTGCCTAGCAGCAAGCTTGTGTGATAACAATTTGCATTCATCGCCAGCGCTTTTGCCACGTAGCTGCAGAAATGGCACCGCGACAAGGGTGGGCGTCTTTCGGTGGATCGGCTGTTCGGGATAGAGGCTTATTCCGAGGTGGGCCCTGGCCGGGAATACCAAAGATGGAGGTCATATACATACGCCCGATTTTCCCTTTTGTTCAATTTTTTGGCCTGTTTTTATTTCTGACTTACAGAATATCAAAATGAATTGTGCTGCCATAGATTCACGCGTGTTTCGCAATCTCTTTGGAACACAAGAGATTCGCGACATCTTTAGCGATGAAGCCTATGTTCGGTATCTCATCGAGACCGAAGCCGGCCTCGCTCGAGCAGAATCAAAGGCTGGTGTCATTCCGGAGGATGTAGGCAAAGCCCTGACGAAACATTTGGCAGAGGTCAAAATCGAGTATGCGATATATCCAACATTTCCTAGCCGATTTCGCTGACGCGTAAACTCAGCTATGAGAGAATATCGCGAGACACTGACATTGTCGGATACCCAGTCTTACCTCTAATCAACCAGCTTGTTGAGCAAGTACCGGCAGATTTTGCAAAATACATCCATTGGGGTGCTACTACCCAAGACATCATGGATTGCGCATCTGTTTTGCAAATCAAGCAAGGCCTCAAGATTGTGAAACGCCAGCTCCATGGACTCATTGCTAGTCTTCGTCATCTGTCAGAAAAATACCGTGACACGTAGGTCAACTTTTAATCCCCATCATCAGTACACTCTGTCTGACAGGATATAGACCAATGGCAGGACGGACCCATCTTCAGCATGCGCTACCATGCACTTTTGGCTACAAATGCGCCGTCTACCTCTCCGGAATACTTCGCCACGCCGAGAGGATCGAAGAGATAGAAAGAAGGTGTCTCCTCGTACAGTTTGGAGGCGCCGCCGGGACCCTTGCCTCGCTCGGCAGCGACAGAACCGGCCTTCGTGTGCGAGCCCAACTCGCGCTCGAGTTGGATCTTCAAGATCCTCCCATAACCTGGCATACAGCACGCGACAACATTGCCGAGATACTCAACTTCCTCGCACTGGTCGGTGGATCGCTCGGCAAGATCGCATATGACATTATGATCATGAGCTCGAATGAATTTGGCGAGGTTGCAGAACCTTTTGTGCCTCATAGAGGTGCTAGCTCGACTATGCCACAGAAGAGGAACCCAATCAGCAGTGAGGTGGTTCTTGCAGCAAGTAAACTGCTACGAGCAAACGCGAGCCTTGGGCTGGACGCCATGTTGGTTGATTTCGAGCGCGCGACCGGTCCATGGCACTTGGAATGGGTAGCAGTGCCAGAGGCGTTCGTTTTGGCGGTAGGGTCATTGCACCAAACTAACTTTGCCGTCAGCGGACTCGTTGTCAACACAGATGCCATGTACACACTATTGTGCTCGACGAGGGGGCTTATTGTGGGTGAAGCAGTCATGATGGGCCTCGCTCCTTTTATCGGAAGGCAGCCTGCTCATGACGTGGTTTACGCGGCCTGCAAAACTGCCATCGAGGAGAGCAAGCCGTTGTTAGACGTACTGGCTGCAAATGAGGAGATCACGTCACGAGTTCCTCGGGAAAGACTGGCACAGTTCTGCGACCCGATCAACTACCTCGGTGCCAGTAAGGAAATGGTGGATGATGTGTTAAAAATATCTCAGAGCCAGGGAAAGTCTGCGGGAGCATTAGGTACCGTTACACCACCTGAGGAGCCTGTGCGTTAGTATTGTAAGCTATATATCTCTTAGGACGGTACGATTTCCTTATGATTATGACACTGCCGAATCAAAATCCTTGAGTGCGTATTGCAATCATCTGATCATTTTCCAACCTTGCCTCTATGATTGGACTTCGCCTACAACTGTGATCAAAGTCGTGCCTTGAGAAACATCAACAAAAGGGTTAGATGCGAGTGCTCAACAATGCAAGCCCATCCACTCTAGCATGGCCAAACTCCAAACATCAAGCAAGCACATCACACCACCTATCTCCCAATCTCAGCACAAAAACAATCCCATAGTTACTATCCAACTCGACATATACAACCCCCCTTCCCTCCCCATCAAATAAAAGAGGAAAGGGAACCCAGACCTATGCAACCCCCACACCCCAAAAATGCAATTTTAATCCTTTTGTTTCACTCTCCCTTTCCCCTCCCCTTCACTATTTGCATTACCACGCACCGCCCAAACCCTCTCCCTCCCTCCCAATTCCCAAAACAATACATCGCCCCAACCATCCCAAACAAACCCAATTTTCCGCAATCGAGAAGGAAAGAAAAAAAGGGTGATGGATCAAAGTTAGGTATAGAAAAGAGAAGACGGTCCATCTATTATGATTACAAAAAAAGAGGTATTGTAACACGCGTTTTCCGACCATGACCTCTCACTCTTTCCACCTCACACCACATCCGCACAGTCCCCATCTCGGATAAGAACCGAACATCGGAACGCGCCGCGGATGGAGAGCCAAAAGCCAAGGACCCTCGGAAACGCAACCATAATGCAAGACCCATCCCGAAGAATAGCACAAGGGAAAAGGGACGGACGGAAGGGAAAAAAAAGTAGTGTAAGCGCGACGGGCCGAACGGATTTGGTATACTATTTATGCAAAAGTAGCCACAGGACGAGTCCGATCAAGCAAATCAAGTGGCGGCGGTAGCAGCAGCAATGTGTAGCGAGTATGCAGAAACAATTCAAAAAGGGGGGTGATGATATGGAGAAAAAAAAAGGAGAAGAGAGGAAGTATTATGTATAGGTATGCAAAAAAGCACGCGCGTATGCCCGAGGCGCCGGCGATGAACAGAGCAGCCCGCCACGATCTCGGGCAGGAAGAAACATTGTTCTCGGAACCTTTGTCCCAAGGAACGAAGCCATCCCGCCGGGAGGATGGGGGGACGAGATAACGCAGATGAAGCAAATGAAGAAAAAAAAGGAAAAAGAAAACGCAATGACTTTGGGGAATCTTCCGCCTTTTTATCGAGAGGAAATGGGAAAGTAAGCAAGCAAGCAAGAAAAAAGGGATTAGAGGAAAAATAAAAAAACGCCGCCGTGTATGCATGATCGCCCCGCCCAATGAGAGAAAATCGCTGAATCAAGATGAAGACAACACATTCCCCACCCCTCCAGACTCCAGAGCATGGCTTCCCCTCCCCTCATGTGACATTCAAGCTTGGTTCAGCTCCAGATTGTGGTTCGGCGGTGTAACTTTCCAGGATGGTTTAGACGGTGGTGTGGAAATTTTGGTTCTCGGCGTCGCGATGACTACCGTTCTATTTGACGCGGGGGGTCCACTCGGGGATCGCGGATTGTGTTAGTGTGACGCATGCGTTAAGAAAGTGTTCCTCAAAGTGGATATCGTTTGACCTTGCAATCCAAGGAGTCTGACTGAGGTAAGGATGCTCGTAGTTCGTCGGAGAACACACCACGTCGTCCACGAGTGCCCAAGTGAACCCCATAGGCAGAAGGGGAATTTTCTGTAATGGACCTGCCGAGACGGCTGGCGATGAACATGATCCGGTTGTCGTTGAGGTTTTGTTCGTCCCAAAAAACATGTCGTTTCGATGTATCTTATGTTCGCGTGTCGCCCACCTCATTTTCCAGATTACTTTCGTCGCCTGAACGGGCACTGAATGCGCCATCAGACCCCTTTTGTGGTCTGTCATCAGAGTTGTCATCCGATCCATCATCTGATCTATTACCGGGGCTGCTACTCGAACCATCGCCTGAAAGGTGTCCAGAGTTACCTGGGCCGTGGCCTGAACCATCCCCTGAACCAGCTGCAATGTCAATGGGGTTTCGGGATCATTTTTATGCAAAATCAAAAAACGCCTATGGTGCTGCACTACTAGAGTCTGTCGACCCCAGACACGAGCTCTTGCAACGCAGCACCGTCGCTCATACCGCCTTTGTTGAACTTACTCTTCCTCGCAGCCATCTTTCCCCAGTCGTCCTCGTCGTCCTCCCGGACACCCACCTGAGGACTCTTCTTCAGGATGCCCTTGACAGTCTTGTTCTGCGATTGAGCGGCGCCACCAGACGCCTGCAAGGTCATGGAGCTGACATTGGAAACGGCATCTTGGTTCTGGCCAGTCACGACTGGACGGTATCGAGCAGAGAGGCCAATGTTGGAGCGCTCACTGGGTGCAATGGATGGGGTATATCCATTGGGCAAGGGTGCCGCGAGACCGCCGTTGTGGGAGGGAGTAGAGAAAGGACGCGGGGGTTGCTGCTGGCCGGCTCCACCCACAGACAGCATCGACATGGGTCTTTGCCCGTTGGCATTTCCAGGGCTGAGGAAATTGTTGTTGTTTCCAAATTGGGGCGGCGGGAAGTTTTGCGAGAACATGGACATGCGAGGATCCGCTTGAGGCTGGTTGTACATGGACTGGAACTGCTGCATCTGAGCCTGCTGGGCAGCCATCATTTGCTGCTGCATCTGCATAGGGTTGAACTGCTGCTGGTGCATAGGATAGCCCATCTGCTGCATGCCCATGCCCATGCCCATGTTGCCCATGTACATGTTCATAGGGTTTCCCATCATCATGTTCATAGGACGTCCCATGCCCATGCCGTTCATACCATTCATGCCGTTCATGCCGTTCATGCCATTCATTCCGCTCATCATAGGCATCTGGGACATGCGTGTGGAACTTTGTTGCTGCTGCTCCCCGAGCATTCCGGTGAACGGGCCTGCGACGGGCTTCTTGCTGGAAGCTCCACCCATGTACTTTTGCTTGGTCATATCCCGCATCTGGATCTGATCGACCAACGAAGGCTGAGTGAGCTGGGGCTCGAAGCCCATCATGGGCATTGACACAGACATTGGGCCCGTGGGTTCGCCGTGCACAGATGCGGGACCCCTGTTGAAGCCCAATGACTCGCGGTTGGAGTGCCTGACCAGTCCCGCCCCAATGTATGGTTGTTCGAAACCGGGAAGGTCATCGGGAAGGCCCCGAGCGAACGGAGGCCTGTATCCATGGGAGACACGGTTGCTCATTGCATCGGCGGACGCGGGTCGATCGGGGTAGGACGGGGTGGAGCTCCTGTAGTACGATGGCAAGGCGTTTGCCGGCTGGGTAGGAAGCTTGCCGCGAGCGGCATTGGGGAAGCCATGCTGGGCGAGAACACCGAGGGGAATGTCCTCATCTTCCCACTTGTCGGCATCCTGAGACACCTCTGATGGAAAGCCCATGGACATGGGCTCAGCAACGCTATCCGGCCGTGCCGGTGCCGTGGTGGTACGCTTCATGGCATTTCGGGCAAGAGCCTGCTGCTGCTTCTTGCGCATCTCGATCTGTTCCTGCTCTCGCTTCCTGATGGCCTCTTCTTCATCCTCGTAGTCGTCCTCGTCCTCGCTGCTGTCCTCGACAGGCTGGGTCTTTTGGCGTTCTTGCTGGGCGCGAAACTCGGCCTGGCTCATGACACGACGGCCATCGCCATTGATGTGAGCAGGCGGCTGCGGAACGATGTCCCTATTGGCAGGAGCGAGCTTCTTGACGACGGTCTCGCTCGGCTTTGGGGGGGCGAAGATGTTCTCTTCTTCGTCGTCTGAGGCGGGCGAGGCGGATGCACGCAGGGCGGCCTTGGGAGTAGTGTTGTTGGAGGCAGACCTCGACGAGAGGGGGGTCTGCAGCGAGTTGACCGACGTGGTCGACACCGAGGTAGGATGCTGTTCGGGCGAACTGTCGTGGACGGACTTTCTGGCCATGACGGATTGACGGACAAGCTTTGCGTCAACGTCTTCGAAAGGGCCACCGTTCAATTCAGGACTGTGAGAGGCAACGGGAGCATACTGGGAAAACTTATGTGGAGGGACCGGAGGTGGTGGAGATTCATCGTCCGAATGGGGGGATGACATAAGGTTGTCGGCGGACCCACGGCTATCCCATGATTTCGGCGGCGGCTCAACTTCCAATTTGCGATCGATGTTTATTGGCTCGGCATGGAACGCACGCTTCCCTGCGAGCAGGGACCGCCCCGGGGCCTCTCTGCTCGTATATTCGGGAGATTCTTTTCGCTCGAAACCGCTAAACAAATCTTCGAAGTTGGACTGGCCGAAGTGCATTTCTGTGTCGAGTTTCGGGGGGATTGCGGTGCTGGCGTAGCTGGAGGATGTCATGGCACGGCTGCGGCCGCTCGGAGACAGGGGCGAGGTCGGCTCAGTGTAGTGCCGCGTGCTGCTCTGCTTTGGGATGGCAGGTAGCTGCTTACTGCCCAGTCCGCTGACGGAGAAGGCGCTGGGCGAGCTGTTGTGCTGGGAGATGTTTGGTCGTGGCGGGAGATTGGCGAAGATGTTCTCGTTGGAGTCGGTATCGGCAGACGAGGGCAGCGTCGAGGTGGAGCCGCCGTAGTGGCCTGCGGGATAGGGTCGCGAGGACTGGGTGCCGCTGCTGGATTTGCTGTCCCTGAGGGTCGTATTAGCAGCATGCGCGGCGGCGGCGGTAGCGCTAGCGTCGTCGACGTACCGCTTGGAAGACGAGGGAGAATCGTCGTCGGTGGAGTGGTTGCGGCCTTTGCTGCCCGAGTTGCTGAAGCTGCTGAAGGGGCGAAACTTGGACGAAGACTTCTCCTTTGCGGCCTTTTGCTCGCGCTCATGCTTAGCGCGCTGGACCTCCACTTGGCTCATAACACGGAAACCCCCTGAGTCGGCCTGCGGGGCAGAGGCCGTGTCGGGCGTCGTCGAGGCCTCGAAGTCTTCGATGACATTGCCCGACGACTTGCGGCGGCCCGTAAACAGACCCAGCCCGGGCTTGCCCATGTTTGCGATGGCGAGAGACGTCTCGGGAGCTCAGTCGCTCGAGCCGAGGAGCCCGGAACACGAATGCGGCGAGGAATGGGAGCGCAACAGTCGCATACACGGCCGGCGAGGGTCGCAGACAGGCGAGGGTCGTCGTCGACGGCGCTGGAGGCTTTGCAGGCACGGCGGACGGGCTTCACGGCCGGGGGAGGGAGCGAGGAGCGGGAGCCTGCCAATGGCGTGAGTTAGAGACGGACGGGCCGGGCAGAAAAAAAAGAAAGGAAGAGGCCAGGAGGCGTCGTCTGGTGCAGCGAGGAGGCGGCCAGGGAGCGAGCAGGCGCAGTGAGCAGCAGCAGCATCACCGCCAGGTCGTCGACGACGTGACGTTGGCGCCTCGCCGTAGGTCTGACGGTTGCGGAGATTCAACGTCAGGCCAATGTCGATCGGGGCTGCTGCTGTTGAGTGCGACGCGCGCGCTGCTCCAATCCCGATGGAGTCCCCACAAGTCCCCCCCCCTCTCTCTCTACGATGGACGACGGCCGCAATGCAATTGCCCTCTCTCCCAGCGTCGCAGTCTCCTCCCGGCGCGTCGGGCGGCCGGGGTACGTGCGAGGTAGGCAGGTAGTAGGTAGGGGGCCGGTGCAGACTTACCGGACACAGAACGCGGGGAGCTGCTGGTTGTGCTGCGAGGACTGCGTGTGCGCAGGGCGGGAAGAAGCGTCGAGGCGAGGATCGAGTGAAATGGCGCGGTGGCTTGGTGGTGTTGGGGGGAGGGAGAGGAGGCAGCGCTGGCTGCGGCGGAGGGAGCGAGCACGGGCGACACAAAAGTTGAGGCTGCGGGATGGATGCGAGTAGGGAGTTTGCCGTCCGATGATGCTCTCGCCAGCGCCCGCGCAGAGATCTACCCATGCAATAAATGGCAGCACCCGTGCAATCGTCAAGCGGCCTAGCGTGGCAATAGGAGCGGCCGCTGGGCCAGGTGGGTGCCAGCCAGGTCAGGGACGGGGTGCGGAGGTGCTTTTGCGTGCCTCTCTGCTCGTTCCTGTCGCCGGCCGATCGCGCTGCACTGGACGCACTGGATGCACTGCTGGAAGACCTGCAGCACTGGCAGCAGCAGCAGCCGTCAGGAGGCGTCTCGCACTCGAAGCCCGCTCTGGCACATGAATCCGACGCCCTGACGGCCTGACGCGCCCTCTGTCTGCTGTCCTCCCGGGCCTGGGCGGCGCGCCGTGGTAGATTCAGCCCAGGGTGTGCCAGCGGCTTGGCCTGCTGTGTAAGCGCGTCCAGGCGGGCTGGGAGCGAGGCCAGAGGGAGGCAGGCCAGCGGGCCCAGAGGCTGCCAGAGGCTGCCAGAGGCTGCCAGAGGAGGCCGGAGCCCTGGAGGGGAGGCTGGAACGGAGGGCTGGTCCCTGTCCTGGCAACCGACAGCCCACTGAGCCCACCCAGCCCACCCACGCCTCTAAACATAGCCTCCTAGCGCACGCTCCTCCTCGTCCTGGCCCAATCCAATCCACCCCAGGCCAGGCACACACCCGCCCGCCCGCCAGCCGTCAACAAGACTTTGGCCCCGGGAGCTTGTCGAGTCGACTGAGCGGCGCACGCAGGCCCTCGTTCGACCTTCGACCATCCGCCTCTGCCTCTCCCTCAGACGCATGCACGCCTCAGCTGCCCTCCCTGCGCCGCCGCCAGCAAAAAGGCTCGTCCGGACTGTTTCAGGCGGCCCTCACCTAGGCCAGCCCGCCTGCCAGTGCGTCTGAGGGAGAGGCAGTGGCGGAGGAGGTCCGGCGCGTGGGCGATCATATTGTGTTGACAGCGGGCCCGAGGATGGCCATTCTGGAGCGGCTCTGCTTTAGGGGCATGCCCCATGGCGGTAGGGGCACCTTGACTGGCCGCTCAACCAAGGCACAGCGAGCCACTTCAAGGCACACCAAGGGCAAACAGGGCAGCGCGCCCGTCGCCCGTCGACGCCCGCTCCTCGCCCGCTCCTCGCCCACGACCAGTCCACGACCCAGCCCAGGGGCCGCATGCTGGGAGCGGCCGACGGGCGGGTGACGAGCGGGCTCAGTTCGACCGAATCCGCCCACATGCAGCCCGCCTCTCTCCATCAAGCCTCAAGCCCGAGAAGAAGCACCATGGCACTCCAGGGAGCCCACGGGCAATCATCGATGGCATTTCCTGCTCGTGCCCCATGTTCTGTGGTTCGGCAACCGCACGCCAACCCGCCGGCCATGCGCCCGAGCCGCTTTGGCGCTCCCCATCACGCCTGAGCCTGCCGCTCCAACGACATCGGCCGTCGTCGGTCCGGGAGGGGGGACTATCAAAACGAATGGTTCGGTGCGATCGTCCTGGCCTTCTACCGCTCCCTCGACCTCCACGGTGCCCGCTTGAAGCACCTCACTGCCATGGCTGCACACCGCATCAGCGAGCGAGCCATCACTGGCTTCGCCAACGCCTCCCACTACGACGAGCACAGGCCCTCCTACCCTCTCGACGCCCTTGTCCGCCTCATGGATGCCGCTGCCGTGAGCAGCCTCAGTGGCGCCCGCATCGTGGACCTTGCCGCCGGCACTGGCAAGCTCACGGAACTCCTCTCGGCGCGGGGCGAGCAATTCGACATCGTGGCTGTCGAGCCTCACGAGGGCATGCGCGAGCAATTGGCTCGCAAGCATCTCAGCAACGTGACTGTCAAGTCGGGTCTGTCCACCGCCATTCCAGTCGAGCCCGAAAGCGTCGATGCGGTATTTGCTGCACAGGTGCGTACCATGAGGCATTTGCACCTTTTTTCTGCTGGCCTCGTTCTCGTCTCGTCCTGTGTGGGCTGTTTTGTCGTCCACTGGTCCTACAGCTGCATGTCAGATGGCCGTGGTTTGGATTGCCCTTTCCGGACGTCCTGGCTGGACTGGACCACCTCCCGCCGTGGAACGTACCGCAGCATCGCACTGCAGGACAGGTGACGCCGTCGCCATTAGCTTGCCTGCCCCTCTTATTTCTCCCGCCTGCTCGATCCCACCTCCCCTCCAAACGTCCTGCTTCTTTCAAGCTGAACGCGTAATCTGTCTCCGCATTACTCGATGCCGCCCATCACCTTTCATATGCATCCCGACGTGCATCGGAGCCTAGCATGATCGCCACGCCTGGTCGCCCACTGTACCCACCTCTTGACATCAGTTCCTTGAAACACCATCGCGGGGTCTCCAACCACCCCGCCGTGGTAGCTCCGGCTTCGTCTTCTCTTTCTCATGCTGCTCATTCGGCCTATCCATATACCCCTCGCGCTGCCGCTGCATCTGAATGCTAACCCCTCCTCACAGGCATTTCATTGGTTCGCCAATGAAGCCTCTCTCAAAGAGATTCATCGTGTTCTCAAGCCCGGCAGTGTCTTGGGCCTGATCTGGAACGCCGAAGACTGTGCGTGATAGCTTCTTTTTTTTGTTCCATCCCTTTCTGAACCCCTCGTCTCATCTCGTCCTGGACAAGAGTTTCGATGCGCACATCTTGTCCACTCCTTGTTCTGTCCGACGTCTCTGTTTGATCATGCCAAGATGGAGTTATTTCCTTATTTCCATGCATGGTGTGAGACGGCCCCTGTCGCTGGACTGCCCATCCCTTTTCAGATGACTTAATCTTCGATGCACCTTGTACAGGGCTGAAATGTCACTCGTCCTGGCATAACGAGCGTCGTGCTCGAATTCCCGGTCTGTCTCGGGCCTCAGTCACCTGCCTCGACCTCTTCTTGCTCTCTGAACCATTGTGTCGGGTCGCTCGTCTAGCCGCTCCTGTTCGGTCTCTATTTTCGGAGATTCGCCTGAGACATGATTTGCGTAGCCGCGCTCCCGGATCATCTGCTGCTGTTCTCGAGGCTTCATTTCGGTTCAACTTCCATTATCAGCCGGCCAGCCATCGCCTGCCAGGGCCTACGGCTGTATGGGAGAATCGCCACTTACTCTTTCAGATAATTCTCCACAATCGCATCCAGCGAGCAGTACTTGGCAATCCACGATTCGTGATCATCTGTTTAGTCTTGACGCCGTGACAAACGACCACGAGCCACGTTTCCGCCACGATCAATGGCGCAATGTATTTGAAAACCAGGTCTCGTCTACGCCCATTACGGCAGCCATTGCAGGAGGGACGAACTCGCTGTTCTCGTTGCCTCGGGGGAAGAAAAGGTCAAATGGTCCGTGTGGCTTGAAAAGGAGGCGTTGTGGAGTAGACTAAGGACCTTGGGCCACGTTGCTGTGCTCGAAGGAGAGCAATTGGAGGTAAGTTCAGTCTTTCTATCCAAGGCGGGGAGCCCTATTCCACGTTGTGCGATGGCAGAATTTGACGAGGAAGAGACGAAAACATGACGCGATGCTGTTCATGTGAGTGGGGCACAAATGGACCCCTTGAAGGACCCTTTCCGGACACGCGCAGGACCCACCCCAGGCTTCCAGAATAGAAGGCTTCTACACGTGTGTTATCGGACAGGCCGAACGTTCAGGGCGCAGTATCATGTTGAACTTGGGTCCCGTATGCGTAGCCCAGCGAATGCCCTGAGCGTCGCGCTTCTACCTGCACCACTCTGCATGGACCATGCCTATGTGTCACTATCCGCAGGCGCATCCTTGGCCTACTTTCAGAATTTTACAGCACCTGCCCCACTACTGCGGAGGGACGGTGTTGCACCGGTGCGTTTCCTTGGAAAAGCCCTATGACGAGTGGAGGTATAGCGTAGATCTTATACCATGCACGCACGGTACCAGACGTCTTCAACAACTTGTTCCAGGACGTTACTCCGAGTAATGCTTCTATCCATGCTCATAGGAAGAATGGCTTCCCCACTAGACTTCAAGGATCTAAATCTGTATTCCTTGGATGACTCTTGGCCGGTGTTGACCTGGAATGGATTTCCAAGCGGGAGGGACTACAGGCACCGTAGAGGCTCCTCGAAACACACAGCAGCAAGTACCTGGACTTGAATGTTCGAGCCAAAAGCATTCATGTATAAGCGCCGGCTGCGTTGATCGTCTTGCGTCTGTCTTGCACTTCGGATTAACCCGTGTTTACCTATCAAGGCAATATTGTGTCGTGGGGCATGGGGAAGGCTCGTCATTGTCTATATCCTTCAAGATCAACACTCCCCGCTTCAACGCCTTGTTTCTGTATGGCATGATTGTTTTGGGACTTTTACAAGAGATTGGCTATCTTTCCCTCGTATGAGAATGAAGGTTTCGGGCTTTTTGTGCGCTAGATGCATTGCGTGCGAGGAGGCTGCTTGCCCACGATATCTTAAAGAACTTGTTCCCCTTGGGTTACAACAACAGTTGACCGCCCTTGAAAAGAGTTTTGTCAGTGTGTGCGAATTATTGTAGCCAGCTGCCGCGGTCCCCGAGGCGTATTGGAACGCCCTCTAGTACACCGTCCAAGAGACGCAGTCGAGTGAATGGCGATCGAGCTTCAAGATATATGCCGCCTACCCACTGGAATGTATATGATGTCATCAACTGCGATAAGGCCGCGGTATCCTCTGTCTTGGCGTGGGAGTTGCGGTCGTCGAAGGCTCGCCAGCGTGTCTACTGAGGTGGATTGACGAAGGCTGACGCGGTCGACGACTGCCCGGCATGCCTGTCAGACGTCTCTGGCGAACCTCAACTTAAGATGTCCGACGCCGATTCCAATATCAACATCACTGCTGATACTGGTTCTTTCATGCGCAACGAGGCGCACAAGCTTTTGTTTTCTGCGCGGCTACCTACTGTCATGGAAGAGTGAGCTTGATCTGTGGTGACTGATGTCGGTGCTCATTGGCAAGCCTACAAGGCCGACGACAAGTGCACCAAAAAAGTGCTTGAGGTGTCTTGATCGCACATCTCGGATGGATGCAGGTGCAGGTAGCCCGATATTGGTGTTGATACCGTCCCTGGAGCTGCGCTTGCCTCGATGAGTGAGGCTTTTTGGACTGCCTGCGCCAACACCTACCATTATCGAGGAGCGTAAAGAAGCCGCAAGGGACGCTTTTCCACCTATTGGATATTCCAAGGACCCAGGACAAACTTTACTTGCAAGCTGAAACTCAAGAACGCCCGGAGTCGGCGGAGGCGTGTCCCCCTGGCTGGTCTGGTGTCGTTTCGTGGAGCGAGAGCCAATTCTGCCATTATCGACTTTTTTGGTTGTGGCATTGGCGAGCTGGTAGCTAACGCCTGCAGGCAACCCGTCGAGTATTTGAAAGTGCGTTATCAGGTGACGACGTAGAGAGGAACGCGAAGGGGGAGATACTCGTGCAGGGCACCACGGTGCTAGCATGGACGAGCAAGATTCCCTAAGCCTTCGTCTCGTCGGATCGAGGTAGGGTGTGCATATGGAAACAGATTATCTGAGGTTTCAACGCGTGGGCGAGGAGGGGCGTGTGTGTGAGAAACGAGGGCGTTGCCCGCGTTTTCACCTGGCCGACTCCCCTTCCCCGCCCCATTCTGTAGAGGCGTGCCCGCCCAAGAGGGCAAACAAAACAGCCACCACACAATCTCAATACAGCCTGTCACTCCTTCGTCTACCTTCAAGGCGTCCAAAATCTCCAAAAGATTTACCTATATATCCAGGCCAAGGTAATCGATTCGCATCAGTGTAGCGGCCTGTAGGCGATATGGCGTCGTGGTCAGTTGCTAGGGAACTACCCTGGAATAGGGCTTTGAGAGCGCCTCAGGTTCGATTCCTGGAAGCTACATTGCATCAGATGACATCGATCATTTGGTCAAATACAGGTATGTGCATGAGTGGGTTTGATGTAGACAATATTTGTAGATGTGCTGTCCTGGATTTTGCCGCCTGGAGACGCCTGCCTCAGCCTGGATTTCTTCTTCAATTACAGAAAATCTCCTGTCCGGAGGGGGTTTTGTGGGCTCCACCAGGGGGCTTTCTTTTTGTGGGCTTTTTCGTACATGGAGGTGTGTGTGAATAGCTGCATGCATGCATATAGGCGTATATCTTGACTTTTTTAGCACCTAGTGGTAAAGTAGACAGTCGAGGTGGCTCTACGCAAAAGGCGAGCCTGAAGAATATATAAAAGATTTCCGTGGCTGCCTTGCGTTGGAAAGTACGTCTGCATATCTGCACTGTGTAACCTGGAATTGCAGGTTGAGCGGTCGGTTCGGGCAACGTGTTATCTATCACACATGTCTTACCTTGAGCAGGTATACACTTAAATCTGCTAGATATATGATATATTGAGTGCATGAAGAATCCTATGCGGATGGAGTACATAACTTTATGGCGGCCTAGACGAGCAGTGCTGAACGAAACATTGCCACGCATAATGATTCTCTCCACGGTCAAAAGGCTACACTTAAGGCCCCACATCGTTCATGCTACAAGATTGAGCACATCAGATCGACAGAATTAGCACTCAGTCCCCAGCTGCGTGTTTTTCTGAAAATGATGAACGGTTATGGCCCCGCTGCATAGTGCAAGGTTCTCGTTTACTAAAAGGCTACCCTTTGATCTATACTTTCTACGCTGGATCGGGTATTAGACCTATGAATCCGATCTATATGGGGCCTAAATATGGATGCTGTTACTGTCACGACTAATCTGGAGAACTCCTACCAGGACATGCTCAACTTAATAAAGAAATATCTGCAATGGCGATATTCTCGCGCATGCGAAAAGCCTCCGTTCTACTCCATCCACACCAAGCTTTCCAATATGCCCAATCAGCATGAAATGGATATGTTGTGTGTGTGACCCGAGCGTGACCCATGCAATGGTTGATATTCCGGGTTTGGCATGGCATTGGGCGTGGTTGGCATTTGACGTTTCGACAGCGCATGCCCGATGACAAAGTAGAACCTTACCATATGAATTAGAAATAGGATTTCAGCGTTCAGATTATCATGCCCCGAGAATTTCAATTTTCTATAAATTGTGGAGTACCAACCCACCGCAACCGCCCATTAAAAGTGCTCCAAAAGCGCCACAACTACCGTTGAAGGCAATGTTCACATGTCATCTGTAGTACGGTACACAAGTGTAAACATCCTTTAATCAGACAGCACATTAGAATTACTCAAGGACAAGCCTCTGTATCTAGTCATCCAGCACATTCAATAAATACTGTCAAAACGTCCTTCTCCACGATAGTAGCCCTCCCCGATGCTCTCACAACAACATTTGCTGCGCATCAGAGCATCAATCAACCCCAACCACTCCCAAGAAACTCCCAAAAGACCGACAAGAACAGCCCCAACACCCCCAAAGACAACCCCCTCTCCCTCACCCCCTCTTCCCCTTCCCCTTCCCCTCCCTCTGAAACCCCACCCCCATCAAAAACGCCACCCTCACCCAAACACACCCCCAAAGCATGCCCAAATTCACCCACTCGTCCTTACCCCACGTCCTACAGTCCACCAACTCGCGCACCTCGTACACACGCGCCTCGGCCGCCAGGTGGGCGACGTCGCACATGAGCATGCCGGCGACCATGACGGACCAGACGCGCAGCTCGCGCGTGGCGCGCAGCACGACGGCCTCGTTGAAGGCGAAGAGCAGGTAGCACGACGCCAGCTGGTCGAAGACGACGCGTGAGGCGGGGACGTAGGGCACTTGGGGCGCGATGGTGGAGAGGAAGGAGGACGGGTCCAGGGTGGCGTTTAGGGCGCCGCCGAGGGCGAGGAGGGGTTCGAGGGTGGTTAGGAGGAAGCGGTAGGGGAGGGGGATTTGGGGTGGGTTTGTGCTGGTAGTGGTGGACATGGTGGAGGCGTGGGTGGGTGGGCGGAAGATGCCGGGTTTTTGGATGGATGGATGGATGGATGGATGGATGGATGGAGAGGAGGAGCGACCGGTTTGGAGGAGCGTGAGGGTGTGTTTGGTGCGAGCTACGAGCTTGGATTGCGGGCGTGTGGGCGTTGGGGGTGGATTCCGGGCTGGTTGTTTCGGCGGAAGTGGTCGGATGGTGCCCAGACTTAAAGGCCGTGTGAAGTGAGAAAAAAGAAAACGGAAAGCCTGCCAGTCTGGCGCCTGCGGACGGCAGCTCGATAAGGAGAGAGGAGAGGTTGTTCTTTTTTTTTTTTTACTCCTGGATTCGAAGTTGTGGCACGGGTCCCTTTGGCAAAGCCTCGCTCTCGTGGGTTGGTGGCACAGCGTTTCCCGTCCGTATCGTGCGTCCGAGCGGGAGGAAGTTTCCATCGTCGAGGCTTGTCGTCACGCCATGCGGCCGCCCGTCTACCACTCTTCACTTCTTCTTTCGCACCCCTTCTAATCTCTTCAATCCGCAAACGATTTCGAGAAAATTTGCCAAGTCCAACGGTCAAGCCAATGGGTGAAGGTATACGTTACAAACGCTGCCCCCCCCAGCACATGAGTCCAGGCCCATACCGAACGAATGGCAAGCCAAGGATCTTCCCGACGCTTAGCGTTGAGGGGGTGGAGCGGGGCTGCACATTGGTGGGAACGTTGACGCAGTCATCGACACATAATTCACTGGCCTACCCCCTTTGGCAGGTTGAAGCCTTCCTGCACTGGAACTTGTCCCGCACCAACCAGACGAGAGGCCGGGCCGGCAAAGTGGCCCGGCAACGTCCGCGTCTGGCTCGGCACGTACTTTGCTTACGGTATGGGGGGCTGGCCTGGATGCCGCTCGTATATGCATGCGGGATTGAGGGGTGCCGGGGTGGGCTGCATACTTGGAAGTAGTGCTTCTTGCTAGAGCGTGGACTCGAGTATGGGGTACTTGGGTACTCACTCGAGCAGCTAGCTGCAAGTTTTGGCCGATTCGAGACCTGAGGCCTGGGAAATGTAAGCATCATCTGCTTGGCCCCGAGTTTCTTCAAGATGTGAGACTGGGGAGAGCAACGGCCAGCCGATTGAGTACCCGCTGACCATGACTCTTGTCTAGCCTGCCAATTAATGCAGCGTCACGTCGAGGCATACCGATTCGGGGCATGATAGGGCAGATAATCAGGCATTCCCAGTCCAAGGAAGACGATATGCTGGCTAAATGCAGCAAAACACGGATGCTTGGCGCCTTGACCTGCAATACAAGTGTCCTTTTGCGTCAAGACGCGGGGCACCTGGATGGTACAAATTAACGGAGTCGCCTCCGATTCCATGTCTCATAGCTCTTGAGGACAACTCGACAGAATGAGCGTACCAACCGTAAAGAAACTTCATGTGCTTATCATCGGGGCTGGGAGCACCGGTTTACTCATAGCGCAGGGGTTGAAGAAGGTATGCTGGAGCAAACCTGCTTGTTAAAATTTTGTCATAGTCCGGCCGGCCACATACTGAATGGTCACAGGCCGGCATATCATCCACCGTCTTTGAGAAGTCATCAGAAGATGCGTACAAGGATCGGCCACGACACTGGAGCATGGCACTCCATTGGGGCGCCAGCTTGCTCGCAAAGTGTCTTCCGGACGACATTATAGCAGATATTCGGAATATCGAGGCTGATCCGACCACTGAATTGACGGCAGAGCAAGAGAAGAGCTTTCCATTCGTCAATGGCCGGACGGGCGAGGTTATCAAGATGGTCCCGTCAGAGAGTACCCGTAGGGTCAGTCGTTCGAAGCTCAGAAAGTTTTTATCTCGAGGAGTGGAGGTTCGATACGGTACACGTCTCAAGAACATTGAAGAAGGGGACAAGATCGTGGCGCACTTTGAAGATGGCTCGTCTGCGGAGGGAGATGTCCTCGTCGGATGCGATGGGGCCAAGAGCGCAGTGCGAGCCATTTTGCTCCCCCCGGAACAGAACAAACTCGACCCTCTCCCGTTGGTCAACGCGCACATCGCCCTCACTTATACTCGAGAGCAGGCCCTCTTCATTCGAAACGCCTATCATCCAAATATAGTCATATCCCCACACCCAGACCAAAACACGAGCGCTTTGATATGTATAGCGGACGTGGAGTATCCGGACAAGCCCGAGACATGGGTATTACTGCTGAACTATGCCATCTGGGGAAGCGACAAGCAGCCAGAGACGAATGCCGGCCGCCTAAAGTTGCTCAAGAGCTATGCCGCAAACTATTGTGAGCCTTTCAAGTCGGCCGCGGAGTGGATCCCAGAGGATTTTTGGGTGCCCCCAGACACGTTCCGCGTATGGACCAAGCCAGTAAAGTGGAACAACCACAGAGGAAGAGTCACGATAGCCGGCGACGCAGCACACCCCATGCCGCCTTTCAGAGGCCAAGGCCTCAACAATGCATTCGAGGATGCGTTCAACTACATCGAGGCCATTGAAAGCTACGCCACAGGGAAGCAATCATTGGAGGAGGCGGTGGACAAGTGCGACGCAGATAATCTCGCACGAGGCAAAAGAGAGATTGAGGTTTCAAGCCTGCAGACGTACGGCTCACATCACTGGGACGTACTCATGAAGTCGCCCATGATAACTTCGGGTACGAGCAAGATGGTAGTAACAGAATAGGGCCGAACAATGGCCTTTGGCTCGTATCGTCTCGCCTCTTTCTACACGGTGGCCTTGGGGACCCCACGGGCACAGCCAACGCGCCTGGCAATTCACAACACGTCCAACGGAATGCTGGGGCTCACTACTCGGCTGACAAAGGCTCGTATTGGAGGCGGGGATGTGCGTTTGTGCCCAAAATTCCCATCGGTCAGCATCGGATTGTGCGAAAGTCGATCACGATAACGGTGGTGGCTAGGTCCTGGATCGGCCTGGTGGCAGCCGCTTTCTGCCAGACTCTCCACGCGACGAAGGCTCCAGGATGTTCGAACAAAAACCGGCGGGCTGGGCCGCCTGTAGTAAGGCGCGCGGCCTCACGGCTTGCGGCTGCGTCGAGGGCCCACAGGACAGCCAGGCCACGGAGGCTGGTGATTGGGCGGTCGGAGGCTTGGGTCGGCCAGCGGGATCGGTAGCAGGCCGTCAGCGGACCCCCATCTGCACAGGATATCAAAGTTTTTGTGGGCGTTGCGTCGCGATGATGTGAGAGTGATAATGTGCGACCCTCTGGCGGGCAGCGTCCAGCCATTGCGAGACGCGAAAGGGGTAGTCCCAGTTGAGCCCGCCTCACCGTCCGCCCTGTGCCTAGAGCCACGCTCGACGCCCGACGTCATCGCGGGGCCAAAAAATCAAGCGGCGCGCTGCGATGCCTGTGGCCGGAGACAAGACCCCCCGGCTGCCAGCTGCCAGCTGCCGGCTACCACCAGCTCCAGCATTCACCTCGCCCGCCACATCCAACCCATCCACAACCTCTTCCACGCAGGGCCGGCCCATTCCTTCATTGCCGCCCTCGACCATCCATATAAGACGCCTGCACGGCCCTGCCGCTCCAGGGAAAACAGAGCTAGCTAGCTGGGCCTGAAAGCTTGCGCGCCTTCTCTCCCAAGCCCACGCCCACGCCCCCGGTCCCGTGACGTGGGAAGCCATCTGGGCAGAATTCACTCGAACTCCGGCAATCTTCTGCCACTTTCCACCGCCAGCACCTCCATCCTCGACTCCACTCGAGTCCACCTGAGCGTCCTCCGAGCTACCCCGCCCCTTCTCCTTCCCCTCTTAAACTCCCTACACGCCTTCTCCCCGACATACGCCCGCATTCCTAGAACAAACAATTCCTGCTCAGCGGGCCACGCTCCATCCACCCGCCCACCATGACGACCTTTGTCGTCTCTCTGTAAGTGATCCCGTCTCCATTCAGCCCCTGGCGGGCGGGTGCCATTGCTTCACCCGCTGCATGGCTTCCATCCCTACTCAGGTCCATGCTAACTTTTCCGCAGCTTTTTGCCGTATACGGTCGACTTCCATGAGCCGAAGCTTGTACCACAGGAGAATCCCACACCACCCCCATCTAACCCAGCACCGCGGGCTCTGAGCCTGGGCGGCCGCCGCAATGCCTCTGTGAATGCTGTGCCCGATGAGCACACCGAGAGCCTCCTCAAGGGCCCAATGGCGGCCCTCCAGCGCCAGGTTTCAGCCCTGTCACTGCCAAAGACCCCTGCAGCCATGGAGAAGCACGAGGAGTTCTTTGCACCCACCCAACCCACGGCTACGAGCTATTTCCCCACCGTCGAGCCCACCGGTCTCGTCCGCAGCGACGCCCACGTCCCTGAATGGGGCACCAGCGCCCTCTTCAACCAACCGCGCTCGAGGGCCGATGCTGTGCCCCCGCACACCATCCTAGAGTACGCCAAAGCCCAGGAGCGCCAGCAGGTTGCAGGCTCTCGCCCCTTTTCCCACCGTTCTCATTCTAGCAGGCGTGCCGACCCCCGGTGGACCACGGACTGGACCCTCGTCCCCGGCGTGCAGGGCAACGGTAGCCTGACAAACGCTGTTCGATCTTGTGTTGCCAACGGAAACCTGGACGAAGTTGCCTACGTTGGCCTAATTGGCTTCCCCACCGACTCCCTCGAGGACCAGAAGAAGTCGGAGATTTGCGAGAAACTCGAGGATCAACACCAGTGTCTCACTGTTCTCGTCAATGACAAAGACTACGATGGGCACTATGCTCATTACTGCAAGACCATTCTGTGGCCCGTGTTCCACTATGTAGTCCCGGACCATCCCAAGAGCAAGGCCTTTATGGATCACTCCTGGAAGCACTACGTTGCGGTCAACAAGGCTTTTGCCGAGAAGGTAGTGAAGAATTACAAGCGCGGTGATGTCATTTGGATCCATGACTACCACCTTCTCCTCGTCCCTGGTATGATTCGACAGAAACTTCCCGATGCTCAGATAGGTTTCTACTTGCACACTGCGTTCCCCTCTTCCGAAGTCTTCCGGTGCATTGCCTTCCGCAAGGAGTTGCTGGAGGGTGTCCTAGGCGCAAATCTTGTTGCTTTCCAGACCCAGGAATATGCGCACCACTTCCTGCAGACCTGCAGTCGAATCCTTGCTGTCGAGGCAATCGAGGATGGCGTCCAACTAGAAAACCGTTTCGTCAATGTGTGGGCGACGCCTATCGGTATTGACCCCGATGCGCTCTCTCGTGAACGTGATAGGGAAGAAGTCAAGACGTGGATTCAGACCATGGAGCAGCGCTACCGGGGCAAGCGTGTCATCGTAGCCCGTGACAAGCTCGATACCATTCGCGGAATGAGGCAGAAACTGCTCGGCTTTGAGCTGTTCCTGAACCAAAACCCTGAATTGAAGGACAAGGTCGTTCTCATTCAGGTCGCTACCTCTTCGACTGAGGATGCCGAATTGGCCGGAACTATTTCCGAGATTGTGACCCGCATTGACGCCTCGCATTCGACTCTCACCCACAACCCCCTCGTTTTCCTGAGGCAGGACATTGCCTTCCCCCAGTACATGGCTCTCTTGACCATTGCCGATGCACTTGCCATTACGAGTCTCCGTGAGGGCATGAACGTGACGACCCACGAGTTTGTCATTTGCCAGGATGGCCGGGATAGCAACAAGAAGCATGGCCCAGTGATTCTCAGTGAGTTTACCGGAAGCGCATCTATATTCGATGGTGCCGAGCTCTCCGTGAATCCCTGGGACTACCAGAACATCGCCAATGCTTTCAAGCAAGCCTTGATGATGACAGAGGACGAAAAGGAGCGTCGGTACAAGAAGATGCACGACATTGTGAATCACCAAACTGGTGATTTCTGGATGAGGAACTTGCGCGAGCACCTTGCCCGTGTCTACGATGAGCAGTTCCGCCGCGACAACATGTCAATCCCTCGACTTGATATCAAGCACCTCATCCAGGCATACGAGACTAGCTGGCGACGTCTGTTCATTCTCGATTACGAGGGCACCCTAGCCATGTATGGCTCCGTTAACAACACGGTCCTTACCAACATCGAGAAGGTCAACGCCGTCTTGACTGAGCTTATTGCCGGTGAAGGAAACACCGTCTATGTCATGAGCGGGCGCACAATTGACGAGCTCGAGATGCTTTTCGGTCGCGTTGCCGGTCTTGGTCTCATTGCGGAGAATGGCTGTTTCTTGCGCGACCCCCACGCGGAGGAGTGGACACAGTTTCCCAATGAAGAAAAGACGGTCCAGTGGAAGACTGCTATCAAGCAGATTCTCCAATACTATGTCGAGCGTGTAGAAGGCAGCTGGGTCGAAGAGCGCCATTGCTCCTTGATTTTCCACTATGAGAATGCCGAAAAGGACGACAGTGCCGCTCGCCATGCCGGAGACTGCGCAAACCACATCAACGATGCCAGTGAGCAGCAGCGCATCAAAGCTGTGCCTACGAAGAACTCGGTCATCATCGAGCCCATGGACTATGACAAGTCCACCGCTGTGCAGCACATCTTCGACAAATACCCCGAGACCAGCCGTCCTGAGTTTCTGCTGATTGCTGGCAACGATCGTGACGACGAAACCACTTTCAAGTGGGCCAAGCATATAAAAGAAGACTGGCTCGTCTCTAATGTCCAGACCGTCACGGTCGGTGACCGCAACTCGCTCGCCATGTCAACTCTGACCAACGGCACAACTGGTAAGCCAATCCGTCCCCGCTCTTGCCAAAAACATCAACTGACACGCTCAACAGGTCTCCTCAGTGTTCTCAGCAAGCTTTCCAAAGTCCGTGTCAACTCGTAAGCGATTCTAATCTCGTCGTTGATGTGCACCTCTGGTTTCAAGGATGGCCACGGTCGCATCAGCCCGGCAAATCTCATGGTTTCGGAGTTTCACGGACTAGGGATATCTGTGTTTTTTCTTTCTATTAACCTCTTTTTTTCTCAACGGCATGCACGATACCATTTTCTCTCTTTGCTGAGCGTCATGATCTCATGAAGTGTATGCAATGCATAGCGTGCGGATGGTGGGATGGAAGGCAACGAGTCATGAGCGTGCGTGGCGAATCGGTATGGTGTTTTAGGGCCTCGATACAGCCATCTCCTTGTAGCGGACATGAATGCCTAAGTCTATGAAACGAAATTTTGACATTTAGTCGTGTGCGGTTGTGAGTGTGGTTTGTGATGTGGAAAGGGGCTTATTTGTCTGAGTTGATGCGGTTTGGTTTTTTCTTGGGGGATGTTGGGTAGAATGTGGCCTTGTTTGCTGTGTGAGAACCGATCACTCATGCGTGGGTGATGGAGTTTGTTGTATATTTACGATGTCTCGCTTGGTATCTCGACATGGACCGTTTTCATGGTCCATGTCTTCGAAATGGAGGGCAGACGGCTCCTAGACTAATGATTATAAAACTACCTTCCCAAATATTGTATGAAGAGAGGTTTGGCAAAGCTCGTGTCAATGATATTGGTGTTTCCTCGCAATTGACTAGGGACCTAATGAAGCCATGCTTTTGAATATTGTTCATCAAACAAGATCGGCTGCTTAATAGCTCACTATACACTCTTGCAAACCCTTGTATTTTTTAGACTTGAGGGAGAGCATCAAGCGGATAAATGTTCAAAGCACAGCCATTAGCCAACAATCTGAGTGATGGGAAATCGGACCTTTCCTACAGTTGCTCCTTTACTTTGTTGTATTGTCCTCTCGAGGAAGAAAGCACACAACAGCTGGAATACCTGTATCAGGCCTGCCTCTCCACTCCAGCCCGAACAGGAAGTGCGTTCCAAGGATGCGCCCGAAAGCTCCAGAACAAAAATCCCACTGATATAATTGCTGTTCTGGAACAAAGGAAAACTCCTCCTTCCCATACATGCCGCAAAAAAGGGAAGACGATTCAGCACGTCCAACACGGAATGTCGATTTCTACTGCGGGGCTGATATACGGCATCTAGTCTTTCTCATGATCGGTGGTTTACACTTTTACAGCGATACAGACGCAACTCCGCACAGCTAAAAGAGGCATGTGCCAAGTTGTAATGATGAAGTGCCTTCTACCGGCCAAGGGCTCAGAATAGGGTCATTCAGTTTATGATGATAATGGGTTATGTATTGGTCTCTAAACCCGTCTTTAACCTAGGTACCGCAATTGACGAGCCTGCTTTGATCTCTTCTAGCAGAATCTAGAGATCTGGGACTTGACGAATGTTATTCTAAGATATATGTGAAAAATTTTGGTGTTGAATTACCCCACTGCGGAAGCGTGGGTCCGAAATCTAGGAGAACTAATGGAGTGAGAGCATGCTGAAAACAGTGAGTTACTCCAATCGAATCAAAGTGACAAGTGTGTAGTTGCAGTGTAGTAACAACGCCAGTAAATCGACTCTAACACTTTCATGCTGCCATGCCCCAGTAACCCTTCAGCCTCTATCGTGCCAACATCACATGGTGAACCAAAGAATCCGGGCATGGAAAAATACAGTATAAACATTATGTTCTGGCTAGTAATGTGGTATCAACTACAGAAAGAATATGAAAGCCCATTAACCGATGTCATGCATGTATCCAACCAACGCCACGTCGTGCATCATGTTATACAAGTAGGTTCGTTCATGCGAACTACAACTCGTCAATTTCTTCCACGTCGCTGTCATCGTCGTCACTATGCTTTGGATATTTGCGATACCAGTCTTTTGGATCCCCGCCGGGAACGCAGAGGCCGAGCCTCCAGAAGTAGTCACGATGGGCAAAGAAGAGCTCCCAGAACTTGAAGCGCGCCGGAATGCCCCACGACGGGCCATCGGAGTCGCTCCCAGCTATGCAGTTGGGATCCTCGTCGCCCCGACAGTGGTGAATGTCCCCTACAGAATAGGGTAGAGAGGGCTCCGAGATGAAGATTTCTTCGCTGTGCATGGTGTATCCCCACTCGGCGAGCGGGAGCAGAGGGACGGGGTCACCGGTATGGGTAACGCGGTGAAATTTGTTGGGCCTATAATTAGAAGAGACGTTAAAGCGGCTGTCTATGTAGGCCATGGTGTTATTGTTTCCGAGTCTTGGCTCGCCAAAGGTGGTGACGTGGGGGTCCCAGCCGCGCGCGAGGAAGTCGAGGCCGGCGAGGGCGGCGACGGCACCTCCGAGCGAGTGGCCGACGAGCGTTAGCTTGTAGTCGGGAAACTTTTCGATGGCCTCGGCGAGTTCGGGCAGAATGACCTTCCGGGTGTTGAGCCACGACGAGTAGAAGCCGGTATGGACGGTGCAGTTCTCGCACTTGGGCGGCTCGGCGGGTGGGGGGTCCTCCTCTGAAGGCCTCAGGGGCTTGATTTTCGGGCCAAGGAAATCCGACGTGTCCCCATCGTCGTCGTCGCCTGGGTAGGGGACATATTCTTGGGGCACGGTAGAAAGGTCGACGATGGTGTTGGCGATGGAGTAGGTGCCACGGAAGGCAAGGATGATGCGCGGAGCAGAGGGAGGGTGCGACAGGGCTATGTATCCGCAAGAGTCCGATAGGAGAGGCCCTGTATTCCAGGTCTGCGGAGATCAGTTCATGGTCCTGCGTTCGGAGCTTCACAAATACCGACCGTCACGAGCTCGAAGCTGGCAAAGTCTCCACAGCGGCTGGCGCACTCGAAGGGCTTCTGGATGCCCAGACCGGCGGTGCCCACGCAGTAGGATATGTCGACTATGCGCGCGAGCTCCTCGAGCTCAACAAAGAGCTCTGGTGATATATCGGTGTCATTGCGAGGGTGTTCCAGTAAGGGCACCTGTTGGGCTGCGCTGCCAGCAGCGGCGGTCAGGACTAGGAGGGAGCATAATGCGAGGCCGAAGACTGTGGCCATGAAGATGCGCTTTTACATGGTCTGTCTCGAGGACGGATTCGAGGGTTGTGGGGAACAGAACGAGGTGTTGGGAACCACGGAAGACGGAGGAAAGCGTGTGGGGAGACCGACATGTCGCTCAGCCGGCTGCATCATGCGCCGCCAGCGTCTGGCCCCCGTCATCAGGGTCGGCCAAGGGGTTGGCGCCAAGCAAAGGCCGGTCGCGAATGGCTGTGTGATGTCATCGCGTGTTATCTGTGAAGGAGAATGGCCATCGGCCGATGGAGAATTTGCGGTTTGTAACCTGCTGATTCGCATTACGCCATGCAAGCAGCTCCCTTCAAAATCGTCCGCCGTCCCTCGTATCAGACGCATCAAGACCACGCTACCCGCCGCCATCCGGGATAAGAGTTATCGGCCCTGCTTCGCCTGCTTCTTTTACCACTCTGCTCCCCACGCACAACCCTCAACGTTTACACGCCATGGCCACCTCAACACCCTCGACCGAGCCGTTGAGGGCAGACTCACCTCCACAGCCCTCTGCATCGCCCGAGCAGACGACACGCATGGACACGAGCAGCCATGCAACCGCCGCCAATAACAACACCCTCCAAGTACCCGGCCAAGGCCTTGACGGCGCAAGCGACGACCGAAGCCCGCGAAGCAATGCCCAGAATGCGGGCCAGAATACAAGCCGCGCAGTCTCCCCAAATCCCTCGGCGATGTTCCCCCACACGCAGGTCACCTACGAAGACCCCGACTTCACGCGGCCACCGCCGTTGAACTACTCGCTGCGCACCCGCAAGAAGGCCATCTTTTGGTTCTGGACCCTGATCATCGTGGACTGCGTTTTCATGCCAATTGGTCTCTACTTTGGCATGTGGTATGGATTGACCCGCGATGAGCTCTCGGCGAACGCAGTCTTCAGTATCAGCACGGCACTGCTCGGCACAGTTTCCATTGTCGAATACTTCATCCGTTTCCACCGACTCTGGAAGAAAAATTCAAACTGCAGGGTCATCGGTGCGCACCGGTGGTATCTGGATTGGTTCCACTGGAATTTGTCCGTGGGCTGGTTCTTTGTAATGATCGAGCTGATCGCGTAAGTTGTCTTACAAACTGAACAATACGAGTTTGAGCTAACTTCGAGGCAAGTGGAACATGTCCGCACGATCCGCCCATCCGAGTCCTCGCTATCCCGGCTGCGACCATGTTGTTTGCCATTGGCTGTGAACTGCTCCTCGTCGACATTCTTCGTATTGCCGGGGTGCCCGCTCCTTGCCGTATCTCATCGCTGCCCCAGGGTGCCCCACTGCGCCCTGGAATTTATGCGTACATTGAGGATATTTGCGCCGTCGATGGATCAGGAGGAACCGAGTTTAGGCAGAGGTTGAATCTCCGTTACCAGGCCAGCAAGGCTTTCCGCGAGATGCTTCACCGATTGACCCTTTTCTGGGCTTTTGGTGCAATTGGCTGTGCAGCCGTCACTGTTGCCATCGTTTTCACCATTCAGAGAGACGCTGCATATGTGGTACGTATACCTAGATTGAAGCTTGCAAAAATAGTGGCTGATGATTACAGGTCGGCTGGACTGTCCCCTTCATTTGGGCCGGCATCTGGACTGCGCTGACCATTCCCTGGGTTCAGCGCTCGCTCAAGAAAGAAGAAACCGAATGGAGCGCCGCGAAGTGGAAGGCTTAAAGGCTGTCGCACACTTGACCGCCGCAACTTTTCCTTAATCCAGCGTTTCCTACTTTTGAACTTTCCAAATACTCTTATTGTATTAGTATCACGATCTCACGGCATGGCGATGGCGTCTGGGAAACAAGGCAACAAGATGGTGATACCTCGATTTTTTCCTTTCTTTTTTCCTTTTTGCTTTCAGGAATACGGCGTACGCACGATACCAAACCAACGCGCGCGAAATTGCTTTTTTATTTAGCAGTGGCTAGCCCACACACGTTGTAACTATACCAAACACCACCTCCCTAGAACTCAGAACATGGGATATTACACGAACCCATCTGTTCCCAAACCAAGCCCATCCTCCCCTCATCATCGATTACAAATGACATCATCCACCGCCCCCCTTTCCCCCCTACCTCGCCGCAAAACATTACCCACACAAAACCGCTCCCCACCCGTCATCATCTCACACGATCAGCAACGCCCTACTCCTCCCGCCCCATTGTCCCATCATCTCCCCTCCTAATACCACCACTCAGCCCACAATACTCCCATCAAGCTTTCACAATGACATCAAGCCCGTTTGATCAGCATCCGCCCTAGCGGCCCCTCCGCCTTTGCTTTCCGTCCCCCGATCGCTAAACACACTAATTAGCTAGGCTTGCTGGCTAGCCTGCTACCCACGCGTCGTACGCACGCTCCCACACCCGATCCTGGGATCTAGGTACCAAGTTAGTTGCTGGGTAGGCGGGTAGCCTGAGCTCGCAAGCCGCGCATTTGTGGGTTCCGGCTTAGCGCCTGGCTGGGTGGTGCGTGTCGGGTAGCGTGTATGTGTGTGTGTGTGTGTGTATGTGCGCACTTGCAGTACATGCGGTGCGGTGCAGTGTATGCATGTACCCCTGAGTACGCCATCCATCGGTGCGTGCTGGCTACTGGGCTACCTAGTCAGTACGTCGTGCTTTAGGGCGGCCTAGATGCATCCCCGGGTCACAGTTTTTTTTTTTTGCACGTTTGGTGGGCCTGATGTTTTTTTTTGTGGGGTGTGGTTGTCGCTCTGTAATATTTTGCTTTTTTTGTGGGCGTGGTTTGAGGGGGACTGGTTGTATGGCTACTTGGTGGATGGATGGCCTAGCGAGGGGAAAAAAAAAAGAGAATACTATCCAAGTAGGGGGAGGGGGATGCGGTAAGTGCGTGCGTGCGTGCATACGTGCATGCAGAGCGGGAGCGTGGAAGGGAGGGACGGGGAAGGTGGCGCGGAATAACAAAGGATGGTTCGGTCGGAGTAGTCTGGCGTAGTAGCCTTGTTTTTGGACTTAACTAGTCGAGGGAGTAGTGCTGTGTGGGCTTGACGAGGGACCAGGAAGCTTTTTTTTCTCTCTTTCCTCTCTCGTGGACGGGAGTGCTTGCTTATAGGGTAAGGTGTAAAACAAATGTAGCAGGGGGTCATGGGTCTATGTGGGAAAGAAAAAAAGGTGCCAGCGCAAAGATGAGTCAATTTGCAGTGTGTCGTGTACGGAAACGCTAGGTGAGACTACGAGTATGCGTACGAGCGGACACGAGGGAGACTTGGAAAAAGCATGGGTAAAGGACGATGCACATGTCAATCGCACAGCGCTTCACATACGAAAAGTGGTTGCGTTGCGCAGCTGCACATGCACGATAAACCAGCAAGCACATCCAGGGAAACTCAAGCAAAACGTTCATGAAGCATCTCTTCATTCATAGACTCATCTGCTCTCGTCATGAGATTTCCTACTGTACAATTCAATTCGACCCATCGCGTCCATCATCGCTCCGTTGCGCATTCGCTTGTGAGAGACGAGGCAAAGGAAAGAAAACAAAATAAAATCTCCCTTCCGCACATAGATCTTGGACCCGTCTTTGGGGTTCATCTCCGATTCTATCCCCCGACCTTCCTGTTCCCCTCCAAAAAAGAAAAAAGAGGAAGGTTGGGTCGATCGAAAACAAAAGAAAAAAACACCCGACAAAGTTTGCCAAACCATGCACGTCTCGTAACTCCTCCAGAAGTGGCGACCAAGGAGGAGCAAGGGAAAGCAAGAAGAGAAAAAAGGACATTGAACTCCGGCAAATGCAATCATTCCGTTTGGATCAAGTTCAGATTGCCCCGAGGAACGCCTTTGACTTGAAGTGTTTATTCCAACGCGAGAGAGAAAAAATTCCGTCGGCCCTTGCATCCCTACGTTCGATTGCGAAAAGGAGATTCGAAAAAGGAAAAAAAGGGGAAAGCTAACACAATTGGGGAATCATAAAAAAAGGAAAAGAAGAGGCTTTGAAGAAAACGCCGAGGTTTGAGGGTACACAATGTGATTAGTGGAATCATCACATGCTCGATTCCTGTGAACGCCAATGACTAACAAGGAAATGGTCCAGATGGTAGTATACTGTAACAAATGGAAGTGCAACTTCCTGGACGTCTGTCGATGATGCTCCTCGAGGCCGTAGACAGTCGTAGATTACATTTCCTCCGGTAGGATGCGAGCAAAGTGCTTCTCCCAGATCCAACCTACAGTACGGGAAGGATCATCCTGATTGCGAGCGAGCCAGAGCTCTCCTTTCATGCCAATGACGTCGAATATCTCGCCTGGGACGTATACGAGGTAGGGAATGCCGCCCTCACGACGATCGTGAGCAATATTGAATTCGAACAGACTAGCCGCAAGAAACAGAACTTCGGGCTCGTCAAGATCACCTGGAGTTCCGGGAACCTCGTCCGTGGTCGGCCGGCTTGGAGAGTCGGACATTGGCAATGCCGAATTGAAGATGCCCGAGGTGCGAGATGAGCTTGGGTTCGAAGTGGGAGAGAGATAGGCATTGGGATTGGCCGGGATGCTGTAGTCCTCTTCGAACGCCCCGTCCATGTTCATGTAGTTGAGGGGGATCCTTGCATTGGGGTTGGGGCGGTTGCTCTGGATAACAGTTGTGCTGCTGTCATCAGAAGCAGGGCTCATGGCTCGATCTGCACGCTCTCGAAGGGATGAGGGCCCGGAGGGAGTGGATCTAGGCGGTCCTTCTGACGAGCGTAAGTGTTGCCGTTGAGGACCATAACCACTACTATGCCTGCTCTTGGGCTCGACCACAGACATTTCGCTTCCGATGGATTCGGTTCGGCGCGATGAAGACTTACGAGACGATGCATCATCTGAATAAAACGTTGGCACTGGCGAAGTTACCTTGGACATTTCAAGGACCAAGTTGTGGTTAGTGATGACAAGCGACTTGGCCTGTTCCTCCATGCTGGCAAAGTCGGAGCGGAACTGGTCGACATAGGCTTTGAAGTCATGGGCAGGGGAAGTAGTATGCTCGGGCTCCGTCTCCAAAAGTGGAAGAATCTTCTTGGAGCACGTCTTGTACCAATCTTTCTGTAACATGATGAAAAGGTCGCTGCATATGCGGATGACAGCCTTGGTGCGCTCGTATAGAAGCGGGAGCTCGTCCTTGAGAGTATCGTTGATGGTGAGGAAGGCGTTCGCGGCCTCATCGAGCTTGGCGTCGACCTTCTCACTACGCTGCACAGCTTGCCCGTGCTTGGCATATTGGATCAAACCCTTCTTGCGTTGCTCCATGAGCTTCTGTGGACGCGTCCAGAGGTTCCAGACCTCTATGATGGGTTTGAGGACACGCGTGCGAATAGCTTCTTTCTGTGGGTTTGTCAGCAAAGTATGGACGGAGGGGGTGGATTAAAATAGCTTACATGAGCCTCGAGAGCAACGTTTTGGAGCTCGAAATTGCCCATTGCCCACCTGCGCCAAGCACTCTCCAGCTCTGGACTTGAAGAAGGTGCGACCTCAATCATGGTGATGAAGCTCAAAACGATGATGTTCATCTGCAAGAAGTGCTCGGTGGACATGTCGAGGTAATTATCCAAATCGCGGATGACAATCTGAATCTGGAAAAAGTGGCCGCCAAATTTCTGCGCAATCTTATCGTAATCTTTATCTTCAAAAAAGGTAGCCGCGTCGGCCATCTGCTTCGTCTTGTCATTCTTTGACGTGAATGCCTTGACAAAATTCTTGCCTATGCGATCGCCAAGACCCCGGTTCTTCTCTTTTTTGCCCTCTGTTGTGGCTGCCCTGAGGGTCTGCTGGCGCTTCTTGGCCTGGTTGATGCGCTGGCCAATGGCAGTAAACTCCTCAAAAGCAGCTTTAATGTTCGCATAATCGGGATGGTCGTGTGTGGTAGTACTGAGAAGCTCCCCAAGAATAAGAGGGTATTTCAAGATGCGCTGACAAGGCTTTACGAGTAGCGAGTCAAGATCCCACGCATTGGTGACGCCTTTGGCATGAGTGAAGCAGGCTGCGACCCACCCCACAATCTTCGCATCGTCCGCAGTCTTCTTGATGAAGGCACACGCATCTTCGTGGTTGAGGAAGTAGGTGGTAAAGAGGCGCTCCATACGTGGCGCCGCATCGAGCATGACGGCACCAACGTCGGTCTCACGGTCATTATCAACCGTGCAACACTCAAACTCGTCGTAGGGTCGGTTCGAGAAATCAGGCGCAAGTCTGATGGAGTCATCGGGAGGGAGGTAGCCGGGGCGGTTCGTGATTTCATTGGGCAAGGCGGTCGTTTCCGGGGGTGGAGCCTGGTTGATGATGGGTTTAGCTGCCTTCTTCAACGTGCGCCAGAGTCCCAGCGAGAACTTCTCCAGGTCTTTGCTGTTGCTGAAGAGGGTGCGTCGCTCCTTGTCACTGAGCACGTCGGTTGACGTCTTCTCGAAGACCGAATGCGCAACCATCATATCGCAGCAAAAGTTATGCTCGGTCTTGAGGAGCTCTTCAATAACGCGATAGCGCCTGCGCAGGGCTTGGGCGGCGGGGTCCAACTGCGCATCATCCTGGGCCGTATTGTCAACATTGAGGACCGAAACATCGGCAGTATTGACTGCAGTAAGCCCGCCCACCATGCTTTCCCGGCCAGCTTCGGAGTCGTATAGCGTGGACGTGATGGATGGCGCGCGGATAGCAGGTCGGTCATCGCCCTCGTGCGAGACTTTGGGGGGAGAGTGAACGGGCGCCTCTGCTGGCAAGGCTGCAGCTGCCGAGGTGCGCTGTTCAATTGATGTTTGCACCGGCGGAGGTGGAGGTGAATATGCAGGACGAGGCGGCGGTGGTTGTTGCGGCGGAGGAAACGGGTGATGTTGTGGCTGTCCTTGCTCAGCGTGCAGGGACAGGCCGAGGCCTTCACCCGTGCTGGCGATCACTGGCAGCGGTTTGAAATTGGCGGGGGCAGACTCGCTGCTTGGGCGCGCTGAATCCGTAGCGAACGGTGCGTCCGGTGGCTGAGGGCGAGGCCAGTCCTTGGGCGGTTTGGGCGGCGCGACGTCGCGCGTAGAGTCACGAGAGTCGCGAGAGTCACGTGCCAACGACTCGGAGAAACTGCCGGACCGGCTGCCGTCGTCCAAGATGGTGGTGGTGGTCGAGCCGCGTGAGCTGCGCGAATATCGTCGTGACTCCGGTGGGTAGATGATCGCCGTCCCACCAACATTGTGGTCAGCCGTCTCCAGCTCGCGGATGTCTAGCGTAGGCAATGACAGGCTGCTGTCGTGGTTGGCCTTCTGTTCGGCACCCTCATCTTTGGCTTCTCGATCGTCCAAGCAATTCGCGTCGCTGAGCAGCCTAGCGAGATATGTCTCGGTCACTTCCTTGGATCCCCAGTCCTTGTGCTGCGCGATGACCGGCGACACCCCGTGGACCTGCTCGCGGGCGTCATGGGCGATTTCGGGCGTGATGGATGGAGATTGATGATACATATTCAGGACCTTGTTGATGACGCTGTAAGCCTCGCTGTCCAAGGTGAGGGAACCCGCCTCCGGCAGGCTTGGTATCCGCGGAGTCCACTCCGGAGATCGAGGATTTGATCGATGATAGAACGCGACACTTGCCGAGTCATCTGGACGCAACGTTCCCCGGTGTGCAAAAGGATCTATGGGAGAATCATCATCCTCGAAGAAAGGCCTGGCATCAAGGATGTCGAGAGATCCGGCACGCCACTGGTGAGCACCAATGTCGAGTCTAGGGGATTGGCCAGAGCGCACGGCAACAGGACTCCATTGTTGGGGGTCATCTGCACCGAGCATGATCGGTATGGACTCCCTTACACCTAGCTCCGAGGGTCCATCTACAGGACCTTCAGGCGCACGAGCTTCGGATGCATGGCCGTTGCCCTCTGGACGGAAAGTACGCGGCTGCAGCAACTCTCCTTCATCTGCAACCACTGGAGTTGGTGGGGTCTTTGGCTTCTCGATGGGTTGAGATGCCATGGGCGGTGTGTGCTGTGCCATTGGAGGGGTCATCAAGAAGCTCCCCGGAATGCCCAGGACCGGAGATTCCTCATATTCAAAGTCTGTCGTGGGCGAAGACACGGGCTCTGGAAGTTTGGGCGCATGCAAACTCGACGTGTGTAGGCTTAGCGGCTGCAGGATCATTGCGTCGTTGGAATCCTGTTCGGCAGCAGAGTGCTCTGGCAAGGTCAAGCCGTTTGTCGCCGGCTCGGGTGTTTGCGCGTCGAGTGGCGGTATTGTGCTTATGTCGTGCAGCGATGCGGCATCTCCGGTGCTGGCGAGGTCACCAGAAGTCGAGTGAAGCTCGTCTCGCGTGGAAGAAGCGTTAGCGGCGTCGAAATAGTCCTGTCCCGCCTGTGAATCGGGACCCCGGGCCTTGGCTCCAGGGGATTCTTGGAGCATTTGGCGCTCTCTCGAGTTCCGGAGTCGAGGCGACGTCGGCTGGGGTGGGGCTGTGATGACGGCCGCTAAGCTTGGTCCACTACTAGTATTGGTGGTTCTGGATGACTGGGCCTGCCTATGAAAATCACGATAACTCAGAGCTGGGAGCATGGGCAGGCCGAGAGCCGGGGCCCCTTTGCTCGGAGACTGGTTGGGGTTTCCGCCCTCCCATGCCGGCGTGTCATAGGCTCTACGACGGGTGGGCGAAGTGCGTCTATGCGCGACCTCAGCAGCGCGGACACTACCAACCTTGTACGATCGATTTGATATGGCGCTACAATCCGAAGCCGTGCTCGAACGTTTCGAAGGGACTGGGATCCGCGACGGCGGGGATCGCCGCCGCGGCGTCGTCAGCTGTGCTGCCTGCAACTGTTGAGCCAACTGCCCGTCCAGAACTATCGCCGGAGCTCTATTTTCGCTTAACGATCGTCTGTGGCGCGTTTGCGGGGGAGAAGAGACGGTATTCGGTTTTAGATGGGAATCGTCCTTTACGAGCCTGGCGCTGGGATGGTCAGCAGTAGGCGACATGGAAGAATCGCCGCCGCGATGCACGGCCTCGAACGTTGGTATGCCAAACCCTGGCGAGGTCACATCCTCCCCAACGACTTCGCCGAAGAAGGGCTTTCGGCTCGACGACGTGGACTTGTTCGATTCCCGGGAAGGTGTGGCCATGTGCCGCCTTGACGAGGGCGAGAACTGGTCGTCGAGACTGGTTCGCCCGCCGTTGGTTCGGCGCACACTGGGAGGGGTGGCGGGGGCAGGCTGCGGGTTCTGGCGGGGCCTGAGGTGGTTGAACTTGTAGGATCCGTATGTGGCCTCTTTCGAGGTGCGTGCGGGAGAAGAGGAGGCAGACGTGGAAGGCGCGGTGGTATCGGTGGTGGAGCGGGTGAATTGTGCTGGCCGCACCGGACGGACGCGCGTGGTGGGAGGAGAGTTCTCGGCCGACGAGGGCTGGTTGAACTTCTGGGCCAGGCTCCTCACCGTCGGACGGTTTGCTGGGAGCTGCGGCGTGGACCGCGAGGGCGCGGCTGTGGAGGAGGGTGGGCCCGAGACGGATCGTATCGAGGGCTTCGTGGTGGAGCGCACAGCAGCACCGTTGGCCGTCTGCTGGCGCGGCCGCGTGGTCGCGGCCATCTCGCTGATGAAGGGCGACGGCTCGAGCTCGGGGAGCGGCGGCGGCAACGGCGGCGGCGGTGGTGGTTCTACAGCTGACTTGTAGAAGTCGTCAGGAGTGCGGTCGGGAGCTTCATCGGATGGCCCTTCCAGCTGTGCCAGCGACGTCGACTGCACCCAGCTGGCGACGCGGGGGTTGGGGTGGTATGCATAGTTATGCATCGTGGTTTGCTGTGGCTCCCCCATTGTGACCCCTACCCGACCATGGTCCTGATTCACGGCGACGAAGGGCGTGGGCGCGAATCAAGGCAGTTGAGCGATACTGACGGGACGAGATCAGCCAATCAGCCTGTGGCGGTGTAGAGGGGACGGAGGGAAGCTTAGGCACCCTCAAATCGAGGCCGACAGGGTAGCAGACGAACAACTCACACTTGCGAGCCCTCAATCTATCCGCGGGCGGGCCAATGAACGCGGAGAGGCGGGTGGTCGGCCAGGAGGACAGCCCAGGTCTGGTGTTTCAGGCTGAACTGCTTCTCACGCGCCGGCGAGAGGGCGAGTCGACGGCGACGGCAGCGCTCGCGGCGGGAGGGTACGAGGCACGAAGGAGCGGGGGAGCGCCAGAGGGAGAGGGAGAGGGCTCGGGGCGGACGAAGGCAGAGGACGAGAGCGGCGAGAATGGCAGCGTGCTGGGCCGAGGGGGCTTAGGGTGCGGGAGTGGGTGAGCCACACGGTCGAGGTTGGAGGTGGGTTGCTGATCTACGGGAGCACGGGAGGGTGAACGAGAGAGCGACCACCACCACGGCGCACCAGCCAAGGCAGTCCGTTGACCGTTCCGAGGCGGCGCCGGCGTGATTGGCGGGGCTGGCCCTTCTCGAAGGCCTGAGGGTGATTTGGAGGAGCGATGGGCCGCCCGGGGCCTGGCTGGCATTGCATATGTAGTACGCGAGCCGTTGCTGAGCCGTCGCCGTCAGCATTGGTTTTTTCGCCATTGCGGCACTGCTGTGGACAGAGGCCCGCTCCCCTGCGCCCGTGGGTATTTTTCGCTGAGCAGCTGGCCGCGGGCATTCGTCGCATCGTCGCATCGTCGACGGGCCTGCTCGCAGCTGCTCCAGCGTCTAGCACCGCCTAACCGCCTAGTCGACGCGGAATGCGTCCCTCGTCCCGTCGGTGCGCTAGACAGCAGCCTCCCGAGACGGACCGTCCAATCTGAGGCCAGCCCCGAGTGCCCCTTTCGCAACTCTCTGGCCAGAGCTGCCAGAGTTGCCAGAGTTGCCAGCGGGCTGCTCTGCTTGCTGTGTCACCACCTCGCGACGCATACAAGGCGACCCAATCTCTGCCCCTGGCCTCTCGCGACCGCATGGGGCACCGCGCCGAGCAGACTACACCCTGCCACCCTGCGCTGGATCCTCCAGCAAATTAGCAAATGAACTCAAAATCGCATGCCATGTTTAGCACCCCAGCCCAAGCGAGCGTAGATCGGAGCAGCAGCCCGCCTTCAACCTGATTCCTTTTCCCACGCCCGTCCCCAGATCCCGGCCTCAGGAGAGACTGTGCGTCGCGGCCTGGGCGAATAACAACTTCGGCCCTCGATAGCGTCGCCGTCGCGTCCACCACCTCGCGTCCCCACGCCTGCGCTTCCCACTGACCACCCCCAGCCGCCATGAAGAGGAAACGCGGCACCCACGTCGGCGGTAGACCCCCAAAGAGGTCCAGGGATGCTGGCAGCCAATCTCCCGTTGCCACAACTGCTGCCTCCGTTGACCACCCCGTGCTAGCACGCATCTACCCTGAGCTCCTGGCCTTGCGCCACTATCTGCTGTCACAGCTACCGAGCTCCTCGAAAAACAGACGTCGGAGGATTTTGCAGCTGGGACGGCCTGCTAAGCATCCGCTGCCTGACAGCGCGACGCATGCACTCGACGTCGACCTGGCCCGCTTGCTCGACACCACATTGGTGGCTGTGCCGCCCAACTCCAACGCCGCCAGCCCAGACCGTGTCGCACGAGAGCGGGAGAGGGACTTGGAATCCTTCTCCCAGGAACGGCCATACGGCACCACCGGTGCCACTTTCAAAGAGGGCTATTTTCTTCAGTCCGAGGTAGGTCTACGTGTGCCGTTTCGCCGTAATATTAGCATCCATATCTTTTTCAATCAAATCCCCCGCTTGTCTTCTTTACATCACCCAATCACCCCCAGCACAATGCTAAGTGATGGTAGATTGTAGACTTTGTCATCTGGCGGGCCTTCAAAAGAGCAAACTCCCATCGGCCCCCCCATCTTCTCTGTCATGGATTCCAGCGATATGCCTCGAGACGCCAAAACGATGCCAAGGTCAATCCAGGCCTTCAGGTACCCGGAATGGTCCTGCAGAGACCAAACACCAACGTCGAGGCTCTCAAGGGCCCAGTATGGCGTCGACTGCATGCTCTGCTCGGGCAAAGAGGTCAGCACATCATGATCGACTTGCTCAGTGACTGTGACATCTTCTGTCCTGTTGACGACTCTTCTGGAAACTACATTCAAATGAGTGGTTAGCAAGGCCCCTCCTCTGTCCAGGACAAGGCTAACATATCAGGAATTCCTCTATCGGAGGTGAAGCTCGATGCTCCCAAAACTGGGAATGCCCTCGCAACCACTGAAAGCTCAGGCCGCAAACCCAACGCTCTCTTCTCCGAAGACAGAAAGTCGGGTGCTATTACCATTGTTCGTGGCCGCATGTTTTACGCGCGTGCAGCTCTCAATGCCAAGGGTGGCGTCCGCTTTGGAATGCGGCATATACGTTGGTTCCACTCTGCAACACGCTGATGGATGCGGTGGCTGACTTGCTCACAGACGTGTTGAATCGCTTCCCAGACCTTGGTGACAGCCTCCAAACTATACACATACTGCGTTACATGTTCCCGCGTCAGTTTGGCATGCACAATGTCTTCACCTCGAGGGTGGATTCCAGAGAGACTGCCATGCCCTTCAAGGACTACACGCTGCGCGAAAAAGAGATACACCATGCGATGGAACGTGAATTGACCCAGAAGGGCCTATCACACGATGCAAACGCCATCAAGAAGTGGAAATCGCACATTCCAAAACGTCTGCGGGGAGACGTCGTTGCGATGGTCGATAAGATGCGCAAGCTCAACTCCAAGTGCTCCTACATGGAGATGCTGCGCCACTATTGCCCGATCGAGGTACTACCAATACTTGTGGGAAATGAGCATTGCTGATTTCCTGTAGGGTGTACTATTATCCTCCAGACCAGAGTGGAGGAAAATATCCCTTCAGCCGGACGAGGTTGCAGCGTCAGCACAGGGCGATAACGGAGATGAGCCCCCAGGATCGAAATGTCGAGCGGTACAGCAGCCTAGTTTCACAGACATGGCGTGTCCCACGGCACATGTATCCGCCTTTTGCCGAGCCATCATCGCAAGAGTCATTCCCAATGCATTCTGGGGCAACGAGGACAACAAGCGCATCATCTTGTACTGGGTCGACGAGTTCGTGTGCATGCGCAGGTTCGAAAGCCTCAACCTACACCAAGTCACGCAGAAGATCCAGGTAATGCACCCCTTGCATCTTGGACAGAGCCGGTGTTTACTGTAGCGCAGATTTCGACTTTAGCCTGGCTCCGACCGCCTGGTCAGCACACCACCACCAAAATGGCCAAGTCCGATTTCGACAAACGACAAGAAATATTCCTGGAACTTGTATATTGGCTATTCGACTCCTTCCTGATACCCCTGATAAGGACAAACTTCCACGTGACCGAGTCCAACGTCCATCGCAACCGGCTTTTTTACTTCCGGCATGATGTTTGGCGCATGTTGACGGAGCCGTCTTTGGCGACCATCAAGACGGATTTGTTTGAGGAGCTGCCAATGGAGCGAGCCGCGAGGCTCTTGTCAATGCGAACGCTCGGCTTCAGCAAAGTCCGGCTGCTGCCAAAGACGGCAGGCGTGAGGATGATCACCAATCTCAAAAGAAGGCCACAGGTGATGCGCAATGGTTCAATGGTGCTCGGACGGAGTATTAACTCCGTCATGGGTCCAGTATTCAACATTCTCAACTACGAAAAGGCGAGTACATGGGATAATCGGTTGAAGGATTTGCTGACCGGAACAGTCGCTCCAACCCGATCGATTCGGGTCCTCGCTTTTCTCCGTTGGTGACATGTTTCCCAAGCTAGCTTCTTTCAGGCAGGCACTGCAAGAGCAGGGCCTGGGCGATCGGCCGCTCTACTTTGCCAAAGTAGATGTGCAGTCTTGCTTTGACACAATACCGCAGCAACGTCTGTTGAGCATGGTCGAGTCGCTCGTGTCCATGGATGAGTATCGGACGGGTAAGCATGTCCAAGTAAGTCCACTAGGCCACCTACAGCAGCTCGCTGGACAGTACGTGAACCCAGCACCGCTCAAGCGCTATCTTTCGCACACGAACGGTGCAAGAGAGCAGGTGTCGTTTGACCATCTCGTGCGCGATAAATTGGCTGGCTCAAGGGCGAACACGGTCTTTGTCAATACATCGGTGCAACATGTCGAGAGCAGGGACGACGTTCTGTACCTGTTGCGGGAGCACGTCGAACGCAACATTGTCAAGATGGGGAAGCGCTACTACCGCCAGAAGACTGGCATCCCCCAGGGTTCGGTGCTGTCGAGCATCCTGTGCAATTTCTTCTATGCGGAACTCGAACAGGACAAGCTAAGCTTCGCGCTGCAGCCGGACACGCTTCTACTGCGGCTTCTGGATGATTTTTGTCTGATATCCGCACGCAAGGAGCTGGCGGAGCGATTTGTCCAGGTCATGCACCGCGGCAGCCCAGAGTACGGGGTGTCGGTGAAGGCATCCAAGTCGTTGACTAATTTCGACACGGTCGCTGAGGGCGGGTACCGCGTCCCCAGAAGTGTCTCGGATGACAGGTTCCCCTACTGTGGCGTTCTCATCGACACCAGGACCCTGGAAGTCCGCAAGAACGCGGAGCGTTCTGGGCAAGCATGTAAGTCCGAATTGCGAACAGGAAGCTTGGTATGGCCTGACACGTGCAGCTGTCGTGGACTCGTTGACTGTCGATTTGTCAAAAGCACCAGGGCAGACATTCCACCGGAGAACACTCAAGTGAGTACCCATCGCAGCATGAGCTCGGCACTTGAAAACAAACTGTTCGATAGTCTGGGTTGCGGCAGAAGCAAAGCAGGGGCGAAGGAGAGGGAGAAAAACAAAGCTGACAGGCAGGGCAGCGCGTTCAAGATGCAGATGCAGGCCATGTTCGTGGACACGAGCTTCAACCGGCCGCAGACGGTGCTGGCAAACCTGTTCCAAGGCTTCCACGAAGCGGCGGTGAGGTCGTTTGAATATATGCGCAGGCTGTCCAAGGCCAGACGGACACAGTCGAGCCTGCTTATCAGTACGTCTTTCCCCGAAAGCGTAAGGGCGTCCAAAAAAGCGAATCGGCAAGCGCCTCAGGCTCTGCAGCGCATTGCCGATCGGGCCCCAACCGCGGACCATGCAACCCTGGCGAGCATCACTGACGTGAATGGGCGGGCACAGAGACGGTCGACGGGCTGGTTGCGCTCGCGTTCGTGATGCTGCAGCGGCGGCGGCGGGCGCGAGGCAGATGGAGCCAAAACGTGGAGATGGTTCGGAGTGCGGTGTCGCGGAGACAGGTGCAGTGGTCAGTGTGGCTCCGCATGGATGATTGGTGTCTCACAGTGGGCGGGCAATGCTAACAGGGCGAGGATAGGCTGGCGTGTAAGGCCTTCAAGGCTGCGTTTCAGCGGCGACAGACGCAGCATGGCGCGCTCCTGTCGTCGCTCGAACAGTCACTGGCTGCGGTCCGCCCGGCCAGCAGTGCGGAAAGGCGCATGCTCGACGGCGCCAGTGCGCCATCGCCGCCGTCGCTTGGCCTGCAGAATGCGGCGGAAGCGTCGGAGACTTGGGCTCGATAGAGGTGCAATGTTGATGTCGGAAAAAACCTGCTTGCCCTCACGGCCTGCCTTGGATCTCGATGACAGAGGGCGGGCGTGGGGAGCTGTCAGCCATGCGGCCGCAGGCAGCTGCAGGCAGCGTCGCTCCCAAGGTACACGATTGGGCCGGCCGGCTGCCTTTATCTATCGCATCGTGATGTCAAGGCTGGCGGCAGGCTGGCGGTAGGCTGGCGGTATGCTGCATGCTGCGGGTACCAGCCACACCAGCCGTCGGGTTTCAGAGCTGGCCAGTCTCCTACGCATTCGGCTTCTAGAGACGCCTGCAACACCTCCTACAATCAAGTCCGCCGCTTCCCTGACCCCTGCGCGTGGCCTATGCCGACCCTAAGGCAGTGCCCAGGTGTCGTGCCCGAGGGCCCCTCCGCCCGCAGCCTGTATATTGTTCAATTGCTCCCATTGCGCCCTCTGCCAGTTCACGACCGAGAACAAGAGCTCAACACTGATCGCCCCTGCCGTTGACCGCCCATCGAGCCTCCTGCACACACTAACAGGGGCATGCTCGCGCGCAAATCAGGGGCTTAGCGTTATTACCTCTCCCGAAATTGCGCTCCCCCAACCCTCGCCATGCCCACCACTCTCTTCGCACAACACCAACACCAATCTCCACTGGGGCCTGGAGCTGGAGACGACGCCGACATTCACTATATTCATCCCCACCCCAAGGGCCTCTACGTTATCTCGGAGCATGCCTATGTCGCCTCGCTGATCCAGTCTCCGCGCGACGCCCTGTTGAAGAAGACGGCCCCCTCCCGCCGCGTCGGAGCCCTTCCTCGACGAAAGAAGCGCCTGCAGAAACAACAGAGCTCGCCCATGGCCACTCTCCACCACTATGCCCCCGATTCGTCCCTGGGCTTGGGCGGAGCGCCTGGCAGCCCGCCCGACCTTACCAACTCAAAGTCTTCCAAGTCGTCGAGTTTCCATTCTTCCACCCTCTCCGACGTCATGGGTCCCAGCGACCTGTCACACTTTGAGGACATCAACCTAGATGACATGCAGCATCTCGGCCCCTCCACCTTTCACATTCCCACCTCGCCCTCGCACCAGGCCGTATTCGACGGCACGAGCAGGTCACTGTCTTCAGCGGCCACCTCGAGGAGCACGTCGCAGCCACACAGCTCCTTCCGCGACCTCACAGCCTCCTCGAAGCCGCGGTACCCGAACCTCAAGTCCCAGGTCAACAATGCAGTCCACCACCAGCAGTCGACGCTCAATGCGCCCGGCAGGCAGATGCGGAGGGGCTTCACCTCGCCCTCGGCGCCCTCTCTCGCCAGTCTCGCTGCCCCTGGCCGCCGCTCGCGCTCCCCCTCGCCCGGCACCACGCAAGCCGTCCCCTCTGCACCACGCAGCCTCTCTCGCCGCAGCTCGCGGAATCTCGACGTCTCCCCCTCGTCGACCATCAACCCCCGACGACAGTCTTGGCAGCACGGGACTCGCAAGACGGCCAAGGAGCGCGAGGCCGAGTGCGACGAAGAGGATGATGACGAGGTCCCCGAGGACGCTATCCTCGAGAACGTGCCCATCTCACCACGGCCCCCGACTGAGCGGTCTCCTGCACCCTCGAGCTGTGGGTCCCCTCCGCAGTCGCACCCGAGTCCGGTTCCAAGCCGCCCAGTCTCCCGCAAGGGCACTTCTCCGTCGAAGCGGTCGCCCGCTCGCTCATCACGACAGTTTTCCCCGCAACCTTCGCCCCCATCCCCGAATCCATCCGTGAATGGAAATTATCTGCCAAACCCGTTGGTGCGGCAGCGGACAAACACTTGGGAGGATGCATACCAATTCCTCGACAAAGATGCAAAGAAGGTCACCGAGGACCTGGAAGAGTACCAGACGGAACGCGAGCGTCAACAGGAGATTGAGCGCCAGCAGCCCGGCCTTTCTCGAGCCTCGTCGCTCGATCGCCCAGAGCCGAAGAAGACCAACTCGCTGCCTCCCCTCCGCAAGAGCGACCCGCTCATCGACCCCTTCAAACCCTCGGCTGAGAAGGAGAAATATCTGTCGCGCACTCGTCCGTCGTGGCTGCCGCCCAAGGACCCCAAGGAGGAGAAGAAACATCTCAAGGAGTACCAGAAAATGCTGGCTCGCATTCAGGAGGCCGGTAAGTTTCCCCACTTTTTCGCCCCGGTCTCGAGAGCATCTGTTGACGTCTTCTAGAACGTCTCGAGGCCGAACGACAAGAGAAAGAGGCCGCTGCTCGCGAGCAGGCCGAGCGAGTCAAGGCAGAATACTGGTCGAATCTTTTACTCCCCAACTGGGACAACGAGATGCGGAACCCGGAACACAAGAGCACACACCGGAAGATGTGGTGGAACGGAGTGCCTCCCAAGCTTCGCGGCGCTGTCTGGAAGCAGGCCATTGGCAACGACCTCGAGGTCACCGAGACCACCTTCAGGGTCGCGCTCGAGAAGGCCCAGCACGAGATCAAGGAGCTCGGTGACGCTGCCTTCGGTGGCCGCTATGCGACCATGGTCGAGAACACGAAGCTGGTATTCCCGGATTTGAAGGTCTTTGCGCCCAAGATGGACGATGTTGACGAGCAGCCCCTTCACCAGGACCTGGTCAACGTCTGTGTCGCCTACACTTCTTACCGCCCAGATGTCGATACCACTGTTGGATTCCACTTTATTGCGGGACTATTTTTGCTCACCATGAGCGTGACCGACACCTTCATCTCCCTGTCCAACCTGTTCAACCGACCACTGCCGCTCTCCTTCCTCATCCGTGACAGCACTGCCATTACGGCCGCATACGACACCACGCTCTCCGTCCTCAACAAGAAGTTCCCGACCCTTGCGAAGCGTTTCGAGGAACTCCGCGTGGAACCTCGCGACTATCTGTATTCGATGATGAGCTCCCTTTTCTGCGAACGCCTGTCTTTGGAGCACGCCGCCCGTGTCATGGATGTGTACACAATCGAAGGCGACAAGATCCCACCCCGTGTCGCAGTGGGCTTGCTAGGCATCCTGGAGTTGTCGTGCTCTACGGGGGACGTCGAAGAGGTTACCCGAGTATTACTCAAGAAAGAGATTCGCGATAGCCCAGATGATTTCATGGGCAAGGTGTACGAGGCGGGCAAGATTACCAGCGCATAATGCTAATATGAAGAGAGTTGCGAGAAAGAGAGAGATGATGCCCTGATGAAGATGCAAGATAGAGTGTTGTTGTAAGAGATGGTTTACGAAAGAATCGAGGTTATAGACGGCTGGCAGCAAGATGTGTGTACGAGCGTTGCATACGCAGAGAGTGGGAGCAAGAAGGATGATGTTTATTTCTAAGCATGGGCGCCGCCCGCAAAACCCCCCAAAGTTATTATTCTGGATCCCCAGCGACACGCAAAGCTCCTAGCTGCAACCCAAAGCGAAATCACCATTGACGAGCCCTTTCAGGGAGAGGGAAACAAGGAGACCGTCATGGCAAGCAGAGCATGGCAAGATGGATGACGATCTTATGAGCACGAGCTACTACTTATACTACCACCACCTGCCTCCCCAATTCATGGCTGCTATGGATGGCCAATCTGCTGCGAGGCTACGCATGCAGGCAAAGCATATTACGGCGTTTACATATATTCTAGTTGTCGATTTACAGCCATGCCTTTTTTTTTTCCCTCTTCTACCACTCCTTCAGCTTCTAGCACCCATTATTGTCTCTCAAAGCTTCAGGAGGCTGATATTTAGCGATTTATCTTCTATTCTGTCCTTGAATCTGTCTTTGTTTACACAGAGCGCTCTCTTCGTCGCCGCTTGGCAGGCCGGAATCTAGCAGATCCCCTTTTTTTGTCGTCGAATATGTAAATCGGTAATTCGTCTGTCTGCAAGCGTTAGTTGGTAGTTTACGTAGGTAAGGGGTGCGAAGACCTCGGCGTGGGCTAGTAGCACATGGATATTTTTTTCCCTTGATGCATCATCGAATGTATTGCATGCACTACTCTGCAAAACACATTCATAGTACTTATTTTTGTGTCGAAACGTGCTCGTGCTTCTGTTCCTATGCAACTCTTGGTGTTTGTTGTGGGTCGGCCGGTCGGTCGACTGCTTGCTCTCGCTCGCATGCATTGTATCGTCGCGAGTATAGGCACAAAAAGTGTACGCCCATTCATGTGCCAGCTCCCGACGGCCGGACCCTCGGCCGGTCGAAACAAAAGATTCGGATGCACACATGTACACATGGCCCTTTTCCTCTGCCCCCCCCCAGCGCGCATTCTCAATGCGCAAAACACACCCCCTTCGTTGGCTAGCTAGCTGGGTAAGCCTACTATCCATCAAACCCACACGGCCCTCGCGCTCACAGCAAGCCTCCCCAAGCCTCACGCCGAGCCCCGGCTCCGCCTCCCCTACCCAACGTTTCCACTGCGAAGGCCCTCACACGTTGGTGCATGCATCTCCTAGCACACTGCATTGCACTGCGTTGCGCTACGCTACGCTGCACCGCCACATGTCCACACCCCCCCCCCCCTTCCCGTCACACGACTCGCGCACACCTGGCCTGGACCCCCTTACCCTGCATACGTCCCTAGCATGCCACGCCTTGACCCGCCCTGACATGGCCTGCCACCTGTCCGCCACCCGTCGCGGAACTATTTTGGTAACAATGGTACGGTACGGTATCCGCCATGCGTCATGTCACGTCCACGTCAATGCCCGCCGTCCTTGCCCTGACAAGGAGGTAGGGGTCGTTGCGGGGAGGGAAGGCCACTTGAGGGGGGGGGGGTTTGCGTGGGTGAGTGGGTGGGTGCACGTCGCACCATTACCCCTCGCGGCCTTTCTTTTTCCTTTTTGTTCGTTGCTTCTTTGGAAGCCTTGGGTGCGGTCGATCGGGGGGGGGGCGGCGAGGCGGGCGATGGGTGTTTCAGCAGAGGAGGGACTGTGCTGTGCTGTGCTGTGGTGACCGCTTCGTGGGATGGGTGGTGAGGGTTGGGCGCGGGCGGTTTGGGATTTCGGGAGCTAGGGCGGGTTGGGGTTCCTCAGGCTGGTGAGGCGGTTTGGGGCGGTCGCGGGCTGAGGCGGCGCAAAGTAAGGTGAGGTAGGGTGTTTGGGAGTGTAGGACTGGGGGGTTGTATCGTGGGGGGGAGGAGGAGGAGGAAGAGGGAGATCGGGCTGGGGAACCGTGGTTGAGTGGTTTAAGGCAAGAGGGCGGTGGGTCGTTTGAGGGTTTGGATTCGTGCGCGCGGATGTTGCTATGTGTGAGGGTGTGTGTGTGTGATCGACCGACTTGGGGCAAGAGGTTGGGATGTCGACGGTTGTGGCGCGAGATCTGGATGAACGGTGTGGGTCTGCGAAAGGTACGCGGGCATGTCATGGCCAAGGCTGTAATCTTGGGGAAAAGGTACGAGGAGTTTTTGCGGAGGCTTTTCGAAGCGAGGGCGAGGGTGAGATACACGGTATATAGGATGATCACGTCAATCGAATCTGTAAGTATAGTATGCTTTGACGTCGTATGCATTCATTCCTACATGCCAGTTTCAAAATAAGGTATGACTGCATCGAAAAGCTGATCATACGTACGAACTTGGACGCTACCACCCACTTATCATCAATGGTGAGCAACTAATGTGACATAATACCTTTGGAACCGATGCTAGCACATCAACCAACCAGAAAAGGTGTGACAGTGGCAACCAGTTTAATGATACCAACACTGTTTACGTCGAGCAGGATTCTACCCTGACTGTATCCACTGTATATGCCCCTGAATTGATTGTCATCAAGTCTAACTGGGTGTCTATGATCTTTTCCCCAATGTTTAGTGCAAATCCTTTTGGGCAGCTAGCAGGGGGGGGGAGGGATTTGTCACTGGACACGGCATGGAACAGACATCTAACCATGAATACAGAAGCTCGATAAAAGCCCACCTTTGAATACTATGTCCGATCTTCTACTCAGTGAGGGTCTTGGACGAACGGCCACAGATATAAAACGTGTTCAACTGGAACGAGTCCTATGCAAAATGTCGTCTCCCTATCAATGCTAGAGGCGAGAGTTGCCCTTTTACACAACCTAGTAGATACGATAGCAAAATATGAGAATGTTCTCGGTCGAAGTGTGGAACTAATTGAGGCGAACGCGCGAAATTCAGCTCATGAATTACACTGACGGAGACATGTCTTGCTCTGCAAACCACTGCTAGTAATATTAAATATCAAAAGTGTGCCCGGTTGGGTGTCACTGATCGATTACAAGCTCAGTCATCAAGCTCAGAGGGTACAAAGCAATTATTCCTGAAAAAAAAAACCTTGATGACTATTAGATCTTCTTGTTTAGCTATCTACACACGGGAAGTTGCTATACGAGAAGCAGCCAAGGTCAGTCACTTATTATCACATCACAGTGATGGCTTCGAGTCTGCGGAACGATACCACTGGTTTCGAGTAACGACAATACGGGTAGAAAGATAATGATTGTTCTAATATAAGAGATATAAAACAGAAGGCAATGGTCAAGGAGTTACTGTGACGCGCTTTCACTACGCAGACTCAGTCATAGTAATGGGTGGTGGCGCTAGCGCAAATTGGTATGGTATGCTCTACACTTACGACTCACAGAGCTTTACAAACGCTCTTTCGCTGGACAACTTCCTCCATCTCACTTCTTTTGCCTGCCTGCACCATAACAAAGCTAGGCTGTAGTGGTCAGCATGACATCTTCACACTCCTCCCCAGTGCTCACGGGCTTCCCCAATGAGATCCTCACCAACATCTGCGAGGAAATGGTCATATCGTCCGGGAGCTTTCACATCAAGTATTTCACCAAGCTCTATATGCTCAAGTGTGCTTGCAGCATCCACGACCAATCTGAGATGATGCACCTTGCATGCCTAGACCCCTACCGACTACTAGACGGTAGATTCTGGTTCACCCCAAACTACCAATTAAAGGTCTTGGAGACCAAAGGCGCCGATATTCACATACTTCCTCTTCTGTTTATCTGTCAGAAGCTGTATGTTCGAGGATTTAAATGATTTTTGTTGCAACTAAGATATTGATATTCAGTCATCATAGCAAATATGCTGCCGAGAAGGCCCTCTATTCGATCTATCACTTTTCTTTTACGGACGAGACCGACTTCCTCAGCTTTGCGAACCAAGCCCCTCAAGATAGTTTGATCTCTATCAAATATATTACGATCATGATCACGGATTACCATACCTTAGACACATCGAGGATGCCAGTATCGTGGCTCCACGCGTTGGATATCTTGCAGGAAGTTGTGGCCCTCAAAGATTGCAGGTTGATCGAGCAGGTTGAAACCAAGGAGTTTAGAGTACTGAATAAGCCCGAGAAGCTGCCACTGAAATGTATGGGGCTCGTTGACAAGGTCCGGACGTTCCCGCACAAGGAAGCGTTCACGGTTGATATCGTCGAGGGAATGTTCATATTGCTCGAAACTCTCCGACAAAGGGGCGAGGTACGAACGTATAGCAGACACAAACGTTTCCGTCGGTAGTCCGGCAAGAACGATGAGAATGTCTGGGGATTTGGCTACCTCAGAGGCTCCTGGGAGGAACAGCGGTTCGGTGATTCCAATGGTCCATCAGATCTGTCTCATAGGTTGGAATGTGCCTCCTAGACTGGAATCACTCTCTATAAAATGGGCGTGTGACTGGTATATCAATCAACTCTTCCTCACTACACGCCGAACTGTCACCCGCCCAATAATTTCTCACGGTAGTACCGCCCAGTTTGCTTCACTAATATCTTCGTTTGCACTTTCCTCACTCACCACCTGCCGTGAGTGTTAATAGAACTGTTCCCTTTTACATGAACCCCAGAGGAACCTTTTCTTTCATTGCTCTCACAATGGCTCTCAATCAGCTTCACCTCTTTCGGCGAGGCCCATGCGCTTAACCTAATACTACATCTTTGTTTCAACGAGACTACTTCTCACATTAGATACTGCCAAAATTTGTCGGTCAGACATTCAATGCCCAATACGTTGCCAACCTTCCTCGGTCAATCTCTCAACACGCCCGTTGGAACGAACCCACCGGATAAGACCACGATGGCGACACAAGTACATGTCCACATCAAGCGTGTTGCCGCGAAGACCAGCGTCGGGCTAAGCGACAGGACATGCGTATGAATGATTCTTATGAAGACAGGATATGAGAGACATTGGCCGCGCACCAGAGTTGCATAAGGAGATCGCCGATGCTCATGCCACTGGAGGAGCTGACCTGGCCCCTTGATGAGACCTTCGTTCAAGACGTCGACGCTCATCACCATACAGCCCATCGTGACTGTCGTTGATGTGTCTTAGACATTTGACTGAGGACTCGCACTGAGAGAATGGAATCCCACCAGCTGCTCAAAAGTTTTGGGCGAAGGCTGGCACCAAGGAAACTTTCCATGACAGTATGCAGAATGAAGTTGTCAACTTGATGGTGGGTCTGGCAGCGAGGACGATAATGGTGGGCTGACTTCACTGAACGTCAATCTCACCTTGCTTGAGAATTACAGCGGTCCAGCGGCGGGCCATACTCGGCCCTCATCAGACCCTCGACCGGAACTTCTCTCCGAGATCGATCCCCACGTCGAGATATAAGGTCATGTGCGACATGTATACCCACAGGCATGGGAATTCGGTCGCCGGACGTTTGCAACCTTGACTTTGTCGCTCCACCAGTCTCCACCGCGTCCCAATTTACGCCCCACTTTCCTTTTCTCTGGCATCGAGCGCACAGCGATCTCGCCCACGGCACGGTTTCTGACGATCGATGCGAGCAATCAGCGGAGAGGGTGGATCATTCATCCGTCGGCCCTTTTTTGCAATGCCGACGGCATGATGTCCCTCGTCCGGACACGCGGACGCAGGGATCAGCAGCCTGTCCTCGAAATATTGGTTCCGTTTTGGTCCACAGCGCCATCCTGCTTCAGCGAGGCGGGCGAGGTCCGGATTCCGAAGAATGGTCCCATTATGACGGAGCAAGCTGTTTGTCAGTTGGGCCTCGACGCCTTGGCAGGTTGGGCCACTGTATCCCGGACGAGACGATCAGGGCGGTCAGCAAACTGGATTATACAATGCAGGCCGCCGAACGTGGCTCGTATACTAGCGGATACCGGTTTGTTTAATGGCATGGGCGTGGGCATGGCAAAAGGCTCTGGCTACAAGCCGTGCTCGAGTAATTCCCTATCAAGGAACAGAATCCGACATGGGCACGCGACCCATGGTTTCTCAACGACCAGTGAAGATCCGCCCGAGATAGCGTTTTCTTGCCATAAAGAGATGTTCAATATGTCGGTGAAGATCAGAAAGAAAAAGCGCAATGGATCCTCCGAGAACATTTGCTCGGAGCCGGAGACAGCCGCTGGGATTGACTCATGAATGAGAGAAACTGCACATGACTCTCGCGCCAACCGTACACAACAAAATCCTCCGAGACTTTACCAATCCCACCAACTACAATGGATCCTGTGCTCTTGATTGGTAATTGAGCCGCGCCATGGAGTACCCTGTCGATGTCTCCATCACCAGCAATGGCAATTCCATTGCTAGTTGTCCAAATGTGGATGCAGACTAGCACCAAGACCAACAAGCCAGCTACCGTCACCGCTGGACGAAAGATTCCCCCGCGGCCCATGAATTGCTGGTTGTTGTTTAGGGATAAGATGCACAAGTGGTCATTTGTGAATCTTCAAATCTGGAGTACTCTGTCCAGAAGCTCGTGCTTACTGGATAAAAAACAGATTGACTTTGCATCGTGAACATTAACTCCCTCGGGAATTCAGAGAAGCACGAGTGGCGAGTAATCGCTTGTATGGAGAAGGGAATTAAACACGTGATGGCGGCAGAGCGACTCCCAGTATCAGACCACTATTGCAGTCCAAGTTCAGTGAGGACCCCACCTCTTTGCCCAACTCTTCGACAGATCGCAAGCGTACGGGCCCTTTCAACTTTTGACAACAAAGAACTCGAGACACCTCATTACTGAGAGGTGAGGCGGGTGGAAAGGCGGGCGGCGAGAGCGGATCGGGCCGGCCGGGCCTGGCGAGCAACTCGACCCCAGGGCATCTATGAACCAATCTACCTCGATGACGGTCCACAGGGCTCTGAGCGCCTGAGAAGAAGGAACTAATGTGAAACTCCCGCCTTCAAATCACATGCGATGAAGAAACTATCAGTTTTGGACCAGGCTTGAGAGGAGATGGGGTGAAGTGGTAAGATGATCTATTATGGAAATACCAAAAACGCGAGCGTCGCCTCTATGAATATCGGAGGAGGGCGTGTCCTCGCCGTAAACGCCAATTAATGCAAAATTCTACGAAGAAAACCTGGGGTATGTTGCTCAAGTGATGAATCGCCATGACTTTCCCGATCTCACCATATACCATGCCAAAAATCAATCAACAAATGTCATCTCCTAGACCACCCCCACCTTATCCATTAAACTCTTCCACCTGCCCCGTTGACTTACTGGCAGTTCCCTCAGAACTGCTTTGAGCGAGTCATTCCTGAACTCTAAATTCTCGAGCCTAATGGCTTGTAAAATATAGTTGCATACTGTGGCCTGAGTAAGAGGTGGATTGCGCAGATGGGTGGCGATAATGTCCAAGTCGAGATTCTGATGATGCCAAAGGTGGTACGCGCGGAGGGGTGAGACGGTGGCGCGGATACGGGAGGGTGTAGTGCTCGAGGGCGGTGGTATCGTCGACGTTAGGTAAGAAGACGCCCACGCAGTTGCTGATTGCCACTCTGGGGATTTGTCGGCCGCAGTCTTGGCGGAGAGGAGGGATGAGAATGTAGGCTGGGGGGCTTGAATGGCCGCTATGGCTGCTTCTCGCTCCAGTTCGGTCTCATCTTCGACTGATGGTGCGGAGGTCGACGATACCCTGGCGCCAGACTGTAGATCCTCGTTAAAGTCGAGCTCCATGAGTACCTTCTCTAGTTCTGGATCTGCGTATTCGTCTTCATCAGCCGCCTTCGTTGGTTCCGACTCTGCCACTGCCGACTTGGTTTTCTGACTACGTTGCCCCGCAATCTTTGGAGAATCAGAAGCTCCGGGAGAAACCGAATGAGTGCTTCCATAAAGCTTAGACAACTCGGGCAAAATGGGATAGCCAGGGTTAGAGCGTGCCAGCTTGGACAAATTCAGTCGGCCCACGGGTTGGTCGTGGCTCGAGGGGGCGCTATCCCGTTCGTCCGTACCAGTCATGCGAGCAGGAGGCGCGTATATAGCGTCTGAACCATCACTTTGGTCGAGAGCTTCTGGCGGTGTATCAGTGTCCGAGTCCGAGTCTTCCAACTGATGACTATCCAAAAGTTGTTCAGGAGCAGTATCGTATCCATCTGAATCTTCCTCTGATTTGAGTTCTTGCTTTTCGGACTCTTCCTTGAGATCTGTAGAAACAACGGCGGCCACTTCGACTGAATCCTGTCTTGTCTTGGTCCTGGGATAGGAGGGCTTAGCCGGGGCATCGTCGTCGCAGAGACGGGGCAACGGCGGCACGGGCCTCATCATCTTCCGTTTTGATTCAAGGACATCCCACACCCGAAAGCTTGCATATGCGTCCGCTGCGGCATAGTGAATCTGGTCGTACGATAAGGGCTGACTCCAGTCGCTCTCTCGCACACTTTCTTTGTCGTCTGGATCGCCGGCTAGACGCTCTCCTTTGTAAAGGGGTAGCTGGAGATGGGTTTCCACCTGTTTGGACAGGCGAACCAACTTCATATTGACTTTCTTTGGGTCCACTGCATACCATTCCACCAAGTTGTGCAAACGACTGAGCTCGAAAACGCCTTGAGCTTTGATGCCAAGAAACTTGGACAAACGAGTAAAGTCACCCTTGATTGCGACACCCACTTTGTAAATGTCTGGGGACTCCAGGATAGCTTTCAAGGATGGAGGGACAATCTTATCTGCCGTTCTGCCTGCGAACAGCGCGATATGGAAGAGTGCGATACGGTTCTCGCTGGCCAGCTGGATCAATGAGGCATTCTCTTTGATGTTCCATGTTGGAGCATATGGCTTCCACTCAATATCGAAACCCACAACCTTCTCTTCGAGGAAGTACTTGGCAACTCGCTCTGCTACTTCAATGTTTCGACAATAATGAGTGGACAGTATTTCGTCATGTGGACCACGATACATCTGCTGGCTCCAATAGCTAGCTTTAGTGTTGGGGGAGGCTTGCATTGCTGCTCGTAGGGTGGTTGCAGGTATCTGAAAGGATAGCGGAATGGGTTCTTCCACATCGTCTTCCACATCTGAGACTGAGTCATACTCTCCGGATGGGCTGGCCCCTTCAAAACCACTAGCGCTCTCGTCGTTCAAGTCGCCCTGCATGCTTGCGCTGCTGTCGGTCGTGGTGGAAGGCTGGTCGTTATTGAATGCCGGGGTATGGCTCAGGGACTTGTCATCTTCTTTGGGAGGGCCGTTGAAGTGCGTTGACCTTTCACTGCTGGGGGCTTCTTTATCGTGAACAGCAGCTGAACCATTCCCTTTATTGGTGCTGACACCAGGGTCGAAGTTCACCAACAGCGGGTCGGTGAAGGTTTGTGAGGGCTCCGGAGCCCTCATTCGCGGCGATGCAGTGAATTGTGTTACTTGGTGCGGACGTGCGAATGATTTGGCAAGAGCTTCGGAGAGGTCGAAGTATCGGAAGTCTCCTCTCTTGGCCCTATGCGTCTTGCCCTGCGATCCACGACCGGTTGTGGCAGTAAACATGACGGGGGCAGTTGACTTCCCAGCCACACTCAAGCGTTCCTTGCCTCTCTCTTCCCGGTCCCCCAAATCACCAAACGAATATGCCTCTTTCTCCATCTTCGACCCCAGCTTGCTAGGGCGGCGATTGCGCTGCGCACCTTTCGCCCCTATTCCAGAAAACGATCGAGCGGGTAGCAGTGGAACGAGTCGGAGCTGAGTAGCTATGGAGGAACAGAGGTTAATACGAGTGCTGGAAGTGTCAGAGAGCTCCTTCAAGTGCAATGGAAAGCCGTACTGGGGCGGGCGGTGCAAGCGGGCCGCAGAGAGCAGCGGCTGCGTGGCAGCTGGGCCGGAAGGGCAGGCGGAGGCATTTGACGCGCTCGCGAGGAGAACGCGTTGTTGCAATGGCATTGGTCTCCATCGTAGTGCACCTTCCAGGCACCAGACGTTCTAGGATGCGGGGAGCGCCTGCCTGGTGAAGCGGTGGGTAGGCGCCCCGGCTACTGACGAGAATCTTTAGCGCAACGCGTGCCTCCCGCGCCAAGCGCCCCAACCCTCCACCACTTCACCCGCCGCCCGCAGAGATCTTTGACCGTCGACAACAAATTCACCCAAAACGTCCATCACCATGGCACTGGAGAACCTACTTCCTCTCGGTCGGTTGGCCTGCGCCCCCGACATGCACGCGGACTAATTTCGCGGCAGAGCTCATCGACAAGTGCGTTGGCTCACAGATATGGGTCATTATGAACGGGGGCAAAGGTACGCTGCAAACGCCAGCAAAAAAAAAAAGCTGGACTAATTGTTTGCAGAGTTCACTGGGACTCTCGTTGGCTTTGACGACTACGTCAGTGAGTAGATCCTGGAGCCTGCACTCATCGAGTGCGCTAACGGGGGCGGCAGACATGGTCCTCGAGGACGTGACCGAGTAGTAAGTGGGACACGAGACCCCCAAGTGAAGTTGATTTTAACAGAGAACAGTGATCGCCCAGAGGGAGATCGAGCCACCAAGCTGCCCAAGATCTTACTCAACGGAAACAACATCTGCATGGTGGGGCCCAAGTGCTCAGCTCTGATGGACATGCCAGCACTAACCTGTACACAGATGATTCCCGGAGGGAGCGGCGAGGAGGTCTTCGTCAACAAGGACGGAGAGCCGATGATGCAGGAGGACTGAGGGGACGCACATGACGACCCAAGACCATCGAGATGAGATCGCGAGGCCGTGAGAGACGGCCGCTCCATCGCAGTGCTGGGAGGATGGCTACGGTTGGCGCTAGCACCGAGCACGCCACCACTCTGTGTACCCGGTAGAAAGACACGGCTAGAAAGATCTGGCCCGATATGTCGACGTTTATCTAGCAACTGAGGCTCGGATCCACACCTGGGCGAGGACTGATGTGCGGTCATGGTCACGTGATTGATCGTTCACACCGGCTCTCCAAGGCAGACGTGAAGCGAAAAAAGCATTGGTGGGTGTTGCGACTTGCCGCTTTGAAGGTGCTGCTGAGCAGCTCTCAACCCCGCGCTGGTGCCTTCGGCCGTTGCCCGCTATGACGAACCAAGTGCATCAGTATGCGCTCAAGTGGCAAAGCCTCCAGATCGAAGTTTATGGCAGCATCGCATTCTGACAAGGCCGGGGGCGACACAACCAGAAAGCCCATGCCCTGCCATCGCAGATTCTGAGATACCCATCCGTGGTCTCTCGGATTCGAGAGGATGCTCGCGTGGACGGCGATGACGGGCCCGCCAAGCTCAGCTGCCGGCTCCCAGGCTCCCAGGGGCCGGCGATCCCATGGTCGCCACCTGAGGCCCGTATCAAATCACAACCCGTGTGCAGCCCTCCGCTCCGCTTGTTCGCCTGCTCTGGCCTGTTCGCGCCTGGCAGGGACAGTTGGCGCCATTGGTTGGGTTGCCACAGCGGAGAGAGAAGGAAAAGAGCTGCCCAGACTGCCGTCCACCCCTCCACTCCGCCCCGCGAGCTGCGGTGATCAGCTGGATCGATGCATCGCATTCTGAGCAGCGAGCTAGAAGCTTTGCCGGGTGTTGCTGTGACAATAGCACCGCCGATCCGGACTGGCACAACAGGTGACGGCGCGCCCGTGTGTGCGAGTGAGGCCGGACCGGACCACTTTACTTCATCACTGATGCCACGGCCTGCGTCTGATCGGAGATCTGTTCCCCGCCACGACTCGCTAACGCGCACACGCCGAATTCGATGTGACGTGTGGAATGGGCGTCAGTCGACCGCGTTGCGCACTGCCGCTCCATTGGCAGCGACTGGCAAGCCGGTTTCGTCTGAAAACGGCCGCGCCGAAACGGGCCAGAGGGTGGCCAGGGGTCGGGGAGGATGGCATGGCCCTCGTCAACGACGACTGCTGCTGCGACGACGACGGCGACGACGAAAAGGCAAGGCCGGGCAGCACCAGCCATCATGGCAAGCACACGAAGCCCACACGTCATGCGGACTGCACCGCCGTGCGCCGGAGCCAGGCCTCCGCGCGCCCACCACCGCTGACCCCCTTGGCACGTTTTGCTCGCACTGAGGGGTTCTTCCGTTGCCGTTTCTGCGCTGCGGTTCTTCTCCTGCCAGGCCGCCGGGAAAGGCACCTTGCTCAGCCCTTCCCGACGCTGCTGTTGGCTAGCACCCTGCAGTGTCTTTTCACCCAACGCCCGATCGCGTGCCATGTCCTCGATCCCTATGCCTTCCCAGGGATCGCGTCTACTCGACTCGCTCGCCCACTGACACGATTGCCCACTCACACCGTCGTCCTCCCTGAAGCTTTTCCGCCTTTGTCCCGCTCCCTGCTGCTGTGTGCGCGCTGCAGGCCCTCCCAGCACTTGGTGCGCGCGCATGCCTTGGCCAAGCAACAAACGATGTCTAGCCGCTTTTCCCTGTCCGCGCCCACCATCAAATCCCCGGCCTTCGTCTGCCGATCCGTTGCTCTGACCTCACTGCTCTCGCTCTCAGCGTTGCCCGTTTTACCCATCTCAAAATCTTTTCTCCTGCCTCCCACCATGCCACCTCTCCCCCTCTGATTCCCGATCTAGCACGCCGCAATTGCCCGCCATGGCATCGCCGCGTCTGATCTCCTAGGCACTATTCCAGTTCCCGCCTCTCGTCTCGCAGCGCCTCGTCTCGCCTGCGAACTTGTCCCTTCCCGCACCCTACCTCATCACCCTCGCCCGCCCGCCCGCCCAACCCACCCACCGCAACCGCACCGCGCGCCTGCTGCCTGCTGCCTGCCCGCCGCTCGCCGCCAGGTGCTCGGATGCCCCTCTGCCAGCTCCCACTCGCATGCCTCCCCCTTGCTGGCGAAGCCCAAGTAACCAATGCTCACTGGCTCTCTGCACTGAGAGCTGGCCACCGTCCTGGTCGTGCCCGCGTTAGGTCTTCGTCCTCTGATGATAGCACCGTAATACCGCCCGCGGTCGTACCACAACATAATTACAGATTCAGGTGAATCGGTCCGGGGACCCACCTTTCCCCAACTCCACGTTGGCGTCCCAGCCTATCTATGGACAAGCACTAAGCGTCGACCTCACCACTCCAACCTCTTACTCTTCTTGCGCTTTGCGCCCTGCAACACTTGACCAAACTACCCTGTTTTTCCGTACCCTCGGCCTCAGCCACCGGCGCGCTCCCGCACCAATCAAAAGCATTAAAAAATATATTTCCTATTTCCTATTTCACAATTTCCTTGTATACACCCACCTTGTCAACGCACACACCACCTACTTGTCACTGGTGGGCTTAATACTATCGGACCTCGTCCCTCCCGTCTCTCGTTGCTAGGCTGGCCCGGATCATCGCAAACACTCCGCAACCGCCCCACCGACAACCGAGTGCGCTCGTTACATTCACCTTGACGCCTTGCAACCTATTCAAACACACCCCCTACATGAGCGACTTGGGGGAGAGGCTGGCGCGATTGGGATTGTCCCAATACCTCGAGTCTCTGGTGGCCGAAGGCTTTGACACTTGGGAGACTGTACTGGACATTACAGAATCAGACCTGTGAGTCTGCCGGCATCTTGTACCGAGGTCCAACCCTCTAACTCGAAACAGAAGCTCTTTAAACGTCAAGCTCGGACATCGAAGAGTGAGTATACACCTTTTGCCTTCCGTCAGACTCTCTTGCCTTTCTCACACCTCTCTCTTCTTGTTTCACGTTTAGCGTCTGGCCAGCATACTGACGTGACGCACAGAAACTTCAGCGAGCAATCGCCGAATCGAGGGGACAATCTTCAGATCGACCGCTGCCTTTTTCAATCGCCAAGGGCGCGAGCGCCGACGGGTCTTACAGGAGTGACGATTCCGCACCGGAGAGCAAAGGAGGCCAGGGTGTGACGTCTGCAGCAGGGACCGCGGGCACAAGCACCAAGCGCAAGTACAGACGACATCCCAAAGTCAGTGAAGTTCAGACGAAACGCGGTCATTGCAAGAAGCGATCGAACGCTTTTGAAGAAGCCCATTCTGACAGTTTCCAGCCTGACGAGCACGCGCCGGAACGACCCCCGTCTGCCTATGTCATCTTCTCCAACCGTGAGTACCCATCTGAGCTACTGAACATGCCAAAACTAACCCAGAGCAGAGGTGAGGGAGACACTCAAAGGACAAGAACTTTCCTTTACGGAAATAGCCAAGGTTGTGGGGGAACGGTGGCAAATCCTGCCAGCCGATGAACGCGAAGCCTGTGAGCGGCAGGCAAACGCCGCAAAAGAAAAATACTACGCAGAACTAGCCGAATACAAAAAGACACCCCAGTTCGAGGCCTACCAAAAGTATCTCGAGGAGTTCAAGGCCAAGCACGCTGCTCCTCCGAAAGGTGCGTCCTCCAAGTACCGATTTCTGGTCCGCCGTAACGTAGGACTCGCAGGCGCAGAGGGGAAACGCTCGAAACTGGAGACGGAAGCGAGCACCTCGACGAGGAGCAGTAGCCACGAGCAAGGAGATCGCAACACGAGCACATCCAGCCTATCGAATAGGCGAGTCAGTTCGACTCAGTCGGACGTTTTCCCCGGGAGTCAGTATCGATCAGAATCAAGTCCGCCGATAGGCCCAGCCCGACTTCCTTCCGGACCGTCATATCCCTCGAAATCCACATCGCCGGCCACGCATTCCCTCTCCGGACTGAATTCACCTCGCGTGGCCGACCAGTACTCTCCTCTTTCTGCATCGCCACGATCGGCATCGTTACACAAGGAGAACTCGCATGAGATGCACCCGAGTGCATTGGCGCGGGATGCCAGGGGACCGTCGGAGAATAACTTGCCCATGCCATCAATGTATGGTCTTCCACACCCTCAATCTTCGACAACCCCACCCTCGGCGGCATTTGGTACACATTATCAAAGCCCCATCGACCTCCCTTCCAGGCGGTCATTCCGCGAACCACATCGACTCCCACCCCTCACCCACGACGACACCACTTTATCTTCGGAAAGCGAGCGCGGGCCCAGCACATACAATCCAGCACCTTACCCCGGATCGTATCTTCCCGCAGTCGACCCCTCGAAATCGATGCGCGTGCTACCCCAGCCTGTTCCTAGTCTAGGCCCCACGGCATCTCCCCTCGACCGACATCCTCCTCCATCGACTTCCCCCCAACATCCCGATTATCGCACATCGTCTTCACTTGCCGCACTGTTGCGAGCAGGGGAATTAGCCAGAGTGGCAGATGATGAATCAATGGCCAAGGAGATATCTCCATGAGCCACCCATTCGTCTCTGTCGGCCTCGCTGTTTGGCGGTGGATGGGTGAGTTATCCGTCGTCTTTCTTCTTGGACGACTCCCCATCCTCGGCTCCAAGTACGCAAGTATCGCCCATATGGCAGAATCAACCAGGTAGACAACTGCAGTAACGTTTCGATACTAACGAGTCAAGGCCAAACACCAGGCATGGCAAATTACATTCACCGCTAGCTGCCTGCAGGATCGGCAGTCGGCAGCTGGCGCGTTACCCTGCACAACACTTTTTTTTTGCTCCTCGACGCGACTATTGTTCAACTGGAGCAAAACACCCCCCTTCATTCATACAAAGCTTTGGCATCTTTCCCATACACGTTGATTGGAATGCATGGTTAGCGTCACTTGCTTTTCAACCTTTTTTAGTCGAATGGGAGCGACTGGGAGGATTGCAGCTTTGTTTTCGGGGTCTAGACGGGTGTTTTCGGCCCAATCTTCGCAACCTAAACTTCTACTAGCATGGCTTATGGAGGAATGTTTAGATGATGGTCATGCTCTTTTGTCTCGACCCATAGCTAGCGGAAATTATACCCAAGCTCTTGGGTTTGTGGACATGAATGCGTCGTCGTGGCCACGTGAAATGTGATGGGTGCATCTGGATCGCTCTGGCCAAAAACGACTTGGTACGGCGTCGCAGGCTCGTATCGCTTTGACATCCAAAGCGGAGACTAATCCATACGTGTGAGCTCCCAACGAGCGCTCCATGTGCCTCCTAACATCCAATGAAGCGCATAGGCTTGCTAGCCCGCCGGCAGTGCAGCCATTCACTCGCCGTCTACCAACGTATTGCCATATGCGCCATGCAGATCTCGAACATGTCATTGTCAATTTCTTCACTGTCATCCATGACCTGACACCCATCGGTCGGTATTCCATTTCGCCATGGGCAACCCAGACCGCAAAGACCACTCGGCAAAAGCGCACCATCTCAACCCACCGCTTCATTTGTGCCCGACCGCCATTCCTTTTTTTCTTCCTCATATCACCCCAAAGGAGCATTTCGTGTCGAGTTTTCACCACGATCTTGCATGCCCCATCCATGAACGGAGGTCCGCACAAGCTTTGCAGCGCGGCCCTGTCAAACGCTCCCCAATCCGAATTCGCCACCGCTTAAAATTGGCCGGATCAGCGAGCAGCCAACGGTTTGGCCCTGATGATCTCTGCCTACGCACCCTGCCCCTGGGCCCTCACCCACCACTCACACCCGACCGCTATGGCCCTCCGCGGGGATTACGTTGGTATGGCGCCGGCGTGAGCAAATGCTAATGTGCGGATTCTGCATGCTGCTGCCATGCGGAATCGTCGGCTCGTGGACAGGAATGGGATGCGAGGAAGAGAGGGGTTTGCTGCTGCATATGCGGGCTGGCATGCTTTGGGACGTGGCACGAGAGGGGGCGCTCTTCCGCGGCGAGGGGGTCCGCGGACGGATGAGGCGGGCGCAGGATTTTATTCTCAAGAGAAGTGAGGCTGTAGGCGGCTTGTTAGTGAAGTTCAAGCGGGCCTTCGGTGGGCCACCGCTTCACGCGCTTTCATGGATGGGGGGACCCTTTCGTGGTTGACGGTTGGGCTTGGGGTGTTGTGCACGTGGGTTGCAACGTGGTGGTTATATCCCGAGCCTTCCGCGAAGCTGAGTCTGGATGGTATTTGCCATTGTGCCTGGGAGATTCGGGTGCTCTGGTGGAGGGGCTTCTCGAGCGGCCGATGCGGGCTCGAGCACTCTGCGGTCATCTCAAACACTCACCGAGGGGCTGCCCAGCCCTACTTCTGCGAAGCTACCTGCCGGAGCCACGGCGTACACACCGCAGACACTTGTTCACGACTGCCCTCACCGTCCAGTGGGTGGATTGCGTGATGGCAGCCGCGTTACCCAGAACGGCAATGGACGTATCAGAGGCGTCTCAACCCCGTGAGACTGCACTTTGCACACGTCCTTGTGAAGTGGTCCTTCCTTCCTCAAAGATAGCCCAACCAAACCTTGGGGAGGGATCGATCGAATTCCACTCACCTACCGCTCGTCCCTCCCGAGTCCTCCGCCACGACTTCACGCCATCCATCGCTACTTGGCCCAGCCCCTCATCATCTGTACCCCTCGACCCATTCTTTGACGTTCTGCTTGGCTGTCGTCCATCCGACGCCATATCTCGCCTGTTCGTCTCACCAAGGGTGCTTCCGATAGCCCACACCTGGGCAGGCAGGGGACTCGGCCACCCCAGCTAGCCGTTCGGCTAGACCAACCGAGCCCCCATCAACGCGACACACGCACGTCCTCGACGCGTGTCGGCTGCCAACCCTCACTTGCTTTGATCAGTCCGTTGCCCAGACGGCACCAGCCAGAATGGCCAAACTCGTCCGACTGGCCCCGCTTGGCCTCAATGATGTCCCCACCCACCACGACTTGCAGCAGGAAACAGCCCCGGCCCTCACCAACTTCATCAAGGACGTCTTCGATGAGGCAAAGAACATCGAGACGGTGCCTCGTTACGAACGCAAAGGCACCAAGAAATTCCGCATCGCAGGCTCCTGGTACCACATAGCCAACAAGAACAAAGCCAACACCGTCGAGGTCACCAAGGTCCGTTCCGACCATGATTCCAGCTATCCTTGGTTCGGGAGGACTTCCAAGTTCAATGGCGCCGACTACAATGCAGGAGAACCGGTGACTTACCGCCAGCTCCGCTATGCCCTTTTCCAGGACCACTCCGAACACGAGATGGAGTACACCCCCAACATCTTTGATTGCAACACCGTCCTCGAATGGCCCGGAGAAGCACTGGACGCTGTTGCCCGCGAGCTGGGCTACCACGGCCTGAACATGCAGAGTAAGTGCTGCAACCATGACCCAGCGCAAACGCCTTCCCCGCAGCCCTCCCCAGTCCCTGCATCTGCATGGATGATGCTGATCTCCAGTAGTCACCAACCTGTATCACGAGATGCCCAAGTTTTTCGATGATCGAGTTTTCACGGTGCTTCTTCTCAGTGCTGAAACCAGTTCCACCGACGTAGATGGCCCGGAAGTCCCCATGCCTGCACGCCAGCAGACTCGCGAATTCGTCATCGTTCAAATCCCCGTTGATCTGACGACGTTTCCGAACAAGGTAAAAAAGCGTGCTCACCACTCACTGGTCGACACCCGGTTTATGCAGTACATCAGCCCCGTGTCACCAGATGCTACCCCCCAGGATGGCAAGCAAAAGATGCAGCAGAAGAAGCACGGCAAGGACCTGGTTCCTGGAGTATACGTTTCCATTGAGAATGTGTACCATAAAGTCCGGAAGAACCTTGCCAACGATGACGCTGGTGAACGCCTCTCGACGGTTGATTGGCAAATGGCGACAGCTAGCAATGCCCGAGGCCGCATTCCCTTGTGGATCCAGAATCTGGCGGTTCCCAGTAAGATCGCAAAAGACGTTCCGATAGTCGTGAAGTGGCTCCGTAATCTCAACAAGGTCAACGAACTTTCACGTCGAATGGGTGATGCACCCGACTCTGTCGAAGAAGATCCTCATGGCGGTTCGGGTGGTGGTCCACCTAGCCCACCTGCACCTGCCCCGCCTGGCCCACCGTTGCGAGAGTAGAACTCTCGCACCGCTGAGCGCGATCCTAAACCCGGGCAACCGCTCGGTGAGATACTGGTCAATGGCATCGAGTATGGATCGGCCGCGCGGTACCAGCCAGCCCCCGATACCATGGGCCGTCCCATAACGCCTGATTCTCAGATTATGGAGTTCGATGAGCTCAGCCACGAGACAGCCAGGCGTCTCCCACATGGAAATACTCTCCCAAACCTTCAGTATGCTCACGCTGAAGAGATGCTGAACCGGCCAGCGAACACTAGGGGTGATTCTGTACCAAATATAGCATATCATACCTTGACATATAGAGTCTCTGCACTTCCCAGCTTCGAAGACGTTAGGAACGTGATCCTCGAACGCGCGGAAGCTGCCCAAGCCGCCGAGGCAGCTCATGCCGCACAGACTACATTCCTTGCAGATCCCACAAAGAAGCGCTATGGTGTGCATATTTCGAATCTTAACACGGTGGATAGCTCCATCGCCGGGACAATCGCTACTAGACGAAAGTCTGTCCTCGATGATCGGACCAACTCTTCAAATACGACACAAGCTGGCCCGGCTACTCAGAATCTCTCTGCTTTGATTTCCTATGATCAGAGCAACCAGAACACTGCTCCTGCACAGGGTGCTGAATCTCGCTACTCGCAAGACAGCACCAGCCCGGATCTCGTGAACTCTCCGCGCCCACGTCCTGCCGTTGATTCTCAGCTCGTAGCCTCTGCGTCGGCTCCAAACTTTAGTAGACCCCTGTACAACGAGAACGGCCAGGAACTCATTGGCTCGCCTTATGGAGAGTCCAGCGACTCTTACTCGCTCTCACTTCCGCGCGACCGTCGTATGAGTATTGATTCCCGTATATCCGGCTTGGAGGATCTCTTCCCTCCCCCGCCAAACAATACACTCAATAGCTCCGTGGCCTCTGCCCGAGGAGTCTACTGTCTTACGCCTGAGCGGCCTGCTTCTGCCATGAGCACTCAATCACAGCCCACTCAGGCTCGCCTTCGCCTGGAAGAACGCGTCGGTCTGAGTAATTATACACGGGACTCACCTTCTTTAGCTGACTTGCTTCGGGGCGTCCAAGATGCTTGCTGCGAGACTCCCTGGGACACTGGTGGTCCAACTGACTCCTCATCGGCTGTGGCTTCAAGCGAGATGCTCACGTCCTCGAGCGATCTCACAGCTCAGGCAGAGGCATCGTCTATGGCACCTGCTAGAGGGTCAACCGACTAAAGTGATCATTTCTACCTCAAGTCTTCAGTGCTTCCAGTCTTTTCGACACTTACCAAAATGCATCTTAATGAGTATCGTTCAAGCAAGGGAGTGAGTAATTTTTACATGTAAAGACCGTGGCATGCATCCACATATGCGTTTTCGGGGGATTAACCTGGGCTCCAAGAGGTTAAGGGCGAATACAGAGTCAACCAAATCAAGACGCCGCCTGCATAATCTGCTCGAGTATTATGAAACTCTTTTCATATCCAGTCACTTACTTTTATGAGACTTGTGATCGCCCAGTGATTGATCATCAGACACATTTTTCTTTTCCGCCTCTGGCTTTTATCCATCGTATCACATCGATGTCCAGTCACCAATGCATGAGTCATGGTTGCCGATAATATTACCTTGGAAGAAGGTCTCAAATACGGTTATGATGAGGTAGAAAGTGGTGCTGCAGACTACATGGGCTACCTAGACACCCGATCTATAGCAAGTACGTACCCATGTCGCAACCACCGCAATGTACTATGCCTTCCCACCTCGCTGCTTGATCTAGCATCTGTAATTTCTTGGGCGCATCAATGAAGGCCCCAATATATCTTCAGGCCAGAAATAACTTGGATTCAGTATATTTCAGTAAAAAAAAAAAAAGCGTGAATATGTAGTTGGGTTGTCGTTCAGCGAATGGGAGCAAGCAGCTCGCGACTGTTCCCGGAGGCGTGGCTGTGCGCAGGGTGGAGCCGGAGAGGAATTGTACATGTGACTATATTACATTGCCATAGCTTCTGCTTTTCAATCATTGAAGGGAGCAGCTCCAACTCAGTGAGGTCAAGAACAGAAGTCCAGCATATGGTTATATGGTGTTCGGGTGCCGACAAGTCGACCAGGGCCCACCGAAAGTGGAGAAGACAAGCGGGACACAGGCCAGGCCGTCGCGTGGCTTTGTCACCATTCCCCATCCGAACACGAACGCGAACCTTCAGCCCTCAGCCTCACAGCGAGGCGGGACACGAGCCCGCGCTGTGCTGTTCTCTTGCTTTCGGCCTCCGTTCTTCTGTAATGCTAATCTAGTCAAACCTCCCAATACACATTCTTCTGTCTTCGTAGATCCTGCCGTGCCCTCCAATAGCTTTGCCTGCATGTCTTGACGAGTTCGTTTCTATTAATACTGCGCAGCTGCGATCGGACGACGAACGATACGGCCTTCGCCTGAGCTGCACCGTAAAACCCCCTCTTCCTGACGGCATACACAGAAGGAGGAGTACACCATGAGCTACAACCAACCCCCACCTCCTCCCGGATACCAGAGGCCGGGGAGTACGACGAGTTTCACAGCGCAAGCTCCTCCCCCGCCGCCGCCTTACGGAGGTATGCGCCAGAGCTCCGGACAGCATTAGGCTTCGTATCGCACAATGCTAATCAACCACAGCGAACACGGGATATCAGTCTGCCACTCCCCAGAACCAAAGCCAGTGGACCGCGCCGCCGCCTCCAGCTCAACAATGGAATCAAAGTCAGCCACAAAACGCTGGAGGATACAACCCGAGTACCTATGGCGCGATGCCCGGCGCGTATACTCAGGGACAGCAGGTATGATGATCCATAATAGAGCAAAGTCCAAGGAGGCATGTTCTAACTGCACATGCACTTTAGCCACCCACCAATCAACCGTCGAACCCGTACGCCGCTCAGCAACAAGATGTCCCACCTCCGCCCCCACCGAAACCCCATGGGTTTGCAGCAGCTGTGCACCAGCAACAGCAGCAACAGCAGCAAAACCAGCCAAACTGGGGGCAAGAACAAGGATATGGAAATCAACCCCAGCAAGGCTTCCAGGCTTCAGCGCAGCCCAATACGGGATATCCACAACAGGCACAGCAGGGTGGCTATCCTACGCAGACTCAGGGAGTACAGCAACAGTACAATAATGCAGCGCCTCCGCCGCCGTCACAAACCCCGGGCGGCTCGTATTTCCCCCCCTCTCAAGGTCGCCCGCAGTCCCTCTATGGCGCAGACCAAGCAGGCACATACTCGACCCCTTCCTCTGCTGTCGCTCAACATCCTCCAAACACGGTCCTCAGCCCGAATGAACAACAGCCCGCGTATATACCGCCATCTCTGACTGGCCAGGGCGTTCAGTCATACATGCCCGCGAATACGAACCCGATGCCGGGTGTCTATGTGCCTCCCCCGCCGGACATTCCTGCTTGGCAGCAAGCGCAGCATGCGCCGCTTCAAGGAGGCAGCAAGAAGTTCCGGTATACGAAGCCCAGTGTTGACCCAAGTTTTTATGCCCAAGGGTATCAGGGCTTGCAGCCGCAGCCGCAGCCGCAGCCACAGGGACAAACAGGATTCGGCCAGCCACAAGCGCAGTTCAGCCAGCAACCATCGCAACAGCAGCCGCAGCAACAAGGGCAGTTTGGACAGGCTTCTCAGGGGCAGTTCCAGACTCAGTTACCTCATCAGCAAGGACAGTATGGGCAGCCGCAACAAGGGCAATATGCACAGCCGCCTTCACACGATCAATTCCAACAGCAACCCCAACCTTCTCAATTCCCACAGCCCGCTCAAGGACAACAGCAACATCAATATCCACAGCAGCAAAACCAGTGGCAGCCAACACCGCCTGTGGACCAAGGCTATACGCAAGAGCAGCAAATCACACAGGCGCCCTACAGCAACCAACAACCAGCTCCATCGCAAGGATGGCAACCAACACATCAGGCACAAGGCTCGATTGCGAGCCAGCAATACCCTCAAGGACAAGGTCAGCCAATCCAGGCACCTCAACCGGTCAGCGACCATACTGGGACTACTCCACCAGGATTTGTCAGTGAACCTAGTCCTCAGAGTCAACCCGTCTCTCCTATGCAGAATCGCCATAGTATGAGTTTTGCCTCGGGGCATACTTCTTCTTTGGGTCGAACGAGTTCCGTGAGCTCAATTGCTTTGGGGGCACTTCATGCGCAACGCGCTGGCAATAAGACCGCCTCTCCCAAACCTACGTTAGCCAACGTGCCACAGCCTCCTCCGCGAGACGATGCCTCTAGATTCAGCGCGCTCGGAACTGGAGGCCCATCCGACTGGGAACATTTTGGCAATGTCGAGGAGGAAGTTGATGATGAGGCATATTTCGGCGCTAAAAAGGAAGAAAAGAACCAGCCCGCACAACTTGACAGTGTAGAGCTTCCAGCTCAAATCCCCTCGCCACCTTCAGCGCAGGGAGAATGGCCCAGCCCACCAACTCAACCAGCCCCTTTGAGTATCGGATCGCAAAGGGATACATACCAGCCCACACCTCCGCCAAAGCCTGCAACCCCTGCACGTCCTTATTCACAACCACCTGAGCAAAGTTTTGTGATGGGCGATGCAATTACTGCCCCTCCAGTTAGTCACTCACCACAACCGATACAGAGTTCGCAAGCTCCACCACCTCAACAAGGCTTTGTCATGGATGACGGTAGTTGGCCAGCTACTTCTCAAGAAAGACAGCAGACACCTTCTCAGTTTCAACAGCAGCAGCAGCAGCAGCCGCCTTCTCAAACTGGACCCATAATGAATCAAGAGAGTTGGGGAATTTCGCAGCAAGCTCAAGCCAATGCGTCTGCGGACTGGAATTCTCAGCAAAACTTGAACCACGCCGCAGAATTGAAAGCAAAGGACAATGCATATGAGCGCCTCAAGGCGGATGCTGACAAGGAGAAAGCTGTTTTACACGACGAAATCGAGAGTGCGAGAAAAGAGCTGCATACACAGATTGAGAAAGTCAAGAAAGATCTCGAGGATGCCAGGGCTCATGCAGCTGGAGAGAAGAACGTACTCATGGAACAGCTCGAGGCAATGAAGATCGCAGCTGATCAAGCCACTACCAATGCCGAGGCATTGAACAAGGAAAAAGACTCCCTGATTGAGAGGATCAAGGAAGATGCTGAGGGTAAAGACGATGTGATCAAAGCGAATGAAGCCACCATTGCTGACCTCAAGCGTCAACTGGAAACGGAGAAAGAGAAGGAGGTTCCCAAGCCTACCTCCTTCGATCTTCTTCCAGATATTGATCCTTGGTATGTCAGCTCGTTGGAGCGGTACATTGCCATGTTGAGGAGCGAAGCAAGTGAACCACAAGTTGAGGGGAAGATTAAGATATTTACAGACTTCCTACGGGCGGAGTCGGGGATCAGAGGAGTGGACTACTTCAGCGCGCCACCTCCCGCACCACCAACAACTGAGTCTATAGTACACCAGCGGTCTGAACAGCGTGCACCAATTTCCCCTACCACGTCTTCAGGAAAACAGGACTTGAATATTCAAGTGCCGCAAGACTCACCATCTCAAGACGATTTCCAATATAGCCCCGGAGGACGACCTATCCTACTCTCCAAACCTCCCATATCCACCGATACCGTACCAACCCAACGTTCATTCGCTACACCTGTTAATGAGCACCCTCCGCCGATCTCCACGGCTTCGACTATGATACTTACACCTACAAGTTCGGTCGACGATGATATGAAAACTCCGATACAGTCGCCGCCTGAGGAGCCAGCGCAGTCGCAATACAAAGCTTATGTGCCGCCGAGTATCGGCCAAACAGACTCTGCCCACCGACAGTCTGTATCCTTTGCCAGTGTTCCCTCAGTTGCACCATTGCAGATTGGCGGTGCTAGCAAGAACAATGATGAGATATTCTTTGGTGCACACAATGCACAGAAGACGGCGCCGCCTGTCAGCAGGCTTACATCCACCGACAGCGTCATCTCAGATGTACCGATACCTGCGCCGTTGTCATTCACACCTCAACCTGCATCAAAGCCTGCAGCGCCGAAGAAAAATCCTCTAGATGCACTTGCAGAACTCCTACCGCGCCAGCTCAACGATCCAAAACCAAGCCCGAAGCTTGAAGAAATTCGGAAAAAGGCTCAAGCAGCGTCAGTAGACTTTGCTCACATACAGGAACTTACAACATCATGGGAGAAATCTGCCTCTTTATCGCGCAGGAAGAACGAAGATGCCCGCCGCAAGCGCCAAGAAGAAAATGAAGCCGAGAACAACCAACTTTTCGAAGCCAACGAAATTTCCTACGCGGAAATCGGCGACTTGGAAGACGAGTTCAAAGAGAAAGAGCGCGAGCTCAAAGCAAAAGAAGACCGCGAAGAATACAAGACTTATGTCGAGAATGTCTTTGACAAGGTCTATGATGGCTTGCAAGCTGACATAAAGTCACTCATGGACCTTTACATGGAGGTCGAAATCATGTTGGGAGCCAGTGTTTCTGGCATCAAGAGCCTAGATTTAGGCGCCCACGAAAAAGAATCCGATGTATACACTACCCGTGAATGTCTCGAGTGTCTCAAATCGCTGCACGACATGATCGAGCTTCGTCACGAGAAAGTTGTCCAGGCAGTCGCGGAACGCGACAAGCGCTACAAGAAGACCGAAGTCCAACCTCTGTATGCCGCGGGCAATATCACCAAGATGAAGACCGTAGAACGCCACTTCGAAAACGCCGAAAAGCAGGCGGTTGTCCGCGCCATGTCCGAAAAGGAGGAGCGCGCTGGCGAATTGGTGCGCGTTGCCGAGGATGTCGTCGTACACGCGGTCGCCATCGAGCAGGAAGATATCGAGCGTGTGCTTTCTGCGATTCGAAGCATGGGCCCCGAAATTCCAGACGGCAAGGCAGATGTCCTGAAGAAGGCGCACGAAACGCTCCAGCGGCTGAGAGCCTCGTCCAAGTCCCTCCTCGAGCTTTTCAACACGTTCGAGATTGAGCTTAACAACAGTGTCATGGGGGCCGAGATTGCGCAGGCGAGAGCGGAGAATGCGGACTCGGATAAAATTGTGCAGCTAGAGAGGGAGTTCAAGGCCGGCGAGGCTAAACTGAATGAGGAGCTTAAACGGAAGCTTGGCGTGATTGAGCAGGATGGTGAAGAGATTAAGGCGTTGGTCAAGCAGAAGGGAGGCGAGGTTGAATTGAGCGAGGAGGAGATCAAGGAAGCGCGGATGAAGAAGGCGCTCGAAGAGGCAAAGCGAAGGAATGGGGAACTCTAGTAGCGGGTGCGGTTGGGTTTGTAGATTTGATGCGTAGCAGCTTTGGGTATAGGGCCTGTGTCGGAGATGACATGGGGTTGGGCGGCATTGTGGGCGTTTTTGAGGATTTTCATAGGATATGATAATCATGACTTGCTATGTGGTTTAATTTCAGGTAGTTGCCTGATCGCTGAATATATATACACGTGGATGTCCTAGATTTGCTTGCCATTGGTTGAGGATGAATTTCACTTGATCACACCTTGGTCCGCTGAATAAATTTTGGTAATTACAGGTGCAGTCATTAGAAAAGCGCGACTGCTAGCTTAGAAGATCTCAGCCCTTGGTGAAGAGCACAGTGGAAACCTGTGAGGTATGTTCATGCGTGCGAGTGCAGCTCCCCTCAGGGGGCCCGGGACTGAGTATATAGTGATTTACCCTAGTTAAGCTGATTTATGTAGATAAAAATAGATACATAAATTAAATCAATCCAGTCATCTTTGTATAACGATGGTACAACGCGAGATGCTACGTTACTGTCCCTGAAAGGGGGCCCCATGGCCTGTCTGCTGAGTCGACCTGCGTGGCCCGACAACCAAGACGTAGCCGCTAATTTTGGAAGGCAATGAAACTCGGCTACTTTTATCAACTTCTATCGAGTGTTGCATGTGATAGAATTGCCACTTTCCAAGAACATAGTTCCAAGATCTTTGTATTCCCCCTGTCCTCCAATTTCCAACACATCTCCGCTTTCCTTACAATCCGCAAGATCCAATCCAACTCTTTCTTAAATGTATGCTTGGTTTAGAACCATATCTTTCTCTTATTAAATATTATTTAGACTCCATGAGCCACCCAAGATGAACGCTCAAGCCCAGACAACCGCTCCTCACAGCCAGATCCCCACCCCCATGGGCATCACTCGTCGCCGAGATTACAAGCACTACAACTCGACCGCCGCCGGAAGCATGGAACGTTTCCTGAGAGAAATCCACCGCCTTAAAAAAACAGACAAGTCCAATCTTGGCACTTCAAGCCTGTGTTTCTGGGAAAGCCACGACTGCCTGGGGAACAGCGGATTGATACAACTACTTGGACTCGTCATCGGCCACCCAGAGCTAGACCTCCCTAGTAGGCAAACAGTCTTCTCCCATCGGCAATGGAATAGAGTTAACATCCAGCAGTCAACAACCAAGAGGCAGCCAGCCGCCCCGCCGCCCCGTCGTTGGGATACGCGCAGTCCCAGCTCAGAGGGATTATGCCTGGCCAGACAACCCCAGATCAAGTACCCCTCGCTGACTACCTGGTTATAGTCGTCTACCTTTTCTCCCTATGCAAGGACGTCAGGACCATTGAGGTGCCGGCCGAGTGGGAAGATGGCTTTGCATGGGCCAGCGCTGACTTTCCCCTCTTGGACCACGCCGACAAGACGGTTTTGTCAGACGGCCGAATCTGATGGGGTCCAGAGGTTGCCGTCACCGACGACGAGGAGGGTTACGAGATCGGCATGAGCAACGGCGAAAGCTCCGTGGGGCACTCGACTGTCGCCGAAAGGTCCATGTCGTTGGAGTAAGCGCTGAGACTCCTCTCTCTGAGCTGGAGTAGATGATTAATGACATGGGCATCCTGCCACATTTCCTATTCTCTCTGTCGCACAATCTGGGCGTGCTAAAGCTACCCCCAAGCCTCCACCCAAATGTCCTCCGCTAGCCAAACAACAGCCCTCCTCCCATCACACAGGTGCCTCGTACACCGTCTCCCAACGATGCGCGCCCCGCGTACTTGCTGCTCTTGGAGAATCGTCTGGCACAATTTTTATTTTTTTGATGCGTGAGTATCTGTGCTGCCCCTACATGTTGGAGTCGTGGGATAGAATAGAAATTCCCACTTTCGGGAATGTTGTCGAGGTCAAAGTCGAGAATGTCGAAGATTCCAGATTCCAGACGAGGCTGTCGTGGGAGAGTGTGAAGGTTAGGTTGCGCATCTTGTAGCCGGAGCTGCTGGTGGTGGTGGGGAGGCAGGGGTCCGTGATGCGCTTGATGAATTTGCAGAGATCGCCGGTCGCGCGGGAGATGTAGTTGTGCTCCGTGGGGTTGTAAATGGGGGCCGGCGAGTGAGGGGGTAGAGGGTCGGATATGCTGTATATCCTCAGTTTGCGAGAGCTAGAGTTGAGGTTGTTCTGGTGAGATGTATCGTTGTATTTCATTGGATGGGATACTCGGAATTGGATCAAGTTTGATATTCAAAAGTTGCTTTGCGGCTATGGTTGTGTATGAATGTTTCCTGAATGGGTTTACATGGTCAGCATCTCTTTTTATATCTCGCTTGTCTGGGGCCACGAAAGTGTGGTGAGAAGAAATCTAGCCCAAGGTCGTTTAGTGAAGGAATGACGAACTTCTAACTACATGATTAAATAATATGCAAACGATGGCTTTATTGTAGTGAATGGCTCAATTTATACATTCTGGACGGCTTAGCGACTTACACTAACATGATATAGGAGCTATGCCTGCAATTGTTTTGTTGAACTGTGAATTTGGGATAGGACGCGAGCTCAGGTTTGAATAAGTAGTGGGACCATAGATGTGTTTGACATGGAACTTATGTTGTTAAAGAATATTTTGAATGGTAATACAAGATTCAGTAAACTTCGAGTAAGCCAGTAGTAGGCTTGTAAGACCTGACTGATATACTACAAGATTATGTCTGACAGATAATCATTGCCAGATCAAGCTTATCTTCTTCCACCATGGTCCACTGATCGTCTTGGGAGGCGTCTCCTCAGCAAGAACCTCCGCCATGCCCGTCTGCATATCGACTTCGGATGGTGGGTACGCCCATGGGTCACTCCATGTATAGATCCTGTGTCCAAAGTAGATGCAAAGGAAGATTGGAATACCAACATATGCTGTCAAGAAGGAACTTGCGTTCCAGTTCTGAGGCCAGAAGACGTTGAAGCCGTTGATCAGACACAGGAATACAAATCCGACGATAGCAAACCATGCACCAGGCTTACCCATCGGAGAGCGGTAGGGCAAGTCGGTGATGTTTTGCGTTGCACAGGCCTTGCGGAATCGAAGGTAAATGATGCCGCAGCAGGTCCAGGATATGAAACCAGAAGTATTGGTAAGGTTGACAAACCAGTTGAAGACAACAGAGCCATCGGATGCGACATTCAGGTATGCCAGGCCACAGAACAAGCTGGATGCTGTCACGGCCCAATAAGGAACACCGCTCTTGGTGCAGGACTTGAAGATGCTAGGCGCGTTTCCAGAGAGGGCCAAGGCGTAAAGCGAGCGAGAAGAGAGATACAAGAATGAGTTTCCGGAAGACCAGGCACTGATGATAATTCCAGCATTGATAATGGAGTCGAGGACGGGAATACCAGCATTCTTGATGCCCACGACAAAAGCAGAGGCACCAGCACCAGCACCACCAGATGTGATGGCAGGATCATCCGAGGGGCAGATGACGGAAATGGCGAGCACGCAGCCAATGTAGAAGAACACAAGGCGGTAGATGTAACGGCGAGCGGCAATGGGCAAGTTCCTTCGGGGACTCCTCATTTCTCCTCCGGTTGCAATGAGCAGTTCAGGAGCAAAGGTGAAGGGAAAAGCGGATAGCACGAGCGTTGAAAGCAGAGCCAAGAATCTCCCGGTATCTCCAGACGCGAGGTATGTGTTTGCGGCTCCCGGGTCCTTCCAGTACCTGAATCCCAGGCGATCTCGGGACGGTCCGCCACCCCAGAAAAGGATGAAGCTCACCATCAGAAGGCCTATCATCATGATAACTTTTGTACCGGCACTGACGAGCAATTAATATCCATGTCTTGCTTGGGATTCGTCCGCACACTTACAACCAGAACTCGGTTTCGCCATAGAATTTGACGGGCAGCGCATTCAATCCTACAATGACAACAATCATGATGCTGATCCACACCGCAATGTTGACCGGGGGGTTCCAATAATCAATGACCAGGCCGGCAGCAGTGATCTCGTACGGCACCAATATACCCAATGAGTAAAAGTATAGCCATCCGAGGGCGAAACCGAGAGAGCGTGAGACGTATCGGTAACCGAAGAGGTTCATAGACGAGCCGGGAGTGGGCAGATACGCAGCGACTTCGATGATGCAAGAGACGACGCAGAAGATCAGGAAGGACATGAAGCAGTAGGAGCCAACAATGAAAGCCGGGCCTCCGCGATTGAGAGTCTGTCCACTGCCGACGAAAAGACCTGTTCCAATTGTGCCACCGAGGGCAATCATTTGGGCATGCCTAAAATATTGTCAGTACATGGCGAGGTTGATTGGGGACTTGCGCATGGGAAGCGCATGGGCTTGTCCGCCAGTAAGAGCGGTGTCGTATGCCACCATTCGAATGAGTAGCGCCGCAATCCAGGCGCACCCATTTCCAATGAGAAACGTACCTCGACTTCAATCCTCTTTGTGTGCGCTCATAGCGGTCATCGAAGATCTCACCGGCAAGCACCTCGGGGTTCACCGCCGAGCTTCGTCTGCGGCTTGTTGATTGCTTAGCCTCATAGCCAATTTCTTTGTCGCCAACGGGCGCACCCGATTCCTGGGCAATCTTCTCAGACATGGTGGAAGGACTCTGCCAGAGAAGTGGAGTGGAGAGCAGGGACAAGCGTCACTTAAGCCCAACTCTACGGCAGTGGGGGGGGACCAAACAGGCCTTTTGTACGTAGGGCAGAGATAAACCTTGTATACCGAAGCTCACCCTGCTACCGCCATAGACGCGTCCCAAGCAATGGCTGCACCCTGGCCGTGAGTTCGGAGGCACCGAACAGTGGCCAGACAGCGCCACCTGCATCAGCATCCCTGGCGCGCCTTTTTCGAAAACAGGTAGTTCCGACGGCCCATTCCTCATCCTCTGTCCCCCATCGGAGCTTGCACCTGGCGCTCCCACGCAGCCAGAGCCTCAGGGAAGATAAGGCGAGACCCTGGAGGGCGGAGCCCAAGAGATAAGGGCTCCGGATCAGGATACCTGGTGGAGTTAGGACTGCGTGCACATCAGCGGCACCATGAAGCGTCCTTGGGGCTGAGCACGCAGCCTTCCATCAGCAGGTTGCACGACGCGGGGGAGTATGTCGGTCAGACGGTTGCATGTCGCCAGCAATGTGACACGCCCAAGTCTGCAGTCAACTGTACGCGGGGGTTCCGGGTGCCCGTCAGGCAAAGCTGCTTCGGCGATCTCTCCACCTTCCAGTCGCGTCGCGGCCGCATCCCCCAGGTTTCTGCCGCATCGTCCAGGGCCAGATAGCATGCATGGAGTAAAGTGTCTGTCCAGTGATAGCGCGTCGACTTATCGGGAAATCTCCGACCAACTCCCCGGATCCGAAAGAAGCATAGTGTTGAGCGCGGATGAATCGCGGGCCGAGACCTACCTTGCAACAACGGCCTCTTTCCGTGTCCGACAATCACCCCGCTTGCTACCATCCGGCTCTAGAGGGAAAAGGCTGGCTCTAGGACTCGTTCTATCTGGAGGATATTAATAATATGTCGGAACAATATTCCAGTCTATGAGCGGCAAATTCCCGTCAGGTACATCATTTTGACCGACACCTTGCTTCTTCCTCAACATCGCTGCTTTTTGCCGTGGAGCTCAATGTTGCTGACCCTATGGCCAATTCGTATGAGTTTGTACCTATTCATTCTTCTCTGATAAAACCAGCAATCTCAATTTTGATGTCCCAAACGAACATCCAAAAGCGTTCTTTCGATAACGAATCCCGCCAGTCTGCACCCCAGAGCCTGCCTGGCCAATTTGGGTCTATGATGGGGCCTATACCCGGAGAGAATATACTGGCATAGAAATAGAGAATTACGTCGATTCTAACAACATAAGTGTCAGCAATATCGCCTCCATGATGAAGTTGCTCGTCGACATCTGTGCGGTCCGTCAGCCTGGAATCAGCTCAGCAACAAACACGTACTGCGGTTGACAAAATGAATTCCTTGAAGATCCAAAAGTCATGCGATCTGGACAACGGAGCATTCGGTAATTTGCAATACGTATTTATTAACGATCACAGCCACCACAACCTCACCTATACCGACACTTCAAAAGTGGGATTTGCAGTACCGGTAAATAATCTTATTATGGTATACGATAGTATGAAGACTGCTTGCTAGTACATGATGAATGACTAGATCGGCTCTACAGCCATCAAATTCGATACTATGCTACCATTTCGGCGTTCAGCGCTCTGAATCACGGTAACACTGAGTCCGATACGCGGTAACCTAACGGGTTACACACAATGCCATATTCATATACATATATCAAGTTGATAGAGGATGCATGCACTGTTTTGTCAGCTCTAAGAGAGCAGTCGATGTAGTGCCAGGAGCCTCATTCGGGTTCTCCTACTGGTCGGTAGTGACACTGTACACCACGACTGGGCGACCATAAGGATCTAATTCCCAAACTATCTCATCAGGCCCAAAAATGGCAAAAGTTTTCTCTACAAATGCTTGTCGTCCACACCTGCAGTCCATGGCTCCACCCCAAAGCTGCAGTGCGTGTTTGTTGCGTCGGTTGAATTGTTGCGATTCTCGCTCAATCTTCCAAGTGAGTCCGCACTTCAGACAGAGATATCGAAGATGTTCAAGTGCCAAATCATTTTGAGGGATGCGCCATGTGCGGCCTGAGGGCGAATCCTGGAGTGGATAGAAGGCAATCTTTGGCTCCTGTATGATTGGAGACGTGGGATCATACACTTTGCAGCAAACTTTGCATTCAAGGAAGCCTAGAGGATGGGGACCAACCAGCCTCCAGATAACATTGACGTGCTTGCAACTTGTGCATGTCCATTTTCCTGTTTTGTCGGTGATTGATCGTTCGGCTTTTGAGACCTGCTCCTTGGTTTTCGCGAGTTTTGACTTGAAACCCAGACTCTGGATGATGCGTTGACTAAGGACGAGCTTGGAGGTGGAACTCATGGTGGTGAATTTTTTGCTTGTGGAAGATGTGATTTGAGAGCTTAGTGGAGACGCTGGGAAAGATAACGAGAAGTTGATATAGACCATTGAGAGATGTAGCTGAACATTGTGTGTAAGTCGCTCCACAATGTAGTGGTCCTATCATCAGTTACAAGCTCGATGACCCAGATTGTCCTAATTAGACAGTAACCATGTAAAAGTCTCTTTATATTGTCATCCATTGATCGAATGCCTCTGACGTCAAAAAAAGAAAAGACCACTTCACAATGTTTCATGTGAAATGACAATATGAAATACAGCGTCATGCTCAGACTAGACTTTCCCTTTATGCTTCAAAAAATTCCTTTTCAGTCAAGCAGCCAGGGCAGTCATTATTCGCTTGTTCTATTGTCGAAATGCAAGCCCCAAATAATGCGCAAAAAGTGGAGCTCGGAAGGCCTTTCCATCCTACCAATTTCTATAAAGAGCAGAGTTATGGAATCATATCATCCGTGTTTCGTTCGGTAACATCCTTTTTCGTACACCAATTGAACAACTTCGTCATGATATCACCAACCAAGTGAAGAGCGAGTTGAACATCAATCTCGTAGTTTCTGACCCCTGCCAACCCCCCTGTTCGTGTATGTTGCCCCATATCTACCTAGAAAAAAACAAAGCAGATGGGCATTGGAATTGCATAGAATGTGAAACCAAAAACGAGACAGTAGTTTTGACAGGCCCACATCCCCTGGAATTTCTATCCTGCCGCGTATGCAATCTGGTACATACAGGACCCACCGTTAGAACTGGCGTCATTCGAGAAATACCTCGGGGAGAGAAGATTGCAGAAGAAAAACAGCACGATCATGGCCCGATTGGATTCCTGTGTCCTCATTGCGGACTTAGCCATCGTGCCAAATACAGACGCTATAAGGGTGGGAAACAACCAATCTTTCCATGAGATACGTGCATATGTAAAGATGACCCTTCCCTGGGTGGTTCTTTTGGCTGGCTGATGTTTGAGATATGTGTTCCCCTGTTGAAGAGCTGGACGGTTCAAGAAGTTCAGGATGGCAAGTGTGATGGATTCATGGGCGAAAGCACCCCTGGGACCCATGATCAGCACATCAATCTAAAAGCAACTGCACTCTCGGCGTCAAATGAGAGAAGCATGCTACGAGGAAGACTAAAGCAATCCCTAAATATCGGAATGAAACCACAGACCTCGGCCTCACGCAAAACGCGGCATTGACAACACAACCCCACAAAGCCAATTGAGCTACAAGACTTGTCATCAACAAGAATGTTTTTTTAATTAGGGTTGGAGGGTATCGGGCTTGATTAACATTAAGGATAATATTTCACAACATCACAGTGCATCAGAAAGAGACAAAGAAGTCATTATATACAGTAGGTGAGAGTTAATCATCAATTAGTTAGGGTGTAGAGTCTAGTATTACTCCTCCCAGTGCATTCCAACCCTTCTCTTTTCATCGCAAGCTATTGAGCACCAGTAATGATCTCGTATTATTATCCATCAACAGCCATTGGATGCCAAAAGGCAATCCCCTAATACGTAATTATGCCTTTAAAAGTCGGAGCAAAGGTGATGCGCACTTGAAAATCCTTCTCCCAGGCCGACGGACACTTGACTTCTTCGACGTGATGGAGATGCCGGCGCATAAAGCCGCGCACCAGCTTGAGGTGGTTCTTAACCGGCCAGTGCTTGGGCCACTTGCCATCAGCCTTGTGCAGGAATTGGCGGGAACGGAGGTGGAGATCTGACTGGGTGGAGACGTAGTGTCCGTTGGCAATCTCGATGAGCCAGTCGTAGAGCCCACTGTTCAAAGGGCTGTCGTAGTCAATGCAAAGGTGAATCTTTTTGACGTGAGGCGCGAGGTCGGGGCATTCGATGATGGCGGATAGAAACTGGGAGAGGTCGCCGGGCTTCGAAGCCTGGTATTCGGAGAATAGCTGGTGGCCGACAACATCGACCATGTTTGGGTATGCGAGGCACAGGCGGGCGGCGCTCAAGACATCGCCAGTGAGATTCGAAACAATCTGGCGGGCGACGCAAAAGTCGACACAGCGAGGAAAGTATGCAGTCATTTTGAATGGAAGAATCTGGAAACCAGTTTAGGTGTGGGCCTAGATGTGGGTGCAGACGCAGTGTGCTGCTATAGAGAAATGTAGCAACACTGATCCTTTCGTAGTAGGCTCACCGGAACTACAAAATAACTGTGTGGCTGGTTGCGAATTATAGCAATTAGTGTTATTTTCCATGGCTGCGTGGCGGTGAGAGTGAAACGGTGCCCGTAATCTGCTTCACGATTGGCCTTCAGGTGGCTATAATAGAGCAGCAGCCTAGATCATATCAAGACACAATGATCTGATTGAAAAAATCAAGTCCCATGATCATTCGAGCAAAAATATATCTGACAGTGAGATCCTCACACTTGCCAGGTTCCGATGTGTGAAATGCCTTCGTTCTTTCTTTGTAGCACATGAAAGCGATGACAGACTCTATAGCACTGAATCCTGGCACGTTTATCTTTATAGGGTGGTTATGGACAAAATCTACTCGTTGATTGTTAGTGTGCTATTGTTTAATTTCTTTTCTAACAATGATGCTGTGAGAAACCCTCCCTGTCACAACACCCATAGTATTGAGAATTGGTGGGCTATGCCACCCCTGCAACCCGGTCCTTACGCTTTCTTCACCAATATCCAATTGTGTCAGAATATCCATGACAGCTGCATACAGCATGTCAATATTCCCGTCTTCTACCTTGACCGCAATGCCCACACCACCACTCTGCACGCCCAATCTCTTCGTAAACTCTGACTCCCTAACCCCGATGCCATAGCAACCATCAGCGCCCAGCTTCCCAATCAAAAGACCCCCATACGCGTCCATCAACTGCGTGCAGAACCTCCCCTCTCCCCCCACCAGCTCAGGGTGCGTGTACATGGCCTCGAAAATGCGCTTCATGTCCTCCCCCCGCGCCCCCCTCGGACTCTCCACCGCCCCAGCGAACCTCGCATACATCCCCGCCATCGCACTCAACGGCATCGCAGGCGCAGGGAGATTACACCCATCGACCGCCCACTGCACGTCCTCCCCGCCCGGCAAGCCTGCCACCTCTTCCACGACGCGCTTCACGCGCTCCTGCATCGGGTGCGAGGGGAGGTGATACCCCGCGAAGCCCGCGCCGAGCGCCTTCGCGCCCGCGAGCATGCCGGCATGCTTGCCGGAGCAATTGTTGCACAGCCCGCCGGGGATGAAGTCGCGCTTGATCCACTCTCTGTTCACGCCTGCGCTGAGCGCGGCGTGTCCGCCGCACTCGAGGTCCGACTCGGACGCGCCGACCGCCTCCAGCATGGCCGCTGCGCGGGATACGTGGCGCGGCTCGGAGCTGTGCGACGCGCTCATGAGCGCGAGGTCGGCTGTGGAGAAGGAGATGGTGGGGTCGCTGCGGCATGCTTCAAGGATGGCGAGGGTTTGCGCGGGCTTGACGGAGGAGCGGAGGAGTGTTGGGCGTGAGGCGTTTCCGACCGTGTAGAGCAGGTCGCCCGAGGAGGAGGTAATGGCGGCATGTACGAGGTGCGTGGATTCAATTAGCGTACCTCGGGTGGTGAAGATTCGGTCGGGGGATGGCGAGAGGACCATGGCGAAGCTGAGGATTCGGTTCCTGACTTTGTTTGCTCTTGATAGTGTTGGAAAGCACCCCCAGGACGAAAATGAGGGTGGCTGTTTGGGTAACGAGTTGGTCTTCTTCGAGCTACAATATATTGCAATCAAATATATGGCATCTCATCAAGAGTTGACTGAACGAAAACAAAGGCTTCACTGCTTGTAAAAGAAGCGAGCCGGCGTTATCACCTTGATAACCCTGGAATTGGTGTGAATACTTTGGTAACTAGATCCACATGACTGAAGAATAGGGAACATGTCCGACATTCCGATTACGACATTTTTATTCCGAGGATTCCGAACGATCTGTACGCCCGCCTTGATCATCCAACAGCATGCTTGAAACATTCTGGCTCCACCGCATACTTCGCCAAAGGAAAAAGGCAATAAGACACACTGTTGTCTCTGCAGAAATGTCGACCATATGCTTTTGGCACTCCCGGCAGTGCAATGCTGCGCTTGGATCCACAAATCTTGGACCAGAGACCGGAACCCGAATGCTGTAATTGGCGTTCCCGTCTATTTCTCCTGTTCCATTCTCTTCGATCGATTAAAGGGCATGCTGCTCAAAAAAGCGAATCAAATAGGTGAGATTGACGGAAATGATGGCAGCATCCTAGCAAAAAATCACAAACACATTGCTGCATCTGTGATAGTGAGATGGCATCGCGTTGATCGACTGTTGGAGTTGTTGCAATTTCGAGCTCCTCACTCAAGCTAGATCTCGTCATGGACAAATTGTACTTCAGGACCAAGGGGCATGCTGGCTGCCTCATCAGGGACACATCCCCATGAACACACCTGAAATTTGACAGGGAAGTATTCCATGGCGGCGCGAGTGTGACACCAGATCTCGAACCATGCGGCGGCCGCAGCATAATAGTGCTTTTCACACATGTCGCATTTGCGCAGGGGCCCATACACTGAAGATATGTTCCTCGCTGCTATTTCCAAGCCACTCTCGACTCGGCCAGGTACTTCTTGGCATTCTGTGATGGCTTCCCTGATTTCCGACAGAGAGGCACATGTGAGAGCGCAATTCAGAGACAGCTTGAGAAGCGACGATACTCGGGACCGGGAGGGTCGGTTAAACCAATTAGGAGGCAATCCATACAGGCCTTTCTGGCTCTGTATGATAATCTCTGACCGTTCGGCATCGGGGCACTTCCTGAGAAGATGACCAGATTCATCATAGTATGCGACAGGCGATCGCCCCAACAACCTGGGCATCACATCACGTTCCTGAATGGTGAGAGTGTCAAACTGAGCCTGGGAGATTCCATGGTGTGTTGGTGGGACATAGGTTGAGAGGAGAACCTCGGCCCGCTTCGTCTCCCAAGCCTTTTGCTTTGTGGTCATGTCTGCATACTCTGGCCAATTCTCGGACAGGCCCCTGATACGGAGTTCCAACAGGTCGTCCTGGCCTGCTGTGGGGGCAGGACGCTCATGGTTCCTGTCCGGTGGCATTATGGAGCGGGGCTGGCCCATGGTTTCGGCCTTGATCAGAGGGTTGCCCATGAGATGCAAACCGCGAAGAGAGCCACGAGGCCGCAGAAGTTGCAGAATCTCCATGGGCAGCCAGCGAAGGTAGTTGCAACACAAGTCTAGCTCCCGCAGGTTTTGCAATTGGCCGATGTGCGGGGGAAGCTCCTCGATGCAGTTGTTCCTGAGATTTAGTGAAGTAAGATATTGCAAAGTGAACAGTGATGGCGAGAGGACCCGCAATGTGTTGTTGGCAAGATTCAGATACAATTGGGGTACCATGGATCGATATTGGCCCTCGGCAGGTGCCTCGACTCCAGGGTCTGGCGGAGCCTGGATGACCTCGTTGAGGTGCGAAAGGTGGGACAGTTCGTCATCCTTTAGGCCTGTGTTCGAAAAGTCGTAGGAAGTCTTGTTCAGTTCCACGTCCCGCTGGATGGTTTCGTACAGGTAGAACTCAGCAGGGCTCATTTCGTCCGTGTCCGCCGCGTCCCCCATGGCCTCCATGGCCTCGTCGACAAAAGGCGGGGCATGATGGGCTACAATGTCGTCGGAGCTCTGGGAATTGTCGCTAAGCATATACACTCCAGAGTCCAAGTTGCGCGTCATCTTGGCCTTCTTCTTCCTCCCCTCGGCAGCGGTCCGCGACGACGCGCCATCGGATGCCCACCACGTGCCGGGAAATTTACGCTTGAAGCGCGGGGACTGGTAATTGGTGATGTCCGCAGCTTCCGGGGAGTCGTCGCTTGAGAACAGGGGTGGCTCGCTGGAGGTGGGTGAGGGGGCGTGGTAACGCGGCTCGAGCGGAGGCGAGCTAGGCAGCGAGTCGCCTTGGTCGGATAGGCGATACATGGCGGAAGGGAGATCTCGTCGAGGAGCGCGCGGCTCACGGCAGCAACAATATAGCAGAAACTGGGAGTGGGGGGTGGTGATGAGGAGAGAATTATGATGAGGACGCGTTTTGTGGACGCGAGACCCAGCCCCAGCTAGTGCGCAGGGTGACCGAGATTCCGTCATATCGCGCGGCCCCACGTGAGCCCGATAAGGGCACGGCCGAGCGGGCGCCCGAGGCAGACCCTGCCGAGACTTGTGCTATGCCCGAACAAGGAACTCGTCTTGTGCAGTGCATGCCTGGGTACACGCCATGTGGGATACAGTGAGTGCATCGTACGCGCTGATGGTGTGGCAGAGCCTGCGAGAGTGTCTCTTTCAACAGTTCCATCTGCCACCTACTCCCGCCTACAGCCCAGCCGTCCTCCGAATGGCCACATCCGACTCGAGCGTTCCCGCCATCGAGATATCCTGACCCTTGAGCGACCTGCCTTTGCTCAGTCCTGTGAGCATCGAAGAGAGCACTCTCGGTTTCTCCTCTGGCACGTCGGAGGGCTCGGAATAAACGAATAGAAGGGTGGATGGAGGTGAATGGAGCATCGAGGTAGAGCGTGGGAAAAGCTTCAGCAGCTGCCAGGGCATCAAATGCGGGTTATATCGGCCCTCTCGCTATATCATAAGATCAGCGCCTCTCTTTTGATGGGAAATGTACGCGCAACGTCTACCTATATCCATGCGCATCTGTGAGCTCTTGGAGCCCCCGTGTGTCAAGACTTTTGCCTTTGCATGCCCCTGGCCATCGCGACCAGGTGCCTGCTCAAAATCGAGATTCGGTCGACGCCTTCGTGCGCCCAGGTCTCGTTGAGGACGCTGGTGCGCCCAAGGCCCGTTGCGCTCGTGAGGATCAGGTGCACACCGGTACGTGCGGCGATGATTGCTGCGACTGTCGGTTTCCTCTCGGGCCGTGGGGGCCCAAGTGTCCATGGCCATGTCGCCAGCCGTCCTCTGCACGGTGCAATGGATACTACGTGGGACGATACTGGGGCCATGCTAACCCCGCAAGCAAGACAGCCAGTTGACCTAGGTCTGGAAAAGTTCAGCGATGGGCGAGGCGCTGTCGACTAAAGCCTATCGAAGAAGCAATGGCGCGCTTGTGCGCTGTCATCTGCGAACCTTGGGACGCCAGGGACACTCGCCCCTCGTCTCCCTATCAAGGGCTGACATCGAACATCCTGGCGTCTATCGCTATACATCGCATAGTCGACGCGACGACATGCGCCGGTCTCGCCGCTACCCCCCCTGGCGATCCTCTTTGCCGCCGCGGGCACGGTCCGCGTCGCACTTTTCGCCTATAACCCATTCAGGTTTTAGGATCGTGACCACTACCACTGACTCTCCTTGAACACTTCTCCCAGTCTTGTTTTTTCTTTGCTTCTTCCATGGCCCGGTTGTTCATATAACGAGCCACACTTTTCGTGTTTCTTATCCTCACCACATCTCACAAACACTCACAATGGCCGCGGCGGAGGCGATGGCGAATCGCCACATTGTCTCGACAATCCTGCACGAGCTGTCCAACATGACCTACAAAGATCGCAGACAGTACGGCCCCGATCAGCCCGTCGAGTTTCTGGAATTCCGGCCGACTTTGGTGCCTTCCATCCGTGTGAACAGGCTCTGGGCAGACGAAGGCACTTCGATTCTATGGCGCAGGTTTCCCCACCTGCCTGCGCTCCAGGAAATGGCGCCTGCAAGGAGACAATACTATGCGAACAAGGTCCACGAGGTTTTTTCCATGGGCCCACCCCAAGGACACCCGGAAGCGTTCGACTACCTGCACGGGTTGCACTGGCCGAGCCTGAAGAGCGCGGAACTGGAGGTCGATTGGCAAAAACACGGCGACTCGTTTTCGTCCATGCTGCAGCCTGCGCTCCAGCAGCTGGAAATAGGGGGGCAGCAGAGTGGAGGCTCATCATATTTTGCTGACGTTGTGCTCCCTTCGCTGTTTGTGAGTGCGCATTACATCCATGGCCTAAAACGGCTACTGACGCGGACTAGCTCCCCTGCAAAACCCTCAAGACTATCCACATCAACCCTGACACCATCTCTGACGGGGATCCCCTGCCTTCTAGCATCCTCTTGGAATATCTGGATTCGATGCCCACCATCAGTGCCATCGAGATCAAAGGCACAAACTTTGTCGCCAAAGATGCTCTGTTCCTCCGGCTCAGCCAACGCGCCGGCCTCGAAAGCCTGGAAATCGACCTCGAGCCTGGAATTTCCGTCCTGTCCCGGCTGCAAGGGCCTGATGCACTGCCTTCTCCATTTGCGTCCCTGAAACGGCTACACATCATGTGTTATCCAGAAATCGCCCTCTCCCTGCCCGCACATTTACACAAGATCGAAGACCTGCATGTCGAGGTGGCCAGGATTCCCAACCAATCTGTCCGTGAATCAGACTTCGAAATTCTCGAGGGGTTTACCGCGACATTGTCTCATTGTCCCAACCTGCGGACTCTCAAGGTCGGCCTAGCATTAATCGCCGAAAACTTCCCGTCGTACGCATCCTTGCCAAGACTGGGTGGCCCCGCTCTCGTACGTTTGGCTGAGAACTGCCCCAAGCTTGAGGATCTAAATCTCTTCTCTATCGAGCCTTCTGCGATTGACGGATCTTCCATATCGAGTGAACACTTCGACCAGTTCTGCCAACGGCTGCCAAGATTAAGGAAACTTGGCTTGAAGCTTCATCCAGCTACCACATCGGTGCTACAACAAACGGCCCTTCAGAGTTTAGGGAAATATTGCCAAGACATCGAAGTCCTCCGACTGAAGATCCCCATCCTTCTTCCGGCGCTTACCTCTGATATCGTACCGCAGATCCTGGTCAGCGACGATGCTACGCATTCAACGGTTTTGCCAATGCCACGTACCACTCCCGACGATCCTGTCGTCTCAGACAGCGTGGCACATAGTAGTCGCCCAAGTTCATCTGGTTCCGCATATCCCCCGTCTCCGCTCTTTCCGAACCTCACTCTTCTCGCCATTGCACGACCAGAGACTATGCTCGCCGTATCCAGTGACTCATTCACTGTGTCGTCAATGTCCAATTCTGTATCGGAGATTATCGATCCCGAGGTTGAAGAAGATCTTGTTCGGTCCTGGGCACGTCCCCTGCTACTGCACTTTCCCAAGCTGGAAGTGCTGGAGGCGTGGGGTGACTGGATCGGCAAGGACAGCGACTCACTCACCTACTACTTACCATCTGAAGAGATCCTTGCCACTACATGGGACTTTTTGAGTGGAGTTGAACAAGATCTTTGGGATGATGATCTCGAAGATGAAGTAAGCTGGGAAGGCAGTGATGATTGGGACAAGGCTTCGTTGATGAATGAGTACATCGCGCCCGACGTGGAGCTCGGGAAGCTGTCAGTCTATGATGAAGAACCAGAGGGAACGCTTACACCGGGCCCCGTCACTACCAACAGGAGTTTTTTCCCCCACTCTGATGAGTTGGCCGAACCTGAGTTGTCCCCCGGTCTGCCAATGGATCAACAATTTGCGCCCCAGATGACTGCTCCAACTCTAGGCAGTTGATGATCTGCATCTATCTTCTTTTGCGTATCCATGTCGACTTCACGTCCAAGCGTCTCATGGCTTTTTCCACCCGCATACCTTGACAGCAACTTCCTGACGTTCCACGGCCCAACCGACTGCTCTTCGGCATACATGATTGTTTAGATGAATGGCTTAGACTTTCCTTTCTTTGAAGGTAAACTCATGCGCCTGGCTGGCTTTGGCGCCTCTTTTTGTCAATACATGTCCCCATTTCGGCTACGAATAATGATTGCGACCTTAATATGGAGTCATTGGCTGAATGTACATATGGTCGACTCTGAAGGTAGGATTTCATGATTTCCCTTCTCTCTAAAATTTGCTGGTCATTGGCCGTACCAGTTGTGCTGTAAATACATAAACATTCGCTTCTATGCAATACCAACAGTGCATTTCTTCATGGAGGCCCCCATGCCATGGGTAGAAATTGTTCCACCTTGCCTTGCATCCATGCCACATGCACCCTATCCGACTCTCCCCTTTCTACACTCCTCGCACTCAGCGTAACACTGAGCGGCACCTCAACAACCCCCGCATCCACCCCATCCAGCTCAAGAGGATCCAGCAGCCCCTCCCTGTGCATTCCAACTACTCAGAAAGGAATGCCATTCATGTTCCCAGCGCACACATTATCCCCTTCCCTTGCCTTTCCCAAAATCTCAAAGCTTCCAGGCCACCCAAACCAACTAGCCTCATATCTCCTACACTGTGAATCCATGCGGCCAAGCCCATACGAGACATCGCCGCGATCGCAGTTGCCAGTCTTCCCACCAGCATTGACGCAGTAATAAACCATCATGCCATTGTGGAGCCCCACGATACGAACCGTCCTGTCCGGCTCCGTCGTAACGGCACGGCCGTTGCCGCACGCGTTGGCGAGGTAGATGGCCGCCTGGTCGACGCCGGCGGCGTCGAGCTGGTAGCCCCAGCAGTCTATGCGGCGCTTGGCGAGGATGGAGCGAGCGAACTTGGCGCTGCGCTCGAGGAGGGTGGGTTCGGAGCGCTTGAGGCTGGTGGACTCGTCGATGACCAAGGGGGCGAGCGAGGAGTCGGTCAGGGACTCGTAGATTGTGGTTCCGTTGGGGTCGCTGGTGACCATGTAGCCGCCGTTTGGAAGGGTTGCGGCTCCGGCGGCGGTTGCGAGGCCGATGGTGGCGGCGAAGGCGATGATGGTGGAGGAGATGTGCATTGTGGCGGGGGGTTGCAAGGGAGTGAGTGGGATGGGTCTGGAGTTGATGCTCGGTGCGGAGAGTACTGTTGGAAAGTGCGGTTATAAGGCTTTTTATATCTGTCTCTCAGATGGTACGCCAGACCAGCGCAAGTTAGAATCATGCCTTCACCGCCATCTAAAACTACACTTCATGCTAAAGGATTCATTGATTCTCCACTTCGTAAGTCCTTTCATGCGGAAATGGGAATATTCAAAGTCTCCAGGTAACAAGCTATGGCTAAAAGGTATAATGCCTCTAATGGCGAGTGATGTTAGATTGTAGACAGGATGCAAACCCCACAATTCGAGTGTTAGCGCACTCCGCTTACCTTTCGCAGGAGTAGTCTTCATATGATGAGTATATAATCAAATCATTCAAACTGTTGCGCCCGTCGTACTTGCCAACTTGGCGCCTTTTTAAGACGTGCTATTGTTTACAAAATACAGAATATTCAGAAATCTTCTGTTGATTAGTTCCTTGTTGAATTTATTTTCTGTCATCTCTGTACCTACCTAGGTAGATGAGGCCTATTCAATCACCTGATCATCGGGCCGAATCTATGTACTTCAAAGCTCCATGTGTCTATGGTTCTAGTGCTTACAAACATCGCTTACTTTCCAGAACATATAATGGAGAAGGTCGTTAGCGAGTATAAGATGAACTGACACAAGAGTCGCTTGATTTCCAGAAATCGTACTACAAGCGAGTCGCATAGCCTCCGGAGTGGACCGGCGCGCGCTATGTAACATCCGTGGCTCGTAAGCAAGAAGGCCCCCCAGCGAGATGAATGCAACGTTCAGATACCTCACCATTCCCTACACGCGTCTACAGACTTGCATTTTATGCATTTTTGTTCTTTAGAAGTTTCCTTCTCGTCTGCCGATTCAAAGCAGGAAAAATACAGCGGCTGTAGTTATGCAGGCGATCATCTCGTGCGCGACGTCAGGGACCATTTTGCAGTACTAGGACGCTATTTCCAGTCTAGAACCATCTTATTCCAGATTTTCAATACATGTAGTTAGATGCAAAAAGTATCTACGAAGGGTCACAAAACAGAACTTGTCAGCCACCCTCTTTGACTGAGCTAGCAGCCCAATCCGGAAGCTAAGACACTGAAGGTGCAATCACAGCAGCACCCACCGATATGCTATTGAAAACATATTCCCTTGAGACCTCCGGGGGCCAAAATCTCCCTCTAAATGGAACGAAACCAAACAATCATTCCCTTGGACGAGTGAGATCTCCACCTTAGCGGATGATGTCCAACGGTCCGGACTCTTCACTGAGCCACTCCATCTCCAATACCTAGGAGTGGCATTCAGAGCCTGGAATGTTGGCTCCAAAGTACCTTCACGCCCAGAATCATGTCCTTGGGGCACTGGGTATGCCTCAAGCTCGCCCTCGTCGAGCGTGTCGCAGCCAAGGAAGGATAAGCCTAAGCTATGTCCGCACCACAACTTCGGCTCCAAGCATAGTTTTTGAAGCCGTCGGCCGTTTTCGAGCTATCAGGAGTGGCTGAACCCGCATGAAGAAGCTATTTTGTGAGAAACTTGGCTTTTCTGGTTGGGTTGGGTTGGGTTGGGTCATATCAACGTGCAGTACAATACAGGAACAAACGAATGGTGGAGCTAGTTTCAAGGGTACGAATGTTTGGCTTGGACATGAGCTTGTTTATACAAAGTGGCCGTCGCATACCTTGGTATTTGTATGAGTTGGAAAATCTTAGTATACGTCTTATCGCCTCCAAGTCTGCTGTTGAGGTTACTATCGCATGTGCATACCCTCGCAATCATTCCGTTAACGACTCATGCCTCAACCCATCTGCCCCCCCTCCATCCATGTACCTCCCAACTTCTTCACTACCCTGATAAGCACATGGAATTGAAGAAATAAAAGGGAATTATATTGTCTAAATCTGGTATATCGTCAAAGTATATCTGTATACATATCCCCTCTTGCTAATCAAGACAGTCTATCAGCGGTCAACCAAAGCAGGGACAAAGCCAACGAGTCCCCGAGCTCGACCTCCACCACGTCTTCTTAGCCGGCCCCTCTTCCTCCTCCTCACCCACAACACGCAAAAACACCTCGTCCAGCGTCGTGGGACTGACGCTGTAGTACTCCAACCCAATCTCCTGTCTGTTACTCTCGAGCAGCTGAATGAGTCCAGGGATGCCTCCAACATCCTCACTCGAAGAGTTGGAGCGTACCTCATGGACTTCCTCACCAGCCTTCTCGTTGAGCGTTGTCTCGGGCGCAGAGGGATTCGTAGCAGCCTTGAGCACCTTGAAACGCAGCTGTCCGTGGCCTCCGCCCCTAGATCCCCACTTGTCCATCTGAACGCCCGGGATGTGGTTGCGCACCCAGTCCTTCACCGTCTCCATCTCCGCCTCGGTGGTCTCGGGCGCCGACTTGAGCACCAGCTGCACGACCCAGGCGTCGCCGTACTGCTCGCCGAGCTCGGGGACGGTGCCGAGTGCCAGCATCTTGCGCTTCATGATGCCGACGCGGGTCGCGAGCTTGTCTGCTTCTTCCATGGAGTGCGTGGTGATGAGCAGCGAGCGGCCAGGCGCGGCGACGCCGAGGAGGGTGCGCCACATGACGCGTTTGGCGGCAGCGTCCATTCCAGAAGAAGGCTCGTCGAGGAGTAGCACAGAGGGGTTGCCCATGAGGGCGATGCCGAGTGAGAGCTTACGCTTGTTACCACCTGAGAGCTTTGAGGCGAGGCGGCTTTGGAAGCGGACAAGCCCGGTGGCTTGGAGGATGGCGGTGACGGAAGATGCAGGGTCAGGGACGCCTCGTGCGCGAGCGTAGAAGAATAGATGCTCGGTCACGGTCATAGTATCCATGGCATCGAATTGAGGGCACACACCGAGATGACCTCGAGCGGCTGCACGCTTGGCAATGATGGAGATATCCTCGATCAGTACATCGCCACCTCCATTGATGCTGGTGGTAGGATGGATGTCGCCGCGAATGAGAGAAATGGTCGAAGACTTGCCTGCGCCGTTGGGGCCAAGAAGGGCAAAGACCTGGCCTTGTGGGATTCCGAATGTGATGTCGTTGACGGCGTGGTTGGTGCCAAAGGTCTTTTGCAGATGAAGAACGCGCAGAGAATCTTTCGACTCCTCAGTGCGACGAATTTCCTGCACGACCGCTGAGGGAAGCGACGACTCCACATTCTGCTCCGTGTGAAATTGTTTGGCCTTGGAGCGATAAAAGATTGGCGGTCTGTATCCTGAGTCCCACCACACCAAAGTAATGAACAGAAGGATGGATTGTATGCACAGGTATAGGATGGGACCACCGTACACGTCAAAAGCACCTGGATAGCTGGCCACTTCGCTTCCCTTGCAGAGGATGGAAAATGAGTTGAGAGTCAACAGGAGCGCTCTAAGCAAGCAGCCAGAGGGTGCAATCGTGGTATAGGCGTATGTGAAGATGGAGAGCCAGTTGTCGATCTGGTAAGCAGGCGCATAGGTGAGGATGCTCATGTATCCGATAAAGTAGATGAGGAAGAGCGAGACCGAACCACCGGCAGCGAAAGCGAAAGTTGCAAGTTGCGACGTTACAACAATGGAGATGATGTATGACATCAAGGTCTGTGTTAGACCGTAGAGGAAGAAGATGACAAACAGGTAGCCCGGTGCGTAAAATGCAGAAGATGCCTGTCGACATGTTAGTACAATATATCCACAGGGCAGATGCTGAACTTACTCCAACGAAGATGCCTGTTGCGAGGGCGGAAATGATGAGAACGAAACAGAAATCAAAAGCCGTATAGGCAAGCCATAGTGGAGCAGCGCGGATGCCGTTGCTGTAATGCAACGCGCGAACTTTCCGAAGACGCTCGACAGTGGGGTATAGGGCGAAGAAGGCAGGATAAACACACATAGCGAGGCCAAAGTACAGAGTGAATTGGAGGGTATCTCCCGTGCTCGGGGCGAAAGGCACGGCAAATTGTTGGTACTGGGTTGTGATGTCCATATCGGTCAAGACATTGGACAAAGCATTGAAAGTGATGATACCACTCTCGATGCCTCCGTTTGCAAGGTATGCCATGACTGGTGGACCACTCTCTGGGATGAAGAAACCTCCTGGAGTGATGTTTCGGAAGCGCTGGCCCACAAAGTCATTGAACTCTTGCAGCGTGGTGAATATTTCGAAAAAATCTTCAGACAATCCTGCTCGCTGAGCCACGGCAGCGACATCGACAGTGCCAGGAGGTCCGATCGGTATCAGGGGCATGTCATCGATGCTGGAGAGTGAAAAAACTTCTGGATCGTTTGCTGCCTCTCCTGGATCACAACCCACAGCCACGTAGCCGTTCAAGAATAGCGTCACCAGACCGGCAGCAATGATCGGAAGAAGAAGGGCACAGATATATGGCCAGAAGTTGCGGCGAAGGATCGTAAATCGCTTCTTGATGAGGATGAGTGTTTGTTGAGGTATAGAAGTACCGCGTCCCTTTTGCATATTGGCACCCTTGTCCAGGTCGGGACCCAGCTCAGGTTGCTGCGGTTCTGAATCCTTTGGAGTCTCGGCTGGACTTTGTTCAACAGCATCAAGGTGATGTTCTTTCACTTCCTCAGACAAAGCAAGGAAGACGTCTTCGAGGGTAGGACCGACGATATCATAGTTCTTGACACCAAGGCCACGAAGCTGGTCAACGAAACGGGTGGCTTCAATGGCGTTGGGGAACCACATCGAGAGCATGTGATCCGACGGCGCGGGCTTTCGAGTACCGCCGATGGGGTTCAGCTTGCCGTCCACATCTTTGGGATAGGTAACATGGTAACCAGCACCAACTTCGTGCTTGAGCTGGACAGAAGTACCCTTTGTTTTGAGGTTGCCGCGCGACAGAATAGCGATGAAGTCAGCCAAGACGTCAGCTTCGTCGAGGAAATGCGTCGTAAGAAGAAAAGTTCGGTCCCCGCGCTCAGCGAGAAGAATCTCCCAAATCTTACGCCTGGAGAGGGGATCAAGACCAGATGAGACCTCGTCGACGCAGCATACACGACTTCCTCCCGTGAACATCATGGCGAGCTGGAGCTTCCTCTTCTGGCCTCCCGAAAGGGTGCAAGACTGAGCTTTGATCTTGTGTCCCAGGTCACAGGCTCGGATGAGGTTTTCGATCTCCTCTTTGTTGTCTTGCGATCCAGTAGATTTGAGACGATTGAAGAGTTGGACGTGTTCGAAAACGGTCAGCTCGTCCCACATGACGTTCTTCTGAGGGCAGAGGCCGAGACCTCCTGTTCCATCAATCTCGATGGAGCCGCTGGTTATGGTATTGAGGCCGGAAATGGCATCGAGAGTTGTGGACTTTCCACTGCCGTTGGCTCCCAAAAGCACCATGATCTGACCCTTGCGCACCTTGATGCTGAAGTCATTGACCGCGACTACCGTCTCCATTGGCTTTATGCCGATCTTGGCCAGAAAATTACGAGCAAGCCAACCGGCTGTCCAGTGCTTGGAGAAGTTCGACAGGATAATGGAGTGATCCGGTGAAGAAGTAGTTCGCTTACGCTCCTTGGAAACGGTTCCATACAGCCACCTCTCGACGAGGGCGCCCAAGACAGGGTACACTAGCGTCTGAATAATGAGGAAGATCCAGAATACTATTCCCGAGGTGGTCCATGTGTGATCTTCGTACGAAGGTGCAGCTTCGACAAGGTTTGTGGGCCGCATCTGTCGCTCCCAGCGGGCGACGTAGATGATGAAAAAGACGAAGTTGATGGGCGGGAAGATCAAGCTCAGAATGTAGACGGCCGCAGTGTTGAAAGGACCGGCAAGCTGAGCGATAATGGCCAGCAGGATGGGCACTATGACAATGGTGATGCCGGACAACTGGGCTTTGCGGAAGAAGGCAGCACCGAATATCGAGAAACTGGTAAGGGCGAGGCCAGCTAGGATGTGGAAGATGATGAGGATGCCCATGTTGGTTGTCAAGAAGGCAAGTTGGCGAATGATGATGCCCATGATGATCCAGCCAGGGAGATAGATCAAGTCAAACGCGATGTGGGTGGAAAGGAGGCGAGCGGCTTGGGTATGCCACGGCTTGGTGGCAGGAGACATGGCCTCGACCAGCTGCGAGATTCCACCTTCCCGCTCCGAGGCCATCTGCCCCGTGAGCTGGTAGGTAACACCGCACATGCCAATGTAAATGGCCACGGCCATGATGTCGATCAGGGCGCCCATGTACAGAAAGCGGATACGGTCGTCCTGCTCCTCTTGAGTACGCTCAGTAAAGGGATATTCGTCAATGGAGGCGGCAAATTGCGTGCCATTGGTGGAAGCGATGGCGCGATCGATGGCCGCTTGGAGGGGCAAGACGTAGATTTCGATCTCGTTATCGGTCTGGTCGACATAGATGTTTTCTCCAAAAGCGCCATCGGCCCTGAGTGTGTAGTTCCAGCCTTGACCTTGACCTTCGCTGGGGGACGAATGGAATGAAGCGGCGCCAAAGCAGGTACTTGCGCCTCGCAGCGAGCTCTCGCAAGCCGTAAGTAGTTCCACCTCTTGCTCAACCGTCTGCGCAATCCTCCCTGCACGACGGACCTGTTCAGACACATCGTCGATTACCCTCTGGATATCTCCTCCCGTGTTTCCATTGTTCACAAAAACCACCGTGTCGCGACCTCCGGAGGCGGAACCAAGTGCGTCTCCGAGGCTTCGGACTGGGACTGGACTTCCGACTCCGAACTCTGAAGGGGGTACGAAGAAGTTCTTAGCGTAGGTGATGAAGAACATCTATGGGAGGGCCATGGTTAGCGATGTGTAGCCAAGGGATAGAGGCAGGCGACAACGTCATACAAATATAATGGGGGCCCAGAATGCGCGCACGCTGGTGAAGAACCAGTGGCGGACAAAGACCACCATGAGCGTCTTCTTGGTGAGGGTCCATGTCTGCGAGAAGATGGCCATGGCTGGTCCCTGAGGGCGCGATGGGCGCACCGAAGAATGGGAGGACTATCAACCTATGTCCAAGACTGTGACGACAGACGGAGCGCCTTGCGACGCGGCGGTCGTGGGATTCTCGCAACAATTACCGGACAAAACAAAGCGGCATGCTCTTTTTTTTTTTCTCTGGAGAGGGCGCAAAGGCAAAGGGGTATCACGAAGGGGAGGCAGCAGCAGCAGTATTACAGGAGAACGATCGAGGACGTAATGAGTGAACAGAGCGAGGTCGCCTCGTCGTAAACGTCGTATGTAGCGTCGCCATGCCGAGAGGTAGTCGTCTTGTAGGCGTCTTAGACTCTTGGACCTCGCGCGATGCTCCGTTTTGGGCGGTAGGCCTGGTCCGCGGGCTCGGCTATGGGCGCTGCCCCTCGTGGCGCCGAAGCACCGATGGCACCGACGGCAGCCCCAGCGGCCTTGTTTTGCAGCGCAGAGCGTTGCAAGACCTGGGGCTCTCGTCCAAGACCAGGCCTGCCTCGCCGCCGTCCCCTCTTGCATTCCCGTCGGACGTGGATCGGCCCTTTCGCACTTTCGCGCTTTCGCGACGGGACGCGTGTGCTCAGGAGCGGCCTCTTTCGATGGGTGTGCGGCGGGCAATTTGCCTCCAAGATCGGTGCGTCGGCCATGAATTATTACCACGCCCAGCCCGCCCAGGCGCCGAGCCTGGTAATGGACTCCCATGGAAAAGGCAGAAATCGCGATGCGACTTCGATGTAAGCGAGCCTGGTGGATCCTGCGCCTCGACGGTTGTTGGGGTTGCGTCATGGACTTGGGCCGCCGCCATGTCAGAGGCCAGACCGAGTGGCAGCCAATCGGATTGCTATCTATCCGAACGCGACCATGTGTCAGCCATTACCTTGCCCCCTGGTTGCTTGGAGCCCTCTTTGGCAGATGAAAGTGACAGCATCTCTTGCATATCTTGATGGAAGTCTTGTTGAGACGGCAAGGCTGCGGGATGCTTTGCATCGGTCCCAAGGCGACGGATCGCCACACACACGGGCCGCGGGCGAACACGCGAGTGGAATGAAAGGAGCAATGAATGCACAGAGGCGCAGAAACACTGGCCATTTTAGCTGCCAGTCTCCCGTTCCAATCCACCAAGCGTGTTTGATTGCCGCCGGCCAAATTCATCTCTGCCGCCAACCGCAGCCGAGGTCAGATGACGCTGCAAGTTTCTTCCCGCAGGCGTGCTGAGGCACCTGCCTACCTAGCCTTAGGTAGGTAGACACACACCTACGCTGGATGCTCAGACCCTGCCAACTCAGGTGCTCACCATGCGGGGGTGCAGCACATGACCTTCGCCCAGCAGCGATGCTGGCATCAACCAACTCAACGAGTCAAGCTTCATTTACTGACATGACGAAGAGTGCACCATCGGATTTGATTGATCTTCTTTTCGAGATAGACCTCGCCATAAAAAAACCTCAACGATACGGAAACGAACTATATTCTGTCCATAGTCTAGTGTCCAAAGCGACCGTGTACTCATATACTTCCCATATTCTGAAGTTCCAAAATAAACGAATGAGACTACCCAAAGATTGCCATAACCAAGAACAAATTCAAGTGAGACGAGACGATCAAGTACCGAGCAGGATAGCATAATGACAACGAGTGAGTCCAGGACGGAGACAGGGCCGATAACACACATGGATCGTTGACCGGGGCCCGCCCATTTCGTCTCCAATATTCGAGGTGATTACCAGTCAGCAGGAGCGCACATCCAAGCCTTGGCTGCCTTGCAAGGCTTCCTTTGTTTTTTGATCTTGCTCGTAGTGGTGGATGCGGCATCTGGCCAAGATGTCACCGTGACCGGGGGCTTGGTACACGGTGGAGGCGTGACGGTGATGGGGTTGCAAGTATCATAACAACTGGAAAAGTCAGCTCATAGTTTTCATCTTCACTAGGTATATTAATGAAAGGGAGGACTGAATAAACTCACTTCCCATACATAATGCTCGAATTCCCACACTTTGCCACATAGTCCACACAGATCCAGAGCGGAGAACATGTACTATTCATAAACGGTAGGGTCGGAATGGCAGAGGAGATGGAATTGGGAGCCATAGTCATTGACGCAGGTGCGGTGTAATTTCCAGCCATCAACAGTGTCGGGTGTGAACCGCAGATTGGCTGTGTGAAGGTTGGGATCTGGGTTGCGCAATCATCCCAGCAGCTGAAAAGGTTTAGCATTTACTCTGATTACCTCAGAAGAGACAAAATTTCGTGCCATGATTGTGGGTATACGTCTTGGATAGGACTCATGGAACGATATTGAACACCAACTCACCCTCCATATGCCATGTCGCATTCATTGGTAGCCGTGTAACACTTGTTTCTCTCACACCTCCTTGCTGGACTGGCCATTGCAATACCAGCCAAACTCCAAATAAAGATGCTCAATCTCATCTTGTCTTCCTTTATTTTGAAGCAGGCCCCAGCTTGTCGTACGATAAAATCCCACCGGGGATTTATTCCCAAAAAGGGGGATGATGGTCTACAAAAGAAAAACAGCCAGTAACGGCGAAATTCAAAAAGGCAGATGCAAAGGCGGAATTGCTGATGATGAGAAGAGTCAAAGTAAATCCATGGCTGAAGCAGTGGTTAAATACCGTTCGGCATGTGTACATCATGCTCGCACTGCTACTCGATAATACCACGCGAAATCGAGATCAAAGATAGAAATAGGAATTGCCTCGGAAAGCTTCCTGTCGAATATGGTAGTCTAAAACTTTTCCTATCACCCCATAACCTAACAGATGCTGTATGATGGCACGTGGAATCACTGCAGTGAGTCAGATGCAACAAGACGCATTTGAAGGAGCATCCATCTAGCGGTGAATGCAAGACAACGAATATTGCCTAAAATTGTCCACTCTCTGCATATCCCAGATACAACCTTCGTGTTGAGTAGAACAAGGACATCCAAGTCACATTCCAGTCAAATCAGCACAACCCAAAATGAAGTTCAGCCGAACAACCTCAGAGTTTACATTCCTTGTCTCGCAATCAGGCAATACCATATTGGAAGCAACTTGTGGGAATTTGCTGTAATGATTGCATCCTCGTAAAGGCAAGGGGCAAGTGGTACCTGAAGTCAAAGTTATAATGTGAATCATACGCACTGCTTTAGGATATAGCTGTGGATACCACGTGGATGAAACAGTGTCTTTGAGCGAAGTCCACCCCAAGACTACTGTCGTTCGATTCAGCCAAGTACGAGAAAAGAAGCCCGTTGGTCTTGTAGATAAGCGAAGATTGAGATACACCGACAACGGTGGAATTGAACCTCTCATACACCTCTTTCTGATTTGACAGTGCTGGGGTCATTGGCCTATTCAGCTGGCCGACGGTACCAACTCTCGTGGGTGTAGTCCTTATTAGGGCCTGAAACCTCGTACGTGATGCCAAAGCTTTCCAAACCAACTCCCCTGAACCGAAACTCGCAATTGCTCTTGTAGGTGTCAGGGGAGCACCAGTGATGCCCCTTTGCGAGCCACCCGTGATAGACATCATCTGGCGAGTGAAACTCCCAAGCGTTAAAAAAGCCTCCTGTGCTCTCGCCATCTTCGTCGGTGAACCAGGCCGTAATCTGGTCCTTAGCCTCGCTATAGCGATACACGTACCGTCGCGTGGCAGGGAAAGTAAGACCATTGTCCATAGTAAGCTTCCCGTCTTCTATGTAGAGATATTCCGCAGTATACTGCGGATCTGTCGAATCACGAGGGTGGAAATGCGCAGTGCCCTTAAGTGTGCCACCAGGCATAGAGGAATGGCGAGAGTCTATCTTGCGCTGAAGAGTCCATTTCCCTTGCATCGCTCTGAAGGCGGCAGCAGCAACAAATCTCGCACCAGTTGTCGACTGCTTGATAACTTTTGAAACTTCTTCGATCGTCTGCAAGGCCTCGTCATTGCCATCTCCATGATAACGAGCAGGAAATGCAGGGCCATTTTGACCGTCGAAAAAGTGGTTATCGCGTCTAATTCCTGCAGCCCTTGAAAGCTCCTCGATAAGACCTACATAGTCGGACATCCAGAACTGCGGGACGCTGAGACAATCTTGTGCTGATTTCAGTGCCTGTCGTACAGCCACAGCCTCACTGGAGTCGAGACCATTGAGGTCATTGAGACTACTCAATTGCGAGTCATCGTCTGTCGAGGGTGCCCATGTCCGGGCGACCAGCTGTGCTTGGGCTTCCATTACACCCCAAAATGGCCCCTCATAATAGCCTATGAAGGCCAGAGTTGGAAGATCAGCACAAAATAATGAGCCACGAGAGAGAAGATAAGGAACTCTAAAGTTTGCTTCGTCGTGATTCAGATGAGCAGTTGCCGCGCCCGAGAAGTAATTGTCTGGTCGGAAGCCTGTCGCTTGTATGACACCAGAAATTCCAACCAGATGACGGTTCTGAGGACATAGTCAGCGTAAGGACTTTATCAAACTTTATGAAGATACTTGCAGGTTCTTCCGTGCTAGACCATGGTTCCTGTCCCCCCACTTCAATGTGCATGCCCGTTTTGAGATGGCGTTTGATATTTACTGCTCGGCCTTGGACTGGCACAATGAGCCCGCTCCTTACGAATTCCGCATATGTGTCGCTGATAGCTGTATAGGGTGGATATTGAGTCTGTGCGGGGTTGTAGACCAACGCTGCCTGGCCCAGCTCGCGTTGGTCACCACCTAGTATGTTTCTGAGAAACTTGTGGGTCAATTCCGCTTTCGAAGGTGCGACTGGTCCGTTGGTGGCAACAATGGGGTCGTTGCCTCGCCTGGATAGGTTGTACAGTGCTAGATCTAGAGGGACGAACGTTGGTGCTAGGTTGCAGTCTTGGATAGCAGAATTGTAGGGGTCTTGCGGTAGATATCGCGGCAAACAGTATGTGGGCCTGTTGAAAATGTGGTAGACTTTCTTGTCAGAGTATGAAGGCTTTTGCTTCCCTGGCATATGTCTTGCACTGGAAATCTGGAAAGCAGCGGTGGCGGCGGCTTCTGAGCCGCTAATGCCGCCGCCAATGATTGCAATATCTCCGTCTCCATCGACCAGAGATGCGACATCTCGGAACTCAGAAGAATGCAGTATGTTCCCTTGCATTTTGTGAATATCATCCGATAGAGATTCTCCAGTGGAGTGCTTAATGATCTCATTGTCATTGTCATCGTCAGATATAATTGACTCATATTCGGGGACATTCTTGTGCGGTTGACCAAAAAAGCCAGTACCCATTATCACATAGTCGAAAAGATCCTCATGATTTCGGCCCGAAGCTTTGTCGTGAGAAAGCACACACCATAGGTTGGTGTCCATGCGATAGTTGACATGCTCAACCGCCCGATTCAGATGGAGGGCATCGAAAGGTATAAACTTTTTGGCGTAGGTCTCGAGATAGCGCCCGACCTGCCACGCGTGTGGGAACATTGGCAAGGGTTCAGGTGTGCCGTTTTCCGTGTTGGGATCCGTGAGATCGACAGATGCCCATGACAGGTCAGGGAAAGCAACTGTGAATCGACTGAGATTTGTACGCATGAGAGGGTTGCATTTGATGCCTTTCTCCCTTTTCTGGGCCCTCCACATCCCACCTACGCGCTCGGCAGCCTCAAAAATCGTGACCTTGAAAGCAGTGCCCCCCGCGTGTTGGAGGAGGGTCTTCGCAGCGGCCAGCCCGGCAGGACCGGCGCCCACAACTAGAACCGATTTCATCGCGGAGATTGAGGCGATATAATACCACAACTACTACTGTGATGAATCGGTCTCGGCGCAAGAGGGGCAATGGCAAAGAAGGCGGTTCTCAGTTGTGGTCGGCGAAGGGAGCGCGGGGCAGGGCAGTTCCGAGCTGCGATCGGCAGGGTACCTGGTAGTCCAGGGGCTCGTCTTCGAAAAGAGGGTGCCGGTACAATCCGGAAATGCAATATTGATTTGGCCCCAGCGACGGATCGGCGAGTTGGAGTGGTTGTGAAGCTGCTGAGAAGATTGAGATGGTGCAATTCCGAGTCAGACTTCCCCCTCGCCAAGCGACCAATGACCGAAGGCAAAACTCGCGAATCCGCGGCAACGCGGTCTCATGTGACTGAAGTCGTGATTACAGCAGCCATACGGGCTGACTGATGTCGGAAACATTGACACATGTCACCCGATAGAAGCCGAAGTTGACCCAAGATGATCAGAGGTGCCTTGGTTGGATTGATTGCTATTAGATGTGATGGCTGATCTAGCGTCTCTGTACGCCTCATGAGCTGTACAAGGAAAGTAACATTGGAAAATCCTAGACACGCAGTGGCCGGAAAGGGTAGAGCAGTAACATATCAGCAGAGAGGGAGTCATTTGGTCAGAACGCCACTGTTGATCAGCGTGTTCTTCATGGCATCAACCTCTGTTTTCCCAGACTGAACGAGTGTGTTAGCCAAAGATTGCCAATGGGATACTTGACATACAGAATACAGGTATCGGATTTCCTCCTGCGGTTCGTGAGCACCAAAGAAGGTTTTCGCGGGGTCTGAAAACTCACAAGATCGGTCACGTTCCTATGGCGCTCAAACCCCGTGCGCGCCCATTGTCGCATGTCTTTCCTGCTATTGGCGTCCGGAATTGCTGCGAAGAGTGAGCATTTCGTAGTGCGGCGGGGAAAGGGGGCACAAACATGCTGTGGCCCTAAGAATATCTCTCCATAGAGCCAAGACACGCTGTTTCTGGATGAACTGGGCGCATAGTCAGGAAATGTGTTGCAACTCCAATGGCCGTGCTGCGTCCAACTTACGTGATCGAGGCTCAGAAGGTTCTTGCCACGCAGTCGCGAGGGCGCTTTTGAGGCTATCGAGGCATATCCGCGCATCATCCCACCCAAAAAACACCTGAGCAATGGCCTGACTAGAGTGAAAAGACGGCGAAGCAGCAGTCGATGATTTGAAGATGGGATGATGTGCGAGGCTCCCCATCCAGTGACGTACGCGCGCCGCCCGGCACCTGAAGCCAAGCCGTCAAGGTTCCGGCCGACTGACCGCCCGGCAGAACAACGCGTCCTCCAGAGACTCGGACGTGACGCTGAGCCCCGACACGCAGCCTCGACACTGAGCCTCAGACCCCGCCTCGCACAACTCATGCTGCCGCAACGTACGAGGCTGCCCCTATAGTATGCCGCCCATCCGACGCCGCCGCTCCACAGATTCGCGCTCCGAAGCTTTCGTTTCCATCAAGAAGAGGCGCAAATCATCAGTCGTCGCTGGAGAAACGGCGGATGGCCCTGTCTTGGGTCATGGGGATGCTTCCCACCCAGCTGTAGACCTGGAGAGCCATTCGATACCACACCCGTCTCGAGACAGCGCCGCTGACCATGCCAATGGCGCCCCCAAAGATTCTCAACACGCGTCTCCCGATGTTACCAAGGCCGCCAGTCCAGCCCCCGAATATGAGCAAGGCCTGGCGGGTCTGGCAGGCAAAGAATCTGCTCAGCCTACGCCAAATGGCGCAGCTTTTGACACGGATGCGAAGCATATGGCCAGGTTTACCCCAGCCACCGGGCCGTTCGAGACAAGCCACGAAGGCTCCCACAGGCTGCAATGGGTCACGCCGCTCGGGAAAATCTACATTGACACGGCGGCAGAAAGAAAAGCTTCCGGCCTGAAGAAGGAGGAGCTAGCGGCATGTCTCGATCTGATTGAAGCATCATCGTATGCACACTACAAAGACTCCTCCATAGGCTGGGATCCTGATCACAAAAAGGAAGAATTGCAAGAGGAGACATTTCTCTTCGTCCGTCTCCAGTGGTGTCAGCCCTCTGATCTGCCAAACAATGTCCCGCGCCCAGGGCTCGACTTTTATCGTCACCATCCTCCTGGCGACCAAAAGGAATGGGCATTTCATCAGCACGCGCATTTCGCTTCGAGGCAAAAGGAAAGCGAACCTATCGTGGGCTTTGTCTCTTGGAAGGTGGAGTCAGAAGGGGACGAGAAGCCAGATGTTGATCGCCCCGTGACATATATCTACGAACTCCACCTGGCCCCCGCATTCCGGAGCATGGGCATCGGGAAGGAGCTCATCAAATTGGTTGAGAACATGACCAAGGTCCAGTGCAAGCACAGTCCCTTCAACCCCGTCACGATGCTCACTGTCTTCAATGCCAATGCTGCCGCAAAAAAGTTCTACGAGCGTTTCGGATATGAGAGGCACCATTCTTCTCCCGGCCCGATCCTAGTCACCCGCCGAAGGAAGGTCGAGGCCGACTACACAATCATGGTGAAGTATCTGGCTTCAGCCACCGATGCTGAAATTGAGCTTTATCGCAAAAGAAGGGCCGATGCCTCGAATGTTTCCATTGAGAAGCTTCACCCATGGCTGGCCGATTGATTTGGCATGAGCAAGCCTGGATTCCCCTTTTCCCTCTCGGTTTTTCTCTGCATGCATCACATGGCGTTACGAGCACTCCAGATACCCAGGTTACTGACGTAGTTGTCGTAACAACGATTACCCACCAGCCTCCAATATATGCCCTTTCTTCTTCCAGTTACTTTTTCTCGTGTACCTCAACGTGAAGATCTCGCGTGCAGTACTCGTGCCACATCCCCACTATCCGCATTCCGCAGCAGGCAGCCCTGCATTCCGCTCATCTCAATAACCCCAATACCTTTGCTTTGAGATCTCGATCGCAACACACCACCATGCCATACGCCACTATGATGCGCCTCGAAAACCGCCGAGGAATTGCTTTTCCAATCTCTTAACATAGCACTGAACCCCCTCAGCTGCTACTCTTGTGATAGGGTTTGGGTTTGAGATGGGATCACAAAAGATGCGGATCTTGCTCACGGGCGCTTCGAAACCTCCTGCGCTCGCACTTGCGCGCGTCTTGCACGCTGAAGGACACGATGTTCTGGGCGTGGACAGTGAGAGCGTGTGGGGGTTAACTCCAGCCAGGTACTCGAAGGCATACACACGATTCTATTCCTACGCCGAAGTCCACAAGAAACTGGGATACAAAACAATTGACCTTGCGATCCCTTTTGACGACGCGTCAAATCTTCGCAGCTTGACTGCCAAAGCAACCCGAACCGTTTACCAGCCGCTCTTCGAAGACGCTTCCGCATTTTACACCTTCGTCAGGTCTCACGTCCCGCCTTCCCCGATCAAAGTCCCCGCTCTGTTCACCGTCCACTCGCAAGACCAAGTCGCAGAAATCCTTTCGTACTATCCCTACACTTCCTTCCAGCTCGAAGCATGCCCTCCGTCTGCGGCCTACGACCCGGATCTTGACAATGACAGCGACACGCTCGTCGGCACACCCTTCAGTCCCAACTTCCGCGACTCAGCTTGCTTCGTGGGCTACCCACAACGTGCCGCACGCCAGCCCTCCGACACCCTCCTGATCTCGCTCGCTAGTCTCGATGACGACGTCGTCCGCAACATCAACGCCATGCCCATTTCAGAAAACATACCCTACCGCCTCGTGGAGGTCGTATCCGGGGGCAGGGAGTACTCCGCCCACGCGCTCGCCCACGGCTCCGACCTGCAGACCTTTGTCGTGACGACGCCGACCCAGCTGCTGGAGGGCAAGTCGCAACCCGGCACCTTTACCGCCGTGTCGCGCGCCGAACCCATTTTCGAAACCTTGCAAGACTTTATGCACGACTTTGCCAAAGCGCTGCACGGCGCGAGCGGGGGGTCCGACGGATTTACGCCCACCACGCACCTCAACATCAAGTTCCAGGTCAAGGAGGTGGTGCGCGGCCAGGAGTTGCTGCGCCGCGTCACAGCCCTGTCCTGCACGCAGGCACCGCACGACTCTCTCGTCTTGCTGTGTGCGTCTAGTCCCCGGTGCATCGCAACGGCGTATACGGATCCCAAGCGCAGGGCCGTCAGCGAAGAAGGGCCCGTCATGCTGGCCGAGGTACCTCACCCGCGCGGCGTGTATTCGCTACCCACTATGCTTGACGAATTGTCAAGTATATTATGGGGGTTTTTCTGGCTGCAGGCTCTGTCGTTGGTGGAGTTGGCGAACGTCCTCGTGTCGGTTTGCGCGTGGTTGTTGCTGTTTCGAGAGGACAAGTGGGATAGCAATGACCCTGGGCCAGCGCTGTGCGAGTGGTTTATGAGGCTGCCATTGGAAGCGTCCATGTTATTTCTGAAAAGATTACAGGAGATATGGGAAGATGGGCTTACTGGAGGATGGTAATGCAGCGGAAAGGGAGAAGAGATTGGATTGAATATGCCTAACGCGGCGTTGATTTCCTATGTACTTGTAGGCTTTTTTTTGCCTTTGTTTACCGTTCGACATTATGCAGGCCATGAGCCGGGTAGCGAGAGGTGTATCCGGGCGAGCCCTGGAGCAGGGCGGGTATCATGTAGCTTGTTGTACAAGCACCACGCTGGTGCAGTTTCTTAATAATACATCTTTATCATATCTTCATGCTTGCATGTTGCATCATTCCTCCGCGACTAGCGTGCTTGGATGCGTTGGAGGACCATCCCGACCGACGCTCTTCAAATCTGCAAGCAACATGCTCAGATGACTCTGTCGGTTCTGATTTGAACCCCAAGTTACAGCTTGAGAGTAATAAATCAGGTCCCAAGCATCATCTGACAGGTTCTGTAAAAAGGTTGGTAGTGTTCGCGCCTTGACGTAGGATCGCCACAGAATGCGACGTATGTCGTCGTTGGCGCCAATATATGCGAATTCGATGGCTTGGTTGAATGACTTCAAAGCAGGAGCGATGTTGAATGGTGGGAGAAGATTGACACGAAGACTGCGCAGCGCGGCAATGTGCTCAGGATCATTCAGCGCCACCTGGAGACGGTGGCCGAGGGATGTTGTCTTGGAGGATTCCAATTCGTACGGGTCTGGCGCGACTTCGTGCCTGATGTTTGCGAGACCCTCTGACTGTTGACTCTCTGTGATTATCTTTTGGATGTACATTAACTTCTCCAGCAGCTTTGGATCATCCATGATTTTGTCGACTTTTGCCTTTAGCTCAGGGTCTTCTTCCTCTTCGGTGGCTTCAACAGCGGACCTTTCGTTCTTCGCGGCAGCTTCTGCATCAGGTGCTGAATTCTCTGCTAGTCTCTTGATCTCATCTGCAAGCTCGCTGAAATCGAGTTCGCGACCTACATTTTGCCCATCCTCAGCGAAAGGGTCCTCGTTAATGACAGCATCGAGATCAGCTTCGATCTGCTTGTCACCACCCATCGAAACCATCAATTCCTTCATTTGCAGCAGTAGTTTATCCAAGTCTTCGGGTGCGTCCAATTCGAGATCTGTGTCTTCCGTATCGTTGGGTGCTTGAAGCTTCGTGCCCTCCATTGCAGCCATTTTCTTTTGGAAGTATTCATTTCCAGCCAGTTTCTTCTGAGCTGCTTCGAGTGCAGCCTCAAACTCCGAAGTGTCCTTGTCTGGCGACTCGGGCATGGCGGCCTGGACGTCCAGTAACTCTTCTCTCGCGTCTTCCAACTCTGGGTCATCGATAAGTTCTTGGATCGACTCGTGTATGTCCATGGCCATCCTAGAATTGAATTCCTGTAGCTCTGGCTGTGCCTCTTTCCTAATTTTCTCCATCATCTCCTTTCTCTCCCCTTTTGTCATGACCTCCGACTTCATCGCTTTGAGCTCATCTGCCAGGTCTACGAAGCTCGGGTTGAGCATCAAATCGTCAATGAGTCGCCGTTTGAGCTCCGAATTATCAAATTTGGGATTTTTTGCGTCTTCTTCCAGCATAGCATGCGTCTCCTTGTGTCGCATTATCCCTTCCTTGGTATCGATACGATTGATGAGGCGTTCGGGTGTTCCTTTGTCGAGATCTTGCTCGTACCAGGATATTGGAATAATGTCTTGATTCTTCTTCTGCCATTCTTTGGGGAAAGGAGGAAGCTTGAGCCCGGACGGCTCGCCGAGCTCTGGTGGAAGGGGGACTAATCGTTCGGGCTGTTCGCTCGCTTTGGTGCGCTTGCCGCGGGTAAATTGGATCGAAACTGGACGGGGCGAGGGAAATCGGTTTATTGCACGCAAGAGGGCCCGAGACGGTATGCAGGCTCTTAATGGTGCCATGATGGCGGTGTCGTGCAAACGTTGACGACGGAAGCGTTGGCCGCGAACTTTTGAGCGACCCGCTGCAAACCGTGCGGCACCCTCTCTTGGCACTCGGGGGTCTCTGGAAACTCCGCAGACCGCCGTGCGGCGAGCCGCACACATTCGTTCCGCTCGTCCACATCACAACAACGACTGGAATTTCCGTGATTCAGACCGTGTGTCATCACGCTTCAAGTCAACCATCAGAAATTAGAGCTCCACCATCGCAGCTGGCTTCGCTTAATTTAAACACCATTCGCGATGTGCATACTTTTTATATCGAATTCAACAATGTCACCAATCTTCCTTTGGATCTGCCAATAGATACATTGATCGCATGATCTTGAATAACTATATATACAGTGGACCAATTTCTAATCCAAAACATTCCGTCACAACCAGGTCCACCCTGCGGCCAACATGATAATCAAGCCTAGGATTGCCTTGGGCTTACCCGCTCGGCTTGCTCCTGAGACCATCATCTGCTGCCTTAGTCCCGCTCCTTCGACGACGCCCTTCTCTAATTCTGCCCTACCCACCGGCTGTCGTACTTTGTTGAAGATATCGACGACCTCGGTGGCTGGACCTACGTTAAAAAAGTCGACGAGTACAAATGATGGGGTCCTTGTGTAATTGTCCGAGCAATTGATCAAATGTTGTCCCAAACCGGCAGTACTTCCAGCTGCACCAAAAGAGTTCGTTTTATATATGTTCCGGATATCAGGTACCTGGATCCCGAATGCCTGCTGCCAGTACAGGAAGTGATTCATGAAGAATAGCCTTCCAGAATCTAGCATCACCGAAGCCGATGTGGTGTTATCCGGGCGGTGGGGAGTGCAGGAAAAGTCTGAAGCGTTGGTAATTTGATAGTTGTTTTCCCAATAAAAGTCGTATGCTGCCAGCAGATAGGGAGCCTTACCCTGGTCTGTTGTCAGGGGACTGACGAAGTTGACCAGCCGATCCCCTTTGTCTATCATTTCTTCTAGGGCCGGCCACGTGTGATGCGTATCATTCGATGGCGGTGGAGGCTTGTTAATCTGGAGCGGGGCATACCCGTAATGGGCAATGCCCGCTCTGGAGTATTCTGCCTCCAATTGAGCTGCCGAAACATTGTCCGCGTTGACTAAGACAATGGTTACGACTTCATTTGGATTTTTATCCATCCATGTTCGAATCTCCCCAAGCCAATCTCTCAATAACCCAGTGTCGAATAGCTGGCAGACCGAATGACACATGTGCAACTCTGGTGCGGTTGTGTTGGAATTTTCAGCCACATGGACCTGGCCGGTCAAGAGTCGCACCCCAGCGTCTAGCTGTGTTGTAGTGTTGAAGAACTGATTGCCGAATGTTGAGAAGGACGTCGATAAGTTGCGAATAAATGGCGAATTATGAGCTCCCAGGTGGAGGATCCTATCGTAAGGCCGCGAGCACAAGTCTGGTGAGTTGTTGCATGCTCTATCTGCCGAGACAAAAGCTGATAAGATACATACCATCAAGAAGGCGGCCAACATATTTTCTGAAATGTCTACGATGCGATTCAAACGAAAGATTTGCATCACAGAGTGGAGATAACAGGTTTCCAGTCCTTTACAAGGCAGAGTTTAAAGCGACCTGCTGTCTTTACAACGTGATAGATGTGATGGTATAAGGCCAAACGCCAAGGACTATGCGGCACTTTGATCAGTGTTGTGGTAATTGAATATATTCTACTTTCCAGAAAATACAAGCTATTTTTTGGGGAGGTAAAAGAAAACAACATTGTGAAGTCATATGTACTCAGAACCGCGTTTCTCGGTTGACTCTTTTTGGTTTGAGTCACTCTACAGGAATATTTTCGCAAACAATACATTTGAATCAGTGTCACAAACAAAGAACAGTTTTCTTCCTGTACATTCGTTGTTGCGATAAACAATGATTGTCTTACGCGAATCGTATAACCTTCTCAGTAGTATCTGCTCTTCTTTTCTCACAGCTTTGTCCCGATTCTACTCCGACCAGTCGAACTGACCCACGTCGAGTTCAATATTCATAAATCGGATAGCTCGAATACACTGCGCCAGATATAACGCAGATAAAAGTTCATTATATCCAAGCACCACCAGAACTATACCCGCTACCTGCGGAGGCATCTGGTATTCACATGCAGTTACTACAGACTTTTGCATGAGCACATGACCATGTCAGAGAATACTAGCCATCATTTCCCAGAGCGCGATAACAGTACCTGTGATCGTGTGTTTGAGCCCAGAGAGATGGCCTCATCCGATGGCCTTTCACCTAATGTGATATATGGCGAACGTAATCCCTGCTTCAACAAGATATCTTCTAAAGTCAATAATGGTATCAACTATTACTTTTTAGATTATCAGCATGAAGCAATGACCGGACCCTGGGATTTGAAGTATCCTCTCGTCGATATTGACTTTACTGGCTTGAACATATCATACACCAAGGCAAGTAGCATCTCACGTGCTGAGACGCAAGAAAAGTCAAACGTCAGTAACATCATTTATCGCCTGTTGCGTCCGCCCCCAAATGCATTTCTGCATGGTGTGATTTCGATCAACTGGGTCATTGGAACTGTAGGCGAAGAACATTTTGAGTTTAGAAAACGGGACAGTCGTTACGTCTTAAAGACTTCCTCTGCACTGAGAAAGTCCGGGCGGAATTTGAAAATACCAGCCATGCTTCTGGAGTGGCTATGTGGAGATGATGAAATCACAACCGCTGCAGACCAAAATTTGTATCTGACTCCACAGTTCTTCAGGAGCGAAGTTGATCTAGAAGATTACTATTAGACTTGATGGTTATTGAACAATATTTATTTACTAAAGATACAATAATATGTACTGAAAGTCAAAAATGAAGAGCTATTTACATAGTTCGGTGTATATATAAATATACGATGTTCAATGTAAAGGTAAAATAGATATGCTATACAGTTATTATCCGTATTATTATCAATAAGCAAAAACCAAGCTTCTGTTAGTCGAACTGTTGTGTGAGTGCCATAACTCTATATCGTAAAGGTACGTTGTTAAAATATTTCACAGGGGCATAGCTAGCATGGAGTATACAAACATACGATTTTAGAGAGTAAACTCACTCAAAGTCAGCTCGTGACGGTTTTTCTACAAATTCAAGTAATCATTATGTTCCTTTTTGGCCAAGGGATGGCCAATTTAACACAATGACTTTATTGGCTACAGGAAGACTTATGTAGCGAAAGATAACCTCTAAGATTGGTAACGGAATATGATCAAGGACGTATAGGTCTCGCACACTTTTTTTGGTTGAGGTCAGAAGGGAAATGGAGTTGATCGATATACTGTCGAATTGACAAAAAAGAAAGCCGCTAGAACTTCACCAAGATATATGGGAACACGTACATTTCGCATTAGCGCATTTCTCGCCCCCATGTTGCTTTATATGTGTGTCTCATACTTAATTTACGTAATAACAGATTGATCATTCAATATTTCATCTCTAACAGCTTTATGCAGTAGGTGTGACCTGTGCAAATTTGGATGTTGAAGGGTTACCATAGGGTAAAGGTGTTTTCCATCAAAGTACATCATACGTGACAGATCCCATGATACTATCTTTATGACCAAATACATGATTATTTCTCAAACTTTTGAAGATCTTTTCCCTTTCATCGGCGGTGGAAAATGTTGAGCGGTCATCTATGTCCCACCCTCTTCAAATCTTTGGCGAAGGTTGGTGCTTGCCATGTCAAAATAGACAAGTTACCTAAAACATGACGCCCAAGAAAGCCAGCAGATTTTTCTAGTAGTATCTGGGCTTGTAGTCCAACTGGTATCGGTGCTGCCTTCTGTTAGAACCAATCGAAGAAGAAACTGGGTAGCTATCAACCTGACGCCAGACCTGCTCCGGGATTGCAAAGAGGGTTTCGATCTCAGCACGAGTGTCTGGTTCTTGCCTTTCGTCACCGACGAGCCACCTGTAATATCCTTGGGGCAAGCCTGCGATGAGCCTATTACTGATGAGTTCGTCATTTATTAGGCAACTACAGCAATTGCTTACCCATGGGTTCTGATCTTTGATTCTGGGCGGAGCCTCATCCGCCCCATTTTTCCATCATGGTAGAAGTGGGACTCACCCACGGTCTTAACGCACCAAGAAAGCATGACTCTCACGAGCCCATCACGGTTCCTGCTGCTGGGGAAGGCCTGGGGGGGAAGACTCATGAGCTCTTTCACCAACTGATTGACATGGCGCCATGAGTTCGGGTCGCTGGTAAGTATCAGGCAAGCTAGACTGAATAGAAGATTTAAAGAGCGCCTACATGAGGTTGTCACCGGGTCGGGAATCGTGAGCAGGAGGAATCTTGCCAAAGGCGGGAGATACAGTGATGATTGTCTCGTTCTCGACATTGATGCGATTTGGTGGAGATTGCTTCTCGATGACGGGAAGTCTCATGTTGGAGGTGGATCTGGCAGTGGCCTTGGGAGTAGGAGCGGCGGTATTATCTGGCATGATATTTATTGTGAGTTTTTCTGCAGTACCGAGTATGCTAGGCTTTTTGGGGGGTAACGCTGTAGGTATATGTGGAGGATCTAGAATAGAAAGACGCGATTTAATGTGATTAATGTAAACATATTATAGGGGCTCATAGATAGCTTAACTAAGAGTGAAATTAAGTAAGGAGGTCAAACAGTGAAGTAGGAAGTGCAATTTATGCCTAAAAAGAGACTATAATAAAAGCATTGCGATTTAAATTTAGTATATACTTATCAGTTATTTCACATAAAAGAAAGCCGGGCCTTCTTCGTATTGCTGGTATTTAGTCTCATAGGATTGATACAAAGAATTAGGTCGAGATGGCAGGCAACATTACAGGGAAGCCGTATTACTGCTGTGAACTCTAACACCGCACCAAGATCATGTGGTCGAATTGTATGTCCCATCGGATCAATTTGCTTCTAGCGCATCGTCAATCGCGTCGAACTAATTAGGCTCATGAAAAAATTGCTGTAGATGGATTGGACATCCTCAATTCAACTAAAAAATCAATTAATGAATCTGAACACTTCGACCATACCGAAAAGAGAACGCTGTGACGATTGTAATTCCCAAAGAACATGAGATATTTGCTCCCGATTATGCGCCATATCCAGTGGTTTTTCCTAATGTAGAGTATGATGACCAGAGCAGCATGAAAATTACGCAGAGATATCTTACATCTTCCCATTGACTAGGAGAGGGGCAACAAAGTTGATGCTGAACGACTTCACGGTGTTTGAATTTTTGCAAGTAGAGCCAACTGGCCCATTTTGATAGAGTTTTAAAGCCCCTACAGCAAACCATAGCACTCCGGACAGCACCTGCTGTTGTACTCAACGCCGATCAATATGGAGCTCTCGTGTCATAAGCGCACAACGTAGGAAGCGGCAATATCGCCTCTTTGACCTAGACAAGCTTTTGAGCAATGGCAAACATTTGGAATAGTAATTACAGATGAATTTTCTAACGGGAAAAAGGTGGTAGGTCTTGTGCGCAGAAGAGCGGCAAAGGTCAAACTGGCGCTGAAAAAGACGAGATCTCATGCTATCCCAACTGGCCTGTGAAGGATAATAATAACATGTTAATTGTTTAGATCATCCAGCTATTTTCACCTTGTTCTTTGGTTTTGCCTCCCAGCTATGCCTAGGACGACGATGAGAGTTGGAAAAGAGTGCGCCGGGACTGGAAAGACTTCACCTCAAATTCTCAAGTCTTCGTTTTTGTGTTATGGCTTGATTTCTGCAGAAAATAGTAGCAAAACCCTACCCCAAGTTTTTCTGATGCGTTTGTTGAATCATTGGATTCCCGAGTGCGGGCAGCGGTTGGATTGCCGAAGATTCCCGAATTTCGCCTTTTGCGCGGGAAAGGAGTATCGTCGCTAGGAAGGCACCCCCGGACGATGGCAAAATCAGTGAAGATGTCAATCAAATTTACCGCATTTAGTAAGCTGGATATGAAAAGGAGAGATGCGGTTGGAGAATCTTCATTGCCAGAGTTTACTGAGCTGCTCTCGAAGTATCTGGTTTACAGGCAGCTCGCTGCGCGTAGGCACGTGTTGCGAGCCATCGCGTCGGGCTCTTTGCTGATACAACTGCCGCCTCATGGCCTTGATAGATTCACGAACCACCCGCGATTCCTTGCACATTAATCTGTTTATACCCAAGTGGCGCCAGCGGATGGTTACCGTTGTTTGATGCTAACAGTCCTGGGCCTTGGACATGACATTATGGAACTTTAATTCTGAAGCTCGGCCTACGGCCGCTGCCACACGTTTTTCGACGGAGACGAGCGCATTGGGCACGAGTCGCAGCGGGCAATTCAAGCTGCAGTACCCTGGAAAATTTTGCGGGGATCTCACCCGCTTTTCCATTAGTCCATTTCCCCGCACATATGAGCAGATCCTAGACTTGGCTTGCGTTAAATCCGAGGCCAAAAACACGCAGTGGGAATAGCCAGTGTAATCCACGGCTTCTAAAGCTGTGTCGTGTCGCTTCAGTCGAATCTGATTGAGATCAAAGAACTCGACATCCCGCGTCCATCTGTATTTATTCTCCACTAACCTAGCCGACAATAAAAGGATATGCGACTGTAGATATCCATAACCATGGCAGACGTCGAGAAACAGAACCCTGAGCATCGAGAAAATACCGAAAAACTATCCGAAGAGCTCCAGCATGCGAGAACCGTTGACACGATACACCAAGATGAAGCGCTGAAGGTTCTGGCTCAATATACGGGTGAGCAGACATGGACCGCGCAAGAAGAGAAGAAACTGGTTCGCAAAATCGACAGGAAATTGATCCCCATCCTCTGTTGCACGTATGGACTACAGTATTATGACAAAGCGATGTTGTCGCAGGCAGTGAGCTCTCCCAAATCTCAACTCCGAGCACCAGTCAGCTAATCTTCCAAGGCTCTCTTTGGCCTTCGGGAGGACCTAGCTTTGAATATCGGAGACAGATATTCATTTTCTGCTAGCATATTCTATCTGGGCTTCATATGTGGTTCATATCCCGCTATACTTTTGGCACAGCGATTTCCCATTGAAAGAGTGGCGGCCAGCATAGTGGCGGTCTGGGGAGTTTGTTTAATGTGTTCCGCAGCCTGCCATAATTTCCAGGCCTTTTACGCACAGAGATTCTTTCTCGGTTTCCTGGAGTCAGGCATCTCACCCATGTTCATGCTGGTTGTCGGGGGTTGGTACAAAAAGCCGGAGCAAGCTCTGAGAATGGGGGCCTGGTATTGTTGTACCGGCTATGTCTCGGCTGTTTCTCCTCTTATCAACTACGGACTTGGCCACATCAGCGGTGGTGCACTCAACAGTTGGCAGTACATGTACCTTGTCGCCGGAGCCATTACCGTTCTTTGGGGCATCGTCGTTCTGTACCTTATGCCTCCAGATCCCATCCGGGCGAGGGGTTTCAACGAGCGTGAGCGATACATCGCCGTCGCGCGCATGCGCGAGAACAATTCCGGGGTTCGCAACACTCATTTCAAGATTGATCAACTGTGGGAATCCCTCGTCGATATCAAATTTTGGTTAATATTCGCAATCGCCTTCCTGATGATGATCGCGAATGGCCCTGTTTCATCATTCATCCCTATAATAATTTCCGGCTTTGGCTTCAGTAGTCTTAATTCTCTTTTGCTGACCCTACCAGCTGGGGTAGTCATTGGGTCCATCGAACTCGGCGCGCCTTATCTCGCGTATCGAGTGCCACAAATTAGAACGTGGCTTATAGCTATCTGCCAGATAGGGACGATATTGGCATCAGTACTGCTATGGCAGTTGCCTCGAAGCGAGAAGGGCGGCTTGCTATTTGCATGCTACATTCTTGCATCATTTGGCGGCGGATATGCAGTGTTAATGGGGTTGCAAATTGCCAATACCGCCGGCTATACGAAGCGATCTGTGACTTCATCAGGGATATTTGTTGGTTACTGCCTTGGTACGTTTATTTTAGTCGGCGCTCAACTTTGGCTTGGTTCCGCTAACGATTGGTCCAGGCAATTTTGTTGGCCCTCTCCTTTTCAAGCCAGAAGATGCACCGGTATATGCCCCTGGCTTCATCGCGGTCTTGATTACCGCTATTATTGCTGCGTTCCTTGCAATAGTATATCGCTATGTGTGCATCATTGATAACCGTCGACGCGATAAGACGGGCACCTTGGAGGCATTCGAAAACGCATATGAAGATGACCTTACCGACAAACGAAACCCCCAGTTCCGATACACCTTGTAAACATAGCTTTCCAATAGTAAGCTGCTCATATAGTATCTTATTCGAATTTGTCAAATCAGATACAGTTCATGAATATTCATCAACGAAATATGACCTTACCCAAGGCGTGATCCATCCGCAACTGTTCCTACACCCTCAACATGTGAGTCTTGGAAGGCAATGGCACCAAATGAGATGGGATGACTGTTGTAGTAAATGATTTCATCGATTCCTGTTTGGCTTATGGGCTTGTTGGCGACATGTTTCAGATTCTCTGGAGCAGTTCTGGCCCGATTATACGCGGAGCCATGTGAATAAACTAGCATGCCATGGGTGGTGACCGATTTTCGGAGCCTGCAAAGCTGCACCGAGTGATGGCATAATTCTATCGAACAAGGCTGAGCGAATCTGGGCCATCTCTAGTGAGTCAATCATAACATTTCGAGATAATCGCCTGACCCCCACTTGTCGAATTGTACTTCAAAGTCAACATGATCCGTGTTTTTTTCTTGAAACCCAATTTTGGTGCACTCCCATTTCCTGAGACAAATATTGCACAAGTACCCCTCACTTCCCCAAGCTCTATATGTTCCAACGCGGGCACATCACCACTGCTACCCCCGATATATTCTCACGATTTAGCAACATTGAGTGTTGTTTGCCCGGTCTTCTCGGTATTTTTCTTTGGAGTTGAGTTCCATAGCCTCAAGAGTTTGTTGTTTTCATATTGAGTAGCTCCTGTGAGTGGCATGTGCCATCCCTTCCAACATTTTTTGCCCAGTAAAACAGCCCAACATCAATACAAGGTTGTTCATTGCACGTCTCACCGTCGCGAATGCAACGTTTCACGCGTGCCTTCGGGGCATCCAACGGGGCATCTTCGCAAGGTCGCACGAAAGAACACCGACAGAAAGAGGACACTACTGGGGTGTTCTTGCTCCCCGCCCGTTTGGAGAGGGTAAAAAAGGACATTCATCAAAACAGCCCAGATACTCTCCCAGGACCCGAGGCTTCCGTTCACGAAGTTCGGTACTTTTTGTATCGTCTTCTAACGGTCGAGCAATACCGAATAGCAAAACAATGGCCCCAGTGGGTTATTGAAACATGCAACCTATGGGAGGGAAATGGCACTGCGTTTAGGGCACTGTCGGACAACTCGTTGACCTACCTTTGTCCACTAGATAAACAAGCCACCTTTGACAACAAGCAGAAGATATCGCAGACGCCTCCTCCAGATTGTCGAGGCGCTATTGGAAAGGTCATTGCAAGAGAAGTGAAGAAACTGAGGGTTTTGGAGGAATCCACTTCCAAGTTACAACAAGAATGGAAAAATACTCAACTGGGAGAGAGTGCCAAGAATCGCATCATCACCGGTCGTTCACGAGGGCCTCGTTCCGTGGACAACCTTTCGCTAGCTACACACCTTGAACGCATTGCAACAGCAAGGTCGTATAGTGCTGCACCTTTACCCCCTTTCACGAATCAGATGATAGGCCCGGAAATCTACCCTAGTCAGCCTTGTCAACCTTGGAATGCAATGGCGATGAGATCTGAACCTCAGATTTTTCACCCGAACATGGCTTCTTCTCTCTATCCAGAGATGTCCACGTCAATGTATGACATAGCAGGTTATCAATACAGCACTGGATCGCAAACGAACTCGACACATGATAGTCCCCGTTCAGCGAATAGTGATTCAACAGCAATGACCTCACCTCTGTACTCTTATGAAGAGATGGCTCGGCAAAATGCGACAATGACCACAGACCAACCTTTTCTGCGACAGACAGCACCTGGAATCATCTATGGAAACACGCCTCCACCCGAAAGCCAGTCCCGACATAACATTATGACGAAGCAGTCGTCAAATGTAGAATTACGAGGCGATTACTTTAGCCGTGGCGTGCCAACTCGACCAGGCTCTATTAAAAACATTCCCACCCCACCGCCTAGTATTCAGAGTTCATACAAGACGGCACCCTTGACTCGAGAGAATCTCCATCGTGGAGTCCCACAACCCATAAAGTCGCCCCCACCAAGGCTGGCATCACGCACGCCATCACTGATTTCAGAATCACCTAGGTCGCAACAGTCGTTTTACAGCTCGTCTAATGGAGGTAATCCATACACGTATATACAATCCCAGGAAAGGCTCGCAAATGGAAATACTAGCATGATAGCACCATCGCGTCAGCAATCATGCACTAGCAGCCAGTCGACTGGCACATACCGTCGAGCAGAATCTTTGAGGACACAGGATATGCACATTCCTGGATCATACCCCGCTTCTTCTGATATACTCACAAGGGAGGCTGAAGATAAATTGACGAGGCTGCCAAGTATTTCCACATCCTCATATCGATCTACTCCCCTGAGCCCGAACCTGTCCCGTAGAGAAACACCTTCGAGAAGCTCAACGCCAAATCCGAATGGCCAACAGTATCGTGCGAATGTGCATCCCAACTCCATGTCTTACCCCCGACAGAGCATCTCCAGCCCGCGAAACCCTGCCGCCTTTCGATCTGCAACTCTTGTTTCCTCGTCAGCTGCCCCCTCGAGCCGTCAGAAACCCCCGAAGCCCGCTTTCGACAAGTTTCCAGTCAACCAGAAACCCAAAGTGCCTGTTCTGCCAAACTTCACCTCTCCTTCCCGCTCATCCGCCACGCAGTCTATCGATCGTTTCGCTTTGGAACAGGGCGCATACACGACTTTCAAAGGCAGGATCAATGACAGCAACCGAACGCAGGTCGTGGACAATGAGATAGAACGAATGCACGGAATGGTGCCTAGCAATCTGTTCGGCCACGGATTGGACCCCATAGGCCCCTCAATGCGCATCCATAGTCCGGACGGCAAACCTTATTCTACCTTGGTCGAGCAGATTGCTCAAAGAGAAATCCTGGATGGAAAGAAGCAGAAGGGCTCGGATAGGTGGTACAGATGATGTTTGTGTTGCTTCTTCCTTCACTGTGAGCGTTCCTCTAGGCCTCTTCGGCCACCACAGTCGTTTATACCCCTCCATCAACCACGTGCGAACCTCCTCCATGTACATTCGTGTTGAATACATTCCCTCCCCCCCTAAGCGTACTTCCTCCTTGTCACATCTCACTGGCGTGCATCCAGTCTCCCAAATAGACCCATCCGCACCTCCAAGGTTCCCGCCTCCGTCACATGCCAACCGCCAGCAAAGCCCACCACCCTCGCCCTCCCTCAACGTACCCCTCTCTTCCCCCTCAACACCAAGCTAACCACCCCCCCATCGTGGCCCCAAACCAGATTCGCCCTTATTCTCCGAGGCTAGCCAGCAGCAAAAACCCGGGTCCGAAACGTTTCGCGTCGGAGAGTGAACCATGGAACTAGTGCAGTAAACCACGGAACTGCATCACGACTTACCACGTCAGGAAAAATTTTGAGGACCGAGGAAATCTGTGCGCGCGCCGGCGCCTGACGGGTTCGCGGGTGGGTCTGCGAGCCTTGACTCGCGATGCCATAGGAAGGGGTGGGGTGGATCGTGGCGTGCGTGCGTGCGTGCGTGCGTGCGTGCTCGGATGGGGCGCGTGCAGGCCAGGCGAGGGGGGGGGGGGGAACATGGGAGGGCGGCTTGAGCACCGTGCAGCAATTCTCCCCCCTCCCTCGGGTGCGGGACGAACTACAAGGTATGGCAAATATCCATCTTCAACCCCACTGTAGGAGGGTTCGAGAACGGCGTCTAGTGAACGCGGACCACGCATAAACGTTGCATCATTGCGAAAACCGCTAAAAAAAAGTATGTATAAAAAGTATCTACAAGCCTTCGGGGGGCAGCTGTAATGTACACTTTGCCAATTATCAGATTCTAACAAGCCGAATCGGTGGCCATGACAAAGGCTGCTGCTTCTTTCGCGTTCATGGAATACGTCAGGTGCGGCTCGAGAACCAACGCTTCGCCATCGCAAATCTTATCTCCATCGTGGCAGATGACTTTGGTCCGGCTTGCAGCAATGGCGCCAACTGGCTTCCCGTTGTCAGGATCTCCGAAAATGACAGCCGACTTGACGAAAGCAGACTGGTCGGTTGACAGCATCTCAGCTGCGTTGTGGACGATTTGACCTCCTTGGCTGGCCGCTATTAGCATCCGCGGATCAAATGTGGCCAACGATGAACTTGCCTGTAGCCCGACATGACGAGCTTCGTATTCGGGCATGCAGCCATGACCCGACCGACCATTTGCGCCATCAGCGTGCTGCCTCCCGCGTCGCCACCGGCGAAGAACCCTGCAATATCGGCGGGATAGTCGATGCCCTGGACAGCGACATTGTCCACGCCAGCCATTTGGCCGACTGCTTGAACAAAAGGAGGACCAACAAGTGATCCCATGTTGCCTTGCTCACTGGTGCCGCGTGCAAAGAGTATGGTTACAGGTTTGCAGGCTCCATCAACGACATCGTCCTGGGTCATGTCGCTGAGTGCCCTGGACTCCAGAGAAGAAATGGGCGAGTTACGGTTGGCAAACTCATTTGACACGCGACCCATCTCGGAGAATGAATGGAGAGAGCTCCCAGGCGTATTCACCTGAGGAAAAACAGTAGATGTAGGATATGGAGCTGCCAGGGAGATGGAAAGGAGGCAAAAAATTATGAAAGACTTCATTGTGATGGGTATGTACCAGGGTTAACGAGTATAGAGGTACCGGCTGAGATCCTCAGAAGAAAAAGTCGTTAGTGAGTTGTGTAGGTGATAGCAGCGAAAGAACGATAGGAAAGATACGAGCGGAGGGGTATTATACCAGGCAGGAAACTCGGGGCTGATTTAGGGCATGACGACATTGTAGACTATCGCTTCCGTACCCTTTGATCCTCATAGAATATGAATAGGGCGGCGGACGTCATCCGGAATGATTCCAAGAAGCGCGTTGTCCGGGAGCGTCATATGAGTCTATCCGTGACAACTCTTCCATGTCCGCGGAAGGCACAATATCTTCAGATTCGATACCATCCGACAAAATTGCCGTTTCATAGGTTGCAATTCAAAGCCGACACGACGGTATCCCCGACTAAGATAATCTATCAATCCCAAGCAGATGGTAGAAGCTAGTCTCTGTGAAGCATACATTCCGAACCTGGTGAGGTATGTATTGAATTTGTCAAATTGATGGTCTTGTGTGGGTCGGGTTAGATGCACCCTCCCGGCTCCTTGGGAATAGCTGGCAGGAGTTTCAGTAAAGTGTGGTGGACAATTTCCACAAAAAGAACGGAAAGTTTTGAACCCCCTAAGCTTTCAAATAGATGGCATCCTGCTTAGGTCTTGGCCAGTGAAGTGGGCAGTAAGTCGTTCGCAATGGGGCTTGGCAGTTCGCATTCGTAAACCTTGTCAATCATGACACCTTTGCGACAGAGCCAAAAGTTATTGTCGGAAACTATGAGGTCACAGAGTTGGATGATGGCAGACAAGTACATGGGGCATCGCCCTATCACCATGTGAGTACCCAGTCGTTGCTGAGTGGCTGTTTCAAGTCCACTCGCACCGAGTTTCATGCACGAGGCCGTAAGTTTCCGAATGGTCAATGGATGTCCTCCGCTTCTTGACTACCGGACAAATTCCGTAGTTTTGCAGGGGTGTTCGGGTCGATCGAAGCTTGGGGTGCTTGTTCACACCTCAGGTTTGCAAAAACTCTGATGTCGATTCTGTGCGGATGTTTCAACAGTAGCTGGTAATGTTGGGGGGGGGGAAGAAGGAGATTGCGAGCAAACATATAGAGTAAAGGTAAGCCGCAGCGAAGAATCCAGAACAAAAACAAGGAAGTGAAGCCAAATGATGGAAGCACGCTTGGCCTTTTGCGCGGACGACTAGTCAAAGTAATGCGCGGTTGGCGAATGGTGAGGAATGCGATACCTGACTACGTGGCATGCTGAATGTTGAGTGATGGAGAGTTTTTTTTATCAAGAATGAAAATAAAAAGTATTCAGGGTCGACAGGTGTGCGTAATATAGGCATGGCGAATGCCTTCATACCGGTGCTGACATGTTGCATTCAGAAGCACGTCGCGTGGCGAGTTCGAGCCATCGGAGATCGGAATGAAGTAGTGGCATGCCATAAGCGAATGGCTACGGCGGGCTTGGAGATTGCCAAGATGGTTGCCTTGGGAAGCATTGCAGCTTACTCGAGCGTAGTTGGCACACGAGCAAAGGGCGGGAGAGCAGATAAAGGAGGATGCAGAAGGGCGGGAATGGACGAAAATGTAGCATGACTCACGCGGTGGGGCCAGTGAAGAAGGGTTTTTACTTAAACGAGTCAAGCTGCATGCGCGGCGGTATGTGACCCATCCTACGGAAGGCCGGGGTCTGGGGAACTTAAATGTAACCTCAGGACACTGGGAGAGGTCAGCAGTGTATCTTCCATCGCCATCACTGGTACTTCGGCAGCGCCAACAACACAGCCAGTATGCCTCTCGAATTGCATCCCATGGAAGAGCCGGATTTCCCGGATTTTGTACGTATCCAGCTTGCCGCCTTCTCTACGGGTATAATTTCCGCATTGATGCCGCAGCCGTTGTCGCCTGAGAGACGGCAAAAAACCATCGACAAGCACGTAACGTCTTTCCGGGAAGAAAAGGACGTGACTTATCTGAAGGTCATCGATACAGATCTTGGCGGCAAGCTGATAGCCGCTGCCAAGTGGAGGATCAACGAGAAGGAGCGGACTGAGGAGGAGATCCAACCTATGCTTCCGGTCCCCGGAAAAGATGAAGAGGACAATCTAGTTGCGCAAGACTTTATGCGCTATCTCCATAGGATGAGAAGCACATACATGGGAACGAAGCCCTTTTCCTGTGAGTCCCTGAGCCTGAGTGCAGACTGCAGCTGACGGCATTCGAGTCCTGCACATTTTGATAACAGATCCCGAACACCAAAAACGCGGCGCGGGGAGGATGCTGCTGAGGTGGGGAGCCCAGAAAGCTGACAAAGCACAACTCCCATCCTTCCTGGAAGCCTCGGATGCAGGAAGGCCCCTATACGAATCCGAGGGGTTCAAGCCAGTGCACGAGGAGGTTTTCGATGGCTCCAAGTATGGATTGGAAGGGACCGAAAGGAATACCGCCATGATTCGGGATCCGGCCAGGTAGAAGTTGCCTTGCACCATGCATGAATGTCCAGAGTCAATCAAATGTGCGCTTTGTCGGGAGCGATGGTTTTACCCGAGAAAGATGCGTATGCTGTTGAATGTCCCCAGCGGGCACAGAGGCCATCATCTGAAGTCCAGACCAGATCCTGCACAAGGCAGTCGCGACCAGGCTGGATTTCCTTCCGTAGCCTCGCTCCTTCCAACCAGACATGCTCGAACACGTCCCGAAAAGTGCCCACAGACTGCCCACAGACTACCCACAGACTGCCCACAGACTGACCACAGGCCGCCTTTTACTGTCTCTCACGCTACACTTGCTGCACAAGCCCCTCCAGCAAACACACCCAAGCCACCCAGAACCCATCGACCCCATGGAACACATCAAGGAGATCTTATGGCTCTCTCACCTTGTCGCCGGCAAGGCCACAGCCTGTGTTCTCATCGTCTACTTCATCACCCGAGTCGGAGTCGATCCGTTTATCGAGCGCACCACAGGCAAATGGCTCCTTGCCGATCCCGACGGGCTCCATGACGATTGCGCCCTCACCGCCACGGGAATGGTACTGGCCGGGCTTGTCTGGGGATTTTGGTGGGTGCCAATGGGTGACACTATCGACCTACTCTGCGCGTACGTGAGACAAGACCCGTCTAACTCACTGAAGCTGACGGACGTAATGTTCCCAGTCTCCTCCGTGCCCAATAAGCCCAACCGGACTGTAGGAAGCCACATGGACATTGTGGCTTGAGGATGTGCGGAGATGGAAGTTGTAGTCAGGAATCGCGGGGGGAAGAAATAGGCCGCAGTAAACAGTCGAAATCAAATGGTTCTCGCTACATCTTTGACCCGCCCGGAATACGTCCTTAGCTTTCTTCCCGCATGACCTCCACAAGCTCCAGAATGTCAAGATGAGATTATGCTGCATGACAATTCATAATTTCCAAGTGAAGGCGTCGGGACACACCAAACGAGGAACCGGTACAAAGCTTTGGCTATCGGTGGCACCGAAGTACTGCACCTTCGTTCACGAACACAACGCATACGCACACACATACAGCGACTGTTTCGGGAGGCAAAAACACTGCTGTTTCAGAGCACCTCAAGGAGGTCGCGAATGATGAGAATTGTCGTTTCGACACATTGTGGCCATAGCCGTTGTTTTGATCAGTGAGGAAGAATTTTGCTGCCGCCCCATTATTCTGGCAAGAATCACATGCGACATTCAAATCCCATGGGGTGTTCGATGGCAAGCAAAGCAAGTGGCTCGTGTTGTGGGCACATCGTCCACAATACACGCCGTGTTAATCGAAGATCGGTGAAGGAGCAATATACGCGATCAAGATGTGGGCCGGGCAGAACCAGACCAAAGACGGTTCATCTCTAAGTCTTTTTCGAGCTGCAGTCTGGATAAGAAACGCATTTCTTAGTAATTTCGATGCTGTAATACCGACACGAAGATTATCATAAACGGGATCACGGCGCCTTATCGAGGATCGACCGAATTCTCGCGTCTTATGGGGAGGGTGTTGAGGATAACGGAAAATGCCGTACGTCGGTAATAGACGAGGAACCACCAAAGGAGCGCGAAAAGCCAAACATTGGCGAACATCCCCAAAATTGGTGGCCACGATATTGGATGCGAGACCCTTTCGTCGACCGGGAACATCACGGCCTGCAGCTGTCCTGCGGCGGACGCACAGCTGAGCACCACCCGAATCCCAAACCGAACAGCGGCCATCTCACGTCGAACGCTGCAAGCAGAGATCGATATCTCCATCAGCTAATTATTCGTGGGGAAAGACTGTCGACACTACCAACTATTCAGACACATTCAGCCCTAGCTTCCCAGCGTGTGATGGAGGTATGGGACCAGCCACCCGTGTAGCGGTGACCGTTTCGCGGCAGGTCTGTCTGCTTATCCACAGGTGCCTATCTGGTCGCAAGATCCTCGACACTGGAGGAGCGGAACACATGAGATGGTGCGGACAGTGATGGAATTCGGTGTGTTTTGACTAGGACGAGGGAAATGAAGAAAACGACTGGACTTAGGGACGTCAAGGTGCGATGTCACGAGACTGAGCATTGGCACAGAAAGATTTACTTTCCAAAAGATGAGAGGGAGTGATGATTTGCCCTGGCTTGAGACTCGCGGCATCAATTACAAACCGGAATCGACGGCTTCTCGCACAATCGTTGATGGAACCATTGTGCTCGATACGAAAGGTATTCCAGTTGCTCATAATTGGCTGAAATGACTGACCAAAAAGGCACTTGTTGTTCTCTGAACAGCGCCGGTGAGCTACACGCTTGGTGACAAGGCCAGGCCAAAAGCAAGGCTTCTCGGCGCACCGTACGCTTAGCCCAACAACATTGTCAATTGGTGATCAGGCCAGGTCGAAAGCAAAGCTTCCCTCAAACTGTTCATTTTTGTACTGTCGTTGTCGATCTGACGGCACGTTACCAGACGGCATGTTTGGTGTTGAGACCGAGTCAGAAGCAGAGCTTCCCAGGGCACCGTAAGCATCTCCCAACAACGTTGGCTTCAGAGGTATTGTCGACAACATGGACAAACATGATCAGCTCCAAAGAAGGCTCGATGATCGTCAGTCCACACTACCAGAACGTACGTTTAGTGACGGGGCCATATCGGAAGTAAGGCTTCTCAAATAACCATAGGTTCATCTCACAGCGTCGCCCTCTGAGTTCGATCGTGGCCCGCATGCCAGCATTTTGTTCCCTAAAACAGCCCCCTGTCCTCGAAAGCCGACTTCTCCTAATCCAATTCCAGAGATGTGTAACACGGTATAGCTACCTGGTCTTCTAAAGCTGCCGTCTACATGCGCCCATGCACTGGGAACCGTCAGAGGAATTTCAATCTGGTCCTGGCCTTGAATTCATCCCCGTAGGACTACAGAGACACACGGATTCATCATCGGCATAGACCACGGGGGTTGATTCCAAAGCGAGATCAAGGCCAACCTTCCATTGATTTCAAGCGTGGAGACAGAGCTTAGCCAGATCAACTTATGGTGTGCAGCTGCGGACGGAAGACATTCATGCCGCCTCGCTCCGACGTGCTCGCCAGCAGCGCACTATACGAAGTATGGCTCCGGTGAGCATGCGAGGAGAGAGTTATTCACGATGTTCGCGCGTGCGGTGATCTCGGTATTCGGGCGTGAGGTTCCTCTGCCGGCAATCAGTCGTAACATGTTCCCTGCTTGGTGGAACAGCTTCAGAGTCGGTTTCTATCACAAGTGTTCTTTCCGTTGGCGTCTCCCGTCATAGTCGGCGTACACACATCGAATGCACGGCGGCTTGCCCACAGTTCATTCTCCCTACCAGGCTCATATAACGACACTCCCAAGTAGCGATCTAATGTAGTGGACCTCGAAAGCTTGTAGATCGTTCATTGGGGATGCCGACGCGCTGGAAGCGGCACAAGCGCCTAGAAAGCAGGACGAGCAGGACGGTATGGTGTACGCATCATGGGCCATGTGGCCATTCCGGCATGCACAGAAGCTGAATATGTCCACGAAAAGCCTGATACCAAGAACGGTACCTTGCCTGACGATTGCATCGGCGCTCAATTTTGCTGGCCGACCGCGGGAAGCCCGACCGCTGCGCCAGCCCCGTCCGCGATGCCCGCCCGCTCTGCGGTGAGATGCTGGAAAGTTCGCAGGGCCCGTAAGAATTTACCATCATCCCAGGATGCTTTTGCACGCCAGGGTATGCGCTGTCGGCGCGAGCTGTGAGCGCGAGGAGTCGGAGAACTGTCAGCGTGGGGTTCTCCAAGCTCAACCGGGTGCAGAGAGCCCCTCAATGCGCAATAGATCCATGCAAGAGTATGAGGAGGGCCCTGGTGTGCTCTGGAGGCGTTTGTAGGGTGCAGGGCCGCACGAACGACGCGGGAGCGTGAATGAATGGTTGCCGACGAAGCTCACGAGCTTGGCATCGCCAGATATCTGGCTGTGGTGTTGATCGGCCCGTGCGGCCAACAGCAACGCCCTCACTCACGCCGGTCCACCGCGGCACGCTGCAAAACCATCGGAAGGCCTAAACATAATCGAGGATCATGGCATAAGGTCCCTCGTCATCTTCATGGAGACGTGTAGCACGCATCCGGCGGATCCGATGCTCCGGGCTTCTCGCACTTGTGCCCGCCTGTCCTGGCTTCAGCTCGCGCCACATCCGTGTGTTGTCCATGAGATGCCCTGGAGGGGCGCGCAAGGAGAAACACAGGCTTCGGGAGCTGCAGAAGCAGGACCACGAGCCTGCACAACTTCATGAACCTCCGAGAAGCAGGCGGCATGGCAGCAGCTAGCTCGAGCCACGAATTCCTGCCTCTGGCGGCAAGCAGCGGGCATTGTCAACCCATGGCATCCTCTGAAGCTGGTTCTCTCCTTGACACGACTGTTAGGATCTACCGATGGGCGCTCTTCGGCTTGACGCACGATATGTCTAATCTACACGGCCTCGAGAAAGGCCAGCCCTACCTCACCGCTCTTGGACTCAGTAATTATCGGAGCTCTTCGCCATCTTTCGCCAGCGGGTCAGCACGTTCGTATGAGGAATGCCATGGTGGACTAGCCACTTAATGATATCTGCAAACCCCTCATCAGTCATCGTCCATAAGTTGGCATATAATTTGGGGTTTTTCGGAGCCAAATATACAAGATGCGTACACGCAACATAAGAAATGGGACGACACGGCGTAGGTTGGCCGCTGATTGAATAGCAGCAGTGCTTCCTCGGATACAGCCAGATGGACCGCTCAAGATAGCTTGGAATACAGCTAGAGAGCTTGTTGGGTGGACCTGATCAGCACGGTTGTCATTAGGGGCATGGCAATAGAGGCTTGTGCCTGCATCTCAAAACGGTCTCGCAACCCTGGAGGCCTCGAGATCACGTGGACATATCGCTGCGATTTGGTTTGTTACACTGTTCAATAAGCTAAACTGTTGTTCAGTCCTATCAAAGGTGGAGGATGAATGTCTGGTTTATTCAACAGCTTTCCGATCCTCCATTGGCTGTGAATTAAATAGCACGGCCACCCGGATCTAGAACTCTCGTTCTTTTCTGCTTGACACCATAATTTTTCTTGCTGATGAACATTATATGAGTTGATTCCCCTGCCGGCTTTAATATTGACGAAATGATCCTATCAAGTGTAGGATGTTTGGACCTTGAATGTATACCTCAACCTCAGAGACACCAGGCATGCGAGTCTATGAAGTCCCGGAAGACCCTTGGCAAGACAAGGTATCCATGCCTCGGTCATCACATGGGTCGAGGAACGGGCATCGCGCAAATTGGTCGCCCGCGCTTTTATGACTTCACTGACTCAAAGTCCGAAAACAATTGGATCTATAATAGTGCCGGTGATGAGATGCCCCTTTCGGTAACGGTCTCGAATCTCCGCAATGTTTCTCCACATCCTTGCTCCAATCAATTTACATCGCTTGGCTTCCACAACTCCACTCTACGCTCGTGGCAACATTCTGTTTCGCTCAATATTGTTTTCTGCCATGGTTCCGGTCAATGACCCGGTTGAGCGTTTACTCGGTGCTATCCGACCGTAATTTTTCCGCTGGATGATCATGAGACGAACGGGTTCACGGATTAGGTAGAGATACTTATATGTTGGATGCGGCACGACAAGGTAGTGGGATAAGAATCTGAGTACACTTGAGCATACCCAGTCCTCGCAGTATGCGTGCCTTCCAGTGTTTTGTGTTGTTTGGGTGGCTAGGCTCCATCGCCCGTGCATCTCTTCAAATTGTCCCTGGCGGAACATGGACAGCTGTGAGTATCTTCACCGGCTAGGATGGGTCCAATGCTGACTTTAATTTCAGACAAACACCGGTAAACATATCCAAGCGCATGGCGGTGGTATCCTCAAGGCTGGTGATCGCTATTACTGGTACTTGCCGCATAATGCTTTAAACAGCTGTCTCTTACTTTTCTTAGGGTTGGTGAAGATAAAACAAATGGGTCAGCCTTTCAGAACATAAACTGCTATTCATCCGACAACCTGGTTGAATGGCGTTACGAGGGTGCTTTGCTTTCACGAACCGCGTCTGGTGATCTCGGGCCTGAACGCATCATTGAGCGCCCGAAAGTGATATTCAATAAGGCGACGAGCAAGTATGTCCTTTGGCTGCACATCGACTCTTCAAATTACGGTGACGCCAAGGTTGGCGTGGCGACCGGCGATAGCGTTTGTGGGAAGTTCGAATACAAGGGAAGTTTTAGGCCGTTGGGTTTCGAAAGCAGGGACCAAGGCGTGTTCGTGGACGATGATGGGAAAGGATATCTCTTGACAGAAGATGTGCGCTACCTCAAGCCGACTATTGATTGCCACCAACTAACAACCCGCAGCGTAAGAACGGACTTCGCATCGATTTGCTATCCGATGACTACTTGACTGTTCAGTCCGCTACCTACCTCTGGAGCGAATTCATCGAGTCCCCAGCCATGATCAAGAAGAATGGAGTTTATTTCATGTTTGGCTCAAAACTGACAGGATGGGACCCCAACGACAATGTCTACAGCACAGCTACCAACATCGCTGGGCCTTGGTCCGCGTGGAAGACCTTTGCAGATTCTGGATCCAAAACCTACACTTCGCAGACTACATTTGTCCTTCAGGTTGGCAACAACTTCATGTACATGGGCGATCGCTGGGTCAAAGACAACCTCATGCGAAGCACTTACATCTGGTTACCGCTCCAGATTTCTGGCACGACCGCAACCATGAAGAATGCCGTAAATTGGATTCCAAATGTGCAAACTGGAAGTATGAATGCGGGGCCCTCGGAAACCACTTACGAAGGAGAGACTGCACAGCTTGCTGGCGGTGCGAAGACTGTCTCGTGTTCCGGCTGCTCGAACAAGTCCTCGGCGGGATATATTGGCGGCCCAGATAACCCGGGAACGGTGTCCTTTGCCGACGTAAAGAGCGACGCCACAACTAGAACCACGATACGTATCAAGTATTTAAACGGCGATAGCAGTCAGCGGTATGCTGATGTCAGCGTCAATGGTGGAGCTTCTCAAAGGGTGGCGTTTCTTCCTTCCGGAGGTAGTGAACCTGCAAGCGGCGTGCTGCACGCTGATATCAAGTCAGGAAGCAATACGATAAGAATACAAGGCGTTGATGGGGGATGGGGTCCGGATGTCGACAGGCTGATGGTCCCACTTTCATGAACGAGGGGAACGGGAAACGATAGGGCGGCCGAGCAAATATGTAGCACTCTTAACATATTCAAAATAATTTTTTTCCAGAGCTTCCCAAAGACTGAGTTTTACGATTCATACCCAAGCTGATCATATAGAGCAACCGTAGTTCCAAGGTTCCATCCATGAATGAGGCATGAGCACGTGATGAAGGCATCAGATGACTATGTCTAAAGAGGACTAGCGGCTCCCTCCAACCTTGGAAGGTCAGAGTAAGGTTCCATCTTCCAGGCACTGTTGCCTCTTAATCCAACCACCTGCTCACATCGAAAACAAGCCATAGCCCATCACACTTCGTTCCAACATCCTTTGTGAAAGCAGTATGCCCTCCCCAAACAAGCCGTCAGCCCCGCAGCCGAAGGTCTGGGACTGGAAGCGATTCCAACGCCTCAGGCAACCTGAGACGCCTGGTTCAACCTTGACTGATGTAAGATGACTTCGCAATGGCGTCGTCGCAAACATCTTGACGTTGAACGCTTACAGGCTCTGTCCACTCCTCAACCCCCTCTCTTGTCCCGCTTATTTTTACTTCCCGGTGAACTGCGGAACGAGATCTACTCGTATGTGCTATTTCCTCGTCATGCAGAACTCCTCGTTGTGAACAAGAACCACGCTTCCGATTTCGTTCGCACGATCCTGCGCTCATCCCTCTTCCGCACCTCTCGCCAGGTCCGTGCAGAGGCTCTTTCATATCTGTTCCAAAGCAAGAAGATCATCATCCTTGGCATCGCAAACACCGCTGCCTTCCTCCAGGCCATTGGTCCAGTTGGTCGAGCCAACTTGACGCACCTCAAGATCGGCTTCTTCTCTCAGGTCTCCGAAGCAGTTGTCGAGAAGTTGTGGGTCTTGATGAACGACGTGAGGGCTCTGAGGGAGCTCAAGTGCGTCCAGTATGGAGACCGCAACAACTTCATCATGGAACAGGGCCAGGGCTTCCTCGACATGATGCCTGAACTCAAGCTTTCTGTGGAATTCCATGATGCACCCATTGGACGAGTTCCGATGGAGAGGTTTGCCGAGTGGGATTCCATCTAAACGACCTGAACGCGACTCATGACAGACACACGGGGATCCCTTTAGGATTACGCAAATAATAGGCGAGGATAAAAAAGTAAAATCCATCGAATAAGGAATACTTACAGCATGGGGTGGGACCGAGCTCACCTTCTTAATGCCCGCAGCTCCTTTCACTCTGCGCTGACTTACATACTTTCCTTGGGTCTTTGTCATTCTGATGGGTGCCGATGAGAACTAAATTTCAATGTGCACCATAAATTGCGTAAAGATGTTTTACATCTAACGGCCAAAACCTCTACTATTATAACCGTGGTTTACTTGCCAAGCATCCAGGTATTTATAGCTCATTGACGCCTCCAAAACGAATGATTCTCCTTGAATATCCATACGTGTTATCCGGAGTTGGCAGCTACAGCGGGCTTCCCGGTTTGATGCGATACCTTGAAAGGAAAGAACGGGAGCCACAGGCTCTAAAGTCAACCTGAGGAGAATAAAGACACCCCTTCCTTTACATATGCTTCGCTTTCCTTCAATATACAGAACGCCTACCTCATCTGGACAGTTTCCTCAGCCATCCAACAAACATGCACCTTCTCACCATGTTCTTAGCAATATGCTTCTGGTTTTCTTTGCTATCTCTTCTCATCAACCCCAATACGTCCAGCTTTGCATACGAAGATTCGTATATCTACTTTACTGTGGTCCAAGAGGTTGATGCGGCATCTGTTCACCGCAACTCACTACAATCTCTCCGGGTAATACCTGCTTCGCCAGAATTTGATTATTACTGACCGACGTGGGGCCTCAGCAGTACCAGAAGCTGAATACGACCTCTACGCTAGTTCTCCGTCAAGCGGATAAATTACAGATCGAACGGCCAGTATCTGACCCGCTTAATCCTGGAGCTAACACCTCGATCGACCATCCAAACCCGATGGGGAAGCGCAAGTCCCGCAAACCCAAAAGCGGCCACCGCCATTCTTACGACTACAAAACTCCCATACCCACCATCCAGACAATCATAGTAACACTACCATCATCCGTCGTTACAGTGCCTCCGAGTCAGCAAGCATTTCCCCCTCAAGGCAGCCACCATCCCTTCGAAAGCGCCGTCCTACCAAGCGATGGAAAAACCAAAATCGATATCAAGAACCTCTTCAAACCTCTTCCGACCAATTCCAATCACAAACTCAGTCTTTCCTATACCCAAAAGAGCCCAAATACTGTCTCTAAGCATTACCACTGGGTTTCATGCGTTCTGCTACTACCCGTAGTCTTCTTGGTATACTTTCTCTGGGGCCAGAACGTTGTGAAGACACCTGAACGAATCGACGCAAAACGCGACTGGGAGGAGCAGAAGGAGAAATACCGCCGTGAAGAAGAAGAGTGGCGCCTAGCTGAAGAGGAGGAGGACATGCGCCTCGAGGAAGCATCCTCGCATATACACAATTAGATGCTGCGTAGTGAATCACCCCACTAAAGCTCTAATGGCATGCAAGATTCAAACGATCCGGGTTCCAATCTCATGATTGAAAGTATGTTACATAAGTTCCTGATCCTTAGCCCGAGTGCATGACTTTACTGACATCGACGAGAGCCAACAAACTCAAGGTCAATAGTTTTCTGAGTCATCAGACCCGACACAATAGCCACTCGATCTGGTTCTTTCCTCACAGCAAAAACATATGGCAGGCAATTCATCATGGATGGAAGTTATCGAAGGTCTTTTGATGGGGAAGAATGACGGACATTCTCCCACACTATACCTTATCAGTGTTGTTGATCAAGTCGATCTCAACCTTATCGGACTTTCTCTATGTAGTGAAATGATCAGTACAATAAACTCTTCATCACGTACATGTTTGTAAAAATGCCTTGCAGCTTACAGATCAAGATTAATGGATTTTAGATCTGGAAGTTAATATGATGAGGAATTTTCAAGTATTATTTGAAACGAATTAGCTTCTGGGACATTTTATCTTTCACTATAGTTGCAAATTTCTTGCGGCTACTCGGAGAGTAAAGAGCTGGAGATGTTACAGGAAGCTAGAATATTTTGTAGCCTAGGAAATATTATTGTCATTGTTTCAGTGACTCTACATATACCTGGGGCATGAAGCTATTAGAGCTATCTGAGGCCCACCGGAAGAGTCTCATCCAATTCAAAGCAGTATGATGAACGCGTACGTCATTAGACCAACCTACATCACCATTATATTGATCCATGACCACGCGAGGTCGGATACTCGTTGGAATGGAGTGATTAATTTCCGCTCGCTAGTGGAATTACTATGTTTGGAAAGTTTTTAGTGGTACTGAAGACAAAGACGTGTACACAATACGAAACGTGTCATCTAACTATGTATCCGCGGCTGTCCCACTCGGTCCGGTTGTTACAAATCAAGAAAGCTTATACTAGCCGAGTAAACGGATTATCGTTTGTGCGAGCTAGAACCACAATATTGGTATCAAACTATGGCAAGAATACTACCTAGGTATGTATGGACGCCCTTCATTCCTCGGAAACGCGCAGAAGATACATATATAGCATGTTTCCTTTTTCGGCGGCTAAAAAGTTGTCATACGATGGTCTAGTCTGATTCAAGAGTTCTTAGTCAGCTTTGAGGGACGCGAGATGGTGTGAATACCGTCCGGGCCTGCAGTCTCTATGACCAATGTTTCACAGAATCATCTATTATGCCTGCTCCAAGAAAGAGCCGCCCATATTTGTGTCACGCTACCGAGATTTCTAAGCGTCTTTCACTCAGAGCAAACGCCTGCGCCTTTGAGCGAATGCATATACTGACTCTTTCCGCCCTTATCCCTTCTACCATACCTTCACGCTACCTTGTACCTCGCAACTCTACTTCCGTGCAGCATCTAACTGTACGCCTCACAAGATACAATAACACCTGATTGTCCGCTACGCAGTCATGACCATGTCAAATGGGAATGAAAAGCCCTCGTGGGCAGAGGTTGCCCGTACTAACGGCAAACGCGACCGCCCTGTTGACGAGGCTACCTCCCAGGTCAAAGACGCATCACCCCCCGCTGTAGTATATGCCAGACCAGCTGTTTCTCCTGCCTTTGGCGAGAGACTGGCCACCGCCCGGAACCTCAACATCTACGACGACCAAGGTATCACTCCCATGCGAGCGGTGAGCCCGCCTTTGCCTAAAAGGGAGACTACGCCGGCCTCAATTCGTCAAAACGGGGTTCCGGTCGGGCTTGGAGAGCGGCTTCATCGAGCACGAAATAGTGAAGAGCTGCACTTCTTCTCATTACCGACTCACATCCAAGAAGAGGGCGCCGTCGGAAATGGCGTACAGTCGATTACCAATATCACGCTCGGGATTACAAACGAGCCTTCCAGCTTCGCTCCTTCCGCTCATGGCGACGAAGTCACTGTTGAGGCCGATAACTCCGGATCCTTCGATGTTCCGGTTCCGGCTAGGAGTCATTTGGGAGTCAGTGGCCGCACTCAGCAGGTGCAAGCCCCCTTTTCTCAAATGGTTCCCCAGCCCTCCATGTTCCCTCGTGTGCCACGCCCCTACCAATCAGCAAACGGCGAAGTCCACAACTCTCTCATCATGTCATCTCGTGGTAGCGACCAGAGCATTGGACAGGAAACATGGAACACTCTCAATAATGCTCCTGTCGCTGCGACCAGTCGCGTACCTTACGCCATGGTACCGCCTCCAGTACAGAATTCTTCGGCGTTCGCAGCCAACCAAGGACTCACATACCCTGGATTTGGAACTAGTGCCACCCCTAAAGGTACTATTTCCAGCTTCACCGGTTTCATTGGCCAACCCCATTCTAAGGTATGTTACCTGAAATAGACCTGGCCGCTATAGAACTGACAGACTTCAGGAGCGTCGTCGAGTCCTCTTGTTCGGACCCCTTCGCATCATGCGACTCCAAGCTTCCAAATTCGCCGACCTCCGCCCTATTGCGAGCTTCTTGGAAATGGTCTGCCCACCAGGCAGGGAGACTGTGGAGCAATGGGATCCGTTCATTCCGAACGTGGTCTATACCATCTCATACATCATGACACAAGAGAACTACGAGGACTATCTACACGTGCTTTCGGTATTCAAGCTTGCAGAAGGCGTAGAGCATATGCTTTCGGTGGGACCATCCAAATTTGATACTTGGCACACTAGTCAAGAATCACACATTACTGGCCGGCTTTTTCTGCAGGGCCTTGAACTAGATGAGCTTTTGCGATCTATAGTACAGCACTACGACTTGGGAAGCCTCCATGCAAGAAGCAGAATCCCCCCAGCCTAGAAATATCATGGACTTCAAGAAGCGATACACGTCCAGTCAGATTCCACTGGTTTTCCTGGTCAAAACAGACCTTCTGCCTCTTAAAAATGATATGAATTGCGGCAACCACCATGCATGCCATTCAAAGATGATTTCAGAATGCGGAAGTGTACACGACGATAATGACGAGATGTTCTTTACGGTCTTTATGATTTTCCTAGTCACGAAATAGTAATTTCAGCCTCAATGCTACACGAGCTATGGCTATTGACTCTTGCGACTCTTCACATCTTTGATTCCATGTCATGTATTCTCCAGTATTGAGCAGTAGGTAAACTCGCAACAGGGTGTATGAAAATAAGATTTAGGCTCCGATAACTTTGTACGACCAGGCTTGTCCTTGCGTCAAGCAAACTGCATATTGGCGTGAGTGTCGCCCATGTGTAGAAAAATACCTGGATATGTTGCTGTGCCATACAAAATAGAGGTAATCAGAGGTTATGCCTTTCTCTTAGCGCCCGTTTGCCTACACATGGGCGCCTACGTCTTCAAAGAGCTGCATGACATTTTTCTTTTCAACTGCATACACAAGCCCCATGTTTTAATACGCCACAACTACTACCACTTCACCTGCAGAAAAACTACATCATCCCTGAACTCGTTACTCTGGCCACTAGCCGTCCATATCATTTTCCGCAAACACCGCTCGAATTCTGGAAACCCCACTTTCCCAACCCTCATGAGGAACATAAATCGACCCACAGTCCTACCCATCGTGTTCGTGAGCGGATCTTTGAGCAAGAAATGGAAGAGTATGGAAGTACTTAATATGGTCGTACTGAATACCAGGTTGATTGTCCGCGCGCGGATATCTATGGTGGACAATCGTGTGCCTTCTCAGACTGTGGGAAGGAAAGTTTCCTTTTGTCCAAGGAAGTGAATAATGCTAATCGGAAAGAATACAGCATCATGGAGGGTTTTTGATCTCATAACAGTAGATTCATGAATCGATGCTTTGCATTGATTTTTAGAAGATGATCAATCACGCCGTAGTGGGCGCTTTCCATCAGGTGCAGAAGGATTTCCGCTTCTCCAAGGATTTATAACCCTAAAAATTGCTAATTCCTGTTCTCAAGGTGTTAAGAGAGCCTTGCTTTGCTTATTTTGCAGTTGTGCAGGAATGAGGTTCTACAACGGCGATAAGAGGTTGCAGCCGCTGGGCATATAGATAACAGTGTAGCGACTTGAAATGGCGGACGAATAACTCAAGGAAACCTAAAAGGGGTAAAAATTATACGTATCTCCTAGTTGCGCCTGACAGTTAAAATCAGCGATAAAAGGTTGTGACTGCAATGATAGGGTATAGCCTTAGGGAAAAGTAAATGAGCTTTACAAACATGAAATAGCTCAATGGAAGATTGGGTAGAATAAAAATGTTCATCAAGAGAAATATGAGACCAATATGAATAGATAGCCATGGCTTTTCGCAGTTGGGGGCTTATAAAGCGTCGTAACCCCGGCGCTAGCACAGAGAGTACAGCACCACCTGGCAAAAAAGGGAAACCATTATTCACGCATAGAAATTGTCATAATTTCCTAGTTTTTTCGAGACCAGAGATGTTTCATAATAGTAGTGACCAACAAGTAGACTTGAACTAGCTGATTGCTCGTCTCTCGAGCCCCAAGTGAGGTCACTAATATCACCTCAAACAGGATGTGGGCTGGCATTTTGATAATACGGGTAATCGAACCTGCGTATGGTACATGAATTCAAAAAAGGCTAAAAAATTAGCTTCTCTCTTTGATTAAGCGTGTCATCCTTAGTGCAGGGGCCATGCTAATCTTCTCTGTATATTTTCAAATGACCAAATGCCCGAAGGCGAAAGTGCTTGCTTTAGATCAGTATATATAGCCAAAGCACTGTATTTGATTGATCAATTAAGGTGAGTGGATAAGTGGGCGCCCGAGGTGGGCGGACGGGCAGCGTTTGCTTCCAATCGAGTAACGCAACCCCTCAGCTCGCTGTTGTTCAAAAACAGAACACATGTGAAAATTGTAGCCCTGAAACTCTTCTGTATATCACAGAAGGTCGCCGTAGGTCTAGCATCATATGTCTAATTACAATCAGGTCTACTCCAACAGTGGAACAATGCGCCTGCTACGGCGGTTCTCCTCTCCTTGGGTACGGAGGAACACCCAGAAATCTGACGTATCTATCTGAACACTAGAATGACTGATTTTATGACAGCTTACACGTGTCTCGAGAGTTTCCTTCCTTCATAATATCAGGACGACCCGCAGATTGGTAATAGCGCGGGACCATGCACCGGAAAAGATTGATACAGGGCTCCACTATCCATGAATCAAGTTCAAAATACAGCTTTAAACGGAATCATGATTTTATTCGTTCAACACCCTATGCATTCCAATTAGAAGTGATATCACACCGTGGTATGCAGCCGCATGCCCTCTTGTGTCGCATTCGAAGATAACGCAGCAAAGGTTAATTTCCCCTCATAATAACAGAAATTCCAGTACCACGTATTTTATACTGAGATGACCCTAGATCAAATCGTTATATGACAGAAGGCACGGCGCTATACAAAGTGTACTGTAAGATTGATCAGGCCCAGGGCAACGTCGCGCAGTCAAATGAAGCACTCAAGCAAATAATACCTATATTTTGATTATGATTCGATGCTCAAGGTACAAATCTCTCGCATTTTAGTGAAAGGCGACGGCACTGAAGACCTCAGGAGCCAAAATACACTTGTGGCGAACCCTGACCGCCAACACGTGACGCGCACTACCGCAAGATCGTTTGTTTACCACTAAAAACCTCCACGGCGTCACACTCTCTCCATCAAGCACCATAATTCCGAAGGTCAGCCCATTTCGTGACAATGTTTGCTCGTAACAACTGACTGAGCTGCAGCGCCTCCCGCTCCGTTCCCACGATCAAAAAGGCCCTGCAGCTCGAGACCTTACAGACCTCATCCGACACAAAAGAACGCATATTTCTGAGCGTTACCATGCCGCTTATCATGGTGTCAACAACCCATCATCAGCCGTGGGAGGGTATTCTCCGACACGACGTCATTCGCTTCATGGTCTTCGCCCAGATGGCAGGCGCGAGGTTGACTTTCATCCTGATAGTCGCCGTCATTGTAGCAGTCTGGTCTATGCCACTGGTGACAAGGATACCGGGTTTTTGGCAATTTTGGTTTGCTATCGGATAGAGACTCAAGTTTACATACATAACGCGTCGAATACGTACGCGGGCGTGAACAAGTACATATTGCATAGCCAAGTTTGGAAAGAGAAAAAAAGGGGGAGACTGGAGCCCTTCCTCTCACACCTGGAACCTGAAAAAATCGTTCATACCAAGTTCAGCACCTGTGATTACCACGAACCACTGCTTTCCCAGCGATATACATTGTTCTGCCAACTCGGTTTCACCTTTGGCGGTGTACCCTTCGGCAAGGTACCTCAGTGCGCGGGCGGCTTCGACGTTGATCATGCCAGCATTGCTTTGGATCGAGAAGGTTCTGTTTACAACCTTGGTGATGATACCGAAGTTGCGTAAGAGCTTATGTGCATACTCTATCATCTTGTCGACGTTCTTGACCGAACGCCAAGCCTCCGTTAGAAAGAGGGTTGGATGGACGAGCGCAAGGCGAGGGAGCGTCGCGTATCGATCTTGTTCATTGGGGTCTGCTGGGGTATAAAGAGCTTCGATCTCCCTCATACCGCGCGCAATCTTCTTCACTGATGTCACAGTTGTGCCCCGTTCACCAAGCTTCATAACAGCAATCTTCAGTTCCTCAAACAGCCTCAACCGTTCCCTCCTCACAGCCTCATCTATGCTCCCATCTACTTTGCATAGCTGGCAATCACACTCGAAACTCCACGTACCCCGGTATTTTTCTTGCCGGATATCAATGTCAATCTCGGGTGCGATGTACTGGTGGGTGATCTCTTCGCCTGCAGTAATATCGCGAGTAGCGCGAAGAAAGTGGAGGTCACCAATAAAAGTCCGAACGCTGTTAGGGAGGCAAGAATGATTGACATAGGATGCATGGTTCCAGGAGCCGTTCCTCAACTCAGGGTTTGCATTCGGCTTTTGCTTCAGGATATCTGAAGAGCGCGTAGGCACAGAGAAACAGTTGTATCTTCGGATGAGCTCGACGCGAAAGCTGGCACCAATCAGCGGGCATTGGCAAGTAGGAAGGGGAAGGGAGTCTTACACGTCGACAGGAATCTCCTCGCCCTCGGCTAGATCCCATCCATTTTGCTTCCAGTATCCCCCGTCGTCAAGTTCAAAGTAGTCCCTTCTGAGGCTGGGATTCCACCTCAGCTTTTGTACTAGCTCTTTGAATAGTAAAGCTCCAGGGCGAGGTGCAGCAGTGCCATCGCCCAAGCTGTACAGGTAACAGTCTGAGCTCTTGTCTTGGATAAAATACCCGGGTAAAACGAAAGCTTTCTCTGCGCATAGTAGGTCTCCAGCCTTGAAATCTTTCCGAGCAAATAGCCCACGACCATGCCCCGTTGTGCGGCGAATTTCTGTGTCGCAAATATAGTTCGGCGCATCCACGTGCAAGGTCAATGGACCAACGTACGACGATATAAGCGGGAGATTATAGTCAGGCTTATCCTGATATAGTCCGAGGTCAAATTTGATGCGGGCAGCGAGCTCTCTTAGCGCACGGGGAATGTTGGCAGAAATCTGATGAGGGTCCTCGGTATCATGGCTATGGAGCCAGGCCTCGATTATAGCATGTTCCTGAAGGGGAGAGGTGGAAAGGGAAGGAGACGAAAAGGCGTGTGCTGCAATTGCTTTCGCAAGATCGTTGGCAGCGTCATCAAGTCGAAGAAGCACAATGTTCACTCCGCATCGCTTGCGGTAGAGATCGATCTCTGTCGGTCGGTCCGGATAGCGTGACAGATAGTCGAGCCCATGATCATATCTAGAATTATGAGCCACGAAAACAAGGACATAAGCGAACAAGCAAGCCTGGAACCTACAACTGCAGTGCCTTCCGGAATCGCTTCTTCAGAAACATCATATCGCCATCCTTCTTCCACTGCGTGGCATCTCTGTGGTCGGCGGCCGCGGAACTGCGCCAAGAGCTCGGAATGGCGCTTTCATCGGATTTGAGCAGGACAAGGTCGGAGGGATGATCGACACGGATATGATAGCCTCCATCTACAAGCTTACTCCAGCAGGGCTGTTTGATGGCAAGCACACAACCCTCACCAATGATGGGATCGATCATTGTATCTTCAAGGTTGCAAACGGTCACCCGAGTAGTGTGGCTCTCCTCATCTTCGGCAATGGTAACAGTGGAAGAGTAGACGTATGGCGATGCAATGGTCCGCAGTACGATGAATGAACCAGGGTCGCGTACAGCGATACGAAGATCATCCAATCGTAGCTGGCCAATCAATTAATGACAGATCCAAGGTAAGCAACAAAAGCACTTTCTTACTAATTGTACTGATTCTTGCAGTGATTCACGGGATGGAGGATATGGTAGGGGAAGAATCAGGTTCCTGACCGGCACATTGCCTTCAAGGAGACTTTTCAGATGCTGCTCATGGGTTTCGAGCAGAGCCTCGCGTGACGAGCTAGAGTCTGGCTTAGAGCCTTTCTCCTCTGACTCGTCACTTATGAGCTCCTTCAAGCGGTCGGGAGATTCCTCGTAGATATTGCGGAAAGCCTTGGGCAGGATCATGGTGGCGAAGGGGTATGGCGTGCGTTTGCAGTGGCGGTGATTCCACCCAAGCGATAGAGGATAGCAGCCCCTGACAAGAGTATATCGGACAAACGGTGGAATTGGAGCGAGATTGCGTTATCCATTGCGACGGCTGGCAGTGGCTGCTGTTTTGTGCACGTTCGGATTGTCAAGGTGGCCTTGCTGATGCGGCTAAATCCGGCGGCCGGGCGAACAATATATCTTTTGCGGATCAATATCGACACACGTTGTGATTGGATGCGAACTACCCATATGCATGACCGTCTTCCAGAAAACACGTGGAAGGTCTACATGCTGGGAGAATATGGCATCCTAGGGCCGTCGCTCTAGCCGTCGCGCCGTCCATGGCACCCAAAGTTTCCCAATGATATTGTAGATACACTGAACCCGTGTTGAATGTGTTTTCCACGGGCGAGCCGATGTTGTTTCTACGCATACAGGCCGTAGAATGATGGAGGAGGGCAAGTCGGGTACCGGACCGTGTAGGTGGGCGGTTGGACACGCGCCGCGGCAAGGCTTTCCGGCCCCCCCGCCCTATTGCACCCGCCAAGCCAGGGTCTTGGGCGGAGGGGTCGCGTCAACTCTGTTCCAACGTCATCCCATTATGGACGCGACGAGCCACTGCCTGTCCGCAAACGTGTTCGGAATCTTTGGTGGGCGCGACAGACCATTTCCAGACCCCCAGGACCGCGCCGACGCTTTATCTGCACCTGGTTCACCCGCTCATACACCATGAGGCCCACCCCCACTGGTCTCGCCGACGGAGAAATTCTTCCTCGCTTGTTCATTTATCTGGCGGCCCTGGATCCCTAGACCAGGCCGTCTCATTTACTCCGCACCTCGAACCCCCGGATTTGCGTCGGCTGCATGTCGCCTCGCCATCCAAACCAGGCTCATACCCGCTGCCAGGACGCAATCGGAACGCTGCACGTCCGCCTACCCAGGTCCCATGGTGCCCTAAGCCATCGTTCAATCTGGGTTTCCCGGGAACTTCAATCGTCGTCGCCATGTGCTCCCCTGCGAGACCAAAGAAGCCCAGGGTAAGGCGGGCTATAAGAGCTTCGTTCCATGGCGCTGGTCTGCAGCTCATTCAGCCTGTTTGCATCAAGACATCGCCGACATGATCGCCCCCGCCTTGTTTTCGCTCCTCGCCGCGGCTAGTGTTGGGGCATCACCCGTCGCGTACGTACCTAGGTACCGTGTCACCCGTTGGCCATCCTCGTATTGATCAGAGCATAGTCGACAAGCCGAAGATGGATTGCATGTGCGTGCCGTCGCCGCCGGAAAACAATACTTTGGTAGTGCTACAGACAATGGAGAGCTGAGCGACGCTCCCTATGTTGCCATCCTTAGCAACACCTCCGATTTTGGCCAGATCACACCTGGTAACTCCCAAAAAGTGGGACAAAAATCCGCTGGCCGTGTCGCATTTGCTCACCATCTTTTAGTGGGATACAATTGAACCATCACGCGGGACCTTCAACTTTGCGCGGGGCGATGTTATAGCTGATCTGGCCGAACAAAATGGCCAGCTTCTCCGCTGCCATACTTTGGTTTGGCACAGCCAACTTCCAAGCTGGGGTACGTTTATATGACCAACCTCTTACCTTGTCCGTCTTAACAAGGTTAGTGACGAATGGCGGTTTTGACAATGCTACGCTCATTGACATCTTGGTCAACCATGTCACCCAGACCGTCACACACTACAAGGGCAGATGCCATCATTGGGATGTTGTCAACGAGCGTGAGTACCCATGATATCAATATTCGCCTTGACTTATCTTTAACAGCCCTGAATGAGGATGGCACTTATCGCACAAGTGTTTTCTACAACACAATCGGCCCAGCCTATATTCCCATTGCTTTTGCCGCTGCTGCGGCCGCAGATCCCGATGCCAAGCTCTATCTCAACGACTACAACTTCGAGTATGGCGGTGCCAAGGCGGCTGGCGCCATCGAGATTGTGAAGCTAATCCAAGCATATGGAGCCAAGATTGACGGCGTTGGCCTTCAAGGTCATCTCATTGTCGGGTCAACACCATCCCAGTCCGCCCAGACCACTGTTCTGAACAACTTTGTGAACCTTGGCGTCGAGGTCGCATACACTGAACTTGACATCCGAACCACGACCCCTGCTACCGCCGCTGCCGTCACCCAACAGGCAAAGGACTATGCTGCTACCGTTGGTGCCTGTAATGCAGTCGCTGAATGCGTGGGTGTCACGATATGGGACTACACTGATAAATATTCGTGGATCCCAAGCGTTTTTCAAGGTCAAGGAGCGGCACTTCCGTGGGATGAGAATTTGGCGAAGAAGCCGGAAGTCTACAACGCCATTCTCAACGCTTTCAACTAAGACGACTTCTCATGTCGCGTTTTAACTACTCCTGCCAAGCTTCCTACAATCGTACCTTGCTCTCAGCCAAGCAGTCTACCAATCATTTCTGTGTTTGAAATTCATGATCGCCGAGATGTCATAAATCATATGAACGTGCAAGACTCAGGACGCTTCTACTTTCGAATCACAATATGCTATGTGCCATATTAGGTCACCGAGCTTGTCTCATAAAGAAGAGTTACTAGACTTGGAACAGTTGGTCTGGCGGCATACGCGGCAGAAGCCATTCAGAAGATATTTGGACACAAGTCTGACTGCACGAATGTACCCCCCTCATTTACGCCATTGCCATCAATCACTTTCTCCGCTCCTCAAATCATCCTCGCCTAGCCACTAATGTCCATATCATCAGTCTTGACCTCGAGTGAATTCTCGTCTTTATTGGAAGCCACGACTCTGTTACCAACCCGAATCTCACCAGCGCGATCGACAGGAGTCTTGACGAACCACCTCTCCTACAAATAACATCAGTCTCGCTCATAATCAATGGACAAAACAAAACACTATCAAACTTTTCTTACAGAAGTTCTAGGGTCAGACTTAGCATGTACCATTGGTTGCATCTTCGTCTCAGGCGCGGACGCGATGAACTTGCCATCCTTGAAGACAGTCTGCGGAACCATCTTAGTGAATCCTCATCGGAGCGCTCCCCTGTTCAATACAGTGATGTTACCTACCTCCGCATCCTCGATTTTGTTGGTGATCATGCGCTCCAAGAGCGCCACCCGAGCCTTCTCGGAGTTTATCCCCATTCCAATTGAGACGAGCATGAGATGTGAAGGATGGCCAATGACCGAAGTCTTGGTGTCGCGCTGCACGTTGTTGGAGAACTCGCGAGGAGTTGTTTCGGCGGATCCTGTGCCGATAAGTCGGTCTTGAAGTTGCTCGAGCTCATGAGGAACGCGCAGGCGATAGGACATGGTGTTTTCTTGACTATCATTAGCATGAATGAAGCATCACAGATGGGCTGAGAAGGAAGGTTACAGTGCACAATGTTTTCTTAGAGTTTTGTCAGGATTTGTCGTAGTAAGAGATGATGGAAGGTGTTGTGTGTCTAGAAAGAAGGGAAACAAACCGTGTGAGACATGGAGACAGCGTTGAGCGTTTGCTTCCCGCGCCAAGCGAACCTAAAACCTGCTTGGGAACAGAACCTTTGTCACGGAGCCAGTTCATGAGAGCAACATGTTTTCAATAATTCTCCAATATTGATGGGGCGAGCATTTCGCTTCCTGACCGCCATCATCACATTAAGAAGCACTCTCTAACCAATAAAGCCTGTCTAAACTTTCCAGAGCTGGAAGGAACAATCACATTACAAATAAATGTTTATCTAGCAAAGCTATATCGTAAAAGTCTTTTGAGAACTACCCGAACTTTCCACACAGTGAGCTTCGTGGACAGCTCCTGGTATTGAAGATCTGATGCTTGAATTTAGACGGTCAATCAATCCCCTTCACATGCTCAGTCTAAATCTTCGGCCAGAGCCTCACCAAATCCATAGCCAGACACCAAGGGGGATTCATCGTGAGGAGCCTCTTCTTCTCGGCGAATTGCTCGGTATTCTTCCCCCATAGCCGCTTCAACACTTTCTTTGGAACCTTCGACTTTCCTCTCATTCTTGGGTTGTTTTGTCTCCTGTTTCTTGGCCGAGGGCTGTAACTGAACCCCATCCGCGTCGTCTATCGCTTTGTGCTTCTTCTTGGCCTTGCCGAGTTTATCGCCGCCATCGTCGACAGCGGTCTGCTGTGTGCCATGAGTTTGTAATAGCTGGGTTTCTACATCCTCGCCATCTTCATTATCCTCGCAATCCTCACTATCCTCGCTATGTTGTTGTTTTTGAGCGCTTACTTCAACCTCCTGGCGATCTATCTCCGCTTGGCGCTCCAAAATTGACGACAAATCAATCAAACTTCCGCGAGCTTGCATTTCCTGCACGAAGCTTTGGCAAAAGCCGAGAGACTCTTCAATCTGACGACGAGTATCTTCGACCCGCTTGCGCTCGATCTTAGTCAAGTCAAGCTTTATTTTTCCGTAAGAATCGTTAAATTGGGTGGTGGTGTTTGAATTATTCCACAAATTGCTCACGGAAGTGCCCATTGCTTCGCAGATCTGGTCTTGCGTCTTGTTTACCACCACCTCTTCAACAATTTCTTCGATTGGCCGATAGTCGTACCAGCTTGAACTTTGTTCGTCAAGGATATCGGTATTTGTGAAGGAGACCGCAAATCGCTCTGGGAATTCATGGACGCGCTCTCGTATCGCGGCGAGGTACTCGGAAAACTGGCCTTCTGCCGCGAACCTACCACAGGGCACTTCTGTTTCAAGCACAAACACACTTCCACGCATTCTTTTCTTTATGATGAGACCCAGGTCGATGGACCTTATCTTTGCTGCCCACAAGCTTGCCTCGCCCTGCGGACCATCAGGGGCACCCATGCGGAGGAGCACTATCCTTTTGATTTTTCTCTCCTCGGGGCTTCGGGCCCAAGAACTCCACTTGATTAATTTTTCCAGTGCAGACATGCGTTTAGGGGTGCCTTCGATGTGAACTCCAGATCCCTTCTCGCGTACCTTGCTCAATTGATTGTCCATGCGGATTTTGCGAGCACCCTGATTGATATGTTGACCCCACTGAAATTTGTCTTGATTGTCAACTAATGTCATGAATTTTAGATCCTCGGGAGACATATCTGTCTCGAAAACTAGGTGTTTCTCGAAGTTTCCGAAATTCCTATCCGTCGTAGAGATCGGTTCGTCCAAAACTGGAGAGAATTTAGGCGATAGAGGTGGCTTAGGTCTCGGGGAAGCACCGTCCACATAGGGGGCAGTAGTAGGAGTAGCTGGAGCGGCGGCTGAGGAAGCAATGGTAGGCTCTTGATCGGATTTGCAAGTGGGCTCCATTTCGCAGCGCTCGGTAGAATCGAGCTGGTTTTGAGTGTTTCGGAAGAAGAAAAATTATGATGTTGATTTTGTACTTTAAGTACCTAGCAGCTATCATATCGACGAGGGAAAGAAGAAGAGTGAATGGAATTTCTGGTACTATATCTCCTCATGCACATAAAGGGATAAAATTTAATGTGAAAAAAAAAACTTCTAAGAAATTAATCCGAGATTGTGATTGAAACTGACTTCGGTCGGGAGCATTTGTTTTCTCCTGTATGCAAGCCGCTGATTTATTTCAGAGCATCAGAAGTGTCCCACACAAAGTTTTGATTGTTTTCCATATCATTCAACTTATCATGTATCTATGGGAGCGTGTGACACCTTCTAAATATTGGTATATTTATTCCATATACAATTTTGGTCTGCTATAACTGACATGTGATGCATCTAATCAATAGATTCTTCAATAGTAGGACTTATCAGGTGCTGAATGTTCACTATTATGTCTTCAACCACTTTCCGCATGAAACCTCATGATGCCAATTTACAGCAATTGATATATTAGTACGGAGCATTCTCATCAAGGTAATGTAATGAAAAAAAAAATTTCTGGCTTATCTCTACTCACAGGCCTTCTTCTGGCAACTTGTCTTCGAGAAAACTGCTTCTGTAATGCTTTCAAAAAAAATTGGAATACATCATCATTTGAATTCCTTCCCTCACGCACCCATTGCCCTTGTCTGAATATTCTGTTGGTCAAATGCTCATTTGGCTACCCTGGCCTTTTTTGGAGAAATTTCTTCTATTCTCCCAGTCTCATCCTCATGTTCCCGTTTTGATCCTTCGTGTACACTGTTGGTAGCGTTTCCTACAACTTGTATGCCATTCTTGAGTACCAAATCCTTGGAAATCCAGGGCATAATCTGCGATATGAGACTCGCTTGCTCCTCCAGATCAATAGTCTTCTGATCTTTCTTCCCCGAATTGGATCCCTTTCTGGCAAAGCTTTTCTTTGGTTTGATGTCCTCAGAAATCATCGCCCCGCTACAGCAGTGCTGGAAAAATTCGATACAGCTTTTGACGGTGTCAAATCGGCTGTCTATCCTCTGACAATCTTCCTTGTAACGCCTGGTAGTTTCTTCATGAACAAACTTGGCGCGCATCCCGCCCTCAATAGTCTCTATGGACTCAGATACCCCGGTTTCCCAATTCTTCTTTTCCTTGTCCAAGACTTCCGCTTTGAACTGTTCAGGTGTTACGCTCATTCTTCCACACCAGACCTCATGCTCTTGATCCATATAGAGCCCACGAGTTTCCATGGTTTGTCTAATGTTAGATCGTATCTCCTGGTGAATATTCTTCTCAAAGTCTTGCCAGGGCATGTAGTGTGATGACGGGTCCTTGGTGACGATTGAAGTGTCAGTCATGTTGACCTTGACATGATGAGGAAACTCCTCAACCAGAGACTTCAACTGTAGCATGTACTGGACCTTTTCATCAGTGTGCGCAAAGAGATAGTTATCTTGAACGCCGAGCTCGATGATAAAAAGAGAGTCTCCAACAAGCTTTTGCTCCAGAAGCCTCTTGATCAGCTTGATGCTCTCGGCCCATACTATTGCTTCTCCCTGGGGTCCGGAAAGATCACCTTCCTTTAAGATGTATACACGACTTGAATTTCGTATGTAACTGTCCAGCTTTGCAAAGGGAGCCTTGGTTCGGAAATTATAGGCCTTTTGGATAGCACTCTGTCGTCGAAGCACTGAGTCAGGCTGTATGACATAGCCAGAATTCCGATGGTATTTCTTCTTTTTATTTAAAGAATCCTGATAGGCTAATGCTTTCCGCTGGCCTTGTTTCACATGAACGAAGTTGAAGTTGTTGACGTCTAGGACTGCATCCCGCCAAGCTTCGGGGCACGGTTCGACCTCAAATACCAAAACGCTTGCATATCTTCCATACCAGTCCTTCTCATCAGGAAGAATTTGGCGATGTGAGGAGGGGGAAAATTGGCTTGGCTGGATCTTTCCAGGTACAGGCAACACTTGAGGAGTGGAGAGATCATGCTCTGGCTCGACGACTGCTCCTCGAGAAAGTTTTGATACCGGTGAGCTAAACTTCTCGTTATCCTGGATTTTATCATCCTGTTTCGTAACTTGAGTATTGGTCTTCTTTTTTGATCTTTTCTGTAGCTTGATCTTTTTTGTCTTTCGACCAGAAGGTTCGCTGCCGTTCCTGCCTTCCGGAATTTGCTCTCCAGGCTCGACCTCGGACGACACAGCAGCAGATCGTTTTCGTGACGACATGTTCTTTTCAGAATTGACACTGGATGTCTGAAATAGTTGGGCCTTCGAATTTTTTGGCGGTGCTGAAGCTGTCATTTTGCTAACGTTTGGGTTCACAATGACAGTTTCGTATTCTTCACCATCATTACTATCATTGTCGTTTATGTATGCATCAATCTCAGCATTCGATGCCCCTAGATGTTTAAGGTTGAGGTCCACCTCCTGAAGTTTGTTTTCGGGTGCGTTGTTGCCAATAGCTCGAGGTCGCAAGAATTGGGATGAGCCAGAAGCATCGTGAGCAGTAGGCTGAGGGGTTGAAATGTCCAGGCTGCTGGGAATGATATTATACGGACTCGAATTTGTACCTTGTATCTTCTGGCGCTTTCTCGCTCTGTGATGATTCAATTGGGCTGGCTTGAGAATACCCTTCGCGATCGCCACATCTACCACGGATTTGGCTTTCCACTGACTGGGTCGCTTCCTCTTTGGAGAATGCAAAACAGGCTCCAGTTTATCTGGAGTAGCTGCAACATTATCGCTCTCTTCTTTTCCAACAGAGACTTTTTCATCTCTCTCGTCATCGCTGTCTTCTTCGTCATCATTGTCCTCTGATTCTTGGTCGATTATACTACGTCTGGCGATGATGTTCCATACTTCATCTGGATCCAACATCTCAGTTTGTTTTGTGGTGTTCGGCTTGAGTGATATGTTGCAGTTTTCTCCTGGAAAGGAACATGGGGAGGTATTTGTCTGGATAGAATCAAACGAGCAAGTTTTTTCCGTTTCTCACGTCGTGTCAGTACCCTGATCACATCCCAAAATTTGGATTGAGAATTTACCTTTTGATTGTGTATCCTTATCCCAGATCAAAGAGCTCTCGCCACCAGCCAATACGCTGTGTTTCATGCCAGAAGATGTTCCGGACATAGTCGCTAAATTGGATTGGAAAATCCCTTGAGGGGAGATATTGTAGCTTATCAATGCAGGGAGATTGGTTGTCACTAAGTGAAAGTTGTTTGTATGGTGAGGTAGCTCTGAGATGGGCCGCGAGTGTGTGGCAATAAAAGGTTCGAGGCACCATTGGAGTTGATTTAATTCACACCCTCTCGACATAATTTCCTTCTCAACTTTCACCCATTAACATTGGTTTTTTCTACCCTTCTTAGCTTAATATTTCACCCTAATTAATCATGCAATTTCCCTCATTACGATATGTTACATGATTCTAGTCGATCCTGAACCACCTCGCCTGATCAAGCTCCTGAAGAACGGACCTCCAGAAGCCTTCTCGTGGTTGCTGCGAATCAGGTACATGTCCACGTTTGCATTTGTATAAGCTTTTGCACACGCAGCTCAAAATTGTAATTTGATATCTTATTCGAGAACAGTTCCCACATTTTGAGTATCGGAAAGGAATTCACAGATTCTATGCACCAACACAGACAGAACGATTTAGCAAAGAGAAAAAAAAATTTCACGAAAGGGGAGATGTTATATATTAAGTGCAAGATTGACTGTTTTCCTGCACAAGCTTCGACAAGACTACTTTAAATTTATAGAAAGTAATCAGTCGCGGGTGAAATTTTCAAAGCCAGCGAAAGGATCATAGTCATCAAATCCAGTCTCAGCTCTCCGCTGCGCCAGTCTCTCATTCTGTTCTTTAATGATGGCGTTAATCACAGTATCTTCGATATGCTTCAGACGTTCTTCTTCCTCTCTCGTCTTATTGACTTGTGCTTTTGACTCCTCAAAAGGAGTAATTGGAGTGACCCATTCATCCTCAGAATGATCTTCCCGCGCCATGAACCTGAGGCAGATTTCGCAAGTAACATGGCTGCACTTGCAAGCTTTATCGAAATGAATAACAAGGCCTGAGCGCAAGTTAGAACCAAGACCTGGATTGTGGGGGGTTGTAATCACCATAGAGGTCTCCTTTTCTTTCTGATGGCGCAGCTTGTGTGCCGTGTCTAAGAGACGCTTCCGAAGCTTATTCCTCTTTTCTTCAGGCTTGGGGGGATTAGGCACCGGCTTCTTCGGTAGCTGGTCGTGAGACCGACCGCATTTACAACACGCCCATATAAAGAGTGTACGGGGAGTGATTCTACCAGGTGGCAAGGAAATTGCGAAGTCCTTGACTTGAATGCGGGTAAAATTGTAGGGACCGAAAGATGGAACGGTTTGTACGCAACTCACAGGGCTCTGGCAACTCCTACATTTCATTCTTCCCAAGGGTCTTGCCTGGGATGTATTTTGAAAGAAGTTTTCCTCATCGCAATGGACACAGACCCATTTGGCCACTTTGAATAACTGCAAGCGAGTAGGAGCTGTGGTGGAAGAAACGCTCGTTTGAGATGCTACTGAATGGGAACTGGAAGAAGTAGCATGAGAGTGACCCATTTTGTCTGATGGCTTTTAATGTGGACGAGACTCCAGTAAGGAGCTGATTTCAAAACGATGGAGAAGTATTATGAACTACCTAATTGACTCACATTGTCCTCAAAAAAACAAGACTTTGTTATTATGATCGTGCTGTATCAATTTACAATGACTTTATGCAGAATTCTTACTCATATAAGTATTACTTTCCAATTACTGGCATGCTTTATTTACACATATCTATTTTTGGCATGATTGACTGCTGTGTCTCTCTCATTGTGTGATGTTTGGAAATGTGATGGCAATTTACAAATGAATGATCCATATGATGACTTTTTTGGAAAGGTCAATCATCATCACTGCGTCTTTGCTTGTTCAATGCTTCCAACACTTTCTTACCCCCTGCAAGGACCTCTAGCGTTCTGGATTTGTTGTCGTGATCCCTCGTCTCTGGTACCAAGAAATGTGTCGTGATAGCGCCGGCGATCATAAAACCGCTCATGACTTGCAACACGATACCAAAGTAGTCCCGTTCGTAACTGAATTTTTCTTTCTGGTTGTTTCCTTTGAACGCATAAGCTAGGAATATCTGCACAAGCCAGGAGCCGAGTTTCCCAGAGGCAGCCGCTATGCCGTGGCACGTGCATCGGTATCTGGTTGGGAATATTTCGGCCGGAATCTATCCAGTCAGTATGAGGGGAAAATAGTGCTACCAAAGAACTTACAATGAAAGTAGTCACATTCGGTCCGAGATTGAACGCGATGTGGCTTACTACATAGAGAACGATGATGCCCGACCGTCCGGTGTCCTCGCGAAGTAGTGGCTTCCATGCGCTTCCAGTAACCATGAACAGCACAGAGAGAACAATAAACCCCCAAAACTGAATCACCTTGGGCGATAAATACTTGATGGCTTTTATCATAGCTAAGCCTCCTATTGTGGCCCCGATTGATACCATGATTAGTGTATTCTTGCTGTTATCGAAGAGCGAGCGGAAGACAGAAGGTGCATCGGTTTCGACTTCAAAGATATGACGAACGATGTCTGGCGACGAGAAACCAAGGCCGTAAAAGGCAAAATCGAGAAATAGCCATGACAAGGAGGTGCCAAGTAGATAATGCCAATTTCCTTCGTGAATGAAAAACTGTTTGGCGTCGTCCCAGGAAGCCAGAGGCGGAACGTAGTCCAGATCCCCAACACGCGCCACGGTAAGTCCTGGAGCAGGATCCTGCCCAAAGTCTGAGCCTTCCTGACTAAAGGAATCGCTGTCACTTGCCACGATATTTTCTGGAGCTGTTTCAGACATTTCACTCGAGCGCCGAGAGGTCAAGTGCGCATGCAAGGCGGGAGCCACAGCAGGTATGGCCTGCATCTCTCCATTTTCCGCGTCAATCTCAGGTGCATCGAAATAGTCTCTGGTATCCTGGTACACAGTACCTCCGTTCCGCAGAATGTCGAGCTTGTATCGGGGGCTCTCGGGAATGGTGAAGCGGAAGGCCAACGCCAAGACGGCCGGTATGATTCCTATTCCAACGACCAGCCTCCACAGGCGGTCAATAGCCCGGAAACAAGCAAAGTCTTCCGGGGAGCAATGTGGCTTGTTTTGTTCAATCTGCGACTTGAAGGCTTGGACAGCGGCGAGGGACAGGGAGTTTGCCAAGAGTTGACCGAGCGGCTGTGCGAAGAACACCCAACTGATCATCCTAGCACGGAACTTGCGAGGCGCAAATTCTACGGTAATGACAGCGGATAATGGATAGTCTGCTCCGATTCCAAGACCCATAACTGCCCTCCAAGCAATCAGCCAGCCGCCCACGCTCATGGAGTTGTGCTCGCCGTTGGAGCTCATGATCATCAACATTGATCCGACAATGATGATGACAAGCTCAAGGCCGTACATTTTTCGTCTTCCCACAATATCCGCAGCAAATCCGAATGCTACCTGGCCGATCATTGTCCCTGCGAGGGTAGAGCACATCATGGCTGTCTTTACCTCCTTAGGCAAGCTTGGAACCTGATCTCTGTCCTGATTGTTGGGATAATATACATAGCCAATCATGGGAGTGATGACATTCAGGGCGAATAAGCCAAATGCATCCGTAAGGAAGCCGACGCCGGCGACTATCACCACCCAGACCTGGAACGGCGCCTGGTCAATGGTCTGCAGTGTCCATACCCGGCGTTTCGATAACTGGCAAGTTAGATACTGGTAACCAGTATTTTATGGCCGCACTGGAGCATGCCTACCGGAAGTGATTCGTCTCCTGTGGTCAAGTCCTCGACTCCTAGGTGATGACCTCTCATGGGCCGGCTAAGCCATTTTCGGACGCCCATGTCTGAGACACGCTATCACGTGATTAAAGGATAGATGCAGTGGGGTCGGAATGCGGTGAGATGGATTGAGGGTTCAATGAACGATAATGGGGGGTGGGCAAGTCGTGGAGTGCCGGCAGGACCTTGAGGGTTCTCATGGCTCATATGATGTGGACGTGCAGAGCCATAGCCTCCACCAAGGGGTTCGCAGGGGGGCTGAAAATAAGGCAACTTTCAGAATACTAGGCTAAACCATCGAGTCCGGTGAGCAATGTGGAAAAGCCTGACAGCCACAGGCAGTTTCGTGTTCGCGGTCAGAGTTGATACGGCACTGCGGCATGATGGTTCCGGTGCATACAAGGCGAACAAAAGCACGATCCATCCAGGGGGTCCGCGGACGCAACAATCAGGAACAAGAACTGCGGAATGATCACGTCGTATAGCTTCGCCCTTGCGTTGGATGGCCGATGGATTGAAGAGTTGCGCGTGTCGGCGACAGACCTGCTCGACTTGGAACCTTGGAGGCGGAGCAAGCGACAGGAGCGAGTATGGATAGACATGAGAAGACGCCACAATGAATCCGCACGTCTGGACTTGTATAGGCCTTCGGGCGTAGGGGGTTGATGGAGACGTCGGGATGTAGCGAAAATCCCCACGTGTAGTGGTGGGACGCGTTGATTGGCGCCGCGCTGATTGGCTGCCACGGCCGTACATGACCCTACACGAGGGCTGCATCGACACCAAGGCCTCGACAAGCTCGACAAGGCCTCGCAGTCGATTGCGCCCCAGATGCTTCACCAGGACTCGCCGCCCTGACCCAAGAAGGCGTCCGGCCCATGTCTCGTGTGCGCGCTGAGCCCCCCGCCCGTCTTCTCGGGAAATGCGCAGGCATCGCCCCTGCGCAGGGCCTATGTGAGCCTTCCTGCTCCCACGACCCCCCACCATCTTGGAGTCTGCCTCTGCCTCGACTTCTCGTGGACTTGTACAATGTGTCAAGTCTGAAGCCTTCATCGCCCTCTGCAGCGCCAGCGCGCGGCCAGCCCTGCCCGCCTGCCCGCCTGCCCGCCTGCCAGCATGGACTCGCTAATGGGCTTGAGCCCGTCCGACATCATCAAACTGGTCGAGATCTCCACGCGCATCTATGACGCCTTCAACAGTATGTCACAAGAGTCCCGTACGCTATGCCATCGACGCGCACTCACATGGGCCAGATGCAAACTTGAGCTCCGCCGCACAGGTCGAGGCCCTCGTGCGTGAGTTCGGCGACTTCCACCACTTCCTCGTCATGCTCGACGCTCTCATGAAGGAGTACAATAAGCCCCTCCCTTTCCCTTGTTCCAGCTTCAAGGAGACATTGGAGCGTTGCGACAAGTGTCTTGAGCCTTATCGAGAGCAGCTCGTTGACCGAAAGATGTCTGCCAAGAAGTTCCTGTACACGGTCAGGTACATTGGCAAGGAGAATGAGGTCGACTGGCTGCGCAGGCAGATAGCTGGTCACTATCAGGTCTTGCATCTCTGCATATCTTTCTTGCAACTGTGCGTCCAGATTCGGCATCATCAAATTGCGCCGCTGCTGACAATTTCGCAGGCGCCTCCAGCTGGAGGCTACCAAAGAAACACAGCGACTTCTAGCTACGGCGCCCTTTCGAGCCATGAGCTTCGCGGGGAAAATGTACACCAACACTTCTCTCCCACACTCAACCAGCATCAAGCCGCGCGAACTTCCAGATTCCGAGGCGGACGTGTACAAAGATTGGGCCATGATCCTCGATATGCTGAAGCATGAAGAAGAGCGCCTGAGAATCCAGTCTCGCAACCCCAGACCTCTTTCATGCGGAGATGCGCCCACGGTTTTTGATGGTGGGGATGCCGAAAGGGCAACAGTCCTTTCTCGTTGGAGGCAGGAAGCCGAAGCAGCCCTCACCTTGAAGGAGAATCGCGTTAAGAGGACCGCCCTTGAGAAGAGTACAAGGTTAAGCCCAAGTAGTGCAGTCAGAGAGGGGATTCGTAGCATGCCGCAGGCCCCCCTTCGTACTTATACCCTCGAAACGGATCATTCGGGAAATTTCTCCGCATTCAACAATGATCCTTTGATGCAACCCCCTGCGACTGTCTCCCCACAGTCTATGACACAATCGCCAGCACAGTCCCTAACGGGAACTCCTAATCTAGAAGGCGTCGAATTTGCGCCTGTTGACTGGGAGCATTTTCTCTCAAGCCCAGCAAATGCGGCCGAGCGTACGCCTTCTGTATCCACCTACCGTACATCTGCGACGACCACCTCGGAACCGAGGATTAGTTTCACAACAGCCAGTACCACCCCAGAACATGGACCCCAGTCCTTAGTTGGAGGGTCATATACAACCCCGTTGGAATTGACTACACTAGGGGCGGGAGCCATGACTTGGCAGATACTCGCCCGCAAGGTTTTAGTGGAGCGCACTTTGTCTGACGGAGCACAAGAGAGGGAGTGTGATCTGTACTGGAGATATCGAAAAGACACTGGCATTACTATCCGGTCATCTGTCCGATCTCCGGGTAAAAACCGTCCATTCGTCACACAGAATTTCCCTGCCACTGGGCCAGCTATCCCTCAGACTACAACTATTGGCAGGACTGAGATTATCAACTTTCCGCTTGGCTCGTGTGGAAGGTTAGACAATCATTGCATTGACATCAAATATACCTTCAATACCCCAGAATCTTCGTTCGCGCTACAGAAGCTATTGTACACGAGCAATGGCACAGATGATGCCGAACTGCTGTACGACCGTCCTATCCAGTCAATCAACTCCAATCTCAACAAGCCAGAGTGTCGTGGGAAAAACATCCGCCTTTGGGGACGACGTGAACCTCATGGTGGTCCAGCTGGCATAGACGATGCCGAAGTGTTGGTTTTGCTCTTCTTCACTGAGAATCTCGGCTCCAAGGCGCATTGGGTTGAAGAACCGCACTGTGTTTTCGAATGGCTTGACGAATCAACCTACAAGAAATCGAGCGATAAACTAAAACTAGTCTTCTCCAGGAAACCCGACAGTTACAAGCGTGACAAGGTATACAAACGACAACGCAAAGACTCGAGGGTAGAAGAAGATCAGGAGACGGCCGTGGCAACACGGCGACTGAGCAGTCCTAGAGACACTCCGAATCTGCACCCAGCTGATGATTTTACTCCCTTAGCATTCCTCACAAGGTCGCCGAAATCGAATCCCCAAGCCCTGGGTGGGATTGGCAGGCCGAAGAGTGCTCCGGTGACCCTGAATCGCTTCGGGTATTCTGAATTCGAGATCAAGTTCCAAAGCAAGCAAGATAGGCAAGACTTCTTGGCCATTTGGAAGAAATATGTAAAGCCGTTAGGTCAATTGGGTTAGATTTTTTTTTTCGAGATTGGAGGACAGAAAACTGTCGCTGCCCGCATGGAATTTGTTTGGTCATGTACAAGTCATCGGTAAGAGGTTATGGAAGCCGGCGCACCGGCTGCATTTGCAGTGACCTGAGCTTGTTGGGGAGTACACGCCCCCAGAGAAAATATTGGTAAAGGGTATGTATAGGTTGGATGACAGGAGAACAAGATGCTAGATGATGGTTTTTGGGGAAACGGTCACGATGCACGTCCAACGGGTGACTACAATTATGTGTACGAATAGAAGATTGATTAAGCCATGCACTCCATCCTAAATGGCGATGAAGTCATTGTAAAGCAGCACTGAAGCCGTGTATTAATCTAGTAGCATATCGTGAGATTCCCGACGCTCAACGTCTGGACAGCATCCTGCATCAAACCATGACGTGTATCATCATATCCATTCCTGTCGTAACTTTCCACCGGCCTCGACCTCACTCATGACAAACTCGTCGTCGCCTCTCAGCCTCTTCAACTTGGCCGGGACAGGCATGCTCAACCGCTCCACCTCCCTTGTGACGACTATGCCCGCGAAACTCGCGCTCTTGACGCTCGCCTGCGATCGGCTGCTCGTAGCGTCCTCCAGCATCTTTCGGTACTGTTTGCGTTTGCGGCGCCGGAGGACGAGGGCGAGGATGAGCACCAGCGAGAGAATGGCAGCGATGGCAGCGAAGATGGCAGCAATGGCCGCGGGCGAAAAGCCGCCATTCGAACTTGTTTGGCGGGGCTCGAGGGATGAAACACGGGGGGCCATTGGAGATGTGGGGTAACAACAAAGCCGGAAGATGTGGGTGTGTTTGTGTGGCGGCGAACGGCTTTTTTCTTTTTTTTTTGTATCGCGATGCGCGCGGACGGCAGAGATTGAATCCAGCAATCTTGCGTAATAGAAGGAGTGTGGTTGCGGAGAAAGGCTCAAGGATGCGCAGGGTATTAGAAGGAGTGTAAGGAACGACTGTTCGTGGGTTGGGAACGGGAGGGAGAGGGCAAAGCATGTTGCACAGGTGAGGCAACCCCTGCCGTTAAGAGGGCGCTCCACCCCTGACCGCTCTGCACGTCATGCGACCTGTTCTCCCGCGTTCCCATGGTGTCGTGCTGCGTAGAGTCGTCGGATTGGAAAATCGCCTATCAGTGGCGGCGTAGGGCTGGCTCGGCGCGTAGGGGAAACTCGGCGCTTCGTCTTCTGATTGGCTGGCCCCTGCCCACGCCGTCGGCCGTTTAGGGAAACTCCATATTCGAGACTTGGGGCTGCGCGCGAATCATGAGTCCGTCCAGGGCTGTCTCGGAGATCGTCGAGAACGTTTTCGTACCATGGCGAGAAACATGCAGTTAGGTCGATCACTTTGGTTTTTCCCCAATACTCTTTGAGCTGCGGGGCTCACCGATGGCGTTCTAAGAACCACAAGGACGAATACCTGTGTATGTCTTTCAGCTGCTGTCGATTTGGCCAGCTCTGGACGTGTCTTTGGCGAGCATCACGCCATTCTGTACCTAGATAGAATGGATCTCATCCATGGATCGGGTCGAGAAAGGGGTGGGCACTATTCCAAACATGGCTTCAGGTAGCCGTTTCACCTGTCGTGCGACAGCCATCACCTCACGCTCAACTCTCTTTTGCTGCTCCCAAACCCATTTCCTCGAGTGAATAATGTCCATGCGCAATGGCTTTTGCTGATCGGGCACCCCGAAAAACTATCTGCCAATTCTCACGAGCACATTGCCAGCTTCACTGGACTACGGCGTTTCAGTCACCCCTATACGGTTCTCGGATCGTGATTGGTGCACTCTTTGTAAGACAAAGCATCACCGTTGACGAAGAGGGAAAGCGGCATGCTTCTATCTATTGGGAGTATAAGCTGGTATAATGCGTGTCGCAAAGACTACTGCCATTGATTGATATCATATCGCTCTTACCGTCTCTCACTACATCAAACCCGCAGTTATCAATTGGATTGTTTTCACCCACAGTCATCGCTTTCTACGCAATGCCATACAAATATCATTTATTCTTTGCCTGTCGGAATAAGTCTAACAATTTTGCATTCCGCAATGCATAGATCCAAGTCTCATTCTGAAATAGCAAATACCTTGCTCCAAACGAGGAACACCAACGGGTGGTCTGTGCGTTGAACAACCAGCCATCCACCATACACGCCATTTGATAGGCTCTCTATTTGAGATTGCCCACCACGGCATTGCATTTGATGCCTCAACTCTTGGGCTTGCCCCCGCAGACTTCTCAAGTATTAACATGCCACGTGTATGACGCGGCTCAATTCCTTGCAAGTGGTGTTGGGGCTCTTGCGATCAGCTTTACATCTACCGAATGTCAACACTAGTCGCCCTACAGCAAAAAGATTTCTAAGCTCACTTCTGATGGTTTGTTATGCGTATATCCCCTCCCCGATTTGCTTCTTTCTGATTGTTTTTGCTTTCCACGAGCCCCTCCAACTGCCGCGACACGTATTTGACATACAGGCGTGGCGGCATTGGTCCGAGACATTTTCTTCATGTAATTATCGTATTCGTTGACATCGTTATTCCCAATAAAGCGCTTTGGGAAATTATATGCGACCCTGCTGCGAGCGAAAAGGTAGATGCCCGTTTCCGCGCTTCCCGATGGAAGCCTCTGCAGGATATTCGGTGCTGGGCACAACAATGGGGCTGAGTGAAGCTGCAGCCGGTGCCGCAGACGCTATGGCAGGGGCTAGAAGAAGAAGCGCTGCCAGCTTGTTGATGAATTGCATTGCGGTGGCTGAAGACAGGGGTATTAGAGTATTCAAAATCGCGACTTTAAGCGAATTGCAATTCGAAAAAAAAAGAGTGAAAAAAGAGTGACTGGAGTTAATGGAACGAATGACGCTGGTGTTGTTCAGATGGAAAAGGATCCATTCCTGAGTTTATATTTTGAAGTTGAAGCTTAGTCCCCAATGCTCCTGTCCATCCCCGTCCAATGCACCTTGCTTCCTTGCACACCAGGGGTCGGCATGATTTTGCATCGCGCATTGATGATTTCTGTTTTTGGACCACGCCCCCGAGAACTCTCCCGAGTGTTTGCTCGATGCTCGTTATCAATGTTGGTTTAGAACATACTACGTTCAAAATGATTTCCATGTTAGGGTTGCAGAACGATTTGTAGCAGTGCATCCCTACATCATTATACTGTGTCGATCCAAGCATATTTCACTGTGCAAATCACTAAAGCGCAGTGCAGTGTTCGCGGCAAGACATCGGAACCATAGACAATTGCGCCATCATGCAACCTTGCAGCCCTTCAGCCCTAAAAATGAATCGCATAGATTCGATCCGCCTAGACTGACTTTAATGCAATCTCCAAGCAAGAAAAATTGAAAGAAAAAAGATTCCGAGATCGCCATGGGGTTGTGGGGACAATTGAGCGCTAAAGAGTCTATTAATTTGGCAGTTCATGCGCACTCCGTATGAAACGCCGATTCCCCGAGACACCCAATCACTGCATTCGAACTTTGCTATCAGATAAAATGATCAAAGGCTGCGTTTATATATTTGGACGAGCTTGGGGACCAAAGACTAGCCTGCCCTTGTCTCTTGGTCAAGGATCTCCCTCCCCTCAGATCCTTAAGACTTCCGACCCAGACATATCCCCCATCGATTCTGGTGGCGACATATTAATACTGTAATCAAGTCTGGAAATCCTAATTTGTCAAACTTTGCGAAAAAGAAAAAAAATCACTTAAAAGCTTCATTACAGATAAAGATGCGAGTTCGTGAAGCCTCACTGCTTGGAGTTTGACGCATCGGAAATCATAGACCATGGTCTGCTGATGAATCCATCTCGAAACCTGGGTCTTTTGTATCCAAGGTAGCTATTTGAAGGCAAAAGACACCATGGACACCCTCGCTACTTGTCGCTCTCCGATGGGCCGAATTCTCCGAAGCAGGGTACTTCAGGCCCGATACCCGCATATAGAATATCGTCAATAGATAGAGGCTTGTGGAATTCTAAAAATAGTAGCACGAGCACATGACATTCCTTTCTTCTCTTTAATTGTTGGGGAATCAACGCATTGCTCTTACAATACAAATTTTGAATGTTATAAATGATAAAAAGGTACAAACCCCCACACAAGAGAAGCATCCATTTCTCGCATGATCCCCGATGGCGGACACTGCCAGGGGAGAAACTAATTGATCATGATACGGTAAATATGTTGGCCTCTGGTGCTCCACCAGTAATAAGATAGGCACCTATGATAGAAGCTGCCTCGCCGCCCAGAGGAAAACTCGCATGTCCCTCGCCCCTCCTCGTCACAAGAACCGCGTTCTCGAACTCTTCAAGCATCCCCACGGCCCAAGGGTAGCCAGTGCTGGGGTCGCTGTCACCATTAACCAGCAGGATCGTGGTGTCCGTCGTGATGTTCAACTTCTTTTGGGGATTTTTGACTGCGGCCGGCCAACCGATGCAAGAATGGAGTATCTGCCAACTCTGGCCTGCACCCTGGGTCAGAGGTGCGTACGACTCAGCTTGATGTTTCTGAGCCAGCACACTGGACAAGGTGAGGGATGACTCATGTGTCCAATCAAGGCAGCCAACTGCGATGCCAGGGGCAAGGATACTAGCGTTGAGATCCGAAGAAAGGCCGCTAGCATCGCCCTGAGTCGCATTGTACAACGCAGCTGCAAAATCTGCCCAGGACAGTCCAACTCCACCCTCCTTGTATAGTAAATAGCCTTGAGCCTTGAAAAGGATCTCTTCAGCGTTGACGTCGCTGCGACAAACCACATCATCACACGATGGAGCTGGAATCGGAGAATTTGTCGCGTTCGCAAGCAACGAGAACCAAAGCTCCTCGGTATCCTGCCCATACAAAGGTGAGGTATCATTCGAGCTTGCCCACGTTAGAAAGTGGGAGAGTGAACGGTCGTACGAGGTCGAGTCAACCAAGAGACTGTAAGACTCCGGGCCTGAGTGCTGGACGATGCCATCGAGCGCCAACGTGCGTATGTTTTCGGGAAATAGGGCTGCATACTGAGCACCGATTTGTGACCCATAGGAGATACCGAGGTAGTTGATTGGTTTGTTGCCTAAAGCGATGCGTGCGGCCTCGTGGTCTTTCGCTACGCTTGAATGACATTAACATCCATGTCTAAAGGAGCATACGGCATGGCTCATACCTGATGGTGTCGATGTGCTCCAAGAGTGGGCCTGTCATGTCAAGACAAGACTCTCCAAAACGTCTGTTCTTATCCACCAGAGTATCATATTCTTCCTGTGTTTTGGGAAACAGAGAGACGCGCTCGGCGTATATGCTCATGTTGCACTGTACAGGGTTGCTTATTCCTACTCCACGAGGGTCCAACCCAATCCAATCGAAACTAGCAAGAAGTTCTTCGACTTGGAGTGCACCAGCTGCGACTGCATTGACGATTTGCGAAGCAGACTCTCCGGGGCCTCCCGGATTGACGAACAAGGACCCGATTTTGGATGTTGCGTTCGATGGTATCGCAGGAAGTCGCACAAGTCCGAGTTCAAATGTTGGACCCGTGGGCTCGTCCCAATCTATGGGGACCGTGAGCGTTCCACATTCGAGGTTCGGCGAAAACTCGGCCTCTTTAGGACAGTCGATCCATTTTATCGAAAATGTAGTGCTGTTCGAAGGGAGGTTGTCATCCTGCGTGCAGTTTGACTTGGGAAGCTCTAGAGGGGTAGAGCTAGACGGGCGGGCCAAGGATATAGCAGTGAGTGCGAAAAACGGGAGTCTCTGGATTAGCGGTGCCATGGTACCGAATTTGGTAGGCAGAGAGAAAGAAATGGATGATCTTTTCACCGAAACTGACAGCAAAGACGCTGTCACGATGGAATGTTGTTCTGCCAGCCTGACCGTTACTGCTCCTGTTTATACACTTTTACACAAATTGATGCGGTACAGCCCCCCGTCCGAGCTTTGCTTCTGGATTCATCATGGGCATCACAGGCCCCCAACGTTGCGCAGCTCTTCATTACAGATCTGCGAACATTCTCTGAGATGGGTTTAACAGATCACATGAAAAGAATTTAGGGTGAATCCTTCAGGCGTTTTTGTAAAGGTGTCCGGGCGGTGAAGGATGGGGCGGAGTCAGAACTACTCCCCAAATGGTAATGAGGTGACATAATCGAATATTACATCGCAAAAGACGGTCATTGGCTAGCTATGTCGCTACTTTGAGCTTAGATGAGTCCATTTGCGGAAATTGGTGCGAGGACAACATGAATTGCTAGTATTTATCGTTGACAGTCGGGTTCAGAGAATACAGTTCTCACACATGAACGTCATTTGAATAAACTCCTTTTTTAATGAATCTCATAACGTATTTGCGCCCTTCGTAGAGCATTGCAACGCCATGATAGATAGGACAGCAATCTTTTAGCGAATAGATTTTGACGATTGCCTCTATTGCTGAATTGAGTACCCAAACTCTCCCACCACAGCTGTTCCCTTGTCTGTCCCCCTTCATATATCTATACTTTTGTCATTTGGAGTTATGGGATGGCATTGACAAGATTCGAGTTGGGTAGTTAGTCAGATCGGGACTAACCTATGATAGAGACAGGAGTGAAAGTTGATGATTGGCTGTTGCCTCGGGCGGACTTCGGGCCGTTGCCCTTGTTCTGGTGACGCATCACGGAGCACTCCTTTCGGATGTATCCCGAGCGCGCGGCGTACTTCAGTGGGCACGACCGCACAGTTGCATCAAGATGAACATCAAAACTGTTCCTTTTTTCATCATACCAGTATGGTGGTGACATCCAGCAGCATGCGCGCGAGTCGCTGCATCCGAACGATCGTCTCAAACACGAAACCGAAGGTAGCCGTCTTCTATCAGGCACTCAACCCGCCTGCATTTGGTGGTGTTACGAAACCCAAAAAACCCGGAGGTAATGTGGCACCAGCCGTCGGGCGAGGCTCTCCACACGCTGTGCCACCTGGGACGCTAATTGGAAGCCAGGCTACCAAGACTCTGGGGCAGACATTGCCTATGCGCTGCGCTGTTCCGAGGGAGTAGATGTCCTGACACCCATCGAAGCACCAACTCCAGAGAAACAAGAAGGGTGGACCTTCCCCGACACCGAATCTGGTATCCTGTCAGCGGTTCGCTCGGGGGCAACCCATCTGTGGATGAACACGATACTCTTCAAGCACCATCCATTGCAAACCAGCACTGAGCTCACTCCACTACTTGATGACTTGTTCATCATTGGGCAACCACCGAACCTGGTCGAAGACTACGACGATAAAGCCGTCGTGAATGACTTCTTGCGCTCGACAAGGCAATTTTTGCTACCTGCTTCCAAGATTATTCACCAAACACCGGACATTACCGATGTATTGAAGCAAGCTGTTGAAGATATCTCGCTCCCGATCATCGCAAAGCCTATCCGCGGCCGAGGAAGTCATGGTGTAAAGCTCTGTCATACTGCGGATGAGCTGAAGATTCATGTGGAGGCTCTGCTTCAAGAATCGCCCAGCATCATGCTTGAGCAATATCTCCCCGGCCAAGAAGCGACGGTCACTACCTTGCCCCCTCTTGGAACCGAGACTAAATACAAGTCCTTGCCGCCCGTTGTGCGATTCAATCATAGCGACGGTGTCGCGCCGTACAACGGGGCGGTGGCTGTCACACAGAATTCGCGAGTCGCGTCGTCAGAAGAAATCAACAAAGACCCAGCATACGAAAGGATTATGGCAGAATGCGAGCAGGTGGCGAGTCTTTTGGGTACTACAGCGCCTATTAGGATAGATGTAAGGAGGGAGAGCGGCGCTAGTGGGCGTTTTGCTATCTTCGACGTTAACATGAAACCCAACATGACTGGGCCTGGGAGGCCAGGTAGGGAGGATCAAGCTAGTCTTACCGCCTTGGCAGCAGAGCTTCTAGGATGGGACTATACCGTACTTTTGACGAACATCCTAGACACGGCGAGACCCCTGCGGCAGATTAGAGCAGCGAAAAGTGATATCGTCAAAGCGGGTTAGGAGTACCCTGTTGGCCTTTCATCACAAAAGAGTCATTGCAGCATGATTGGACAGATACTCTGAATAGTACCGTATCATTTGGCTCGATGTTTGGACGTATGAGACAGCGCCTGCGGAATCGTAGATGAACCCAAGCCATAGATCATTGTTGTATGTCCACACAAGAAGCTATATACACAGAACGGGAGATCGTGATAAAGAAAAACGAGCGAATAGAGTGTTTCACAAGTGATAGAGGGAATTATCAGTTTGAAAAATCTGTGAACTCATGTGCCCGCCGGTCATGGATCTGGTAAAGAGTCAATAAATTGTACTCATCGATGGAAATGGTAAGATGGATAGGCTCGGCTACACCCACCTCGCACAGACAAGAGATGCGGTGTGAAAAAAACAGCGTATCTATGCCACGGCTTATCTCTTGCTATCTGAGTCTGAGTTTCGTTGATTGTACTCTTACCCCACAGGCAAACAACCTACATGTTTTCTTTACGCAACTCGAAAGCATATTCAGTATTTAGGAATCTGCAATCCTGAGTATTCCGAGTGCCAGGGACCTACAACCATAAGCCTGAACACCAACTCTTGGTTTAAGATTATTCAAATTTCATTTATCCCTGCTTTTCTCCTCGTGACTGCTCCAGTCACTGTTTCCTGCGATGCCCACGAGCATTTTGGACTCCTACGCCATTCTCGGGGTTCCACCAAGTGCCACCCTTGTCCAAGTCAAAGCGGCATACACCAAGTTGATCCTTGCACAGCATCCGGACAAGACAGGCGGCGGTGATGCCACCAAATTTCTCGAAACCCGCAACGCCTATAAGCGAGTGATAGGAGCGCTCTCTGGCGCCTCAACTGCAAGCACGAACGGCACGGGAACATCCGATTCCAAAGAGACAAGGGAACCGCCGAAAACTGAGCCAGACGAAGAGCGCTTCGACTTTGAACAGCAGGCGACTAGATTCGCAGAAGCAAAGGCTGGAGGTACCGAGATGGAAGAGCAGGATTTTCGCCCTGGGCACCGCAAGCCCGATCTTAGCAAGATGTGCCGAACTGAACGTCTTGCCAATATGGAACTGTAAGGGGAGACTTTCGGAATGAGGGCAGTTGGGAATGTCCCTTGTGGACAGGGAGGATCTCAGATCGTTGAAGACATAATGGCAGCCTATTTCATCATTTGATGATATTGAATCAATGAATATCGTGCGGATCGCGTTGGATAGACAGTAGAAGGCGCAAGCTATGGTCTACATGCCGTGAGAGGTGCTCTGGGCACAAATTTAAGATCAATACCACTGAAGAGAAAGGAACGAAAGTGCAGTGAGCAGTGAGTGCAATGAGGAACGTCGAAAAAAGCCTGCCAATGGGTTCGAGACTTTGAAAAATCGTCAAGGGCGCTGTATAAGTAAGCTCAAGGGTGGAATCAAGAACCGCAATTGATGACCTCCATGCATCATCTGCCTTGTTTACAGTGCATAGTTTCATCTCGGTGTCAGCCTAGACTAGCGCCGCAAATGACTCCTCGAGGGAGAGTGGAGGACCTCGGGCGTCCAGCTTGCGCCCCTGTGGCGCAGCGTCCCAATCCGGCCTAGCGCCAATGACTCATTTCCTCTCACCACCACACGGACCCGCAGCGACTCCAGCGGGAGTCATCGCAGGTCCGTGAGAGGAAACCATTGACGCCAACACTTTCATGTCTCAAGTCCCAGAGTGCTGCATCTGGGTTATAAGGGCCCATGAGCTGCCGCCCGGCATGTACCCCCAGACGCCCAACTTTGTTTGCTCATCAACGGTAGCAATTCATTTCCATATCCCTTCCTTTTTCCAACAATTCCACACCATTCTGTATTCTACTATACTCGAGGGGATTTGCTACGATGGCGGATAGCGGCAACAAGACACAAATTACCCCCATTTCCACCTCATCCTACGAGACGGCGCTGTGCGTCATTCCCCCACAGTACTTGTGTCACAATGTCGAGAAACTCCGATCACTATACGACAAAGGCTATGGGAAATGGCCGCCACACATCAACATCATGTACCCCTTCGTCGCCCCAGACAGCCTTGGCCAGGCGAAAGAGCGCATCCAGGCCGCCATGTCTGAGCTTGAATGCAGCCCCATGCACATTTGCTTAGACCGGGCCGATTACTTTACGCATCGAACCAACAACACCATTCTGCTGCGTGACAGCCGTGGCTTCAGCGAGCACCCTTTGAGCACCATCAGATCTGCCATTCTGAAAGCTCTTGCTCAACCCTCGAGCCCCTGCAACTTCCATCTCACAATCGGGCAGTCCGAGGACACAACCGAGTCATCACGAGAATTTCTCCTCAGCAAAGCTAAGCTCCTCCCGCGCCTCGATTTCCCTATCCATTCGCTTGCCATTCTCGTCCGGGAACGTGGCGATGGAACTGCGAATTCGATCAATCGAATGCGCCTCTGGAGTACCATTGAACTGCCTGCCTCTGAAGCAGGCCCCACCATGTCTGAATACTGGCTTAGTTCTGCGTTGGAGGAAAACGATACTTCAAGTGGGGAAGCCGTTCACGATAGTGATCAGGACGCCGCACCCTTGTCGCCTTCGTTCTCGCGAGCTGTGCAACCTGGTTCCACCTATCGTTTTGATCGTGAACACGGCCGGTGGATAGTTCACGACGCGACATTGGAATGTAGCAAGGCCCCGGCAGTGCTAAGCGTGTCCAGCTACAATGTTCTGGTCGATTCGGAACACCCTCCCTCCCGCGATCGTGACCCCCTGCTGGTCAACACCATCTTGTGCCGCGAAGCTCTTGCAGATGTACTCGTTCTCCAAGAAGTTTCCGACAACTTCCTGACTTATCTACTGGCCAACGTCGAAATCCGAGAGCACTACCAGTTCGTAACTCACGGACCACCCGAACAATCCGACATTGGGCCATTGCCCAGCTTGCGCAATGTTGTTGTTTTGAGCAGATGGCCTTTCAGCTGGGAGCTAGTCCCATTCCAGAGACGACACAAAGGTGCTGTTGTAGCACACTTCTTGTCTGACGGCGAAGATTCTGGATTCGTCGTTGCCGGTGTCCACTTGACCTGTGGCCTTACAGACGGTTCGGTGACTGCCAAAAAAGTCCAAGTGAACAATTTGAAGAATTTCCTCGCTCGGAAATATCCAGAGTGTCCATGGATTGTCGCTGGGGATTTCAATCTGACTACCTCCTCGTACACCATCGACACGGCATTGAAAAACAAATCCATAGGTTATGAAACTGCGAGGACGCTCTCATCCATCGAGACGACTATCTCAGAAGTAGGGCTAGTAGACACTTGGTCTCTAGCTCACCTTGAGGCTACAGATGAAACGCCTTCTACGGACTTGGAGGATCTCTATGAAGGAGAAGCCGGTGCTACATTCAATCCCATGTCAAACGTACTCGCCGCTGCCACATCTGGGACATCGCATAATAGGCCTCAAAGATATGATCGAATCCTCGTCCGAGCACAAGAAGGATTCAGCACACGAAAATTCACCCAATTCGGCCTACCACAATACCAGGACGGTACGCAGGTAGTGCCGAGCGATCACGCAGGTATTAGAGCTTCACTCGAATTGTTCGTGCAGAAATCCAGTTTGACGAGCAACGGAAATGAGATGCTTCATCAGACTTCAATCTCATACAAGAGAGCTCAAGAGAGTCTTTCTGATCCATCGGTGGATCTCGGCTCCGTACTCTCCGAGCACGGTATGTCACCGGCTCCGGAAGAGGTCCTGTGTCGCAGGGAGGCGTTTGCCCTGATCAAAAGAGTAATTACTGGCACTCCAGAAGATCAGAGCTCGGTCATTTCCGACATACCTCTTGTATTTGTCACAGTTGGATCATATGCACTCGGTGTCTGGACCTCCAACTCAGACATCGACTGTCTCTGCATCGGATCAGTTTCTTCCAAAACCTTCTTCAAGTTGGCTCGTCAACGAATAATGAAGTCAGACCAGTCTGGCATTCGCCTACTACGGAAGGTAGAGGCAAATTCTGGAACTATGCTGGAACTTTCCGTTAACGGAATTAACATGGATCTGCAATACTGCCCAGCAGGTAGGGTAGTGGAAAGGTAAGCCATTCTTATTAAGATTCTTGATGATGATACTGATTAGTGATTACAGATGGGCAAATATTGATCAACTTGATGCCACCGATCCCGTGTTTAGTCTGCCTATTCTGTCGCTCCGCAAACTCAAACCATACCGGGACATCTCATATATTCAGCGCACACTTCCCTCAATGCCTACTTTCCGGCTTGCCTACCGTGCTATCAAGCTCTGGGCGGTGCAGCATGGCCTATATTCTTCCAGATTTGGTTATCTGGGCGGGATTCATATCACCCTGATGCTTTCATGTGTCTGCAAGCGCCTAGTACATGACCGTGGATCTGTGACGGCGGCAGACCTGATCCAGACCTTTTTCCATCACTATGCTAGATTTGACTGGCAGAAGGACATGGTCTTTGATGCTTTGTTTCACAAAAAGAAGCCCCGGTACCAGCGAAGTGCTCGCGAACCAATGGTTGTGCTAGGCTTCCATGCACCGAATGCCAATGTAGCACACACTTCGACATCTCCAGGATTGAGGACTTTGATAAAGGAGTTTAAGCGCGCAGATGAACAGCTGTCTCGAATGGATTCAACATGGGAAGAATTCTTCGGTATGACAACCGGTACTGCCGATTCTCCAGGCCTCATGTCAGAGTTCCAGTCCTCCCATGATAGCTATGTCAAGATTGATATCCAATACTGGGGTCGCACCTTTGCAAAGGGTAAAGGTTTAGTCAGTTGGGTGGAAGCACGATGCCTATTTCTGGTCGTTGGTAAGTTTGTCGGCATGGTACGGGTTTGCGCGTATTGACTCTGGCAGATATCCACAAAACGTTTCCGCATTTGGACGTTCGAATCTGGCCCGCTAGATTTACCAACACAGAGTCCTCGGAGTCATACTACTATGGATGCTACCTTATTGGGCTTTCCAAAACTAGCGAAAGCAGTTCGCTGGTCAACAAAGAGGAACGCGTCTCTGCCAAAGCGAGTCTGCAAAAGGTCTTGGATCGGTTCTCAGACCAACTACATTCGGATCAGAAGCATTACGATGCCACGACTTCGTGGATTGGCGTTTCACTTACAAAACCCGAAGACAATAGCCACATGGTACTCGACACTCGGGACTGGGGAGACTATTCGCCTGACGTTGATTCTGACTCGGAAGAAGAGGAAGAAGAGGAAGATTTTGATGACGAGGCCCTTGAGCCTGCAGCGGCTATACGGAGACCCCAGCCACGCCCCGCGCCTTCCTCAACACCAGTTTCCACCAGTAAGCTTCGCCCCGCATCCGATGTCCTAAACCGACTCCGATGGGATCCGAACCTCGATCCGAGCGAGTACATTATCGGGTATGAAGACCGGTTTCTCGGTGCTAAGGAAACGTCACTCGAAAAGTGGAAGACAGAACAGACGGATGAAGAATTTATCCCTCAACATCGGATACTGTATTTCAAAAAGAGGGGTGAAGAGGGTGGCGAGATTGTTTGGGAGCGGTCCACAAGGATCGATAAGATTTTTGGAAGTGGTCTGAACGCCGAATCCCAAGTAGTATGATGGGATCAAGGAAGATTCAGTGTAGTATCAACGTTCCAGAATTCTCATGGTTCATACGTTGGGTTGTGTGTATCGACGGTTCCTGGTAATAAGCATCTCTCTTAAGTCATTCAATAGATAATCTGCAAGTCCATTCTTCAGTCTAAGGTTCCTTGCTATATCCAATGTTTCTTGTATTTATTCGAATGTCTGTTGTGCTACTCTTTGTACTTTTGGTCGTGGAAACCCGCCAAAACTTCTACCTTGCCGTCCCCCCTCTCCGCCCACCTTTTAGCCGCGATATCTGGGTTCAGCTGCAGCGTCTGTTTCGCCTTGACCCACTCCTCCATGGTAACAATCTTCTCGAACCTAGGCTTCACCCCAGCCTTGTCCAGCACCGGCGAATCCGTAATGGGAAGCAACTTGGTATCGTTGTGCGGGCGCGCAAAGTAGAGCAGGCCCGTGCGCCTGAACTCCCTCTGGTCCTGGGGCGGCGCCACGACGCGGTGCACGCTCGACTTGAGCCAGCCGCCCGTGAGATGCGAAATAGTGTCTGCGAGATTGACGGTGATGGTGCCGGGCTGCGCGCTGACCCAGGTCCAGTTGTCGTCCTCGCCCAGGATCTGCAGGCCAGCGACGGGCTGGCGGAACAGCAGAGTCACGGTGCCCAGGTCGGTGTGGCCGCCCGTTGCGCCGAAGTTGCTGGCCGCCCATTCCTCCTCGGTTCGGGGGTGGTACAGCATGTAGCGGAAGTGGTCTTCGCTCTTCTTGTCGTACGTGTGTTGCTTCACGAGATAGTCTTCGTCCGGTAGCTCGAGGATGATGGCGAAGAGGCGGAGCAAGGGTAGTACCACGTTTGAATGCAGCGCACGGTGGAAGACTTCAATCTCTGGGAGATGCGCTTTGATCAGATCGGGGTGGTCGTATTTGTTCTTGAAGTCGTCGGTGAACTTGGGGATGTTGTACATCTCGATGTTGTCCCGAGCGTTGGCCACGACGGCACGGCCCGGCCGCCGCCAGCCGTTGTAGTCTGCGATTCCATACTTTACTTCAAACTTTTCCTTTTCCGAGGTTGGGAGCTCAAAAAAGTTTTGCGCCAGAGTAAACTGGCGGTCTACTTGTTCTTGGCTGAGGCCGAAATTCTTGACATAGAACTGCGAGTACTTAGCTGCCGCTGATTGGAACTCGTGATTCGTGACTTACGAAACCGACATGGTGGACAGCATGCTCAAGCTGTTTGGCCAATCGCTCTTTTCCGCCAGGCCTGTTGTAGTCCTCGAGATCCAAGGTCACAAGTTCAGACCACGGAAGGTCTTCCTTTGTTTCAGGGGGGTGGGTGTATGGCTTGAGGTTGGCAAAGTCGTACTGCGACAGATCCTTTTTTTCTTCGGAATATGCCTTCGGCGTCTCGACGGTGGTAGTAGCCATGGCGGCTCAGTTTTCTTCCTTGCTCAAACAGTTCCAAGAAACAGTCTTGCCTGAATCGTGTCACTGCCACGGAAACGCCATGCTTCTTATCCTGCTAACGTGCAATATCCGCATGCCATCAGCACACCCCCAAATGTCGTCATGTACGCCTAAGATCCACTTTTGGTGTGAGGGAAGCGGAGATGGGTGTTCGCGGTTCGTCGGCTCGCGGAGTCTACCCCACAGTTCGCTTAGATGACAGGCGGTTATCAGATGGCGCAATTGGAGACCCTGCATTACGAATCCGGACCTCAACTCGATCCAGCCTGTAAGTGCGAGTCAACAATGTCTTGTCGTGAAGAGCGGTCGAATCGGATAAGGGAGTGTTATCACCGGCTCATGTGTGCCGCGAAGCATTTCAAAGCATTGTGTGGCGTTTGCTTAGTTCCAAGAGGCCTGAAGACGTAGTCAAACATCACAGCTAACAGCGGTTGTGAAAGATTCTGATGAGAAGTTGCAAGTAAACTGCACGAGGTGAATTAGATGTCGATTGAAATTTTCATCCATAGGATTGCTAGGTTTCCCCAAGGATCGACAGCAATGACACCCTGTAACGCTCAGTTACCCAACAGTCATCTTCCGAACGGAATTAGTTCGGGATGCAATGTCACACACTTGCAGGATGCACAAGTGTGGCATGATAAGCTCTTCCTGGTTCTTTTTGCGTGCCCAGAAGCTCTGCTGGTCACGCCCAGAACTAATCTTTCTGTAAAGGATGACTAGTAGCACTGTTTACGTCGGGAGATGTCCGGCCTTGGACACTGGCAGCCCAGCTGAGTGACTAGAATGTCGGTGGTGAAAAAACGGTGCTGAATGTCGCAATGATACACAACTTTTGCACATCATTTAGGCTGGGGCATCCGTACAAATACGCTGCCATACGCTCATGAATTCTTCAAATATCTAGTGACTCGATTTCATCATTCGCTTGCCAGAAATGGCTTCCAAAGAATCGGAGGTCCAAACATCAGCCTTGCCTGTGCATCCAAGCTCTGTGCCCTTGAGTGACTCCGACCCCAAGCCATGGGAGAAGCCGGGGTTTGCTGGCGGGGTGCGAAGAACGTTGCGCAACATCCAACGATACGTATGGGATGATCCAGACAAGCCCAAGCATGAGAAATGGTTTCTCCTGAAGCTCGACTTCTTCCTCTTGACTAGCGCGTGCCTGGGTTACTTTAGCAAGAATCTGGACCAGTCGAACATCAATAATGCCTATGTATCGGGAGTGAGTGCACTGTGAAATTTTGATTGGCGTTTTCGAAGGGGAACTGACAGTTTACAATAGATGAAAGAGTCACTGGGCATGTATGGCAGCGAGCTTACATACGCGGGCAACGTCTTCACTGCCGGCTATGTCATTGGACAAATGCCGGCTGTGATGCTGGCTACACGCGTTCGGCCCTCGATACTCATTCCTACGCTTGAAATCTTGTGGTCAATTCTTACGTTTTGCTCGTCGTCTGTTACCAAGGTCTCTCATCTTTACGCAATTCGCTTCTTGGTTGGGCTATGTGAAAGTGGTTATTTTCCAGTCATGATTGTAGGTGTCTTCTCTTTCTATGCTAGTATGTGCTGACATTAGCAGTACCTCGTCGGTAGTTGGTACACCAAGGAAGAGCGCGGTAAGCGAGTAGCCTTGTTTTACTGCACAGCAGCTCTGGCAGGCATGTTCAGCGGATACCTACAAGCCGGCGCGTACAGTGGGCTCGATGGTGTGTATGGCCGCCAGGGCTGGCAATGGCTCTTCATCGTCTGCGGCATCATATCTCTCCCCATTGGTTTCCTGGGCTATTTCTTCATCCCTGACTTTCCCGAGACCACTCGTGCCTTTTACATAACCAAGGAGGAAGCCGAAATGCAGTGCAAAAGATTGATAGCGGAAGGCCAAAAGCCGCTTGGTCACAACCCGTGGACTCGGACTAAATTCTTTGGCGTTGCGAAACAATGGCAGTTCTGGGTGCGTAGATGGAGTAAAATCTTAGAGAATGGTGCGCTGATCAGCAACAGGTTCTTCCGCTCGGCTACTGGTTTGTGCAGGGCAGCTTTCCCGTCTATCAACCAGTCTATGCTCTTTGGCTCAAAGATCAGGGCAAATCGGTATACATCCGAAATGTCTGGCCAACAGGACAAGTGGCAGTGGGCGTCGTAGTACAGCTTGCAGCTGGTATGATTTCGGACTCGCCGCTGCTCAAGGGACGACGGTGGCCGGCTATCCTTGTCATGCAAGCGGGTACCTTCATTGGTGTCCTCATACTCGCCATCTGGAACGTCTCGGACAGCGCCAAGTACTTTGCGTACTACATTTCGTACTTTTCAGCCGGCGTTCCGGGGCCTTACTACGCGTGGTATTCTACACTGATTCCTCACGACCATGAAATGCGCGGATTTGTCATTGCGGCGTCGAACATGTTCAGCTTTATAATGTCGATCTGGTATACCAACGTGGTGTGGAGGACGGCGGATGCTCCGCGATTCATGAGAGGCTTCACGGCGTGCTCGACCTTGGGTGTTGCCATGATGATCCTCACCATCACACTTCGGTTTTTGGAGAAGCGCGACGACCGACGGCGAGCGCGGGAGAAGGAGGCAGTGCAAGACGAAGAATCGGGTGCTCCGTCAAACGCAAGTGCCGAGGCTATAGATGCGGCAGCGCCGGAAAGCGAAAAGGATGCGATAAGGCCACAGAAATGAAAATGGCGGCGAGAAGGTTCGTCAGTGGTATTTCGCGATCGGGGGACAAGGCAAAGCTGGGGAAGCTTGAGAAGCCCGGCCTTAACTCAGGGCGAGGCCGGGCGGCGGGCATGGGCGCACGTGAGTCCGCTTAACCCAAAATGGACCGTCGAACCATGACATCACCAACATTCAATCGAACAGGGATCTTATCTTTGCCCCCACATGCTGAAGACATGCCTGCTGAGTTTGCTGTGAGAACTTTCCTTTTGATGCCTGGGTACCCCGGTGCTGTGTTCGGAACATCAACTCCTAACGCGTAGCTGGCCGGCCAAAATGTCTGGACTGGGTGGCTTAAACAAAACAGCTGGCGGCATAGTCATTACCGCGGTGCAATCGCAGCTGTTCAGTGTCACTACAGCCGACGAACTCGCCAAAGCAACGCTTCATGTCACAGATCTAGTCCGCCAATGCAAGCGTGCATACCCCCATACAGACCTCATACTCTTCCCCGAATACTGCATCCACGGGCTGAGCATGTCCATGGATGATACCCTTTTATGCAGCCTCGACGGCCCCGAGATACAAGCCTTCAGATCTGTATGCCAGGATCAAAAGGTCTGGGCCGTCTTCAGCATCATGGAAAAGAATGCTCTGGGCAACCCCTGGAACACAGGCGTCACTATCGATGACAAGGGAGAGATCATCAATGTCTACCGCAAGATGCACCCCTGGATCCCAGTAGAGCCCTGGTACCCAGGAAACAGGGGGATTTCGGTTTTCACAGGGCCAGCGGGGGTGAAGATGAGCCTCATCATCTGCCACGACGGCATGTTTCCGGAAATGGCAAGAGAGGCTGCATACCAAGGCGCCGAGGTATTGCTGAGGACGGCGGGATATACGTCTCCAATTAAGCAATCGTGGGAAATTACGAATCGGAGCAATGCTTTCTGCAACCTCATGTACACGGTCAGTGTCGCCCTCGCAGGAACCGACGGCACATTTAGAAGCATGGGTCAAGCCATGTTCGTTGGACCTGAGGGCAGCATTTTGGAGCAGGGAGATGGTACGGCAGATGGAATCTTCGCCTGCGAGATTCAAGTGGACCAAGTGAGGAGAAGGAGAAGAGAATGGGCAGTGGAGAATAATTTGTACCAATTCGGACATCGTGGTTACGTCGCAGTGAAGGGCGGGGCGGGAGACTGCCCATACACGTACATGAGGGATTTGGCGGCTGGGAAATACAAACAGGCCGAAGAAGACGAAGTGCGAGTAAAAGATGGACAAAGCTGCGGATTTGCAGAACCAAAGCTCGATTTTGTGAATGAGATGGAATGAAGGTCCCAATGCATAGGAGGGGGGATACAGATCACGTACAGAATTATGCTTGCAAACCGAGAGCAAACAGAGCCATCTCGTCTGCGAGCTTCCAACTGCATTTCGGCAGCATTGATTCTTGGCGCCGAGCGGTGTGAAGCTTTCAGATGAGTAAACACACTAACCATATTACAAACATACCTATCGGAGGTCGTGGGAGGAATCCAAGGAGGCGGGATTGTTCGGAATGAGCTGTCGTGCTGGAGTGGCCTCGTTCTTGTTAGTTGCTGGGCGCAAATCAACTGTTCACAATCAGAAAGGGAGTGGGATGCCTAGTGATTAGTCGGCACGACGAAAGAATGGCTGGGGAAGACAGCATGTGAACGACTCGTCAACAGTACAGAAAGCAAAGAGTTGGAGAGACATGGCGAGCTTAATATGGCCGGTGGCCAGGCAGGTGGTGCACACAGGCCATACCCAAAGAGGAACTAGCGCAAGTCTCTCGCCTATGAAGCCGTCTGTATGAGCTGGCCGCCAACAGTTTCCTCTGCATCACTGTCGATGCCGGACATCTTTCGCATGTCCGACCCTTTATGTTCCGCGTCCGACGCTTGGCTGTCATTTCCTAGTCCACGCACGGGACGGCTTGGAGAAAAGTTTTGCAGCCGTCTTTGTTCAACGTCGCGTTTTCCTCATTCCCATTCGTCGCGTATTCACAGCGTAAGTCGGCGTGTCGGCCTCCGGTGCCCCGAGCGTATCCTCATTTGACCAGACGAACCTCTACTGTACAACGACAGCTGTGGACGAACGCGGACGAAACAAGCTTCCCTTCGGCCCGTTGGCCGTTGTCGCACATCGTTGACCCAGCCCAGCGCATCCCTCGGAAGCCGCAGGGTGCCCGTCTCTGCCTACAAGTCTTGTAAAGGCAAAGCTCACCGCCAAGGCCGTGTCGAGTCGACATCCATCTGCCTCTGTTTCGTCATGACGCCTGCCCAGACCTGGAATTCGGGGCTGATGTCGGTCCACCTACAGCGAAGAGCGAGCTCGAATATAAGCATCGCGACACAGACGCAATCTAGACGGTCATCTCCAGTTTTTGCCATCCAGGGCTATCCCCAGATGGGCGTCCAGGCACCGCAAGACTCTTTGTATCCAAAAGCGCAGACGGTCGGGTTGGAAGCAGGGCCACATCTTGAAACACAGGCTGAGACTGCTAGTGGCACTACATTGACTCTCTTGTGTGATTCCTCATGCAGGGTTTTCGACTGTTCTGGCTCGTTGCACCACAAGGTCGGTATTCGGGACTTCACGCGAACTTTCGGCCGAGCCGTATAGGGCCCACAACAGTTCTATACGATGATTAGTAGCACAAGCCCCGTCTTACCCACCGCGGGTAAGAAACAGGTTCTTGGAAGCTCGTGGCAAGTACCGCAACACGGACAGCACCTAGCCAATAGCGGCCGTCAGATTCCCACTCGTAGTCGTTAGGGGCTCTATGTCGTCTTCACCATCGAGGCATCCTTCCACAGTTCCTCCGCCATGTTCCTGTAGACGGTCCGAGACGGACGGGCACCCTTTGCCTCGCTCTTTCGGGCTCATTTGATGACCCACTTATCCTGATGTTTGATAGGCTTTCTACCACCTCCTTTCTTTTATATCAGATTCTCTACCCAGACCTCAACCCTTTGTAGTGCCTCACGGGATTTCCACCCCCTCATCCCCCATCCGACATATTATACCTAATCACTTCTAATACCACAATCGCCATCCTCCATTTGGTTGAGACGTTGGGACGTTCAGCCTTGAAACCACGATTCTGTTTTTTCTTTTAGCAAATCACCATTGCGAAAGTCACCTGCAGAACTACCAGAACCACCGAGTGAGGTCCCCCAGAGGCCTGACAGAGACCATATCATGGAGGAGAGAAGGAACAGCGTGTCTGCTGTCACCATTCCCGGCGGGACTGGAGAAGACATCTTCCGGCGACTATCTCGAACCTTCTCGGGCAAGTCTCAGTCTCCAGAGAAGAAGGACGAAATAGAGTTGCTCGACGGCAGCGGCAGGGTTGAAAGCAACTCAGAGGACGATGATTCGGTCAAGACAAAGGTCGAAGAGTGGAGGTTAGCCGAGCATGTCAAGGAAGCTCAGAACAACGACCAAGCTGCAAGCAGGAGGCTTGGCGTGACATGGAAAGACCTCACTGTCAAGGTCATGCCGTCCGATGCAATCTTGCAGGAGAACGTCCTCAGTCAGTTCAATATACCCCAGCAGATACGAGAAGGTCGTCACAAGCCCGATTTGAAGAAGATTCTCGATGGTAGCTCTGGCTGTGTGAAACCTGGCGAAATGCTTCTTGTCCTAGGCAGGCCCGGAAGCGGCTGTACGACGTTGCTCAAGATGCTGGCCAACAAGCGAAAGGGGTAAGTTCTTTCCCGCTTCATTCATATGCCAATCACCGACATAAACATAGCTATTCCGAAGTCGAAGGCGATGTCCATTTTGGTTCTCTTGATGCCAAGGCAGCCGCAAAGTATCGTGGCTACATCGTGATGAACACGGAAGAGGAGCTCTTTTACCCTACTCTCACGGTCGGGCACACCATGGATTTCGCCACTCGACTGAATATCCCAAACACACTTCCAAAGAACGCAACAAACAAGGAGGACTTTCGGACGGGCTTCAAAAACTTTTTGCTCGACTCTATGGGTATATCCCACACCCAAGACACGAAGGTCGGCGATGCGTTCGTTCGGGGTGTTTCAGGTGGAGAACGCAAGCGCGTCTCTATCATCGAGACACTCTGTACCAGAGGTAGCGTTATGTGCTGGGACAACTCTACCCGTGGACTGGATGCTTCTACAGCCCTGGAATACACACGCGCCCTTCGATCCATGACAGACGCAATGGGTCTCTCTACGATTGTCACCCTCTATCAAGCTGGAAACGGTATCTATGACCTTTTCGACAAGGTGCTTGTCCTCGACGAGGGAAAGCAGGTATATTACGGCCCACGAGACCTTGCACGGCCCTTCATGGAGTCTCAAGGGTTCGTTTGCCGCGACGGCGCTAATGTCGCTGACTTCCTCACTGGCGTTACTGTGCCAAGCGAAAGACAGATCAAGCCTGGATTCGAGGCTCGGTTCCCTCGCAATAACGTTGAATTGGAGCAGATATACCAGCAGTCCCCGATCAAAACCGACATGGATCGCGAGCTCGCATACCCTACCACGGACGAGGCTTTGACGAACACGCGGGAGTTCTGCGAAGCGGTTACATTGGACAAATCTCCTAGGCTGCTAAAGTCGTCCCCTATGACTGTCTCCTTCCAGGATCAGGTGAAGGCCTGCGTTATCCGCCAGTACCAGATAATATGGGGCGACAAAGCAACATTCTTCATCAAGCAGGGATCAACAATCGTTCAAGCACTCATCGTTGGTTCTCTCTTCTACAATGCACCTGACAACTCGGCGGGACTCTTCATCAAGGGAGGCGCCCTCTTCATGGCTCTTCTCTATAATGCTTTGATGGCGATGTCGGAAGTGACCGACTCGTACGCTGGACGACCGATTTTGGCAAAGCACAAGAACTTTGCCTTCTACAACCCCGCCGCCTTCTGCATCGCTCAAATCACAGCCGACGTACCCATTCTCTTCGTACAAGTCACTTGCTTTATCATAATTTTGTACTGGATGAGTGCTTTGAAAGCCACGGCTGCCGCCTTTTTCACCTGCTGGTTCATTGTATACCTCGTCACGTTCGTAATGACGGCCTTTTTCCGTATGATCGGTGCGGCCTTTCCGAACTTTGACGCGGCATCCAAGGTTTCCGGCTTTTCCGTCACAGCGCTCATCTTGTATATCGGGTACCAGATCAAGAAGCCTGCCATGCACCCGTGGTTTGTCTGGATCTACTGGATTAACCCACTGTCTTATGGCTTCGAATCCTTGATGTCGAATGAGTTTGAGGGAGTTGACATTCCTTGCGTCTATAGCAACTTGATTCCCAACTACCTTCCTCAATACACTGATCCTGCACATCAGGCATGTGCTGGTGTGGGTGGCGCCGCTCCTGGTGCAACTTCTGTCAGTGGGGATGACTACCTCAGGAGTCTTTCCTACTCGCCTGGACATATCTGGCGCAATGTCGGCATTCTGTTTGCTTGGTGGGCGTTCTTTATTGCGCTCACGATCTTCTTCACCTTGCGCTGGAATGATGCTGCAGGTTCTGGTGGATCTCTTCTCATTCCCCGAGAGAACCGCAAAAAGGTCGTCATCACTGCGCCCCGTGATGAAGAAGCTCAGTCTGGCGAGAAATCTACCCGCGACAACGCTGCCACCGGCCAAAATAACGGATCAGAAGACCAACTAGGGAACAGCCTAATGAGGAATACCTCTGTATTTACGTGGAGGAACCTTTCTTATGTCGTCAAGACACCTACAGGGGACCGAACACTACTCGATAACGTACATGGCTATGTCAAGCCTGGTATGCTTGGAGCGCTTATGGGTTCTTCTGGCGCCGGCAAAACCACACTTCTCGACGTCCTGGCTCAAAGAAAGACGGAAGGCACCATCCATGGGGAGATTCTCGTAGATGGTCGCCCGCTTCCTGTCTCGTTTCAAAGATCTGCTGGATACTGTGAGCAGCTCGATGTCCATGAGGCATATGCCACAGTCCGCGAGGCACTTGAATTTTCAGCCCTGCTCCGACAAAGCCGAGATATACCACGTGAGGAGAAACTAGCATACGTTGACACGATCATTGATCTCCTCGAGCTTCATGACTTGGAACACACCCTCATTGGCAAGATTGGTGCGGGTCTCTCTGTGGAACAGCGCAAGCGAGTCACCATCGGTGTGGAATTGGTTTCCAAACCTTCGATCCTGATCTTCCTCGACGAGCCCACTTCCGGTTTGGATGGTCAGGCAGCATTCAATACAGTCCGTTTCCTCAGGAAACTTGCCGATGTTGGACAGGCGGTGTTGGTCACGATTCATCAGCCGTCGGCCCAGCTCTTTGCTCAATTCGATACTCTGTTGCTCCTGGCCAAGGGTGGAAAGACGGTTTATTTCGGCGACATCGGTGACAACGCGGATACCATCAAGGATTACTTTGGTCGCTATGGCGCACCATGCCCCCCTGGTGCCAACCCAGCTGAACATATGATTGATGTGGTCACTGGGAATCACTCGGACACCAAGGACTGGCACCAGGTTTGGCTTGAGTCTCCGGAAGCCACGCGTATGCATCAGGATCTAGAGCAGATCATCACCGAAGCGGCCAGCAAGCCTCCAGGCACAACTGACGACGGTCACGAATTCGCTACCAGTCTCTGGACTCAGACCAGGCTCGTGACCCAGCGAATGAACGTCAGCCTGTACAGGAATATTGATTACGTCAACAACAAATTCGCTCTCCACATCGGTGTCGCGCTATTCATCGGGTTCTCCTTTTGGCAGATTGGTGACACCGTGGCCGACCAACAGCTAGTCCTCTTCGCCATCTTCAACTACATCTTCGTGGCAGCCGGTGTCATGTCTCAACTACAGCCCTTGTTCATCGAGAGGCGCGATATCTATGAGACCCGAGAGAAGAAATCCAAGATGTACTCGTGGGTGGCCTTCGTCACTGGCCTCATCGTATCGGAGATGCCCTACCTGGTCATTTGTGGTATTCTCTACTTCCTTTGTTACTATTACACGGCCGGTCTTCCCTCTGCCAGTGACAAGGCGGGTGCGACATTCTTTGTCATGCTCATTTATCAGTTTATCTATACAGGTATTGGCCAGTTTGTTGCAGCTTATGCACCCAACGCGGTTTTCGCTTCCCTGGTCAATCCCCTGCTACTTGGTACACTGGTATCCTTTTGTGGTGTCCTCGTCCCCTACGATCAGATCCAGGACTTCTGGAAATACTGGCTCTACTACCTAAACCCGTTCAACTACCTCATGGGTTCCCTTCTCGTCTTCGCTGATTTCGACTGGGATGTCAAGTGTACCGAAGCCGAGTTCGCCAAGTTCAATCCTCCCGACAACCAAACGTGCGGCCAATACCTTGATGCTTGGATGAATGGACCAGGCTCCCGGACTAATCTGGTCAATCCGGACGCTCTATCTGACTGCAGAGTTTGTCAATACACCCGAGGAAGTGACTACCTGTACACTGTCAATCTCAAGGATTACTATTACGGATGGAGAAATGCGGCCATTTGTGTATTGTTCGCTATATCGAGCTATGCCATGGTTTACCTGCTCATGAAGTTGAGAACTAAGGCAAGCAAGAGGGCGGAGTAGATTGTATATATTCAATACTTCTGGGAGAGCAACATCCTAAAGACCGAACGCCCATAGCGTGGGAGGCGGTATCTTTTCACTACCCTATTGTTCGCCTAGATACTCCTGAGAGAGACTCGGGTTCCTCTTCACTTGTTTTCTTGCTTGTTTTGTTTTTGGTGGCAAGCCTGAGCTTTACTACTCGTCCTCAATACCATAGATTTAGTATGTGAGAGCTATGCTTTTTACTAGAGGGATCAAACTAGAATGAATGGATATCCACACGGATAATTTTTTTGTATCTACACTAATATATGGTACAAAAATTCAATTGCGAACTTTTTTGTCGTATGCTTCGATTCCATGTGACATTCAAGCATCGCCACGTATGATGCCTTCCAAAGTAACCTTATGGAGACGCCATTGACTTTTTATTACTATTTTCTGCTATCATACAGATACATTTCGAGCATCATCATAAACCTAGATCGCATCATTTTATCATGAAACCAGTGCTTTGCCTTCGATACTTTAGGTGTGGTGAGCTAAGGGGTCGCTATCGAGCGAAAAGCCCAGACACCGACCTTGTATCTCGATTTCCTACTTAGATGCCTGTACAAAACGTACTACACAACTTCCAATCACACACATCAGGTCATCCAAGCAGGTCTAAACCCTCTGTGGGGGTCTCGATAATCCATGATGCTCAGTAGAAGTTCTTGCAAGAAGTCCTTGTGCAGCTCCGGGCACATGAGTATCTCCTTGCCGTTGTCCACCGAAGCATACTGAGAGAATACCTGAACAATACTCCGACGTGCTGGATCAGGAGATAGCGTACCGTCGTAGAGAGCGTTGATGCACTCCACAGGTGGCAATCGTCGAGCCTGGGTGGGACCCAATCCGGTGAAATCCAATCCCGACAGCATCCAGCGATGGAAATGCTTGGCAGTCGAAAGCTTCATCTTTTCGTCTTGGAGCCGATTAGTGAGGACGTACAGGTCGATTATTCTGCGGAGGTCTTCCTCGTAGGGTTCGTATTCGCTGTTCGCAACGTCCGACTGGAACCGGTCCCTCTCGAAAGCGATGCCATCACTGGTGAAGCCAGCGCTTGGCGTCCAGTAATCGTATAGATTGAGCAAATCGGGATCGTAGAGGCAACAGAGGTAGAGCTCGAATATATCAGGGTCCTCAGCGTCAGAGAGGAATGCGACTCGGTTTTGCTCTGATTCCTTGAATCGTCCTGCCTTCAAGGCGTTTGCGAAGAACTTGGAGCGAGTGGTGGTCAGCCCTTTGTGGACTTTGAAGATGCGCTGAGAGGCGCCTGAGCCGACAACGACCTCGATCAGCTCAGTCATGAACATGCTCCCCGTTTTTGCCAGAGCGGAATCTAAGAGCGTGGGTGGGTTGTTGTTATTCATGCTTTTGTGCTTTTTACGGGCGCTTTATGGTGTTGATAGTGAGAATCGTGCCAGTGGAGGCTTATGAATCAATTAAGTGAGCACCTACCGGCCAGTCCTTTGATTAACGGTGAAGGCGTTGGCTTGAAGACGTTTTTTGGTGTTTCTTGGCGTTAAAAGAGCTGTATCCGTGCTGCAAGCTTATGAATTCCGGCAATTCCGCTTATTCAACATTCACTGCCTTGGATATTAGAGGGCTGGTGGTGAAGACATTTGAACTTCAGGCCGAAGCCTTATTTTATATACTTGGCGACAGGATTGTTTTCTCTTTCCAAGATTGTTTTGACTTTAACTTCTAGAATCATCTGCTCGGATCATCACAAAGATGCGTATTGTTTGGATGTCTTGCTTCTCTATTCTACTAAACAGAAAAAGCTATCACGGTTTGTCTATGAGTAATGTTCATCATTGCCTCTTTCGCCTAGACTTTCCGACCATAGGTATCAAGGCAAACTGCCATGGTCTTCCAGTGATGGATCATCTCTGTGCAGTCTCTTCTGCAAGGTACTCCGCAATGACGCATGCGCGGGCGAAAACTTTTATGGTATCGAGCTTGTAATCTTCTATGTCTGCTTTTTATCTGCTGTATTCTTAAAGTTCAATCTTGCGAGTACAAGCGATTTCGAGGTAGAGTGAAAAATCAACAGGGCTGATGGAGAGGAGGATGGCAACTTTCTGGTCATGGGTAAGGAACCTCCAGTATCCCTTCATTTCCTGGTAGAAGGACTTCAAGTTCCGTCGAATTTGCTTAGGAACATGGAAAGATTTTGGCTTCCCGAGGGCTGCACCGGCGAGGACTTCGAAGTGGGTACTGTACAAAGTGGTTAAATATTTTGGCAGAAATTTGCCTCGGTTCTAATACCCTTTACTGACAAATTCGACAATATCATTTTTGTAATTGTCCATAATGTCAAATGGTGCTTGGTTCTTCTTCTTGAGAGCGCGGATCGGTGTGAAGGGATTGGGTGGGTTGTCAACAGACAAGTAGAGGTAAACAACGTCTCGCAAAACTCGTCGGCTTACGTAAATTAGCACCCTATCATCTGATCAGTAGGGTTTAGTTGCTAGTTTAATGAGCGACTATTCTGGATCGGGAGAAGCGACAATGTCGTGTGTTTCTTACGTGTTGGCGCGAGGCTTGCTCGTCTCTATAGCAATGCCACCGCACAATCGAGAGCAATCTTTTCACCATCTTTGGTTGAGGTAGCCATAATAATCTTATTTGGACTCATATTCTTGTAGTACAGCCTGTTTAAGAATCATTCTAGTTAGGATCCGTAAAATTGTTCTAAAGTCACGAGATTGGCGGTCAAAATCTAGGTCTCTGGAGGTTTCACAATTTGTGGCACAACCTCAACCCAATAGCCCTATTGTATGGTTAGACAACAGGTCATCACCGAGTGTGATAGCTACTCAACACTCACGTCTGGATCCTTGACAAATGCCAACTGCCTGAACACCCATTTGTAGCCTTCGTGAACTTCTCCATGATCGCCCTCTACGATCCCGTTCGGAAGGCCCATAGTACTGGCGGCGTCCTCTTTCAGTGGCTTGATGATCTCGTACCCAAAACTTCTGACTCTTTGCAATGTCTCCTCCACATTTGGCACGGTGAACCCCAAATGCCCAAACCCGACGCCGCCGGGCCCGGAACGAGATCCTTCGACACTGCTCTCGTACTCATTCCCACTGACGTATCTCGTTTCCCTATCTGCGGGAATGTGATATAGCTCTATTAATCCCTTTGCTGTGCCCAAGTCCTGCATACCACATTCCCTGGGGCCGAGATAGTAGATGGTCCAAGGGCCTGCATTGAAAATGAAAATGACGTGCAAACCAAAACAATCAGTATAGAAGCGAATGCTACTCTGAGGATCTTTGATTCTGAGCATGAGGTGGTTGAGGCGATATGACGATGTTGCTGGCGACGGAGGGCGGGGAGGGGGCACTATGTGAACACCCGGGGTATGGGGCCCCGGTGGTGCGTTTGGATTGGCATCCGACATTATCAAACAACCCGAATGTCGGTACTCGAGCGATTGAGACCTTGGTGTCGACTCAGCACTTCTATTTGTACGTTTGTAACAACGGCAACAATGTGGGGCACATGCGGGGCAAAACGCTAAGCTCGATCCAACATCGGAGAAAATATCCGAGTGTGTTGAATTCGTCCATTTGGTAGGGTACATTTGGTTGCGCTGAGCCAGAAGGGCTCACATTGTGTGCATGCTTCTGTCTGATAGCTTGAATCTTGGGTGAATGAATCGCCGAAAATCACAAGGACCAGTCAAAGATGGCACGAGCCGAATATCGAAGATTTGCCACAACTCCCATTCTCGCCGCGATATCCAGAAAACGGCCGACTCAGAATCTGTGCCTGAAGATGACCTTGATGCGATCGACCTTCTTTGAGTTAGTACATACCCACGATCGTGTGGGAAGCCTTCTCACATTGCACGTGGGGCTCTGATCATCGCTGCCGTGGGCATTGTTCCGCATCGAAGTAACCACCAAGTTGATCCTGCCCCCTTCCCGGAGACTTTTGACAGCTCCGTCGCCATTTCCTGAACGCGGAGGGCCCTCTGACCAGCCGTCGCCCCATATCATGCTGTAAGATTCCTCTGGATTGACCTTGCATCCTCGGCCTTGGACCAACCAAAACGCCATATCCCATTCTTTACCGTTGAGGAGACTGTTGGGATCTGTTGTGCTCAACCTTGGTCCTGGTAGTAGCAGGCACCTCATAGGTGGGAGATGATAGGTCGCGGCAGTTTCTCCAGAACCCTGAGCCCATTCACCAGTCTCGATCTTGAATTCCAAGCTGTCCAGCTTAGGGTTTCTGATCTTGACTCCCATTGCTTTTGCAAGCAGGAAAGCTCGAGAAACTTTTATCCTGGCATTGCGAGCCATATATCCCACCATAGTGGGTGTTTTGACTGGGTAGTTCCAAGTGAAAGCGATGCCAGGCAGGTAGTTGGCAAAGTGGAGAATTGCCAGAGCAAGCTCAACTGGAACCAATCTTGCCAGGACAAGCCGAGTCTTGACATATTCTATATGGTAAGGAGCCTCGAATTTGAAGGGTTGGAGCCTGATGTGTCAGTGAGACAGCAACGAAGGACGCGTAGGCTTACTGCAACGTTGCCCGAGTAGGCAGCACTGCGGCATTCGGTGCCATGATGTCAAAATTGGCCGTGGCTGTTATTTTTGGTTGTGTTGTTTGGCCTAGAGAGTGGGCAGACTTAGCGGTAAACAAAAAGAGATTAAAGGCTGTAGGTGAAAGCGAGTACTGCCCTATGGCCACGTCATCGGGGTACCGTAAACTTTGAGGCTTGAAAAGTCGCCGAGGGCGTTTTATAGGGACTCAAGAGCGGTCTGAAACACTGTATAGTTTTGGGGCACTTTTATGTCTCGGGAGCGCCAGAGAAAACTCCATAATTACTATTCTTACCAAGATACTATTTTATACAACGAAGATGAAAACCAATCCAGCAAGTAATCCACTCCACCACGTCCGCCCTTCTATCTCTGCCCACCGCGAGACTCCACTACTCACTGCTTCTCCCTTCTGTGGCGGTACGTTTCCGCTTCTCATTTGACCCCCACCAGAGATACTGCTCGGGTCCCCTGTCGAGCCCATGACGCACATGTTGGTGCCATTACGGAACATGCGGTCTGCGACACCTTTCCACACCTGCGTAACATCATTGATCATGGGCGCTGTATAGAACATTTTGCAATCAGCAGCCTCGTATATGAACTCGAGTGGTGTTTTGGACGCGTCGTTGCGGCGCAAATTGTCGCGGAGATTTACGCCGCCGGCGGGCCGCCCTTGGCTGTAGACAGTGCGGCGGAACATTTGCTCAGCAAAAGCAGTACGGCCGACTTCCGACTGATTCCACTGCGCTTGTTGTTCTGGGGATCCGAGACTAGTGGGGTTAGTGACGTGTGCAATAGATAAAGAGTAAAACTTACAAATAGACAACTTGCGAGCGGACTTGGATATCGTCCCATGACCAGACCTGCGCGCCTTTGGTTCCGCCGACACCTTGCATGGGGGCGTACTTGGGCCGGCCTCCAACTGCAATGGTACGGACGGCGCCTTGGTTCTTGAGTAGCTCCGAGACGATGGCGCATGTGGAAGAGCACATGCCGTCGTGAAGCTGTGACAGGTTAGTGGTGTGACAGGCGGATCAGCACGAAATTCGCTTACCATGACCATGTCCTCAGCTCGGAACGGCTGTGGTGTCGAAGTTTCGTTCGTGTTATTCAGAAATCCGATGACGGAGAAGCCAGGATACGTATAGCTCAGTTCGTCGCTAAAGTTGTATCGTGTTGTAGTTGTGAAAGAATCACCATTGGCTTTCTCGGGCCCAAATAGCTGCGCCCAGTTTCGGAAATCCTGGTTCTGCGCATCGAGCGAAAGTTTGAAGTTGAATCCGACCGTAAACTGGAAGATGTCATTCATCGAAGTGCCCATGAAAGCCTCCTTGAATGCTGTTTCGTTGCTCTGCACATATGTTTTCTCTGCAAGGAAGGACTCGGTCATCTGACCAGCTACATTCAACACTTCGTTGGCGCGGTATCGGGTTCCACCAAAAGGTACTTGGTCGGCCTGAGGATACACCTGCTTGAATGAGTCGTAGCCCAGAATTGCGTTACCTCCGCCGTTTCCGCGCAAGTCAAAGATGAGTTTTGTTTTCTTGGCCTGTTTAGACATGCGAATAAAGTCGCGCATCACATTTTGGAACCCCTGAACATCGGGCGACTCGTAGGATGGTATGCTCAAAACGGCGACGTCCTGCCATGGTCAGCGCTGCGAACACTCCACTGAAGCTTTCTACTTACCTCATAGCCGGATCCCTCGAGATGGAATCCACCGAGCGACAAGTTCGGGTTCAGCAAGACTGGCTTCGGATACCCGACCATGGAAGGCTCTGGTTCGGGCGGCGGGGGTTCGGTCGAGTTAGGGGGAGGCGTTGATGGCTGCTGCTGCTCTGGCTGTTGCGGCGGAGGTCCAGTGCAAAACTTTTGAAAGAAGGTCTCTCCGCTGTCGACTCCACTAAAGTTTCCAAAGACGACGGCCAAATTTGTCTTCGACATGGTGGTTCCATTAGCAAACGACATTGTAGTATTCGGGCCAACATATTTTCCCGTTCGGAACGATCCCAAATAGGTGGTACCAGATGCAATCAGGGCTTGGCTGGGAAAAAGGGCATTCCATCGCGTGTCTGCATCGTGGAAGTCGGCTTGGACAGCGACTGTTTCCAGGTACTCATCCACTCCCTGACCGTTGATGGTACGGACCGGCGAGGGCTGGAACGAGCTGTCATTCTTGGCCAGCTCCAAGTCGCGGTAGGCATAGATCTCGGGGAGCGACATGCCATCGGCGGATACCGACACCAGCTCTGTGCCAGGTGGCCGTTGAAATTGCATAACGCCTGCCATGATATCCGGCTGCCACGCCAGATGGTTGTCGTAGGCTCGAGAAAACAGCGTCATGAGCTGTGATTGGAACTCGTATTCGTTTGCAAATCCTCCAGACGCAAGTTGCTTTTGCATGCTTTCCATCTCTCCAATCATGTCGACCGGATCCTCAGTATAGTCTGCCGGGGGGTTCTTCAGGTAGGCAATGTTGGATTGCCACTGGACATACAGCTTCAGATCGTCAATCAGCTTCACGTTGCCTTCTCTATCCAATGGGACCGATTCCAAACACTTCATCCCAAGCTCAGCTGGGATTACTTTGCGAGCGCCCGTGGGGGCGGCGGCGATTGCACTGCTGACCACTGCACATGGTTCGGCGCCCCCAGATCCATCTGACGAGCCACCCGTGGGCTGAGGTTGTGTCGTATTCGTCACGTTGCTCGCCGCTAATACCGCTGCGGCGTCGACATCGGCAACTTCGGGGAGGTCCAAATCGGCGTCAGGGGCTTGCGGCACACCATACATCCACGGGTTCTGTCGGGCTGATGCCAGGCCGAGCGAGGCGCCAACGAGGAGAAGAGACGGATGCATTCTGACGACCTCAATTTCCTACTCCAGCGGATCTTATCAAGATGAACGTGTTGAGATGTAGGCGTGATGCACGTGTGTTGATTTGGTATTAATATATTAAGGGTACAGCGATCCAGCGCCAATGGTGAAGACTGAATTACGATGCAAAGATAGGACGAGATGCTTTGTGCATGGGGAATAGCACAAAATTAACGCTGCAAGAGAGGAAGGGAAAAGAGCACAAAGCCTGTAGAGGTTGCGAGATGTACCTCTACGATAGCCAAAGCTGCAAAAGGGGATGCCAGACGGGCAGAGGGGGTATTTGGAGGACGCGCCATCGTGGATCACGAGGGGCGTAGATGTGGAGAAGAACCACTTGAATTGTTGCATGAGTGTCGCACAATCAATGTACCGAAAAAAGAGCAGAGCTAAAACGCAGGGTACGGCGAGGCGAAACCAAAAATGTGTCCATGATAGGATCCTGGTAGCCGGAGGCACGGGCGTTGAAACAAAGTCCCCGCGTTGCACGACTAGAAGAGAGCACTGGTGAGAAGGCAGCCCGAGAACCGGATGAACGGTGTCCGTGGGATGGCAACGGCTTGGGGGGGGACTGGTCAGAACTTGGGGAAGGCTTGACGGCAATGGTGGAGTGGGAAGGGAGATCGTCAGACGGACGCAAAACGGGTTGGCGGGCGCTAAGCCGCCCCAAGACTAGACCGTCGAGTCTCCCATCCGTGGCCGCCGGATCCAGCCGAAACACCTGGTCACAGGCCAAGAAAATGTGCGCGATACCTGGACTTTGCTGGGAGCACGAATATCGTCGACTCCATTCGGGTCTCCAGCATCATGGCAGGGTGCCCACTGATGAGATCGACGTACAACGACCGTCTCCTGTGCCCCGAGGAATCGGAGGACGCCTGAGGGGGGCATACCGGCTTTGAAAAGTATCGTCCAGGTCAAGAACCTCGGGGCTTCCGCGTCACAAAGTACGTTTTTAGTCGATTTCCGTGGGCTCATATGGTTTGTACTGCACTCATTGAGGCAATCTCTCGTGCATTTGCTGCACATACTTGGTCCCGGATGAGCCGAGGCTTGACCAGGTGCCGGACTGCCAACTTCAGTCTCGCTGTCGTACCAAACTGCATATTTACGCCTGTAACGCAGCTCTCGAACCCCAGAACTCTAACCTTCTCGCTGTTTTGGGGCCTGCGAGTGTGCTGGCTACCGGCACTTTTGCTCACAGCACAGGGGGAAAGTGTGGGTTACATAATCAACGCATCCATAAGGTGCGAGGGCAGCATGTTCCTACTCTCGAAAACCAACCCTCATGCCTTCAGCTCACACACGACACTCAATCACTCTTGTCCCTCACAAAGGTATGCTAGCATTCTCGGCATCCACACCAGCCCGCCATCGGTACTGGCTCGCAATGTGCTCCGGCAACGGCCCAGACTGACCCTTGCTGCGGTAGAAGTTCTCGCGATATGTCCCGCCGTCAACCTCGTACCCTTCCCAGAATAAGCCGCGCTTTCGCAGCTCCGGGATCAGCAGCTCAATCGCATCGACGAAGGTGCCTGGCTTGATTGCGTATGCAATGTTGAACCCGTCCACATCGGCTTCCCTGACCCACCGCTCAAACTCGTCGGCAACTTGCCCCGCGGTGCCGACGGTAGTAGCACCCAGGCCGCCGATAGCAAGGTGCTTGGCAACTGTTGTCTTTGTCCATTTGTCGACCCCCGGCAGTGATTTAGACCAAGCTTCGACTGCCGATCTGTTTACAGTCAGCAATGCCAGTTTTCAACATCAGCAGAGACACACCTGATCGCGTTCGATTCGACGTGTCGCAGCTCCTCATCGTCGTCGTATACCGCGAGATCAATGCCTGTCCAGCCACCGAACAAAGCCAATGCGCCATCTGTGTCTCCATACTGGGCGTACTCCTCGTATTTCTGCCTCGCTTCTTCTTCAGTTCTTCCGATAATCGGACAGATCATGGCCAGAAACTTGACGTCTTCGGGCCTACGGCCAAACTCCTTCGCCAATGCTCTTACTTCGGCAATGTTCTTTGCAATGACCGAAGGACTGTGGCCACCAACGAAGATGGCCTCGGCGTGTTGTGCCGCAAACGTTTTTCCGGCTTTGGACGTCCCCGCCTGTAACAGCAGAGGAGTTCGCTGCGGTGACGGTTGGCAGATGTGAGGGCCCGGGACGGTGTAGTATTTTCCTTTGTGATGGATTTCTCGAACCCTCGAAGGCTCTGTATAGATGCCCCTTGTCCGGTCGAGAACAACGGCGTCATCCCGCCACGACGATTCGAAGAGCTTGTACATGACTTGCATGTATTCCTCTGCGATTGCATATCTGACCATGTAAGCTCAGTCCCCGTGTGATGCCAACTTTTCCACTACCTCTCATCGTGTTCAGGCTGCTCAGTGTGTCCCAAGTTCCGTGCAGCTGAATCTAGATAGCCCGTCACAATGTTCCACCCGAGCCTCCCCTTTGTGAGGTGGTCTATTGTGCTCAGTCTCCTTGCGAGATGATATGGCTGCTCATAAGTTGTAGCCACTGTCACCCCGAAGCCCAAATTCTTGGTTGCAGCTGCCATCGCTGGAATGACGGCCAGTGGTTCATTCACTGGCCACTGTGCTGCAGACTTGATGGCAGGCTCGAGGTTCCTGGGACCTCTGTAAACATCGTATCCGCCCAGTACATCGGCAATGAAGATGCCATGGAAACTGGCTGACTCGAGCAACCTTGCCAGCTCCACCCAATGCTCGACAGAATTGAACTCGGCGGAGTGATCATCAGGGTGACGCCATAGGCCGGGCGACTGATGGCCAGAGCACATCTCGACAAATGCATTGAGGATGAGCGACTTCTTTACCGTTCCATCTCTTGCGTTTTCGCCAGTCATGTCTGATATATCTGATGTTCGACTTCGAAAGATATAAATGAACGCGTTCCGAATTTCCGAAGAATTCCGATGTCAAAGATTGCGAGGCCAATATTGCGGGAGAGGACCAGTTAAGCTCCGTAATGTACCCTTGCACATGCTGCAGCGAGTGTGCAGATCAATTGCAACATCTGTGGGAGCTGTGTCGTGATCCTAATAGCGTTCACTATTTAAACCAAATCGGGTTAGCGTTGTTGGCGTGCTTTGACGATCAGGTCTTCCAGGTGCTCACCTCTCGGGGCACGCAATGCGCCCGGATCGAATCAGCCCAAAGTATCCAATCACTCTGACTGTGTCTATCAAGAATTTGGGGATGTCGAGCCAATCATTGTCATCAGGGCTCTGAAGGTGTCCAAAAATCATGCATATGACGCCCTTGCGCAGGAGAAGATCCAACCATTCCATGACCAGGAGATATACATCCGGCATATCAAATTGACATATGTGCCCCGAAAGTAGTCCCGAATGCAGTCCTTGCCAATAGTCCGATCTACGGCCATCAGGAATCTCTCCATAGCGCCGAGCCGCGGATGGGGCCATGATCAGTTCAGCGATCTCGATGGAACACTATTGGGTGCTCCTTGAATTTGTCCGAATGTTACTTCTTCGCTATCTTCAGCCAAGATGGTGTGCTCATAGGTCCAAGACCCACGCCCTTGGAAAACTTAACGACCCCAGAATTTAAGCAGAACAGCCCCACAAGTGGGATACGAGAAAAAGACCCCTATCAATTGCACATCTCGTAACAATCGTCTCGAAATGTCTTTGGGTATGATGGTTCGAGACGAATCCGACGTGGTGGTTCAGCCCCCGCTCTCACAAGCAGTCGGGTACATTGTGGTGGTAGTGATCGGACTCGTCATCGCCTTCAGTAAGCCCAGCACCCAATCATTATACTTCAGAAGTTAATTACAGTCTCACAGTCATGGTGTTCGTAACGAAGTTGCTGAAACGTACTGTGGGTGAGGACAACCGCAAAACCGAAATGTTCATGACAGCCAACCGTTCCGTGACCACTGGCTTGACTTCATCAGCTGTCGTTTCCTCATGGCTATGGTCCACCGCAATGTTGGGTTCCACTTTGGTGGGCTACACAAGCGGTGTTTCTGGCCCATTTTGGTTCGCTGCTGGATGTTCGCCTATGATCGTCTTCTTCGCTGTCCTTGGCATTTCGTGCAAGCGCAAGATTCCGGAAGCCCATACGCTACTTGAAATCGTGCGCATCAGATACGGTACTACCGCGCACATCGTCTACATGTTTCTGTGTCTGGTCAACAATCTGATCGCTGTCGCAAACATGCTACTCGGCGCTAGCGCTGCAATCAGTGCGATGACCGGCATGCACATCATTGCAGCGACATTTCTCTTGCCAGTCGGTGTCGCCCTGTACACATTCGTCGGTGGAATCAAAGCGACATTTCTTACGGATTACATGCACACTTTTACCATAGTCATCATTCTCTGTTACTTTACCGTCAAAGCATTCACGCTCGAGGAGGTTGGATCTCTCTCTAATCTCTACAGCTTGTTGAAGGCTGCTGGAGAGCGGCATCCAGTATCGGGGAATGAAGATGGGTCCTATCTGACAATGACCTCGAAAGGAGGCATCTTGTTTGGAATTCTGCACATCGCGGCTAATTTTGGGCTCGTCATCATGGATACATCCTTCTTCATCAAGGCGTTCTCGGCAAGCCCACAAGCTGTGGTACCCGGCTATGTAGTCGGTGGAATTGCATATTTTGCGATTCCATGGTGCATGGGGACGTTGGCGAGTTCGGTGGTGCTCGGGCTCGAGAACAACCCCATTTTCCCTACATATCCGAGGGTAAGCAAATTAGGTATCAGGAGATTCTATATGCTGACCTTGCAAGCGAATGACTTCAACGGAGGTTTCGGGAGGCCTGGTTCTGCCCTACTTTGCCATTACCATCGCTGGAAAGGGAGGTGCCGCCGGCATCTTGCTCATCACATTTATGGCTGTGACTTCGACCCTTTCAGCGCAGGTCATTGCAGTTTCGTCCATTATTTCATTTGATATGGTAATTGACCCCAATCTATCATATTCTTCTTGATCTGATATTCGCAGTATCGTACTTACTGGAAACGCAACGCATCTGACGAGGACGTGATCCGCTGGTCGCACTACGGTGTCATATTCTTCGCACTGTTTGCCTCTGCCTTTTCTACCATGCTCCATTACGTTGGGGTAGATCTGGGCTGGACGCTGTATATGCTCGGCGTCCTCACCTGCCCTGGGATCTTCCCGACCTCCTTTACCATCCTCTGGCGCCGCCAGTCCAAAGCAGCTGCAATCATTTCCCCATTGCTCGGCATGGCAACCGGTATCGCGGCATGGCTTGGATCAGCGTACGCGCTCTACGGTGCCGTCACCATCAAAACAACCGGTGCGACGGTACCTTGCGTCTGGGGGACCGTGGCGAGCGCAATCTCTCCGCTGCCATATTCGGTAATCATCACGCTATTCAAGCCCGAAAATTTCGATTGGGCCGACTTCCGCAAAGAACGTCTCGCTTTCCAGACTTCACATCCAGTCTCCCTGCGACAAAACAGCGTTGTCTCCGGTGCTGACATTGAGATCGCGGCAGATCTTGACGCTCCATCTCAAGCGTTGCTCAAGCGCTGGGGTAAGATCGCGACGATATGGGCTGCCGCGACTTTCTTGGGCCATTGGGTCCTTTGGCCCTTGCCCATGTACGCAAGCAAGTACGTTTTTGGCCAATCTTTCTTCGCCGCGTGGTTAGTGATATCGATCATCTGGCTTTGGGGTACTCTGATTGTTGTCGGGTTCTACCCCATTATCGACGGGTGGAGACAGATTGGGGATGTGTTTAGGGCGATAAAGGCTGGAGGGTGGAGAAAGGCTGAAACGAAAAGAGAGGGCAGCGAGAGTGCGAGTGGGAACGATACGCCTCTAAGTGAGGGCAAAGTGGGCTGAAATGATGAACTGCAATTATTGGCGGTTGAGATCAGGGATTTTTCTACAGGGAAACGGCTCAATTGTGGGGACACTCAATCAAACAGTTGGGGTAACTCTCAAGAGACCCTTCTGAGGTGTTTCTACTACCGCGCTAGATCAAATTTCATATCCGGGTTGGAATCACACCAAGCTTCATCTTCACAATTCTCGCACTTCCATGTCGATCCGCAATCATTTTTGTTCCAAACCCATCAAATCACGTCTGAATTTCATTACTGCAGTTCCCAGTAAGTACTTCTGGATATGGTTTTGCGCAATTCAATTCTGCCATTGCAACATGTTGAAGCATGTTCCAGATGAAGGATGGTGGTTTCATATGCTTTGGGTGTGACAAAACCATTTGGAACATGTCGTGGATATGACTGGACAGCCCACCAAACTTCCAGGCTCAAAACAATCCCTACGACTACAATACATCACCACTGGACCCAGGCAAGACATTTCCGAACCCCGCAAAGGCTGCCTGAACCGGCGACTAAACATGGACAATGACGAAGGCCATCCTCCTCCTTACCCCATCACCGATTCCTCCTCTCCAACTCCATCGCAGCAATAATGGCACACCCAACCCCACTTCCATCCTCCGCACTCGTCAACCTAATCGGCCCCTCATTCCCCACCCCTTCCTCTCCATCAGCAACATGCTCCTCCCAATCCAATATCTCCCCGAGCGCCTTGGCCCACCTCCTCTTGAACTTGGGGTGCTTATTCGCGACGCTCCCATCGGCAGCAACATGCCCCTCGCGCACTCCCTCCTCCGCGCAAATCGCCGCAACGCCGCAGGCATATAACCTCGCGCCGCGCACGGCAACAAGCTCCGCGACGCGCCTGGCGAGCTCCAGCTCCCGATCCTGGACCTCGATGCCCAGCACATCCCTGAAAAGGCTGCGCGTCGCGCGCAAGCCCTCCGACTCGTCGTCTTCGATCTGCGACAGGAAGCCCGTGTCGATGGTGTAGCTCTTCTCCAGCTTGTGCAGATCCTGGTCGCGGAACGCTAGTCCCTTGGACGAGAGCTCGAGCAGCACAAGCCTGAATATCTCGCCCAGATATAGGCCCGCGGACAGCTTCTCGAATGTCTGCTCGCCGGGCCTCGGACTCTCTTCGTCGATCTGGACATCGTATTTCGTCCGCGGCAGCACGCGGTGCGCATTATCGAACGCACCGTACTCGCAGTTGATCGCCATCTTGCGTCCCTTCGCATCCCCGTCTCTCAAGGCCGCTTCCAGCTTTTCGTTCCTCAGCTTCGTGATCGAGGATAGGGAGGCGAGGTAGGCGGCGTTGCACCCTGTGCCGAAAATAGCGCCTATGATGGTGTTGGGGTCTTTGTAGGCGCTTGCGACGAGGGCGCCGACTGTGTCGTTTACTATGCATACGAGTTCGATGGGTAGGTCTCGCTCTTGGAGCTTCTCGCGTAGCTGTGCGGCGACGTCGTGGCCTTCGACGCCCTTGATGTCGAAGCCTTTGGTCCATGTTTGCAGGACTGCGTGGTCTATGCGGTCTTGTATCGCGGGGTAAGAGAATGTGAAACCGAACGGCATCTTCTTGCCATTTTGGCGGTACTGCATGTCGAGGTTGTGTTTTGATAGGAAGGTTTGAAGGCTGTCGGCAATGTGGGCCCAGAGGTCTGAGGCCGTGCTGGATTTTATGTGCGCTGGCAGTTTAAATGTCTCCTGGGTAATGGAGTACTTGTCTTTGGCGCCTTCAGGGGGAGAGTTGCCATGCAAGTCTACCTTGCACACACGGAGATTGGTTCCGCCGAGATCGAGTGTGAGCAGCGTACCCGTTTCGTCACCTCTAGGTAGTGAGGGGACCCATGTCAGATACATTGCAATGTTCTGCTTTTCTTCTCTCAGCCCTAGAACCAGGGTTAGTAGTGTCTTTGCTTGTAATATGGGGCATGACAGAGGCTGACCTTCGTCTAGTTCCTCACGAAACCTGCTAACAATTTCCTTGAGCTTGGAGCCAGAGACCCAAAAATCTTCATCCAGACGCTGCATCTCTTTCTCTAGCCCTTCTGACATGTCGACCATCTTCTTAAGCTCGGAGCGTTGCCGCCAGGACGCATCCTCGTGCACAAGCTGCGTGGAAGAAAGCATTGTGAGTGTTGGTGACCAGTGATCACAAAGCTGAGTTGCACTTTGCTAGGGCTGCTACAATATCTACTGGGAAACAACAAGGAGACAGGTCGGTGGGTAGACGAAGATATATATACTCCAAAATAGCGGCAGCAAAAGTAGCCCATCCCATGTAAAAGATGAGCCTCAAGCATTGACATGATGACGTAGCCATCTCGTTACCTTGTAAACCCACCGCAGCTGCGGTTCCGCCGTGCTAGCGGGGGTCATGGCGGGCTGGCACAGTGAGACCCTTCATGCCCACGGTCGAAAGTGACGTTTACAGGACGAATGTAGAGAGGACTAAAGTGGAGAGGCTCGATGAAACCTCGGAAGAGTGCTGCAGATGGTTCGGAGATGTACCTGATTGGTGGGTCGCTGTGGGTGGGGTTCAGGAACGAGCCAACAGGAGGAAAGGGAAAAACAACAAGTACGCGGGAGGAAAAGTAAGTCGAGATAAGGATATAGAGTAATGTAAGGTCCGTAAAAATGTTGTAAATATTGTACGATTCGTGTTGTGATAAGAAACAAAAGCTCCCGTGTATGAGCCTCCCAGGCTTCTATGGTATAATGGTCCCAAACGCCGTCTATGATGCACCTACCACCCGAGATGGTTGATATGACAAAGGAAATGCAATGCCCTTGAGCGGTGGCTCGACTGACCTAGCCAGCCAGAAAGGCCAACTGTGCTGACGCATCAGAAGTGGATGTCGCGATCTACGCAGCATACTTCTCTCCTTGGCGCCCCCTCAGCTCCACTGTAGTTGCATGAGGGGTCTGGTCGTGCGCATGCTCCATGGCCTCCTCTTTCGCAGCGCGCTGGTTCAAAAGGCTCAAATATGTCTGCCAGCCGATGGCGATGACGCCGCCAAAAATGCTCCGATACATGATGGGAATGAAGGTGAAACTAAATGCCGTAATTGCGGGCCAGATCTTGCAGCTGTTGATCCAGCTAGTCGGGACCGTGTTTCGCACGCGCTCTGCAGCCTCGGAAAAGGTGGCACCAGACATGAGGCTCTGCATACCGAAGAAGTAGGTATTAAAAATGGGGGTGAAGAGGGCTTGGTTGACCACAACCTAGGAGCAATGGTTAGCCTGAGACGTGCTGAAACCGAGGACACGCATCCACCTTTGTCGTGAGAGACAGAATCTTGGAGCGGTAGTTGAAGGCGCCGCTTAGCCAGAGGAACCACCGGTAGCTTGGAATGGAAGACAGCCCGCCAATTACCAGCGCGCGGCCGGTCCGCGACCAGTCTCTGTTATCCGACCATTCCTGCACCCAGCCTTTCTCCACATCGCCGTCGCCCTCTTCCTGTTGAACCTCCTCAGGTTCGGAGTCGACTGCCGGGGCGATACTCTGCGCGGCCATGTCGCCAAAGAAGTATATGACCAAGGAGCTCACGAACTGTGTCATGTACGGCCTGCGCTGCTGCACGCGACCATATGCGCGAAACGGTTCATAGATGGGCTCCAGCCACAGCCAGCTGGGGCCGGGGATGGTCTTTGTGCTCTCGGGCGCCTGCTGCGCTATCGGTGGCTTCGAGGGTTCGCAGCGCCGCGCGGTGTTCGCGATATAACGTCTGTTCGGAGCGTTTGGAGGCTTCGCGGCTTTGTTCGGTCGGAGAGTTCGCATGGGAGATGCGGTTGTGCGCCTCAGCCCGAGGCGGGCCCAGGCGCAAGATGTCGATATCATGGCAGCGGGAGGCGGAGGCGCATGGAGGGAGCGTGGGTGTCGTGTTACTGAGGGAGTGAATGGAAGAATGACTGAGTGTCGAAGGCTGAGTTGTCATCCGGCCGAGCAGTGTGACACTGTGCCGAGCTTCGGCTTTCGGAAAGCGGGACCGGAATGGCGACATGGAGGCGAGGCCAGGGGCGTGGCAAGGGGCGTGGCTTGGAGGCGAAAATGGCCCGGGTGCCACTTAGTCATCAGTGTGAATAAGTACCTGGCTAGGTAGCACCGGCATACAAAGTGACGAGCAAGACACACGCAAATTTCTCAAAGGGTCACCAAAGCCAAGGGGCAGGAATCTGTTCGGAACTCTGGCATATCAGAGCATGCAACAACTCGAATTCCATTCATCGTGAATGCGTATTTACACAGAAGAGAACATGACAACCGCGGCCATGGCAAGATGGGGGGACAAGCCCACTATAGAACAAAAAAAGTACTTTCTCCAAACCGAAATGAAAACCTGACGCCTGGTCATGCAGAAGGGGGTGCGACGATGTACATCGCATCATGTGCGAGACGCTTAGAGCTTCTCAACGCACTGGAAGTAGTAGGGGTTCTGCTCCTTGCAGACCCAGCCGTCGGCGCAGGTCGAAGAGCCCTTGTAGTTGATGCCACCGCACCATCCCCACTTCTCAACGGCACCGCCGTTGTTTCCGTTGCTGGGAGCCTGGGTGGGCTTGGGCTTGGTCGAGGTGACGAGGGTGGTAGGCTTCTGGGGAGCAGGGGCGGGAGCGACGGGGGCCTTGGAGGTCACGGGAGCGGGAGCAGGGGCGGCAGCAGGAGCAGAGGTAGGCTTGACGGTGGCGGGCTTGGTGGGAGCAGGAGTCTCAGCCTTGACAGAGCTAGGGGCGGGGGCAGGAGCAGGAGCAGGAGCAGCACCGCCGCTGGCGCCGTCCCAGACCTTGGGGCCGGGGATGGGGTAAGAGCTGAAGGAGTTGTAGATGTCGAAGTGGATGCCGGCATCGTTGGACTTGTAGGCACCGGGGATAGCAACACCGGCGGGGAGAGTGACGGCACCGGAAGAGGTGACCTTGATCTGGACGCACTCCATGTAGAGCTGGGCGCCACCGACGCGGTTGCCCTCGTGGAGGGCAATGATCTCGGGGCGGAGGATGTACTCGCCAGCGGCAAGGTCGGGCAGGGTGATGGAGTGCTTGCCGCGGTCCTCAATCAGCTGAGTGACAGCCCACTTGCCAGCGTTGTAGCCAGACTCGGCCAGCTTGAGCCAGACATCGCCCTCGCCGTTGGAGTCGGCCGGGGCAATGTAGGTGAGGACGGGGCCCTTGTGGGAGCCGTCGATGATGTCGTCGGCGGCATCACGGGTGTTGTGGTGCCACTCGAAGGTGATCTTGTCTCCTCCCTTGACCTCAATGGTCTTGGGGGCGGCAGTGCTGCCACCAACGTTGCAGGTCATGTCCTTGGAGGAGACGTCAACAACGGGCGAGTTGTTGGGGGGAGTGCGGATGTAGCCGCTGGGGTAGCCCATGCCCTGGTCCTCGTCGTTGACGAAGATGGCCATGACAGTGGCGTGGGCGGCAGCGAGGCGGGCACCAGCTGCCAGAGCGAGAAGAGCGGCGGACTTCATTGTTGGAGATGGAAGAAAGCGGTGCTTTTTTTTGATCAAGTAATGAATGAATGAACGACTACGAATGAAGTCAAAAAAAAGAAAGAGCGGAAGTTTTCTGTAAAGAGCGTGAAAACGAAAGTCAGCGTCAAGCGTGCCTCTCCATCAAAGGACGCCGCGAGGCTCTTATACTCATGCCATGTATACGGCTCATTTCCTGGTGCCAGTGCTCAGGCGGTACTCGTAGCGCGGGTACCTGACAGTGTGGCACCGGGGCTCCGTTCTGGCCAAGCACATGTCATCTGCTTAGCGGGCGGCCTCCACCGTGTAGTGCTTAGAGGCGCCCGTTGGCTGCCGTTTGGCCGTTGGATCCAGGCCGGTAGAGAGCGAGGGCCAGGTCGATTTCATTACCAGATTCCGAAGGGGAGGATCGTGGAGCATGGCATGGATGCAGGTCCCTGGTCTCGATGCGTTCGATGCTATTCTCGTCGAATGGGGAGCAGCCAACTGAAGGAGACGTGAAACGCTAGTCGATGCTTAGGCGGGAGATAGCCACGAAGAGCAGACGTGCCTCGGCGACAGCCAGAATATCAGGCGTCGACCTTGCTATCATGGCTAATTAGCCATGGTCCATCCCGCCGCAATGCTCTGTTATTGTTTCACCAGCAATAGAACCAAATCTCTCGACGGCGACCATGCCATGGCCTTGAAAATTTGCAATTCGCGATGCTGCTCGAATTGCCCATGGGCGGCGAGGCTGCCAGATTGCGAGACGGTGGACTAGCATGTGCGAGGCTTTTGTTGTCCGTCTCCCAATCTCGCTTCTGGAAGCAGGTGGATCGATGGTGTATCCAGGCGGCGCAGCGGCGAGGCGTGTAGACGGTGGTGTGGTGGAGCCAAGTTCTTCCGTCTTGCTCGCATGCATCAGGAGCCGTCCATGGATGGGTAGAGCCCGGATCCCGGTCAGCGAGATTGGCCCCGGCGGCCATGTGTTTCATGAGGCTGCAGCTTATCCGGCCGAGGGCCTTGCCTATCCCTCCTCACCTGTTGCGCCCAGCAGATTCAATCTTCAGAGAGGGTACGTTGAGGAAGGTGAATAATAGGAGGAGACGGCAAGGCGCTCTGGAAGGGGGATTACGATTGCTAGAGTCGTGGGCGAGAACATTCCAAGCAGTCGGATCTCGGCTCCAGAAAACAGGCCATGCCCATCCATCTAGCGCCCCCCTCTTTGCAACGCCACCACTGCCGCCCTCATCTCAAGATTGATGAAGTCCATCTCGCTTGCCTGGCTGCGGCAGCGAGATTCCTCGGGAAGGCAGCGCTCGGTCGTCTCTTGGCATGGAGAGATGGCATTCTGTTCTTCTGTAGCCCTCAACACCATGGAGATCATCGTGGGTCTCGTCAGAGAGGGCGTCCACGTCTTGGATATCTCGACATGGCACGAAAATAGACTGCTGAAGGAACCGCTTCACTAGGGGCCGAGTCCACCTTTTGCGGCAGATTCGATGCCAGGGCTCTCTCTGGGGCCTGGACAAGGGTGATTCCCCCTGGCCGCGAACTCGAGTCACGACTGTGCAGAGCGCCATCGAAGGAAACAATGGAGACTTGCCGCGGCCGCGCAGGGGAACTCCTGTGTGGGCGCATAGCTGGCAGCCCGCAATTGTGGCTCTGCGAAATATTTTCGCTCCCTTCCCCGGGCCCAGGACATTGTCGGCTGGTGAAGTGCAGACTTTGGCACCTGCCAAATTTTCTGGATGCTGTGGCCCTTCAATATATCTCGCTTTGGCCATTTCGGGGCAGGTTCCCAATGTGGTGTTGTTTGTCCACAGAATGGTCGTTCTTCGGCGGCACTATACCTGCGCGCGATACGGAGGATTCGACTACGCCCTGTACATCGTATACCCTCTGGTCAAAGGCATCCCGCGCGGGACTGCGTTGCAAAGGAATTCCAGGGCGCGACTCATCTGATATTCGGCGGTTCTGAGCCCGCCGAGTTGACGTTGGCGAGATGCGACGGTGATTCGACTGGTCACCTGCGTCGCGGCGGAATTTCGCCCTCCCATCAACCTGACACGCCAATGCTTGCCCGCCATCGCAAGGTGAGGAACAAGCAGACCATGGAGGATGCGACGGATGTTGACGGACGTGTGGCGCTGCCTGGCTTCCTCGTACTACCCGGAGTCTAGTCTTGAGAGCGGAATTGGGCTCTGCAAGAAGGCCGGCACTCTGTGCTAGTAAGCCACCGTATTAGCCGTCTCTGGCACTTCGCTGTGCTGTGTGATCGCATCCGTTTCTCGTGTTGCTGACATCGTGCGTGCTGCTGCCAGCCTTTCCGTGCGCATGTATCCTCCGGACATTGTCGCAATGTGCGCACTCCGTGACCAGCCGCATGTCGTTGTCGTTGGCTGTTGGTGAGTAAGCATTGCGCCGGTTTCACGGTTGGTGGGCTGGCTTATATTGATGCGATATCTACCCTGCTGTCTAACTACCGGGCGAGACAAGAGGGTGGGCGATGCTCGTCACCCTTGGCAATCGGAGCTGCAGCCGCAAAAGAGCAGCACAAGCATGCTCCAACTCACTCCGCGGGCTTGGAGCAGTCGTGAACAGTCGTTCGCCCGTTGTTGCATCCCGGTAGCTGATGCGGGCCACCCTCTCCCATCCCGGACTCCCCCAGGAACATCTGATACAGCCATTCCGATCCGCCAGCCTTGCGAGGCGATTCGCGCCCGGGATGAGGCTACGATTCATGGAGGAAGAGCAGGGAGTCGTAAGGCTTAAAAAGAAAGCGCTTGTCGTGGGTAGATCTGTCGCACGATGGTGGGGATGCGCAACACGCTGCGTCAGCCTAGGGCAACCAGGCCGTGTTTTGGATTGAAGACATCAACAACTCTAAATCGACTGCATGGCAACCCTATTCTCACCTCTCCATTTCTGGGGGAGTGGACTGCTGCGAAGCATATCTGTCCCTCTTGTTCCTCGTAGCAGTGTCTTGTTGGAAGTGCGGCATCTTGCAACCGTCTGATATTGGAGGCCACTTCCCAGCACAAAGCCAGTTTGCACTTGAAAACACGTAGCATCCACCAAAATGTGACGTCAGAAGATAGATTTGGATCGGGAGAAAAGAATATACTATATGACGATGCTAGTTTGGCTCCCGACTGTCCACTGTGATTTTCTGTTCGATATTGATGACACCAATCACTGGGGGAAAAAAATGTAAACGGGCTCAGTCACAAATTTGGCACGACTTTGAGTTTTTGCTTCCCCATTTCTCGAAAACTGATACCTTGAACGAACGAGATACTACTGTTTGTTGGAATGATTACCGCCTTGTGCATCCTTTTGCGTTCGTTCATGTCAATAAACTCGTCTGATTGAAAAACCAGGGAGTTATCTTGGACATGTCCAGCAAGCCGAGCTCAAAGCTCAGGAATAGACTTGTACACTGTTTATAAAGAAAGATGGCAAGAAACTCTAGAGTAGGACGGATTCAAGGCAAAGAGTAGCATAGCATTCAGCTGCACAACCTCTTATCAAAACCCTCCAAACACCCACGCTCGCCCCAGCAAACCACACACCAAGCCACCAGCTCCACATCCTTGTTCTCCGCCCCGTGGCGTCCATATGCCATCAACCATGCCTATAACCCACTCCCCCGCTGACTAAACCGAGGCAAACCATCCCACCCCGTCGATCGGCCGACCTCGCTATCGCTCCTTTATCGATAAAGCCCTCCTCCCAGCGGCGTCGGGTCGGAGACGTAATGCGACGGCCCTGCGGACCAATGCCACTTTTTGCCGACGACCTTCGGAAGCCGCGATCCTACGCTCGCTCCAATCGTGCCATGGGCAGTCCTTATCGGTGCCCTCTCTCCACCTTGTTGGAGTGCCCACCGCGGTGGATATATCTTGGGGGGGTCTGGGCACGCCATGATGCGTGCGCAGGCCGTCACGTACAATTGATACCACGACCAGCGGAACGTAGCTCTGAAGCACCATGTCTGTCGTATTTTTGAACACTGGACCCCCGACGGGTGAGTTTGCATATCCGCCATGCTATCCTGCTGATGCTGGGGTATTCTAACAGCTTTGCAGTTGATGCCAAAACATTCAAGGACATCGCCTCTACCCACAATGTCGTCGTTCCCGAGAGCGACGAACCACACTATCTACACCTCCTCAACGGACTAGATGCTTCCATCTCGCTCATCGAATCTCTTCCTGCGTACACAGACCCGCGTCTGCTTCCGGATCCCTCGACGCTGCCCCGCTCATTCAAGAAACTGGGTGGTGATGCTGACCTGAACCCGCTGAACACGTGGAGCCACCAAACAGAGGTCAAGTCCGCCATACCGCAGGATACACGCCTCGCAGGCAAGACAATTGCCGTGAAGGACAACGTATCCATCGCTGGGATACCACTCACAGGCGGTACGTTTCCTGAATTGCTGGGTGGGAAACCCGAGTACCCAGTGCCAGAAATCGATGCCGTCGTCGTGAAGCGTGCGCTCGAGAGCGGCGCCACGGTGCGCGGGTCTGCAAACTGCGAGCACTTTTCCATGTCTCCGCTGTCGTTTACATCGGCGTCAGGGCCCGTGCATAACGCGTGGCTGAAGGGGCATACGACGGGTGGATCTAGCAGTGGATGTGCTGCCATCGTCGCTGCGACCCAAGTGCGTGCATGGAGGAAGAAGTTCGGGTTGCCTCCCAACGACGAGGAGTTAGGGGAAGGCGTGGATATGGCGATTGGTGGAGATCAGGGCGGCTCCATCAGGATACCCAGTGCGTATGCGGGCATATATGGATTCAAGGCTACGCATGGGCTGGTGCCTTATACGGGAATCATGGGATTGATTCCAATGATTGATCACACGGGACCGATGACAGCCAGTCTCGAGGACAATGCACTGCTCTTGTCAGTGCTGGCAGGGTATGACGGTATAGATCCGAGATGTACGCCCGAGACACCTTTGAGGAAAAATATCGTAGACTACGCTGGATTGTTAGAGGCATGGAAAGAAGAGAAGGGCGCCAAGGGGGAGTGGACGGCAGAAACGGCAGGGAGAGGCCTGAGGGTTGGAATCATCAAAGAGGGCTTGGAAGTATTGGGTTTGAGTGATGATGTGAGGGCGGTAGTCAGAGAAGCGGCTGCACAGTTCAAGGCGGTAGGCGCAGACGTCCAGGAGGTATCGATTCCGATGCATCTTGTTGGACCTGCGATCTGGACAGTCGTCACTCGCCCATACATGGTCGAACACGGCCTGCAAAACCGACCCACGCCGTTCCCACAGTTCGCAATGCCCCACGTAACTCCACCAGTATTCGACCAGAAGGTGTTCGAAGTGTTGAACAAATACAACCCGGCCGTGGTCAACATGTTCTTCAACTCAACCCTCATGAACTCGAGAGCTAATGTGGACCAACTGTTGGCAAAATCCATCGGACTCGTCCAGCAGTTGCGGCACGCATACGATACGGTATTGGAAGATTTTGACGTGCTGCTCACGCCAGTGAACCCGAGGGTGGGCAGTAGGCACCCAGAATACAGCATGAGCGTGGACCAAAAGATGGAGCCGGCCATTGGCGCAACGCTAAACACGTGCCAGTTCAATGTTACTGGGCGTAAGTCGAACGTGCAGGCAGTAGTTGTCAGAGCGCAAGCGGCTAACGCAATACAGATCCCGCTCTCGCGATGCCTGCTGGTTGGGCTCGTGCACCCGATGGACCTGGCATGCTTCCTGTGGGCATGCAGCTAGTAGGCAAGCGGTGGGATGAAGCGGCTGTCTTCAAGGCGGCAGCAGCGTGGGAGAGGGGTGGGAAGGGCCTCGATAGGTGGAACGGGCAGCTGAATTAGATGTCGGCACAATCTCGAATGGACCAGGTGGAGGGCGCATTCTAGGAAGATTCCGATTCGTCGTGACCCTGCAATATGGCCTCGCACTGCTCGCGCAATTCGTTGACGCCTGTGACGCCGTTCCATTTGTCGAGAATCTTGCTGACTTGGTTCCACTCCTTCTGGGCCTCGTCGTCCTCTTCCTGGTCGATCATCTCCTGTATGCGCCGGGGCGTATCCAGTACCCAGCGAACCGTGTCTCGTTCTTTGCTCTTCTTCGTGACTGCCGCCGCAGCAACTGGCTCAAGTTCCGTGTTGTTGTCGTTGCCGTCGCCTTCGACGCGCACATGAATGCCCAGTCCCTGGGGGGCCGCCTGCAGACCGTGCATCGACGAGGACAGCGAAGCTGCTGTTTCAGCAATATGCGATATGGCGGGCCCCAGAGTATGAGTCGCCGGGGCTAGAGGGTCCATATTGGTGCGCATGCGGCGGATAGTGCTTGTGGCCGAGAGCAACTTGGAGTAGTTGTCGTATACGAGGGACTTCCGGTCGCTGTCGAGGTTTCTTATTTCTAGCAATTCTCAGTCAAGAGGCGCGGACAGCAGTGTTGATGGAGATACACACGGGATACCAAGTCAGCTTCCACCTTGAGTACGCCTCTCAAGCCCTCCTTTGCGAGTAGGTTATCAACGAAAGCGTCGGCATTGAAGTCGGCCGCGTCCAGCTCGGTCAACGTCTCGTCTTCTTCTGGACCCAGCTGTGTCCGCACTGATTCCTCGGATTTCTTGCCATCAATCTCTTTGCCCGCGGGCTTCAGGCCATAGTAGTCGCGGAGGGCAGCTCGGTTGCGACGCGCTGGGGGAGCTCCAGGGCGGGCCGACGCATCGAACGACGTCCGCGTCGACGAGGGGCTGCGAACGGAGGTGCTTGGGCGGGGAGAAGCTATGGATGCCATTCTTGACAGCCGTTGGGAGCAGCGGGTGACGGTTAAGGGGGAGGGTTCCACAACAGACGCGAGAGTTGGGGTACCTAGGTAGCGGTGGTTGTCGAGAAGAAGCTCGAGATGCCCAGGTATCGTGTCAAGAGCCAGTTATCGATAAGCGAGCGAGCCACTCGGGAAACTGCCGAGGCCCACGCGACGCGTCTCTCCGACCAACAAGACTGCAGGTGGCCAGCCAAGGCGTTGCAAGTCTTTCTCTCAATAAGAACACACCTCCACATGGCCAACAACCTCATCTCAGAGCTCACCCAACACCTTAATAGCCGTCACATCTTCCCCAAGGGTACCTGGCTCCAGGGTTTTGTCTCCGGGGTCCGCCCCAATACGCCGCTACCCGCGTCCAAGCAAACAGCCCTCTTCCGCATCTTGGCCACCGACATCACAAGCTCACTGGAGCAGCCTCCAAGCTACCAGTTCCCCGCCGACATACTCGATGCAAGTGTCAAGTCGCGCAAAGTGCGTGGGCCTGTCCTGTGTCAAGTCCTTGATATCGAAGACATTGGTAATTCGCGATGGAGCCAGGTCGAGTCTATAGAGGCCAAAGAGCGAGGTGAGACGACCAAGGGACGCGAGATTGTGCGCGTGGTGGAGCGTGAGGACGGCAATGACGAGACTGTGGCTCCCATAGTCGAATCCAAGGGCCCCTTCAAACTGCTTCTGCAGGACGCCAGGGGGGCAAAAGTGTATGCGTTGGACCTTCGGGGTATTGATGGCATCAATGCGAGCATGAGCCTGGGAGCCAAATTGGTTCTCAAGAATATCGAGGTACGCAGGGCCGTTGTCATGCTCGAATCAAGCAACGTGCAGGTCCTGGGAGGGAAAATGGAGGCTCTCGACAAGGCGTGGAAGGAGGGCAGAAAGGAAAGGTTGATGGATGCTGCGAAAGCCGCTGGCGTGCCCGGAGATTAATTCTGGTGAACAGAACGGAGGCGCGGTAGAAGGTTGAGGAAAGTATTCAGGGCCGTGCCTCAACCATGTCGATTGCAAACCCTTGGAACAGGCATTGAGCTTTGCCATCAAGCTCACATGCCACAACCCTTCATGAGCTTGAGGTACGTACCATTTCAAGCTCCACAAGCCACACCCGCACTCTTGAATTCGCCGGAGCATCGCGGACTCGGCTCCAAGGACAACCTTGCGGTCACATCCAACGCCTTCTACGGAGCTCCATCGCCAAACTTAATTTGCCGACATGGCTGATGAGAAAGCCCTTCCCCGCACGCCATTCACCACTCCCGTCGCGAGAATCTAGAACACCTGATCATGAGACATCCTAATTCGGGCACTTCATTGCGACACATCAGCCCTATGACGTAGTCGCCGTCTTTGTTGCTATCGCCCATAAATTTCCCGCGAGCCATGACATGATCGTAGCATGTTTCATCCTCTGTAGCAGTACTGATACTGGGTTTCGCACTACAAAACTCCGACACCATGACTGAGAATACAAACAACCCCGGCATCCAAGTCGAAGGCACGTTGCAGCGCCCCTCCTATCATCACCCTCTACTCAAGGCATGCAGAGTCAGCGCCCGTCGACCACCCCCACGAGCAGATTCACACAAAAGAGCGTCGCTCCTCCATTGACAAGATCATCGATGCCGTGAAGAAGCCCTTTCATCACGAGAAGAAGGAGAAAGAGAACCCGCCTGCCCTCCAAGAAGCCATCGACAAAATGAAGGCTCGGAAAGAAGGCACTGCCCAGAAAATGGAAGATGAGGGCAAAGACACTAGTGTGCTGAGCGGGAAGAGGAGGGATATCGTACGTAGCCCTGTGCCTCTCAATCTTGCCTGGACTAAACTTAAGCAGGTCGGTGTCCCTGGAGCCTCCAAATAACCGCAGCTCAAGGAACGCTCATGGACGATGTGGCCATGCTCCATATGACGTGCTCTTGTCTATGTGACATGTTCTTTCAGTGCCTAATGAATCACTATGCCCTGCGTTTAGCCTCTCGCTTGTCTACTACTCTTAATACTTCATCCTTTCCATTGTGAGCTTAACGATAGTTAAACACGTAAGGCAGTATTAACATTCATTTTGATGTAACAAGCAATACTTTCGAGTTACGATATTTCTTAAGTGTACCAATTGGGCTGAAACTATGAGTCAGCGAAAAGTAGAATTGCCAATGGTCTCTTGTCCACATCTCAGGATAGATGTCTACCTATCTAGGTACATGTCTAGTATGCAAGTGGATGAACCCTGGAACTATGTCCGTTGGAAAGAGTGGCCCTGAGCACCCATGGACTAGATCACGTGATACGAATCATTCTTGCGACAGTACCAAGTAAGTACCAGGATAACCAGTTTTGTCCAATGAGATTGAATCAAAGCAGCAGAATCGAGGAAGTGAACCCCGCAGAGGGACCAGGCGCCATAAAAACTCATAGACAAAGGTAAGCAAAGCAACTAACCACTACTGCAGGTACCAAGTAGGACCCAACATGATCCCCAACGTCCATAAAGAATAATCTACTACCGATAATAAAACCGTCCAATATAGATACTTACAAGCTATAGTGATATAAACCTAGAAACCTCCCTTTATCTCTCATTTCCGAATCCACGAAAAGTAAAGCTCTAACTTGGCTCCCTTGACAGCGACACTGAAAAAGTGGTTCCGGAATCCTGGTATCTGGATCATCCAGCGCACTTTATGGGGCACAGAACCCTTGCATTTACTCTCACATTTGGCTTTCCCCCTCTTCCTTCTGGGTAGTCAGGGACGATCAATTTTCAACGACAGAATCCCACGACGAAAGAATAGCCTTTTTCTTCCAAGGCATTGAATATCTGCTCGAAAATCTGTGCAGTTGCTGCTAATACAATACGTAGAACACCTGAACGCCCTGCTCTAACGATTCCAAGGTCAATATAAAGCATGCGATAAAAAAGAGCCAGAAAAACACCCCGTCGCCAGCATCAACTTCCAGTTACAATCTTATTCATCTGCAAAACATAATATTTTCACATGTTTCAATCGTCGGCTCTGTTCATCCTGAAATGCGCCATGAATCCTGCATTGCGAGGCCCCACACCCCGACAGTAAACCAGGAAACTTTACGAATGCGTCACGCAAGTTTATCCTTGACTCGTGATAATATTCAATAGGCAGCCTCGGTCCGTTTTGACCTGGAAACGATGCGTACGTCCGTCGAGGTAGAGTCATTTAGGAAAGACACATTGTGGGCCAATGCTCGGCGAGAGGGAAGCCATACCAGATATATCTTCGCATCCACTAGATAGCGGACCAGGTGAAGATATTCCTGGCAACGCAGCAATTTCGCGTCGGTAAAGCATTACGCCGGGAGCCTCTCCACATGACACAGCCCGGGCGCATGGCCGAAAGCGGCTAGCGAGCTTGGGGTATTAGCGTGTACCCCGCAGTCGCTGTAAGTCTTCCCCGACACATCTTCGTCATAGGCCTTCTTGTCAACCAGGGCCGCGGTTGAGCATTCGTGGGATAATCTTTCAACTCTGAAAATGCTTCAGTTTGTCCGTAGCCGGCGTTATGGCCGAGCCTTGGGTCCAATGCAAAAACTTTCCATATCTGATCCGCCCTGGCCAGCCAATTCCTGATCTCTAGGGGTTCTCTGCCATTGTCAATCTTTTTCTGGACATGCGACTTCGCAGCATGCATCTTTCTCATTTGTTGTTTTACGCTTGCACCCTCCGTTCGGCCACGGGGGCAGCTATCAGCCTTGCCGAGTCGCAAGTCGAGGAAGCGCTTGCCAACCTTGCTGTAACGAATGTGGATGATGTTCGCGGAAACCTTTTTCTCCCCGGAGCTTCAGGGGAATTGGACGTCTCATGGACCAGCAGTTCACCATCTATCATAGCCACAGATGGTATTGTACAGCGGCAGGATACCGACGTCGAAGTCAATCTGACTGCCAGCATTGACTACGAAGGTGTTACTCGCGAACGGATATTCACAGCCAACGTTCGCAAGGCCGTGCAACTCGAGCCCTTCGAGGGATATGCATTCACATACTTCACAAACAATACAAGGGCTGGGGAGAACATCTATCTAGCCGCTACCGAGGGCAACAACGCACTCGACTGGCGCGAGTTGAACAGCGCACAGCCCATCTTGACTTCAACCCAGGGCACCCGTGGACTGCGCGACCCCTTCGTCATTCGATCCCCCGAGGGAGACACTTTCTATCTAATTGCTACCGACCTTTCTATCGGATCTGGAACTTCGTGGAATGATGCTGTTCGTCAAGGAAGTCACTACCTGGAGGTGTGGGAGTCGCATGACCTCTTGACTTGGTCAGAGCAGCGCCATGTGCTTGTATCGCCTTCAAATGCTGGCAACACCTGGGCACCTGAAGCATACTATGATCCAATTATCGGATCATATGTGGTGTTTTGGGCCTCGTCTCTCTATGCTGAAGACGACCCCGATCATACCGGATCATCCTATCACCGGATGCTTTACGCCACTACCCGTGACTTCGTCACTTTCAGCAGCCCGGTGGTATGGCAGGATGCTGGAATGTCGCGCATCGACTCCACAGTGATCCAAGAGGGATCCACATTTTTCCGTTTCACCAAGGATGAGGGTGCATCTGGTACCGGTTGCTCAGACATCATTCAAGAACGTTCAGAGTCGCTGCGTGCGACATTGGAATCGTGGAGCATCATTGCTTCGTGCATTGGGCGTGATGCTGGTACAAGGGCAGTCGAGGGACCGACTGTGTTTAAATCGAACCCCGGAGACGTAAATGGAGAGAAGTTTTATCTTTTCGTAGATGAGTACAGCGGTCGTGGTTACATCCCGCTGGAGACCGCCGACATTGCCAACCCAGAGTGGAAAGTATCGACTTCATACAGCCTGCCATCCAGCCCTCGCCATGGAACCGTTGTTCCAGTCACTGCCAGTGAGCTTGCTGCTCTGATTGGAAGCGCTGAGCCCGCAAAGAAGCAAAGAAGTGTTGAAATTGTTGCTAGGGACAGCCCTGTACTTCCAGGTCTCTATGCGGACCCAAACATCGCCGTTTTTGGTCACAACTACTACATCTATGCAACCACTGATGGGTTTGAAGGGTGGGGTGGTAATGTCTTTTATATTTGGAAGTCACCGGACCTAGTTTCATGGACTCGATCCGAGGAGCCGTTCCTTACGCTCAATGGTACCAGCGGAAACGTGCCATGGGCGACTGGTAACGCTTGGGCGCCAACGATTACGGAGAAAGATGGCAAATACTACTTCTACTTCAGCGGACAAAACCCAACGTACAACCGCAAAACTATCGGAGTTGCGGTTGCTGATTCGCCAGAAGGCCCATTTACCGCCCAGCCGACTGCCATGGTTCTCAACAACGAAAATGTTACCACCACTGGACAGGCGATTGACCCAGCCGCATTCCGCGATCCCAAGACCGGAAGGTACTACTTCTTCTGGGGCAATGGTAGCCCCGTCTACGCAGAGCTGTCGGATGACCTTCTCTCTCTGAAGGCAGACACCATTCAAGCTATTGCCGGCCTGAACGACTTCCGCGAGGCTGCATTCGTCAATTTCAGAGACGGAATCTACCACCTCACCTACTCGATCGATGATACACGCTCAGAAAACTATCGGGTCGGTTACGCAACGTCTGACAGCGTCGATGGACCGTGGACCTACCGCGGTGTGATCCTGCAGAAAGACGAGTCCAAGGGCATATTGGGAACTGGCCACAGCTCCATAATAAATGTCCCAGGAACCGATGATTGGTACATTGCCTACCACCGCTTCGCGATTCCTGGAGGTAACGGAACGAACCGTGAGACGACCATTGATCGTGTTTACTTCGACGAAGATGGGTTCATTCTGCCCATCATCCCTACTCTGGAAAGCGTGCCTGCGCAAACTATTCCTGCTTAGTTTATGCTGGGGGAATTGTAGTTTAGATATCCTGTCATTGAATATAAGATTTATTTCTATGCCTGATTATGAATCGTGAAACTACACCTCAACACGCTTGATGATTATTTCGACTACTAGTTGGAACCTCTCGCGCATAAGAAAACTTAAAATATGATACGGCCTATGAATACGAGGTGGCCATCTTCGAACATATTCAAATATTGAATTCTATTCCTCTGATTCCATGCTCCCGCGTATAAAACAAACATATCTTAGCCTGTCAACATCACCACACCAGCTAGAGTAAAGAATCTAACCTCAAGCAAACTTCTTCAACTTCCCGGTAGTGCATGTGCATCCTTTTCGATCAGTGTGTGAAGGGTATGAAACACACAACCAGCCTAGCCCACAAACTTTTCCACTCGCGCCACAGTTGCTCGGTACGCATGGGCCTGTATATTGTTGAGGCATTGGTGCAGGCTCGGGGTTTGGGGCGGCAAGCACAGCCGTTGCCAGTGCCACAAGAATAAGGTGGTGACGCATAATTGAATTGTTCTTATATGAAGAAGGAAGGCGTGAAAAAGAAGGAGAAAAGCGAGCAGATGATGTGTGATGCTGTTGCGCTAGAGATGGAATACTTATAAGGAGGATCGCATCTAGGAGGAAGTCAACTACCGGTCAGCAGAAGGATCTTCGCTGTCAGATTCACTAATACCCAAGATTTGTATACAACTTGCACTTTGAGTTGGTCTTGTCCGTACCGGTAGAAGTGAACTTCGTGAAACAAATACCTCGCCAAGGTTGCACAACGCAATCCGCGTGTCCCTTCGGGGAATGTAAGATAATCCATCCAAAACTAAGGTTTTGTTGGAATTTTCATAGAAAACCAAATAGATGTATTTGAAAGGCATCGTAAGAGCTTTCCGAGTTAATAGTTAGCTAGAAATGTTCATAGCACTCTGATCTGAGTTAAGATGGTATTAGGCTATACGAGAAGACCTGTGAAGCCTGCTTGGCTTTTTACTAAAGATATTGGAAAACTTGGCACTTGAGCAGGCGCCTTAATTTGCGTTACAGATAAATTGATGCTATGCGTCAGTACGTCATGTGAGTTCAGAAAGACCCTAGTGACATCACTGCCGATTAAGAAAGCAAACAAGAAGCCATGATCTTTCATCGCGCGTTGAAACATGAGATAACTATTTCTAAAGAAATTCTAAATGTATTGAGGCCATGAAAAAGTCTTAAAAAGCATTCGTTACCAATCCCATATTGACTGTCCACATAGTATCGATGTTGAAAGAACCAAGTACTTTTATGTCCTCTAAACTGTTGGCGTATTCTCATCAATCTTCACGCCGAAAGTTGATTCAGCCTGACTGTAACTTGATTTGACTGCTTCACTTGCATACACTCGCATTTCCTTTTCATACCTGGCTGTAATGTCGCTTCGGAAGCCGCCTGCCTCTGCGAGGAGTCTTCCCAAAAGGTCCGAGTCTCTCACAGCGGTGTTCGCCCCTATTCCACCAGCCGGAGTCATGGTGTGGGCTGCATCTCCAATGATGGTAACGCGAGGTTCGTTTGACCACTCCGGTACGCCGTCTGGTGAAGAGCATGTAATCTTCCAAAAAGCCGCTTCCGACTCGTTCATTTGGTCAAAAAGAGGCTTTACACGCGCATGCCATGGTGCAGCGAGGGACTTTGCGATGTCGGCAGCAGGCTTTCCAACGATGGTGTAGTTGTCATTCGGGGCCTGGATCACACCTGGCGACCCAACCATCGTCCACCCGAATTCCATGTCTGGGTCGTCCATGTCGCCAGCGCGCACATTTGTGATAAGTAAAACCTTACCCCCGTCTGGATGGGTTTTCTCGTCAGCAAAGCGAAAGACTCCCTCGCCAAGATTTTTGAATGCGCTCGTAGGCGCTTGGCCGTGGATGCCCCGTGATCCGAGATCATACACTTTGATTTTTCCACCAGACAGTTGCTTGGCCACACCAGATCGAATGCCTTCGCCACCAACCAGTAAAGACCCTTCAACAGACTTGGTTCCGTCGGCAAAGATAACTCGAACTCCATCTTCGGTGATTTCATAACCCGTAATGTGGTGCGACCATCGTACAAACTCCTCGCTACCCTCTAGGAATATCTTTCGCATATCGCCTCTTGAGATTCCAACTATCTTGCCTTCTCGTGATGAAAGCGACTCCTTTGCGACAGTTGGATGCTCAACACCTAACGTTTCTCCTGTGAGTGGATCGATAGCGGCAAAGCCGGCGCCCCCGGTTTTTCCGCATTGGTCGTAAAATTTCTGGAAATCCTCGGGACCGAGGACTGACTCAATTGCGGCAAGACCCTCGTTGGAAAGACGTAGTCGATATCCTTGGGCGCGAAAAATAATGGATGCGTCTCTTTCAAAGATGAGAAAAGGAATCTTGGAGCGGAGGAGCGAGCGAGCGAATAAGAGTGAGGCAATGCCGGCACCTGCTATCAGAATGGGCTTGGCAGTCATGATTGAGTATCTTGTTGATGTCTTCGATTGGAATGTGTAGCATTCGATATTCATCAAATGGTTGCTGCGTTTGCTGACAAGTTGAGTGAATAATGTCTATTGATGGCGCAATCTATAGAGGCGAGCTTTGTCAGCGGACGTTTCTTCGGAGTCCGGGGAGCCGACTTACAGCATGCATGCGAATCTTCCATCACAGCGGAACCGGTGCGGAATATACACCTGCAATTAAGCTGCCACTTCAAATACTGTAATTCTCACTCGAACTTCGAGATTTCAAAAAATCTAATCAAGTTCCATTGCGCGCTGGCTGATATGGCTGATATGGCGGATTTGAAGATGGACTACTAGTTGTTTCTGCCAGCCAGCTGAATAACTCTTACCGCCTGAATAGAAAGCATCTGATTTGATGGTAGGGACAGAATGTTTGAATGATCACCGCATCTGGGGTTGATGCTTAGGAGCATGGGATGCTCTGTACAATACGACGCTGACCTATTAGGACCAACATGTGTCAAATGCCTTGTTTGGACTGTTCTTTCGGATGGCTCCGATTTTCTACTAAAGAATGTCTTGATTAGCACGAACCTAATCCGCTACATGCTTCGTATTGTTTACGGAAAAGATGTTGGTGGAACAAACCCCATACCTCGAGTGTCGTTAACTACATGGCTGACTTCGACTGACTGCACAACAACTATACACATCTTTTGGGGACACCTATCGATGTTGACGTTCTGTAGAGGCGATATAAGAAGTGGTTAAACTTCCAGGAAGCTCGTCGGTCCATGCAGGCAAACTTAATGATAGCTCATCGGACGGACTGGAGAGTAATCAGCGCGCCGGAAAACCCTCGACTGTATATGTCAAAGCTGACCACCTCAGCGCACACTTTGTGCAAACGCCAAGTATATTCTCTGGGCATCACTAGTCATTTGCCAATGGTGGTTCACTTTTGGGCCACTCTCGGATAACAGTTCCGGTTAGCGCCGACGGATGGGCGGGAAAACCGCGCCCCCGGCCGGATATGCACGGCATCTATCAGAGGCATTCCGATTCCGACATGAGTTCCGATAAATACCCCGCTTCACGCCACTTCTCATCTCCATGAATCACAGCTCTGCATACCTCATCCGCAACACCTATACATTCTTCGAGCTCCTCCATATCTTCAATTGTCAAATTCGACATCAAAAATAGCCGAATACTTCATTGTACCCTTGTTTGTCCATCATGGCCATCCCTAAAGCCGGGGTTTGGGCCCCTTCCGTAACTTATTTCGACCCTGAGACTGGAAAACTTGATCTAGAATCACAAAAGAAGTTCTTCAAGTACCTATCGACTACTGGGCTTGCTGGCCTTGTAATTCTCGGAACCAATGCGGAGACCTTTCTCTTGACCCGCGAAGAACGACGGGCGCTTATAGCAGCGGCGCGAGAGGCTGTAGGCCCAGACTTCCAGTTGATGTGTGGTGTCAGCGGACATTCGGTTGCTCAAGTTCTTGAATTCATCCAGGATGCCGTCGAGGCTGGCGCAGACTTTGGCCTTCTATTGCCAGCGGCTTATTTCGGAGCCGCTACCACAAAAGAAGTAGTAGAAGGATTTTACGACGAGGTTGTCGAGAAGAGCTCCCTTCCAATCGTTATCTACAACTTCCCAGCCGTATGTAACGGAGTCGATCTTGATTCCGTCACCATTGCTGCTCTTGCGAAGCGCCATCCTGGGAAGATTGTCGGCGTCAAATTGACCTGCGGCAGCGTCGCAAAAATCACTCGTCTAGCTGCCGAACTTCCACAGGATTCTTTTGTTTCCTACGCGGGACAAGCCGACTTTCTGATCGGTGGCCTCGCCGTCGGAGGACACGGGTGTATCTCAGCCTTTGCCAACAGCTTTCCCAAGACTCTCTCGCGTATATACGAGCTGTGGACCAGCGGAAAACAAGCTGAAGCCCTCGAGCTTCATAGGAAAGCAGCCCTCGCTGAAAGTGGAACTAAAGCTGGAATTGCCAGTGTGAAATATGCCGTGTCTCGCTACAGTGCTCCTGCGGCGGGAATCGACAACGCGGAACAAAAGTTGAAGCCGAGGAGGCCTTATCGTCCTGTTGGGGATGCTGTAAAAGCCAACATTCATGGATTTTTAGACGAGCTTGCACAGTATGAGAAAACTCTCTGATCCTCCTAATAGACAACAGAGGGGGGCTATACCCATCTAGAATATGGAGATATAATTGATCATGTGCTATTATATTGGTACGGAACACGAAATAGAACTTTTTTCCATGAAGCCTTAGCAATTTTATGAATCAATCCAATCAATCAATCAATTGAACAGAATATACTGGCCTGTATGCCATTGGCGTTTTTTTTTTTCAGGCCGCCCCCATACTCCCCAACAACATGGTTTTTGAACTATGATATACTATATAAAAAAGATATTGGAATGAGCAATTGGTTTGACAGAATCTCTCCAGAAAGCCCTTAGAACGTTTTTAGAGTATCTAAAAAATATCACTTCTTTTCGCATACAGTCAACCATGGAGTTGTGACACCTGGAATGATAATAAGTCTGTGATCACATCCTGTTAATAGAATGAAGGACTCACCGCCCAGAAAAAGTCTCCCAGTCTTGACATCATGAACTGCTGTTGTGACAGCACTGATGACTTTCATTTCTTTATCCTCGAGAATCTTGGTCACTGTATATTTCCGATTCTTATCCTGACTTATCTTCCAAATGGTGCTGGTGGCTAGATTATGGAGTGGATCCTCAACTGCAGCTACGATTTCCAGTAATTTGGGCATACTGCCGGTCCAGATATCCCCGTTCGAGTCGACAGAAAGATTATCAGTTGGCATTCCCACAACGATTCGGTCCACTTCGACTAACTTTCGAGTCTGTGAGTCTAAGCGATAAACACCAATGAAGTTTTCGAATACGAATGGAACGTAGATCAACGAGTCGTTTCCACGAACCAAACCGTTCGGAAATCTCATTGTATTAGTCTTGCTTGCTTGGTGGCAAGGGCCAGTGGAAGGGCAAAAAGCGATGTTCCCTCCACCCAGCATCATATCCAACTCTTTTCTCTGTTAAAATATTAGAATATGTATCAGGAGGATATAAGAAGGTCAACTAACAAATCCGACTAAAGAGAGTTAGTGTTTGCAAACTATCAGTGGGGCCTGAAGAAAGATCCCACAAACCTTTGCCAGAGTGGTCGTTTGTAAGGACAAAATCATCGTTGCCTATCAGTGCGAGCTTATTGCCAGAGTATATATTCTGATCAAAGACCGTCTTGACATGTTTCATCTCTGTGGCCCCTTTCGTGTATTCAAATACATCAACAGTAACGTTGACGCCAATCTTTGTTGCATCCAGATAATTTCCCTTGGTGTCCACAGGTGGTCGCTGATTAATAAGCCAGAACCGAAGGCGAGAATTTCCCTTCTTCTCCGCGTCAAATCCTACCAAATCCAGCCTTGTATCACCGGCGGTGCCCTTGTAAGATACGGGAGTTATCTTATGCATACGGAACCCTTCTTCTATCGGATGATCTATGTAAATTGCCATAAGTTCCGATCCTTCGGTTCGACGTCCAGAGAGGTTAAACTTGGACATGCTGTGAACTCTTAGAGATTAATTCCCTTTGAATGTATCTTTGATGCATTTGAATTAAAGGAGCTGCACTGGACATACCCTGGATTCCACTGGCTTCGTGCGATACTTCCTGAGCAGGCTGCATAGAGCACTCGACCAGCCTCGTCGAGCCAAAGGTCCTCGCATCCTTCCAATTGTTTATTCACCACCCTTCGACAGTTGAAGGGGAAATTTTCGATGGATTCAACCTCTCTTCCTATACCTAAGAGACTAAAAATGAAGTGTTTGGCCCAGAACTGATACGCGGCTGCTAAAAAGGCGATGGCCAGGGCGGATTTGGTCCCCGGCGCCATAATTATGAATTGATTGATAGCAACAAAATTGCAAAAAGATCAATGGAAACTCGATAGAAAGAATAGAATCGCATTTTTGACCCTATCCTTCCCTTATTGTTGCTACGCCGCACATGGCCTTGGGCAGATATTTCGGCGATATGCCTAAATCCATGCTAGTCAAGTGTTCTTGGCAACTTCCCAACACTGTCCCTGGTCATGAAAGACAAACAAGAACGTCACCAACCCTGTCTCACCCTGCATTTTGCCTAGTCGAGTGAGCCGAAAGGCGTGAGAGAGTCGCGGGTAAATCAAATTGTCTGACGATCGTCGGCCCGCGAGTCCCCGTGTTGGGCTCCATGCTACCGATGATTATCACTCTGATAGTGTGAACATAAGCCTTGGCGAATCTAATTGGTCAATCATATAGGAGCGGAATAATGCGACATCAAGGAATCATGAAGGGATCCCTCCTTGATGTAATGATAATGCAAGGAGTAGTTCGCGAAAAATTAAAGTTTTCCAAAGTTTTTCTATGTATACACATTTAATTCTGTGACTCCGTGTCGCTTATGTCTCTTTTACGGCCTCTTCATCTCTCTTGTGTCTTAGCATTGCCTTTCAGCGTCCTCCACTTGATAAACAAGGTGCTCAAAAATGCCATATCTCCTGCTACAGCCGCAATCACGAACACTTTGCCAAGTGCATAATTATATGAAGCCATGATCAGTGGCTTGGTAGAAGAATTAGCAACTTTTGATATACCTGACCCCCCTGCTTCAACAACTGAGCCTGCCATTTCGGGATCTAAGAGTTCCAGGAGCCGTCCTCGGAGATTTGCTAGCAAAATGTTCTGCGCTATTGCTGCTCCGATCGAGGATCCGAAAAACGGCCCAAAGACACTCAATGTTGCGTCAACTGAAACATCGTCATCTTTGACCGCAGCGCGTATAGAAGTTGCATGCTAGATACCACCCCATTACCGGCAAGAATCTGGTACCCGATCAGATCTCTCGTTGGCGTGCCGAGTCTGAGTGTACAGAACAGAGCTCCAGCTACGGTAAATAGTAATGTACCCCCATACATGAAAGGCAGGGAAATGCCAAGAAATGAGCTTGCCGCACCAACCACAAGCTCTGAAGTTGTCACGCTGATAGTATATGGAAGAGGTCGAAGCCCCGATGAAACTGCTGTGGTCCCTTTTGCCGACTGGAAATAGAATGGAAGATAGAATGTGTGCGTATTGACACCAAGATATAGAAGGGCAGCTACTAATATACTAGCTGCAATACTACGGTCCAGAAAGATATGCGGAGGTATAGTGGCGCTATAAAGGTGTTAGAATCTTCTATCTATTAATGAAAATATTTACCGTTGTCCAAGGTGCATCTGCAGGACCACAAAAGAAGTGAGACAGGGCCGAGATGACCAAACAGACCGCAACGAGCATTCTTCCAAGAATAATCATTGCCTTCTAAATGTAAGGCAATGAACAATAATGAAATTCCAGTGATGAATAGTATTGTACCGGGGATGTCTAGCTGAAGCCACCTCTCTTTGGCCGTAATTTTCGTTTTGGTCCTTACGGGCTCAATGAAAAACCAGGAACGCAACAACGGAAACGAAACCAAAAGCTGCATGTTATTCAGCTTTCATTCAGCATCTCTTCTCCTCATAGAAGACTTACGTAGATTAATCCCAAAGCAAAATCTCCATGTTAATCTTTTACTGTCCGTGAAAAGTCCCCCCAATGGGGGACCCGACAAACTAGCAGCTGCATTCATGCTAGTCAAAGTGGCAAGGTATATGCTGACCCTATCGGGTGGCACAGCAGAAGTGATGATGACCATGCCGCCCTCGTAAACAGCTACTGCTCCGATCCCAGCAACTGCTCTTCCGATGATGAGCGCATAGCTATTTGGGGCTGTAGCACAAATAACTGAGTCCAGCTCAAAAATCACCATTGCCATCATGAATACGGTCTTCACAGGGAAAAAAGAGTAAATCTTCCCGAAGGTTGGTTGCAGGGACATTAAAGGCAATAGATATGCGCTGGATTACCAGTCAATATGCTCGATGCTTTGAAATCTTGACGTAATAGTCGGAATGGCAGTCGCTAGGGGTCTTTTTAGCCATCTTCCAGAGAGTCTGTTTCATATTCTGCTAATCCACACAGAATACTTACATATGATAGTCGTGTCTAGAGTCATGATAAAGACAGCGAGTATAAGAGATATCGTGAGTAAGAAGAATTTCGAACCCTGAGGGTAGCCATCTAAGTTGCCCTCGCTTTCCCCATTTCCCTCCTTTTTCCTCGCCGTATTCGCCTTATTCACAAAGACACTGGGCCGAGTGGTCGCCAGTTGATCAACAAAAGTCTCGAAATTACTGTCTGCCGCTGCGCTATCGCTCACCATGGTCAGCATCCTACATTGAATGCTTGATGTTTCAATGTTGTTTGAAATTGAAGATTTGAAAGACCTGAACAATCTTACGCGGCACGGCGTAGCCAAACTCAAACGCCAAAGCGGGGTTCATGGCGTGTTGTCGCGTAAAGTACCCTTGCTTCGGCATCTAACCCTATCTGGCCCTTTACATGCCATTGCTTCGAAGCCACACTGCCTGTTTTCGGTTACCACGTCTATTGTGTTAACATGCGACATCGCTAATCCGGGTATTATGCAACCGGATAAATATCACGAAGTTGAATTATAGCATGATATAATTTATCAGTGATCGGAATGCACAGGAGAGCCCTCGAAAGTCGGTACCGATACCCTGATAGTATCACTGACGATATTTGGGTGCAAAATTGACCCAGGTACCTGTGAGCAAATTCCAGGAAAATGAACCCACCAACCAATGCCACCTCGGAAGATATTGTGCATGCCCTGTAGGTTTAATAACTGCTCGAAATTAATGAATATTAGCCGAGTAGGATTAGGAAGTGCCAATGCTTGAGAGACCGGGGCTATGCATGACTTCGTTTAGGCGTGATGCAGGAACAGGGGCATCTAGCCCATTAAGGAATGTAGCCAGACGATGAATAGTGAAGGAAGAACCCGTATATAATTTCTTTTCTGAAGAAAGCGAGAGAATAAGTCCTGTACTCGCTCGAATATCTTACACCATCGTTCAATCTTAATTTTCCCTATGGCGGCTTGCGCCGCTGCCTTGAACCTCACGGAGGACCAGCTCCCCGATGGGTATATTGGTTACCAATTCCAGAATGTTGCAATTGCTTTCATAGTGTTGGGGACAGTATTTGTGGCCCTAAGATTTTTCGCTCGATACCGTGCAGGAACTCCTTGGAGTGCGGACGACATCTTTCTCCCTCTAGCATTGATCGCAAATTATGGACTTTGCGGAGTTAGTCTAGGTATGAAGTTATCATCCATAGGCAAAATTATTCCTCACTGACATCTTCAGCGATGGTTCACACTGCAGGCGTGGGACGACACACCCTTTGGTTATGTGTGAAGTGGCCTATGGCCCTGATCATGTACGCCAAACTACAGATTCCATTCACTATTCTGCAAGCTTTTGCAATTGCATTTGCCAAGCTTGCTATTCTCTACATGTTCCTACGTATTTTTGTACAACCAATTTATCGATGGGCGACATACGGTTTGATGGGTATAGTAGTCGGTACATGTATCGCCGTCACGATCTTAACATGTACCGTCTGCACCCCAATCCAGTATCTTTGGGAGCCTCAATTACATCCAGACGGGCATTGCATTGACATAAATGCATTCTGGAGATGGGGAAGCTTCCCACAGATTGTCACAGATGTCGCCATCCTTATCTTGCCTTTACCCGCGCTTTGGCAACTGAACTTGCCACGAAAAGACAGAATTGGAGTCATTGTAACATTCTGTATAGGAAGCATGTAAGTATATGTAAACCCTTCTGAGAGAGCACAGAACTAATGATTTTCAGTGGATTGATAACTTCAATCGTAAGATTCGTCTTCTTTTGGGAGATTGACAGTCAGAGCGACGGCGCATGGGTCGCCTCACGACTTGGCTGTGTCAGCATCGCAGAATCCAGCATTTACATCATCGCTGCATGTCTGCCAGTCTATCGGACCCTGTTGCGTACAACAAGAAGCCGCGCAGGCACCGGATACAGTTATCCAACCAAGCGTTCATACGGCTCCGGCGGTAGCAAAGGCACAGAGCTTCGATCAATTGGAAAAAGTGAAAAGGGATTCGAGCGCTTCGATGATGACATGGGAGCCGTTGTTTCTTCGGCTCCTTATCAACCGGGAAAGCTTTCTGAGGAACAGTTGGTGTCACCAGGTGGCAGAACCGAGATCAAAGTGCAGCGGAACTTTTACATCACCACCACTCGCCAGGAGGTGTAGCTCAGATAATCGCATCATCATGGCGAATTCCTTTTTATCCGGCCCAGACCATATTGTATACTTCAACTAATGAGTGTTGCGCAAGGAAATGCAAAAATTAGAGTCATTGGGTACATCTGCAATCAAAATCTTTCAACAGAGCAGTCCTAGAGAATCATTTGGTGTCATAGGTGATCAGAGAAAGAAATACTGGGTATACATTGGTGGAATCATGTCGGCCCCTCTCGCCATTCTAATCGATATACCCGGGCGCTTACAGGTGCTAAGCATTTCGAGGCGAGCCGCACGAGATTGTCATGTCAGAGATCCGCTTGGGCTTGTCTTCTGGGCGCCCATCACCCCACCCGGACGGCACCCCATCCGTATATGCACGATAGCTCGGGGTTGATGTTTGAGAATCGTCTAGAACCAGAATGGCTCTGATCCTTTGGGGCTTGCAAGGAGTACCAAATACTTTATCGGCCTGTTGGCCATAAATCCCTTTCCCATGCTCACATGCTTGACGCGAGACAACAATCATCAAGTGGGTCGGATACGGAACCGATGGAAATTTTGTTGGCTACTGTAACAAATATACAATCATGCTATACATCTAGGCTAGGGCGGAGGACTATAATGTACATTTAGAACAACTCCAATCATGTTCAAGTCCAAAACAACGAACGGGGAGAGAATGCCTCTGATTGGATAGATCTAAAGGATTACAAGTGTTATTTTGATGGGTCCGTGCGGGATCCGCCAATGCGCGCGCCCTGTTTGTCGTTCGGGAATGAGAGTGTCGCGCCATCGCCGCGCAACAGCGTTTGGCTGAGCGTAGGAGCCGGGAGGCCTTATGTAGATCATGCCTGAGATTATGGCTAAATTCAAGTATAAGCCGTGGCGCAATGTTGTGTTGTTGGGGGTGACGTGTAAGCCAATTTGGGACTAGGTTGCTCTATCGAACCGACAGGATAGAATCTGTCCTGGAGGGGCTGGTAGTGACCTGATTGTGTTCCCTTTTTGAATTCTAGATGTGCGTCAGTACCAAACTTCCGCAGCTTTAGGTCAATACCATGGACCAACCAGCACCAATAGCAGTCATTGGTATAGGATGCCGTTTTCCAGGAGGAGCAAATTCTACCCAGGAGCTGTGGGAATTGCTCGCGGCAGGCAGAGATGCGTGGACACCGGTGCCTGCATCGAGGTGGAACGAGGAAGCTTTCTTCCACCCCGACCCTGAACACCAAGGAATGCACAACCACCGCGGAGGCCACTTTCTGGATCAAGACATCTCTGCTTTCGATGGTCCATTCTTTGGCTTGGCACAAGGCGAATGCGAGGCAATTGACCCGCAACATCGGGTTCAGATGGAAGTCGCTTATGAAGCCTTGGAAAATGCTGGGATTCCGCTGGAAAAAATCGGAGGTTCCAAGACCGCGGTTTTCATGGCAACTTTCAGTGCCGATTACAATCTTATCCAGCAGAAGGATGTTAACCAGGTGCCAAAGTATCACACCACCGGTATCGGCAACGCACTCGCTGCGAACAGAATTTCCTATGCGTTCAATCTGAAAGGACCATCCATTACCATCGACACAGGATGTTCCGGAAGCTTGGTCGCAGTTCACCAAGCATGCCAAAGCCTCAGACTGGGAGAATGCACGATGGCCCTTGCTGGTGGCGTAAATCTCATGTTGAGCCCCGATCAAATGGTCACCATGAGCCTTATGCGGTACGTACATCTGCATTAAAGTCGACAGAGTTCAATGGCTAATGGAAACAGAGTATGGAACCCAGATGGAAAATGTTATTCTTTCGATAGTAGAGGCACTAGTGGATACGGGAGGGGAGAAGGGTCGGCTGTGATTGCGCTGAAGATGTTGAATGATGCCATTCGAGATGGCGATCCAATACGCGGGATCATCCGAAACTCAGGGGTTAACCAAGACGGCAAAACAACCGCCATCATGGTTCCGGATCCTACAGCGCAAACACAGCTGATTACTTCTGTTCACGAGCAGATTGGCCTCGATCCGAGGCACACTACATATGTGGAAGCTCATGGAACGGGCACAGCTGTAGGCGACCCGCTTGAGTTTTCTGCAATTGCCACAGCGTTTCGACCGACCGCTTCTGACTTACCCCTGTATCTTGGAACGTTGAAGCCGAACATTGGGCATCTGGAGTCGGCTAGCGGTATCGCCAGCCTAATTAAGGGCATTTTGATGCTTGAGCATAACCAAATTGCACCAACAATCAACATTCAATGCCTGAGACCCGATCTTGAGATAGAGCATTTGGCTATTCAGATCCCTCGTTGTCTTACATCTTGGCCTCATGAAAGGCTCGGGCGGATATCGATCAACAATTTTGGTTATGGGGGTACCAATTCGCATGTAATCGTTGAATCCCTGCATTGTTTCCAAAATAAGCAGACCGCCCGGCCAAGCGAGGCCATGAAATACCACGGTTTTGCGCAACATAACCTGATCCAGGCGTTCCAAATCATTATTGTCTCGGCAAGATCGAAGAGTTCTGTATTTGGTAACTTACAGCGTCTTCGGCAATGGGCTTCCAGTCATAATCCAAATGATGATAAGTTATTGCAAGATGTCGCCCATACACTGTCGTGCCGACGTTCCATGTTACCATACCGCATCGCCTTTCCCGCTATATCTATGGGTGAAATTGCCACACAGATTGAGTCCGGGAAGTTGGAACCCACGAAGTCTAGATCGGACCTGCGCATGATCTTCGTTTTTACTGGCCAAGGATCTCAGTGGTACGCAATGGGTCGAGAATTGATGGCCATTTCCTCCCCATATCTGCATAGCCTCGAAAGATCTGAAAGCATTCTTCATCAGTTAGGGGCAAGATGGAGCTTAACAGAAGAATTATCCAAGGAAAAAACCGACTCGAGGGTCAACGAGAGTGAGATCTCGCAGCCAGCCACGACTGCGGTTCAAATTGGTCTGGTAGACTTTCTAATGCAAGTTGTCGGAGCTAGTCCGGCCGTAGTGGTTGGGCATTCTAGCGGTGAAATAGCAGCAGCGTACGCAGCTGGCGCTATTGATCAGCACAATGCCTTGAAAGCAGCATACTATCGAGGAAAATTGAAGAAGCCTCAAAAGGGTGCAATGCTTGCAGTTGGGATGCACGAAACACATGTCGCATCTTACATACAGGACGTAAAACTCGGTAAACTCTCAGTGGCGTGTGCAAACAGTTCCAAAAGCTGTACAGTCTCTGGAGACGAGCCTGCAATCAGAGAAGCCGAATCTCGGTTCGTGCAGGCCGGAATCTCTGCTCGAAAGCTTTTGGTGGATACAGCTTATCATTCCCATCATATGGAGGCATTATCCGAAATATACCTCCAAGATCTGAATGGACTAGAATGGAAAACGACCAGAGAAGAGGTGTTATTCGTATCTTCGGTTACAGGAAACCCGAAAACCACCGAGTTCAGTGACAAATACTGGACCAGCAACTTGGTGGGAAAAGTGAAGTTTCACGACGCCTTGGCTGTGGCACTGCGGGAGGTACCAGCCACCAAAAAGCAAAGGCAGGTGCTCATCGAGATTGGCCCGCACAGTGCTCTATCGAGCTCAATACGGCAGACTCTGGCGGAAAGTTCTGTCGGGAAAGATTTTTTCCTTTCTTCTGCGCTACAAAGAAATTGCAATTCCTTGAACTCTATATCAAGATTGATTGGGGGCCTGCTTCAACAGGGAGTTCCTGTGAACTTGCAGCGAGTTAACTCATTATTTCATACCAAATACCAACCACAGGTACTGACATCTCTACCCCCCTACGTATGGAACCACTCGAAAACATACTGGCATGAATCATATTCAAGCAGCCAACATCGTTTTCGCAAACATCCATATAATCCTCTTCTGGGTATACAGATTCCCGGTCAAACGTATCCAAGGCCGACCTGGCGACACTTCGTTTCCATTTCCCGCATGCCATGGCTTCGTGATCATGTAGTTGATGGGGAGGTATTATTTCCAGCTTCTGGGTATATGTGCATGGCGCTCGAGGCCACGAGACAAATTGCTACTGATCGTGGCCATACAACCAGAATCCTTGGATACCAGCTCAAAGACGTTTTCTTCGTCGCACCCCTTTCTATTCCCGACATTGGGGGCCCATTGGAGCTTCAGACGAGGCTATCTCCAATCGAAGGCACAGAGTGGGATGATTTTCGGATAGTCTCGCTAGACCCGGATGGCTCAAGCATCGAACATTGCCGCGGATCAACAATGGCTTTATTTGATTCCGGTATCGACGAAACTGACATGCAGGGAGACTTCTCTGGTCATCCATTGGCTACCAAGAGGTTGATAGAGACACAGACGGACTCAATGAAGAGTGTAGACCCCCAAGGGTTTTATCATACCCTCAAATCAAAGGGAAACTCGTACGGGCCGAATTTTTCGTCGACATTCCAGCTATCACACGACAACGGTAGTGTTGTTAGCTCACACAGAATATCAGCAATAGCTGATAATGCCACAAATTATGTGGAACATGCACACATCATACATCCCACCACCCTCGACAGTCTTCTGCATCCATCAATCGCAATTTTCCACCGGGTTCATAACGGCAAAGGCATTGTCACAGCTTCGATTGATGAGATGAGAATATCAACCTCCATATCCAATCAGCCTGGTACAAAACTAGACGCAGTTACCCACCTGCAAGATGCATGGGTACAAACATGCACGACCAACATTCATGTCGCGTGGGATGCTAGCAGTGCCGATGAAAGTCTCGACATTCTTCTCGAGATCTCCAACCTGAAACTCCAAGCTCTCCACACAGCGGGCGGCGCTTCTGTTGCAGTTTCTGCACGCCGCGACATGTGCTATGAACTGAGATGGGAGGTCGACGCAGATTTTCTGACTGCCGACGATATTGCTTCCTCTAATGCAATAAACGAACAAAACGAGTTGCGACAGGCGGAAAAACTCCAGAAGCTTAATATTGCATCAGCTGTGTACATTGAAAGATGCTTGGCACAAATGGCAAACTCGAAACGCGCATTGGTAGCCGCGCACCATATGCGATTCCTCGAGTGGCTGAGACGCTTTGAAGCTAGCCCAGAATATCAAAGTCTCCTCCAATCTCGAGGAAGCACAGAGAGACTCCTAAATGAAGCTTGTGATTTAGGTGTTGAAGGCGAAGTGCTAGAAAAACTCGGCGAAAATCTGACAGCCATCGTCACTGGGAATAAAGATCCATTAGCTCTCATTTCGGAAGAAGATCTTCTGTGGCGTCTGTATGGAGACGACTCTTCCGCAAGATGCTACGATCATGCTATGAAATATCTCAAGCCATTGGTTTTCAAGGATCCAAACATGTCAGTTCTGGAGATTGGCGCCGGAACAGGTAGCGCCTCTGAGCCAATTCTCGAGGCTCTCTCAGCTGGCGGCACATTTCCTTTTGCTTCTTATGACTTTACGGATGTATCTACTGCATTTTTTGAGCGCTCAATGACGCGTCTGAAGAGATGGGAAGCCAAGATCAATTACCGTAAGCTTGATGTGCAGGAAGATGCAGTGGGCCAGGGATTCAATGAGGGCACCTACGATCTCATTTTTGCCTCAAACGTACTGCACGTCGCTACGTCGATTGATCTGTCACTGTCTCACATTAGGAAATTACTCAAGCCAGACGGCCGAATCTTGATGATAGAGACCATTCGGAATGTTCCCTTCTACAATACTTGCCTCGGCACACTCCCAGGGTGGTGGGTGGGCAAAGATGACGACCGATCAGACGGCCCGTTCCTCACAATCAACGGCTGGGATGAAGTGTTGAAACGCAACGGATTTGAGGGTACGACTCTAGTTGCGAGAGATTTTGAGGGTCCTGCCCATCGGTGCGCGATGATTGTCTCCCGCATTGCTGCTCCGTCTTGCAATTCACTGGACAGAGTTCCTATCCATATGATAGCATGCCCAACTTGGGCAGAATCTCTGTCAACCTGTGTCAGCGACCTTTTCAGCAGCTTTGGTTCAAAATTCCAAAAGATCGAGTTGAGGGACATTATGGACGATGAATTATGTCTCGACTCGTTACACATAGTGGTGGACAACGGAAGTCGCCCCGTACTTACATCGCAAGACCCTGTTGCCTTCAAAGCGATAACGAGGTTGGTTACCAGTCCAGCTAATGTCCTATGGATAACCATACAAGAGGATACATCTGATATGAAAAAACCTGAACGTGGTCTGGTGAACGGATTTGCAAAGGGAGCAAGAGCTGAAAACAAGGATCTGAAGCTCGTGGTTCTTGACGTTCAGCAACCCATTGTTGGAGAAACGCATCGCCGGTCGATCTTGGGTGCAATTGAGAAGATAATAAAAGCGAGCTTCTTGCAAAAACAACGTCCAGATATCAACGAACAGGACTATATCCTCAAAAACGGCCAGCTACTAATTCAGCGACTTCTTCCTGATCATATAGGAGACCAGATCATCGCCAGGGCGCTAGGCAGAGTTCACAATCAGGTCCAGCCATTCCACCAGCCAAGTCGTAATCTGAGGCTTGCAGTCGAGAGAGCACGATTCATTGACAGTCTCGAGTTTCAAGAGGACGAACCCAGCCCAAGACATGTAAACTCGCTGGATGTCGAGATAGAAGTACATGCCTGCGGCGTCAACTTCAAAGATGTATTAATTGTTAGTGGACACACAAAGCAAAAACTTCAGATGGGCGGCGAATTTTCCGGAGATATAATTCGCGTTGGTGCGGAGTGTCGAGACAGATACGCGATAGGAGATCGCGTTTGTGGTTTCGGTGCGACACCGTATGCGAGCCGGGCGCGGGTCCGTGCGTCAGCCATTGCAAAAATCCCCAAGCACATGTCCCACACCACAGCTGCCTCGATACCAGTTGCTTTCGCCACCGCCTATCATGCGCTGATAGATATTGCACAGCTGGAGAAGGGACAAAGCATCTTGATCAACTCTGCGGCTGGGGGTGTAGGCCAAGCTGCAATAGCCATCGCGCAGTGGAAACAAGCCACCGTTTTCGCTATCGTTGGGAGCCCCGAGAAAAAGGAGCTCCTGGTGTCCAAATATGGCCTTTCCCCTGATCATGTCTTTTGGGGTAGATCTCAAATTTTCAAAAACATAATACGGCACGTGACAAACGATCGAGGAGTCGACGTCGTTTTGAATTCGCTGTCAGGACAGGCTCTCCATGATTCCCTCGATTGCGTGGCCATGTTTGGAACATTCGTGGAGTTGGGGAAATCCGATCCTCAGTCTGGGGCGAAATTGTCCATGGCTCCTCTGAACCGAGGCATCAAGATCGCTGCCATTGACATGGCGATGATGTATCAATTCAGGCCTGAAAGAGTCGGAGTATTGTTAAGACTTGTGCTTTCTCTGATTGAAAAGCAGCAGCTGAAGATCCATTCCAACATCACCATCTTTCCAATCACCAAGATAAGAGACGCGTTTCGCATGATGCAAGATCGCCATCACGTGGGAAAAATCGTTCTCGACGCTGGCCCAGGTGCAACGGTCGAAGCGTCACCAGAGTTAGATAACCTCATCCTGCCAAGCGATGGGACATACATAATCGCTGGCGGACGTGGTGGCATCGGCCTAAAGACAGCAGAGCATCTAGTCTGCCACGGAGCCAAGTATATAGTCATCTTGTCACGCAGCAAACTCGACCCCGCCAAGGACTTTGAATTGAAGGACAAGTTTAAATCGCAAGGCGCATTTTTGGACATTCTGTGCTGCGACATCACACAGATCAAAGACCTTGGTGAAGTACTTGACAGATATTTACCCAGTCTCCCACCGGTCCGAGGAGTGATAAACTCCGCTATGGTGCTTCGAGACCGCACGTTGAATGATATGGAGGTCACAGATTTTGCGGAATGTATTGCCCCCAAAGTACAAGGGACTCAAAATCTCATGCGAGTACTGTCTGGCCATCCCATCGATTTCTTTCTACTCTTATCTTCAGTCGCTGGAGTTGTCGACGGCACAGTGGCTGAGTCAAACTATGGTGCTGCTAATTCTTTCATGGCCTCTCTTGCAGAGTCAGAGCGCTGGCAAGAGACGCGCTTCATTACCATTTGTCCGGGTGTGATCGACGATGTCGGTATTATTTCCCAAGATAAACGTGTCAAGCAGATCCTTCAGCAGCGTGGATTCCCACCGATTGGCATCGAGGAGCTTCTCGCAGTCGTCAGTTATGCACTCAGCGAAGACGCTTCATCACGCTCCTGTAACATTATCGCGTACGGTTTCGATCATCGATCATTCTCTGATAGCGACAACGCGGATATATTGAGACGGCCACTGTTATCTCATCTAAAACCAACAGTAGATGCTACAGATACTCAACCCCAGAGACCATCTCAGAGAGTTGATATGAAATTGGCAAACGCCAGCACGCGCGATGAGGCCGAGTTAATCGTTTCGCTTGCCATATCCAGAAAGATTGCCACTCTTGTTGCGCTTGAACGCGAAGAAATCGAGATTTCACAAAGCATCAGAGACTTGGGAGTGGATTCACTTGTGGTTGTGGAGTTGAAAAACTGGATTTCACACACTTTCCAAGCCAGAGTTCAGTCATCCGAGGTGTCCGACACGGATAGCATAATGAAACTGGCTAGGCTCGTTGCTTCCAGGTCACCGATGGTAACAGAACGCTTTCTCAAACCCATGATAGAGTGCGAGGATTCTCCAGATGCTGTAAATGATGAGACATTAGACAATTTTGCAACTTCAGACACTTCATCAGGGCAGGGAGCGCTCACGGGAATTAGCGATGAGCCGAAACTCTTGCCCAAGCAGCCGCTACCAGACCTCACTACAACTTTGGAGCTTTGGCTGGAAGCCGTCCGCCCAATATTCAATGTCGAAGAGTTTGAAGAAGCCAAAAGACTCACGAAAGAGTTGGACAGACCTGAAGGTCAGGGCCGAAAGTTGCAAGCTCGGCTTTCTGCACTGGCGAACAATCCCGCAATCGACAATTGGCAGGAAGAGCTTTACATCCGCAACTATTTCCTGAGATCGCGGGACCCGATTGTGCCTCAGACGAATTTCTTTGGGACACATCCGTTCCATGCTGGCTACCATTCAGCAGCCGAACGTGCTGCAGTCATCGCGAATGCCTGCATGCAATTCCGAGATTCTTTCCGAAAGGGAATGCTTGGGCAAGAATTCGATAATGGTCGGCCATTGGAGCGCAATCAATACGAATGGTTTTTCAACACTACACGGGTGCCCCAAGCGAATGAAGATATTCTCATGCGTTATCCCGACAACGAATACTTGGTCGCGTTCCGGCAAGGTTGGGCTTTCAAAATTGAGCTAAAAGCTTCACTGGCAGACCTTGAAGCCCAATTCCAGGCTATCGTTGACTGCCCCTTTGAGAAAGAGTCCTGGGTTGGAGTTCTCACCACAGACAATAGAGACCGCTGGGCAAGTACCAGGAAGCTACTCCAGGAGATCAGTGCCCAGAATTCGGAGCTGTTGCACACCATCGATACTGCAGCGTTCATCATTTACTTGGACAAAGCTAGTCCGAAAACCGCAATTGAAAGAGGCGACCAATTTTTGCATGCCGACGGTTTCAACAGATGGTGCGATAAGACGGTGCAGTTTGCTGTGTGTGACAATGGGTACTCTGCGACGATTGGCGAACACAGCATGATCGACGGGTATGCGATGCGACGTCTGAACAGCTACGTGACGAAAGCCATTCGGGAATACAAAAGGGAGCCTCAAGATTCGAGTTCGGCGAATGAACTCTCTCTGCCAAAGGGATACGCTTTCGAAACATCTGAAGTAATCGAGAAGCTCATCGTCCAGGCGCGGAGTGAGCTGAAGACGCGAACAGATGTGAATGCACTAGCTTCGTTTGAATGCGAATTTGTCGGTACCGAACTATTCCGAAAGCACAAAGTGCCATCCAAGACAGGCATTCAGCTCGCGTGTCAGCTAGCAGCGAGGAGATATTTTGGTTTCAGCCCAATAGGTCATGAAACCGTCTCGCTAGCCCATTTTTCGAAGGGAAGGGTCGATTTCAGCCATACACTATGGCCAGCGGTCAAAGAATTTTGCGATGCTGTGGCAGACGGGAACAGATCTGAGGACTCGTTACGTGGCCTGTTTCTGGAGGCTTCCAAGGCCCACGCCGCAAACCTCATGCGAAGTAGTAGAGGCTACGGAATTGATCGCCACCTACTTTGCATGGAATGGTCTGTACTTGATGGAGAGAAGATCCCAGAATTCTTTTCTAGCGAGCTGTACCAGCGTTCTCGACCCAGTCTGTTAGTGACGGATTGTTTGGAAGCTGGAGTACTTGAAAGTGGCGCATTGCCATCGCAGCCGGGCGGTCTCTGGATTCATTTCGAGCCTGAGCCTGAGAGGACCCGTTTTTCCGTATGGGGGCTAAGAGAAGACATCAATAACGTGGAAGATATTCTAAAACAAAGCGTGATGGAGATGAGACGCATTCTAGAGACATAGTCATTCTTTCTACCCAGTGCTTGTGTGTAGCACATTTGAATAGGCAAATTGGATCCCAGGAAAAGTTTTTTCTTCGTATTTCTACATATGAGAGCTCAAGTAATGGCTGCAAAACTCACACACTCTGGTAAATGTATCCAAACTCTTCTTGCGCCTTCTTCAAAGCGTCGCGCAAAGGCCCTTCTCTCTCCTCCACCCCCTTAGGATCATCCTTGGCCATTTGCTGCACTTGTGCTATCCCAAACGGAAACTCAGTCCCGCCTGGGATGCTCAAGGCTTTCCGCACTGCTGGTCGCTCATAAACCCGCTTCCACCATCCGTACACATTGGGGAATCTCTCCAACTCGATGCCCCCAACGGCCGCCGCGTTGACAAAGGGAAAGATTGCCATATCAGCGATACTATATTTTCCTTGCTCATTGCCAGCTATATAGTCGCGGTTGGCGAGACGGGTGTTGAGTATGCCGTAGAGACGCTCGGCCTCGCCAAAAAAGCGCTGGGTCGGGAATGCATAACGATTCTCGTAAAAGCGGTAGTAATAGTTTGTCTGCGCTTGCATTGGACCTGAAATCATCACATTAGATCCAAAATTTGTAGACAAGTGGTTTTAATTTTCCAAGGAAGACCGTACCTAACTGGCCGTGTTGCCAGGCTACCCACTGTTCGGCGGTAGACATTTCCAAGGGGTCCTCGAACCAGAATTCATGCTTGTGGTCGTAGTTTCGCACTAAATAGTTTAGGATTGTGATCCCCTCCATCACAGCATGGCCGCCCTTGTCGTGGTCTATAATGACGGGAATGCGACCATTCGGGGCGAGCGCAGTGTACCAGGGCTCCTTTTGAACATTTTGGAAAATGTCAATGGATTGGTACGTATAATCCATTCCATATGCTTGCTTGAGTTCTTCGAGGAGAATCGAAGCTTTGGTGCCTTTGAGAAATGTAAATAGGCTATTCAAATGTGTCATAGAACTTTCAAAGTACCGTTTGGTGTTCCATAAGTGAGAAGTTCTATCCCGGTATCAGCGATCAAGCCTGAAGCACGAGTATTTTCAGCCATTGTACTGCGAATTGAATGCAAATCGTCTTAATAGGGTATGTTGTTAAATTGGGGGATAGTCAGATGCGAATTTATACTTTTGGTGGATGTTGATCGTGCACTTTCGTAGGATTGGATGATTACCAAGCGGTGATCCTCATGGATTCCGCGGGGCGCGATGGGACAACAACCCGCCGACCTTCTAACATACATCTGCAAATGTCCCAAACGACTAGACCGATTTTTTCAAACTCTATCACTTCTCGGAGCATCTCTTCGCCCGGTTGCATGGTGGCCTAATATCAATGGTCTAATGGACAGTGTATTTTCCCGAAGCTACCTCTTTGCGTGTTTACTCCAACACCAGCCATAAACCGCCCCTACCAACTAAAGTACAACTTGCTCACAAGCAATCAAAATATATTCCTCAATCGCAGCAATGCGATGTGGCATTGCAATCTTCTGATAATCCTCGCTCAGCACCATATCCTTGAAGTCATTCATAGAGTTGTACTTCACAATCGCAACATCGTCCCACTCTTTCTCGTGTCCGGGCTCGAACGCACCATCGCCAAACTTTCCTTCGGGAATGAAAGATGCTAGAAGTGGTTGCACTGCTTTGCCGACGAAGATTGGGCCAGCGCCCTCGGGCTGCCTCTCCCGGAATGCGACGATGTATCTTCCATAGTATGCATCACGGCCAGAGACGGGAGGCAAAGACGCAGAGGCAAGACTTGTCGAGCTGTAATCCGCAGTCTTTCGGTAGCGAAGAAGACCAAAAATAAAAACTGGCTTCGTAGGGTCGAGGGACTTGACCGCAGATTCGATTTTGTTGTAATCGAGGAGCTTGAGAGACATTTCTGTGGAATGTGTGAATAGTGGCTTTGAATTTGCTGAATGATGAGATTTCTGGGATGTTCTGCAGCTTTAGCAGGATACTTGGGTGTACTTTTATATTTCTGTCGAGGGCGCAGGAGGATTGGATACAGCACTCGAAGGGCGCACTGAGTGAAGCAAAAAGTATTGTGGCATCATTGAGAAGCGGAGTTCCACCAGAGTGTGATGTTCGTCGCTTGTGAATCTTACCAGTTTGGGAAAGCCATGCGAGTGACTCATTGTTCTCATTTCCCAACCAGGAAAAAAGCCTACCTTTTGGAATGTTAGCATAACGTTATGATGGATGCAGTTGTTATGTCCTGAGAACAAAGGATTCTAGTTATGGTCCCTAGAAAGTGTGCTTTGTCTGCCATGTCCGGGCAAATAACAGTGGGGGCCCTGGAATACGCGTTGAGAGGAAGCACATTATAGTCGCAACCTAATGAACGTCTTCAAGATATCTTAACTTGTTAAGCCGTGATAAAGAACCGCCCAAGATGTGGTACCACGTAGAGTATGTCTTCTAGGGGAAAAGTGGTTCTTAAGGTCTTTCGACGAGCTATGTCTGATCATTTGCATAGGCCCCACTAGAGACAGAACAACACCTTCGGTCGCACACGATCCTACTGTTCTTCTTGTTCAACATGTCACAACAGAAACGAAAAGTAACTGAATGCAATGTCGTTTGACGATGGTGTTAGCTGCAGAAGCCCTTGCTTGTTTCCGTCTTGCGCGTAATTTAAAACCAAACCACCGTGAAAAGATTCGCGTGGTCCAATCATTTTCTATCTAGGTATTATTTAAAAAGCAATTATAAGCATATATATCCAATAGGTTCATTGGTGCTCAGAGAGCGTCTGAGTTTCCGTGCATCTCCGCGAGAAAGCCATCAGCTTGATAAGCACCTCAATCTCACGTCATCTTACGTGAGACGACTCGCTGACCCCGCATGCGGACGAGAAAGTCTAAGATTAAATTATTCCCGTGCAACTGTGGCGCTCATCGAATCCATTCAACTGTGTTAAGCCCTGCTTGCGAGCTAACCGAAAAGCTTATACCCTCCAACCTGCTTCTGGAACACGCCGCTGGGGTCAAATTTCTTCGCAGTGTTTCTGAGATGCGTGTAGCTGGCTGATCCATAATCCTTGAGGGGGTCTTGCCATGCTGCCGCGTAATTCAAGTAGGTGTATGGTCTGTTGGCACCCTCGTCGTCAGCTACGCTATCGACGGCGGCAATGAAATCCCTGGTAATTGAGTCCAGTTGGGTGTAGGCGCTTGCGTCGTCAAAGAAGATCGAGATAAGCAGGAGGACAAGGTCTTTGTCGGGGGCGGAAGAGGGGAGAAAGCCGAGACTGTTTGGATCGGAGCGTGGTGCTGCCGGGGGGATGGATTGAAGGGTCATCGATGATGTGACATTAGTGACCTGGTTCATTGCAAGAGCTGATTCCCTCCAAACAGGAAGTATCCGGGATATGATGTCCGGGGTGATGGAGAACGTTGTAGTCGCCCAAACGCTCCTTGACCTGCAGTCAGCCATGAAGGGATCTCGTGTGGGAGTTTCTTACGATTGATCTGGGGTGCTTAGAGAGAAAACCTCATCTGCGAAAGCTGTTGTGTTCGCGATGCGCATCGTGTTTGAAAGCTGCGGCTGGATTGATGTAAAAGCCGCCAACGAGGATGCGTTCACCACTGGCTTGGTATAGTAAAGACTAGAGGAGCTGAGGAAGGTTTGAAGCGATCCCAAATATACAAAACTCGGCTCCAATGTGGTGTAGGGATCATGGTTCTCTGGCTGTTTTCCCAGCGTAAAGGCAGCCACCAGCTGGTCGAATGCTTCTTCTGTGTATACGATACCGCCTCCCCAGAATGGGCCTTGTGAAAAGGTTTCGATATCGTACCGAGTCACTACGCCGAAATTGTTGCTGCCACCCTTCAAGGCAACGAACAAATCGGCATTGAACGTCGCGTTCGCGTTGGTAACCTTCCCGCTTGCCAACACAATCTGGAAGTTCACCACGTAGTCGCATGCGAAGCCGCGTTCCGGCGAAAAGAAAGAAATGCCTCCTATACGGTAGATGAGTATTGTCGCTATCCATGGCAGGAAGAAGCTGATCACTTACCTCCAAGTAAGAGTCCTCCAACTCCAACATGAGAGGCACGGCCACCGAGCACAGAAAGGTTGCGTTGGTCGAGAACGCTGTAGACTTGCTCCCATGTCGCCCCGGCACCCACTGCCACCAATGATCCGTCACCATTGGTTTCGACCGAGTTGATGGATCGCGTATCAATGGTAACCCCGCCCTCGGTATTTGCTGCGCCTGTCTGGGATCCATGCCCACCACCGCGAACAGCGAATGGAGAACCCGACTTGCCCAACAGTGCCACTGCAGACGATACTTGTTCAGCTGAGGTTGGTCGTACTACGCACTCAGGCAGCAGTCTCGCTTGAACGTAAAAATATGAAGCGATGGATTCATTGTATTGGGCGTCGCCGGCGAAGGACACTCTGCCAGGGAGGGATGCGGAGAGGGTGTTGCAATCATCAACAGCTGATGCAATGCAATTAGGCAACGATCCAAAGACAAGGAATGCAGAGATGCAGACGCGCAACATAGCGATCGCCATCGATAGGAGGCAGGGCCAAGGTGTCAGAACACAAGGTTGCAACGAAAGTTGAGACGTGACAGGCCATCGCCAGACCGCCTGGGACTAACTGTATTAAGAGGGATATGGGTGCATGGAGGGTCGGCATGCGGGCCACCAGGAAACGGCCCGCATTGGGGCCGCCGGTGACCAAGGGCCTGGCTAAGCTTCATGTGGGCTTCCCGTTCGGGCATGTGGTAGTGGAAGTGGACTAGATGGCTGCGCATGCAAGGGGATGAGAAAGTCCGGCCGACGAAACCCCTGTAGTGCCGCGCCGCACCCGCTAGACCGCGTTGATCCCTCCCGCAGCCACCCCACGGCCAGCGCCGGCGATTGATGCACTCCCGCACTCCACCCTGAGATCGTATCTGGCAGCATCCAGCGCCACCTGCTCTCACGCCTGTCCTCTCTGCACGGCGCCACCTAGGATTTCCTCAAGGATCAAATCGGATTGCTATGCCATCATCCAAAGGCTCGGTGCTTATCACTGGCTGCAGCGACGGTGGAATTGGGTCTGCCCTCGCAGCTGCATTTGCTAAGCATGGCTTCCACGTCTTTGCTACCGCCCGTACCACGCAAAGCATGAGCCATCTCAAGGACAACGGCAACATCACCTTGCTCACACTGGATGTGGTGGATGCAGAGCAGATCAAGGACGCCGCCGAAACAGTGAAGAGCCAGACGGGCGGGACGCTTGACTATCTGGTTAGCAATGCCGGACGCAATCGATTCATGCCCCTGCTTGATGAGGACATTGAAGAGGCGAAGAGGTTGTACGACATCAACTGCTGGGGACCGCTTCAGCTGGTTCAAGCCTTCTCGCCCCTATTGATACAAGCCAAAGGAACCGTCGTATTCATCGCGTCGGTTTCGGGCTACATGAATGTACCTTGGCAAGGTGAGCCGACCGCCATCCTACCACAGTACCTAATTGATACCAAGAGCAGGCGTCTATGCGGCATCCAAAAAGTCTGTGGAGATTCTTGGAGACAACCTCCGCCTCGAACTTGCACCATTCGATGTCAAGGTCGTATCGGTCGTGACTACTGCTGTGGAATCTCAAAACCACACCCACTATCAGGAATGGAAGATGCCCGACAACTCACGCTACAAGTCTGTTGAAGAGCACTTCGTCAAGAGGGCAAAAGGTGACGATGGATCACCGAGGATGCCAAACCAAAAGTATGCCGAGGGTGTTGTCAACAAGCTACTGGCCAACCCAGGTCCAAAATTTTGGTACGGCGCATTCGCTTCCCTGATCAAGTTCGGGTCTTCTTGGTTCCCAACCTCATGGCTTGTAAGTTGAAACTGACCAAACATTGAAAGCTGTCTCTGACTGTCTGGCAGGATAGTGGTCTTGCCAAAGGGACCGGAATCGACGTGATGTTGGCAGCGAAGAAATGATTGAGGAGTATTGAGCTTGGAGACATGTATCTCTTAGTATTTCATATGAAGAAATGGATTCGAAAAGTCAAGTCCGTAATTTCCAAGCGATACCTGTCATTCGTTGTTAAGAGAGTCTAACCTGACTACACACGATGGGCATTGTGACAGAGTACGAAATACTGCTGAAATAATGAGAACTGACGTCTGAAAAGCGATCGAAAACAGAGTTTGACCAAAGATACCAACTCCCGAACAGGAAATCATAGCCAACACCGCACCATCTCTCTAGCTCCGGCGGTGTAAGGTCACCTTCACCCCAGGCCTCGGCAGCGTCAGCGTCCGCCACGTCAGCGTATGCTTTGCTCCCGCATCCTCCATGCTAACATCGTAGTTTTCCAGCATGTAAAAGAAAACCTGCTTCATAACGTAGCTGACAAAAAACCTGCCAGGGCAGGTAATCTTGCCCGTGCCCCAGACTTGCCACTTCTCGTTGATGTCCGTGAACTTGGAAGGGCCTTCTGGCTGGGTGACGGCGATGCGCTCGATGTGGCTAGGATCGGCGAAACGGAATCCGTCGAATTTGTCGGGACACGGGTACAAGCTACTGTCGCGGAGCATGGGCCCGAGTGCGGCGGCAACCCAGTCGCCCTTGCGTACTTTGGTGCCGTCAGCAAAGGAAAAGTCCTGCAGGGCGCAGCGCCGAGCGGTCACGGATTCGACGGGCGTCCAGCGTGAGCATTCTTTCAGGAAGCTGTCCATGAGGGGGAGGCCTTCGCCTTTGATCATAAAGTTGGATCCTTCTGGGCCCTGGATTTCGTCGCGCAAGGGCTCAATGTACTCGGAGTGCTCGCACAGGTTGTAGATGGCGAAGGTCAAGGTAGTTGCTAGGCCTTGGACGGATCCGAACCAGATGGCCATGACTTCGAATGCCATTCTTCCCGGGGACCATTTCTGATCCTTTGGTGCGGTCTCGATGATCCATTGGATGACATCGTTCTGTGCGGTGTCAGAGCATATTACTCATCATTTCGCCTCATCGCTTACATATTTCTCTGAAGTGTGAGAGTTTAGTCGACTCTCGATCAGATCTACAAGACCGTGAAAGAAGACACGCTGCCTCGTAAGCCACATGGGCATCAGTGCGCCGACAAACCTGATGGTCAATATCAGGCAAATTGATTCTCGGTGCGCTAGGACGAATTGTACTCACGGGACTAGAAACCTCGGACTAAATCGCAGTATCTCAGCGCCATATAGAACATCCTCGTTGTAGTAGTATGCGGCCTCCATGAAGGCTTGGTTCTCCACTGATCCGACAATCAGCTAACTCTATCAGCATTCTTGGAGGCAAGCGCGGAAGACTTACTCATGTCCTGCCCAAAGAAGGCGTATCCACTGATGTTCGTGACAATCCTCTTGGAAAGAGTAAGTGCATTGACCGAACGATGATCCCCAACGTCGTCGGCGAAATCCCTCTCGATGATCCGCCGAACTCCCGGTGTCATTTTCGGAAGGTGGTTGGTGAGGAGGGTTCGGAGTGTTCGTACGAAACCGACACCCTCGATTCCGCGCTGGTCGTGCCAGTTGAAACCCGCCATGGTGTACTCAGGTTTGAGGATCTGGTGGGGTCAGTGCCTGCAACCAGCCTTGTGCAGAATTTACGTACGTCTTTCGCGGCTGCGTGCAGCGACAGGTACTCATTTGGAGCTGTAGCGATGTCTCGAATGTGATTCGGAGAGGAAACAAGCGTAATTCGGCTCTCGGGAGTCAGTAGTTGGAAGGCTTCTCCTTTCGACTGCGAATGTCAGTAAGCTTTCCTTGGTCAATCTCATTGAAGTCTCATACCTTGAGATAGGCCTGCTGTATGATATCTTTCCCCCTCAACGGAAAGGTAATGAGATCGTAATCCTCTCTGAGACGCTTCCTGATGCTCTCGAAGGCCGTATGAATCATTGCCAGCAATGAGCCAAGCCATAAGGGGATAAGAATGCCCGAACTGAGGGGGGCCTCTCTATCGACAAAAGAAGAGCTTTTGGCTCCCATTATGCCCAAAGATACAAGAGAGTCTTCCACTGGTGATGGAGGATGTAATTCAGGACAGTGAATGATCTAATTGTTGGTGTTCGAGGTGTCTGGTCCCATCCTTTTTACTGCGTTCCGGCTGGAAAAGTGAAGTATTCTCCAGGAAGCCAATTGGATGGAACATATGCCATATTTTGGAAATAGATCCGCCTGGGGAAAACGGGGATTGCGCCTTGCCTTGACGCTTTCCAAAGACTAAGAATCTCCGTTGATGTTCTTCTGCCAATGATAACCAAGGCTGGAACTCGTGCGCACCCATTCAGACATTCAGCCCGCTTATGTCGGTGTAACTCTGATTATTTTCACCGGACACTTTATACAAAGACAAGCAGCTTCATGGACCATTATGAGAGACCTCCTATGATTTGCCAGAGCGAAAGCTTTCTGTGGCGTATCAGGCGACCCAATTTAGATCGGATGGGCTACTGCCGCAAAGAGATATCCTAGGGCCTGCTTCACCGTCGATGCGTGGGATTTGTGCCATGTCGTAAGCATCGCATGGAAGACCTTATTGGGGCTGGAACTCTGCTAATAAGGGCCAGGGCCGCAGCAGCGTTGTTGTCACACAGTTAGCGCCAGCGACAGTTTGGACTAACTGGTGGTGACATTCGCTTACCACCTCGATGTCAATAAGTGGGTCTGTTATACTGTCTGGAAAAAAGTCTGTGCCATCAGGTGAATGTTCGGAAAACGTATCCCTTCCCCACGCAGCTCTGCGAACCCCCGCATCTACATTCGAATTGAGCAATTCACGCAACTATCTTTCCAAAATACCAATTACGAGAAAACCGATACCAGATCCCTGGCGGTTGGTGGTGAGCGTCATTCGTGTTGCCGAACCATGCATAGCGGCGGCCCCACGCACACGTCGGGGACCCGAGCTTGCCATCCTTGGCTACTAGCACACGTACATGGCAGGGATATCCAGCGCCACTTCCATGTATGCAGGTCAGCCGGCACCCTTATCAAAACCTTGAACATAGCGAGATCTGGCGAATGGCTAGATGTGCGTAAGATGCCATAAGCGCAGGGTAGGAAGTCGTACGAGTCCCCCAATGGCGGTCACGGCGCACGAGTTTTGCTCAATTTTAGAGTGGAACTGCCATGGCATTATCCGGCCAAAGTTGGCTACGAGTTCGAGGCTGTTCGCAGCTCGGCCCTAATATGTATGAGCTATATAGAAAGTGGGTCGTTGTGTTTAAGGTATGCATGGAGGGTGTTGACCCCCCAGTTCGAGCGTGAGCCGCCCTCTTTGATTATCCGCCGAAGTATGGCCATGCTACACCCACGGGCACAGACCAGGCGGTCATGGACGAAACTGATAGTCCCCGATCACCCGGCTCTCCGTAAGTGGAAGGGCACATAACGCCACCATGATTCAGCTGAAGTGCTGTCAGCCTGGCTGCCGCACTTGAAGGGGACTTTTCTCAAGCCCCATCAAGCCGCCCGAAACCCACTTTCAACGTCCATTGAAGAGATTCGAAAACATGGCCCAAATCCCTCCGGGAACAGACCTCTCGCAGGTCCCTATGGGACCCAATCCGAGCGGCGCTCCACCAGACTTTGAGCATGGCGCAAGTCTCATCGGTGGAGTTCAGGGCGTAGGCATCTCACTCGCAGTCGTCACCACAGCTTTTCTCATCACAAGGCTCCGTGTATACGTGAAGCTGAATCGAGGACTGGTCCTGGATGACGGTAAGGCGAGACAAATGTACATTGAGGATCTTGAAAGACTGATCAGTCGCAGTCTTCCTCCTGATCGCCTACGTGATGGCACTCTCCTACACCGTCCAAGCAAGCACTTTGGGGCGACTTTGTAGGCACACCTGGGATACACCCCTCAGCGAAATCAACGAAGATTACCTAAAGAAATTGTTCGCGACGAGCATCGTGTATGGTCCCATGTTCTTCTTTGCGAAGGCGGCTATCCTGATCCTTTACTACCGGGCCTTTGGAACGAAGACCTGGATGCGATGGACCTGCTGGACCATGGGAGTCATTCTCTTCGGTGCGTATTGGCAAACTGGTGAGTTTCTGTTCCTGATCCTCTTACTGAACGCATGGGTCCGGGTGACAGTGGGGCTGACCAAAGCGCAGTTCCCCAGACGTTCATCTACTGCATGCCCCACAATGGAAGGCCTTGGGATGCTACCATTCTGGTGGGCTGCAATCGTCTGAAGATTCCCGGGCTCGTTCACGGTGCGATGAATGTAGCTGCAGACATCATCATGGTCATCATGCCTCTGCCGATCATCATCAAACTCCACGTCCCGTTGAGCAGAAAGATTGCCCTCTCCGCCATTTTCGCGACTGGACTTCTCGCGCTGATTTGCAGTGCCTTGGCCGTCTATTATAGGGTCGAGATCAGCTACGGCAATGACCCAGTATGGTCCAATGCGCAAGCATGGATCGTGATGTGAGTTTATTTTGTCCGGTAGCAAAGCCATGCGCTGACAAGGCACAGTCAGGCGGAGATTTACGCAGCCATCTGTGTCGCCTGCGCTCCATCCCTCGCCAAAGCTTGGAAATGGGATTTCAAGTCGAGCCGTTTGTACGCAACTCTACAGTCTTTGCTGCACTCTTCGGGAAAGAGCACTCAGGGGAGTTACCCCTCGAAACAAGCGTCCAACGAAGCGAGCGAGTCTGTGTCGGCATTGCAAAAAAGTTCAGTCGAGGACAGTAAGCCAATATATTCGCTTGGAAGCATTGGGTCTTCAGATGAGGGTTACGAGATGCAGGATCATCTCCAAGATTCGGGGGTTTACCGCCAGTTCACGGTTGACGTGAGATCTCACCCGTACAATGGAAGTGCAGTGTAAGGGGGTTAAGATGTATGATATGGAGAATTACGAAGTGTACGAACCTTGAATGTTCCGTATCGTTTTGGTCTTTTCTTTATTCTTTTCCTTTTCTCAATGATACCAAAATCAGGACCCAGTCAGTTGGTTTTTCACGAAAATATCTATTAGCGAATGGATAGAAACATGAGCAGGCCTCTGCAATACGTAACAGTGAATATTATCACCACGCCGTGAAGACAGTAAAAGTAGAAGTAGTCGAGAGGAAAAACAAACGAAGGGTCTGATCAAGAGCTGGAACCATGGAATGACTAAGCTTGATTTTGCAGGCAAGTATTTGATACGACAAATCTCCTTTGTTACTGTATAGACAACTTGGGCTGCAACACAACCCTCAGATCTGTTCCCGGAGTAACGTCCACTAACCCAATGCTAGGATTTCCTTCTGTCGGCACAGGAAATTGTTGGTGCTTTTCTTCCAACCGAATGTCAAATTTTTCAACCAAGACTGCGACAAAGGCAAAACTCGTAATTTTGGCGAGATGCCTCCCTGGGCATAGTGTTTCTCCGCCTCCAAACGGTCTGTAACTGCCATTCTTTTTCAATATCGGGTTCTTAAGGAACCTTCCAGAACTGAAAGATGCAACGTCATCCCCGAAAACATTTTTATTATAGTGCAGTTGGCGCTGTGGCATCATTACGCGGTTCCCTTTGCGCAGTACGAGCGACGAGCTGGGCAAGGTGACATCCTCGGTCAGGAAGCGAACGCTGGCTGCGAAGGCAGTCTTGCGCAGAGTTTCGTCCCAGAGAGCTCCGAGTCGCGGACAAGAGTTGCATAGATAGTCGATATCGATCTTTCCGGGCGATAGTGCCGGAAGTATTTCCTGGCGGACCTCCGACAGAAGGGTTGGATCGAACAGCATATACGAAAGCATCCAAAAAGGCCCCTTCTTGATGTTTCCGCAAACACTATGGAATCTAGAATTAGCTTTCTACGTTTTGGAATGATTTAAAATGAAAATCGCTATACGTAATGGAGTAGGGGCAAGCATACCTCCAGTACAGCTGGAAAAAGAACAAGGACATATCGTGTAGAGACACACCGGATCTCTTCATCTCCTTCTCCAGCTCTAGAATCATCCATGCTGCGTCTTGTCGCTCATTGACTGGAATAGAAAAGTATCGCTCGAATGCAGCATGCATCTTTGTCTTTGCGCCTAGCATCTTCCCAGACAAGAAGCTTGGATACTGATACAACACCTGCCAAGCTAGATGATCGAATATCATAAAGTGGTTGATCATTTCTGGTTCAATTTCGCCCAAAGCCTGACCATAGTATGCATTTTGACCAAGCCCGATAAAGATCTCTGATATCAAGTGATACAAGGAGACGGTGATACTTCTGCCTTGATGCGATAGGACGCTTTTAGACTTCTTGAGAATTCGGTCAAAGTCCAAATGCTTCAAGATATAATCGACTGCTGGGTATGAAAGTTCCTCGAACTTTGTACCTGGGCTCAACTGCGTGATTTGATATTCTTTACACAAGCCCACGAGGTGTTTGCACGGCTTGCCATCTGCGCCTTGTGTCTGATACGCCTTGCGGACCCCATCTTTTGTGATCCCTATCATATACATCACTTCCTCTACAAAGATATCGTAGGAAAGTGATCCATCCTTAATCTTGTAGATTGAAGCTACATCACTGGGTGAAGTGATGATGTACCACTTCTGGCCAGCGACGGACAGTGCGTACGGTTCACGGGTGTCTTTGAAATACAATCGCGATTCATCGAGCAGACGGCTTGAGTTTTGGAAAAAAGCTCTGAGGTGGCCTATGATCCGTCAACGATCCGGGCAATGACATGTTTGGCAGGCTATGTGACAAGGTGCGACCGCCCGGGCGCCCCGAAGAACTCTGGCCCACGTACCAACGACAGGAACCCAGTACGGGTACTCTTTCGGATCGTTCGGAAAAGCAATAGGCACTATGGTAAATCGATAGAGTCTCCAGAGGAGAAGCGCAGCGAATGCCGCCAAAACACTAGCTGTATAATCGCTCGAGGCCATTGTCATGATGGTGGGAGCAACTTGCAGGCTATCGACCCCTCAGGCCGTGTCGGAACAAGGCGACCAGCCGAACCAGTGTCTGGGAAACACAGGGTATGGTTGCATGACCGTTAATCTCAAAGGATTCGGAAAGATTGTGGGACTTGAAGCATGGCCCTTGTAATGCCCGTCACGCAGGGTGGGCGCAAGGGCCAAGTCTAAGCGCTTCGCCCCTCCCGAGCCGTGGGCTAGCGCTGATGCCCTGGACCAAGTTCACCCGTTTTCTCTCGCGCGGAGCAATGAATGAAAATGGCTCTGATCGCCGACCAAGTCTCGCTTCCAGATCAAACGCAAGTACGTGAAACAGGGTTTTTTTTTTCGCGGAGCCCGAGGCGGCAGAACCATGTGCATGATTCAGGGTGGCGGTACCCCAGCAATAGTCCGTTCTGCATGCAGGTCGGAGCGTACAGAGCCAGCGGGCGAAATGTCGGTAATGGCAATCTATTGACCTCAGCAAGTGTACAGGCTTGCGACATTGTACTGCATGTGCATCCAAGAAAGTTAAACGAGCTGCGTAAGTGCGGCACGGCCAAGACCTTGCGATGACATGCGGGTGTCATTCCCCCAACGGCTCGACCGCCCTCCTCCCGTGCTGTGTCATTCCCTCGACACATCGAGCCCCCTCCTAATATTCTAATTCTACTACCCCCTCGACATATTCTGTCTGACTACGGACATCGACGACTATATGGAGGTCAAGAACCAACTCATAGAGGTGCTGGGCGACAAGGTCGCGCTGCCCGGAACCGAGCTTTACGAGAAGAGCAATGGTTCTTACTTTACTAAATTCGAGAGCGCAATCAAGCCTGCAGCCATCGCTCAACCTACCAACGCCGAAGAGGTGAGCAATTTGATTAAAAAACTACGACCACAGCTTGTGAAACAAGAAGTTGCACTGGCCATCAAGGGAACTGGCCATACGCCCTTTTCTGGTAGGGCCCCTCCAAATCACGTGGTGATACACCGTGGCTGACGGCGATGACAGGCAGTGCCAACATTGAAAACGGAGTCACTGTGGAATTACGAGGTCTTAAGGGTATTCGCCTATCCGAAGACAAGTCGCACGTCACCATCGGCGTTGGCGAAACCTGGGGCTCGCTATATGAGGAGCTCGAAAAGAGTGGAGTGACTGCCGCTGGGGGACGAGTTGGCAGAGTCGGTGTTGGTGGCCTCGTACTTGGCGGTGAGTACTCGACATAAAACCATAACCTCTCGAGTGCCTCGATCACCGCTTTTCGATTGATTTCATCTCAATCAGTTACTGGTAGCGAGCTAACTATGGATCAGGTGGCATGTCCTTCTTCTCAACGCGGCGTGGTTTTGCATGTGATTCTGTCACCGACTTCGAGGTTGTTCTTGCCTCGGGTGAAGTCATACATGCAAATGCAGAGGAGAACTCCGACCTCTTCACAGCGCTGAGAGGAGGCCTCAATAACTTTGGAATAGTAACATCATTCAAGATGGAGACGTTCCCCTCAGGACCCATGTGGGGCGGAGTCTCGGTTCACATGGCTGACAGCTTGGGGCCGCTCATCCAAGCCACAGTCGACTTTGTCCAAAACGAAACCGACGAGGACACTCATGTCATGTCCAGTGCCGGTTATGCTTTTGGACACAATGTCGCCACATGCTGTCTCTACCACACCAAGGGTGTTGAGAAACCTGCGTCACTGGAACGCTTCACTTCACTTCCATCGATCCCAGGATATGGCGAGCTGCGGACATCTACTCATATCGAATTTTGCAACGAGCTATCCAAGTTTACTTCGGACGGTTGCAGGTTAGTTATTTGCTACAAGGCAATCTAAGATACAAGTACAAACGCTAACGAACTAGTCCAGGTCCTTTTACGCTACGATAACTATCAAACCCAACGTCGCCCTCATGCAAGAGCTTTACAAGATCTGGCTTGATACCCTCGAGCCTCTCAAGTCAGCAGAAGGCTTCTCGTTCACGCTGGGCTACTTTCCACTGACAAAAGCCTTGCTTACCAACTCCAAGAAGGCCGGAGGCAATGCCAAGGACATCGATCCGGCCGATGGACCGCTCTTCGTCGTCCTCATCAACCCTACTTGGGGCTCCGCTGACGATGACGAGCGCATCCACAAAGCCATCGAAGACCTTTTGGTCAAGTTCAAAAAGACTGCTAGCGAGAAAGGGCTTTTGCACAGGTACATCTTTACTAACTACGGATATCAAACGGAGGACATTTTTGCCGGATATGGCGAAGAGAGCGTGAGCAGGCTGAAGGAAGTTAGCAAGAAGTATGACCCGGAAGGAATTTTTCAGAAAGCTGTTCCCGGCGGCTTCAAACTTTCCAAGGTCTAAAGGACCAGTTGCTGGCGTATATGATCATGCTACTGCAGCAAAATTCATCGATTACCTTGTAGATGGATAGAAGAAAGTCTCCATATTGACAGTCGCTCACTCACGTCTGTGTTCGAGGTTGTAACTAATTTGCTCAATAGGCGAAAAGAATAGAATTAATTTTCGCATGCTTTTTGCACGGAAGCTTTTGTGAGCTGATCGATATTTCGCTCATCCATTGAGATATAGAGATACTCAGATATTTAGTCATGCTGTGATATCCCTATATCAATTCTACACAGATACAAGATGGAGCTTGTGGAAATTCTCATCGTTGACTGCCAAAGCTAATCTTTCCCTCATAGTTTGATAATTTACCAGCGGGTCTGGAATGCCACAGTGCCCATACGTCCTCCAGAATATTATTGCTTGAACTTGAGACAGCAAATACGCCAGTCACAAGCCACATTGAGATGCTTCCCCTGTTAGATTCGTCGGAGTTATGGCTGATGACGTGTTCCACAGATGGTATCAAGGTCCGTTGCGCAATAAGATTCCTAAAGAGCTCGTTAGGTATAGTCTCAAAGGCTGCAATTATCATCTATCGACTTACGTATTAGGGTCGGCTCTGATGATATCACTGCAGCTCTGTAGACCATTATGCACTGCTGACGTAAAAGAGCTGGTCAAGTCGGCGACACCGCTTGCGCCCGACTCTGAAATGACAAGAGCTTCTTTCGGATTCTGCCACCATCCATGCACAGATCCATCTCCTGCTTTTTGAAATGCCGAACTGACAGGAAGCTCAAAGATGGACACATCCTGGGAATTCTGCGCCGATGCTGCAAACCCCCCGTCAACAAACTGGAGCGCGGCATCCGTCTTCCTCAGCTCGGCGTCTTTCCAAACCAGTTGATGGATCCTCAGATGCCACCCCGGCCACTTCGACACAGATGGGACCAAAGTCGTATGAACCACAATATCGAGGTACTTCCAGGGCTTCCACGAGCTAGCCAAAGCCGTCACAGACTCGCCCCCCAACTGCAGCATCTCACACCGCACATCCGAAGGGACCCACCTCGGCATCCAAATCTCCTCATCTGTGAACGAAACCGCGATCGTGGAATCGAGAGCTTGTTGCTCGAGAAGGGGGCCGACCGGCACGCTGAAGGTGAAGGAGGACGAGTAAGCAAGCTTACCGTACTTGGCCTCTCGTGCTTTGTGCCGCTTCTGTGTCATCTGACCGGAAGAGAGCAGAAAATGGTGCTCGGGCGTGTTGCACATGATATGTCTTGGAGGCCAGAGCATCGCTACCTACGGGATGGTTAGAAAACATATGTGAGGGGTCATATAAACAGACACAGAGTGTTTTGGGAAATGCGATATGATCAAAAACGGACGTCTTCGCCCTATAACATGAAGATGATACGAAAAAGCTGTAGAAAACTTGAAGCGCTGCTTACCTGCGGGATACGTTTCGCGACCAAGGGAGAGTCGAGCGGGTGCGGCATCTCCTCAGAAGCCCAGAAGGGATGCTTCTCTGGCAGACCAAGGACAAGGAAGGATTTCAGACACCAAAATACCGACTGCGGCGAGTTATAGTTCTCGGAGAGATACATGTTCGGGTAGGTGTACCCAATGTTGAGGGTTCCATCCGTGTTGAAGATATCTGGATGCTTCGACCACCAGCGCAAATGTCTCAGCAGCAACCCCTTGATGGCCCCAGGCTCCGCTAATGGCGAACGAAGAGGAACATCTGCGATCGCAACCGCAGCCCAGAACGCAGCGAAAGCGAAACGATATGTCAGACTGCGACCAAACGGTATCGCCGCCCCATCGCGGTCAAAATACCTCCAGTAACCCGCCGCGAATTCCGCAGCCTGCGTTTTGTACCGGTACGTTCGCTGGGGATCGTAGTCAGGCGCAAACCGCACAAATAGAAGCTGCGCGAACTGAATCGCAAAGCTGCCGGAATAGTAATCCGCCTGCTTTCTGTCGTCGCCCCATAGGCCATCACTACTCCACCCCTCGCTCAGATAGAAGCCATCGAGAACGCGAAAGCTATCTTCCATGTGCGCTTTCACTTCCTCAAGCGATACCCCGAGCGTACGCACCAGGGCAAGATTTACCAAGACGCGGAACCAGTGCCAATTGTTCTGCGGAATCTTGCTGTGATTGATCTGGCGCAGCCACTTGATGAGATTCGTGCGCGCTCTCTCGTCGTCCACCAGGCCGACAAACGCATCGGGCCAGAGCAGCAGCGCGTACGCCATGGACTCCATCTCCACGACGCGCTGGTCGAAATCGGACACATCGCCCCAGTACTCTGGCGACTCCGGGTCGGTCCCCGCCTTGAGGCCATGGATCCAGGAATCGAGGTTGAGGCTGGTTTGGCTGAGGGCGGGCAGCGCATCCACGGCCTGCAGGCGGAGCAGGTCGGCGATGACCCAGAGGGGGCGCGCGAAGCCTTCGAGCTGGGCGGCCGTCTCGCTGAAGCCGGCGCCGGTGGATGTGGCAATCTTGATCCGAGCGTTGTGGGGGGATTTGTATTGTTCGAGGGGTTCGAGGAGGGCTAGTGCGGCGCACACCAGATCGGATCGGGTTTGGAAGGGGTTGTCCGAGAAACCAGGGAGCGCGGGCATAGTTTTGGGTAAGTGTGGATATCAATAGAGCGGTGGAAAGTTGGAATGGGCTTGCTTTTCACATTTCGTACGATGGTCCTGGGAGGATTTAAAACATGAGGATCCACGGATCACGTTCATCGCTCGGAAAATCGGGCCATCATCGTCACGATGCTAGTCCGTAATAGTCAGGGACTTCTATCAGACAAAGAGTGTAATGTCCGTCGCGATGCATTAATCTCGCGCAGCCAAGAGAGCGTAATCGTGCTATCTAGTCACTCTGAGACTGAGATACCCCGTTCCCAACGTCTGACGCCTTGAGATTCCTCCGATTAACCGCTGTCGCTCCAGCGTAGTTGAATATGACATCGCATTCAAGCCTTGGTCTCCTTCTCTGAGACTTCCACGTGAACAGTCTCTCCCTTATCCGCGAGGTGCTCATTGCTGTCCGCGCTCATGTTGTACTTCTTGTGGCGAATCTCGCGTCGCCAGAGGAATTGGCCCACCATGAACAAGGTCCAGTAACAGCAGACCAATACAGTATTGACTGTGAAACCCTTGCGCCACTTCGGCGCCTCGAGAACTGGGAAGACAGTGATAGGGTAGAAGCTGAAGAAAGCCCAGCCGATTGTCATCATCGCACCAGTGGTAAAGCTTCGTGCCTCGTTGTCGTCTTTCATGATGAGATTGACCCACGGGAACAAGATGGGCGTAACACAAGAAGTCATTCCGAGAACGTAGTAGACAAAAACTGCGCATATCAGTTTGTGTTGACTATGCTGAAATGATGGAACTTACAGTGCAAGCCAGTGGGGATATCCCAGACCAAAAGGCAGACATTGGCGAATAGAAGCATGAAGGCGACGCAAGAGAACACAATCCACATTGGGTAGATCATGACCAAACTAGTGACGAGAATACCAGTCACTATGGCGACTCCCTGGACACCGGTGGGGATGAGGTTGATTTCCTGGATAGTGTAGGTGCCGTTGAGCTCAGCCTCGTGCTTGAGCCAAAGAGCCATCTGGCCACCGACGTATGAGGTGCACTGGAAGCTGTTCTCAAGTCAACCCCGGAAATGTTTACACTTCGAGAATAGGCAGTCTTACCAAACATAGGTGAGCACCGCGACATAAAAGTGCCAGTGTGTGAATACACGCTTGAGCATCCTCCTTCCGATCTTCCCGGGCTTCTTCATGCCATCGGCCTCCTTGCGTGCAATCGCAAGGGATTTCTCATCCTCCGTCAACCACCAAACCTTGGGGCTGGTAGGAAGACCAGGGAACAAAAAGAACCCGGCAATCGAAATGGGGAGACTGATGCTACCGTCGATGATAAAAAGCCATCTCCATCCTGGAACATGTTAGCCCTGAGCGCACGATATCGAGCACTGTCCGAAGAAAACTTACCTGCCATTCCGGCAACACCGTTCAGATTGGTGTATGCAGCAGCCTGTAGGTAGCCGCTGAACATGGCACCAATGTTGCTTGACACATACCACACACCAGCTCGCTTGAAGACCTCATCGGGGCGGTACCAAGACGTAAGCAGGTAGATGCTGCCAGTTGCAGCGGGCGTTTCCAATACTCCGAGCAAGAATCGGAGACCGAAAATCTGTTGTTCGTTCTGAAGACGGCATTGGGTGAAGGTCAGGATCGACCAAAGCGTCTCCATGATCGGCAAGTAGTATCGAGCCAGTTTGGGACGCGAGATGATCATCATGCTCGGGATCTCGAAAATGAGGTAACCGATGTTGTAGAAGGTTCCGAAAAGCGAGTACCTAGGTATTGTCAGAATTCTTTCAGTGTGGCGGATTGAGATTTGCGTACTGGTTTCCATTGAGCTGGAGGTCTTCCTTCATGCCCGAAACATAGGCGCTGTTTCTGCAAAGTGTGTGAGCGAACTTGCATCATCAATTTGGGATAAAATATGTGGTGTGACGCACAAGGCATTCTGGTCGAGCCATTTGATGTAGAAACACAGGCAGCAAAGCGTAAGCAGAATAGAGTCAAGCTTTCGCAGAAGCTTCTTCTCCTGCTTGGAATAGTGCGATGGATACCAGTCGAAGATATAGAGCCAGGCGATCCACAAAGATCGTTCCTTGGGCTTCTCGGTAGAAGAGCTAACGTTTGGCTTCTTCTGTTCTTCCTTCAGGAGCTCGGGCTCGGTCGTGCTCGCCTGCACGTCGATGGTGTTGTCTTTCTCAGCCATGTCGAGGTGATCGTGCCACTCAGTCAAGAACGATGCTGGGAGGGAGTGTTATTGATGCGACGGTGAGAGGGACCACCAGGGCGCAGACCCCTCATGGGCTTAAGTATCTGCATCCAGGTATCATCATGGGATTTGCATAGGTCTAACTTCCCCGGACTGGTGGTGCCAGGAAATGCATTGATGTGGGCGTTATCGGTGCTCGCTTCCCCGGTTTGTGTTTCCCCGCCAGCTAGACTCCCCACGGGGGCAACTTTTTGCAGGGGTCGCTGCGCTCGGAGCCTTGGCAACGGAGCCTGGAGCATTGCCTTGTCCGAGGGTTACATCGCGACAGCAGTTTCCAGGACGAAGGAATAATTCAATTATTTTGCGTGAATCCGGGTTCCCGGAGTAGTGAAGATCCGATGCAACCCGCTGATACTCGGAGGAACGCCGGTTAGTGGCAATATGGTATCGCGAAGCCTTTTTGAGGCGCAGGAATCCGTCGGACTCATGTTTCTGCCAACGCATTCTCTCTTCGTTGTAGACTTTCCTGTACAATACCTTCGCCAACGAATTCGCAACTAGCATGGCCGAGATCATGGATGCCACGGAGCTAGTAAAACACCAAGAAACCCCTCGCTTGGACAGCCCGATCCAAGCATCATCATCGGCGTCAGGAGACGATGAGATGTCCGAGCTGGGCACTACACCATTGACCAGCACTCCTCCTTCAGAGATTGGTGACGCGAAGGGTGACTTCGACATATTTGCTTCCCGTACGATACCCGAACATCAGTTGCCCGAGCTCTTCGCCGAAAACATCATAGCCAAAGCCCTTCGAACCGCAAAAGATGCCTTGAAGGTCTTGCCGGATGCTTTTCCGGAGTATGTACCACAGGATGCGGGTAGCGATGGAAGTTATCACCTGCGAGAGGCAGACTTTTGGACCTGTGGCTTCTTTCCTGGCACTCTGTATGCGATTCTAGAGCGTCTGGTCAGATTTCCCCAGAGCGTAGGCCTCGCTGGAAGCAACGGGCTTTCCGAAAACATCAACATCACACATCTGCGTGATCAATTTACAACAATGTGTCGTACCTGGGCAGAGCCTTTGCACGGGATGGCTGGCCGAACGGATACCCACGACATTGGCTTCATCGTTATGCCTGCTCTTCGCGCGGATTGGGAGCTTACCGGCAACACGCGGAGTTTGGACTCGATTATTCGTGCTGCAGCAAGTTTGGCTACAAGATATGTCCCATCAGCCAAGGCTATTCGCAGTTGGGACCTTCTCAAAAAGAAAGACATAGAGATTGTCGACCAGAATGACAACATGATCGTCATCATAGACAGTCTTTGTAACCTCGATCTATTATACTATGCGTCGAAGCACTCTCCGGATGGTGCCCACTTGGCTGAGATGGCAACGGCGCACGCCACGACTTTGCTTCAGTCACACCTACGGCCCGAATTAGTTGAGCACAAGCCAGTGGGCTCATACAACGGAAAATGGTACTCAACATGCCATGTAGCAAACTTAGACCCCAAATCGGGTCTTCTAAAGAGGCGCCTCACTGCACAAGGCTATGCCCACGAATCGACATGGGCCCGCGGTCAAGCTTGGGGGATCCTAGGCTACGTTCAGACATACATGTGGACGAGAGATACCCAGTTCCTGCACGCCTCTTGTGGATTGGCCGAGTACTTCCTGTACAGATTGGACACGGCTCCTGCGTGCGTTGATGTGGTCATAATCAACGGTGCTGGCGAGCGAACGACAAAGGGTCGATACGTACCACTTTGGGACTTTGATGCTCCCATAGAAGATTTTGAGAAACCTCTCCGGGACTCATCCGCTGGTGTAATTGCCGCCAACGGTATGCTGGTCCTAGCACAGGCTCTAGAGAGCATCGATCAGGCTCAGCTTGCCAAGAGATTTCGCAAAGCTGCATCGGCCATCATTCAAGACACCCTTGCATTCGCTCTTGCGCCAGAGAAGGCTAAGCTGGTAACCGGTCCGTATCAACATATCCGTGCGGAGGATGTGGAACCTGGGGTTAAGTTTGAGGGCATGTTGAAGTTTGGAACAGCAAATAACAACGAGAACGCGAGGAAACGGTACGCCAATCACGGCTTGGTGTATGGGGATTATTACTTGGTAGAGTTTGGAAACCGATTACTTCGGATGGGTTTCGTGTAGATGTACATTTTTCGAATAGAAGCTACGTGTGTTTATGCTCACCATGCCCCATGCTCTAGCGTCGCAGCAAACATACTTCCGTCATCGAATGCGATGACACGGTCCATGTTGCTCATAAAGTGTTGATCAAACATCATTTGGGGAATCGTGTTAAAATCCCCAGCATCCATACCATTGGGCACACCATCATCAACATGGACAGCATGGTTGACCGTCGACGGTAATGAAACATGCGAAGGGACCAGTGCCTGCGGGGACGGTGGCACCGCCAAATTTCTGGTAGACATGGGCCGCTGAAAATTTGCTGTACTTGAGGCCCACCTCGTAACACTTGATGGGAGACTTTCTCGTCTCGAGTGCCCCACGTGTTCCCCTGGCCGACGCATCCCAGCCACAACTGGACTGTGATCGATTTCCTTGTTGAAATCTACAACATTGATGTAAAAAGATGGATCCTTTTGGCACTGTCCATAGAGTTCCTTCAATCTTGCAGCATATCTGTAAGCAAGGGTTTTCCGTTGTTGAGAAGGGTCCGCAAATCCTGTCCATCTTCTAGCGATTTCTTCGAGGCTTCGTACTAGAGACCAAAACTCCTCTGTGGGTTCGCTTTCACCGTGATATTTCCAGTGAATGAGCAAAATCCTTGCGGCAATGAAGACACAAAAGGTGAATTGTGGACCGATTGGAGATCCGTCTTGCGAATTGCTTAGGTAATTGTGCGCAATTGTTGCAATTTCCACCCCGGCAGCAAAGCATGCCTCCACGCTACAGCTACTGGGGAGTCTATTTCGGAAACCCCAAGTCACTGGAGGGTATGCAATCAATTGATGTAACAGTATCATGGATGCGTTGTGAGTTACGTGCGCCGTTGTAAGGTTCGGGTCCATGAGAGTGGATTGGCGCTCCATATTCGATTTCCACTTTTGGGGAAGAAGCATTTTCCAGTGCACCAGTCTAAGGTCCAACTCCTTAAAGCGTGTTAGCCAAGAGTTGATCTCCCTCTGGTCTCGGGTATTAATCTTTTGCTGGAGGAAATAGCTCATGATGCGACTCATGGATTCGGTGGCTTCGATATTATACGCAAACGCGCCGACTGTTGACATGTCGGTGGACTGGCTTTGAATCTGGCCTCCTGATGAAGCCGTGTCAGCTTGACTTTGCAAGTCGACGTCATTGGCAGACTGTCCGGGGGATTGATAGTGGGGCAAAAAGGCGATGGGATTCCCAATGCGGCCTGCGGATTTGTCCCATATGCCGAAGTACGGGGTCAATACAGGAATTCGTTTTCGCCAAAGATGACCATCGCAAGGAAGCCGCCGGTGAACGTCGTCAGAAGTCAGACTTGTGTTCCACCCCATAGAGATGGAACAGAATCGGTCCAGATTAAAGATGTTCCAGAATATCCGACGTCGCTCTTCGATCTCGGTCCAGTCATGGGTGAAGTCCAGAGATTCGTAGGCTTGGCAGAATGGTTGGTGGTCACTGTCCTCATGCTCCTGGGTCAATTGGCAGTATTCGACAGTCCGCGTCAGTGAACCGATCAAAGGCCATGCCTTTGCAGTATTGCCGTCTCCAATCTGGTTGGATTAGAGCGCGTTATTTGCAAAAGCGAGAACATACACATACATCGGTGAAAGCAATAATGATGAGCGCTTGCAAATTCTCAAGGGAAAGACGTTCCATTGCCGTGGATACCACCCATCGGCGGGTGCGGTTCAGCAAGGGTGTGGATAGACCATTGTCTGGGATGAACTTTGAAGCCGCAATGATCATGGAATGCAAAATGGCGTCGAGATCTTTGCGCCCTGTCATGTCAGCCAGTCGTTGGCGAAATCGGGCTTGATGTATCATGGGTATTATTGGGTGTATGTGGAAGAAATACGCAGAGATGAAAGTCTCAAGAAGCTCGGGGTCGGGGAGTGAAGGTGCATCATCAAGTTGTAGAGGCCTCATTTCGACCTCATTGTCATCCAAACGCCTCCGTTTGGCGCCATGGCTAGCACTGTCGTTTTGCAAAGATGTAGTTGCAGAGCCATTGAGCAATTTTGGCAGTTCTTTGGCAAGTAAAGCAAGGACATTCTGCGCTGCAGATTCGCGAGAGACCTCCTGAGAGGCAATTTCTCGCTCGCCCACAGTTGAGTGGCTAGTCTGACTGGCCGACTCTTTCGCCAAAACAAGCTGCTCCAAGGCGTCTAGATTGCATGAGAAGCCAATGCGCGTAGTTTGGGAGGGCCGGATTTACCAAGCCTCCTGTGGAGATTTTCTACTGCACCTGCTTTAAGCCCTGGCTTGACTCGCTTTGTCTCATATACACAGTCGAGCCCTATCTCCGCGCATAAGTGGCAGCTCCAACGAAAAATGCAGTAAAGGTGTTACATACCAGTCTTCCTACAGTGGGCACAATTGGGGCGGTCTCGCGAGCAGCGCAGCTTGGCCCTGCGACAGCCATTGCATGCCAAGGATTCTGAAGCTGCTTTGCTGGGAGCAGTACCGTTCGGTTCGTCCTGTCCAGCATCCGGCGAGTGGGTCGACATGTTCGCGTTACCGGGGGCTACTTGCAGGCTACTTGCAGGATTGTCGTGGTTTTCGCGGGCTCTCGCTCGAGTTATGGCTCCTTCAGAAATGGTCCGTCGGCGGGTCTATTCATCCGACAGACCGACAGGTAGTCTGGAGATGAAGGTTTACCCCGCATTCTGGAGGCTGGCTCTGGGGCAGTTTTTATCTCCAACCCTCTCCTTTTGTCCAGCTCTCTGGGTCTCGGGTAGGCATGGCGCGAAAAGATGCAGTGGAGTTCGCTCGAAGGGTGCTGTGGTTTGCATCGGGACCCCTGGGCGCGGGCCAACGGCGCCCCGGATTCAATTTTCCAGCGGTGACGTAAGCCTTGGCACCCGCTGTCCATCCCAAGTCGAGACCCCCAATCCCTCTGCCTACCTAGGTACACTTCACCATGGAGCCATCCCATCAATGCCGCCACTGCGCTCTATTCATCGTACACCTATACGACGCCATGGGAGAAGAGCGCACTGATACTCCGTCATGGAACGCTCCAAATGCCAGTCAAGAGCTACTGGCTGACAATCTCTTTGGAAATGGATCCAATTTTGGCGAATACATTGCTCAAATGCGTGCTGACTTCTTTCGGCGCACCAATGGCATATCGTTCTTCCCTGCTAGTCTGGAAAATCTCAGGTGGTATTCCAGCGACGGGTGTCTACTGGCTCAACACTTGCTTCGATGCTTGACAAAGGACGATTTTCTTCCTGATAGATTTGTCGTGGGTGCTCGCATCTTGACAGCATACAGCTTAGAGTTTGGCATCTTGGATCTTGAAAATCTTGCCTGGGAGACTCTGCTTGGCGATGAAGACGACCAACTGCCCGACAATGTCTATACCATGATTGCGGCACCTGGTAAGCAGCTGCCGTGTTTCCATCCTATTAGCTGACTCCGTACGGTGCAGATAGCCATGTAGCGCAAGTCCTTGATAACGTTCCTATCAATACTAATCCGAAATCAACTGCCACATTCATGGAAGCATGTCGGTGGCTTGATGATTGTCAAAGCTCTCATTCCTCGTGTCCCGCTCCAGATCCCCAGTTCTCCCCTACGCGTCTTATCAAACTGTACCATGACAATGATCAAACCCGGTGTCATCTACAAACTATGGAAAAAAGCACATCGATCCCTTATGCAGCACTGTCTTACTGTTGGGGAGGAGACCAAACGTTCAAGACCACCACCAACACGATAGCCCAATACGAGCTCGACATCCATCTTCAGAGCCTTCCGCAAGGCCTGCAAGATGCTGTCTGTGTAGCCAAGCGGCTTGGTTTCTCGCACATATGGATCGATGCACTCTGTATCGTCCAAGACTCGCTATCAGATAAAGCATACGAGATCGGCCAAATGGCTAGAGTATACGGGAATGCGGCTGTGACCATCGCTGCATCTAGAGCTAAGGCAGTTTGGGATGGGTTTCTTGGCGACAGACCCCAGCTTGGGGTTGAACTGCCCGAAAGGGTCTTTTCGCTACCATGCTTCCATACTAACAAGGCCCTGGGCGTACTATCGCTCGTTCCTGTCACGTTCGAATCTATTGAACCTTTGGATACACGAGGCTGGACATTCCAGGAACGTGTGCTCTCTCCTCGATTTCTAGAGTTTGGTACCATGCGAACCCAATTTACTTGCCGCACGCACATAAACCAAGTGTGCAGTGATGGGTGGAGTAAAACAGCCTCAAGTCGGACGTATGGATCCTTCGGATTGGATTCGCAAGTCGTTTCGAATTCGATTTCGGGAAAGTATACAAAACAGGAAATGAGGGTCCTTTGGATGAGGATCGTAGAGGGGTTCACTGACAGAGCCCTAAGTGTAGCATCGGATAAGCTTCCCGCTATAGCAGGCATGGCGGAAGCTTTCGGGGCTTATGTCCAAGATGAATACGTGGCTGGACTGTGGAGATCAGGACTACCAATCTCGCTGCTCTGGTCCAATGCATCCTCCTACCCGGAACCGAGATCGCCACAAACGGAAGTTCCACAACCATCATGGTCGTGGGCCTCGATCAATGGACCTGTGAGGTTTGACAGAACTTTTGTCGATTTCAGACCGGACGTAGAACTCAACGTTGAGATTCAAGACATTGGAGTTAGTCTTGCTGACCCACGCGTGCCATTTGGTGCCGTAAGCTCGGCCCACCTCACGGTCAAGGCCCACATCCAGAAAACGGAGTGGGTACAAGATGGCACACATGGATCGGCGAATCAGCTTTATGCCACTGATGCGGGCGTCCCCCAGGACCCAGAGGCCACGGATTTGAGATATCTCAGCGGGGCTGAACTCGCCATTCAATTGATTCTAGATTCATCCGGAACGACACGCACCGAGCATCTCATGCGCCACACTGTCCTTTACTTAGCACTATTTGGTTGGGTGGGGACGAATAGTGAGAGCGGCCTATACCCGACATTTTTTGGCTTGGCACTTCGAAAAACGGCAGACGGCAATTTTAGTAGAGTGGGTATCTTCAAGAAGACTCTAAGCAAGGATAGATTCGATGAGTACATTTTATGGTTCAAGAAAGATTCCAAAAAGATTGTAGACATTGTTTAATGCATAGATGCAAATTTGGGCAGCAGCGATCGCGGTAAGTTGGTAGTGAATGCGCATTCAATGCAGTGCGGTGCCAAGTCTCTTTCACATAATTTTCATCTTTCACTATCAAACGCTCTAGTCATGTCTGTTTACTTGCTCAATGATCACATCATTTCTTCCATCGACTCTACCCACCATACATTGGCACCTTGCCATTAGATACTCTATTTGGTGTCCCGAACAAACCAACGAGGACTAGCCTCGGAGCAAAGACTGACAAGATGTCCAACTTGGATGGCGAGGCGCAGAGAGGTTCTACTCCGGGAGACAATCGCATGGAGCGAAGTCTTACAGAAGAGCTGTTGGAGCTGGCTGGTTACGAAGAGCCATCTAATGGCAATACCGGCGTCAACCCTCTGTACGCTGATGTTGTCAAAGTCAGCGATACAGCTTACTTCCTCAGCGGCGATGGAGTCAACCGGATTATGAACCAGGTTCAGTGGCGCTCCCCAACGCCGGACGACTCGATTCCCACGCGCCCAGCCACCGAGCTTCAATGTATTAAGAATCTCACCGAAGCTTTCAAGAATCTGCAGAATACGAATGAGAAGCCGCAGAACCCTAGCTACCGCAGGATTAGCGAAAAGCGCTACGACGACTGGCACATCGAGGGCCGGTTCCGTCAAATTTTGGTAAGCTACGATACAAGGATCTGACCAAAATATTCTCTAACTTCTGGCAGACACTTATCAAGAGTATCCACGAGAACGGACTCGTCAGTCTGACGATCTTCGATGCCAAGATTCTCCATGATATGGCTCAGACCAAGTACTGGACTTTTGAACACCGAATCGACGTTATATGCGAGCTGCTTACTGTGAGAACCAGTTTCCAGTTGATAGAAGCAGTTGTAACTAACAGATCCTTAGATGTCTAAGACTGCCTGTGTGGACCTTATGAAAGATGAGAGGACACTGAAGATCATCGGCTGTCCCAATTCCCTTCTCCGAGCCTGCCGAGTGAATGCCAAGTCCAATGAAGCGCGTGGTAGATGGGTCCAACAGGGAAGAGCTCAAGAACGAGGCTTGGAGGAGAACAACCACGTGGGGATTGAGCGCTGTGTCACTCCTGTCAATTCCATGGTCACCGGAATGGTTACTCCTACTGTCTCTTCTCCATCTAATCCCCCACAAACGTTTTCGCCGCCTTCAGGCTCGGAGATCTGGAGCACCCCAGAAAAGGTCGGGTGCTTTACGCCGCCCTCAAAAGTGCTCAAGAAGCGAATTGCCGCAGAATGGGACAGGTCTCCAACTTCCAAAGGGAAAGAAGATAGTCGATACAAAGTTTTTAATCCTGGTTTCGACGATATGAGCCTCGAGGATAGAATCACAGCCGAGGCACTGGCCAACGGTGCCGATCCCAACAATCTCCTCAAGTCTCTCAATGCCAAAGCAAACGGTTCCGCTGTTTCCTCGGACCCTTTGTACTCAGGACTCGGCAAACGCAAGCAATTGAGGCCTGAGGAAGGCGTGCGTCAGATCTTCGGGTCAAACGATTGAGTCATACCCACGATTGCTGGGCGTGCGGTCATTCCATGCTTTTCCGCTTTCTTTACAATGTTAGCCGAATAGGGAATGACTCCATTCACACGCCCCGGTAGCGGCGAACAGAGAACATATCTTTGGTAACGACATGGTACAGCTATTTCAATGGCATGTTATCGTCTGATTAGGAGCTTACTATATGAAAAAAAAACATGACTCTCTCTTTCCAGTGAGAGCTCATTATGGAAGAACTGTTACCTTGGCCCGGTTGCTGCAGATACTAATTCACCACCTGAATCTCCATTTTGATTGGCGCTGTGAAGCACAACACCGAGACGTGCACTGACGATTTCAACGCAAGAGATCATGACGGCCGTACTTTGGGATCGTGCGATGTCAGTATTCTTTCATCAACATGATGTTCGTGTGCTTCACATTGCGCAGAAGCCGGGAATTTACTTCCGTTAATTATCTTTCCACTCCACCATGAATGCGAGTAGAAACTCTTGTTCACGACTTCAAAAGTTTCCACCTTAGTACCATCATACTATGAAATATCCCTTTTATCTATGAATGCCTCTGATTAAATATCAGCGCGCCCAATCTTTCCCCACCCCCGATAAGCACGATTGGGTGTCGCACTTCACACTCACGAGCTTAGGCAAACGTAACAAATAATTCCAATATTTCAATATTCCACAAAAGGAAAACCGCAGTATTTAAACACAACATACGATAAATCTCAACCATGATTGCAGGTGGCTAACTTTGGTCTTAGGTGAGCATGGGGTAAGTAACAATCTACCTCGTAAACCACAATACAGCATTCCAATTTTTTTCACTCCATTGAGTCTTCCAGGAAATAGATTCCTATGGAAAGGGATAGGTGACAGGAAATAATACAGCATTTACACGGTTCCACCACTTTATTTCTGTTCTTATAACCTATACATCCTCGCTTGTATGGCTGTGTCGCTGATGGAATTTAATTTTTTAAAAGAGGTCTCCCGTTCTCCGGTTCCTAGAGTTGAAATAATATTTCTTCTCAGACAAACTCCAGACCAATATGCTACCTACAGTCATTAGTTTCTATCGATTACTCCGCAAAAATACTCCGCATCGACGTATAATGCCACAAAGTTTTAAAACCGTTAAACTGACATAAACACTATAAGCTATAGAGCGATAGCGACAATCGCATTTGTTTCTTCTCTTAAAATAAAGTTGATAATTGAGATTCATAAGACCTTTTGTCGTGCTGAAATGGGAATATTGGTATTAAGGGCTCGGGTTACAGCTTTGCATGAAAGTTTGTCCATGAGAAACATAGTAAAATATGTACACGGAACCTTAGAAAACTTGGTAGCTGTTCTTTTAAAGGCTCAGGAGTCGGAAATCTATCATCACATTACTTCTCTATGGCCGGTAGTTCAGTGTGAGGAGCGCCTAATGTTGCTTAAACCTGTAGGAATTGAAGGTTTTCTTATAATGCTACCCTTTCCTGCTCCATATTAACGGGATATTGTACGCCTGAGTGCTGAAATTTTTGTGTTTTGATTCAATCAGGTTAGTTTATATCCACAGAGGATCACTGTGAAGGGTGTTGAAGCAGGACACCGTCAGCTTCAGGCATTATACTCCCTCTGGAACGACATTTGCAAACGCCAAAAGTTCAGACTTGTGATACCACTGACTTTGTCTGGATTCGTATAAAGGTCTAATTATATTATAAAGTCTGCTGTCAGGAAATCGCCTGTTCTTACTTTCATTAAGCTAAGATGGGTGTATAGTGTCCCACGGCCGCCAAGAAGATACATTTGTCGAAAATCCTGATCGACCTTCGTATTACAATAATCTTTATGCTGATGGGCGGCTCATCACCTGTTATCAGCTTTCTGTTTGCTTTCCAAGCGGTGGGGAAGTTGGGCTGTAGCAGATCACGTGATCATCACCACAGTCGCAAGCTTGCTGTCAGCTTAGCAAGATGAGATCGCGTGGGTATACCACGTCAAAAACATTCATTGATAGTTAAAGGTTTAGGAAACCTTCGATTATACTCAGGAGGAATTTAAAGTCCTCGGATGACCATGTTATTGTCTCTTTAGCTCAGAGAGATCATGAAGCTATTGTCCCAAGTCCTCTTCACTTGCACGTGCTTCAAGTTTCACGTTCCGCCCGGTCCTGTATCTCACTCACCAGCTGCATGAATTCGTATTATTGTTCTTATTCATACCTAGGACTTAGACTTTTGAGTGTGGCTCTGCATCAATAGGACCAGAGATGATACGGGTCTCCGGCAGCCCTTATAAGTAGTACTCTCCTTCTCCTTGTTCTTCCAGCTGAGGCCAACAACACTCTTCCTGAGGCTTTTGAACCATTACATGTTCATTTAACTTTTCCCTGTTAACACTGGTTTATCTTGTGTCCAACAACCTACTTTCTTCTTCCTTTGGCTTATATTCTGTGACTACCCCATCTGAATACTTCCATACCGTCAAAATGGCTAGCTTCTTCTCGTCATCCTTCTGGGAATTATTCTTTGCTGGTTATGACTTTCCCGATCCTCCTCCTGATGCCATCCGCATCGGCCACTATGACATTCCACTGGTTGAGGAAGACCGCATGGAGCCTCACGGTATTGGCCCTTTTGCCTCTGGCATCTTTGAGCGCGCCAGCATCGAATTATCCGATTTTCAACCGACAAATCAACAGTCTCCGGAAGCTCTTCAAGAGGAAGATTCCGACGATGACGACGATGACGATGGGGATGATGACGATGATCTCTTCTTTGACACCTTCGAAGATACGTTCGCTAGGGACGAGGCCCTCGCCTGGAACCCACCCTCCCCTGACATTACCATCCCTGAGACAAAGCAGCAAAAGAAGGACTTGATAAAGAGGCTCATCGCCGCCATTAAAGACACAACTGACGTCCGTGAGCGGACCACGAGCAAACCTTTCCTGAATCGCTGGGGCCGCAATGCTTCCTTCTACGAGGAAAAGGATTTTGCCATTATCGCCTGGCGCATCTTACTCTTGACTATTCGCATTCACAAACAAGGCTGGGACAGTTATCTCGCCGACAAGACCCTTCGCGCTGATATCAAGGCCAGCGAAGGTCTCACTTTCCAGGGGCGCATCGAATCCATCCTCGAACTTCTCTCATCATCCAAGCGCACCTGCGAAGATCTACTCAAAAACGATCGCTTACACCAAGTCGTCGGCGCTCCAAAGCGTCTTATCACCCGTACCCGCACCAACCAAGTTGCGAACTCGAATAAAGCCGTCCGGATTCGAAACGGAGTCGAGTTAGAGAAGCGAGCAAGCGGCGCATCCAACTTGAAGCGCGGCCGCGACAACAACCAGGAGAGCGAGCAGGATCTTGCTTCCGGCGTTTATAGTTCTCCAAAGCGCACATGCTTCTGAAAATTTTGTCTTCTTTTTTTGTTCTTGTATTTTTGTCGTATTTTCTCTTCACATGGAAGGGTATTGCATCAGGAGGCGCTATATAACCATGTACTCTATATCAGGTGTACTTGGCTACCATTTGAGCTTGTTTCAGTTCTTTTTGACGTATTAGGTCTTATATAAGTGTGTGCTTTCTGAAATTAAGTGTCAATGTTGCCTTGTGACTGAATGACCATGTCTTTGTGATCGTAACCTAAATTAAGTTATGTAACCCTCAGTGCTCTTTGCATATTCAATGAGAGGTAGTTAAATACCAACATCGTCTTCATATAATATCGATTGCTTAAATAGCAGCCATTGATTGATTATGGTACCCTTACAGTTCCAAACATCTTCAAATCCAAATGGCTGAAGAGCTATATAGCTGTAATCTTATATTAGCACTCTTTTTGTAGTTCTAGCTGCTATTAAATTATATTTTCTGAAAAAAATTTCAAAATATCTTTATTTCAGAAGTATTAGAAAGCTAAAGTTTTGTACTTCTTGTGTGATGACAACTAAATGAGAGTTTTTGTTTTCTATAACAAATAACTATTCAGTCGAACCTTGTTCTAACAATCATTAGATGGCAAAGCCCATATTCTAATATATAAATTATGTACACAACACGTAGATTTCCTCATCTCGTAGCAATTTAATATGTGTTATTTTCACATAACGTAGCTGTTTCATGGACATATACTGAAAATCAACCTCTTACATAAGCTAAAGTCACATGGGCCTAGCTACTATTGGAAATGGCAAGAAATTTGTCATTCACTTTGAAATATTTGCGAAATGAGAATACTCGAATGGAGTGAAAGTGTACTCATATATATCATGTGATAGTACAGTATAAGGTTAAGCAGTTATAAAATGCCTCTTTTTGTTCTGACTCTGACACTCCTTAGCTTACTCAATCAACCTCCAAACGAATTCAACCAGCAAGAAACTTCAACCAAACCAATTCATTCTGCTGACTCAAACATGAACAACCCATTGAAAGCCAATGCGTCATCATCTGCAGGTACCGGCCAGTGCCCAGTTGCGCAAGATTATGGCGCACTACAAGACAGGAGCCAAGACGAGATTGATGCATTCATAATGTCAGGCCAATACACAATTACGCCTCAGGCTTCCAGAAGTCTTGAAGATATTGGTCTTCTTACAGGAGTTTCAGCTTCTGAGGGCCATGGCTTCGTTCCAAAACTGCCCATGCACACCTTTTCTGGAGGCGTATTCTTGAACGGACGACAATACAAGCCTCCTTTGCCGCCATATCCTCATAGAAGTATGCCATATATAAATAACGGCAATACCAATTATTTCGAATTGAACATACATCCATACCCTGCTGGAAACTGCACAAATGAGGTAATCGATCCAGAGATCCAGGATAGGCGCATGTCAGACCGGAAAAAGAATTCGGTAGACAATGTCCAGACAGGCGATTTGAGAAGCATCACTGAATCGCAACTCGATTTCAATCAGGAACAAGATGAGCAACAGACACTCAATTCACGAGTGCCGAATAGAGGCACCGTTGATCAAGTTGATGTGTCAAGAATGTACTTCCCGCCAACGCCTAATGCTCATTCGTTCCGTCCAAATCCTGTGTCATTCCCGAATGGGACCTTTTGGCCACCACAGTTACCCGAGTTTGCCCGTGGAGCCAAAGTACCTTTTCAGGGGAGAGGTGTGGGCAATTTCCCCAAACTTCAGTCATATCTCTCCAATGACGGGGGTATGGCAACGATTGGTAATAATATGATATCCGGTGTTGGTGTTCGGCCTAGTAATATGCTGCCGAACGCCGCAATGTCATACGATACCTACGACGATGCTTTCGACTCAATGGTAGGAACGAACATGAAAATACCGATTGAGATGAAAGAGACTTCCTCTGGAACTCCAAAGAAAAATTCAGTGACGGGCCTGTATTTTGATAGTCTGTCTTCTGCCACAGCAGCTTTTCCGGCTCCAGACTGGCACTATCCCCAGCCTGATTATTCAATACCGACCACTCTAGAGCAAACTATGGCAATTGTCATTCAGATTCGAGACGCAATGTTGAATATTGATGGGATATATGACAAAGGAACCAGCTCGGTCTTGCAAAACCGTTGGATGAGTAACAGTAATTTCTACGGTGAAGCACGGGTCGAGAAGGTCGCATGGGAGATGACGGTAAGTTTCCATCCTAGTCATGTTTCACGATATCAAACTTCTAATCACTTGATAGGATTTGATGATTCGTCTCCACATAGAAGGCCCGAAGATACTCAACATAGATGATCCTGCCGCTATCCAAAAAGCGCAGAAAGAGAAAAACTTGACTTTCCAGGCCCGATTGGAGAAGGTGGTGCACGTTTTGCACCACTACAAGGCTCGTTGTGATCATGTCATGGGAGGTGAAGGTCCCCGCAAAGCATTGATAATGGCTCCGACACAAATTGGGGCTAATTGTAGCGCAAACCGGATCAATAACGATCATCGTCAGGGCAGATTGAAGAAGTCTCGCGAACTAGAGGAAAAGGGTGGATCAACGAAAAATGGAAAGCGGAAGTATACAAGAAGAACCAAGCAAACTTATACAGGTTAGTTACATGTTCTTTGACTGGCCAAATATCCAAGCTGACAAACTTACAGCCTCCCCTTCGAATACTTCGGGATTCCCCTTTAGTCCAATACTTGGTTCAAATCCCAATCGTAGTGACAAAAGTGCGTCTTTAAGTGTTCACGACCGATGCGAGATACCAAATAAAGAGAGTGGCACCTTGCGCGGCTCTGGAAATCTTTCAGAGTATATCAATAGTCCCGAGAATGAGCCGGACGATCAGCCGCCGCCTCGGGGTGATGATGAGCTCACTGGAGGCATGAGTTCCATTCATGATGGGTTTCTGAGAGAATCAAAAATCCGCCCAGACAATGGAAAGTCCAGTAATTTATCACCAGCTACAAACTTGGGCAGCTCGACTCGTTACCAGACGCGTGGTTCCATGCGCAACAGTGCCGGGCAATTGAATTCTACAGATCCGACAAATAAACGTAGACGCGAGGAGACGAAGGATGAACAGAATGAAGCGCCGGTAATGAAACGGGGTAGGGGTAGACCGAGGAAATCGAAATAAAGGCTAGCCGCGCTTATTGGGGAGAGTTGATAGTATCGCCAATTAGACAATCCAACATATGGGAACTCGTCAACCACAGTATACACAAGAATTGGAAATTGCCGTGAAACTCAATTTTTTCATTATCAATTTTTAAAAATCTTCTCCGCATCCTTAAGGAAGCCATCATTTCGAAAGCATAGTCCCAAAAGTCGGACAAAACACAATCGCGATTCTTTAGTACTCCACTCTCAAAAGAAAAATCCTGCCGCAAATAATGTACATAAATATAGTAATCCACAAAGCAGATATCAAAAGCTACATCAAACTGTATACTTGGAGTGATGAACTGGAATATCTACGTTGTAAGCTTCTGCTTGGCTATATGGCCTATTCCAGGGATGTCATGCACTAGAAAACTGTGGCCATACCCGAAAAGTAAGCCTATAAAGACATTCTTGATAAGGTTTTGTCCATCACCAAACTAAAAATAGAGACTTCTTCAACTCTTTTGTTTGTGTATTTTCACCACTGTTTTCTAATTATAGTACCTCCTTACGCTGTACTTTTACTGGGAAGGGAAACGGCAACGTCATGAACCATTCGTTTGAATCCTATGTGGATCCGAAGTGAATTGGGGCTTTCCAAAGAACCAAAACTACTACACCACTTCTGAATCTTTCCAATCTCAGCTATTAGTGACAAAAGACGATGACGCCCGTCAGGCGACCTAGATCGTGGGCCGTCAACTCATATTCATTTAAGCCCATGTTCGCCTGACCGTACTTCTTCTACCAACCAAACCACTACCAGTGACTACTCAACCTCGAATTCGGAATTCTAGCAACTTCTCACACGGTTAAAACCACTCAACGACTTCAACTACCATAGAGAAGTCCGAGTTCTCAAAATGCCACCTCAACCCATTGGCCTCACCAGCACACTCAAAACCTCGGATATGATGAATAAACCTGCTAGCTCTCGCAACAATCAGCAACACGGCAATGTGAATCAATATTTCATAGTACAGAGCCCTTCCAACGGCAACAAATTTCTTACAGGAGATCTTAATTCGACACACCAAGTTATGAATCAAGCTTCCAATACACAGGGAATGCCTTTGACTCCCCAAATCGGATTTCAGGGTGCCAATCTGAGTGCCAGTGGAGGACCATGGGACCATAGTCTAAATGTGAATCCTCAGTTTGGATGTAACAACTACTACTATCCATACCACTCGAACCCGAACCAGATCTCAGTAACCCAGGAACACTATAGCGGAAACTCCAATCGGAATTCCAACCAAATATCTTACCCAAATTCTACACATGAAGGAAATCAACACCCAGCTGAAGTAATGCGGCCTAGACTTATGGGCCAGGTACAGCATCCAAGGTTTAATATTCGACATAGTGCAGCGATGAACGGTTATCAAATCAATCCGAATCCCCCCAACGATGGAGGGATATTCGAAAATCATAATGAAGCTCCCCCTGCATATTATGAATTGCAAGGAGGTTCCAATTCCACAAGTTATGGAAATAACGCTACCAGGGGAGTGCGTGTCATATCCAACAATGTGTCCGACAGTGTTCCTCAGAAATCCATCGCCCCTCCTGTTACTGTTCCCCATATTGCTCAAGAATCTGGCACGGAAGATGAAGATAAAACAAATGGTCTATATTTCAGCGATTACGAATCCGCTATCGCAGGACGGCCAGCGGGAAGCTGGTCGTATCCGAGAAATGACAGTACAATTCCAATGACTAATGTACATAAGCAGAGAGTTGTGCTGCGAATCCTCAGGGCCATCAAAAACCTCAATGGCCTCTGGGACAAGAACACAGGCCCCAGTTTGAACAAGCGGTGGTTTGGCAAAAAGAACTTCTATGGTAACCAAGTCTTAGAAGTTACGGCTTGGCAGATGATAGTAGGTCCCATATCTCAGAACAGCGTCACGGCAGTACTGACATCATCTCAGGAGTTCATGATCCGCCTTCACACAGAAGGCCCGAACATTATGCGCACCAACGACCCACTGAAAGTAGAGACGGCTTCAAGGGGCCGCAACCTAACTTTTGAGGAGCGATTGGACACCGTCGTCCACATACTGCACCACTTCAAAGCGCGATGCGATTCCGCAGTGTCTGGGGATTACGAGAATCTCATCACGAACCCCAGCCAAATCAAGAGCTGCAGCCTCGCGAACCGCACCAACAACGACGTCCGCCAGAACCGTCTCTCGGAGGCACGCGAGCATGAAGCCAAAGAGCCGGGCGACAACCCTGCCCCTCGTCGCCGGGGACGAGGCAGGAAACCGAAACCCAAGCCCATATCTGAGATTCCAGGCTTTGTTGACGGACCAGATGTTCCGGCCAAGGAAGACGAGACTCAGACGGCAAGCAAAGGACCTTCTCCATTGGCGCATGAGGGCCATGCTTTGGAAGCTCAGGGCGAGGCATTTATTCCCACGGACACCCTGCCCAGCGACCATGTCGAGGCAAGTTCTTTCGCGGAGCCTGCGCGAGAGCACGCGAGTGAGGGTTCATATCCATTTTCGGAGGGCGGCTTTGCACCCCAGCAATCCCAGTCCAACCCTCAAGTCGTCAGCGCATCTCTCAAGTACGAGCTCGAGAACTCTAACCAGCTCGATTTTCATCGCGCCTTCCAGCAAGATATTCCTGATTACGTATACGAAGACTTGTTGGGGCATGCGCATCATACACAAGCACCAGCCCCAGTAGTCCAGCCAGCGGACGCGCACCCCACGAACCAGCATTTCCAGGCCCCCTCGCACCACCATCTCCAGGCGAAGATGGCTAATCCCAACTACCAAGACACCCCCCATCTCCCCGAACCATCGATCCAAGACCCAAGCCAGTCCATCCCCCAGGACCCCTCTCTCGAATGGCCCCCATACCAACTCCCACCCTCGCCCTCGGCTCTATCCGCCGATCTCTTCGAACTTCTAGACGGCACGGGACCCCTCTCAGCTATCGATTTGCTCGGTTTAACGGAGCAGAGTCCCACGCCGCCGGCGAGTTTCGACGGCGCGCAGCAGGGCCTGGCTGCTAGTCTGGGCCAGCGGGATTCCATGTCGCCGGGTGGGGAGGGCATCGAGGGCGTGGAGCAAAGTTTGGTTGCGGATTTGGGATCGGTGAAGCGGGCGCGGAGTGAGGATGATGAGGGTGAGGAGGGTGGGGAGAAGGGTAGTGCGAAGAAGGCGAAGCTGACATAGTTTGAGGGAGAATTTGCTATGGGAGAGGGCTTTGTTTTTAATGACCGTTTTATATATGAACGTTTCTTAGAAGCATCCTTTAGTCCGGTAGGACATTAGAGATGATACGGTAATTCAAGCCAAGATTACCAACATGTCTCGAGAAACATTTGTGAAGTAGCAAATGTCAAATTGGGAAATTGCCACAAGAACCAAGAAATAGCAATCCGAAAAATCGATTTAGTCTATAAGCATCTCCGTATTAACCATTACTATCATAGCCTCATTACCATCATCTAAAACTTTTACTAAAAATGGCCACTTTTCCCTTCCCTCCTCCTACTCAACCCTTCCCGCCAATACCAATCTTACCATTAAGTCCCCCTCTTATCGTCCCCCTAAGCCTTCTTCCCCTTCAAGATGGAAATCTCCAACCCCTCAATCCCACTCTTCTTCAACTTCCCCTCCTCAGCACTCCACCCGCCCGCCCCCCAAATACTCTCCAACCCCTCCACCCCCTCAACCGCCACCTCCGCACTCGCGCCCCCCTTGTACCCAACATGCACAAGGCTAACCAAAACCTCACCATCGCGCTCCCAGACCGCCGCATCGACCAGCGGCTCCGAGCTCTCAAGCTGCACGGGGCTAGCGCCCAGCAAAACGCGCGTAACCTCGTCGCTAGTCACGACCTTGGCCAACGAACTCGTAACCTCCTCGATCTCGGGGCTGGTCGGATAGATCCACGCGACGACGCCTTTGGCGCCATGATTGATCCTCAGGACGCCCATGACGGCCTCTTCCTGGGCGGTGGGAAAGCGCTTCCAGAAGCTGCCCTCGTCAAAGAAGGCCTGGGGCACGCCCCAGACGGGCTTGCGCTCCTGGCCGGGGGCGAGGCTGCCCGCGATCCACTCCTGGAACTTGTACATGGACTGGGTGCGCTCTGCGATGTCGAGGAAGGGATTGGAGACGTAGGCGGGGAAGGCGGGGTCGTTGGCGTGGCAGTTGTCGCAGCCGCAGTCGCCGTACGTTTCGTTGCAGTTTGTATTGTAGACGGAAGAGAAGGCCGTGTCGACGGCGATGGGGTAGGCGTCCTCGAGGATGATGTCGGCGCCCGAGGTGTACTCTTGGAAGTGGAAGTTTGCGCAGTTGAGGACGAGAGAGACGGGGTGGTAGGGGTCGATGGTGCGGATGTGGTTGTAGGAGGTTGAGGTAGCGTCGAGGGGGTCGCACCAACCGTCGGGCTCGTCGGCGGTGTAGTAGAGGAGGAGGGAGGGGTGGTGCTGCAGGCGGGAGAGTTGGGTGGTGATGGATGTGTTGTTCTTATACGTGTGGCGCATATCGTACATAACGTACAGTTCCAAGTCGTCGCAGACCTTGAGAAATTCCTCGAAGACTTCGGGGTCAAAGGGGTCGTTGCCGCCTGGGGGGACGGGATGGATCAGGTTGTAGCCCTGGGAACGGAAAGTGGCGAGGTTCTTGGTAGCCGAGGCGTTATTGATGGTGCTGCTGATCCAATCCCAAGACGTGTAAAAGGAGTAGGGGAAAACGGGCTTCCAGACGTCTTTGGTGATGCTGCTCTTGACTTCGATTCCACCATGGAGTCGGTCGATGCGTGCAACGCTACCACCGTCCTTGCGCTCGGGCAGAATGGTGATTTCAGATCCACCATAAAAGGTCTGAATGGCATCTGGGGAATTTGCGATTGCGCTGATGGTCCATGGGTGGCTGGCTGCTTCGAGGCTGGAAAGATCAAACGTGACTTCGAATCCGTTGGCATTGACGGGAATCTTTGCCCATTTAACTAGGATGATGTTGGTCTGCCTCGTCCGGAGTTCGATCTTCAACTCGGTAAGCGGAACCTTTTCTGTTGGGCTCTCCTCGGTGAAGGTCTCGTTCTTGTAGTTGACGCCGCGGGCGTAGGACACTGGCGTGTCGATGATGAAGCTGGCATTCTTCTCGCCAGCCAGGTAGTAGTTGTAGCGCGGGTATATGCGCATGTCCAGTTTGAGCTGGTCGGTAGGACCGGCAGCAGCCGGGGGGTTGAGCCAACCTCCAGGGTGGAAATTGGGAGCCTGGCAGAGTGTGAGCTTCTAATCAAAGTCGCTTAGACATGAAAGGAGGTCCAGGGAACATACGCCCTCCTTGTACGCCTTCCCACACCAGATATCAACGCCAGGTGGGTTGTTGAAAGGGGAGCCCTGGGCACTGGCGCCCAAAAGCAATTGGAGAAGAAGCGCGGCGATCATTGCGACAAAGGATACAGGGAAAAGGTAGAAAGCGAGCGGATGCATGGCCAGGAGAGCGACACAGGGGCTATTTATCCGGCGCGGTGTAGCCCAAGAGTCGTGCCTAGCAGATGGGCTCGATGGCCATGCTGCGATGACGAAGGGTCGAGATACGGGATGCAAGGGTCCGGAGCCTGCGAAGTCAATTGCAACCTCGCAAGCGGGGTACTCAACGACATGGCCGTGGCCGAATGAGAGCACAGAGCTAGAGGCGGCGACTATCGACTTGCGTGTAACGAGATAGCCTGCTGGCGGCCAGCACGTTCGATTTCCTCGCCTCGATGCGCAATGGTGGTGTCTTCGCCAGAAACACTGCAAGTCACGTGCCGGTGGCGGCTTTACACCTGCCGAAACAGGCAAGATGTGGGGAGCGTCGATCGCTAAATCGGGGGGCGATGCGGCGCGCTGTATTCACGTCACAAACGAAGCTCCCAACACATAACAAAGGGGAGGGTTGTTTGGACTCGCGGCGGCCGTGTTGGTGTATGGCAGCCTGGATTGCGGTTCTGGGTCCTCTTGTTCTGGAGCACTAAGTGCCGTTACAGGTTCAACAACCAAAGTTCACACACACTGGCCTAGACGGCCCAACTACATGGCATGCAGGAACGGGAAGGGCCGAGTATTTTTGACATACAGGCTGGGGGCCTAGAATCGCGCGGCTAGAGACGAAGCTGGAGACGAAGCTGAAGGCGAAGCTGAAGTAAGATGTGCTTTAGTTGCAAGCCTGTAAACTCAAAAGGTAGACCGGGCCCACCACAACCCAGCGTCCTACTCCACCACGACTCAACCCTCCATGGCCTGACCGAAAAAGCAAACTCCACATTTAGAACTCTGCCGTGTACCAAGCATGTCTGTGGCTACCTGTGAAGAGAAAATGCCTAGTTAACCGATGCCTTCCCTAGCGGCGTGTCCGACCAGCCTGGCGGTAGTACTAGCGTTGAGGCTTTGGTCCACGCCTTGCGATCCGAAGCTCCCGTTCCATAACGCCCTACCCGCCAAGAACCGGAAATCCCTAGTATACTATACTATCCTCTGCCATGATTGTTGGGAGGCGGGTACCCATCCAAGTCCGCTAGGCGACTTTCCGGACCCTTTTCGCGTGCTACTGCGCGCAATCAGTGGTACAGGCTCCCGCGCGTCCGCTCAGTAAACTGAGTCTCATTATGCAAGTGCTGTGTAACCTCGAGAGTGGTGATGATATGCTCGCGCGACAGCGGAGCGCCTTTGCGGGTAGCAAGAAGCCTCGCAATCTTGAGAATATTCTTGATCTGCCGACCATTCATGTTCATCCGCGCGAGCTCATTGAGCTGTTGCTTGCTGATGCTGTGCTCCTGGACAGAAGAGTCCAAGAAGTTCTTCCAGACCATGCGCCGAGACTCGAGTGACAGCTCTTGGTAGTCCAGAGAGATGTGGATTCGAGACTGGAATGCAGGGTCAAACGTCTGCACCCTATTAGTTGTCAAGAACATGGTGCCTGTAAAGTGATGTAAGCGCTAGTCCGCAACAGACTTGGGATGACTCACCTTCAAAGTACTCCAGGACTCGCAGGAAGATGGAGACGAGCTTGTTCCTCTCTAGCTCGTGGAGAGATCGCTGCTCGAGGAAAACATCGGCTTCGTCGAGGAGAAGGACCGAGTTCCACCTGGTGCACATCTCAAGAATATCTTGGAGTTTTGATTCGACCCGCCTGGGATCGAGACCCAAATCGCCAGCACTCATCATGTAGAGCGGCACCTTCATCTCCTCGGCGACCGATTCAGCAGTCAAAGTCTTACCCACGCCAGGAGGCCCACACAAGAGGATTATCATGCCTCGGCCCTTGCCCTCAATCACATCATCGAAAGTCTCGCGATACTGGCGTTGTGACTCTGTGAAGCCTAGGATTAGCTCCTTTTGGTTCTTGGGCAGCACGAGCCTATCGAAAGCATCTTTTTGCCACTCAATCTCCTTGACGCAACCAACGAAGAAATTGAGCCACTGCTTGTTCTTCAGGCTGTAACCGCGAAGCAGCGGGGTGCAGATCAGCTTCTGTTCAGTGGTCAAGGGGACTTGACGCGCGCTGTCTTCCTCGTCGGCAAAATGGCCATCGATTGGCATGCCGCTGTCGTCGGGCTCATCGTAGTTTTCGCATTCGCTGTCTTCACCGTCGTCATCCCAATTGCGCTGCTCAGGATCCTTTTGCGTCAGAGGAGTAACATAGACAGCATGGCTCGGATTGAAACGGTTCCAACCGTACGTGTCAATGACTATCTGTAAGAAAAAAAATCAGCTCTGGGTTCTCTGAGGCAGCGTCATGATAGGCCAATGCAGTAGTACAACCAAAAAAGCCTCACACCGGCAGGGTCAACCAAGAAACCACAGCTCTCTATGGCCCGCTAGCCCACCTCGCCAGAAATCGCAAGCGACTAATTGGTATGATTTAAGTGGGCACGACTAGCTAGGGACTTTTTCTTGGGGGGAGGCGAATTCATGGATATCGGCCACAACCAAGGAGACTTATCACTTACCCGTCCTTTGACGTTATATTTGTCCTTGGCGCCGAAAGCGCCGTGCCTCCATGCAACGCCCTGGTAGGCCTTGTAATTTGGCCCGGCAAGCTCCTCTGCCTTTGCGCCACGCTCGATCAGGCGATTTCGAATCTGGGTGTCATGATGATATTCGAGCGGGAACACACGTAGCTGAGTGATGTTCTTTGTGCCAGTATATAGGCCAATCGAGAGATTAAGCTTGTTAATGCCAAACCTCGCACCATCCCATTCCACGTACTTGCACGTGAGCCAAAAGCACGGGCAGCCTTTGGCGTCAGTGCCGTATTTGGTGTCTTGCAGCGTCATAGCGGTCTCTTGACCGTCCTGCCGAGAGAACACAGTCGCACCAGGCTGAAACAAAGTCCACAGGTAGTCGTAGGTCATTACGCGTTTGGCCTTCATGTCGAGTGAGGTGTCAATCAGGTTCTTGAATTCCTCGACGAGGATGTCCTGCAAAAGTTTTGCGTGCTCCCTTGTCGTACGGTCCTCGTCCGTCTTGTCGTCAAGCTCGGCAATAGCATCTTGCAGCTCGGTCCAACGGTGAATCAGAGGCTCGAATTTGCCTGAGAATTCCAAGCGGTTCAAGCCGACAGTGATTCCTGGATAGTTCTTCAGCACGCCCGACAGGAGGTTCTTCAAAAGCGGGCTCTGTACGACGATGGAGTGAATTGCCATGACCCTGCGAGGATCGTTGTAGACCTTTACGTTGCGGACAAGGAGTGCCCATTTTGCCGTCTCATCATTCTCGGCTGGGTTGCCGATATCTTCGGGGATGGTGTCCTGCCACTGGTACCGACCCTTTTTGTCTTCCTTGCCGGAGTACAGGTGCTTGAGGCCACTCATCATTCCGGGCTCACATGGTGGCCCGTCTTCTCCATTGGGCTTCGCTTCGCCATTCATGACGATCTTCTTGACGCCATTGGTGACAGCCTGCACGTCGTCCTCCTGAGAAGTGGAGGAGACTGACGATGAGCGTGAGTTGGTGCAGGCGGGCATCTTGGACAGCTCTTATGCGCCTTGGAAATAGTGGACAAGGCCTCTGGTGGTGCAAACTGAGAGAAAAGACCGTCGCTGGGGGTACGAAAGAGGGTGGTAGCACGCCAGTGGGAGGAGGGCTGGAGGAAAAGCAGACACTCGGGCAAGGCTGGAAGATGCACGGGGATGCCCTCACTTATAGGCTTCGTCACAAGGGGTAACAGACGGCTCGTGTGGCTGCCTGTTTGCTGCCTGGTTGTACTTTTGAGGCTAGTTGTTGTTGACGAGAGTGAGAGACGAGACAGCTGCCTGGCGATGAATCATCGGGGCGAGGTACCGGAACCTGCGATTCACGAAGGAGCACGTGTTCACCGGGTCAGCAACCGCTGCTGCTGCACGTGTGAGTGGTTGAGGTCGCACAGCATTGCAGAATTGCACATTGAAAGGATGAGTGCAGCCGGACTGGTGGCGCTGTGGCGGTGCAAACCGGCACCTTCATCATCAGTGGGAGCTTAGCTGTCCAACCATGTGCTCGTAAGCTCCGGGAGGATGAGTAGGCATCAGCGAGGACGGTGTCAGTACCAAGGCAGATCGGCATGGCTTGGCCAGGGGATTCAGAGTGGAAAAAGGGCGGCACCGTGTTGGGGGGGGCTGCCGAGGTGGAGGCCGTCGCCATTGACGCTGGGAGGGATGGAGGTCTCGTCAGCCACGGTGCTTTGAGGTGCGGGTGGTGTATACATACCTGGGCACGAGTGTAGCTCGCGTCTCCCCCGCGACTAGTCGGGAGTGCTGGTAGGGTGCTGGTAGGGCGCTGGTAGGCGGCGTGCTAGTAGCGATGTCGGCGGTGCAGCCCCGCGGCCCGAAGTGGAAGTGGGATGATTTTCGGCCCACCAAAACTTTTCCTCGAGTGCGCCTTCTGTGTGCGCATTCTGACTCTGCACCCGCCCACGACCGATCCCCAGATCCTTTGTGCAGCTCCTCTGTGCAATCCCCCCCGCCATGGCGACCCTCATCAAGGTGCCGTGCTCGTCGGCCAACATTGGCCCCGGCTTCGACGTCATTGGCCTCGCCCTCAACGTCTACCTCGAGGTCCTGGTCACCGTCACCAAAAAGGAAACCTCCGAGCACTCGCTCAACTGCCGCATCTCCTACGAGGGCGTCAACGCAGAGTCGGTACCCCTCGTCGCCGAAGACAACCTGATCACCCGCACCGCCGTCTACGTCCTGCGCTGCCATGGCGTCCGCGCCTTTCCCGCCGAAACACACGTCCATGTCAAGAACCCCATCCCTCTGGGGCGCGGTCTGGGCTCGTCGGCCGCTGCCATTGTCGCTGGCGTCCACCTAGCCAACGAGGTGGGCGACCTGAAGCTCTCCAAGGCGCGCATGCTGGACTACTGCCTCATGGAGGAGCGCCACCCAGACAATGTCGCTGCCGCACTGTACGGTGGTTTCGTGGGCACATACCTGAATGAGCTGTCCCCAGAGGACACTGAGCGTCTGGAGATTCCCCTCTCTGAGGTCCTCCCCGAGCCTGCTGGTGGTGTCGATACGGGCCTGCGCCCGCCGGAGCCGCCCCTCAACATCGGCCACTTCACCAAGTTTCAGTGGTCGCCTGCGATCAAGTGCATCTGCATCATCCCCCAGTTCGAGGTCTCGACAGCCAAGGCCCGCGCCGTGCTGCCAGAGTCGTACTCGCGCAAGGACGCCATCTTCAACATGCAGCGGTTGGCCGTCTTGACCACTGCGCTCGGGCAGTCCCCCCCAGACCCCGACATGATCTACACTGCCATGCAAGACAAGCTCCACCAGCCGTACCGTCGCGGGCTTATCCCAGGCCTGACAGAAATCCTCCAGTCCGTCACCCCTCAATCCCACCCCGGCCTGCTAGGCATATGCCTCTCGGGCGCCGGCCCCACCATTCTGGCCCTGGCCACGGACAACTTCGACTCCATTGCCAACCACTTGCTGAGCGAGTTCAAAAAGGAGGGCATCGAGTGCGACTGGAAGCTGCTGCAGCCTGCCGAGGAAGGCACCACTGTCGTCCGCCCCACGCAGCAGCAGACCCAGGCCCAGGCCCAGGCCCAGGCCCAGGAGGCCCTGACGTATGCCTCGTCTGGAGTCAGCATCGACGCCGGCAACGAGCTCGTCAAGCGCATCAAGTCGCTGACTGCCACGACCAAGCGCCCCGGCGCCGACGGCAAGATTGGAGGCTTCGGCGGCCTGCTCGACCTGGAGGCTGCGGGATACGCCGAGTCGCCCATCCTGGTGGGTGCCATCGACGGCATCGGCACCAAGGTGAAGATTGCCTTTGAGATGGGCAAGCACGACACGGTGGGCATCGACCTGGTGGCCATGAACGTCAACGACCTGGTGGTGCAGGGAGCCGAGCCTCTCATGTTCCTCGACTACTATGCGTGCAGCAAGCTGGACGTGGAGAGCACGGTCAAGTTTGTCGAGGGGGTTGCCAATGGCTGCCGGCAGGCGGGAGCAGCGCTGGTGGGTGGCGAGACTGCAGAGATGCCCGGCCTCTACAAGGAGGGCGAATACGATGCAGGAGGTGCAGCCATCGGGGCGATAAAGAAGGGGGCCATGATATTGCCTGATACGTCATCCATGGCCGAGGGAGACGTGCTGCTGGGACTGGCGTCGAGCGGCGTCCACTCCAACGGCTTTTCGCTTGTGCGGAAGATTGTCGAGCGCAACGGCCTGTCCTTCCACGACGCGGCGCCCTGGAGTGCCAACGAGACGGTGGGCGTCAGTCTGCTCACGCCGACCAGGATCTACGTGAAGCCGCTGCTGGCGGCCACCCAAAAGGGCCTGCTCAAGGGCATGGCGCACATTACCGGCGGCGGGCTGCTGGAGAACATCCCCCGCATGCTGCCCGACACCCTTGCAGCCGACCTGGACGCAACGTCGTGGCCCGTACCGGCCGTGTTCAGGTGGCTCAAGCAGGCGGGCCGGCTTGAGGACTCGGAGTTTTGCCGCACCTTCAACACTGGGCTGGGCATGGTGATTGCCGTGAGCCCCGAGAAAGCGCAGGCGGCCACGGAGATATTGCAGGAGCACGGCGAGCACGTCTTCACCGTGGGCAAGCTCGTCAAGCGCACGGGTGACGACGAGTGCATTGTGCGCAACATGTCGGTGTGGAGTTGAGCGGGTAGCATCACGTGAAATGGAGACACGAACCAAGGTCGTCACTGGAGCCAAGGGGTTTTTGAATTCAATGACACAAGGATACGGCACGTCGGCGGGCATTGTGACAGCTGTGGCAGCCGTGGCAGCCGTGGCGGCTGCAACGTGCGGTGCGGTCGCGGGGTAAGGTACCTGGCAAGCAACGGCGTCGTCGGGGGTGGCACGCACCGTGATGGGCATGGTCTTTTTTGTTTTCAGATGCCGCCCACTGCGGAGAAGGGAGGCATAGACGCACATACAGGCCCATACGGCGTGCAGAGGGACTCATTACCTACTAGTAACTGCGTGTTGCGTGTTGCGGTGGTAGCGGTGTTGGGTTTGGCCAGCGTTGATATATTCCAGTTACTCGATACAGCTTAGACCGACAATGGGAAGAGCCGTTGCGGCATGGCGTGCGCCCAAAGCAGACTGACTGACGATCCGGTGCGGTGCTTGGGGGGGGTACGACGCTATCCGAGGAGCAGACAAGGCGAGGAGCGGTGCTGCAGGCGGCACAGGCGAAGCGGCTCGGTGGCCGGCGCACGTCGAGGCAGGTCGAAGCGCCTCGGGGGCTAGGCAATGAATAGGTAGGCAGGTAGTCGGATGGCCGAGAGAGCATGTGTGTGTGTGCCAGTGTCTGAATAAGTGTGCGTCTGCGTGCGCACCGGCGGAGGCGGCGGGGCTGGCTGGGAGCCCTGGGAGCCCGGAGGGAGAGTCAGAGTGTGGCTGCAGCAGCTTGGGCAGGTATGGCAGGTATTGCAGGTATTTTGCAGGGTGGCGCGCGTTTTTTTGTGGGGAGGGGCTGCAAGAGGGCTGCAAGAGGCGTTTCACAGCTGGCCGGCCTTTATCTCATATCAAGGTGTAATACGGCGCGCGAGTACCTGGGTTGGGTTGGGTAGGGAAGGTTGGTGGTGGTGGTGGTGGTGGTGGTGTGAAATGCGCCAGCCAGCCAGTACCGAGTCTACCGCTCACCGCACCGCATCGCCCCCGTATCGAGATTCCAAGGCCCTCTTTGAGCGCTGCTTCGACGCGGGGGTCGGGGGCAGTCATCAAGAATAGATTGGGCGCGCGGCGAGTGTGCAATGCCCAGCTGGGGATTCATGTGTTTTGTTGGGAGCGTGGGACACATGCGAAGTGGAAGGAGGTGAGGCGATAAGCCAACGGCCGCCACGGCTGCTGGGGTGACTACAGTAGGGATGGCACACTGGAGGGGCTGGCCATGCTAGGGAGCATGGCTTGCGATGGGCGGGCATGGCGGGCATGGCGGACATGGTGGACATGGCTGGCCTGGCCGGGCAAGCCTGGCTGAAGCGCTGAACCTGGCCGATGCGACTGTACAGGGCAGCTCGACGACAGGACGACGGGCGCCGGTGGGCTGTCCCACAAATCCACGCCGGCCGCGAGTCTGCCGCGAGCCTGGCGCCCGTCTGGCTGTGGTTTTTTTTCTGTCCTGTCTGGCCGGGGCGCGTCCAGTGCGTCGAGTGCGTCGAGTGTGCGCCAGCCTGCGCCAGTCCGCGTCCATTTTCTCACACGCCGCATCCGCATCCCGCATCCGCCCACGCCCACGCCCTTGCTGCTGCTGCTGTTCGCTGCTTGCGCGCTGTTCGCTGCTCACTGCTGCTGCCTTGCCCTGCCGTCGGTCCTGTCCTGACGTCTCCCTTTTCTTCCCCCCCTCCCCTCCCCCCCTCCTCCATCATGTCCGGCCTGGCCTCCTCGCAGCCCGTCGTCGACCCTCCCGCCACGGCCGACCCCCTCGACTCCAACACCACCGACAATGCCTCCCAAGGAGGGCTCGCCGCCTCCGGTGCCTCCACCGCCGCCGAACTCTCCAGTCTTACGCTAAGGCTGAAGGGCGCCCTGCGCCAGTTCCCCGACTTCCCGTCGCCGGGCATCTTGTTCGAGGACATCTTGCCCATCTTCGCCAACCCAGCCCTGCACGAGGACCTGGTGCGCGCCCTCGTGCTGCACGTCTCGCAGGCCTTTGAGAAGCCCGACGTCATCGTCGGCCTCGACGCTCGCGGCTTCTTGTTCGGCCCCAGCCTGGCTCTGCGTCTGGGCGCCGGCTTTGTGCCCGTCCGCAAGAGGGGCAAGCTGCCGGGCCCCTGCGAGACGGCCAGCTTCAAGAAGGAGTACGGCGAGGACTTTTTCCAGATGCAGGCCGATGGCGTCAAGCCGGGACAGAAGGTGCTGGTGGTGGACGACATCATCGCCACAGGTGTGTGCAACCTAGAAGGACGGCTGTGTATCTGGTGCTGACTATCCCCAGGCGGCTCTGCTGCGGCGGCCGGCTCCCTCGTGAAGAAGCTCGGCGGCACCCTGCTGGGCTACGTCTTCATGCTCGAACTCGACTTTTTGCACGGGCGCGACAAGCTCGATGCGCCCGTCTACACGCTGCTGTCCAGCCAGGAGAAGTAGGCGTCTCATCACCTCACCTCACCTCACCTCACCCCACCCCACCTCGCTCCATGGCACGCGAAAGAACAGAAGAAAAAAAAACATTCGATTCCGTTTTCATTTCTACATAGAGGCTCTTGCATGGGATGGCGTTGGTCTCACGAATTGGTGCGCGACAGGCTGCACCGGCGGAGGATGATTTACTTTTTTCACGGCGACGTCGTCGGACGCAGACGACTTGTTGACTGGCGGGTCTCCGTTTTATCCTATTGCTTTCCTTGCCCTCCTCCCCTCCCCTCCCTAATATGTAGACCGGCGGCGTGCGGGAGTGGAAATGCAATCATGTCTAGCAGCAGCATGGCCGAAAAGGCTGACCAAACTGGGTAAAAAAAAAACTTTCAGACGGGCTCTGCCCCTCCAACCAGGGCCGCCCGCCGCTCTCCCCTCCTTCCTCCCCCCGGGCTGATTGCCCCGTCCTGTCGCGCTAAGCGAGCCACCCACCCCCACCTACCGCTTTGGGATGGCCGACGCGACGCGCTCCGCGATTCGGCGCAGCTGTCATTCCCGACGGTAGCCTCGCCCATCCACCTGGCCCCCCTCCGACGACACACACTACATCATTCATGCTGCGCGTCTCTCCTCTGCGACACGTCCTCGCTGCTTCTTCTTCTTCTTCTTCCCTCCTTCTCCGACATCAATTGCCTCGCCCTGCGACACTCTTCCTCCGACCAAATCCACTACCCCGCCGCACCATGTCCGACATCAAGAAGGTCTTCTCCGCCGAGGCTTGCCCGCGTATGTGCCTCCCCTCCCTCACCCGAGCTGCCTGAGCTTGACTAATCCCCTCCTTTCATCAGCTGCCGGCCCCTATGTGCGTCCTCCCCCCTAGCTAGACTTCCCCGTATCCTCGCCTCGCTCGCATGGCTCAATTGGCCATGGCCGTGGCGGCCGTTGAGCGCCTCGACAGTCAGCCGTTGCGCCTCCAACAACGCCCACCCCGTACCCCGCAGGCCCCGCCGCTGATGCACAGTTCAAAAACAGACGCAAGCCATCCACGCCGGCCCCCAGCTCTACGTCTCGGGCCAGATCCCCGCCGACAAGTCGGGCGCCCTGATCGAGGGCTCCATCGCCGACAAAACGCAGGCCTGCCTCGACAACATCTCGGCCATTCTCAAGGCGGCCAACGTGCCCGTCGAGAGGGTCGTCAAGGTCAATGTGTTCCTCGATGACATGGCCAACTTTGCCGAGATGAATGGCGTGTATGAGAAGTTTTTTGCGCACAAGCCGGCTAGGAGCTGTGTGGCGGTCAAGCAGCTGCCCAAGGGTGTGCCGGTGGAGATTGAGTGCATTGCTTATACCGGTAGGGATGCTAAGCTGTAGTGCGCTTGTGTACGGTTTGTTGATGACGTGCAGGTTAGATCGAATCGGTCGTAAAAGAGGGGGTGGATGAATGTGGATATGAAAAAAGAATTTATACAAATTTACGATTGGAGACTCCTGATTGGGTTGCTCTACAAACGAAAGAAAAAAAAAGTACTCGAAGTGCTAATTCTTGCATTGTAACACAGCCTGACCGCAACCATCTATTCACACGCCTCAGGCCATAAACCCCCCTAACCGTACATCCCTCTCCCGCCCAACATCTCCAACAACCCCTCCAAACTCCACTCCTCTTCCTCTTCCTCTTCACCTAAGAATCCCAAATCCCTCAACAGTTCCCAACACATCCTTCCATACTCCTCCGCCTCTTTCCTCTCTCCCACCGCCAAACTCAGCCTCGCAAGCAACGCATACTCATCCGTGAGCAGCGGCCATACATCTTCCTCGATGATGAGCTCCGCGCTCTTCTTGGCCAGGGAGATGGCATCGTGGGCCTTGCCCTCTCTCCACAGGTCCAGGATCCTAGGCGCCGACTGCTGAATCAGCTCGCGGCGCGCGTCCGAGGCGAGGCGCGCGTTGGGGTCGAGGGCGCAGAGGGCGCAGGTGCAGGAGAATCCCCAGCGGGCGAGCGCAGAGGAGCGGGAGGCGTGGGGTTGGCCGAGAAGGAGGTCTGGTGGGAGTTAGGGGGGGGACTGAGGAAGGGCAATGGGAAGAAAGGGACGTACATGATATTGTGATTTCCTCGCCGGGCTCGATGTCACGGTATGCTTTTACGGCAACGGAGAGGCCAGTGGGGGAGAAGAGGACGAAGGCGCTGGGTGCGGGTCAGTGGGTTGGATCCCAATTGACGGACGGATAGAGGCATGGGAGAAGAACGTACTTGGGCGTACACGCATGGTTGATCCTCTGCAGTCAATCAGCCCCATCCACACTCAGAGAGAGAGGGAAAAGGAGGGAAGAAGAAAACCCACGCACCGCAACCCCCGGAAACAAAACCCTCCTCCCCACCCCCAAAACCTCCGTCGCAAACCCATTCCTCCCCAAAACCCCCTCCTCCCACTCCCCCTCCGCCTCCATCTCCTCCCGCCGCCCCCCCTCCCCACTCAACCCCCTCACCACCCCCGCCCCGCGCCCCAACCTCTCAACCCCCCACCCAACCAACGCCCTCACCTTCCCCCGGTCCCGCATCTCCTCTTCGATATCCAGATCCACCACCAGGACTGCTCGATCCACCATCAGGACCTCCAGCCGCGCGATCCTGCGCGTGGACACGACGCCCATGCCCTTCCCCGGCACGGAGACGACGGCGAACGGCCACGCGGCATCCCCGTCGCCCTGGCCATGGAGGTGGGAAAGAAACACCCCGGCCGGATTCTCGGCGAGCATGGCGGATGCCGCGCTGCGGGCGCGGGCGGGCGTCGTGATGGCGGTGAAGCCGAGGGCGCCGGTCGTGTTGGAGGTGTAGGCGCAGTACTTTGCTGGTGAGAGGCCGGAGGTGTGGTGGCAGATGGGGGGGTGCGACCAGGGGGTGTGTGGGGAGGACGGGTTGGGAGAGGTGGAGAGGGAGTGTTGGTGTGCGGTTAGGAGGTTTGGGAGGGGGAGGAGGAATGGTGTTGCGGAGGTTTGGGAGGGGAGGGTGAGGAGGGAGCAGAGGAGGGGGAGGAGTGCGGGTGGGAGTGAAGGGTGGTTGGGGAAGGGCATTGTTGTGGGTTGGCTCAGGGGAGAGGGTGGGGCGAGGGATGAGGGTGGGAGTATGTGGTTGTTTTACATTGCTGGGGGGAGGGGTGAGACGCGTATTTTTCTTTTCCTTCAAGAAGTTTTTGTTCGAGGGTTGCTTTTAGTGAGCTTGGGGATACGTGGTGCTGTCTGGCTTTTGGGGTGGAGGGCTCGCGTGGACGGGTGAGTGCCGGGTCCTGATACATTACCCGGATATTAATCGCCAGCCTCGTGTGGTGCTGGGCATCTCGATGCGAAACTATGAATCCATCGAGAACTGTGGTAATGGTTCTTGTGATTAGCGTTGTTAATTGTGCTTGATGGCCCGCCGAGATCTGTAGGTTCGGATAGTTGCATGTCGGAGATATTCGCCGTCTTGTGAATACAAGAATGCTCGAGCCCACGCCTAGCATACAAGCGTACTAGGTAAGATGTCGGTATGTGCAAGTGATATTTGACGTGTTTCAGTAATTAGCGAGTTGGCAATACTGTTTGGTAGTATCCTGCCAGTGCTTAAAGAGAGTGTAGCCCGTGTTAGAGCCAAGGAAGAAGATACCCATACCTATAAGGCGAGGTATTTCCACAAAATATTCAAGCGCATCAGAGCTACCAGAACTTTCAAAATAACAATACTTACAGTCGTTCTCATAAGAGTTGAGAGCTACACCAGTCGTGAAATCTCCACCTCGATCCATACCCTAGCAGCGCGGCTGATAGCTTCGGGCTCTCTTGATGGGCATCGCGCGCGGTGTCACATGAGTGGCTGACGGAAAACGATACAGTCCCGGCAAGACCATGACTCTGCGACCTATCTCGTGGATGGGAAAACTCTTCTCGGCGGTATTGCACTCGAAAAGAGTCGTTATCAATATTGTGTTTCCCGATAAAGCTACTTGCGGTTGCATTCATACCACCGACCGCGTCCGCCTCGAGCAAATGCATGCCCAGCCCTCTCCCAAGAACATGACACTGCCTGCACCTTGCCACGCCGCCAGAACAAGATTTCAAACATAAGACGACAGCTGAATCTTAAATGGCTCCGCGAATCATTTTGCAGCTGGCCGGAGCACTGCCCCTTGACCCCTGCGCGAATCACGTCCAGAGCGCAGAGTTCCCCCTTCGGCCCGATTCGCGTAGTCAAGCTGCCAGGCCCATCAACCACCCGCCAGCCATCACCTCGAGGATAGGGGCATCGTAGCGCCAGCCGCGACGTACAGCATTCGGAGCATTTCCCCAGATTCCAATCCTTTTCTTCTTCCTGCGTTGCCCCGTTTTTCGAGTCCCCGGCAGCGCGCAACAAGCAATTGGCCCACTGTACAACCGCCCCAAGGAGCGCGCTTGTAGCAAACAAGCACCCCAAGGTCGCGGCGATTCGACGATCGCATCGCAAGCTGATGCCCTGAACATCAATCATTTCCCGCCAGCGCATCCTGCCTTTGCCTCTTCCTGCCATGAAACTCCGCCGGCCGCACCCCGCCAAGACGGCCCGTAACCTCGATTCGGCCTGCTTCGCTACAGGGACCCGTGCCATTGGCTTTCGGCTGGGCCGCGCGCGCTGCCATACACTGTATGTGAATGCGGTCCTTTGGTGGTGATGAGCTGGGCAAGCCACGACTCGTTGGGAGAGGGCATATCGTTGGGCCAGAACGTCATTCGGGTCAGGGGCATGCTCTTCGGCGGTTCATATACTTTGGTGTCGCGTGCCCTCCACAACGAGGCCTATTGCTGTGTTTTTCTCTTCTCCCTGCTTCTGAGCAGTTTTGTGTCGATATCTCACCTCGACGGGACAGTGATTGATCATGGCTTCGGATCAGAATGAAAAGGTGCCAGGTTTGGCCAATGTGTCCAACGGGGGTGCGCCCACCCCGTTGAAGAGGCAGAAAAGCGACGACACCGACATCGACGACTACTTTGTACACAGCCACGTGCGATGACTTGTTTGAACAGCACATCTAACATGTGGCAGGTCGGACCGCGTGATCTGGATCACCACTCCAAATGGCCTACTTTCCTGCGTTTACACGGCAGCATCACCCCGGAGATGGTCCTCCCGCTCCTCTTCGTCGGCGCTTGGTCGACGGCCATCACCTGCATCTCCAAGTTTGTGCACAACCTGGGTATCAACCAGCTGCTCCTCACCGTCCTCGGTTTCGTCGTCGGTCTCGCTCTCAGCTTCCGCAGCTCCACTGCCTACGAACGTTACAATGAGGGCCGCAAGTACTGGGCCCAGCTCACACTGGCCTCGCAGAACCTTGCCCGCTTGATTTGGGTCCATGCCGAGGAGCGACACAATGCTGCGGATCCTGAGCTTGGTAAGAAGGATCTTCTGGCCAAGGTCACCTGCATGAACCTCATCGTCGCATTCTCTGTGGCCTTGAAGCACAAGTTGCGCTTCGAGCCTTATATGCACTACGACGACCTGAAGCACTTGGTCGGGCACCTAGACACCTTTGCCAAAGCCGCCGACCAGCCCGACGAAAAGGGCAAGCAGTCCGTATTCAAGACCGCCGGCCAATTCCTCGGCCTCCCAATGGCCGAATCCAACCCCCGTAAGCTCGTCAAAAAGGCAAAAGGTCCCCTCGGAAACCTGCCCCTCGAGATCCTCACCCACCTTTCCGCCTACATGAAGACCATCTACGACAACGGCACCTTCAAAGTATCAATCTACCAGACGCAGTCCCTCAACGCCATCACCACCTTCAACGACGTCCTCACCGGCACTGACCGCATCCTCAACACGCCCCTGCCCCTCGCCTACAGCATCGCCATCGCCCAGATCACCTGGGTCTACATCCTGCTCCTCCCCTTCCAGCTGTACAAGTCCCTCGGCTGGGTCACCATCCCCGCCTCCATCTTCGCCGCCTACATCATCCTCGGCATCGCTCTCATCGGCCGCGAGATCGAGAACCCCTTCGGCATCGACGTCAACGACCTCCCGCTCGACTCCTTCTGCGCCCAGATCCGCAAAGACGTGGATGTCATTGTGAGCAGGCCGGCTCCGAGCATCGACGACTTTGTCCAGAGGGAGGAGAACGAGTTGTTGTATCCGCTCAGCCATCTTGGCGCCGGCGCGTGGATGAGTAAGAGTGTGCAGGAGATTAGGGAGGCGTTGGGGGCGAAGCCGGGGATGGACTTTCATCATCACCATCATCATCATGATCTGAATGGGCATCATGCGGAGAATGGGAATGGCGTCAAGCATGAGAATGGTGCCGGTTCGGTGTAGGCTGAGGATGGTATTTTGGCGTGGAAAAAGAGGGATATGAGGGTATGATGGTCGTTTAGAGGGGGTGTAATGATACGTTTGGTGTCTTTTGCGAGTGTGGACGAATTGAATGGATTGCCTGTTTGGTATGCTTCTAGCTGGTTAATTTCATCACGGTTTTCACTGGGTCCATGAACGCTTTTGTCTTTTAGGCCATCCTGGGACAAGTTTGTTTCTCTTTCGTCCGCATGCTCTTTTGTTGGTATCTAATCCACCATTTTACCCTCTAGTTTCATAGTGGGCTGGCACATGTCTTCATGACGGATCGCTCTTGACTATTCGTATTCGTGCAAGTAGAGGGAAAAGTGGATGCCACAGCAACCTGCATATGTGGTTCTCATGGTCGGGGAGGCGGTATCTAGTGGGAAAAAAAAAGAGGGAGGGAGTTCCGCGGAGATTCAGAGGTCCTTGGTGAAGAGTGAAGTTAGAGGTGGACAAAGCGGATGATTATTACCAAATACCTTTCTGCCAGGCAAGCCTTCTTCACCATCCTCATCTTTGCTTCCTCCCCCATCTCCACTTCTCTCCTTAGCCCCTTCCCCCCTCATCCTCTACTCAAAATCCCCCACCACATCCTCCAAAACCATCTTATTCACCATTCGCCTAATCCTCCCCCTCATCTCCAGATCGTACGTGCGAAAAAGCCGATCAGTGCGTCTGACAAGCCTCTCTTCCGAAATCCTCTCCTGCACAAACTGCTCCATGAGCCATACATACTCGAACCAGTCGCTCTCGGGAAGCGCCCAGGCAACACCCTTGAGCTTGTCCGAAATGTTATATTCAAAGCGCGGAAGCGGCTGGCCAGATGGTCCATACCTGTGAGGTAGGGCAGCCGGGACAGGATTCGGGGCGGCTAACTGCTCAGTGGCGCTGCGCTCAGCATCTGCAGTGGAAGAGATTGCGTCAGATTCGCGGCCGTCTTCCACCTCGGTGTCGGTAGCCAGGCTGCATTCGCTGAGCTCCGAATCGTTGTCGCATTCTAGCACCTCGTCAAGCCACTCATCGAGATCCTCGGTTCCTTCCTCATCGTTAGCTGGCTCAGAGGGCTTTCCCTTCGAACTGGTATCCGCAACCGCATTCTCGACGCTCGGGAGAGCTTCGTCGTGGTGCGATGGAGCATGGCTGGCGAGGCGTGTAGACTGGCGCTCCGATCGCCGCAGAACCCTCTTAGGATAGTCGGACCTAGCCGCAGCTCTAATCTCCTCGGGGGCGGCTTTGGCATTTTCAGGGGATTTGCTTCTCATTGAGAGTCTTTCAGGTAGCATACCGGAGCCGAGCACGGTTTTGCGGCCGCCGTCGCTGGATTCTCGGCGTTTGGTGGTTTGGTCTGGTGTGTCGTCGTTGGAGAGAGTGGGCGAATCGTCCGACTCTTCCAAGACTGGTCGGGGCGTTTGTAGGGCTTGAGGCCTAGCTATGGCAGACATAGCGGGGAACCGGGGTACTGGGTTGGTATGTTGACGCATGATAGAGACAGAGTTTTGAGCGTTTTGTAAGGCACGCTGTGCTTGTGGGTCTTGCTCCGTCTGTGAGGGCAGTGACGGCGGTGATGGCTCATTGGGATGAGATCCGGAATGCTGTGATTGTATAATCCGAGATTGTGAAGCTATTACTTCGCGCTGCCTCCCGATTATGTTTGTCATAGGCCGCTGTTCGGGGGTACTCGGACAACCCGGTAGCTCAGGGGAGCGAGGAACCGAAGAGGCTGGTTGGCTTGGGTTGACCTCTGCATCTTGATAAAATTCAATGAATTTTCAAGCAAAGTTACTTCAATTGCTTGAATTTAAAGTAGTCGGATCATAAAGTGGAAAAGTTGACATACCTGAACTCGCTTGTCGACCGCCTGATCGAGAACTTCGACCAACCAGTAGACCTCGTCGACGGGCTGATGGAGCTTGGTGATGACGAACAGTGAGGGGATCTGGCCGCCGATTACGCAGACGCGCCTCCCTCCTCCGACTGTTAAGGAAATTCAAAACGTCTCGTGAGAAACCTATAGTGTACTGTGCGGGGTTGGGTTGTGAGTGGCGGCAAGCAAAAGGTCGAGGCTGTGGAACTTGGTTCTGACCGACGGTGTAGGGACTCTCATCGAATTTGCAAAAGGATGGTGAGAGCATTGTAGTGTTCTGTGGGGGGCTGGGTGGTTGAAGGTGTTGTGGATTGCCGGAAGCGTGAGGCTGTGACTGCGGAGCGGCTAGCCACGATCGATTAAAGGAAGCAGTAGGTTGCTCAGCGGGCACCTGACCTTCACGAATATGTTGATATCGATTGTTTTGCGACATCGCGGAAAAACTTTCAAAATAAAATGTGAGGTATCAAGATGTGAGCTGGGTGTTGGGTGTAAAGGAGAAATTCGCAAGCAGAAGATCGAGGACACCGTCTGCGGAAAGTCGGTTCAACCTCTTGCCTTTCACTCCTCGCCATGCAAACCACCTTTCAATTTCACATACACAGCCACCCCTATTAACAGTATTCTGTAAGCTCACACCGAATTTTCATTTTTTCTTCTTCTAAATATTGCTGCAGAAACTGTATTTTTGTATGAACTATTAAGAGACACATCAAGCAACCTTCCACCCAAGACGGTAAATATCGTCCTTCCACTCGTCATGACAGTACTCCTACCGAATAATAAATGTGCCATTTCATCTTTGTGGCAGAAAAAATGCGAGCTTGGCATAATGTCTCGAACATGCTTGGCAGGCCTCCAATGTAGTTCATATTGTTTGTAATATAGTCATCACTTCGTTGATTTCGTTACATGGTTAGCAATGAGTTTAAATCTTCATTGCTTTGTATTAGACATATGATGTGCGTTACGAGGCAAGTCTATCACTATCGCTTTGCTCGTTTATTAGAGCGGCCATCTGATGGACTCTCAATCGGCGACGGCTCTTCGCTACTAACCTCATCATATCCTCGCTTGAGGCCAGGCAGGGGCCAAAGAGGCTGAGCCAATAGCCATTCTGGTGTATGAAGACCCTCATTAGCACTTCCTCCCTCTTTACCATCTCGAATGGAGTGTGGCACGTTCGCTGGAAGTCCTGACTGGGCGGAATCCTGCTCTAGGAATTCATTTGCCCATTGACCCCAGTGGACATCATGATCTAACTCTGTATGCTCCTGGACTGCAGTATTGTGTTGGTCTACAGGTCTTGCTGTATTCACTGTCGGGTTATTCGTTCCCCCATTTGCACGATAAAAGTGCTGCATTAGCGCGGTGGAGCCCTTACCGACTACTGGGCCCTTCTTGACGCGATCTTGATGCACAATCTTTCTGAGATTTGGAGGGAGCTGAGGGCGTTTTTGATGATTGTCAATAGGAGACAATTGATCGGGGCTGACAGGGTCGTTTGCAAAGTTCGGATATCCCTCCGCTTCTTCCTGACGCTCACGCTCCTCGTTCATATGATTGCGTCCAACAAAGAGGCACTCTTGACGAAGATCGTTCTGGTTTCGGTTGCCCCTGCTCGCTCGAAGCGTCTCTTGAGGATTCGCAATCATAGTCACGAGGCCTTCGTTGCGCATCATCTTGTCCACTCGGGATTTGAAGTGATACGCAATCGTCTTGAAGATGGCATAACGCTCCCGAAAGTTCAATTCTTTGCTCTTTTCGAAGTTATTGTGGGCTTCAACGTCATGGCAATCGAGGACTTTTGGTCCTTCCACATGAAGACGAACCATCTTGTCGATGATTCGCCAAGCCACAAGTTCAACTTCCTTCGGATTGTAGTAGGACTTGCCAGTGCCCTTGTACTTTGTCCAACGCTTCTTTAGAACACGACCTGTTGCTTTGTCTTCAATGTTGTCTTGGTTCATCATGGCGTTGACAAGATCACGAACGTACACAGCCTTGGTCTCGTTTGTTCTAGGGATTGTACGGTCCTGTTTCGGGCAGCGCCATTCAGGCCCATGACAATCGTGCTCTGCAGATTCCAGGCTGTTAAAGTAAAGACCCGTGGAGGGATTCTTTCGTCGAATAACCGAAGGCTTGACTCGTGTCTCATCGAGCAACTCTGGCTCGTCGTCGTCACTCTGTACACCTTTGTCTTCCTCAAGAGCAACCTCCGGTACCTTCTGATATCCCTTTGGGGTAGGGTCAGGGGTATGGACTAGATTTCGCTTTTGATTTCGATCAAAGAACGGAATTGTATCAGGAGTACCCTGGCCCGACCCACTGTTTGAGCTGGCTGGATCTTGCAGGGGTGTCTCAATGCTATCAGCCCACTGAGGCATCCCAGGCTGCATAGATGCAGCCTGTTCTTGCCACATATGGTATGGATACTGAATTTTAGTTGGAATATGTTGCATTTGAGGCATAGAATTAGACTGGTAAAGAAAGATCTGCTGTGGTGCAAATTGGGGTGGGTACCCAGTCAAATTCTGAGGATGTTGGCGATGTTCCTTGTGGGGCTGGCCGTACTCTCCCTGGAACTGACCGTACTCTCCATGAGATTGATCATAATCCCCTTGAGACTGATCATAACCTGCCTGAGACTGGATGTACTCATTCTGGGACAGGAGATGCACTCTCTGCGGCTGATTGCTTTCTCGTTTACCACCTTCCATTGTCCCAGTTGGTGGTATTGACGAGTTGTGCTGGAGAAAGGAATCCGCTGATGCGTGATGAATTCCTATTGTCTGAGAGGAGTTTGAATCTATTATGTATGCTTTGCGTGACTGGGGTTGGTGAGACATAATGTTGATTCCTTTGCTGTGTCTGCGTTGGCGTTCCCAGTGGTTGAGAATGAATCGTTTTTGAATGCTGTTTGCGATGTGCAGTTGCAAAGTAGTGTTTGCAGTAGGCTTACTGGGTTGAAGACGGTACTTCCATGTCCAGAGTGGAACTATATAGGGAGTGGGGATGGCCTAGAGTGGCTGTGGGAGTGAATTGTGTCACGTACGTCAATTCACTGATGGGCACCTGATCTATTGGAAGTATCTGGGAAGCGATATCTTGGAAATTTCATATCAGTGAATCGTTTACCTTCGTTTCAAACTGATTTTCTAATGTGAACTTAGACAAATTTAGACCGGACATAGGCGTGAAATTAGGCTTAAAGCAAAAGTTCTCGTTATGTAGTACCTGGGCTGTAATAAACTAAAAATCATTAATATGTGTAGTCTAATTGTCTATGTCTAGCACCAACACAATAAACTGTTAGAAAGTTTCACATTGTGAAGCTGGTAAGCTTCTTTGTTATTAATCACGCCTTTTTGGGTGCCGGATTTCAATTGCGACTACAATTCTGTGTTTGTTATGAAAAAACAACGCATGAAAGGAACACAAATATGAAGCGAGATGCTATGCTCAAGAAAAAAGGATCATAGAGAGGGGCTTTGGCCAGCAATAGTCGGTTGTAATTGGGGGGCTAAGTTTTATAAGCACTCGCTTCATTGTATTCATGAGCTGTAATACTTAATACGTCGCCCTGGAGGTTACCTATACAGCAAGCCTGAAAATTATCCAGTAACTTATGCTTTCTTAATCCTTAAAACCTTCTCAGCTTAAAAGCTTTCTTTTATACCGCAACATCGTCAAATCAGGTTAGCAAAGAACCGATATTTTATTATTTTACCAGGTAAATACTCAGATACAATAATGGAGATAGAATCATCATGTAATTCAATTTGATAAAGTATTTAGCAACCATGGAGGAGTTATATCCATTCCAGACCTGTTCTCAACAGGGGTACCTGCCCTCAAAAGCTACTCGTCCAAGTAGTAAAGCAAATCTGGGAGACCAAATGCAACACTTCATCGTCTTTCCCACACAAATCTCGCTGTATCGACATCTAAGCAATCTTTCGTGGCTTCCTGGTCTTGGCACGTTCAGCGATTCCATGTGATATTCCTTCGTCCTCGTCTTCGGGGACTTCGCTGTGAGCACGCTTACGGGTCCGCCTACCCGAGCTGGCCTTTGCCTCAGCAGACTTAGCCTTTTCTAGAAAAATATTAGAAAGAGCTCCAATCAGTTGAGAGGATGCACTTACCAGCCATCTTTGCCTTGCGTCCTACGATGAGGTAAGCCTGGCGGTCCTTGTTGGACTTTATGTTCACTCTGCCAGTGCGGAGCACCTCCTGCGGTGCCGCGACATACTCTTGGACGGCACCGCCCCTCATGAGTTTGTCACATCGGCTCTTGAATTCGACCATCAACGTCATGATGAGCTGGATGCGGTCAGAAAATTTCAGGTCTTTTGTCTTCGCCACAATGCCCAGGTAGTTCTTGTCGTGGATGGAAAGGATCCTGGGACCCTCTCTATGGAGTTTCTCTGCGAACTCCTAAAGTTAATTGTCAGTGCTATATCATTCTAGTCTGGGGCTGTGTCTTACCTGTATTTCCCAGCATACCCTCTCCATGTCCTCCACATGGTAGAATGTGCTTCCCTCCTTCCAGCGATGAGCAAAAGATCGAGAGCCTGGGTCTTTGCAGTGGTTGGTTTCCAGCATAGCTCCCAACAGTCGGCGCACGACTTCTGACCTCTCTTCATCCGTTGTAGGCAAAGTATCGTCATCCTGCGGAGAAGACCAGTCAAGCTCCGAGTCAGCGATACGATCCTGGGACGCGGCACTGGCTTCATGCTGAGAGTTGAAGCTCAGCTTGACTCCGTCATAGGTCGGTAGGTCATAGTTGGCCAGTAAATGAAGCTTCTTCTGAGCTGCACTGACTCGCGCGGATTTGGCCGGTAGCACTCGCTTTTGTTTTGTGGCCTTTGTGTGTTCCTCGCAGGGAGACTCGGAACTAGTGGGGGTGGACTCGTTGTCCTCAATTTCCCAGATCTGCTGCTGGTTTTCTTCGGACGATGGGAGCATAAATGGGGATACGTCTGTGTCCTCTGGAGGTTTTTCGATAGACTTGAGAGGAATTGAATAAGCTTGATTTAATCCGTAGAATCTGCGAATTATCAGACTAAAGCGGGGTAAGGGGGAGATCTAGTAAAAACTCACTGGATGCGCTCATCTGGGGAGTAGAAGTCGGAATAACCATAGTCTGTTGAGGGTGTTGAGTTAAACAGTTGGTCCGAACAAGGTTGATAACCTCCAGCATTGCAACGGCCCGTCTGTCCGGGAAGATAGCTGCGTGGGCCGACTTGACCAGAGTTGAAGTCCCCAAAGATGTTGTACTGAGTGAATAGATACTGGTTGCCAATCTCCTCTGGAATCACTGAGTTGCAGTCAAGGGAGGGAATGTAGCTCCCAAGATCACTAGCGTAACAAGTGTGACACGACAAGGGCGTTCCATACGATGGATCCACCATCGCGCCTTGAACAGAATTTGGGTTTGTTCCTGGGTCGGTCTTTTCCGGACGGTTGTTTATTGGATTTGAAGAAAGTCTAATACTGTTGTCTATCGCGTGGGCCGATCCAAACTCGTGTGAGGTGGAACGCATGTCTACGGCCAGTGGTTGGGGCATGTCGTATCGGGTGCCGTGGGGAATAACACCAAAGATCAGTGAGGTTTGTGGTTGGAGTGATATTGTGGTTAAAGTGCGAGGTTGTCGGTGGAAAGGTGTTTGTGGCTTTTGTTCGTGGCAGCCCCATGCCAAGACCATATGAGTGAGCAGAATTGGAGAAGTGGACTGTGAAAGAGAAATTAAGGACACGAATTTAATAGTTCCGAGGCAATCATGCACCAAAGTGGCTGGGAAATACTCTTTCTGTATCACATGCTAGCATGCGAGAGATACGCGGAGAATGACTTGAGGTCGTTCTTGTGCGGCGTATGCGATAGGAAGCATCCGTGGCCCCAGGGCATCTCTAAATAGATGACAATTGAATTGGAATCTTCCATTTACCTATCAAGCTCATAATTTCAAAACCCAAAGAATGGCCATATAATTGATTCGATATCAACAAGGCTGAATGAAATTGAATGAAACCTTCGAGCATCTTGGTGTGACCTAGGGTTAAAAAGTGGGCAGACCTGGGCTTACGGGCGTAATTCTGATCTTTCAGCAATTAAACAGAGGAAAAGTGCATCAATTGAATGGATACCGTTAGGAAAGGCCAAAGTCGCCACCAAGTTACACCAGAGTTCGTCACCCACTTGCTCTGGCTTGTTGTTTGAACCTACATTGCTCTGCTTTCACTACAAGATCTCGCTTAATCTCGCTTAAATGACAACCGAATACCTGCCGTGGGATCTCTGACTCTACCGCCCATAGGCCGTGTACTTGGCACGGTGGCTAAGCACCGCCTAGGTGTATAAGTACCGGACCCTCCTCCCTTACCCTGACATTTCCTCCCCATCCTAGTGCACGGGCTTTAACCACGACAGTGAAGATACGTCTGAGTCTGGTTTTTTGCTAGTTGAAAACTACAACTATGGCTGCTCCTTTTGGTCTTCGGATCGACGGGGAATTTTTGACCTGCTTCCGCCATTTTCTTTTCATTGATATCTATGGCTTGCCATGGTGTTGAAGAAGAGAACTTTCATGAGGATTCCATAAAAACTATACTATATTGTACGATGATATCACCCCGAAAGTTTGGTCCCAACAACCAAAGAAAACACCAAAACGATATCACGAACCTCATCAAACTTCAATGATATCACTTTGGCCATCTAACATCCCTGTAGAGGCGACAGATCATCGTCAGTACCCATATGCTTGGGTAGGTGAAGTCGCAGCGGGACAGGTTTACGCCCCCTCCCCTGGACTTCCGGGTCGCTCAAGAACTCAGCAGAAGAAATTTGAATTAATCAATCAAGTACAACAAGTATCAGTGTCCACATGTTACTAGACGGCCGACTGGTTGGATGCGCTATGCTGCATCGTCATGCATCCAACTCCTCCTTTCGCTCTACTGCCTTTGGATCGGCTCCATAAAACCTCCAGCTTCTTTGAACGCCCATGTCAACTGCTCCGTTATTTGCTGGAACCAAGTATTCCCTTCCGCTCTCTTTCCGCGTGTACGTGACCAACTTGGACTGCTCATATTAGATCTACATGAAATTTTGAGTGCACAAAAGACTGATTCTCACGTACTTTGCCTAACGTGAGTTTTATAGCACCCTCTATCAAGATTTGAGGTTTGTACGGTTTTAGATCCTTCTTGCCATGGATTAGCGACAATATATTCTGCAATACCACCTCGCTTTGGTAGAACGCCGCGCGCGCCATTTTGGGCCCCGATGTGTTCGCCACATCGCCGAAGGCAAATATGTGGGGTAAAGCGTCATCCTCAACTTGTAGTGTAGGCTTCACAATGAGGTGGGAGGATTGTTTTGAAATCAGTTCCGGTGAGAGACTGGCGACAATCGAGGAATTAGGCTTTTGACCGGTGCATGGGATCTATCGAGCGCAGTGAGCTTCACGATTCGTGATGGGGAATTTTTGCTTACGATTAGATCGAAACAAGTTTCTTTTCCGTTGAAGAGTTTCAAAACATTACCCTCCGCCGGTATCGCCGGCCGCTCGTTCAACAACACCGCAATGCCCATTTCTTCAAACACGCTCACCACGTGCTCATGCAGCCTCGACCCAAAGCTGTTCAGCAACTGGGCCCTGGAGTGGATGATGGCCACATCTTTCTCAGGGAAGAAGCTCTTGATATCGCTCGCAACCTCAACCCCCACCGCACCACCCCCCACAACCGCAATCCTCTTCGCCCCCGCAACCTTCTCCTGCAAACCCCTCAACTCCCCCTCGGCCTCGCCCCTCTCCGTCGCCAAAACCTTATTCGGCACCCCCGCCTCCGTCCCCGTCGCAACAACCAAATACTCAAACGCAACCCTCTCCCCGCCCTCCAACACCACCTCTTTCGCCGAAACCTCCACAACCGTGCCCTGGACGCGCGAATATATCCCCTCAGGCGCGCCCTTCACGATCCCGTCGTACGGAATGAAGGCATACTTTTCGTACCCGGGCACGACGCCGAATCGCGGGAACGCGAACAGGTAGTTGAGGTGTGAGTTGCGTTCCACGAGCACGACGCGGTACCCCGTCGGCAGCGTGTCGGCGAGGCGCTTTGTGATCTGCACGCCCGCGAAGGAGCCCCCGAGCACGACAACGTTCTTGAGTTGGGCGGGGGGGAGTGGCTTGTAGGCTCGCTTGTGGAGGAAGGCGCTGATGCGTTGGCGCAGGTGCTGGAAGAGGAAGGGGATGAAGAAGGGGATCAGTTGGGCGTAGAGAGCGAATTTGTCCGAGAGGGTGCTCATGCTGGTGCGTGGTAGGGAGGGCGAGGGGAGGGGAGGGTGCAAAAGGATGCTTATTAGGAGATGGGGATTCAGCGTGGAGGATCTATATACGAGAGGGATTCCAAAGGCGGGCGTGTTTCGGCCGGTCCGGAGGTCGGGGTCGGGGTCGGGGTCGGGGAGGTGCGGTCAGAGCTGGCGAGGGCGCGTGGTTGAGGGCGCCGGTGTCGCAGCGGATTGTGGCGGGACATGTGCGCTGATCTGAAGAAGAGGATTGACTTGGACGATTCATGGGCCTATGGGCATGAATGAGACATTGCAAGGATGGGTAAAGAGTTTTGGGGTGAGAAAATGGTCTGGAGAGACTGCGTCGCCTCTTTTATGCAGACCAAGGTTGGATTAAAAAATTACATCAAGAAGGGTATACAACGAGCTATTTATCTGCGTCGACTTCCACCCAATAAAGCATTCACGCCATAATCTCATCACAAATAACAATCTAGTTGCCGAGTCCGTACATCATACCCAGGACGACGGCACCAAACATGCCGGCCGAGTACTCGAGGTTGGAAGCAGCATTGGTGGTTGCCTCAGCAGGAGGCGTCTGCAAGATTAGTTAGAAATGCCAACTGATTAACATAGATAGTTACTTACGACAGTGGAATTGGCAGTTCCATTGGTAGTGCCGGTAGGGACACCTGAAGGATAGTGGCTCAGTGTTCCGTTTGAAGGGATAGGAGTAGGGTAGGGCGGAACAGCAGAGGAAAAGACGCTGGAAGAGAGAGATTCGTGTTCCCCGGTAACAACAGAGCTCGTACCGACGGTAGGAGCAGGAGATGAAGAGGGCTCACTAGGCGCGGTCGTGCTTGCTGGGACTTCCTCACCTGTCGTCTCAGGCTCCGCGGACGAAGCTGGGGCATCAGGAGTGGTCGTGGGGGCAGGGGGCTCGGAGGTAGGCGCGGGAGCTTCGGTAGTGGGCTCCGGGGTGGCCGACGGCTCAGCAGACGAGGAGGCGGCAGAGCTGCTGTCGCCGGGGTGCATAGCCTCGGGGACATCTTCCTGCTCGCCAGAGAGAGGAGTGGTCTCTAGACCGCAAGCCGAACCCGCACTGCTCAGGCTGCCACCATAGTAGCGCCAGATGTTGTAGTTGTCGGGACCGGAGCATTGCAGGCAGTTTTGGTAGTTGAAGAGGAAGCCTTCCTCGGCACAGTGATCCGAGCTTTCCCTAGAATAGGTGATAGCAGTTCCTTGGCAAATATCAGTGAACCATTCAACTTCCATGCTACTGGGGACAACAAACCGCAGTTGTCGTGACAGTTGTAGGCGGGAGTTCCAGGCTGCTGGCGCTTCAACAAGGTAGCAAACATGTCGCCTTCGGACATGATGGTGGAAGCGCTAGCAACGGCAACGAAGCCGGCAAGGGCGATACGCGAAGCAACCATCTTGATTGTAATGCTTTGAGAACGAGCGTAGAAACGGCAATGAACGACGGAAAGCTATTTGAGCAGCTTTATCTTCCTTGAGGACTAGAGTGTCGAGGGATGAACGAAAAAGCATGCAGGAACGGGTTGGGCGGGGTTTTGTAGCTCTCGCGGGCTCGAGGGTCCGCCTGCATGGGTGCCAGGTGATACGAGCTGGCGATGCATGCTTGGAACGCAGGCTTCGGCGGCTTTCCGCGTCCGGCATGCAGGAAATTGACATGTCGCCCCTGCTAACCACATGTCAATGGAAACACGGCACTTTCGGCCTACCACTCGCATGATTTCAGGGCGTGAGGGGTGCGGCCGAGCATCGGAGATGTAAAAATTTATCTGATTGCTTGATAAGATTAGATGGATGCAAGATGCCTAGCCCAGAGGGGAGTTAGCCGACAGCCTGGCCCATAGCCGATTTGCTGGGCGTGCGCTTAGGTGCGTGATTAGCGCCATCAGATAACTTAATTCCTTGTCTGTTGTATGGGCCCACATTGGCCCAGTCAAGAGGACGCACGACATTCTCCAATTGGATCCACTCTTTGCTCTTGCTCCGCACTGAATTCCTTGGATCGTCCCACCGCCACATGCCACTGCCTGTTTCTTGGTACCACAAGTCGGACGTTGGTTCGAAAGAGGGTAGAGTGCTCAATAATTCGCTCCCTTGGCAATGTTGCCAGCCACTCGGCCAGGCGTTGGCACGGCTGGACACGAGCGGTCGGATCCGTTATCTGATCCATCAGGTCAGGCGTGAAGGATGTGAAGGATGTACCCACCCCGCCTTGCATCCATAAAGGATGCCCATATGGCAGATACCGAGCCACAGGTGAATCCCACTCGCAGTTAACGGCCACAGGACCCTTTTCCCATTCTGCACCGAACACTGCCACGATGCATTTCTCCAAAGTCGCACTCCTTGCGGCTCTCAGCTCCCTTGGAGCAGCCCAGCACGGTGAAGGAGCAGAAGGCTCCAGCATGGGTCCGGTTGCCTTCCTCTGGCCTTCCGACCGTCCCTGGACAGCGCAAGACGACAACGTTGCGCCTTGTGGAAGCCCCAACGGACCTGGAAACCGTACAGAGTTCCCACTTTCCCAAGGCTCGGTCGCTTTGAGCATTGCAGACGATGCTTATCATGTTGCTTTCCGCCTCTCGCTAAGCGACGGTGAGTCAGATATAGTACCGGTTGTACGATATGTACTAACAAGACGTAAGACCCTCAGACGCAGGCTGAGTTCGACGACCAGATTGTCAGCAACGTGACGGATATCGATCCTGGCCATCAATGCTACAAGATTGATCGGCTAGAGGGCATCGAAGCCGGAAGAAACGCTACAATCCAGCTGGAGTACTGGGCCGAGTATGAAGGAGAAAACAACGGAAGAAACCAGTCGTTCTTCGCATGTGCTGACATTGTACGTCTACCCACGGTTCTTCTATGAGGACGGTCTCCCTTTGCACTTTCATACTAATGGAAATGCTAGACATTTGTCGAGACGATAAACTTCAGCTCGCAGATGCCATGCTTCAACGTCACCAGCGAAGAGTTCGATGCGCCCACGCCAACTGGCTCGGGAAGCTCGTCTACAGCTTCTGCCACAGCTGGCACTGAGCTTGGTGCATCATCAGCTCCCGAGTCTTCTTCCGGTGGCTCCGGCGGCCTTTCGACTGGCGCAAAGGCAGGCATTGCCGTCGGTGCTGTTGTCGGCGGATTGGCCCTTATCGGTGCTCTTGGCTTCTTCTTCTGGAGGCGAGGCAAGACTGCCGGCTTGAAAGGCAAAGACGCCTACGAGCTTCGGGCCAAGGATCTGACGACGACGCCTGCTGAGTCTGAGCGAACCGCCTCGGAGCGCAACGTCTGAGCACGATGCATGCAGTTCGCGGGGGGCCACTGTTGGAGCTGGAATGTGTTTGCGAAATGATATCATGGTTTTATGTTTTGGGCAGCAGAATGATTCCCCACGAGTTACCTTTATGTCGTTATGATGGGTCGTAGTAGTAATGTAAAGATCGTCTCCTACCCACCTCCCTGGATTCTCAGTGCACGCAGGCTGTCCCGGCCCCGATCAAGATTGAGTGTTTGCCAAAAGACAAGATGAAACACGGCGAGGAAAAGCAAGGCCATCGACGCCCGTCTTGGAAGTCGATTTAGAGTTGTTTGGACAGGTCGCGTGGGAGATGGGTCGGCGCGCGCCAAGCATCAGGTTGGGCAGCAGCGGATGGACAAAGGGACATGCGCGCACCTTCCTTGCCTGGCATCGGATGAACCCGCGTGGGGAATCACGACGAGCATCACGCCCGGGAACACTGCCAGGAATTTGACCACCTCAAGACCCCTCACGACACCTCATCCGCCCGACGCGCGCCATTTCTCCCAAGGTGAGGCTGTGAATTACCAATCACGTGCCGTCCATTGGGGCACGCGTACGGGTTACAGCGCCTTATGCCCGACTCGGTAAGTCGAACCACTTGGATGCCACACCTGATGGGCAGAGACACGCACCACACGTAACCACGTAGTCATCCCGTGGGGTTGATCTCCTAGCAATTTTCCTCTCGGCTTTTCCTACCCCGCCTGAGGTATATTGCTTTTTGTGGGCTCCTCGACGGTATACAAAGGGTCGCTTCGGCTGCTTCAATATACTGTGCCGTACTACAGATTCAGCTTCAGCCTAATATCCCTCCCAGCGTCCAACAAAACCAGAGCCACGGATCCCCATGAATTCCACGTCTACTTTCTCGAGCCTGCTCGCTTCCAATCTAAAGTCGCACACCGATGTCGACACCAATAGATACTGTTCTTTCGCATCGCTAGATCGCCCATCACAAAACCGAAGGTTGAGCGCGGAGGCGACTCATCACAGCCATGGCGACGGTTGCGCGGGCCGAGCAAATGGAAAACGTTCCGATCACAAAGAGCCAGGGTCCAGCTCGGCGTGACGTCGTTGCTACCCTGAATTACTATCGGGACCCTGGCGATGGATCCCCTCCCACACCGGTATACGTCGGAAAGTACGTGGCACCCAAAAGGGCAGAAATGGAGCGGTCCCAGGATTTGCAGCCAATACCTGGGTTGCGCAGCTAATCAAATGGCCAGGCATACCGTGACCAACGAGCGCCCAACATTCCCCTCCGAAAGAGCCATACACGACATGTCAGGCGAGGAACAGAAGTATACTTTGAATTCGCATGGCTTTCAATTAGTACTCCATGAGAGTAAGGAAAAGCATTTTGACGACGAAGAAAAAATCCAGCAAGAGTACTATCGTGAATGCGCAGAACTATTTAAGCGCATGTAGGTTACATAACTCAAATCCATGCCGTTCTTTTCTAGATACGGATATTGATGTTGCATTCAAAGAACCGGAGCCTCGGAAGCACACATCTTTCAACACACAGTCCGCCGCGGCCCAACACACTGGCATGCTCTCGGCGTGGGCAATGCCTCTCGGAAGGGACCTTTAAACCGCGCACATGTCGACCAATCCTACACCGGGGCCGAACTTATTCTCCGAAAGCATCTACCTTCCAGGGCCGACGAGATCATTCGAGACCGCCAGCGCTACCAAATCATCAACATATGGCGTCCCATAGCAACAATATACAAAGATCCGCTTGCCGTGGCAGCAGCACACTCGATCCCGGATAGCGACTTGGTGGAAGCCAAAGTCATATATGTAGATCAGCCGGGTCCACTCAACAGGAATGAAACGTGGACTATTCTACCTGGCGAGGGACATGAATGGTACTATAAGAATAAGCAAAGGTCTGACGAAGCACTATTCATAAAATGCTTTGATAGCAGTACAGAAACAGGCTTAGCACGAAGAGTCCCACATTGCGCATTCAAAGATTCGGAACGAGACGGGCCAGATTTTGCTGATCGGCAAAGCATCGAAGTCCGAGGACTCTTGATATATGATACTTGATGGGCACACAAGATATGAAAGAGCAAGGCCTTGAGATGATTGTTGAGTTTATGAAATATTTAACTACTATACAGAGGCGAATATCTAGACAATGTACAGATTTGATATTTTTCCTCCGCCACCGCCTTCCCAAGCTCTCTAGTGAGCAAAGCTGACCTGGGTATTCATCTTGGCGAATTGCTTGTTCTCCTTCTGCCACGACCTCGCATGCCTAACACCAAACCCCTGAGCAAAAACCTCACGAATAGTCTCAAGTGGCATTCCCTTAACCTCAGGGAAGCAGAAGATGATGAACACCCAGCCGAAAGCGCAGATACCAGCATAGAAGCCAAAAGCACCAGAGGGCGTGATGCCCTTCATCATGGAAAGGAACGTAGACGAGATGATGATGTTGGTGGACCAGCAAGTCACGGTGTTCAGCATAGTACCCACAGCACGGACTTCCATGGGGATCAGTTCGGTGCCGATCCAGGCAATGGTGGCCACACCGGAGGAGTAGAAGGCGACGAAGAGGATGATGATGGCAATGAGGAGATAGCCGGGCCAGCCGATGCTATCGGATTGCACTTCCAGAGTATGGAGGTCAATGGGGATGTAAGAGAAGGCTACAGCGGCAATCACCAGGCAGGACGTCATGCCGAAGACGGTAGTGAGCAAGATCCTGCGGCGACCAAACTTGTCGACGAGCACCAAGTTGACGATACTGAAGACGAAGTTGGTCGCAGAGACAGTAATGGCCACGGCCGTTGCATTATTGAAGCCTACAATCTTGAACAGAGTGGCGGAGTAGTACATGAGCGTGTTGAAGCCGCTGAGCTGCGAAATGGCCATGATGGTGCAGGCGGTGAAGACGGCGCGGAACGTGGCGCCATTGGTGAAGACGCGAGCGATAGTCTTCCAGATGGAGTCGTCAACCATGGTTTGCGTCGCCTCGTGGATGCTAATCTCGATGCTGGCAATCTTCGCGCGGCGCTGCGCTTCGGTAGAGCCCGGGTAGATGCGGGTGAGCACGACGCTGGCCTCGTCCACTTTACCATGAGCGACGAGCTGGCGTGGAGACTCGGGGCACAAGAACAAGAGGCCCCCAAGCAGAATGGCGGGCGCGGCGCCGATGCCCACAGTAGCGCGCCAGGCCTGCGACGACTCCGGGTTGCCTACCTGCGCGAATCCAGCACCCAGCGCCGACGCAATGAACTGGCCCAGCGTGACCGACATGTTGTTGAAGGCCACCATGCGGCCGCGGTACTTTGCCGGGGCGAGTTCGGAAATGTACAAGGGCACGATCATGGCGGCGCTTCCGACGCCCAGGCCCACGACGAACCTGCCCACGGTGAATTGGACCATCGAGTACGCGGCCGTCTGCAGGACGGTGCCGAGGACGAAGACGATGCAGGCGCTCCAGATGGGCATCCGGCGGCCGAATCGGTCGGCAGTCAGGCCGGCGATGACGGCGCCGACGAGGGCGCCGCCAGACGTGATTGAAGTTACAAGTTCCTGTTCTGAAGAGGTGAGGTGGTGACCGAGGGAGTCGTTGATGGTGACGAGAACAGAGGAAATGTAGCCAGTATCGTAACCTGAGGATTCCCAATCAGTACCCCGAAAACATATCCAATCAGAGTTCACTCGCAAACGTACCAAAGAGAAGACCTCCAAGCGAGACGGTGATGGAGATGAGCCATGCTGCCTTGGAGGCCGCGGTCGCTTCAATGCCGGACAGGTCGGTGATCTGACCGGCATTGTCGGGGGCAGTGTCGATTTTCTCAATCTTGTCCGGGACCTCTTCGAACTTGATGTTCTTCTCAGAAGCGCTGTCGTACGCCATGATGTCGAATTTTCTAAGTTTTTTTTTTTTCGAAGCCGGCCGAATCGTCCGTACCAAAAGGGTTAGTGGGCTCGACGACTCTGAGACGTCAGACAAGGACCTCAAGAGAAGAAGAAGTGAGTTTATTCGTCTCGCCAGTGAAGACTGGGTTGATGATTCGAATCCCACCGGGAGATCAAGGCCTACTTATGCAAATTCCTGTCGGCCATATGCGCAGATGATGAGAACGCCTTCTACCCCGGGCCCTGAGGCATTTCACGAGTTGCCATGTTGGGACTGCCATGCTTCCCGTTAGCCTGTCCCGCGCCGACGCCTTCTCCGCAAACATCAAGAGGCGAAACCTGGGGGAAATGCGAGCCGTCTGGGGAAGCCTGGCTCGGCGCGGATGCCGTACCAAGTGACGTGTGTGGTCGTTCCCGACGACGTGCCCGCTCCTAGTCGAGGAGGTCCTCTGGGGCTAGATCTGAGGCAATCAGCCAGCTGAGATTGGCTGGAGCGGGTGGGCATGGTCGAGAAGCGAAATGGATGACGTCTGATTGGAGAGGAGGGGCTTGGCATGGGTAGCGTTCTGGTCGGAAAGCAGCCCGCGGGATTCAGTGCCACGTTGAGAAACGCGGAGCTGGGTGCAGAGGCTGGCCAGAACACGGATGGGGCTCGCTCGAAAGAGAAGGTTTCCTCGCATTTTGGCCTCGCTTTCTTTCCTTGTGCTGCGCTCAACACCATGGCTCCGCGTTCGTGTATGCCAATACTCCGGCCAGGGGTGTTCAAAAGCCGATATCTTCTAGAAACGACCCTCAGTTTACGTCATGTCCCGGTTTTACGATAATTTCAAGTTGGCAGTGACCGTCAATCTTTGAGGCGTAGAGACAAGGCCCATCTTATAACGCGTTAGGTGGAGCTCGGGCAATTGCGGGAAGTGGAGGGCAACGGCACAACTCTTCATGATAGGAGCAAAAAATCCGGCACGAGGAAAGCGAAGGCACCGAAGAGTGACGCGGCAGGACAAGGCTCGATGATCAAGAGGGAATGAAGGGATGAGATCACAGTATAACCAGGCATGTAGTGGAGCCCTCTTTATGATCTTTCGTACGCTTACATGCCAACCGAATTAAGCTCTTCAATGATGGAACTAAATCCTTCCTTGTCATGACAAGGAGTAATCCACTGTTAAATCAGACGCAACATATTTGGTATCACACCACCATCATCAGATATTGAGACACCCGAGGCTACTGGAATTGTAGAAAAGCAATATAAATGATTCTCTATAGAGGTTTCAATGATATCTCAACCCCATACATCTGCCCTCCACTTTCCACGCTTCTTCAAAGCATCAGTCCAAGCCTTGACCTCCGACTCACCCATGCCTTTTTGCCTCACAGCAGCCTCTTCAATCTTCATATCGACCTCCCTGGCCATACTCGCCTTGCCACAAATATACATGTTCGCCCCAGCATCCAGCATCTCCATAACCCTGCCTGCACATTCGGCCACCCGGTCCTGGACGTAGACCCTTCTCGCCCCATCCCGCGAGAACGCAGTAACAATCTCCAGCTTGTCCCCAAGCGTCTCCTTCAACCTCTCCAGCTCATCGCGATAAATGAAATCCGACTCCGCGCTCCGACACCCGAAGAACACCAGCATCTTCCCGACGGGCTTCCCGATGGCGTGCAGCTTCGCGCGCTCGGCGAGGAAGGCGCGGAAGGGGGCGAAGCCCGTGCCCGCGCTGATGAGGATGAGGGGCGTCGAAGACGTGATTGGGAGCTTGAACTTGGACTTGCGCACGTGGGCGTATATCCTTCCGCCGTCCGGGGTGCTCTGGCCGGAGTGCTGGAACGAGGGCGTGGGGAGGGCGGAGCGGGAGGGGAGCTTGGTGGCGGAGAGGAGGTAGTTGGATGCCAGGCCCGGGATGGCGGGTTGCTGCTCTCCGGCGAGCGGCTTGTTGACGACGAGGGCGGTGATGGCGATGCGGCGGGGGGAGATGACGGAGCTGGAGGAGATGGAGTAGTATCTTGGCTGGAGGGCGAGGAGGTTTTCGATGACGAAGGAGAGGGGGAGGGAGGTCCATGGTGCGGAGGGGCTTGCGAGGTGCAAGAGTCGCGCGAAGGTGATGTGGGTTGAGGAAGTCAGCCTTTCGTACTGTTCGCGGCTCTTGCCGTAGTGGAGAAGAGTTGTCTTCGCCTCTGCAGTTGGGGCAAACTGTGCAAGATGCAGGAAGGTCTTGCGCGAGACTGGGGCGCAAATCTCGAGATGATGGCGGAAAGCTGCTTCTAGGCTGGTGGGCGATGGGACCTTGGGCTTCCCAGTAGCCTCGTTCAATGCCGTGACTGTGAACACGTCCTTTCTACGCGATTGCAAACCCAAAGCGCTGAGCAAATCCTCAATCTCTTCCTCGGGATTGCATGGCCATACACCGAGATGATCTCCGGTCTTGTAGCCCACTTCGTGGTGAGCAAGATCGAGCTCCAGGTGGAGGCAATTGCGATCGCCAGCAGTGAATAATTCACGAGAGTTTCGGACCGATAGCGGAACGATAGAAGAAGACGTGTTGGTCTGTTGGTGGTGGACGGAGACACTGCTTTCGACCTCCTTGGCATCTGGCGAGAACTGGATGTCGATGGTGGGCTGGTATTCGACGTCCTTTTCTTCATACCCCATACTTCGGAACAGAGAAAAAACATCGTCTTTCCAGGATTGGAAATCTTCTTCGGTTCCCCCATTGGCATCGTCGGCCTTTTGCCTCGGGATAAGGGCGGTTGCCCCTGCAGCATCGAATGCATCGGCTACAACATCAAGGACGCGGTTGTAGTACTTGTAATTGCTGTTTCCGAGGCCAAGAGCAAGGTATCGCAGCCCATTAACTTGGACCTGGTTGTCTTTGATCTTTTTGATCCAGTCCCAAAGACCAGCAGTGTTGTCGCTGGGGTCTCCCTCGCCATACGTGCTCAGGATGAAGATGGCGAATTTCCCACTCGGGATGGCCGTGATAGACTCGGCGTCGTAGTCGGACAGATCGGCCGACAAAGCGTTGATGCCAAAGTATGAAACGCATTCGCTTGCTAGAGTCTCGGCGAAGCGCTCCGAGGTGCCTGACTGCGAGCCCCAGAATATCACGCACTGATAGTTGCCTTCGTCCAGGCGCTGCGCAATGTTGCGGGTGGCCGCTGTCTTGCTGCTTGAAGCTCCATCTAGGACTTGCGGCCTCTCAAAATAGACCTTATAATTCGGATCCGGCTTGTCCCAAACGCGCCCACGCGAAAGGTATCCTATGGCAGAAAGAAAGAAGAGGAAGAGCGCGACGCCATCTGCAGTTGTCGCTGGTTTGAGATTTTGAAGAATGGGGGCCTTCTCAAGGCTCTTGAGGAGTGGATTTAGGGTTGATTGCAACTCAGAGATATCAATAGGAATATTGAACGAGTCCATGATTGCCTAGGAAGCGCAGGATGGCTGGGGACAAGCCATCGAGTGGTTTGCTCTTCTGATATACGACATCAAGATCCATTGGGGCGTCGTGCTTCGAACTCTGGAAGTCGTCGGAGCTCACTGCCATAAAGCGTAATCCCCTCGACTGGCTAGAAATGTGGAACTGCCGTAGCGAAGCCTTCGACTACGTGCAGGGGGGCTTGGAAGAAAGCCCGGCCATCAGGATATGCACCACGGGACGACGGCCAGACCCACACTCATGCAGAACATCACCCGAATTTCCCAACCTGGAACCACAGGTGTGCGTGCGGACCATATATGGAACAAAACGCTATCTGGGGATACCAGGACGAACTAGATGGATATTTCGCCGCGACCCAACCCCGCGAATACCCCACAATTCCCCCACGTCAGCGCCTCGCTTGGTGCATCCAGTGACCTCAGAGTGCCGATCGAGTAAAGTTCTCCGATGCCTTCTATTTCCAGTCGCTCTCGCGTTCGTTTCACACACACAAAATGGGCCATTATTGCATTCATTGGGCCGCGTTGTTGGAGGAAAGGATGGTTTTAAGAGAAGGGTGTGGCGTAAACAGATATATCAATCCAGACCACGGCCTCGTCGGAAGCTCATTCACACGTCTCTCTACCTTTTTCACGTCTTCGCCAAAATGGCCGTTGCCATGATCACAACGCCCTATGCAGCTGCACTGGGCGCCTGTGCACTCCTGTACTTTGTCGTCTACCCAGTTGTTGTTTACTTTCGAGATGTAAATGGTATGTCGATACTCCCCTCGTCGCAATTCTGGATTGAGACTAACGTGCCCAGGCCTCCGACGCTACCCCAATATGCATCCTCTGTCGGGAATATCATCCATTCCCTTCATGATCTTGGCACACGGAGGCGCTAGGTCTACATACCTCGCCAAGCTCCATAAAAAATATCCTGTGATCCGCACGGGGCCCAACTCTCTGTCGTATGGCGACCTGCGGGCGATCAAGGATATTTACGGCCACAACACTCCTTGCACCAAGGACACTTCCTATATCATCACGGCAGGCTCACATTACCACCTCGCCGATGTCATCGACAAACATGACCATGCTCGCAAGAGGAAGCTTCTGAGCTCTGCCTACGCCATCAAGAACCTCGAAGGATGGGAGCATAAGGTGGCCGACAAGACGGAGAAGCTCATCAAGCACATGGACCAGTGTTGCACGACGCCCCTCGCCCCGGGCCAGCTCCCCAAGTCCGAAGAAGTCAACCTCGATTACCGAAAATGGTCCAACTTCTTCACGCTCGACGCCATCGCCGATATTGGGCTTTCTGAGAAGCTCGGCTTCCTCGACCGGGGCCACGACCGCGTTACCGGCCGGCGGCTCGACGGGTCGACGTACGAGTGCGACTTCAGGCCGTGCCTGTACCAGAACGCTCGGAAGCAGTCTCTGCTCATGTGGCCGTACGAGTGGTATTCCTTCATCAACAAGATCTCCAACATCATCCCGTTCTACGGCCGCATGGGCAACTACGCGCGGGACTGGGAGGGCATCCCCGTCGAGCTCTCCCACCGCCGCCTGCAGCGGTACCGCGCGGGCGAGAAGCTCGACGACTTCTTCCAGGCGCTGATGGAGGACAAGAACGGACACGCCAACAATCTCGAGTGGGGCGAGATCGTTGCCGAAGTCAGCATCATGATGAACGCAGGGTCGGCCACGACGGCCATCGCCATGGCCAACGTGCTGTACCAGCTCATCAAGAACCCGAAGATCATGGAGAGGGCGGTCGAGGAGATTGACAGTGCACTTGGTGATGAAGATGAGGATGATGAAAACGGTGTCATTGCATACGACAAGGTAAAGCACCTGCCGTACCTGCGCGCCTGTCTCGACGAGTCGCTCCGCCTCTTCCCTCCCACGCCCCACGGCCTCCCCCGTGAGACGCCCGCAGAGGGGACCAACATCCTCGGCGACTACATCCCAGGCGGCGTCTCGGTGGCCATGTCCGCGTTCGTGGCTCACCGCGACGAGGCCATCTTCCCCCAGGCAGACAAGTACATCCCAGAGCGGTGGCTGGGCGAGGAGGGCAAGTCCCTCCAGCCGTACTTTTTGGCGTTTTCTGCGGGTGCTAGGGGCTGCATCGGACGCAACATCTCGTATCTCGAGCAGACGGTGGTGCTAGCTAGCGTGTTGAGGAGGTATGGCTTCGCGCTAAGCAGCCCGGACTGGCAGATGGAGCGGCTAGAGACGATGAACTGGATCCTGGGGCCCATGCCTGTTAAAGTGTGGAGAAGGGACCTCAAGTCTGCGAACAGTGGGTAGCTTTTAGTGGTTAGCGTAGAAATTTAGCGTACGGGTGTGATGTACATGATGACTCCGACTTACGAGAATCGGCAGCATATGGGGTTTTAGCATTGCTTGATAGTTTTGATGATTAGGGCGGCCGTCTTTTTTTGGCAGAGGTGGAAATTTTACCCGTGCCTGCGGCGCAAGTTAGACCAATACTATTCCCCGTTAAAGAACTTACTAAGTCTCGTCGCCGCCCCTCCCTCTCCCGTTCAGGAAAAGAAATGATGCTCGGCACATTTATATTGGCGAATAGAAAGTATACGTCTTTCTTGGCAATATCAACGTAGGCCAGAATACCACCGTCTTGGGCCAGGTGCTTGACGACACATTAGCTTCAGGATCAAGCGACATGGTTGATACGCTCCACGAACTATTCAATCCGCCACTGCTCCAGCAGGTCGGTCACCACTTTATCCGTCCGCCACCCAATCACCTTCTGCAGGCCCTTCAAATACGCAATGCACGAGGACTGCTCCCGCTTGTCCACTATATACGCACCGCACGCGCTGAGAATATGACTCCCTTGAAACATGGCATTCCCACAGTGCGAGTTTGTGACTCCATACCCGATGGTGATTCGAATGTGCTGGCGAATCGTGGCATCCGTCGTCCTGCGGGCCCGCACGCCCGCCAACCCCACCAGCGACGAGTTCGGCGAGTAGATGGTGAGCAGAATCTTGCACAGGTGGTAGTACTGCATCCCGACAGCGATGACGCCATTCGCCGTGAACATCTCCGGCCACGAAGTTTTGAACTCCTTGCCCGCGCTGGGGTCCACGTGGAAGGGCGCAAAGTGCCACGGCTTCGTCTGGTGCCACTCTTCGACGTCTGCATCCAGCTCGGCCCACTTTTCGCGGGTCAGGGAGCTGGAGGTATTGGACTCGGGGTGGTCTTCGAAGACGTGCTGCAGGATGGTGGCGAAGTGGAAGATGATCCTGTTGGCCCAGGACTCGTCGTCGAACTCGCGAAAGACGGAAGAATGGCGGTAATTTTCGAGGCTGAGGTTGATGGGTTGCTGTGTGGTGAGTGAAACGTAAATGTGCTGCCGCAGCGAGACCCAGCTCGCAGACTCTCGCAGTCCGCCGTCGGCGGCAAAGGAAGAGATTGTGTTTAGGATTCGGGCTGTGCCGAAGTGATGGCACTGCTCGTCGGCTTCGCCCATCTCTTCGTGTAAGCGTAGTAAAATCACGGCTACTAGGAAATTCTCGTCCCAGTGGGCCAGGGGGTCCTCGAGGGCGACTATCAGAGCCTGGAGGCATTGGTCGACATATGGCTGGGAGTGGTCTTCCTTGACCTTGCCCATGAGCCACAAGTGGCGCGCTGAAAGGCCAAAAATGCCATCGCGAATGACAGAGAAATGGGCAGCACGTTTGGGGACCTCCTTCTCAAAATGTCGGCGAGCATCGCATACATCTATCCAGTTCGTGCAATGCACGATGAAATGGTGAAAAAGACGAGCCTCATATTCATTGCTCACAGGCCATTTCGGGTGTAGGCTGGCGCTTGGAGAGAACGCCGAACCGGAGAAGGGCGAAAAGTTGGTCTCGTGTGGACTCCTATGAAGAGATGGCGAATTGTTGTGTAGGTTGGCGGGGGACAGGTTGTGAGAGGCCTTGGACCACCCTAACGATTCTGATAGTATGTCAGACGAATCGATCCTAGACCTTACAACACGGTCGTATATTGCGAGGTCAGCGCCATCCATCACATGTTGTGATGATGTGCCAATGTCAATATGGGGAATAAGCGGTAAGTCGGTGCCGGACTCCAGCCCACCGACTGTGGAGATGTCTTGTGAGCCATGGGAATCTGTTCTCTGGAGCGGTTGAAAAGCCGAGCGATCGGGATAGGAGAATATCTCCACCTCGTCAAAGGTACCATCCACTGTCGGTTGTAAAGCTTGGGTCGAATCATCTGAAGCCGACTCGGGCTCTGCCTCTGCCTCAAGGGCTGCTGCCTCGTCACCGTCCGTATTCGGAGGCACGAAGCGTACTAATTCTCACATAGTCAGCCAATGATCACTCATCCGATTGAGATGTTGGCAGCAGACCCACATGAATTCGGAATAGCAACCCATGTCTGGTTCCCGCGGAACTCTAGGGACTGCTCAGCGGAGCCGACATCCTCCCCCGCATTGAACTTGACAGCAGTGACGGGACGGAAGCGAAAAGCGTTACCCCTGATGCAGGGACGCTTACGCTCGGTACAGTACTTGCATTTTTCGGAATCACGGAGTTTGACGCCTGGAGGGCTCAGCAATGGTCAATGCTGAGATCAACCGTTACTCTGGGAGGAGCAACAGTTGGATAGGAGCTCTGGTAAGGCATACATTTGATGTGACGTTCACGACAGGCTTTGCTGTCATCCAATTAGCGCCGCCGTGTGGAGATCCGGGGAGTCGTACCAGCCGCTTCGTTGCCGCATCCCTTCTTTCTTTCGCGATGAGACGTGTCTGTGGAATGAGGATAGAATGATTGCTACATTGGACTGCGGGAAACCGAACTGCTTTTGACGAGATGCCACCCACTAGGGCTGATGGGGCGGCATGACCCCGCAGCGCGCATATAGATGCTTGGGAGCAGACGCTGGCTCGTACGGTTCCGATGAGACGTCGCAGTGTCGACTGCAGGCCAATGGAGAAGGTATGCAGCGATGGCGGGCCCGAAAGTCGAGATCTTGTCCGCATCTAGCAAGACGCTCCGTCCTGCCATGTTGGTGCAAATTAAATAGCCGTGCGCGCCACCCTTAGTTCGGTGGCGCCGAGGAAGAGCCACCCGTGCATCTAGGAGCGGTGGAGAGCTCAGACTATGCCGTCATTTCTGGCCCTAGTTTCGAGATCCGAGGAGTTCGTTTAGCAAAAAAGACACTGCCTCGAAGACTTTTGAAGGGAGATGCTGCCTCTCATATATCTCGATATATGCTCTCAGCTATCTCAATTCCATCTGTTGCTCTATGGGATGGATTAGCGTTGCCTTTTAGATGCACGATTGTGGACACGGATGCAGCGATTCGGCGCGTGACGTTTTGCTTACTGCACCAGCAAAAACCTCCTCCGAGCTGCAAAAACCTCCTCCGAGATAAAGTCGCCAACCGCACTGTACACAGCCCACCGCGGTCGTACTCTCAAAAACCTCCTCCGGAACTGACCGCCTACGGCACCATGCGCTGAGAACTCTTGGGGTACCCCACGCCGCCCACACGCCAGCAAAAACCTCCCCCGAGGTTGCAACAATCGCCAATCAGCGACGCTGTTGACAGATGCGAAAACCTCCTCCGAGAGATGGGAAAACCTCCATAGTTTATCGCGAAAATTTTATAAAAATGGCTTCTCCTTACGGGTGTAGACTTGTTCACCATCGCTCGCCCTGCCCACTTGCGCATTTGGGTGAAGAAACAACCAATATCGGTCCATTTGCTGCCTCAATTTCTAGGCTTCTCTTTTGTTTTATCTCGATTTGACAAATCCCTTGTTACACATTTCCAAATCCACTCCGGCAATGGCACCAAAGAAGCTTCAGGTCGCAGCAGCTGGCCTCGGCCGCATGGGCCATCGTCATGCCTTGAACTTCTTGAACCGGACACCTCGCGCTGAGCTGGTCGCTGCCTTCTCCCCTGACCCAGCCGAGCTTCAATGGGGCAAGCAGCACCTAGAGCCATTTGGCGTCACCCTGTATGACAACTATGACAAGATGCTTGAGCACCAGGGGCTGGATGCAGTTGTCATCGGAACGGCAACATCGGTCCATGCCGAGGAGGCCATCAAAGCCATGGAGAAGAATCTGCACGTGCTGTGCGAGAAGCCATTGTCTACCAGCATCGAAGTTGTAAGTCGCTTCATGACTCGGACCCCTGACGACGAAACTGATGTCAGGATAGTGCAAGGAGGTAGTTGAAGCGGCGAAGAAGCGACCCCACCTCAAGGTCATGTGCGGCTTTTCGCGGCGATTCGACGACAGCTACCGCGACGCATACAACAAAGTGGAGCAAGGTCTCATCGGAAGGCCAACTATTGTGAGGTCACAGACTTGCGACAAGCATGATCCTTCCGGTACGTCCTTCAAGAACTAATTTTTTTTTTCCAAACCGCGACTAAAGAAAAACAACAGGGTTCTTCGTTGCCTATGCAGCATGGTCTGGAGGTGTTTTTGTCGACATGTCGGTCCACGACATTGATCTTACCCTCTGGTTTTTCGGAGACGACGTGGTTCCCAAGTCCATCTCCGCCCATGGCGTTGTCGCAGTTCAGCCTGGACTGAAGCAGCACAAGGACTACGACAATGCAGTCGGCATTGTTGAATTTTGGAATGGCAAGATCGCGCACTACTACTGCTCTCGCATGATGGCGCACGGCCAGGAAGACGTTACCGAAATTATTGGCACCGAGGGCAAGTTGAGCGTCAACCTCAACCCCCAGAATAGCTTGGTGAACTACTACCACTCGGGCGGTATCACCAGGGAGGTTCCTGCGCACTATTACGGTAGATTTGAGATGGCTTTCGTCAGGGAGGCCAATGAGTTCACCGATGCTTGCCTCGACAACACCCCGCTTCCGATGAAATTGAGGAACGCCGTCAAAGCAGTCGAGATCGGAGCGTGGCTCCAAGAGGCTTTGGTCACTGGCAAGCAGATTCATTTCGACGAGACCGGGAAGCGCATTGAGAAGGCGAGCTTGTAAATGTGGTTTTAGCTTAGTGTTGATTCGGATTTTTTTCTCTTTTTCTTCCATGATGTTAAAAGCTTTTGACACGAGTCTTCATTCAATCGAGTATGATTTGAAAGAGTCCAAATTTATCTTGCTGCGATCCCAGCGAAGTGATGATAGACAACGGCAACCTTGGGACGGAAAGAGAATGCTGTCACGTGCGCTACCTTGTCGGCCTAACCGTCTTCAGTCTCCTCCTTTCAGTCCCCGCTCCCCACATTTTCTCCGACGCGTTCCTCCGCAGCACCTTCACGACACATTCATTACCAAAGTCCATCTCACAATCATCAGATGGGCTGGGAAAGATCTTGCGCATGTCACAAACGACTCCTCACGAGCAGCAGCCCTCCACTCCAGCCAACACCGAGCCCCAACAGCCTCGCCCTGCGCGCTCCAAGAATGGCTGCAATGCCTGCAGGTACATGCTCACAACCCAGTCACATCGCGCCTAAGTGATGCTAAAGAGCCTTCAGGAGGAGAAAAGTGCGGTGTAATGAGCAGCGACCGCGGTGCGCGCACTGTGAGCGATTGAACCTGGATTGCACGTGGCATCGCACTCCCATCCCGCGCAACACCAGCACATCCACCCAATCGCAAGCAACAGCCAGCCCTCAACTCCCAAGCAGCAACCCGAGCTTCAATCAAGAGTTTGTCGCCTTCAACGGGACTCCTATCCATCAGAATGCGTTCTTCGATTTCTCTGGTCCGCTTGGGATGGGAACATGGGATGAAGCCATGCTTCTCAGCCCCAACTCGTGGCCAGCAGACCCATCCATGGCTGGCACTCATCCACCACTGGAAATAGTTCCACAGCCAATTCACCAGTTGGCGTATGGCCAGCCACCACCCACTGCGCAAGAGATACAATCTCTGAGGCATAGCGGCAGTATCAGCTCCATACCAGAGCGGACCGCGCCACACCCGCACGATCCAAACTCCACCTCACCCTTCTCCACTGAAGGAGCGCCTAATGTCGCAATAGACGAAGACTTCCTCGTGAACACGTTCCTCCAGATGCTAATGCCTCCGATCCTCACGCCTGTCGAGATTGGTCCAAAGTGGGCTTCCACACGTGCTTTCTTCGGTTCCATGGCCTCGGAGTCTTCGATGGTGCGCAGTGCCATCATGGCGTTTGCAGCCATGCAGATACAGAGAAGCGGGATGGGGAGTTCCTCCGATGTCAAGGCTGATTGGAGACCGTTATATGAGAACGCCTCCAGGCACTTGTCCGGCGTCCTGAACAAAAGAGGCAAAGATGGTGATACCAAAGGGAATGAGGGTCTCAAGCACATTCTCGCCTCCATCTTTCTCCTCACATATACAGACGTGAGTTCTATCACTCCCAGCCCAAGAGGTCCTTAGCAATGCATACTGACAAGCTCCAGCTGCTTACAGAGACACTCCCCAGAGCCCATGCAAATTTGAGGGAGGCATACAATCTGATACAAAACGCAAACAAGAGCACATTCAGCGTGCCAGAGCGACGGTTGATCTCGTGGCTTCGTCTGCTTGATGCACGCGCCGTTTCCACCGCAGGCGGCGAAGGTCTTTTCCTTGCCGATACTGACGAAACTCTCTTCGACGCGTCGCCAGCAGCCAATCCGGCTTCCGAGCCAGAGACGCTGGATACCGAGATCGAGGAAATTCTTTTCGATGTCTTATATCATCCAGGGATAGTCTTCTACCAGAAAGTCCAGTCATTCGTGGGTCGCATTACTCGAATTGATCCTTGGCACCGCAGTCGTGGAACTGTTCAGGACGAGACTGAAGTAATGGCATTAGCTGCCCAGATTTCGAAAGATTTGCACGACCTCTATGGTCAACGTCCAGCTTTGATGGATCACGCTGTGGCTGGAAACCTCACCGAAAAACATTTGGCCAAGAACCTCGCCGCCGCTCTCACGCGTTCATTCAGGACATATCTTGCAAACTATTATGCCTCATTTCTTCATTTACACCGTGTCGCCTATGTTCAGTACCCCAAAACCAAAGACGTCAATTCGGCCATCGCCAACATCAAGCGCTTGTCTCATCTTATGGCCGATACAGACGAGGCCCTCCCAGTCAATTTACTTTGGCCTTTACTCATGTGGGGTTGCGAAGAAGAAAGCCTAGAGGAGCGAAGATGGATAGTCGACAAGATCAGGGGGCTCGAGAGCATTGCGACAAATGCTAAATCAACGGCTGATTTATTAGAGGAGGTTCACCGCCGCCAGGACGAAGGAAAGCGAAGAGTGGATGTTCGAAGCGTGAGCCAGGAATATTTTGCTAGTCACCACTTCGCCATCGTATGATTCTTACATCAATAGCCCGACCGTCTATGTCCCAATCCGGATCCCCCGCTTCGGTAGCTCTTGCGATACGTCGGCATATACTGTCCCTGATTCGTTTACGCCGCCGACTCGAAAAAAACACAGGCTTTTGGCAATGCTTGCACAAATTCGGATGTAATTCTTAACATGTTTCGATTCTATTCTGATGTCCTTCGGAGAGGGAAAATGCAGTCATAATTTTGGTATATGCTTCATCAATCATTATAAAGATGCCTCAATCTCATCCAAGCCGGAGACTTGGTTGACCACCCATTTCCTCTTCTCTTCATCCGTGTACCTCGGGTAAGGCTTCCTGCAGTCTGCGCTGGATTCCGGGTATCCTCTCTTGTGTGCAACGACGTACTTGGTTCCGTTTATGCCACCTTTGCCGAAGCCCCACTCGGTTACCGAGAGCTTGATCTGCAGAGCTGAGGCTTCGTTGATCCTGCCGGCTTGGTACAGGTTGTACATGTGAACGCAAGTCTACAGCAGGTATTAGCGTTCAGTCCATTGCGATTTCTTTTGATGCCGAGATCGCGGAGTAGCCATCGAAATAGCTTACGAGAAGATCCATGTACATACCTTGGGATAGAGGTTCGCGACACCAGTAATGGTACCAACACCACCAACACTCAATGCCGGAATCAACCAGTCACTCTGGCCAGCAAGAGCAACGAATTCGGACTTCTTGAAGGATGCAGAGATCCTCGAGACCTTGGCAATACCACCGCAAGTGAGCTTGACAGCCACGATGTTCTGGTGTTTACCCAAGGTGTCCAGTGCCTCAGAGTTGACGTCGAGTCCGGAAACGACACCAGGGAAGTTGTAGATCACGATAGGGATTGGGCTCGCGTCGGCAAGTTCCTGGAAAAAGGAGACGATGGCGGTTTGATCCATGGCGAAGTGGAAGTATGAGGGAACGAGGGCCAGGTAGGCGTTCGCTCCAGCCTCCTTTGCATCAATGGTCTGCTGGATGGCGTCACGAGTGCAGCCAGCTACACCACCGATGGTGATTGGCAGGTCTCCACGGCCGAGACGTTGAGCAGTCTCTCTGCACTTTTGTACCAGCTGTGCTTTTTCGGCGCCAGTGAGAGTGGCTGCTTCACCGTTGGTTCCCGCAATGACAACACCGTGGAGGCCATTGGAGATCAAGAACTCAAAGTGCTTCTCCTGGACATCCCAATCAATCTCTTGTCCCTTGTCATTTTTGAACCAGGTCAATGAGGGAACGTGAATGCCGGGCGGAAAAGAGTATTCGGTGGCACCGCTGCCGCTGGCGAAGGTCTCGTTGGAAGGCATTGTGATCGAGTTGGTGGGAAAATAATACAAATCGGCCAGTTTTCTTTCCACCCCACAGTGGGAGTGCCGTTCTTTTTACTCTGTTCATTCCGCCACGCGTTCCGACCATATTCCGAACGCTCCAGTTCCTCGCGCTGTCATCCGACGTCTCGGTCTGGGGCGCTCGTCTCGCCCAGACTTGTAGGGTTAGCGTATGCGAGCAGCTTTGGCGACGCGATGCAATCAGATCATGAACCGGGCTTTCTCCGTCCACCCCAGGTTAGCGCAGCCGACGTGCAATCTGCCGTGTCTTCTGATTCCTTCCTAGTCAGCCGACAGCCGACATTCTGGAGCCCCAGCTCCCCGCCGTTGCTCTCCACAGCAGTCCACAGCTCGCAGCCGGACGCTCCATGGGGGAATGACGCCACCAAATTCCCCAGTCCACGCATAGCACTGCTGGAAAAACATCCGAAGCCCGTCGCGTGGCGCTCACACTTTTGCTAACGAAAGCAGGTTTGACCCGTGTCCGGGGGTCCGAGAAACACATGGTCGGATGCGCCGAGTCAAGTTAAGCCTGGTTCCAGCGCCCAGGTTTTGTGGGGAAGACTTACATGATCGCATGCGCTGCTACTTTAAAGACTTTGACATCCCCAGGATTTGAGGGTTGACATCGTGAACGATCGTTCCGTCGCCAACGTCTTTCAAGGTCAATTCGGTAAAATGGGTGGTTTCGCTCGCGCAAAGGAGGATCGTCCGACACCTCCAGAGGTGGTACGTATTCACCTTCTTATCTCTCTCTAAGAGGTTCGATATGCTGACATGCTGTAGTACAACTGGAGAGTCTATGCCGCTGCCCTTGTGATTTCCATGGGCGTGCTTGCCTATGGATACGATTCGGCATTCATTGGCACGACCATCACGCAGAAAAGTTTTCAGCGTGACTTTGGCCTCGCCAACATGTCCAAGAAAGAGGCCAACGATGTTTCGAGTAACTTGACATCGATTTGTGAGATTGCACCATATATACCTACGGAGGAATTCCGCTAACTGGACTAGACTCTGCTGGTGGTTTCTTCGGTGCCCTGTTCATGTACTTCTCGCTCGAACTCCTCGGTCGTCGCATGACTGTTATCATATCCGACGCCATCTTCATTGTCGGTGCAATCCTTTGCACGGTACCTACACACCAGCTTGGACTCATTTACGCCGGCCGCCTTCTCACTGGTCTCGGTGTCGGCGGTATTGCCGCCGTGTCTCCAATCTACATTGCTGAGATCTCGCCACCGGCCATTCGTGGACGTCTGACAGGATTTTTCGAGTCCTTCTATCAGACAGGAGCCGTCATCGGCTTTTGGATCAACTATGGAATCGTGCACAACATTGACACCAACAGCTCCACGGCCTGGAGGATTCCCATGGCCGTGCAGTTGATCCCTGCCGGTCTTCTTGCCCTCATGATCCCTGTCCTCAAGGAGTCCCCCACTTGGCTTTTGAAACGGGGTCGCGATGAGGAGGCTTACCAAGTCTACTCGTACTTGCGTATGCTTCCTGCGGATCACCAATACATTGCCGAGGATGTTCAGTTCATCAAGGAGCAAATCGCTGCTGAACGCGCCGCTCTTACTGGTTCGGAGCAAGCGAAGTTGTCCGATGTCATGAAAGGCGCAGCCAAGGAGAGTTCCATGAAGGGAATGCGCAATCGTTTCCTGTTGGTGTTCCTCATGTTCATGTGGCAGGCCTGGTCAGGTGCCGCTGCAATCAACTGTAAGCGACCCTAAAGACCCTCTCGTTCAATTTCGCTAACATGTTTTCAGACTACTCCCCGACCATCTTTACTTCGATCGGCCTTACTGATGTTACCCTCTGGACCGGTATTTACGGCGTAATCAAGGCCGTCGGTTCGATCATCTTCTTCACCTGGTTCATCGATGCCTTCGGCCGCAAGTGGCCATGGATTGTATCTTCGCTCTGCTGCGCTTTCTGCCAGTACTACCTCGCTGCCTACATCGCGATCGGAAAGCCCAGCGCCGACGTCCCAATGTCTGACTCCACCGTCGCGGGCGGCAAGGCTGCGACAGCCATGATTATGATTTTCGGAGCGACATGGTCCTTCGGTGCCAACGGGCTGCCCTGGATCATCTCGGCCGAGATCTTCCCCTCGTCCCTGCGCTCCGTCTCCGGCCCCTTCGCCGGCATGAGTGTCTGGCTCTGGACGTTCGTCGTGACCAAGGCGCTGCCGGACATGTATAGCAGTATGGGTTACGGCGTCTACATCTTCTTCGCTACGTGCTTGGTTTGCGCGAGCATCTATGCATACTTTTTCATCCATGAGACGAAGGGCTTGCGCATGGATCAGATGGATCACCTGTTTGGGTTCGACAGGCCGCAGCCTCATGGCGTGGTCAGCAGCACGGCTAAGATCGTGGATACGGAGAGCGATCACGAGAAGGATTATGCGCAGGTTCAACGCAAGGAGACTGTCTGATTGCTGGAGGGTCGATGCGCTGAAATGCCATCGATTATAGCCAGGCTGTTGGAGTGTGCTGTAGTGTTCGCGGCCTTGATGTGGTAGTTAATACAATCCTAAATGTTCCCGGATGTCCATGACTATTTCCGATGCAGGTGTAAAAGGGACGAGTCCATGCCACAACGACGTGCCCTGCGAGCCCGCGGCCCGCTTTTGTCCACAACCGCGTGGCCGCTGCATGATACCGTTCCACTGCATATCCCACCTGCCCACTGCCCTGCACATCTATACGTAACCCTTTCCTCGAAATACACTGCAGGAACGCGCCGTTCCGCCCACCGACGTTGTTACGGTGAAGCTACAGGCTAAATGTGTTCGTCCGTTCGCCAAACGGCTCGCCTGCTGCAGTCCCCCAATCTACCAACACGAGCGAGCAACCGAACGAGAAACCTTCATCTAAGCTTGAAGATATCTATTGGGCTAAATGCACAGCCGGCGAGGCGATGACGCTCCTCGTGTCTATTTTAGGCCCCGGGGGATATTGGACGTGGACGGAAGGGTGCGTGGTGCGACTTGAATAGGTAGCCTTTTTGAGGCTCAGACTTAACAGAGAGGTTGTAAGAGGGCCTTTTACGGACGATTGGGTTTGGTGGGGCCGGGTAGATGAGTTTTTGGGGGAAGTATATGTGTGGTGCTGCACCGTGAGCTGACGGTGGCAAGTACTTCTCTCGTTTTGCATCATCGATATGTTCAAGGTCGTTACTATCATCCTTATCGCACTTGTTGTGTTTATGGATTTGGCGGTTCCTGTGGTCGCGCAGACAAGACCTCCCACGGGCACCGCCAAAGTTTCAAAGGTGGTTGTCGACTCGCCGGATGTGGACACAGAGGGTAGCGGGTGCAGAGCGGGGACGGTTGGAGTCGCGTTCTCAAAGGATAATGCGTTCATGACTGTGTTGTTCTCCGACTTCGAGGCCGCTGTCGGACCCCAGGCTGGGAACGCTCGGAAAAGGGCGTTCTGTCGCGTCAATGTTACAATGAGTTCGCCGGGGTGGGCTTTCGATGTGAATTCTGTGGATTTTCGGGGCTATGTGAACATTGTGAAGGGTGTAAATGCAAGTCTTGTCACTAGATGGAAATGGGTCGATTCGAAAGGAAATGACATGGAAGGAAAGGTGTGTATCCATCGACCAGATTTTACTGGTCATGACAGGATATAGCTAATGCATCTTAGGGAAATGCTCACAAAATATTAAAGGGGCCGTTCGAGGACGATTTCCTCTTGCACAAGGATGGAGAGACTTCGGACGGTGAAAAATCAGTCTGCCAGAAAGCTTCAGCAAAACTTCAAATCAGTCTGTCGGCTACTTTGACACCAACTACGTCATCTCAATCAGGATTGATCCAGGGCTCGTCGGCTGATGCTGCATTCGGAGAGTTGATGAATCTTTCATGGAGAAAATGCTGAGAGCCATCTTCATGTATAAAAACCGTAGATAAAGATAACTCTAACGAGTTTATGGCGATTATTGCATCTCACATTGAGATTTATGCAGATACTGTGGCTAAAAGGCCTTTGTTACACAACTCGGCTATCCAAGCAGCGCAATTTGAACAAAGGTAGCGCCTCATGTTCTTACTACCGAGTATAGCGCGCAAGCAAGACTCCCGAAATTGGTGTTGGCACCCGCTTATTCCTCGCATCTCAGAAGCGTCATGTTTTTCCAGACAAATGTTGCACTGGACATACGATGCTGCAACGCGTTTAGGTGGTTGAATTGCCTCGGGCGTGGCTGAGCGTGGATTAATCTGCACAGGGCGTAGGGTGATATCCTCCTTGCCAATTAGGGGCTTTGAAAGCGAGATCACGTGTGGTTTCGGCAGTTCAGAAAGCTTAACTTTCTCTCCTTGTGCAGCTTGTACATAGGGTTCTACCGTTGGAAGTTCCGACGGCTTTGCTTTCTCGGCTTTCTCGGCTTGTGCATCGGGTTTTACCATTGGGATCGCATTGTTTTCATCTTTTGGAGATGGCATAGTTTCTTCTAATTTGGCTACGATCGCATATTCTGCCACTGGAATCGCGTTGGGCCCACCATCTGGAGATGGTGGTGTATCTTTGGGTGCGATCGCATCTTCATCAGACATCGATATTTCGTCCTCAATGGACTCTGGCTCGATTTCAAGAGCTTTAGCTGCAATATCAGCTGAATGGCTCGTGCAGTATTTCTTGCTGGACTTTGGATCGACGATAGTTCCCAACTCGGGACACTGCATATTATAGACTGCAGAAAACTCTTGACATCGTTTTTTAGTCAGTGTATCGTGATGCTTGCAGTGCCATACTCTAAATACTGCATCATAGTACTTAGCCTCTCGGGGACACTGGAACTTTGGGTTTTTGGGCACTTTAAAAGCGCAGCGATGAACGTTACTATGCATCATGCTGCTAGAGCTGTAGCAGATTTTCCGTCTATCTAAGGGAATACATGAGAAGTAATCAAGGAATCATGCAAGATTTACTGTATCTGACAATAGAATTCCAGTACTGTGCGCAAACAAGGGGCTTGTCGTTGCACACAGAGCGGACCGGTCATCATGCAAGTTCGTGACTATTCTTGCGACGCAGCGCATCTACCAGAACGAGTGCGCACCATCATTCACGGACTTGGTATCCGCCCGAATGTTGTATAGAGCGTAACGAAACCATGTGCACGCAGATGGCAGACTAAATATCAATTATGATTCTATCCGAGGTTTTTTTAAACTCGAGGTTAATCGATATTGCCTTAGCGGGGGTTGCAGAGACAAACATATCCTGGCCTCTGCACAATCGCAGAATCGAAAGCGCATTGTGTAGCGTGTGTACAGCAATTGTTGGAAAGCTATAAAGTGCAAATCACCCTTATGTGGAATGTTCGCATAACATAGTAGCAATGTCAAAGCCTATCTTAATTTTTCAAAAGACGAACAAGACGAAATGTTTAGAATTGCTAATATAGTGGCATTAGCATTTGCGCTAAAGTTCTATTGGAGCCTATAAGTCTCGTGGTGGCGTGTTCGTTAACTCAAATATACTCCTGATAATTTTCCAGCTTATTTCTGGTATTGTATGAGACTTTTTGGATCTTGTCTCGGCGTCTCTATCTTACTAAAGATGATTTTTCGTTTCTGTCTAACATTGAGGCTATATTTTGAGAAATTTGCGGAATGTGTACAACTTATGACTACAGCAAAAACTGCAACATCTGAGAATGAATATCACACTATGGTAGCGATGTGTTTCGAATCGTATTGCATCGGTATCGACCACGCTTTTTATCTAACAGCCTTCCGAATACGTTTGAGGGGCATAGTGGAACTATAACTTTATATTTGACTTTTTTCTGAAGAAGGGCAAAATTACTACAGATATGATCTAGAAGTGGATGGCAGTTATGTGTTAACCATGGGCTGTTTTGAGGGTATGGGTAAGCCTTTTCCTCCAATGTCATTTGCTGAGATGAGAAATCCTGAAGCAAACAGCAATATTGCTATTTCAGCGGCCTCACAGTTAGAAAAAAATAGCCTCGGAAAAAATGTCCCACCTCGAAAATATGTGAGCCTTCGCTCGCTACTAGACGATAAGCCTGGGTACATTGTAGCTTTACCCTACAAGGGAAAATATCTTGTAACGACTTGTCGAATCCAGATGGATTTCTCGTCGCGAGCTCTCATTGTACAGCTTCCTTTTTTTGATTGGCTGCTCAAGAATAAAAACGTCAGCTCTCACCATGCGCTTGTTCAGCTACCAAACTTCACCACGAAGGGCATTGCCACAGCTCAAGTCAAAGTCAACCTCGATAATTTGAATGATGACACAAATAAAAAAGTAGCACATGCGCAACTGTGTTTGTTGAGTCAACTGGTAAAGCAATTCGGTGCACCGTATTGGCTGCTCTCTGAAATCTTAATATCCATGGAGAGCGTAGAGGCAGAGATCAGCTCGTGAAACACTTGCATGTCAACCTATGAAGTCATCGTATCCACTGTTGGAGCTTTCAAAATATGGATTTTCTTCACAGAAAATGTTCCAAACATATACATTCCTGATTGTTGCGATCGCGCCTAAGCATGGCATCACATACACGATTTGCCACCGCATGACGACAAGGTGTGAACAAACCTCAACTTGCCCCCTTCTACGCGGAACTCATGACTGTCTGGAAGACCACCTGTACCACCAAAGTCCATTATAATGTCGACCGTGCCGTATTCTTCATCAACCACATACTGACGATTGACAAGCTGAACGCCACTTGGGACCCCAACGTCACACCTGTCGCTCGCTTGCCCTTTTCCTGTGTATGCTCCACCCTCGAGCCTAGCGCAAGGCTCCCCCCATGGAACTTTTACGTTTTTGTTGTTGAACAAGTCGCAGTAAGCATCGCCAGCGGCTTTGATCACGTCGCGAGTGTTCCTTTTCTCGGCTGGGATAGGGCCCCAGTCCTCTCTCGACGCCCAGTAATATGTACCAGTAACGTTGAACAGCCAATCCCCCTTTGTGGTTACAATACTGTCGATCTGGTTGACCTTGTTTGTTGTGTTGTCGAGTCTGATCTGAGTCGCGATTACGTAGGGCTTCGCGCTGTTTGTGACAATGAACTCGCTAAAGGCGGCGCATTGAAGAACATCATGCTGGCTGCGATTGTGGTCGATCTTGAGAGCCTGGGATAAAATTCCACTTTTGATATCCACAGTCTTCCTGTTTTCGGTGTATTTGACGGTCTCGGCCAGCGATGAAAAGGATGTTTTGCCTGCGGTTTGGGCTGCGAGTAAATCAGAGGTGACTGCTTTCAGAATATCGCGAGTACATTCTGCTGCAGCTTGGGTTGCAATAAGAAAGATAGGTGCAAGTTTTGAAAATTTCATCCTGAGAGTTGATTTACGCCAATCCTATACTTGGTGACATGATGAGGAATCGTTGGTCTCTATATACTTCAATACTTCTACGCGATACCAACGTGTTGGACAGAAAGCATATGTCCTTGCCACTATTGCAAGAGAATTTACATATAGAAGACATGAGCGAATAAATTTTCAAGGACTAAGATATATGGTATAAATTTCGCTTCGGCATTGCAGAACGTGGGGTAACATTCAATATGTGCCAAACTCCACGAATGTGGGGCCGTCATATAATATCGAGCAATGATTTCCGACTGGGGAGGTAATCTACGATCGACATTGATTAGATTATTTTTCCCCGAGTGACTGAAAGTCAATTAATATTTCGTAATTCTAGGAAAGGGATTCAATCGAGTTACTATGGCTTTTTCCTGCTGGTTTAGGTATATGGTGTACATTATCGGCGTATGGTGGTGTTTAGACTTTGGCACGGCATTAGTAGTGATTAAAAACCACGAATAACACGAAAGGAAAGAGTAGGCAGGAAACACTGTGTTTTCAGATAACGACGAACATTCAAATGATGCTCTGCTTGAGAAATGCTGCACATGACGGATCCATCAATCTATCTAACTATCTATCCCTTTCCTCTCTCTACAGAAGAATCCTTCAAAAGATTCTATGTTACATACCAGGAAGCTTGTCCATCCCTAAAAAATAGTTAGCACAGTGACACAAAAGAAAGAATTATGGGCTTACAGCCGTCGAAATCTTCCCTAACACGTCCTTGGACCTTGCAGTTGTTTCCAGCCGAAACTTGCTGAGTCTTCAACCCACCACAGCTTGCACCCATACATTGCTTTCCATCATCCATAGCTTTCTGAAGGGAGTCATCTTTCCATCCAAACACATAGTCACCATGCTGTCCATATCCAGTGTTATCGCCTGTGCTAAGAACGAAGGGCTGGGAACCTATAATCGGGTTAGGTTAAATACATGTAAAAGAGCTTCCACGTACCATCGGCCGGCCAATCTGCTTTGTTATTGAATTGGGTTGTATCCCACACAATCTATATTTACATTAGTATAATGCCGAAAATTCTACAGGAAAGGTTGTACCTCGAGCATGAGCTGCGGGATTTTCACTGGATGGGTAGATGGGCAATCTCCACCAGTGCTGGTTCCGGTGAATGTTGCAGGTCCGTTCTCTAGAATTCTAGTTAGCATCGACGAGCGACCAGTTTAGATCATTACGTACTTGGGTATGCGACGTGCGCTTTGTGATCTGGGCTGTCAAGATTTACGCCATCCCAGCATCTGTGTATATGGTTAGAGATATGCGAAAGCCATATCGTAGAGCGCTCACGTTGGGTAAAGAATGTTAGATCGGATGCCACCCAGGCAGGGTTGTGTTGGTAAAGCTTCAGTGTCAAGTCTGGCCACATTAGCTTGAATAACTTTACGCGTCGAGTCTTACATACCTTGCATCAGCACAGGGAGCGGCGTTGTCACCTCCGAAGTTAGGGCCGGAATAGCACCTGAAGCAAGTCTGTGATTTCATGCCACTCCCCTTCTTTTCGCGCTGAGCTGCGTCGCCTACGAGCATGCGAAATCCCTAATGCTATTAATACATGAAGATTTCGAAGAAACTGTGTAACCTTACTGGCTTGAAGGCCGTCACCTTGCTTTTGCCTGGCGAAACGTAGTATACCACAAAGCCTCCCTTGGTTCCAGTGGTGTATCTATCGTTGAAAAGTTCTCTACAAAACCCGTCAACTTTCTTGCACTCACGATGTCAGTGGGGTTAACTATTACCTGTTAGGAACTTGAGGCACACGCTTATAGCTTCCATTGCGAGCCTTGAAGTAAAGGTTCGCTAGAATTCTATAAGCCCTTTGGCCCGATAACTTGTCACATCATTGCTTACCAGTCCAGTAGTTGCTGAAGTCGTCAGAGTATCCGCAGGTAGTGCATGATGCTTGTTTGGCGATATCCGTCACCGCCATTGAGATGTTGAAGGCGTTTCCGCCAACAACCTGATGCATGTGTGGGGAGGGAGCCAGGCCTGGGTTGACAAGTGGATCGATGCGATCGATCACGACCTGAGAGCATCCAAATCGCAACATAGTACTTTGGCCGCCGCCACCAAATTGAGGCATAGCCTCGGAGAGAGCCGCCAAGGCGAGAAAATCAGAGTAACGCATCTTGAGTCGCGAGATCAATGAGTACCCTCGACAATACCGCTGGAGAGTTGAGAAGGAGCTATGTGTCGGTCTTGTGTTTTGTATCAAGATGCCAATACACTTGAACTTAATATCTGCTTGCAACTACCGAGACCGGCATATTCGTGTGTAATAAAGATGTGATTTCAATATCGCAGATAACCAATCCGGTGTCGTCGACGTTTGCCGAGCGCATATGACCTTCCAACTTCACCCCGTGGGCAATCTTATACTCTGTTGCGAGTGGAAGAGTATATTAAAATGAACGGCATTCCGTTATTTGGAATCATGCTGGCTTTTTTGACAAACAAGCCTTGTTCGAGGCCTGTCAAGCTTGAATAAGCTGGTCCAAGAGATGCGCAGGATGTGACACGAAGTCTCGATGGTGGATACAGACACATAATGCCGCTAAAGCTTTCAATAAAAGGCATCGAGAAAAAATAATCATATAATACAATCGCCGCGACCAGTATAATCATTAAGCAGCCATCTGTCGCAATTCCAATTAAGTTTGTATCCACCAGCCTTGAGCGAATACTGAGAGCGTACCCACAGTATCACAGAGATGACAAACTGTGTACTAAAGAACTAATAAACTAAAACGGTTTCTAGTTGGTTTTACACTAAACCTCTACCTTTGATCCTGCATGTTGACTTCAGTTGCATTGAATTGTACAAATTATGACATTGGCCTCTTCGAGCCGCCAGAGAGCAGATACACGACTAAAGATGCACTATTCTTGCTAGACTATCAGTCAAACAATAGGATCTTGGTATAACTTTGTGCATACAGCCTGGAAGGATTCGACTAATCTCTTAAAGAAGGTGGTCGGCTATTTTAAGGAGATTGTTGAGTCAATTTCTTGGCCACAGTTGGCAAGATCCATTTGGAGGCGGTGTAGTAAGGAAAGTGTAAGCCAATCCAGCATGACTGTATCCGTCCGTATATAATGCAGAACAGTGAATCAGCTATTGGAGGGACAGAAGTTTTCTCGATGTTCAAATTGCGTGTTATCCGTTGACTCAAGCGCTTCTGGCTAGTTTGACTCATGACAAGGCGCGCGGCGCACGGAATGGCGGAGGGTCTAGCCTTAGTCGGCTAGTATCTACCCTGACTCACCCTAGCCTCTCCGCTGTTGGCGCGCGGGGGACTCCGAAAGGGCTGATCAGTCTCCAGTATAATTTTCATCCCCAGAGCTCGCAAATCTGGGAGGTCTCAGACAAACAACAGCTCCCCCAGTCTTTTGATTTCCACTCAAATGCCTTCCCACGCGACGGACCGCGAAATCGAGATGGCCATTAGACCGGCCGATGCACAGCTGGAGGCTACCGACACAGACTCCAAGTCCGAAAACGATCTCAATGATTCGGTCACGAGGAATCTGTCTATCGCTGCTAGTGATGGTAGGAAGCGGAGTAAGCTACGCGTGGTAGCCATCCTCGTTGCACTGTTTGTACGGTGATTACCGACTTCACACTATACTCACATGCTAACATGTAACGCACCAGCTGTCCCTGTTTGTTGCTGCTCTCGACGCCACCATTGTGTCGACTGCTGCTCCAACAATCTCCAGCGATCTCAATTCCTCGGCTGGCTACACCTGGATCGGTGGCGCGTTTCTGCTTGCAAACGCAGCGTCCGGCCCTATTTGGGCGAAGCTCTCTGACATATGGGGCCGAAAGCTGATCGTGCTTCTGGCACTTGCATGCTTTTTTGTTTCTTCGGCCGTCTGTGCCACTGCAAAGACGATGTTGGCTCTCATCGTTGGGCGAGCGTTCCAGGGCGCTGCCGGCGGAGGACTGATCTTGCTCGTGCACGTGTGCATTAGTGACATATTCAGCATGAGGTATGTCAATCTACGTAGTTCCATCTGCCGACACTAACAACTCTTAAAGGCAGCGAAGTTTGCTCATGGGTCTTACCGAAGGTATCTGGGCTCTTGCTGGGGGCATCGGCCCGGTTCTTGGAGGTGTTTTTGCTTCCCTCGTCTCATGGAGATGGTGCTTCTACATCAATCTCCCCATCTGTGGCTTTGCAGCTGTTCTGATCGTGCTGTACCTTGATATCCAACATGAGCACACCTCTTTCATGGACGGAATCAAAGCCGTCGACTGGGTTGGCATATTTACTTTCCTCGGCTTCACCATCATGATTTTGCTGGGCCTTGACTTTGGTGGCGATATATTCCCCTGGGATTCTGCCAAAGTCATCGCCTTGCTCGTTGTCGGTGGGGTTATGATCTTCGCATTCATCTACAGCGAAGCGCGCATTGCTCGATACCCTCTCATTCCCATGGAGCTCTTTCGGACCAAGTCCAACATTGCCACCTTTGCAGTAGTTTTCTTCCATGGATTCGTAAGTCGTTCGTTGTTATTGCTAATCTGGGATAAGCACTGACTAGCCCCAGGTCTTCATTGCAGCTGAATATTACATGCCGCTTTTCTTGCAATCGGTTCTTGAAGCCAGCCCTCTAAGATCGGGTGTACTTCTACTGCCGTTCATTGTCACCGGTGCAGTGGCTGGTGTCCTTGCGGGGGTCCTTATTCATCGCACTGGCCGTTTCCGAGAGCTGATCTGGATCGGCACTGTCCTTCTGTGCATCGGCTTTGGCCTGTTCATCTCGTTCAACGCACAGACCACGACGGCTAAAGCTGTAGGCTTCCAGATGATCGGTGGCATTGGTTCTGGATTGCTCTTCGAGCCGCCACTGATAGCCCTGCAATGCCAAGTGGCGCAACAAGACGTTGCAACTGCTACTTCAACCCTCTCATTCATTCGCAACATGGCGCTCACGTTGTCTGTCGTGATTGGAGGAACCATCTTCCAGAACTCAATGGATAGCCAGCAGTCGTTTCTACGCGCCCAGGGCTTACCCCAGGACCTTTTACGCCAACTTGCTGGAGAGAATGCCATGGCCAATGTAATGCTTTCTCGCACATTGGAAAATCCGGCGTGGGAGACGGCAGCTAAGGAGGCTTTCTCCTACGCCACTCGGAACATGTGGATTACGTACACGGTATTCGCGTTCTTGGGCGTTATCGCTGGCATCTTCATCGACAAGGCGCATCTTGCAACTGAGCATGTCGAGACCGTCACCGGCATCAAGAAGGAGAGGGTCCTGAACGCCACCGAAAATTAGGTTCGCGAGTCTAGACTTGGTCGATATTTTTGAGGTTCACCTCTGCCCGCATGTAATCCGGGGCTGTCGCGTGGGGAGCTGCACGTGGCAGCGCACAAGAACAAATACAACTAGCCTAGCTTGATGTTTTTCATGCAGAAACATCATTTGATAGGGCCAAGGGAAGGAAAAAAAAGCAGAAGAACAGATAAATACATGCACATGCACATGCGCAGAATTAAGGAATCCCCAGAAAAAGGTCCATGAATTCCGAGCCATGCAGGCCCTTGCTGATTCTGTGCACGCTCATTGGCCAGCTAATCGAGTAGTCTCAAGAACGTCAACAAGCCTCATCTTTCATCATCTCCTATCCGACCCTTCAGCTCAAAGCGCGAGGAGCCGTCGTACGCCATTATCTAACCAGCAGTGAAACGGAAACTATGCTCACGCTCAACTTTTTCGCAATTCCTCTCACGATCACGAGACTCCTCATCACGAGTCCATCCGAGGGTCAAACAACCTCCAACGAACTATCTCAAGGGTGCGACATGCCACTTATACTCCAGTTCGACACCATCATTGAATAGTGTCTATCGTCAGAAGATACGGAATGCTTCTATCTTAAAAGATATCTGCACTAGTGCCTATCAGCCATGCTATCTCACCATGTTCGCAGGTTCGCTAAGTTGGTGCGATTGACGCAATCACAAAAAAACTGACGTGCCCGCATGGGTAACCACACCTTATCGGACCTATGAAGAAGACATTGTAGGCCACTTCCTGCATTAATTGCGTCCCAATGCCTCCATTCAAATCGAATTTGCGCCGCATATACGTTTTAAACAGACTTAGGTACACCATTTGATTCCAATGCTGCGCTAGACGACCACTTGCGTGCTCCTTGCCAGCACCATGTGGAGCTAAAGATGAGTTCGAACAAGCGGAGATCCCCCTTCCTTCGGGCTTCAAATACCGAACCTGAGGGTTTAGCGTTATGGACCAGGTTCCACCCCTGGGAATCCTCGTTTTCGCCACGCGGATTGGGTGCTCAAAGGCGGAGCTATTTGCAGGCCTCTGCATCTACACGTCTTCCAAGTTCGTGCCAAGCTGACAGTGCATTCTACTTTTATTTCTCGACCTCTCCACATTAAGCCCTGGCATCCGTGGCCCTCGGAGCCTCTCCTGATAAGAGAATATCGGGTCAATTGCCGTAGCTTTGGGCCATTCAGAGGCTTCGAAATCGAGAAATTTCCCGGTACCGCGTTTTTCGCCTAGACGCCTACCTGGGTGCCCAAGACATGTTGTCAGATGCTAGTGATGTTGCACCATTTTTCACTTTTGAGGGCGAACAACATTCTCCGGTCCTTTAAAAGATCTCCTCGGAGACGTCCATCTCGTGTAACGCCAGCCCGGAGACACTCAACTCACGTCCCGTCAACCCGGTTTACATTAGCAAACCGTTACCCAAGAGTATCTCGAGACAGCTGTGGTTGCACCTATGGCAACAGTCGCGGCCGACGAGAAGAAGGTGCCCGTCACCCAAAGCGGCGACTCAAGCTCGTCGCAGGCAGAGGCCGAGCAAGCCCCCCCAAAGCCGCTCCATGGTTCATACGACAATCATGTCTTTAGCGATCCCGTGTCAGCTCAGTATTGGCGCGAGATCTACGAGACCGCCCAATACGAGGGACGCCATCGCTTCGACCCGAATTACACCTGGACGGCCGAAGAGGAGAAAAAGCTTGTGCGAAAGGTAAATCTGACCACGGTTATACAGGATACCACGGAAGCTAATGCATTGTAGCTCGATCTGAGGATCACTTTTTGGGCATGGCTCATGTTCTGCGCCCTGGATCTGAACAGGAAAAACATCAATCGCGCGATCTCGGATAACATGTTGAGGGAGTTGGGTATGTATCGCGCAGCTACATAAAAACGAGGCATATTCTAACAAGGTTCAGACATGAACACGAATGATTTCAACTATGGACAGACTATTTTTCTCGCCTCGTTCCTCTGCGCAGAACTCCCGAGCGGCTTGATTAGCAAGAAGTTGGGGGCAGACAGGTGGATCCCGTTCATCATCTGCTCTTGGTCCATCGTTAGCGCAGCGCAAGCGGGAATTAAGACGAAAGCGGCATACTACACGATCCGATGCCTGCTCGGATTGCTAATGGGTGGATTCATCCCCGACATCGTCTTGTGGCTAACGTACTTCTTCGTGCGTGCTTTTCCCCCTTGATGCGTATTTCTCATCACTGACAATTGGATAGAAATCAAACGAACTCCCCACTCGTCTAGCATGGTTCTGGACCGCCCTCAGCACGTGCAACATTGTCGGCTCGCTGCTCGCCGCCGGTATTCTACAAATGAGAGGACTGAATGGCTGGGGCGGCTGGCAATATCTCTTCCTGATCGAGGGTGTGCTCACCTTTGTGATTGGTGTACTTTCGTGGGGCCTCATGCCTCCCGGTGCTACCCAAACGAAAGGATGGCTCAGAGGCAAAGATGGCTGGTTCAATGAGCACGAGGAGCACATTCTTGTGAACCGAATTCTTCGGGATGAGTAAGTTTCTCCAACGTATGTGCGCATAGTCTCATCAGCTAATACCCAAGTCGCATAGCCCATCCAAAGGCGATATGAACAACCGCCAAGCCGTCGGTCCCAGTCACCTGCTCAAGTCAGCGTTGGATTGGGAGCTCTGGCCCCTATACATCATTGGACTCCTCGCCTACATTCCTCCATCTCCGCCTGCTAACTACCTTTCGTACATTCTGCGCCAACTCGGTTTCAGCGTCTTCCAAGCCAATCTCCTCGCCATTCCCTCCCAGTTCCTCTTCGCCGTCCAGCTGCTGGTTCTCACCTGGCTCTCGGAACGATTCAAAGAACGCGCAATGATAAGCTCTTTGTCCAATATCTGGATTTTCCCCTGGCTTGTGGGCCTTGTTACGCTTCCCGGCAGCGCAAACCCATGGGTCCGTTACGCGCTGCTCACCGGCCTGTTGAGCTACCCGTACTGTCACGCTATCTTGGTGGGCTGGAACGCGAAGAACAGCAACACGGTTCGCACGCGCGCCGTCTCTGCAGCCTTCTACAACATGTTTGTTCAGTCCGGTAACATCATCGCGTCGAACATCTATCGCGATGACGACCAGCCTCTGTACAGGAGGGGGAACAAGATTCTATTGGCGATTTGCTGCTTCAACATCGTCCTATTCTTCTTGGTCAAGGCGTTTTATATTTGGCGTAACAGAGTCAGGGAGGCGCAGTGGAATGCGATGACCAAGGAGGAGCAAGAGGATTACATCGTGAGCACCAAAGATGAAGGCATGAAGCGGTAAGTCATCTCCCGAAGTTTCTCTCCCGGAAAAAAGCTAACACTTTTGCAGCCTTGACTTCCGATTCGCCCACTAAAAATTGAGAAAACTACGCGTTCTTTCTTGCCACATTTGGTGGGAGCGATGCATTGCTCTGACATGAGATGATGTCACTCTAGTAGTCGCAAACCCGCAGCTACTTTAGAAAGACAAACACGCATTGCCGTACATAGATCAGACACCGTTTTACACAAGCCGCGCCCCTCGCTCGGCAAAATTATATATATAAACTTCTGCAGCCGGACCCCACCGCTCAATACGTGGCGCCAGAAACTGCGCATTGCATGAATTTTCTACAAAGAAAGGATGCGCGCCGGCCTGCGGAAGGTAACCGAGAGGGTGAGAAAAAGGAAATTCGTTTCCACATATAGCGAGCGACACAAGCAAAACATTGCAATGAAGCGATGCAATGCGAATGCGAGCTAATCATCTGGGATCGGCAGCTCACCCTGCGTCCACTGCCCACCCTTGATATCCCTTGTGAAGACGCTCAAGTCATCGCCCCGCGTCTGATAGAACACGTACAAGCTGGTCCCACCGCTCTGGTCAGGCACCGACGTGACGCTCATGTGCGTGCCCTTGAGGCCCGGAATGGTGCCCCGCGCGCCGCCAACCGCGAACCCATTTTCCGCGACGGCGGTCGTGTTCTCGGCGTCCCAGCTGATGTCGTATCCCCTGACGGAGCCGTCGTTCATCTGGGCGTAGAGGTACTCTGTGAAGCCGAGGGAGGTGCCGGGGTACACGTCGTTGATGGCGTAGCGGGTGGCGTTTTCCCAGGTGTTGATTGGGTGCTCGGCGGTCGAGGTCACGTTGGTGTCTGTGTCCTTCCACCAGATCTCGGCCGTGTTTTGCGTGTTGACCATCATGGCGTACGTGGTGGTGCCGGGCAGCCAGCTGTAGCAGCCGACGCCTGCGTGGGCGTTCATGCCGGTCCAGGTGTGCTGGTCGACCCACTGGTTCTGCCCTTCGTACCAGCCGTACTGGCGAAAAGTTGTCTCGTCTGTAGGGTACCAGAGGTGCATTCCGTGTGTGGTGGAGTTGAAGGGAATAGTATTGTTATTGCCGTCGCGCGTAGGGAACTTTGATGCATCCGAGTCGCCGTAGTAGTTGCCATACCAGCATGCTTGTAAGCCGACGTTGGGGGCATCATACACAGTCAGATTGAGATCATTGAGAGGGCCGTCTTGCCAGATGTTTGTACTGTTGCTGTTCTGCTTTTGACGTACACGATTGTCTTTGGATATGTAAAAGATGTGCCACTAACGGTTGGGTCAATAGTGTCCTTAGAGAGAGCGGTCGGGTATAAGCCAAACTCACCATGGCAGTGTCGTTAATAGCATAGGAGACGACAGATATAGGCGTAGCATTTTTCGCATCGGTACCAATCACCTCGGATCTCGTACCACCAATCCACTCCCCTCTTGGCGTGAGTTGAATCGACCGCAGTTCTCCAGTCCAGTGCTGAAAGTATAAAGTCATAACTTTGCGCTCTTGGTGGTTCCAGAATTCGGTCGCCAATGCTATTCCTGATCCATTGAACGTTCCATTTGTTGTGTAGTAGGAAGTGCCGAGTGTACCACCTATACAGTATTGCGGGTTACTTATACAATACGGGTCAACGAGTCCTAATTCTTCGGCTGATCTGGGTTTAGAATGGGTCAATACCATACCCTTCCGTCTTGGGCAATAGACTTACGAAGAGTCCCCACTGTCCTGTCTCAGCCCCAGCCCCAGCCCAAGTCCTAGCCCGAGGGCAAGTAGAACTACAAATACTAGCAGAATGACACCCATGAGGTATCGTCGTGGTATGCCAAATTTCTTCGGCTCTTTTTCTGTGGGATTTTCCGAGACTCGCCGAGGAAGAGGTTCGCCCTTTTCATCGAACTCCAGTGGCTGGAACCCAGATATCACCGTCTCATCCATTGAAAATGGAGAGGTTGGTCTGCGCTGAGTAGCAATCCATGGCTCAACAACCTCTGGAGCATCATGTATAGCCTCCTTGGACGATGCAGGTCTGAAATCCAGTCAGCGAGCTGTAGGCCAGAGCACAAGAGTGCACACACTCCGGATTGTGTGGGAATAACTTCTCCGGCGCGTTCACGCTAGGAGAATCATTTGGGGGTGCCTCATCGGGAGGACTATCGATTTTGTATGTTGTGTCCACCCTCTTGTTGGCGGAATCCATGGCTGGAGTTGCAGCGTTCCATTTACAGCGGTCGAGCGGCAGACATCGACAGCCCGCTGATTAGCAGGGCTTCGCCATATATACCTGACGCATTGTGCCGGCTTCATCAGCGTGTGCCGCACGCCTGGAGCGAGGTCAACGAATGATCAGGCAGGGCCGTAAGGATTCAGCTCAGAGCGGTGAGCCACTAAGTTGCACGGCAGAGACATGCTTGCCTTATTGCCAAATGCAGCTAAGGTAGCCCTGTAGGGCAGAGCGAGAGGGGCCGTGGGAATTTGGCAGAGTAGCGAGTTCTGGCCATTGTTCGCTCATCAAAGTGGCATGCAGGTCAGCACAGGGACAAGAAAGAAGGACGCCTCCTTGCATCTACCTACCGTCTGACCGGTTAAAAATCCAGAGAATCAGGGACCACGGACCTGAGGCTGCCAAATGTCAAACATGGTGCTTGAACGCAACGATTACACCTTGGATACTGGGATGGCTTTCAAGTTGAAGGATTCTCCCCGCACCCGTGTGGTGTTATTGCGCATCTGCTAAAGTCAGGCTGGGAGACGCAGGCTAGCCACGATGGGGCAACATTTCATTTATGCGGCCGGATTAGGAAAACTCTGTCCACACAACCCTTGTCTGATCAGCAGAGAGATGTCAGCAGCTTTCGGTTCAACGATTGAGGTTTTGACTTGAAGCATTGGCGATGATAGCATTGACGAAGGTCCTAAGTATCTGGGATATGGTGTACAGGAGCGTCATGGAGCGGTGAAAGATGTTGCTACAGCATTGCGTCGATAAATGTTGCAGCCCAAACTGGAGATACAGGAATGTGTGTGGGCATGGAAAGCAATGGGTGGTCCATTGACCTTGGAGATTCTCGGCAAACTGCCAGAAATGGATGCGGGGTGACCCCAGGTCGGCGACATCTCCACGAGTCCCATGAAAAAGGCTTATCTGATTCGCGCCTAATGTCTTGATACCTCTTGACATCCTCTCGGAATCATAGAGTGACTAGATAAATTGCGCGGGAGGCGCCGCCTGCTGGTCTTGATTACATCTGAAGTTGCTATCGTTCCGACGCGGCGGCCAGGCACCCAAGTCGCTCCACTCATGTGAGTAACAGCTCATGGAAACCTCACCAGAAAGAATATTTAAATAATGCATCTGTGAAAAGAGCAGATGGTTGTGGTCAAGCAGCAGTGCTTAGATATTGCCTTTGTGAATTCCCGAGGTCTTGGAATGGTGACAGTGCGCACGTGTCCCCGCTATGTCCACCTCGGCAATCGCTTCTAAATCGGGATGACCTTATCGATAAGACCAAAACCTTGGCAAAGCTGTTCCAACTTTCTTCTGCGACGCTTCACTTTTACACCGTCTTTTCCCACCATCTCACATTGCCACGATTCACAGTTGCTTCGATCTACTTACATCGAACTTTTGAACTGAGACGGTCTGTCTTTTGCATTTCGCCTCACGATCAGTGCTCACGCTCCACATGAACGTTGCCAGCCGAACATGTGCTCTCAGCCGACAACTGTAGATATTATCGCTCACGGATAACACCATGACCATTCTTGCTTTGGTATCAGTATGATCGATCGACGCGGGGGTCACATGCAGCAGTCGTCGTTCTGACAGTCCTCATGGACGTCAATCGGGCAGCCGTTAACGGAAGAGCTGATTAAAACTGCCGAAACAATACTACACACATCGCGCAAATGCCGTGGTATTCATAACCATCCATACACGCTTTCGAGAGAAATCTGTTGGCTAAGTGATAAACATTCTTGGAAAAACTTCATTTCGTATCGTTCCGGGCAGTGGGGGCTACTACATTCAGATGCTGGAAACCTTGTCCACACAGGCGCAACCGCGGCCAGGCTAAGGCATGATGTCATATCAATTCTGCCAATTGCGCCGTGCTGCCGCCACTACTCATGTCTTACATGTTTAGGTGTAGCCCTTCGCCAAGGATGGTCCCAATGACCTGCCTACACCGCCTGGATCCCCCACATTCGACACGGGATGTCCCAAACCACCCCAAACGCGCGATCCTGTGCTTCTTCTCTATTGCATGCCCCGTCCTGAATGACGGGCCTGTCCATGTGGGGACCCACGGAATGGCCGCAGCATCGCGCCGTCCTAAATCCCGCACGGACGACACGCTCCTTCAAGCATCTGCCAACCGAGCTTACACTAACTGACTTGCGCTTAGCATCCGTCTTTCCTATGTGTAGGATGCTTGTATGTACGTTTTGGTTCCTTTTAGTTTGGACGTCAATTGCTCACTTCTCCACAGAAACCGAAAACGTCATAGGGGAGGCTTCCAAGTTTGTTACGAGTAGCAGAGATGTGCAGACTGCATCAATGACTACTATCCGGCTATTCCGCGGCGCCAGTCTGCTGCTCATCCGCCCCTTTCAAGACATGAGGCATTTTCCATCCCCTCATGCAGGGCGTGGTTGCTCCGCCGTCAAGTGCACGGGCCTCCCGCGTAGCTCCCACGATAGGTAGAATATGGCTGTCCAGATTTTGAGTAAACCAATTGAATTGTAAGATATTTTGAGTATAGCAAAGTTCTCATTGTCTTCTCCAGTTGGTGCTTTGGTTAACAGGCGTGTGAAGTTGAATGACTGTTCACCTTGCGAGGCGGAGTCTCCTCCTGTATGGGCAAAATCGCGCATACACTTCGGTACGGATCAGGAGGATGGGGCAAGCGCGTTAACCATCTCCACCGCTCTACCAACGGGTTTCCTTGTACGGATGGCCTGTCAACTGTCATCTCGCCTATCTCTCTATCTGCATAGCGTCCATCGTAACACTGCTCTTAAGACCCTGAGCAACCCCTCAGAGGATCCTGCTCCCATTCCCCTCCTTTCCCATCTCTGCTCCGTCACCAAAGGATGCACCATGTTTCTCGAAATAACATTTCTAGTTGCGGGAATATTTCTCCAGGTGATTGCAGCGGCGACAACGAGGACGCACCCAATGAAGCCGCTATAGATCCCGATGAGGGACATCACAGCCTTGACAATCATGATCCACTCCTGGATCAACTCCCTGAAACGGGATACCGTATCTTTGATCAGAGACCCTCTATATCTGAACCTCTAGCGCTGGTAATATTGACACACTCTCAACCCTAAATCATCGCGCTAATCTGGCATCTTAGCCGACTTGTGATTTGGCTCATGGATACATATCTTTCACGCCGCCCACGATCGGCGAGACAGCTGCGGAAAGACTACAGAATTTGGTGGTCTCGACCGCTAGCTACATTACCATCAACTGGAGCCGCCTCCTGTTGGTCTTCGTTCCAGCCGGGATTCTGTCGCCGCATGTTGGTTGCAGCGACACGGCAGTCTTCATCTTGAACTGTCTTGCAGTCATCCCCTTGGCCGATGTTCTATGTCGCGCCACCGATGACCTCTCGAGCTTTCTGGGGGAGACAACGGGGGCATTAGTGAACGTGACTATGGGTAATGCTACTGAGATGGTCATCTTGTAAGTTGTCATCTGTCCACAGCAACATTGATTTAACGGAATGCAGCGTGTAAGGAAACCTCGCGTCAACCCTCGTTCTCGCATACCCTAACCCTTCTCAGCCATGCCTTGATCTCCCGTCAATACATGATCGTACGAACTTCGCTACTTGGATCAATCGTTGTGAACAATCTACTCGTACTCGGTCTTGCTATATTGGCTGGTGAGTCGCAAGAGCGCTCTCAGTTCTATAATGTCCTTGCGACACGAGTCGCTGCAGGCCTTCTATGTCTCACAACAGTGAGCTTGCTTGTTCCAGTTGGTCACTCCGCTCCTGTCGAATGAAATCTTGATGGCTAATCATGTTGAAGTCTACACTCAAGACATCCGATGATGAAGCTGAGCTTGCGCGTGACATACTAGCTCTCAGTCGGACTATCTCCATAGTCTTGATCGTAGTTTACCTCATCTATCTCTGGACACAGCTGAAGTCGACCAAATATTCATACAAGCCATTAATACAGCTTGACGACCCAGTTGATGCTCCGGAGATGGATGAGGTCGTAGAACTTCATCGTCCCACATACCACCGACGCACAGTATCCTACCCACGAACCCCTCCTACAACCCCTCCTACCAACCCACCTGTAGACCTTGAAGCGCAGAGAATGCTCCGGGCTGATTACACGGATTCTCTGCCAGACCCTTCGCTTGCATCATCTTGGGCTACGAAAGTGGATACCGCGATTGAACTGCTGAAGTCCGTATCGTGGGTGAGGAAGAGCATGCCCATTGCCTTACTCATCCTATCCACCGGTTTGATCTCCGTCTGTGGCGACTACCTCGTCAACAGCATTGACCACTTCGTTGCACATTCTCCCGTATCCAAAACCATGGTCGGCCTCATCATCCTGCCAATCGTCGGAAATGCTGCCGAGCTCGTCTCGGGCATCATGTTCGCGTCGAGAAGGCAGATGGACCTGGCCTTTGCGGTCGCAATAGGTAGTGCAATACAGATCGCTTTGTTTGTCACTCCACTGATAGTCCTTGTTGGCTGGGCTATGAACCGAGAGATGAGCTTGCATTTTACTGGCTTTGAGAGCGTTACGCTCACGGCGAGTTCGGTACTTTTCTTGAGCTTGGTGTTTGATGAGAAAGGCAGCTACGTGAAGGGAACTTGCCTCTGCGCTGGCTATATCATCATTGGGTAATTTAAAAGTCTACCTTATCGTCTTGCTCTCAGCTAACGCATTTCTAATAGGCTAGCTTCGTATTTTCAGTGATTTTCTCACGCTACGATGCCTCGTTTATTCTCTAGTATTTTATTGGTTACGGTTTACTGAGCGCACTGTTTTGGTCTCAGTCTGGTGTTTTTGTGCGATACCACTCTCGTTCTCAGTATTCATGTCTGCAATGTTCCTACTGATTTACCTTTAGTCATATTTGCAGTTCATTTTGTGAACCAATGCAGTTTGTTTTATAAGCCCAGGGTACCAAGGCACGGGATAATTAGCCCTGTACATCCGCGTTCGCCGGCCAATTTTCTGTTTGTTATCGCACCCACAGCCCCCGCGCCCTATGTATGAGCGACACGAACCGACTCTTAAGAACGGTCATCTAGTTTTGCTTTTTATTTAGCCAATTATTATGCATAAGGATAGCACTAGACTTCGAATTCCGTTGGGCAAGCCGTGGAATATTTTTCGCTATTCGACAAGCGTATTCCATACCCATTATAGCTGTGAAGAGTACCTTCACACGTACCCGTTGTACCACACTCTTTATCTTATAAACTAATGCGACAAACTTGATAAAGTGAACATTGACGTAAAAAAAAAATGTTATCCCCGCAAACAATCACTGCGCTGGAGCCTCCCAGCGGACACCAATCCAGCACGGATGGCGACATTGACCTCGCAACATTGTTGCGCCGCAGCACCAGTACCAGCAGCCTACACAGCCAAGGCAGAACATCAGAAGAGAACATTGCCCTAAACCACCCAACAGGCTTCGAGGACGAATGGGACAAGAAAGAAGGCTGGCCTGTAGTGCTCGCCGGCTCCACCATACTCTTCGTTTCACTCGGCCTCATATATTCCTACGGCATCATGCAGCTCCATCTCTACAAGGCTCATCTCGCGAGCGTTTCGACGCTGGCCTTCATAGGCTCCGTCGGGTCATCGATGTCGCCGCTCATTGGCATGATAGTTGCGCGCATCATTGGCCGTATTGGGTACCGAGCCACTGCTTGTATGGGCGGCCTGTTCCTCGGCCTTGGAGAATTTACTGCAGGGTTCGCGACCAAGTCGGTGCCCGCTATGTTTGTCACGCAGGGAGTCATATTCGGGATTGGAGCTGGGTTGTTGTTTTTGGTGAGATGGTTTCTTGCGCGCGCTTTTTTTTGGACGTTGGCTAAAATTGTTGGCAGCCGGCGGCGACGGTTCCTTCGCTGTGGTTCAAAAGGAAGCGCGGGCTGGCGACTGGTATTGTATATGCCGGCGCTGGAGTAGGGTCGGCCACTATGGCCCTTTCTCTGGATAAGTTGATAACAACGGCCGGGCTTGCAAACACTTTGAAGTTCCTCGGGGTTGTGGCATGGTCCATATGCGTTCCGGCGTCTTACTTTCTTAGGCAGCCTATGGGTCGTGGGCGCGCAATGTCGCGTGTACAGTGGTGAGTTCATAAGTCAGATTACGCAGCCAGTATTTGCTAACACGTGGAGCAGGCATCTTTTCCGAAATCTGCGGTTTGTACTCATGCTTTTCATGGGTGCCATCGCCACTTTTCCACTTTCTGTTCCGCCATTTCTCCTTCCTTTGTGTGTATCGTCTATTGGACTTTCTAGTCAAGCTGGTGCTGGTATCTTAGCCTCGTGGAATCTCGCCTCAGCTGTCGGTCGTATTGGGATGGGCCTGGGAGCCGATGCGGCTCTGGGGCCTGTCAACAGCATGATCGTTTCGCTTTGCGTCGTTAGCATCAGCTCCTTCACCCTCTGGCCTTTTGCGAACTCCTTCGGACTACTGATTTTCTTCTCCATTCTCAATGGAATAGGTGCTGGTGGATTTTTTAGCCTGATGCCGGTTGTGACTGGTGCGGTGTTTGGCGATGGTGAAATCGCGAATATTACCTCTATGCTGATAACTTCATGGACTTTTGGCTATTTTATGGTGAGGAACCTGCACCTTGTTTTTTGGGGAGAAACTGATGCTTTATTAGGGTGCACCCATCGCAGGCTTATTGCTTGAAGTCTATGGCAGCACAGGAACTGGTCTTCGAGCTTACCGACCAGCAATTTTTTATGCTGGTTCTATGACGCTGTTGAGTGCGGTGCTAATGTCAATGGTTCGCTTCATGATGGACAGAAAGTTCGCTGCAAGAGTATAAATCCCCGTATGCAAATTGCATAATCTGCAGTTTATAAAAAATTTTCACTGATTTGTAGCCATCTAGACTATAAGCAAATATAGTTGACATTAATTCATCTTTAGCTCTTTTCGTCGCCTGACATATTTCCTCAGTTTGCGCTAACAAAAACTAGATCAGCAACTGTCTAATCCTTAAATGATCTTAGCAAAAGATTAGAAGCTGCAACATGTAATCTTTTGCGTAGATCTACTTCTTGAATAGAAGGACGTACAAGCCTGGGCACTTTACAGCTTAATGGGACCAGCGGCATCGATCGCCACAAGTGCTTGGATTTGAGGCGATCATTTCATGCTAAGCAGTGACTATCTAGGATTAGTCTACTCCACTGCTGCATTGATGCGTTGTAAATATCCTACGATTCTGGGTTCCCACGCCAGGTGGTCACAGATCTGCACAGCCTATATGCGGGGCAAATCTGCGAAAATCCTCGAACTTGAGACTGGAAAGATTTTGGCTAACGATGCAACTCATTGGATGAATGCGCAACCTTCAAGGCTCAGGACAAATGAAAGAGCTCAACGAATAACGAAAGCCCCGAATCTCATAAGACGGAGCTCGGGCTTATGATATATTAGCCAAGGCAGGCGGTTGGCGGGATCCTTGTCAAAAGGATCTAGTATTACCAGTAAGCTGGACCCCTCATATTCAACCCGCTCAGGAAAGACTAATAATCAAAGAAGCCTATTCCCTGGCTCGTGCTTCACAAATTGACCCCGCTCAGACTTCCACATTAGTACACTTGATGCGAAATTTTTTGGGAATTGAACAACCACACAAAGCTTGGGCGTCTTTTTCGCGAGACAGTAACCAAGTAGGCTATGATATAACTCGATTTATCCGAAATCCCAAGCTGCAATTACAGTGTAGCGACCGAAGACAGGCAATGCAGTTTTTTTAGACCTGTCTGAATCGAGACTCTGTACTTAGGCGCATCAGGTCAGGTAAGAAAAGCGGACACATCCAATCTCAGCGGCTACTATCTTGCCTAGTTAATTCGGCAAAAGGCATTAGTGGTACATGGGAGCCTAGCATTCAAAGGTTCAGGAAAGAATAAATTTGCGCACTCCGCCACGCCAGGGCAAGATAACGTGTCTGTAAAAAAAAGGGACCAACAGTGAAATGATGGCTTCGAAACCAGATAGGTCAATTCTCTGCGCAATCTTGTTGTTTTCCAGCAATGTCTTTGCAAGCAAGTCTGCCTTCACCAAAGCCAAACTTTTCGATTATGAAACGAAGCAGCTCACGGAAGATTTTTTGGAGAGCCTTTCGACCGAAGAACAGCTTGTATTTGGGTTTGTCGATAACTCTGTCGATTCCGGAAATTTTTTGCCGAGTGGGAAATGCAAAGCATTTCCAGGTGATGAAGATTGGCCAACCAATGAGATCTGGGACAAGTTCAACGAGCTCATAGACGATTCACTCGTTCCAACTGTTCCTATTGCTGCCCCATGCTATAAGAATTGGGATGTCTATGATGAAGCCAAATGTGCTGAAATAACAGAGAACTACATAGATCCCTACTTGCAGTATGTATCACCAATCATTTGCGACCTAGAATTCGATACTGATAGCTATATAGTGAAGCAGATCCGACCTCGAATATGTGGCCTATTTTCCAGGGTAGAACATGTCTTCCAGGCTCAAATCGCCAGAATTCCACTTGCACTCTGGGTGGATTCCCTGAGTATGCGGTAAATGTATCTACTATCGCGCATGTGCAACTTGCAGTCAACTTCGCCCGAAACTCGAACATGCGGCTCGTAATAAAGAACACAGGGCACTGCTATCTGGGCAAGTCACTCGGGGCTGGCTCGCTGAGCATTTGGACTCATAATCTGAGGAACATCGAATTTATCGAGAATTACACGAGCGACTCGGGATATGAGGGCAGAGCGCTGAAAATCGCAGCCGGTGTAACCGTTCGGGAAGTCTATCAATTTGCACACGAACACAGCGTCACAATCACTGGCGGGGTATGCGAAAGTGTAGGGTTTGCAGGAGGTTACATTGCCGGAGGCGGCCACACACCTATGAGTGGCTACTACGGGATGGCTGCTGACAATGTTGAAGCACTTGAAGTCGTCACAGCGGATGGTCGCTTCGTCACTGCATCGAACACTTCCAACCCCGACTTATTTTGGGCACTCCGCGGGGGTGGTGGTAGTACGTTTGGTGTTGTAACATCAGTCATTGTCCGCGCCCATCCTAAAATGCCAGTAGTGACTTCGGTTTTCTCCTACGAGACAGGCGGTAACATCACAAAAGAGGTATTCTGGGAGGGTACGCGAAAATTCTTCGAGCTTTTTATTCCATTTGCCGATGCGCACACCTACACCTACTTTTTCGTGTGGCCTTTGGGCCCTGATGGCCTCTCCTTTCAGATGGCTCCGTTTTTCGCTCCCAACCACACCATCGAGTCATTCAACGAGCTCGTGAGGCCCTGGTTTGATCGTCTATCGGAGCTTGGTATCAAGTTCACACCTAAGACAACTCGGTACGATTCTTTCTACCCTGCATATCACGACACTATGGGGAATGATACAGTCGGGGCCTCAACAACCGTTCCAGGCAACAGACTGTTCCCTCGCGGAAATTGGGAGGACCCGGTGAAGTTTGAAAAAATGTTTGCGGCAATCAGAAACCACAGCATGAGCGGCAAAGCAATCGTTGGCTATCATCAAGCGCCCCAAAATAGACTGAACGTCGACAATGCAGTCTCCTCCGCTTTTCGGCATGTTCTTTCCTTTTTGATAGTCGCGGGGGTGATAGAAGGCGGGGAGGATGCAACACCTGCACAAGTTCAGGCGGCCACCACGGAGGTCACTGAGAATATACTAGGCCCGTGGCGAGAGGTATCGCCTACAAGCGATTTTGGGGGTTCCTACCTGAATGAGGCGAACGTCGTGGAGCCCAATTGGCAGGAAAGCTTTTACGGCATCCATTACCCGCGATTACTTGAACTGAAGAAGAAATGGGACCCAAAGTCTGTCTTTTACGCCACCACAGCCGTAGGCAGTGAGGAATGGGAGGTACTGGATGGGGAGCAGGGAACACAGACACAAAACGGGCGGCTATGCAAAATCTGAGAGAAGCTTTGGAGGCTGAAACGGCTCAACAAAATGGATACTGCATCGCTATGTCATTGACACTGCCTCAACTTCATACAATATGGTGCACCGTAGTCGCTTCTGATGGCCCCCAAATAGTCTTTCCGGCAGCCTTGCCGTTGCTCCCGAACTGATTGTGGATAAGGCTGAATCCTCCAGCATCTTATCTACTTCCAGGAACATGCTTAGCTCAACATTTCACCTTGCACAGCATGCCAACCGCTTCGGCGCACTGTCGATGTCGCACTACAGGACCAGCGATGCCCAAATTGGTAGTAGTCATGGGATTTAGGGTGCTAACTCAGTCCGATCCTGGCGTAGCTGGACTAGTACTTGCGGGTTTAGGAAGTGTGGAAGACTGCACTAGACGCCACTAGCCTAGGTCTGGCATCATCCAAGCTAGGCCACGGCCACGGTAGACGAGCTTGGACGTTTTCTTTCGTGTTGGTGGGATCTAGAACGGTACGTGATCGGGTGAGTAGCACATCAGTGAGGATGGGATGGGAACTACCAGCCGTGCTGGGAAATTCGTCACGACAATTGAGGCGCAGTGCGTCAGGTGCTCAACAGAACCAGGAGAAGTACATTGCTATATTCGTGGGTATCTTTTCGCGAACAAGTACATTAGACTTTGACACTAGTGCTCCCTGCAGCGTTTTGGTCTCGCGTGTCCCGCTCCTGCCGCCAGTCTGGTCCCCAATACCACTGCACAATGGGCAGAGGCACCAGGACCATGACCACCAGGCCGAGCGCCAAGAATGTGGGGCCGACCTGTATCCGTTCGATGCTCAGCTGTATTAGCCCGACGCCAACGGCCGCGAATGACCATCGCAGAAGGTTGCTTGCCGTCGCGCCTGCGGCACCATCTTCGGGCCATAGATCCGCCACTAGTGTCTGGAAAATCCCACAGATGGCGTTTGCCATTGCGGCTATCAGAAACTGCAGGAATAGTGGCACGGCTATCCAGCCGTCCCGTGATGTCAGAGCTGGGTAGGTCAGCGTGAAGCCGTAAAAGGATATGGCAATCACGAAGATCACGGCAAGGCCGGGCAGGCGGATCAGCCGGGTGTGTTCAAGAGGGAAGTCGGCTGGGAGAGCTCGCTTGGAGATGGTGACGGACGGGGGAAGGGAGTGGCTGGCTTTGTAGTCAGAGCAAGCGCCGGCAAAGTCGCGATTCAACAGATTGCCAATGAATGTGGAGCCGACAATGGCTCCCAGTCCTAGAAAAGAAGCCAAGTCAGCCGCTGTCTCCAACAAGAGTTCGAGGGAGCTCGAGGGGTCGCGTGGCATACCATTAGGGATGAATGCGACGCCGATCAGAATCTCATTCAGGCTGAAGACACTCCTGAAGAGCCCTGTCGTGCTCACTGTGACCATCATCCATATCGTGAACACTATGCTACTGAAGAGTAGCCCCAAGATTGCGTCCTTTTCTTTCAGGAGAGAAAGAGGCCTGGTGAACATTCCCGAAACAAGCTTTGGCGGTATCCCAGACTCTTCGTGTTCTCCGACATGGGCTGGTCTGCCAAAAACTTTGCACTTCCAAATCAACGGCTGTCGGATACCTGTCAACGGCAAAGATCCGTTGCCTGCTACGCTACGCAACGTCTCTGGCAAGAATAGGACTAGCACGATGAATACCGCGGTCGAGAGTCCAAGGAGAAGGATGAAGATTGCGCGAAAATCGAGGAAATTGGCAAAAATTCCGCCGACAATGGGAGCGAGTATCAAGGTCGCGTTTCTAATGCCCTGATAAAAGCTGAAGAATCCGTCGCGCTCCGATGGCGGAGATATGTCCTGGACGACTGCACTTCCGACGGACACGATCGAAGCGACGCCGGCTGCTTGGACTCCACGTAAGGCGAGCAAGACAGCAATGTGAGGTGAGAAGCTGAGAACCAGGCTGGCGCTGATGTAGATGAGGAATGAGAGCAGATACACTGCACGCCGCCCGAGAGTTTCTGACAAGGGGCCCCAGATGATTGGGGCTACTCCTAGAAAAGCGAAATAGGTGGTGAAGCTCAAGGTTGTGATCCCAAGAGTGCTATCAAAGCTCTGTGTATCGTTAGCAAAAGTCCTTCCCCAGGGAACCTCTACTCACCTTGGCGGTCGTGTCCAGCGCTGGGAGAAAAATATTGGCTGAGAGAGACGGGAATATTCCGGCCATGCCCACAAAAGCCACCAAGGTCCACTTCTCTTTTGAAGAAAATACATGATACTGCTGCGGTCGGTGAGCACGATTCCATTGGGATGGTCGCAAGGCGCCATCTTTCTGATGTCGCACTGAGCCGATGGCCTTTCCAATCGTACCCTCCTGGGTGTCTCTGAAGGTGTGAAATGACTGGATGCTCGGTACTGGTGGTGCGTCTCTTGGGGTCAAGAAAGCAATATCGTCCAAGAAAGCGGCATTGTCATCGCGAAACTGTTCAGGGTCGAACTGGTGGCGGAGGGAGAACATGCGAATATTGTTACTTCCCATCGCATAAACGCCGAGCCCAAGTTCGCGCCATCCTTCTAGTGTGGTGAAGCGACGAGAACCTCGGCGCGAAATCAAAGACCAGGTGTTACTCCGGATCGATGGCTCGTACAGCGACATCGTCCAGACGACTGCGGAGTAGGAGCAATGGTCGTGAAAAGGAATAACCTAAGGTACTTAGGCATGCCGAGCGATACTCAATGGATTTCAAATCATGTCACCGAGACCTATCACATCGATCAAGCATAACAATACAAATTCAGTCTTTTGCGGAATGCATTTCGATAAATGGTGGGTGCGAGTGGTGATGCAGGGATGCATCCAAAACGTCATCCGTTTGGGCCGCTTTCGGGCGCGCATCTTCCGCGACGCAGCTGTCGCATCATACTGCGCATACAAAACGATCACCAGGGACGTGCCGAGGAACGACACGGTGCACACAATAAAAGAGTAGAGTGAAAAAAAATTATAGGGAATAGAAACTACATAATATAAGTATGCTATTGGGGATATAGTCCGTAAATAATAACAATAAGTAATATGCGCCTAGCCTTAGGGAATCCTAAGGCCCAATCTTATAGTCGTACGACGCCCTTCCCGTCTTTACGATGAATGAATTTATTGCATCACTGAAAGACCGGTCGTTTTTGTTCACACCCTGCAGAGAGCCCACTGTTGGCGGTTCTCTAGTTTGCTACGTCCATGTTAGTTCTGGAAATCATTGGCGCTCTAGAAAGCCCAACTTACTTGATCATCACCCGAGGTACTGGGTGGTACATAGGTTTGTGTCATCGGCGGCCCATAGAATCCTTGATTTGGCTCGGGGGTGACGTCCCGGTCTCCTGCATAACCACCTTTCTCATTCGATGTGTAGAAGGGATTCTCGACCGCCGTATTATCTTCCGTCAGGACGGTTTGTTTCTTCTTTCCTCGCCGTACTAGAACGATGCCGATGGCAAGCAACAGAGACAGTGAGCCTAATCATGAGTCAGATCTAGTTCTGGGGCAAACGTTGCATGATCTTCCTACCCAGTACTCCTAAAGCTATCAGGAGATTCTTTGCCACTGGTGGTATGCCACCATCTTTATCGCTCGAGCTGGAGCTGGAGCTGGCCGAGACATTTGGTGTTGATGACACAGAAGATGCCAATACCGTTGAAGAAGTAAAGACGACAGAAGAGACAGAAGCAAGAGATGTCAAAGATGCCGATTGCGTCACCGTCACTACCAAAGGTGATTGCGACGAAGTCTCCGTTGACGTCTCGGCTGGGGATAAAGACACAGCATTTGTGAAAGATATTGCCTCAGACGACGGCTGTTCTTCGCCTTTCCCTTTTTGTGTCTGAGTTATGGTGACGAATGAAGTTTGCGTAAGAATGGACGGCTCGAAAGAAAATACAGAAGATGAAGTCGCGGACGACGTCGAAGATTCTTCTGTGGCTGAAGATACAGGTTGCGGAGGCGGTGGCGGGGCTTTAGAACCTATAGCTGGAGGTGGCGAGGAGCTTGGAGGGGGCGCAGAGCTTGGAGGGGGCGCAGAGCTTGAAGGCGGTGCGGAGCTTTGAGCTGGCTCTGAAGTCGGAGCTGGTGGTGCTGGCGGTGCTGGCGGTGCTGGCGGTGCTGGCGGTGCTGGGGGAGCTGGAGGTGCAGCAGCTCCTGGTGGCTGTGGTGCGCCCGATGGTAATCCTGGAGGCTCTGTTCCCTTTCCCTTGCCCTTTCCATCGCCTTTACCCTTGCCTTTGGCATCAGGACCGTCATTGGGTGGTGGCGGAGGTGCTGGAAGCTCATCTTCATCTACTTCGTTCTCGTTCTCATCAGGTTCTTCCTCGTCGACCTCCACCTCATTGGCTTCTTCTTCCTCTTCTTCACCACTGTTGGGTTGCTGAACCTGCCGCGCAAAAGCTGGGGGCGACCGATATAGTCGTCTTCTCATCGCCATGGTTATTTGTCGGTGTGGGTATAAGCTCCGTCTCGCGGGTCACGCAAAGATGACAGATGCTGGCCAGAGCGTTCATGATAAACCCTCAAAATCACACACGAGGGATCCGTGTATATGTTTTGCAAGTTGTAGACACAAGCGGAAGCGGGATGGTAGGATGTTTCGGCATTGGTTGCAACCGATGCGAATCGTGGGGGACATGCCAAACGGATCACCATTTGGTACGCAAAGCTGCCGTTCACTGTGCAGCACCAGTCGGAATGGTGGAGCACCCGGAGCACCCATACCACTTCGAGATTAAGTCAAACAATAACATGATGAGAAGGCAGGGATGCGTGCGACACGAACATGTTTGGGGGAGGGTTGTTGAAACCTTAACAGTACCAGTGAAACAAGTTACAATCCAACACGGTCAAAGAACAAGTTCTTACTCATACACAATCGGAGCACAAACCGACTGGAAAATTATCTGCTATCTTCTCACAACTTTTCCCGCAAACTATTCTCTGCAGATTATATTATTCGTGTACCCAGATTAGCCTGCTATGATACTCTTGCGCATGTCATATCCTCGCGGTCTTAGAGGCGCAAAACTTAGTATTATTAGAGGTTAGTTTTTACGCCGTAGTTTTATCCACTAATATCTTATAGTACTTTACTATGCTTAACAGCTTCTTACAGTTGTAGAAACTCTGTAAATAGCATACTGTTATAGGTATATTAGTGTTGAAAGTAATGTAGAAGTAATAAAAAAGTTGAGGTGAAGGTAATAATTAGTTTAGTCTCCCTAGAAATCTGAAATGAAGGGAGATTTTCTTGCTGTGCCTTTGAGCCAGATTCTTTACCCCGCTTCCGACTCTAAAAGCCATCTGCTTAAAGGTAGATTTGAATGCTAGCTTTACTATGATTGCTTATTACCTCTCGTGTTTGATTTATCTTATATCCAGTATGTGAAGTTATTCTACTTGCTACTCTGTCTTTCGATAGCAATAGTCAGCCGTAGTTCTCGCTGGGCTCTCCTCTCACCGCTACATTAGTGTCTATAAATGATAGCCCTCGCCCCACAAGTACTCCTCCCTCTACTACCTCTCTAATACTCAGCACCATCTTCGCAGTGGTACAAAGGCCTATCCCACAGCTTCTTCTACCACTATCTTCTAGCAGCCTATACTTATTGACACACAGCAATCTATATCAAACCATGTATGCCTAACACATAACGGCGCCCTGAGTTCTCATTTTGAATAGCGTAGTTCAATCTCACGTTTTCACGACCTCATCTGCCAGGCCCACCTGGTGAGTGTTGTATTGAATTATAGGCATGTTTTATCAGGATTCTTACACGTCAAGTGTATTTCAGCTTCCATTGGCTTTGAAGGTTAGCTACAATTATTTAGCAGCATCAATGCTCATATTCCATATTTTTTCAGGCTAATTGAACAACAAAAAAAGTTAACAATCGACTACACCACGGAACTGTTCCTCTATATTCACAAGATGAATTCAAATAACAAATGCAAAGGTAGCCACGCCGCCAATGAATGCGACTGCAAAATTTTATCCACAGAAAAGACATTTGACAACTCGATTGATCAAATCACTGTTTCCCAGACCACTCGACAAAAGAAAGCCGAACTTTTGAAACTCATTGCACGATTCAGTATTCTTTGGCAAGCTGCCTTTCTCATTTTCTCCCAAAATGCCTTCCCATATGACTTGCGCTTTATGAGTACAGGCAGGGACTGTATTGAGATTCTCGAGACCTTGAATGATATTGAAAAGACCCGTCAAGCTTTGTTCGTGTTCCCTACAGAGATGGGATGCACACCTGAACAAAAGAAACACCTTCTTATGGCCAACCGAAGCTACCATGCAATTGCCTACCTTCACAGATTTGCCGAAAAACTACTGAATGGTGCCTTTATGAATACAGACGTAAAACGACTGTAGCGCTCACACAATATAGGCATCGATGGGATCGAAATATTCGAGTTGAAGGTCCTCGTTCGCACCCCACTTAAAGTGAGAATTTTGAGCCTCCCTGACGAGCGGGGTGACCGTAAGATTTGCAAGGACCAGGTTATCCTTCGAATTTTCTTCCACGAACTAGGTATTGATGAAATCGTTGATTGCTGCGGACCGATCTATGGGTTTGAATCACCCTCGATGGCCAAGGAAGCCTACTTGCAAAACTACATCAATCGGGAATACGGACAAGATGCCTTCGGTACCCAGATGAACCTGATGGTTAGGGTTGCAGATGATAGCAGCGAGATAAATGCTCTCAAGTACGACATTCTCACCGAAGCTGAGACATTCATGCGCAACGGAGTTCTTGATTGGCAAGCAAACAGTCAAGTATATCTTCAGGATATCCTTCATCTCTCCGAAAAGGATTTCGTTCAGGTAAAAAATAGTCTGCTCTCAGCCATTACGCAATCCATGGAGTCATTCCTAGGAAGCGCGAAATATCACGCCACAGTCAGCAAAGCTGTCAGATCACACATAGCTGTCCGTCTTGGAAACAAAAAACCTTCTCATGAGGTCCGTATTCTACATTTTAGGTTTCAATGCGATTGCGTTTGGAATATGAATCCATAATCTTACAATCAATGCAGTGAATTTACTAGGTACTTATTCTCCACTTCAACATCGATCCTCAAACTCCTTGAACTATACAACAATAGTTTTTAACTACTCACGATCATTCTGCGTTTGATTTCTTTTGGGAAGATATTCGGGTCATTCTATTCTGGATTTCGCAGGCCAAAGAAATCATGAAGAACCTGGGAAGGTTACCTGCTATGAATTTCTGATGCATCCGTCGGATAGTAAGGGTATTAGGCGTCACCTGAAAGACGGGAGACTCTTCGTCAGACTCGATGTTATGGGTTGGTTTGCCGAGGGATAGGTGCTCCATACCATATTAACAGTCATTGCTAATGGAAAACCAAATGTAACCAGCTTGTATTGACTTCTGACCTTCAAAGTCTCTCTTGGCATTGATAAGGATAACGTCATATATCATCATACCAAATATATTTCGATGCGCCGATCTCATCACTCTCCGACTGAATATATATGGACTACACAAAATGCCCGGACGACTTGGCATGTTCCATCAGTGCATAAATCTCCCCCAGTACTGCGCCCCATCACTCACCTACGAACGAAAAAATTGGAAAGAGCCTTTTTTGCACCAATATACCTTAATTTATGCATTCATAGTAAATACCCTACCTACATTTTGCCCCTTTTCCCTCATACCATTACCGAGGGCCGCGGTTCTGAGCTGACTCCAAAAGCAACCTCAACAAGAAACACGATTGCAAAAACTAACTCCGTAGTTACTAATAACCACCATTTTTATATTGCGAGCCTCATTAAACCTCATCCGCTGAAATAGGCACTGATGATGGCTTCAATACGCGGTAGGCCCCGGTTTTCTGACTCGGATGTAGAGATAGAAGAAACCGAAACTTTACGGGAGCTCAATTATCTCTCCACTATCGACATTGTGAGTAACTGATCAGCATCATATGAGATTCATCGATCGAAATTAACAAATTCCAGGAAAAGACTCCGTCTCCCAACCCAGTTCCTAATTTCAGTTTGAACACAGATTCTGGAATAGCTGCACAGATGGATTTCCCTATACCTGCGCGCAATTTTCAAGCAGCCAAACTCCCCGTACGAAGTAAAACAGACACATTTAGATGCTCAGGCGTAGCTGTAAGTGCAGGCAAGGTATTGAAAGCCTTCTCTGTATTTGAGGATGCAGCTTCCAAGGACAAGAACAGCTACGGGCCAAATGATACAACAAAGAGCTCAGGAAGTTGTTGGCAAGAAAATTCACGAGAGAGAGAAGAGGGTAGTTATTTTCACCCTCGATCGCAACTGGACAACCTGATTTCTGAATCACACGCCACCTCCCACACTGCCTTCAGGACGAGATTCAAAGATTCCGAACCCTACGATCATCCGCGGAACAATGAACTGATACAGAAGTTGCAAGAGATTACATCAGAACGCTCCATCCTAATCGCTCGCCTACAGACCCTCAACATTCTCGAAAACACAATACTCTCTCAACTATCTGCCCCATCCCCTCCCCCAACTAAAGACTCCATGGCAACAAAAGCAAGCCTTCTCCACTCTCCTCCGCACCTGCCCATGCCAGCCGACCAACCCCCATCCCCTGATCCTCACAAAGTACTACAACCCCATGCCAAGAAGCGGACAAAAATTCCTGTACGGCCTCTCTCCGCTCCTGCAGCTTCTCCATCTGCTTCGCGCTCCAAATCTGGAATCGTGGACAACATGGCTCGCAAGGCGCTGTCTGACAAGACGGAATCGTCTCTCTCAACGTTCGACTCGAGGCCTATCGCCGGAACCCTGGAGTGGGAGAGCGAGATAGCTACTCCAGAGGTCGATACTAAAGACACTATTTTCGGAATTGACAGCGCTGAGAACGACGCAGTACAAGAGGCGGGCGAGGTGGCTTGGTGGCAGACTGTGAAAAATAATGATGTCGGCAAAGCAAAGGGAAAGCCAAAGACAAAGACCACAGGACGGGACCGCACAACAAGGGTGCCGACGAAATTTGGGGAAGACGCGGGTGCTACAAGTGGGATGCACCAGACTTCTGGTGCGAGCACAGATACTCGATCCACATGCGGAGACAGCCAAGCTAAGCACGATAAGTCGGGACCCAGGGCTCCAAGCACAAATCGGGTAGGTGTAGCACGAGAGGCCACGCGCTTGAAGACGCCAGGATTTTCGAGGTTTCACCAAGTTCCACATACAGTTGACAGGAATAATTGGGACTTTTAAGTCTATTTTGCAAGATTATCTAGGAAAGAACATATTTTCTGAGATGTAGAGACATGTTTTGATTCAAGTCTTGTATTTCCGACACGGCTGCAAATTTCTTCCAGAGCGAGAGGTAGAATTTTGCTGATTATGACTTTGCTTTACTCGTTCTCCTTTTCTGCCCGTCCCCATCTTCTTTCCGTCGTCCTCAACACCGTATTCTCCAACTCCACCCATGCTTCACGACTCTCGCCGAGACACACAAGCACGTCCCAACCACGGTGCTCGCGCCCGCCCACGCAATTGGCACACTGTAACTCCCTCCTACATTCAAAAGTGCACCACTGATCGGTCCTCCGACAAGGGCCGGAATTCCAATAACCGCAAATCCCATCCCTAGCCGTGTTCCCGTCTTGGTAATATCGCTGCTATATGCCGCAATGGTGGTCGCAAACAGCGATTGGAATGCAGCACCGAAAAGGCCATAGAAGACGGTGAATGTGTAATATGTCGGGATGCTATTTACGCCCAGCCAGGAAAACAAGATGACTGTGGTGATAAAGAGGCAGATGCTGAAGGTGTTGAGCACCCCAATGTAGCGATCCGCTATGAATCCAGGGAGAATGCGGGCAGGAAATCCGACACCGTTCAAAATCATCACCATGTTCAGTGAGGTAGTGTATGGCATACCCAGCTCATCGCGGGCAAAAGATGCTATCTAAATGTTCACATTAGTCATGCGGAGCAGTCCAAGCAAGGCTGTGAACTCACATAATAGAAGACGCAATATACGGGCGGCATCAGAAAGCATACACCCACGACGTGCAGCATATATGGAAGGTCGTGGAATGCGTCCGGATCAACGAGCGGACCACTCTTTCGCGGCGGGAGACGAGGCTTCATGAACGCAATCACCACCGCGAGGCTGACCACATTCAAGAAACCCAGAACTCTGACGGTCCAACCGAAGCCTATGGGGCCAAGAAGCTGTCGGACGATGAGCGGGTATATGATACCGCCAATGGAGTTTCCACTGGTGACAATTCCGATGGCCATGCCTTTTCTTTTCGCGAAATAGGTCGATGTGAGGCCCATGACCGGAGTGAAGAAGATGCCTCCACCAATGCCGGTGCATATTCCCTGCGTCAGGAGGAGCTGCCAGAAATTTCTAGCGAAGCTCATGGTAAAAATTCCAACCAATTGCAATACGACGCCGACCATTACTGTTGGGAGGAAAAGGCCGGCGTCAAGAGCTCGGCCAGACACGACGCCCAAGCCGAACATCAAACAGGCTTGTGTACTGCCAATCCATGATATAGTCGATGGTGACTGAGGAAGGATTTCCGTGTAATACGTCTGGAATGCGCCGAAAGAATTGACAAAACCCCACGTGTTTGTAACTGCTAGCCAGGCGCAGAAGACCTGCGTCCAAGCTCGCAGACCACCATCGGGAGGAGGGCCGGGGTTTATGATCGATCGAGTGGTGAGGCGCGATGCCACTCTCCCAAGAACATTGGATGTTGATGTCCTTGTCTTTTCTAGCGTGTCGCCTTGGGGTGGAGGTGAGATTGTGTTGGGCCCTTGGTGCAGGTCTGGTACCTCAAGCTTTTCTCGGTCCTGGTCCATTTTCAATGCACATGCTCCGCGCCCCCTATCCAGTATTTCTGCAGTAAAAATTGGAGGATAATGGCTCAATAAAAATATGACACCATGGGAATGGGGAGTGAGTCATTTCAGAACGGTGCAGGGTTGCAGACGCAGGGTACGTTTGTGCATACATGGTTGCCGATGTGCCGAAGAAGAGGGGAAATGGGACATTTCCAATACTGGGTTGCCGATAAGCACGATTGGGGAAAGATGGCCCGCGGAAGCTAGGTGGCCTGCATAGCTTCATAGATGGGGGTTTCGAGCGGATATAAGCGGTTGAACCTTGCAGATGCACGTTATTAACAGCGATCCTATGGGTGGCCGAAGCTATTTCCGTACTCGGGGACTAAACTGGCGATCTTCTCGCCGCACGCCCTACAGGAAACGAATACGATAGTCATGTCAAACGTCTTCCCACTGAATCATTGCGGTGTACCGGGCCGATATCAAAGAAAATTGTGATACGTCGGGCTCTTCTTCTTGACATGTGTGACCCACTCCTCCAGATGCACTGGCCATGTACAGGTTCTCACTCGCGGAGTCATACTCTACATGTAGACGCATGCCCGATAATTGGTTGCTGCTGAGGGCGAGCACGTTTTACGACAAAGTCCAGGTCCTGTTCATGTTTTCCTGCAATGGTGTAGATCCATTCTTGCTCAGATCGTCTCCACCATCTATTGGGCAGATATGCTTCGCTGTGCGGCATAAGTATGTATCATTCTCCATTGGGAGGGGAATGCACTCACAGCATGTAGTACTCGTCGCGCTGATATGGGAACTCGAGGCCCAGAGGGCCAGCTTTGGCTAGAAAGGCGTCTGTCCCTGCTGCAGCTTCGGCATCAGTCATGTCGACATGTTTCCTCTTGTTGCCTTTGTTCTTCGCGTGTCTCCTTATCGCCCTCCTTGTACTGTCAAGGTGCAATTCTAGGATACGCGCATGCCACAGCGAGTTTTCCAGAGCCGCCTCTGCCATTTTCGCATTTCGCCAAATGAGCCAGTCGTTCCACTCGGTACTTTTCCCCCGAGGCATTACGGGGATGGGGACTCCCCTATCCAAATTATCCTGCCAATGGGCAAAGTCCAGCACCAAGCTCAGATTGTTCCACGTCAAGACGCAGGTAATGCAGGAACAGATCAGATGTGGGTTTGGAGACTGGACGTGTTGGTATGGCTTGTGGTGGATACTGAGGGAAGCTTGCCGCGACGGCTCTACGAGAAGGGACTGGATTGAGGGGTCGATTTCGGATAGCAGTCTTGGAGTGGGAAAGCATTGCGACAGGATCGAGTACCGTTGGGTTATGATTGCGTCACCGAGGATTTTCGAATTTACGTGGACAAGCTCGCGGAAGCGCCGGTTTACTTTGGCAAACCTGAGAACGTCGCTGGGCTGGAGAGCCTTCAGACATTCCAGGAGGATTTCAGTGGGAAGCTTCGTGATGTTAATTATGGCATCGCGTTTTCTGTCTTGTTTCGCCTTCTTGCGCTGCATGCGCTCGGTGCGCTTCGATTTCAGCGAGAGAGCGGCCGTCTTGTCCTCAAGAGGTTCTTCGTCATCGCTGCTGAGATACCGAGGCATGTCGACGCATATGTGAGAGGCTGTGGGGGGCGGGTCGTGATGAGGTGTCCTAACGCTGGTGTTGTCGAGGGGAGGGGAAACTTCGTCCACTGCCGACATGTTCAGCCAATCAGCGCAGCGTTATCTCCGACGGAGATAAGACCTCCGTTGTCAGATGCCAGCTGCCCCATGCACCTCACGGACTCTGATCAAAGAGGCCCCAATCACAAGTCGATATAGGGTCAATGATTCAAGTGGTTGTTCGCTAGTCTGGCACCTCTCCGATCAGGTGCAGAAGCCGTCCAACGTTGGGTTTTCTAAACACGCCAGAGCTAGCGACAGCTCGTAGGACTTGACAGCTACGAGATATTGCTTCACAGAGTAGACTGTGGAGAGGATACCAAACAATATCGTAAGGATAAACACACCAAATATCGCCACCCATATCGTAACGAATTCGCCAAAATTTCGAGTGTCGCGTAGAGTCTGTCCAATTGTTTCGGGCGGTCCCTCCAAGATTCGAATGAGCTGCAAAATCTCGTCCTTCCAATATTTAAACTCAGTCCTTGCGCCAGCTTGCTGTACATTGGAGGCACCCGCAACGTGCAAGTGTACACCGGCTGTTTTCAGGAATGCAGCAGTCTTTTCATCGCCCAGAGGAAACAGCAGATCAAGTGTGCGGACTGCCTCATCTAGAACTTCAATCGGAATTATCGGGTTCGCTGCCAGGCGGTGATTGATGAGCAGAGACTTTTGTCGGAAGACGGTCAAGCTTCTGTCTTTTCTTTGTCCATGTAGTCTCAAGTGGTCCGCTAGATTATCTGTCCATATGATCTCTACGCCGCGCTGATCTCTAAGCTTGATGGCGGTCAGAGATCCATCGAGAGCCAGACCCTTGCCACTAGACCGAGATTTTTCGATTCTAAAGCATTCAGCTATTGCTCCTGCAAGATTCTGGTCGTTTAACCAGTTGATTCGAGTTTCTTGTGAAACTTGGTTTTTAACCGTCGAGTCCTTGGACTTGATGTAGATTCCCGACCACAGGTATGCAGCAAGCTCAATAGAGCAGTTTATCAGTTTTTCATCGACATTGATATGATCCCTCTGGATTGCTGCAACTATCTCGCTCCTTGTCATCTCTTGGTCTTTGCGCAGCTTCTCAATGGTGGCCAAAAGGTCATCCAACTGCTGGTCCGCATAATAGGCTGCATGGCGGCACAAGTCCTGCAAAGTCTTTCCAATAAAATCGAAAAAGACAATATAGTCGTCGGATACGAAGTTGATCTCTGTCAACTGGATGTGTGGCCAAAAGACGTTGATAAGATTGCATTTGCTCCGCTGGTCGAGGTTGGCGAAAACACTCCTTGCCGAGTTCGAAAAAAGTTCGACACTAGTCGACATCATGCTTCTCTCCGGTACTCGAAGATCTTACGGTTTTTTATGCCCATCTAAAGGCCTTCACCGGCATTTTATATCAGTTTAGGGGCAATCATCACCGCAGTAATAGCCACATAGGTGGACACATGTGGGGTGCCGTATCGAAGTTTAGGTCACGCCGTAAAAGGATTTCACATCCTATGAGATTGGGGCAGTATTTCCGGTGGAGATTAGTCCCTTATCAAATGCGCGCCCTGGGGCTCCATTTCACAAAGCTAATGCATAAGATCTTTCAGCTGATGGCACTAATTTGTTGGCTGAAGAGCTGAAACACAGCCACCCCCTCTTTCTGATCTTTAAAATCGAGGCAACCACTACCCTGATTTACACCAACCTTTTCTGCGGGGTACTATTTAGCTCATAAAATCCATCCACTTGTTCCATAACAATTGAAATAGCAAACCCTCACCTTCTCTGTAGTCTTCTCTTCACGAAGATAATTCTTGAATATTCAAAGAAACACATAGACGTGTTGTTCGAATTATCCAACAACTTCCCTTTCTCACATTTGTTTCACAAACTCAGTCGCGCAATGAGCAAAATTACGACCGATACTTTGGTGGCTCAGCTCCCTGTGATCGCAGAAAATCCAGCCCTCGTCCAACCACAGACGCTGGAATCAACCACTCACCTATCTACACAAGATGCAATTGGCGATAACATTACGAACAAAACCCCCAGCCTTTCTACACAGAGCACTTCTTCCGTTCAATCCGCCTCAGATTATAACATGATTGTGAATGACAATGACCGAGGACTTTACAAATCAGATGGATATTATGTGGGTACTGAGTGGGAATTTCCAGTAGCTAAACCGGTGAAAGGTGCGTGGGAGTCTATAGTTGGAGACCTTGTCGTTCATCTTGAGAGGATTTCCCTCAGGCTGAAGCAGAGTATACCTTTGGATAAGAGGATAATCGAACCGGAATTGTGCATGGCAGGCCGGAAGCCAACATGGCGCTTTGGGAGTTCAACAGTGACACTGAGTCCCACAGTCTGGATACGCTGCGGTAGCTCAAGGTACGTCAGTGTGTACACCTTGTTTACATTCAAGAATTACGACTGGAGGTGATACATGTTACTAATGCGCCTTTCCAAAATAAAAGTAACTAATGTTAATGGATATCAGCTGTCAGCGCAAAGTAACACGAACCATCAGTCAACTGAGTTATCTCACAAAATTTGTCGAAGCTTTCAAGATGGGAAGTACTATTATTACGCGCCAATCACCGTGGCCAGCTGGTTTTACACAGCCGCCCTATCTCTCTGTGCTTCCCGGAGATATAACACAAATTTCCTTGGCCATTCGTTGTTTCAATGGTCCGGGTGACCATTTTCCAATATGCGGTACGCAGGCTAGATATACCGTCAGGACCAAAGGCTCCAACTCTATCCATCTATACTCTACCGTCGGTGGTGCTGTAATGGCCTCAGGCCAGATCTATGGGCTGACGACGGCGCATTCGATTGCCGATTTTCTTCAGCAACATATTCCTGACCCGAACGCTTCTCCTGAATTAGTCGAGGACAGTGACGGTGCATCAACATCAGACTCAGATTCTGAATCGGATTTCAATGATACATCTCTTATATCACCGGGTCAGAGTCTAAGTTCCAATGAAAAGTGGATTGAGATACCGCTTCCCACATCCTTCATGTATAAAGGATTCGGAACGAGTGGACAAGATCTTTCTTTTTGTGGCTCTCGCCAGGACACCTCCGATTTCGCTCTCATGAATATTCAATCTATCCCAAAAGCTGTCAATGGATTTTACGACCCCGAATATGGTGCATATAGCGATGTCGATGGATATCTTAGCAGACAAGAACTTGGAAGAGGCAAGGTCCGTATCATCACTAGTAGCATTGATGGGCCTACTAGCGGTTACATGCTCGAGGGAGATGCACACATAATTCTCTCCGGCAAAACTATGCGCACGCGAAAGATTCAAATTAATTTCAAGGCAGGTACGAAATACAATAGCTGAAGATCATATGATCAACACTAATCATCGTGACAGTACGTGGACTTTCCGGTGCTTGGGTTGTCCAGGATCAGAAGCTTTGTGGCATTATCTACGCTGCATATGATCATGCGCCGTATCTCCACATGATCCCCGCATATACAATGTTCGAAAACATCAAGGACGCTTTCAAACTCAATACCACAGTAGCGGCATTTGATCTTGATCGAAAACCAAGCTCCATCGTGTTCTCGAGTTCCCACAGTGCTAAGAATGACGAGCGCAGGTTACCGGGTTCCGGGTATCTTCGTCCCAGGGTAAACCTACAATGGCGAGAACCTCAAGAAGAGAATGAATACAGGATTCCAGGGGATTCGGAACTGGAGAACGACGGTACAGTTCGATGGAGGATATCAGGCCCTCACAGAGCAATCATGACACCGGATCCAACTCCAAAATCATCGCTTCTATATCAGGCTGTTCAAATAATTCAAGAAAGAGCTAAGAAATTTATCTTCGCGACGAGAACTCAAATGGTGTCGGTAGCAATGGTCGTGGTGCCCCTGCTCGGGATATTGATGATGGCGGCGATTTTCATAGTGCCACTGATAGGGTTACTAGCGATAGCATTGGCACTAGCGGAATCGACAACTCAAGGAAGAAATATGATAAGAACGCTATTCGATGGTGGAATTCTTGGTCAAGTCTTTGCACTCGATTTGAATCTGGCATCAATTTCATACAAAATCAGCAAAGATACTTTTCGGCAACGAATGTGGGACACAATAACGCGGTACTCACGCTCACGGCGGGAAGGGACAAATGCCTACAGGTCAGAAGGGCCGTGCGTTATTGGAGCGGCCATTGTGGAACAGCTTGGAATATCACCTCCATCATCAAGAGAACATACTCGGGTTGCTCTCGCAGTCTTAGACACTCGATCTCAAGTCAATCTCATCAATGAGAGATTTGCGAGACAGCTTGGTTGGAGAGAAAGGCATCCAATATCAGACATGATTGCACAAGACATACGGTTGTATGGCTATGGACTCTATCAATTAAGAGAGGATGCATCCGCATATCTAGAAGATCTGGGATACTTTCCAGCTGCTTTCACTCTTCTTTCGATGGATCAGTCTTGTCAGTTTCAGCCTCCAGGGCTACGAATGCGGCGACATGCCACTTTGTTCATCGTTGTTGACAGTTTTTCACTTGACGAAGACATTGATATCATAATTGGCATGGAAGACATCAAAAAGCATTCTCTCTTAGTAGACTCCTGGAAGGATATACACATGAAAAGTCCTGGTTCCAGAAGTCCCCTTCTAAGCGATAAATACGCCAAGCTCCAAACTGGACTCTAGGGATAGAGGCCCGACAATTTAATGCGATTACTGTCTACAAAACTTTCACGCGTAAAATCCATAGAATCTTTATCAAAAGGCTCACATTCATACTTCAAAGACGAAGAATTCCATATGCGTTGCATCGATTTTAATATTGGCTATCCGATTTTTGAACGGAAGCCCGCTATTACCTGTGTCTTTTGGTTGCTCCGCGACTAAGACGATAGTCCGGGCAATAGTCGGCCGAAGTGGAGCCTGAGAGACCAATCGCAATTCAGAGCCCACCAGACCAACTGGACCCTCGACCGCTTCTACGATCTAGGAGCCCACTTCCGTCCATTCATCATCGGCTAAAATCTTCAATCTCAAACTACAGCTTGCTACTACCCCAAATCAGATGGAGGAGTCCAGATCAACCCGAAATACAGGCCGTTATCCTTACCAACACCCTAGTCGATTGCATGCTTCCAAGTTTTTATTAAGCTTCCTAGGGTCGGAACGCGCCAGAAGCCTTCGGCGATATACACGTAGATACCTGTCATGCCATTTTTTTTCCAGTTATATAAAGGTAGCATGTCTGGCACAAATAATATATGTCAGACGTTACTAAGAGTATTTTGGCCGAAATGCACCGACAGAGCCCAACCTGAAGCGTCGCCTGACTGACACACAGTTCCCTAGATCTGTCCCCACCGAGGCAGAGACCCTTCACCATTCGATTCGAGCACACGGTTTTTACTTTAATTTCGTTTATTTGCCATATATTTTCCCCTCCTAGTTTTTGATCATGGGTTATACGCCGGAGTTCTCTGGCGCAGCTGTGGTCTGCGGTGCTGGTACGTGTCCCCTTTCACAACGTACCCGATATCGCAGAGCGATAGACCTCAGCTTCTCATACAGTACAGGCAGCGGCATCGGTCGCGCTGTAGCAATAGCTCTCGCCAGGAGAGGCATATCATACCTGACTTGTGGAGACATCGACTTGGAAAAAGCTGAGGAGACTCTCGAGCTCGCTGCCAGAGCCACTGATCCCGATAAGACGCTCTTTATAGGGCGCGCAGTCCAAGTTGATATCCGCAGTGAACTCGACGTCGAAGCTTTCTTCAGCGTGGCCAGGAATCTCTCTCCGAGAATTGATATCTGCGTGAACACTGCAGGTGTAGGTTTTTTTTCTAATACGGCCTTGTAGCTTTCGGCTTAAATAACCGAGAATAGTTCGGCGCAGCGGGAAGCCTTATCAGCAATATGCCTATAGATGAATACCGTGCCCAGGTCGAAGTTCACAACATCGGTGGCTTCCTTTTCCTTCGTACGGCACTACGTACACTCTTAGTGCAAGGTCTACAAGTTCCAGAAGGAGGGAAATTTCCCACACGTGGATCCATCGTGATGCTTACCAGTTTAGCATCCGAGGGTGCATTTAAAGGCGTAGGCAACTACACCGCTGCAAAATGGGCAATCAAGGGCCTCGTGCAGACTGCTGGTAACAAACGAACCTGCTCCGAGCCGATGGACCCTCGCTAACCACATACCAGCCATTGAGAATGCCCGAGAGGGTATTCGCGTGAATGCAGTCGCTCCATCGTACGTCTCTGGCCCGATGATCAAGGCTTCATTCAAGGAAATCGAGGGTCTCGAAGACCAAACTATCAGCGATCTGCCTATTCCCCGGTTAGTCACTGCTGAAGAAGTTGCTGAGAGTGTCTTGTTCCTTGCTTCTGGCAGGTCGGGATACGTTAATGGGCATACGTTGGTTATGGACGGGGGTGCATCTCTCCAATTGGCCAATCAGCCGTTTACCGATTGATCAGCCCTGTAAGATTGACGATTTGAAGTTTTGTCATGTTCAATTCTGCAGGATTAGAAATGTAGCGTCGGCGCTGTGCGGAACGATTTCATCATCACCGACCCATTCGAGCAGGTTGTTGGCCACAACAGCGACCCACTTGTCTTGGGTATATCTAATTCTGATTTCCCCAACATACACCAAGGTTCTCCAATTCTGTTTTCGCCTCCGCGCTCGGTAATCAACGCATACTTTTACGAAAAGACTCAGCGTGTCACGTGCATTTTCGAGCTCTGATTGGCCACATCCCGAACAAACTCAACATGGCAAATACGCGATGGCGTCATGTATTTCTAAGCAACTATTCATTGCTCAAATCATCAACCCCAGTTAAACGGCCAGCATTCCGTTCACCAAAGTCCCCATATATCCCGACGGCCAGTACACGGCATCTACACGAATCTGATCTACCACCTCTATCGACAATGACGTCAGCAAATTTCAAACACATCGACACCAATTCGTACCAAGGACGGCCTTGGGGCAAGGTCGATGGCCCCGGAACATCTTTCACATTGAAGGATTATACTAGAGATGTACACGATCTACGAGGGCGGGAGGGCGACTTCACAACCGACAATGCTGGTTTTGCCGTCTACACCTCCCCCGCCAAGGAAAAGCTTTTTACCGACGAAGCCGCCGTAAGAGAAGGATACTACAAGGAAGTGGAAGCACTCCTGCGCGAAAAACTCCCCGGCATCAAGAAAGTTGTGATATTCGACCACACAATCAGGCGGCGGATAAAAGATGCGCCGCGTCAGCCCGTCCAACAGGTTCACGTCGACCAAACGCCTGCCGCAGCCGAGGTGCGCGTGCGCCGCCATCTCCCCAAGGACGAGGCCGACGAGCTCGTAAAAGGTCGGTACCAGATTGTAAATGTCTGGCGGCCCATCGAGAATCCGGCGTCAGACCACCCGCTCGCAGTGATTGATTGGCGGTCGACCAAGCCCGAGGATTTCATTCCCGTAGACTTGCTGTACCCGCGGCGCGACAGCCTGGACGCAGACGACGATGACCGCGGCAAGGAGAAGCTGCCGGACCCCACGAGCTATACGTCGACGGAAGGGTACGAGGTGCGTGGCGAGACGCTGGGCGTGGCTGCCAGCGAGCAGCACAACTTTTATTACCTCAAGGACATGACGCCCGAGGAGGTCATGCTGCTCAAGTGCTTCGATTCGAGGGGTGAGGGACTGGAGGACGGAGTGTCAGGGCTTGCGCTCAGGACGCCACACACGGCGTTTGCTGACCCCAAGACGCCGAGCGATGCGCCGGGGCGGCAATCGATCGAAGTGAGGTGCTTGGTGTTTTACGAGTAGGGCGTTCTTCAGTAGCAAAATACTAGTTTCGATTTTCGAGTTACACGGCATGCCTTGGTTGTGCTGCTCTCGTTCGTGATCACGGTGCTCACTCACTCTCACGATAAACAGGTTCACGAGGGATTTTGCTTGCTTGATGACTGCGACTTCTCAACACCTCAACTTGACAACTTATCCGAGTTTAAGCTTTACCGGTCAACACTTCAACATTCCTGCTTCAGAGCTGGGCGCTGACCTGGTCATACATTACCATGCCGTTAATAGCGGTCCATCGGGTGCTCTACCCTCACCCTACAAGACCCAGCGTCATTCGCCTCGGTCGCGCATCTTCAGCCGCACTTGCCAAGAAATGCACTTCATTTGGCTGGGAGGTGTCTGATGGATATACATATCAAACAGAGTCTTTGGCGAGCGATGGACTTGAATGTATCCAGAAAGTCGACAACGACACCAAGTTTGACGGCGGCTGGGTCGGAGATTGTACGAGGGGACTGTGAGTATGATCGAAGGCGTTTTTCGGCGCGCATTTGAAGGAAGAACGATAATGATAAATGTAGGAAGGAGGCTATCGAGAGGAGGGACAAGGAAAATGAGGGGGTGAGAGAAGCTAGGGTAAGGGCGGTGGCAGTGGACGAGAATGAAGCACCTACTAGAGCCAATGAGGCTTGATAGGATTCAACGTTCTTGGTGGGAGTCATTGGTATTCTGGAGTTTTGGGGAGTTAAACCCCCATTACCATGTCTTCGGGAGCAGACCCTAGCAGTCGGGAGATTGGTGTGCGAAGTCTGGTTGGCGAGTGAGCCACAGGTATGGTACCGGGCCAACCACTCAATGAATCAAAATAAACTACATTTAGTACAGTATTGCGGTAAGGAGATTAGGTCAAATTTCCTACAGGGCTCGTGTGCAACTTTTCGGTATCGAAGCGGGAAATCGGCCATCTTTGTTCAGTATAGTCCCACAACCATCCCGCCCAAGTTCCAAATTCATGCAATTAGCAGCAGTGTATCCTAAGGTGGAATTATTTTAGAGACACTTGACTAAGGGAAGGGAAGTGTGGCCAACCAAACCGGGTACATATTGGATTGTGGGGTAGATTGGAGTGCAATTTTAATGGCAGAGATGACATTTATGGTGTCACCAGATTCATTTGTCGATCTGATTAATCCCTGTCTGCGTCTTCAGCGGTTCTAGGGGACCGAAAATCCAAGGCCTCGGATTACATTGACCATTACGGCACGGCAAACCACTTTCTTGCCTAAAGGCGATCCACTATCGTCCTTTCGCAAAAACTGCAATCCGTATTTATTCTTTATTCCAAAGTCACATGTATACTATGTGTCAACTGTAATTTCACATGATTCCAGCGCTATGGATCAGGCTTACGGTCGCCCTCTATTTAGAGCCTGGATTGAAGATTGCACACGATTTCTCGCCTAGTTGGAACTTGTATAAGTCCCCTAGAGAGGCTCTACACAGTTCATACTACCGCTTCCTGCAATTGAAGATGCTTGTGCATGATAAGCATTTACACGGACACCAATGATGTAATTGTGCAACCTTGGTTGGCGCCGCACACTCGAAATGACTCTCGCCAGCACCTTCGAGCCCCCGCGCGGCACCAAGAAATGACTCGAGATCCATTTTATGACTGTGCGCAAACTATTAGATATATGACTCTTCTTCATGGGTGAGTATAAACATTGCTAAGGCTACATACCTTCTTCACACAAAACATCTATCTTGTACGATCCAGCCCTGCACTTTCTTCCTCGAGTAAAGAACTCTCCAGAAGTTATATAGTTTCCAATAATATCGGAATTCATTGTAATACCCCGGATATCCGGGAAAGGTTCAGGAAAGCTGACAGAAATCTAAGAGACACTTCCACTCAAAAATATTACTATCGGCCACCTTATCCTTGTTCGATATGTCAGAAACAAATGTGGAATACGAAATCCCTCAGCCTGCAGTATACAAGATAGAATGGCCGGAGATACCTGCTGTATATGACCACGAAAAAAAAGAAGAAAAAGCACCCCGTGTCAGGGGCGGCATAGGCAGAACAAGTTGCCCGGATATAGCGAATAAATGTATATACTTTAAATGGGATATCTGGTCGGAGCTGGAAAGAGACACTAAAGCAGAGAGGGCCGAAGCTTTGAAGGATGCCATAGCCAGAGATGGCAACACCTTGGGGGGCTGGGACGGTAACTGTACAAAGTTTCTGTACTCAGTATCAGCCTTTCCTCTTGGTCTTTGTTACTGACTTATTAGCAGTGCTGTTCGTATCAAAATTCAGGAATTGATAAATGCCAATGATGTCACATGGCACGATCTGGTCAAAGATATAGGCGATATGGCTGGTTAGAAGTCACGGGTCATGGCCCCAATGTTCTACGTGTGGAATGTTTCTTTCTTATCAGGCTCTCACTAATATGTCTCTCACACTATAACTTCTATTTAATGCGGACAAGGACATCCCTATTTTTGCTATGACTGTTTGTATACCTATTCAGGATTAGGTAATTGTGCAGGGGTATTGGCAGCAGTACTTAAAAGGACACTCTTTTGTAACCTATTTTTTGATTATAGGCTTGTTTCATTCACATTATACTTAGGTTCAATTATAATCGATTGTTTCCCTTTTGTACTAGCCACTGCATGCTTTGACTAAAAAACGATAAAAGTAATCTCACAAGCGCTATGAGTTATATAATCTTAGTAGGCTTCTAACGGTTGCTCTCCTATCAACACTCAATTGTATATATAGATAAATCACCAGGACATAGCTTGGTCTACTCTACCTACATTCAAGCTCTCATATGTAGTCATACTGAGATGTATTGGGGTATTATGAGCGCCAATATTAAACTGCCATTCTACTGCAGCCTAGACCTACACTTCATCAACTCTCCTTGATACAATATCTGAAAGCTCTTCAGTTCCATGTTCCCTCCTATCAAAAAGATTCCCCACCTCTTCCAAAGATAGCCCCTTTGTCTCTGGAACACAGAAAAACATGAAGATGATGACAGCAACCAACACCGCGACATACACCAGGTAGTATCTCCAAGCAATCTCCCTAAGCGCAACTGGGTTTACAAACTGATTAAAGCAGACAGCAACGGCTTGGGACACCCACAAGACGCTAGTGCCTTTGGTTCTCAAATGACTGGGCCAGATCTCATTGACATAAAGGACAGGAATGGGGGTCAGACCGATGACATACCCGCCAAGGAACAGGAATAGGAAAACGACTACCGCGTAGCCCGAAGCGACAGATTTAGTTTTTGAATACAAGGCCGAGCATACTGTGATCAATACCATGAAAACCAGCATAGTGGCGGCCGAAGTCAAGAAGAGCCGCCGACGTCCAGCTTTCTCGGACAAGAGTGCAGCCCCAAAGGCCAGGAACCAGTTGTAGATCTGAAGGCCGCCGTTTATGCCCTGCTGCTGGAACACGTCGGTGATGCCGATGGTCTGCAGGACAGGGGCGAGATAGAAGCTGATGATGCCATTCCCGACCCACTGCGTAGAAACCCCAATGACCACCGAGAGAACCAGCCGCCTGCGATTCCCCGGCGTCGCGCACAAAGCCAACCACCCGCTCTCACCTCCCCGCCCACTCATCTCAGCCGCCGCGCACATCTTCTCAAACTCCGCGAGAACATCGGGATCATCAGCCCGCCCGTTGGCATGATACTTGACCAGAATGTCCCTCGCCCGCGCCCTCTCCCCATTCCTCACCAACCAAGCCGGAGACTCGGGGCAGAAGAACACAAACCCAATCTGCGCGACGCTCCAAACGCCCTGCACCAAGACAGGCACCCTCCACGACCACTTCCCCGCAACCCCCAGCGTCCCATACGCCACCCAGGCCGCCGCCACGGACCCGACGAAGAAACACGCATTGAACAGCGCGCCCGCCACGCCCCTCTGCCTCGGATGTGCCACCTCGACCAGCAGCGCCGACGCCGACACGACGTTGAAGATATTCGCGCAGCCCACGACGAGGCGCGCGGCCAGGAACTGGGCGGGCGTAGTGCAGAAGGGCTGAGCGGCGGCGCCGGCGAGGATGCCTACGTTTCCGGCGAGGATGGCGGCGCGGCGGCCGCGCTTCTCGGAGAGCCAGGGGGCGGGGGCGAAGGCGGCGATGCAGCCTAGGGAGTGGGCAGCGGTCACGAGGCCGAGGTGGAGGGGCGCGGTGGAGGGGCTGGCGATGGAGTGGGTCCAGTGGGGGTTGGCGATTAGGTTGGATATTAGGGAGCTGGTGTAGCCATTTGTTGTGGCGGCGAGGTAGGAGGTTAGGAGGAGGAAGTTGAGGGTGCGGAGGCCGGGGTCGCGCCACCAGTAAATGTGGGGGTAGTTTGAGGGGGCAGGCATTGTAGTGGGGGAAGTGTGTGCGGGTATTTGTTGGCTGCTTTTTGGAGATCCTGGAGCGGTAGAAGTATGATGATATATGGGATGAAAGGCTGTATGGTGGGTTAGCTGCTGGCAATCTTTCAACTTGGGGATATTATATGGCTTGGAGAGAGGATAACGCACAGCTAGATTAGGGGCTGCAGATACTTTACATAATTTTTCAGTTCAGAATTGATCTCAATGGATAATAAAGGTATAATTTGAAGTAAGTATGGGGAGGAAAAATTGGAGTGGGGTGGTTCCGCAGCTCACCGCCATGACCTCATAAATATGGCACAGACCAACTCGCTTGTCCAGCATCCTGTCTTACAGGAGACGGTGTATTTATAGTACAAAATCCTAAATGCTGTGGATGAGCATTTCGAGCAACGAGGATGCTCTGAATATCACGCTGCCAAGGTCCAGTCTCTTGTCCAAGATAAAATAGCGATTACAAAGTTGAAAGGCAGAAAAAATTGTTCTGCAGCAAGCTAATCCTAGCCGTCCGCCCCATCTAATTACAACACTCAATATAATTGACAGAAATAAATCTGAGTTTTGGTACCGCAAAGATCCCGAAGAACCCTATGGTATTTAAACTTTTAAGATAACTTTAATCACAAAAGGGCGTTTTCCTTACTTTTTGGCCCATCTAATATTCAGCAACACAGGTTTAAATTTTAAATTGGTTGTATATTAGATAATATTTATAAGAAGCATGCTTCTTTGTGTCGATCTCTCACTCTCCGTCCAGAAAATGCACCTCTTGGCTCTCCCTGGACTCACGGCTTCGATGCACCGCAGCCGCACGAGCTGTCTCCTTTATCGTTCATAGCATTGCAACGCGGACAATACCACGTGTCAGGCTCAACCTGAACCACAAGTGTGTTCGTAATCGTCTGCTTGGCCATTTTTAGCGATTATCAGGATATCTTGTAGTGACTGATTCGATATTTTGTAGTGACTTTAGCGACTGATTCGATATATGCCCAATACTGGTGCAGAACAGATACTGTTTGTGGGACACCATCAGTCCCTCAGATCGAGTATTTATATATCCGCCAGCAGTTAGCTAGAAAGAAACACCAAAAAGGTCATGTGTAAAATGTGCCTCAAACCCCGTCTTTGTTTGAAGACACATTGTTAAACATGCGCTCGATTGTCCACCTAAAAAAGAAGAAACACCTGAGCAAGACAATACTATTGTCACCCGAGACTCCCATTCGGTCATTGTAGTTGTGAATGCGATTCACAACACGAGAGCTTGCACGGCATGTCTCAGCAACCAGCCTCTGGAACATGAGAATAAACACCTCATGTGACGCGAATAACCCCTAGAGTACAGCACAACATGCAAGTGTAAAGAGACAAAACATCATGTTCGCGCCGAAACGCCAGAGATTACTTACAAACCGAGACAGAGCTTTTCCCTTGGTATCAATACTGTATCCCACACCTCGAAAACTTACCACGTTGTGCAAAGATCAACCTCCCACATTCGCCTTGAGAACGCCGTACATGCTTCTCCCACCTAGATGTCCGCCTATTCTCAACCACATTCGCCGCTAGATCCTCCCACATCCAACCCGTCATTCTCCTAATTCCTACTCCGACCCGCACCCCCATTCGCCTCCGCCGCCTTCGCCCCACTCCCCCCCAACAACCTCTCCAAATCCGCCAACCCAGCTCCAGGCCTCTTCTTCCCCCTCCTCTCCTTCTCCGCAAACGCCAGCCCCATCAACTTCCTCTTCTCGTCCTGAATGCCGAGGACGCGATGCTCGATGCTGCCCTCGACCACGAGGCGGAAAACTTTTGTTTTGCGCATCTGGCCGAGGCGATGGACGCGGTCTACGGCCTGGTCCTCGATGGCGGGCGCCCACCACGAGTCGGCCATGATGACATGGTTGGCGGCCACGAGGTTGAGCCCGACGCTGCAGACGGACAGGGAGGCGAGCATGATTGTGGTTTTGGGGTCCGAATCGAGGGCCTCGAGGGCGAGATCGCGCTGCGGGGCCGTCATGCTACCGTCAATGCGCGTGTATTTGAAGCCTGTGGCCGTGAGGTGTGGTTGGAGGAGGTCGAGGAAGGATGTCCATTGGGAGAAGATGATTGTCTTGTTGGTAGAGTCCGAGGCGCTTGCTCGGAGGATGTCAATGAGGGCTTTGACTTTGCTCGAGGTCTCGTTCTCGAGGGATTGCTTGTCCATTAGTTGTTCTTGAGTCAGGGGAATGGCGTTGGAGGTCTCTGCTGCGGGCTTGACTGTGGTCGCTGCAAGCGATTCGAGCTCGGTACGGCACATTGGGCACCTGTGTTGCATGTCGATTACGCGCTCAATGCAGGCTGTGCAGAATATGTGAGCACATTTAGTTATGACAGGATCATTAAGTGTTTCCATGCAAACCGGACATTCATCCTGAGATTCGATGGACAGCTGCAGCATCTGTTGAAGGGCAACCTTGTTCTCTGGAGTCAAGTCAACGGCACCCTCGGCTTCGAGTTGCTGCATGACAGTGTTGAGACGTTTTTCGCCCACAAGTTTCCAGTGATTGCAGAGTTGACGCATTCGCAGCAATACCTCCAAAAGATGGCGGTAAGCATCAGTGGCGCTTTTCTGGCCAGCCATGCTATTGCGATAGGCATCAAGAGTGCCCTGTGCCTGTGCCTCGAGAGCGTCATATTTTTCCTGTTCGTGAGGGAAGAGAGTTACCGGAGAGATGAACTCCTCCAGGTCCGGCAGGCGTAAGTCTATGAAAGACATTTCCTTCTTTCGACGTAGGCAGATACTTTTCATAAGGAGCTGCAACGACCTGTTGCCTTGTATGCTCCCAGTGGCGACGGGACGAATGATTGCGCTGTAGAAGATCTCCAGATTGTCAAGGCCACCTGACAAGCGTAGGAAACGCACCAGGGAATAGAGATCTTTGAGATTGTTGATGATTGGCGTGCCTGTGAGAGCCCAACGATACTGCGCCATCAGGTTTGATGCTGCAATCGTCCTCTTTGCCTTGGGGTTACGTATGTTGTGGCCTGCATCATGTTAGAGGCGACCAGTTGATAAGACCCAGGTTGTACGAAAACTTGCCTTCATCAAGAATAACGCGGCGCCACGTTACAGAAAATACACCTGATTTCCTCGGTAATTTGGTAGATTTCTGCGAATGCCACTCGGTGGACACAGAATCATATGTGCTGATGACCACATCATGGTCTTTGATGCTCTTTGGGGTGATGGGCTGTTTGCGCGTTCCATGATAGAACATGACACGAAGTGCATGTTCTTCCTTGATGTGCTTTGCAATCTGTGTGCTCCAATTGCTCATGACGGAGACGGGAGCAAGGATCAAAGTAGCATCACATACACCCGATGCACTTTTGCCTAAAGCTCGGTCCGCCATGATGAGGGAAATGACTTGTATGGTCTTTCCCAGACCCATATCATCGGCCAGAATACCACCACTAGCCAAGGTGGGCTCTTTGGTAGAAAAGTTCGTGGCGACATTAGTAAAGGCATTAGGTACCGAAGCATGACGCTTCCAAAGCTGAACAATTTCTTGTGTCCTGGGTGGGGGGAGTTGTGGTCGCTCCTTTTCAAGCATCCATTGCAGTCCTTGCAATTGAAAAGGGTGCAGTTGTGTCTTGAGAGCAACTGGCTGCGCAGCTTTGGGCATCGCTGCTAGATCTTCCTCTTTGGTGCCGAATTCTTCAATGACCTGCTCGACACTTCTCGGGTTGAAACGACGACTATTTTCCAGAATTTCTTCCCAACTGGGGCCAGGCTCCATACCCTGCGATGAGCCTCCGATGTATTGGCTCATGGAATCTTCGTCTGAATCTCCATAGAGTTGAGCCTGGCTTGCACTTGCTCGCTCTCTGGCGGCTTGTTGACGAGCGGCTTTTGCGAAAGCCTTGGCCGAAGCTCTTTGTCTTTCCCTTTCGCGTCTCTCCATCTCCCTCTGTCGCGCCTCCCTCTCCCTGCGCTCCTGCTCCAATATCGGTACTGGTAGGTGGTCTGTCAACATCTGGGTCTCAAGGCGGTGTCTTTCCGCGGGTACACCAGTACCGTATAGCTTGACATCGATTGGGCAATCATAATAGCCCTTGTCGCCAGATATGACCGTCTCAACAAGGAGGCTTCGATTGTCCATGTACCTGGCAAGTCTCGCGGCGATTACACGAGGAATGTGTCCAATTTGAACTCCTTGAACATTCAGTACCTGGATGGCATTGGAATCATATTGATTGTGCGGTTCGCGCCTGGCAATGGCCATCTCTCCAACAGTTGCGTACCCGTTGTAGTAGCGACATCCGACAATCTTAGTAGACATGGTACCATAGTAGACATAGCCATACTGGGTATCATTGTAAGCCTGTGTGGAGTCGGCAACTTCTTGGGAACCATCTTCATCGTCTTCAATGGAGAGGGGGTCCGCCTGGGACGAGCCCGGAGTGGAGCGGGACCGAGGATGGGCGCCGTAGGAGGTGCGGGGTTGCTTCGGAGTGCGGGGATTGTGGAACGTTGGCTCGTCGTCTCCTGTGAGATCAATGGCTTCGGCGATCCTCTTGCGTGAGGCCATGGCGGATGATTCCGTTGGTAGTGACGTGATGGGGGTGGACGATGGGACAATGCTCCTGGGGATCGGTGTTATCTGAGGGGTTGATAAGTCAGTAACCCGAAACGCGCTAAGCACGCGCGATCCAGTGATTGCTTTTTCTGCGCCGCAATCGTGGCGCGTCCCATACCAACAAGCCCTGGAGCACCACGCGACAGAAGAATCAAAACACGCGAGACGCGTAGACGGGTATTAACATTAGGTTTGCGACAGCTACATTCCAAATCCACAAGCCAGCCCATGGCACCGAAAGCCTTACTACCCAGATGATTTTCCATCAAACAATTTCCTTGAAGACACAATCATGCTCGTCTGTCTCATCCAGATTCCTCCAGCTCGTACTCTCGTGCATCTTGGAACAAGTCAATGAGGCAACTAGCCGACCACGCCTGTGTTGGGCACGAGTCGCCGCAAAACTCGCCATCCTTCTGGGTGAGCTCCGTAAGCCCAGCCCACGGGCTTTCTTTGATTGCCTTCATGCAGCCTGCCAACCGTCGCGTGATTTGCTGGTAACTCTCGATCCTCTCCGCTGGTGTCTTTCGGCGCTTAAGGTCGAACTTGAGGAAGGCACGGAGGAAGAAACCCGTGGGCCAAACCCACTCGGGCCCCTGATGGTAATTCCTGCCCTTGGATGTATGGAAGTCGGTCGAGTCTTCGCTGTTGATGTAGTACGGGCGGTAGTTGAGATCCGAAGGATCCAACGTCTTCATGCCCTGCGGGCCCAACAAGATCCTGTCAGCCATCTGAAGGGCATACAGGGCGTGTTCGTCGTCGAAAAGGTCGGGAGCAACCGTCATAGCAACAGGGAAGTTTGGCCGCAGCTGATAGTCTTCGTACTCCTTTCCAGACCGATATAGGTCCTTGTAGATGCCTCGGCGGTTGATAATTTTTGGGTTCACATCGTAGCTGCTATCCTCTTCGGGCGTGCGGGGGACGTAGAATGCCCTCTCAAAATTGGCTTTGATCTTGTCGGCCCAAGCCTTGAAAGAGATGGCTTTCTTGCCACCTTCGATGCTGACGCCCTCATACCTGTACTTGCCTTGCTCGTGAAGCCGGGAAACCCAGCGTAGGCAGCTGTACAACATCCCGATGATCTCAACAGGAGCGCCATCTCGAGGTGTACCAGGTACTCCTTTGCTGCCGGCCTTTTCACTCTCCCCCATCTTGTCCATCCAGGTGCCGCAGTTGGATTGGTTTCCGCCGAATATCAGGCCAGTCTCCCAGTCAGTCCAGACTTTGATGTTGAACCCTTCAGACTTCATCTGGCTATCAATGTTGGGTCCGGCGTCATACTCGCGGAAGTCCAAACCCGTCGCATGCCTCTGCAAGACTTCCTGGATGATATCCTCGACCGAGGATGTCTTGGAGTAGGCCCGCTCGTCATCCCATGCGAACCAAGTGTCATCATAAGGGAGGAAGCGTCGTCGAACGGGTTCTTGCAGAAGATCCAAGCCATTGGGGACGATCTTGGTGTAATCTTGAATGTCTTGAACGAACCACCAGACAGAGTCGCGCGAGTTGTACCGAGGGAGCCTGCCACCGCTCAGCAAGTTGGGAATCATGCCATGCTTCAGCACACTAGCAAAAGCAAGAATGTGCTCCTTTGCATCGTCGTAGCGACCAGTGCACAGGTACAATCCGCGAGCCGAGATGCAGATATCCCGTCCCCAGCAGCGGGCCCAGTCGCAAGCAAAATGAGGAAGGCCAGCCGCTAGGCTAGGAACAGTCTTATCAGGCCAGAGTGAAGCACTGTTAACGTATCCGGTCAACTGAATGCTAACAAGTGAAAGACTGCGGAGGAATGCCTGCCCATTGCGCACGTTATCACCCATGAGCTCAATGCTGCGGTCTACGGCAGCATTGTAGGCCGTCTGTATGACCATGGCGAAGTAACGAGGGAGCAAGAAGCTTGGTACCTTGCGGATGGCATCAAAACGGTCTTTGAGCCATTCCGCCGGGCCTTTGATGTTGCTGTACAGCGGCTTCTCAGATATTCGCTCCAGCCGCCCAACGCAGTAGTCCAGGGCCCACTGGCCTTCTCTGAGATGGTTGCAGAGCGGGTGGCCGAGGTTGTTGTCATTGACAACGTCGCGCAGGACACTCCACCATCCTTGTAACCCTGCATATACCAGACTTCCGTGTCCTGGAACGTTGTAGGTGCCATCCTTGTTGTCGGTAGCATCTCGCTCCTCTGCATCACACTTGTATAGGATGTAATTGAGGTCTGTCAGCGTGACATCCTTGAAAGCCGCCCGAGCGCCAGTTGTAACAAATTTGTCTAGGCCTTCGCTGTGCTCCGCACTCGGGACCGATGTCTCAAACAGGGCGATACTTCCAGGCGGGAAATGATCAGGAATCTTGATTGTGGTGGAATCGTGACCAGTTTCGATGGAGACGCCTTGCAGGGCCTTTGTTTCACTGGGAAGGCCCCGTAATGTCGTTTTATCGCCGATGACAGCGGCCCTTGTGTCAGGGCTGTTGTCAACCTCGAGGTTCCAAGCGCCAATAAGCTTTGCCTCGGTTCCAGGGAGATGGGTTGGTGCAAACCCGCCGTTTCCGTCGCCATAGCCTGGGAATGCAGTGTGCGCTATCAGGAAGTAGCCGCGTCTTGTCTTGGGGTGCACTCGGTGGACTGTGATGTACTCTTTGTCGTGGTGAATGTACGTCTCACTATAACCATCTTTGCCCATGTTAGTGTGGATCTCGTTGAGGATCTTGCGAATGCCGCCAATTCCGCCCTCGCCCGCTTGAGCCTTCACGGTGCCCGAGGAACTGGGAGATGTGTAAAGCCTCGTTTCATGAACAAGCTCGATGAGCTGAGGGTAGACTTCATCGAATCCAAAGACGCTTCCCGTGGCACACGAGCACATGGCAACCAGAGCAGCACTAGACAACGTATCGCGAGCATCACGCTTCTGAGCGGGGGTTTCGTTGTCATGAGTGCAGTCCATGAAGAGAGCGTGAACGGGACTTCTCTTGATCTTTTTGATTGTTTGACGTGGTTCTGAGGTCGTACCGTTGCTTGTTATCATTTGGTCGGCATTGAGTACTTCATCAGTCTCAAAGCTTGCTATCGGTACACCGCCGTGGCGATGCACCAGTCTGCTAAGCTCCTGCGTACTCCATGCTTGCATACACTCCCGAATCAAGGCACTGATTCCTAGGCGCATGACGAATTTGAAGTCCATCTCCTCTGATCCAGAGAAGAGTTCTGCAACAACAAAGATATTGGGGTTGACCGTCCGAGCCTGATCAAGCATGTATTCAGCAAGATGGATCGGGGTCGAATGGCAATTGTCGATACGGAAGCCGTGGAAATACTTGGCCATCAACCGTGTGTATTGAGCCATGTGTTCCCAGAGGAAAGGATTGTCTTGCGGGCCGTCTCCGTAGCGAAGCTTGACACAGTCGCCCCACACGATGACCTCGCGCCTGAGGTATGCACGAGATTTGGGACCTGCATTGTCCCTCATGGCATCTGCAGCCCAGACCCAGCCATTGTTTACTAGAGCAAGAGCCTCCGGGTTATGTTTTTTCGTTGTCTCATTGAGGGGAAGGCGGGTGAAGTATGGCTCGATAAGCGGGTTCGATTCGGTAATCTCGCCCATTTTGGGGCCGTGATCGTCAATGCGGCAGTACTTGATTCGGTTGAAGAGTTGTTCAAGGATCTCGGCTGCATCTGCATCGTACTCGCGGTAGAAGTGCAGGTTGACTTCGTCCAAAATACGGTGAAGGGCGCCGTGGGCTGCCCGCTCGTCCGGTGTACTGCTAGTACGGCTATCGTAGCGGCCAAACAGACCGCAGAGTAAGCCAGCGCCAGCATTGGGGTCAATTTTCCGACGGAAGCGCTGTCCCAAACGATCGCCACCGCGGAGGGCATGGTCGACTAGCCAAGCTGCTTTCTTCTCGAGAGTCCAGTCTTTGACAGCATCAAGGCCGCGAAGTCCAGCTTCGCTAAAGCTGTCTTCAGGAAACTCGGCCTGTCCGGCCACCCAGGCCTTGACGACAGCCTCGGTGTCCCTTTCGACGTCGACGACATAGTATTCCCATAGCTTGAGACCCCCTAGCACCCGCGTCTTGACACCATCCATGATCTTCAGAAGTTGATCGACGGATTCTATCTTGGTCGGTAGCCCCAGAGTCCGCAATTGCTTGCTGTATTCGAGAAGCGCAGTGTCGAGCTCAAGAGCGGGCCGTAACCATTCAGCAGTCTCGACGTTGTAGCCTGCCTCGGGGTGCGCCTCGAGCCATTTGCTGTTATTCGCCGTATGGTTCCACACGACGTCGGTCATGGCGAGCATGTTAAACTCGTGCTCCATCTTCTTGACCATTTGGGCAACGTCTTCCTCGCCATTGGGGAAGGAGCCGCCGTCAAAGGCAAGCTGGTCATAGATGCTGTAGGGTGAGTTGGAGTCGCCCCTGATCATCAGAGGGGTAAAGTGCACCATGTTATAGCCCCGCTCGCTAATCCCGCGCAGGTGATTATCCCAGTCGGTGGGGTACTTGCCCATGAACTTGGAGAGAATGGAAAAGACAGCGATGGACTCAACAGGCATCTGCTGGCCCTGCAGGGTGAGGCGGGGGCAGACATCGATGTAGTAGGTGGGCGTCTGAGTGGGCTTGGGCGAGGCCACGTCGGCGAAGGACCACTCGGGCAGCGGCGTGTATGTCGTGTAGAAGGAGTATGCATTGGCCTCGTGGATGGGTATGTCAATCTCTGTGATACCGTTGAAGTCAGGCTTGAGCCTGGTGCAGCGTCAGTACGAGTCATACGGTGGGACGCGTCCGGCTCGCGGAGACGCACTTGTACTCGTGGTAGCGGTCGCGCTGGAACTTGTCGCCTTTGTGTGGAATGTTCACCCAGAGGCTCCCGTGGCGACATATTGAGCTGGTACCCTCGATCTGGAAGCGGATCACGTAGGCCGGGTCTGTGGGCGGCGGCAGGTAGATGTAGGTACCCTTGACGTCTGGCGCGCCGGCGTCGGTCAATGGCAGCTGGTAGACGGCCTGGGTGGCAGTCATGGCGACGTGTAAAAGAGGCAGCAAACGCTCGCTGCGGTGCAATGGGCTGGCCTGTAAACAAAGGGCAAAGGGTGGAACGAGTCCTGCGATGTGGATGTGGCAGCAGATAGCAATAAGAATGGCGGGGCCGTCGTGATGACGTTAGGTGGTTGGAGGTGGTGTCGATAAGTAGCAGCAGCAGCAGCAGAAGAAGAAGAAGAGGGCGAACCGACGGCTCGAGGACTCGATATAAGGCAGACAGAGGGCGCGGTTGCCCCGGAGAGTGTCTGGTGAGACCAGAGGGGCGGGCGACGAGATGTTGCGGGAGGAGCTCTGGGGCGCCCGCGACCGATGGATCGGCGCGGTTCACCGACTGGAGCTGAGCAGGGACGAGCAGGGACGAGCCGCATCCATCGACGTCATCCGCGCTAACGGCCGTCAAATCCCCTGGAGGCCCAGGCCGTGCCATGCCCAGTTGAGCGGCTCCTTGACATTTTCCCCATGCTTGACTCAGCATCGACGATAGGCTGGACCGTTAGCGCGCGCATTACTAGCCTGCCGACTCCACTCGGTGCCAACGACTGATCACTTTTGTTGAGCTGCCACGGTGCTTCCAATTCATGCCACTCCACTTCCGTGCCTATTGCGTCTCGTCTATATCGTACAATGGGGCGTCTACCGTGTCCACCAGAAATGTGCCAGAGTGCCAGTCCCAGTGCGTGTCCGCCCCCCCACTAAAACGCCGAATGCAAGAAATGATACCCATCCTGTTGTCAGAATGCACACAACCCAACTCCTCCGCTGAGACTAATCGAGCAGAACGAGAAAACTACCGCCACGAGCCCAAAGGATTGGTGTACGGGTATCGGGGCCGCGGCAGCCACAGGAACATGCAAGACTCAAGGTGAAGAGAGAGAGAGAGAGAGAGAAGGAAAAAAAAGAACACACACAGCTGAAGACCCCTTTTTGTCGCCGTCGTCAAATAAACCACCCTCAGAAAATCCATGCCACCAATTACCCTTCCATTCCATTAAAACTTTATCGAAAATGGTGAGCTCGGCGGATTTGTCAGGTCGAGCCGGAATTGGCTCTCCGACGCACCGCGGTTGTGTTGTGCCTGTGTGGGCGTTGCACTGTTGTCGTCGTCTGCCGCCGGCTCAGTGGTGACAGACGGCGGTGCACGCTTGGGCGTGCCGTTCCCTGCTACTCCACCTCCCCGAGGGTTGAAAGCCTCGCGACTGTCCGCTGATGATATCGCGCGATCTGATGACGCCTCTCGCTCGCTGGGGATGCCGCGCCTAGAGCTGCTCGATTTTTCTGATGGAAGGACCGCCGGATTTGGCGGAGTGGCCCGGCCTGACGCAATGCTGCGGTCCGACGAGACTCCACGGGTCGACGCTTTGCCTCTATCGACCGAAGATTCTCTTGCCGAAGCAGGTTTTGACGACTTATAGCCTTCCCCTAAGTACCCCGAATGTGAGCTCTTGGCCTTGCCGGCTTTCTCAACAGTGCCGTTGCGGTGGGGATTGGGGATGGGGGCTGGGGCTGGGGCGGGCTTGGGATTCTCAAGCAACGTCACCTCTTCGGCCAAATACTCCTTCTCTGTCCAGCAACCTTGCCAACAGTTGCGCCAGTCCAGGATGAGGAACTGGAAGCAGAATGCATCGATCTTGATCGCTGGCTGGAAGCAGATGCAAAGATTGTTATAGTTCATCTTGTTGAACTCGGAGCACGAGTGCAACAGGCTGATGTGGCAAGTGATGGCGAACAGGAGGTAGTAGTTGAAAGGAGGGAGTCTTGAGAGCTCGTCCTTCAACAACTGCGGCGTCGACTTGGCCCCAGCGCACTCTCGTTGGATTCGGGCTTGAGTATCCTTGGGGAAGATCTCGTCGGGAAGCTGCCGAAGCCAATTCTTGAAGAGAGAGCCGATGACATTTGGGTCGTTGAGGTTTTCGTCTGCGATTAAGTCGACGTCGCGGTCTGTACAACATCAGCAATGGGGCGGACATGGCCATGATAGAAACTCACCTTGATCGAACTTTTGCTCGTAGTATTTGATTGCGTGGGCAGCGCCAGGGACTCGATAGAGGCCCTCTTCTTCGCAGCCCTTCATGTTTAGATAGCTGCAGGGACAGTCAGCATGATGGAATCGATCAGGCGGAACCCACGCGACTCACTCAATGCAGCGCCAAGGCAAAGCTGGCATCCAGAACTCGGTCTTGTCGCGCGAGTTCTCCAAGCGACTTGAAATTCTCGTCAGTCTCGTCTGCTCAATCAAAGGCGTGTTTATGATCTTGAATTGGTAAGGCTCCTTGGGGATCTGCGAGTGGCTCTCGTGGTTGCTGGAGCTGCGTCCCAGCTTTCCGAATATGCCCTTACGCGTAGTTTCCATCTTCTCCCCCATCTTGCGAGCGCCGAAGCCCAGACTTGACATGAAAGTGGCCCCACGGCTCTCGTTGAATGAGCCGGATGCTACGGAACTCTGTTCGGCCCTGTCCTTCCGCGACGCATTGTCGTCTTCGTGTTGTGGGCGCAGGGTACCGTCGTGACGGTCCGCTGAATGGGTGCGCAGCTTCCCGAGAGAGATATTGGTGCGCCAGGACTGTCCCTTGTCCAACGGGGCGGTCTTCATGGGCAGAGCCTCACCATTGTTGGTCCAGTTAGCATTCGGCTCCGGAGACAGCTTGGGGGTCTGCGACTTGTTCAACTTGGAGCGCGTGGTAGGGCCTTCTTCGGCTTTGATGGATTTGGACCGTGTGAGCATTCCGGGCTTCTTCGGCTTCGAGCCCGAACGCTTGCTGTTTGCGTTATCAGAGTGCTGGTCTGTAGTATCGTTAGATCTGCCCGATCCGCTTCGCTGCTCAGAGCCCGTCACATCTGAACGGTTATCTGGCCTAGTCAGCGTCGTTCCTCAGAGAGAAACGTGGGACCACTTACCATCCGAGTTGGGAGTGTGCACCGGCCGGTTCAAGTCTGGGGTGGAGGCTCCGCCACGGCCATTGGCATAGAAGGCGTTGGGAGCGTCGTGGTCACCCATTGCGCGGCTCGAGTTTTCGGGGTTGACGATGCGGGAGGAAGACTTTGTGGCGCCAAAGTTAGAAAAGATGTTTTTGGAATCTTTGCGCGGCTTGAAAGACGCAGGCGACTCAGGCATGGTGTTGTACCCTGCCGTGGGCGTGACAGTCTCCGACTCATTGGCGTATGGAGCGTTTGGAGAGCCGGGACTCCGTGGGCTCATCGGAGAGGTGACGTTCTCCTTGCCTCCCTTGGAACGCATGGCGAGCGAGAGAGACGAGGACTTGGGCATCTTCCTGAGGGGTTTCTGGGGCGTCTCCCAGGGCTAGTGAGGGTTCAGCACTGCTCTACCATGAAGGCAGTGACAAACTTGGGGAGTGTGGGTCGAGTGTCTGCCGGCAACGGGCCAAGTACCTCTGTCAAAGAGCTGGAGGGAAGCGCTTCTGGGTGAGGCCGGGTCCGTCGAGGGCCGGGGTGATTGGACGGAGGGTGCGTCTCGGGTGGGGGCGGTCGGGGAATTTGGGGAGTTATCGGGCCCGGCGCATAAGGAGCGCGGTCTCGAGAGGGCAGGTCGGCAGAGGGTATGCGGGCCTGAGGCCTGAGTCTGGTCATGGTGGTCAGCGTGGGCAGCGTGGGCAGCAGATGCGAAGGGCAAGGGCCGAGGTGCGGAGTATTAGAGGGTGGGAAGGTGGCACAAGACATACCGTAACAGGGCAGGCGGCGCGCAGAGGTTCCTTGCCCAGCGGAGACTGCAGGCGTGCACCGAAGCGTGTCCAGCGAGGAGTCGAGTGCGGTGCGCCGGATATGGTAGGGAATTGGCGCGGGGAGGGTATGGGGCCCGGGTCGGTGCGACGTGGACTGGCTAAAGGACGCTGCAGGCGCTGCAGAGGGTGCGGCGGCGAGGTGCGGTGAGTGCGGGATGGTGGAGCGCGGTACCTGTCGCAGGAGTCTTGTTAGCCTCGCCCTCGGGCGTCAAAGGAGGTTCAGGCACACAAGGGCCGCCGTGGTACAGGATTGAGACGGGCGCGACGCCGAGACAAAGGCAGATAGCCAGGAGGGAGGGGATACTCACCGGGCAGGCAAGCCAGGGGACAAAGCGGCGGGCGGGCAGGCAGGCGGGCAGGTGTGGGATCGGATTTGCGGGCGCAACGCGTGTCGGCGGCGGCGGAGGAGTAAGAGGAGCGGCGGCGGCGGCGGTGGTGGTGGTGGAAGTGGGAGTGCAAGACCAAGCGTAGAAGGGCAGAGCGTATAGCGTATAGCGTATGGCGGCCAGGGACGAGCGTCGAGGGCCGGCGTCGAGGTTGGGGAGAGGCGTGGAGCGTGCAGGGTGGAGGGTGGAGCGGTGTTGCTCGGGCAGTCCAGTCGACGCAGCTCGGGGCTCTGGTGCTGGCTAGGCTCGGGCGAGGCCAGGCAGGCGGACAGGCAGGCGGTTGGCAGCGCGGACTGGACAGGCGACGTTGGAGGTGCGACGCCTGCGGGCGCGATGCGAACGGTGCCTGTGCTGTGCAATTAGCGGACGGTAGGGGTCGGGCGCAGGGCAGCAGGGCAGCGGCGCGCAGGAGGGAGGAGTGTGTGGTCGAGGGGCAGCGGCGGGCGTCGAGAAAAATAAATTGGGCGGAGCGGGGGCGGCGGCGGCAGCGGCAGCGGCAGCGAGTGCAGCAGCAGCGGCGGCAGCAGCAGCGCGGTGAGGGCGAGGGCGAGGGGAGGGCAGCGGCGGCGAGGGGAGGGCGACGAATGCGTGCGTGGAATCGCCGGCGACGCTGGCCTTCTGGCGCTGGCCTGCCTGCTAGCAGGCTGCTGTTCGGTCGGCGCTCGGGCCCAGGGCAGCGCAGCAGAGAGGCTCCAGGGCTGCCGGGGCTGCTGGGGCTGCTGGCCTGCCGGGCTCCTCCCTCGCTCCCTAGGCCTGCGTTAGGCCAGCCTAGGGCGCGAGCAGCGAGCATCAGTGGGCGCACGTCGCCCGTGGGCCGCAACGGCTTCAGGCACGACGGCCGTCGACGGTGGGCGGTGGACGGTGGACGGTGGACCGCGGGCCATGGGCCTCGAGCGGCCGCGCTGCGTCGCCATGCTCCGGTATGCTTTGCGACGCGGCGTCGTGGTGCGTCGTCAAGTGCTCGCCGTCGACGCGGAGCATGCCCGGCGGCTGTCGCGCGCCCTGTCGCCCCGTGTCGACAGAGCCCTCCAGCCTTCAGGGCTGGCTGCTCGACGTCCCCTTTCTCCTGGCCAGAAACCCAGCGGGCCGCGCATGCTGCAGCACGCCCCATGGCACCCTGCTGCCCTCGCTGCCCTGGTGCTCTCTCCCTGCCCGCCGCCCGCTGAGGTCGCGCCTGGCCGGCGCCAAGCGGGTGCGATCTTCGTTTCAGCCCCTGGCCGCTCTAAACTTAGCCCGCAATGCCTGCCCAGGAGCCGCCGCGCCAAGCCGAGCACATCGATCCATCATATCCTCACCCACGGGTCCCTCTGACTCTGTGCCAGATCCGAGATCCCACAGTTTGATATACCTGCTCCGCATCGCCAGCTTCGTCGACCCCGCGCTCGAGAGCCTCGTCACCGTCCCCCGCCGTCCCCCGCCGCCGCCGTCATGGCCCTCGTCTCCGGCCCCGGCGTCGCTGGCGGCGCCCACATGCCCGCCGAACTGCGCCTGTTCGTCGACAAGCACGTCGCCTACGTCCAGAGCCTCGACACGGTGCGTGAGCCTGCCCGTCGTTGCATGCCGACCTGCGCGCTGACCCGGCCCAGCGCAAAGACGAGCTCGAGTACTGGCTCACCGAGCATCTGCGCCTGAACGGCCTGTACTGGGGCCTCACTGCCCTCCACCTGCTGGGCCACCCCGACGCTCTCCCGCGCCACGACATCCTGGACTTCGTTTTTGCGTGCCTGCATGACAGCGGCGGCTTTGGCGCTGCCCCCGGCCACGATGCCCACATGCTGTACACCGTCAGCGGCGTGCAGATTCTGGCCACACTCGACGCCTTTGACCAGCTCGAGGCCCGCGTGCCCGGCGGCCGCCTAAAGATCGGACAATGTGCGTTTGCTACCTCCCGCGCCTGACCATTTGCCGCAAGCTCATGGCCCTCGCTAGATATCGCGTCCTTGCAGGACCGGGACACGGGCACCTTCGCTGGCGACGAGTGGGGGGAGCAGGACACGCGCTTCCTGTACGGCGCACTCAACGCCCTGTCGCTCATGGGCCTGCTGCACCTGGTCGACGTCGATAGGGCTGTCCAACACGTCCAATCCTGCGCCAACTTCGACGGCGGCTACGGGACGAGCCCAGGCGCCGAGTCGCACTCGGGTCAGGTGTTCACGTGTGTGGGCGCACTGACCATCGCGGGCCGGCTCGACCTCGTTGCCCAGGACAAGCTGGCTGCGTGGCTGAGCGAACGCCAGCTCAAGAACGGCGGCCTCAACGGGCGCCCGGAGAAGAAGGAGGACGTCTGCTACAGCTGGTGGGTCATGAGCAGCCTGGCCATGCTGGACCGTCTGCACTGGATCGACGGCGACAAGTTGACCGCCTTCATCCTGCAGTGCCAGGATCCCGAGTTGGGCGGCTTCGCAGACCGCCCCGGCGACATGGTCGACGTCTTCCATACCCTCTTTGCCCTCACTGGCCTGAGCCTGCTCAAGTATCCCGGGCTCGTTGAAGTCGATCCCGTGTAGTGAGTTCTCCGCCATCCCAAACATACCTAGGTAGGACGTGACTAATCACGGGACAGCTGCATGCCAAAGCATGTCACCAACAGGTGCTTGGGGAAATGAGGGCAGACAGTCGACATGCCGGCGGGCGGGCAGTGGTCATTCATAGCATAGCATGGATGAATGCATCGTAGAATTGCATACCGTTGTTGTGACCTCTTGTCCTCCAAGGCTGTCAACCTCGGAACACACCCTAACTACCTAGGTACCCCATATCAGTATAAATGGGTCACGAGAGCCGGAACTGCCCCTCTCGCTATCTAATAACTCGCGCTTCTGCTCCCCCATGGGGCGCGGGATGCAAAGCAAGAGGATAGCAACGACCGCCGGTTTCGCGCGCCGAGCCTCTTCCACGTGGTGCGGCCGACGAAACTGTCCGCTACAAAAGCTCTCCTGCTCTCCATCGCCTGATTCTTTCCCACTTGCCCCTCGTACGTGCAGCGTGCTTCTTTAATCTCCCGCCCAAACAAACAGTGGCGCAGGCCCCGCGGCAGTGACTTGGTCACCCTCACCCGTCTCAACTCCCCCTACCTACTGCTGCTGCCCGCCGCGTCTCCTCTTCTCTTCTCCTTCTCCACAACCAGTCCGCTCCTTTCACACCCCCGTCTTTGCCCCCCAGCGCCGTGCAAGGATAGCACTTCCACTTCCAGTCTATCGCTGCCCCGCGTTCCTTACCCTACCCTCGCTGCCATGGCGGCCAACGCCATCCCGCTGCATTGCAACATCTGCCCCAAGAAGCCCAAGTTCAGCGATGTCTCCCATCTGCTCACCCACATTTCGAGCAAGGGCCACCTGTCCAACTACTACAGGGTCAAGGTCCGCTCCTCCACCGAAGACGAGTCTCGCCTTCTCATCGAGGCCTATGACCGCTGGTATGCCGAGTGGAATGTCGAGGAGCTCATGGCAGAGCGAATGAGCCAAAAGGACAAGCGCCGAACGCGTGCGAGGCCAGGTGGTACGATCGCACCGCCTGTATGCACAGGACTGTGATCGTGACTGACTTTACCTTGCTGCAGTTCGGGCTACTCCCGTCGTCAAGACTGAAGCCTCCGGTGCTCGCGCCGGCCGCCGCAATGCTGCCAGCAACAACCTCCTCGACCCGCGCCTCTCGGAGCAGCAGCAGGTCAAGATCGAGGCGTCGAACACCCCCGCTCTGACGCCTCACTCAGGTCCCGTCCTACGCCAGCGTAATTTCGCTCCTCACATGCAATACTGGGCCGGGGGTTCCCGCGCCAGCTCTCTCAGCTATACTAACCAGGACTACGAGACATCCAGTGAATACTCGGAGCCGAGTGAGAGAAAGCAATATCGCTACAATGTAGAGGACTCGTGTGCCATCGAGGACGATCCTGCCGATGCAGTAGACGACCCCATGGCTGTGAGTGAATGCACCAAACTTAAGGGGGTCTACTGGCCTGGTATGGACCTCTTCGACTCCGCCACCCCGGAGATGAGACGCAAGCGAAACCAGAAGAAAGACAGCTCCGTCGTGGAACAACTCGAGCTCAACTCACAGGATGTGGAACCGACCGAGCTCATCTTCACGCCCCACGGTTCGTTCAAGAAACAGCGGCGCATCTCGAATTCCATTTACGATGACGAGGAAGATATTCTCATCAAGTCCGACAGCCCGCGGCCGGCACTCCCCCGCCCAGTTCTGCTAGATATGGACCCTAATGCCTGTCGCCGACCCCGCCAGCCCACACGGTCTGGCCTGTTCCCACAGCTTGCTCGTGCCCAGTACGGAGATGGTCATGGTCGTTCTGATTACAGCTATGACCTTGGCAGGCGAGTCCCCAAGAAGCAGCGGGCCTTTGATGTCTTCCAGGACGACGAGGTCTCTTTTGCCCAGCCCGCTGCTTTCAACTACCTCACCGCCGGCTATCAACCTCATCCCTCTCCGCCGCCCGCCCCGTCTTTCCCGGCTTATAAGCCATGCAATGATCCTTTCCAATTCGACACAAAAGAAAATGCACCCAGTGTCTTCCAACAATCACCTTTCGAAACTCACGGCCATCAAACTATTGGCTATCAATACCAGGCCTACACCTATGGTTTGGGCCAGGATCAGTCGGCATTCCAATACCATGATAACGTCTATGTCAACGCTTACCAGCAGTCTGACCATGATGACGATGACCAGCGCACCCTTACTGCTCCCCCCTCTCCCTCGTCTGGATAGCCATCGCCGAATTCAAAACTTTGTCCCATGATCACACATACACCATGGCGAAGATGCTCTCAGATTTCCATGTCATCACGCGTCATAGAACGTGTTGCCACTTCATCGGCCTGCAAAGAACGTATCTTGAATCCCCAGCATTACCCAACGGTTCGCCTTTCGCTTCTTATTTTGGTATTAGTGTGCACAGCAAGCGAGAGCGATGATTACCCATTTCCTTTCTTCGCGGTTCAAGGACGAACATAATGTAATAGGGCATGAGTTACGAGTGATACTATCGAGTCATGCGGGGGCATCTTCCATCTTCAAATGATGGCGAATTTACGCACTTGGGGCAGGGCGGGCACAGCCTGGACGGATGTCAGTGTTGCCCGACTCCCTCCTGTGTATGCGCAAGATGTCGATTCCGCTGTTTTGTTTCGCGAGCATTGATGCTGGTGAGATGAATGGTGGGCTTGTACAGTATCACTGCTTTTCGATCTTCATGTTTATTCAGAGTTTCTTCCGTTATGCACTGCTTTCTTCTACAGGACTGCTAAGGCTACGGTCTGTCCACTGTCCGTGCTTCCATGGTACCACCGGTTGTCAACGTCGGGCTATTTGTGGGGGCAATGTAAGCTTAATTCAACGTGGCAGGCGCGATGGTGTGCGCCTGCCCTCCTCTCCCAACCATCATCACTCTCCATCGATGCGATCCGTGACTACACCTCATCCAAACCTCTGCCCTCATCCGTTTGCCACATCCACCGCCAATCATCCCTTCTTACAGCAAGGTTCACTCATCCTTTTTCGTTACCCATTCTCCATCCACCATGCGTCCAACGTTCCTGAACTCGGCCGCTCTGCCCGCCTGGAACTCTTCCAGTCCGTTCACCCATGCGTAGAGTGCTCGCAGCCCCGCACCCACGAACCACATGGTAATACCGCTCACAGCAAATAAACCGACACGCTGCACCGTCGACAGCAGCTCGAAGATCGGATAGGGATAAAAGCCGTTGCGCGCGTAGCACAGCTCGATCCAGAACCAATAGGCAAAGGCCAGAGTGGTGGAGCTGACGAGCGTGATCAGGGGTGCCTGGGGGTTGATTGGCGTGGTGGGCCAAGGCGGGGAGAGGAGTAGGGCATCCGCAGTCAGCAGGACGGCGGGGAAGAGGTGGAAGCACAGATCGTCGAAGAGCGGGAGCATGGGCATGTCGGGCGGTATGACGAGACCGGTATCGATGGCGCGGAGAGTCCAGTACAGGATACTGATCAGGACCTCAATGGGGGCCGCCACGAGGGCGAGGTAGTTTTTCAGCCGGAATAGCGGGATGGCGTCGGTGATATCGGCGAAGAGTCCGCAGAGGAAGCATGCCGTGCTGATTGTGAGGCCGATGATGGTCAGGTATTGGAGATGCCATCCGAAAGATTCGTTCTGATATGGTAAGTACGGGTTTCAGGAAAATGCCTAATCCGGCAACAGGCCGACAACTACAAAGTCTATTCCCAGAGATCTACCACCCCGGCTTGTTCAGCGGTGCAGCAACGCCTGGGGCCATAGACATCCGACTAGACATGAAAGGCATAACGGATTTTTTTTGAAATAACAGCATCGTAGACGGCCCGATCCTACTCCGTGTCTTGTCGGTGTGGTTGACCGACTATTTGATTATGTAAAGTAGTAGGGGGCATCCTCGGGTATTCTTAGTCGGAGAAGGGTTACCCGGAATTTGACCGATTGAAGGAATAAGAGGCAATAGATATCGACGGATGCAAGGGAGCGGTAGGCTCCATGGGATGCAGGTGGCTGACAACAATGCAGAAAGCCATGGCCTAGAAAGGTCTGGACACTTACAATAACATTGGGGTGGTTGATCAGACTGCTATGACATCAGCGCTCGCTCATGCCAGCTATGAAAAAAAAAGAACGACGTACAACTTGAACGAATTATAAAAGCTGAACAATCCAGCTACCTGCGAGTTCTCAGCTCAACAGCGTCGACACGGGAAATGGACAAGTCATACATGCAGGGCGCCGGAGAAACCCTTGGATGGAGAGTCAAACCGTTGGAGCGGATGACGCCGGCTTAACTTCTCTGACGCCTTGGAAGGAGTCATTCTTGCAGAACGCGGGAAAGGACAGAATATCCACTTGGGGTAATATGCTCAACACGGACGCTAGAGCTGGGGGAGGGCGGGCGAGGAAGAGTGAACGACCATTCTCCAACACGTGGGAACATCCAAGGCTGCATCGGCAGAGCTGGAAAGGGATTAGGTGGAGAACCGTGCATCAGATGACTAACATTCAACTCTCCAACGCTCCACATTGACGCGAATCCATCAAACCACTACTCCTGCCCAACATCGTGGATTTCTTGTTTCTGGTCGGGACCCGCCTCCATCCACTTCGCTTCAAGGGAGACCGAAGGGGGTGCTTAGGCTTCCCCCGCTCGCGGCTGAATGCCGGTAGAACTTCGCTAGAAACCCTGCCGGATGACGAATCAGCGCCCCTCTGGATGAACTTCGGAGGCACTTGATCAACGCCGTGCAACCGCCCTTCTCATCGGCCAATAATGGACGCATGCCGATTCTCCACATTTCGTGGAGATAGCTGGGCGCTCGCCGGAGTAACGGGCAATGAATCCGAAAGGAACAGGATAGAAGTGGGCACGTGGAAGGCGTGATGGAGCCGCGGGAAAACAAATACGTATAAGTATAATAGGAGGGGCTCCCGCCATGGACTTTTGCAAAGTGTGCCATTTCACTCCTTCCTCTTCATGACCTTTTGTTGCTGTGTTGGCCCTGCGGTTGCATCTGTGAGCGACTTTGTAGCTGCTGTTACGCGGTATTGTTTTGAGCATCAGAACACGCTTCCGTCCACCATGGGTCCCAATATCGACGCCATTATTCAGTCCCTCACCTTGGAGGAGAAGGTGTGTGTAGAACACGGAAATAACGAACGATTAGCTAATTGTGCAGATATCACTCCTAGCTGGAAAGGATTTCTGGGAGACGGTTCCAATTCCCGAAAAGGGCGTCCCTGCTATCAAGGTGAGACACCAATTCTCCAGCATCTTTGCGTTCCATTGCATCCAAATGCTCACACGAGCTTCCAGACCTCGGATGGCCCCAATGGCGCCCGAGGAGAAACCTTCACCGGCGGTACAAGAGCAGCTTGCTTCCCTGCAGCAGTTTGCTCCGCATCGACATGGAACCCCAGCTTCTCCAGACAGATTGGAAACGCACTGGCAGAGGAAACTCTGACCAAGGGCGCCCGAGTACTGTACGTGTTACTGGTCAATGGCAGCACTAGCATGCTAACCTTGGCCTAGACTTGGACCGACCATGTGCAACCACCGGCACCCGCTCGGCGGTCGGAACTTCGAGAGCTTCTCGGAAGACCCGCTATTGGCGGGTAAGCTGGCCGCACAAGTCGTTATTGGACTGCAAGAAAAGGGTGTGGCCGCGACGATCAAGCACTTTACTGCCAATGAGCAGGAGACCGAGAGACTAAGCGTTGATGAGATTATCCCCGAGCGTGCTCTGCGGGAAATCTACATGAAGCCTTTTGAGATTTCGGTAAAGGAGGGAAAGCCATGGGCTTTGATGACTGCTTACAACAAGGTCAACGGCCACCATTGCGATGCCCATCCCTTCCTTTTGCAGCAGGTCCTCCGTGGCGAGTGGGGCTGGAAAGGTCTCGTCATGAGCGACTGGGGAGGTACCAACTCGACTGCCGACGCCCTGAATGCTGGTCTTGATCTTGAGATGCCTGGTCCGACGCGCCACAGGACGTTCGAGGCAGTGTCTCACGCCATCAAGAAGGGCCTAGTGTCAGAGGCGACCATCGACGACAGGGTCAGGAATATTCTCGAACTGATCGAGATCGTCGGTGGATTCAAAAACCCTGAGATTCCTCCCGAGAAGTCCATTGACAACCCGGCTCACCGTAAGCTCATTCGAGATGTTGCCGGCCAGGGTATGGTTCTTTTGAAGAATGAAGACAATGCTCTCCCGCTCAAGAAGGAGGAACTCAAGGGAAAGAAGGTTGCTCTTCTCGGTCTGGCTAAGGAGGCTCTGATCCACGGTGGTGGCAGTGCGTCGTTGAACTCACACTACCGCATCTCTCCATGGGAGGGTCTCCACAACGTCTACGGTGACAGTGTTGAATTTAAATTTGCCAAGGGTGAGTGTTCCTTGGGCAGACGATTAATAGGAGAATTAAAGCTAACGTGGTGATAGGCGCTCACACATACCGTTTGCTACCTCCATTGGCTAACGATTGTACTGATGCCAACGGCAAATCTGGCTGGACTCTCGAGTACTTCGCCAAGGACAACGGAGAGAAGCCCTTCAAGACAGAGCACGGATACAAGGATGCCGCCTTCAGCCCGCTCGGAAATGACTCGGCTAAGTGGAAGACACTTCAGCTCACGACTACATACACTCCTTCCACGAGCGGATCTCACTACCTCTCGTGCTCTGGTCTTGGCCCCACCGTCATCACCATCAACGACGAGGTCGTCTACGACCAGAAGAATGACTGTGACGATGCCATGGGCTTCCTTCTTGGCGGAATCGCCGAGGAAGAGTTTACCTATTCGTTCACCCAGGGCCAGTCGTACAGTATCAAGATTCACTCCGCCCCGCCAGGTGGCGCAGACAACAACGGTGGTATCTTGGAAGGCCTCCCGGCCTTCCGTCTTGGATTCATGCAGCAGGAGGACCACGACGCGGATCTTCTTACTGAGGCTGTAGACCTCGCTCGTGAGTGCGATGTTGCCATTGTCTTCACCGGACACACGCCCGTTTGGGAGACTGAGGGTCAGGACCAAAAGACTTTCAATCTCCCCAAGGATGGATCCCAGGACAAGCTGGTGGAAGCCGTGGCAGGAGCCAACTCCAAGACGGTTGTAGTCAACTCGACCGGTGTGGCTGTTGCCATGCCTTGGCTATCCAAGGTTTCGGCCGTTCTCCAGACATGGTTCCCCGGACAAGAAGCAGGAAATGCCATTGCCGACATTCTCTCCGGAGCAGTGAATCCCTCTGGAAGGCTGCCAATCTCGTGGCCCAAGAGGCTCGAGGACGCACCCGCCTACGGCAACTTCCCGGGAGAGAAGAAGGACGGGCAGCTCACCGTACGCTATAACGAGGGTGTGTTCGTCGGATACCGTCACTACGACCGCCTCGCAAAGGATAAGATGCTCTTCCCCTTCGGCTACGGGCTGTCGTACACGACCTTCCAGATCAAGGACGCCCAAGTCTCGCAGAGCTCGGCGGAATCGTTCAACGTCAGCTTCAAGGTTGCCAACACGGGCAGCCAGGCCGGATCCACCGTGGCCCAGTTGTACATTGGGCGGGCGAACCAGTCGCCCGACCACCCGATCAAGACGCTGGCCGCATTCCAGAAGGTCGCCCTGGAGGCGTCGCAGGAGCAGACGGTCGAGCTGACAGTCTCGCTCAAGGACTTTGCCTACTTTGATGAGGCGTCGAGCTCGTGGAAGGTTGACCGCGGAGAGTACGTTTTCCACGTCGGCCAGTCTGTCGCGTCGATTGAGGCGGCGGTTTCTGTTGAGGTGGAAGGTAGCAGGCAGGTCAAGCTCTAATTGTAATATCAGGTGGGTGGATATCTGGGATGGATGGCACATGAGCAAGCTCCAAAACTCGAGTGGCGCTCAAGACCTTGCTTTTGAGCAAATAAAAATTGCAAGGGAAGAAGGAGGACCTAATTCGCAGACATTAGCAGTAGAGAGATACCATGATTCGGAAATTAACCACGGTTTTTCGTTCAATGCGGATTCTTCGTCGCTTGCCAGGTGCCATATTCCCTCCTTGCGGCCGCTACGCAGAGTTGCGGCTATGACTTGTGACTCTTTGGCCCTCCCCTCCCCTCCCCTCCCCTCACAGGCTGGAAACACTCGCGGTACAACTCCCGCCTTCTTTTCCTTATTCCCGCAAGGGAAATGGATAGGGTAGAGTGTGCACGGCAGAGCCCAGACGACGGACCAGCCACATGCACGTCCCCCCGACGCGCCTGTCTCCTCCCATTGGCAGCGCGATCGACGGGGGGCAAAAGCGGAACAAGCCCGACCGACCGGACCAGGCCAGCTCCTAGCTCCCCCCAGCCCATCGGGCCTAGCCCTATGTATGCGTGCGTGCGTGCGTGGGCGGGTCCCAGACGCGATGAGAAGAGACGATAGGGCAAGCAGATAGGTACCTGGGTAGGTAGGTAGGTAGGTAGGTAGGTAGGTAGGGTAGCACTCGACTCGGCGGGAACCTCGACGGGGCTCCAGCTCCTGCAGTCCGGCTTCGCCCGGCATCAACCACATCGCCTTTTTTTCCCATCTCCTTCGTGTCGTTGTGACGCAGTCGTTTTCTCTGCGTCTTTGTGAGCAGTGCGTCTTTTTGCGCGGGATACGAATAGTCTGCCTTTTTTTTTTTTTACACGCGTGAGGGTACACAGAGCTACGAGGGAGGGCGTGAGTGTGTGGAGTGCGACGCACGGTGCCATTGCAGTGCCACTCACCCCATCCACTCACCCGCTGAGCTGAGCTGCGTTGCTGTGAGCTTGTCGTTGTGCACTGTGGAGGAGAGGGGGCCAGCCAGCTCGAAACGCCATTTGTCGTCTTCCCTGGGTCGGGCGGCCTTGTGGACGACTGCGCCCGTGGTGGTGGCGGACGGCCGCTTTCTTCCTAGCCCGGGCGTCGAGCGCGCGCGCGGGTTGGTTCCAAGGTAAATAGGGCTGAAGGAGCTGGTTCTAGCTCTGCTGCCGCTGCTGCACGGCTGCGTTTGCCTGCAGGTGGGCTGCCGATTTGTTCTCTTGTCGTCGTCGTCGTCGTTGTCGTCGTCGGAGGCGGGTTTCGATCCATCTGGCTCCTGTTTTCCGGCCTTGCGCTTGCTTTCCCCTCCCCTTTTCTTTTTCTGGTCTCGTCTGCTGGGTTGCCTGCATTGCGGATGCAGAGTCGTTTGGGGTGGCGAGGCGCGTAGGCAGGCTATTGAGATCAGCTGTTGTGTAACGCGCGATGCCGAACGTGGGGAGGCCGTCGGCGGGGTGCAAGAATTGTAGAGATCGGAAGGTCAAGGTAAAGCAAAAGGCCACACAAATGATTGCCGGAGTGCTTGGTTTGCTGATGCGACAGGTGTCCAGTGCGATCAGAAGCGGCCGTCATGTTCGCAATGCATCAGGATCAGCAAGGAATGTCACGGGTATCGCGATCCGTTGGCGATGATGTTCAGGAACGAGAATGATGTCGTGGCGAAGAAGGCAAAGACTAGGTACCAGGAGTTATCGAAGCAGCGAGCGCAAAAGAAGGGGGTTCAAAAGGCTTCGTCGTCATCGTCGTCATCGTCGTCATCATCGCCATGGTCGAATTCGGAGGCCGGACAGGCTGTCGATACGCCTGAATCCAACACATCGGATTCCGAGTCCTCGAACTTGACATCCGACAAACTTATCGTTCCAATCACCGAGTTTGTTCCGCTCAAAGCAGTTACTAGGGAGCTCATGCCATCGGTCGAGGATCAGGCTGTGGGGTTCTTCTTCTCCAACTATGTCATCAATCCCTCGTTGGTCCCCAGGGGCGATTACGACTTCCTCTACGACTTAATCAACAAGCCTGATACTCCGCAGATACTGCAGAGCAGTCTGACAGCTGCCAGTCTGGCAAGCATGGCTAACGCGACGAAATCTCCGGCCGTCATGCAAAGAGCACAGCAAGAGTATGTTGCTGCGCTGAATATGACGAACAGGGCGCTTCAGTCCAAGAAGACTGCCATCAAGGATAGCACCTTGATCGCTGTCATCATGCTGGGCCTGTATGAGAACTTTGTGTTCAAGGATTGGGCATCATTGAAGACGTGGTCGAGTCACGGTGAGTGCAGACGAGTCCACGACATGCCCTCGCCATCTCGCATCACGCATGCGATTGTCATGAAGCTGACTGGAACTAGTGACGGGAGCATCCGCACTTCTTAGCCTTCGGGGCGAGGAACAATTCAACACCAGCATTGGCCTTCGTATTTTCCAGCAGTACTATGGTGTCATTCTCACGGCAGCTTTGGAGAAGAAGCAGCCGGTGCCTGCCGAGATTACCAGGCTCTGGGAGAAGAGTGTCGAGATGAGAGACTACAAGGTCCATGGGAAACATTGGACGGTCAAAATGGTCAGCTTCATGGTCGATGCCATCAATCTCGCCCATGATAAGACGAGCGATCCTCAGACGATAGTCGAAAATGCGTTGGCTTATGATCAAGGGCTAGACGACATCCACGATCTGGTCCCCAATGTGTGGAGATACGAGACATTGTGTAAGTCCATGGCACATCCCGGGAAGATCAACTGAGGTGAGATGGAAGTATACTGATGATCCACATTTTCAGATCTGGAAAAGCAGGTCAAAGACGTGTACGGCAATTTGTATCACGTTTACCTTGAACCCTGGATTCTCTATATGTGGAACAACCTCCGCACCGTACGTCTCATCCTTCACGGCGTCATCATCCAAGCCATGCAAAGGGGCGCAGCGCAAACCCCGCCCCTCTTCCCACAAGAGCACATAGTCTCCCAGATCGAGACGTCCAAGCAGGTAATGCGCTACACTGCCACCATGGTCTGTGCTTCCATCCCGCAGATCAACGGCCAGATTCCGTTCCCGGACCTCACATCTTTGCAGCCCAGCAGCGAGATACCCTTCTCAGAGATCGTTGACCTGCAGGATCCGAGGTACAGGCTGCATCCCCGAGGCACCTTTTTGAAAGCTTCGAGGCCGACTGGCATGCATCACCTTTTGTATCCGCTACATGCTCTTGGGGAGCATGAGTTGTGCCCTCCGGAACTGAGACTGTGGATCATCGATGAGCTGCAATTCATTTATTCCAAGATCGGGGCGAGGCAGGCGCTTGTGTTTGCCGAGGACCTGATGAGTATTTTGAAGGATCCCAAGGGCCGTGGATCGAGGTACTTGTGAAGGGGGGGCGGTGTCGCTTGATGGCCTCTTCGCGGCTATCTGCACACAACGTCCGAAGGCCTGTGATCTCGCATGAGCTCGCACATGGTCACCAATATGCTGGCGGCTGCAAGGTACATCCAGTCATCGTTAGGACACGTGGAGCCTTCCAAAACGGGCTCCACGCGTCGCATTCGCAGATCAGGCCTCGGAGGTCCCTATTCACCAACGGGAGGTCCGCAAGTTTGTCTTCGACGGCTTGATAGTCGTTTACCTCGTCTCTACGATTGATTTGTGGAGTCGAAAAGACGTAAGGGCGTCGTCGTCGCCCCAGACAAAGTAGTTATACCGCTAGGATAAGCCGGCTCAAAACCCCTCGCACCAGGTGGCATAATGCGTCCGTATGCCTGCAGATGTGAGGCCCTTCAGGTTGCCATGTCCATAATAGACGGCTAGCAATTACAAAATGCCCAAAGTAGAGACCTTCAAGTGTCCAGCTTTCGTGGCGAATCAGCTAAGCAAAAAATCTTTGGCCACAATGTTTTGTCATCTTTGTTACTCTCTTGTGACTGCTTGCGAAAGGCGTTGGTCTGTTAACTAGTCATCACACTAGGCAGGTTACCGGGTCGTCTGTCTAACACTGAATTCTTCTTCTTCAAGAAATTGAAAACTCTGGCCATGGACGAGGCGAGCCGAATGCTTGAAGCTAGGTTTGAGGGAGAGATGCGGAAGATTGTGAAGATATTTCCCAAGGAAGATAGGCAGACAATGCTGTTTTCTGCAGCCCAGACCACAAAATTTGACTATCTTGCGCGCATTTCTCCATGATTGGGTCCACTTCACCTAATCGTCGATGAAGACAAGGAAATCAGCATGGTTGAAGGCCTAGAACATGGCTATGTCTTGTGTTCCGAAGATAAGGGATTCTTTCTGCCCTCTGCTTTACTCATGAAGACGCAGAAGAAGAATAACAAGACAATCGTTTTCTGCAGCTGCACCTCTGTGGATTAGATGAGGTTATGGCAATGAATTGTTTTACATCAGTGGCTGCTTGTCCGTCTACTTCTCAAATCCCTCTGCCATCTTTCTGCTCCGCCTCCGATAGAACCTCTGCAGCAATTTGCTCCTGCCTGTCTGAGTCATACTCTCCACTACCAGCGCGAAAGCTGTAACGTCATCAAATCCCTCCATCCTGGCCATTTCGCAAAACTGGCGCTTGCGGATCTCCTCGGAGGGCCGGTATTTGTAATGGACCTTGACCTCCTTCTTCGCCGCTGCGACCGTGCTGTCGTCACTCCCATCTTCGTCCGGGCTGTATTCAAGCTCCTCGCTGGCGACATTGTGGATCTGGGATTGCGACTGTGAGGCCTGGAAGACGCGGGTGCGAGAGCGATCTACGTCGTGGCGGAACTCTTTTGCTTGCTTGTAGAGATTCTCCTCGATTTTCGAATGGCCGATGACCTCGGAATTATTATGTGTGTATTGCACGCCCGCTTTCGCTAGGATAGCCTCAATGTCGACCCCAGGAGTTTTCTTCTTAGCCTGCTTGTTGTTTTCGTTCACAAACTTGCTCACGAAATTCTTGGCCTGACTGCTGACGTTCGCGTCATCGGCTTCAAGACCGAGAGACCTGTTGCTGAGGATATCGTCCTCCTCATCGGAGGCTGCCTGTGTTTCGTTGAATTCCCATTCCAGGGCATCTACGCCTATTTTGGCTTCTGCAATGGTCGTCTTGTTCATGATCTCGCGGGCCAGTATGTTCTCTTCGCCGAAAGTGAACAGGTTGGCCAGGCCAAATAGTTCACCCTGCTTGTCCTTCTCACCCATGACTCCCTTGAAGTACCGGCGTTCTCTATCACCAGTCAAAGCAATATTGGCTTGCTGCTGTTTGTAAATCTGGCGTAGATATACCACCTCCTCAATGGTGCCTGCAGAAACAAGGCGGAAGACTTCAACATCGCGCAGTTGTCCTATACGATATGCGCGATCTTGCGCCTGGAGGTCGTAGGCAGGGTTCCAGTTCGGGTCCATTACGACGACCTTATTGGCGGAGGTGATGTTCAGACCAACGCCGCCGGCTTTCGTGCTGATCAAGAAGACAAACTGATTAGGATCCGCATTGAAGTCTGCCACTGCGTTTGCGCGGTCTTCGTAACTCATGCCGCCATCGAGATAGGAAAAGTTGTACTTGGTGCCGTCCAGGTCGAACAGCGACTTTAGTAGCCGCAGCAAGCGCACCGAGTGCGAGAAGATGAGGACTTTGGCGTTTTCCGTTTGCCAGAAGTCGAGAAGGCGTCTTAGGACTTTCCACTTGCCACAGAACGAGCTTCTGGATTGTTTGAGAACACTGTCCCTGATCCTGTACAGGCTTTGGTACTTGTCGGGAAATGCAAGCTGGAGGCTCTTCAAATCCTTATCTTGCTTTTCATCGGAGTCTGTTGACTGTGGAAGGATGAGACCGATATGATTGGCCAGTTTCTGCAGCGTGACCATGCAAGGGAAGATGTATCGCCCCCACTTCTCGTTTTCTCCGGGTATCCATTGATGGCAGCAGTGTCCTCGTGACTTTCCAGAATCACATTCGCACAGCTCACCAGCTTTCCGGATCGCTTTACATCTGTCGCTGGCAAGAAATGTTCTGTAAGCGTTTGCCTGCTCTTGACTCAATTGACAAAAGACAACTCGATCAGTCTTCTTGGGCAGTTGATCGGCGATGAGTGTTTTCATTCTTCGGAGAAAGACATCCGGCAAGATCACTTTGACAAGCTGATCTGCTGTTTCTCTGCCTTCGGCGAGTTGAGCCTGAGTTGCGTCGTGTGCTTGGCCCATTTTCAAAGGCAGACTAATCTTTTGCTTCCACTCCTGGGCAGAGCCATAGGCGCCTGGTCTCGCCCAATTGAGCAGATTCCAGAGTTCTTCGTACCTATTCTGGACAGCAGTGCCCGTGAGGCCGATTCTACAAAGCGCATTGATCTTGTTCATGGCTTTTGATATCTCAGAATCCTTGCTCTTGATTTGATGACACTCATCGGCGATGACACAATCCCAGTCAATCGTATTTATCTCGCCTTCGTTATTACGGTATGTCGTATAGGTTGTGATCATAATCTCCAGCATGCCTTTCCTCGCAGCATTCAGGATCCCTCGCTTTTCGCCTGGCTTGGCACCGTGGTACTTATAGATCTGCCACCAGCCCCATTTTTCAAGCTCGTTTTCCCAATTCGGCATCAATGTACCCGGGCAGATGAGCAGGATTCTAGGATACCAGCGGCCATCATCTCGCCGGCGAACCTTGCGCATGAGCTTGTCATCGCGCTTTGTACCAGTTTTTCCAAATGCCGCGGTAAGAAATGCTATGACCTGAATGGTCTTTCCAAGACCCATGTCATCGCCCAAGATGGCGCCAGTCTGCTTGACAAACCTCTCATGCAGAAAATCAACTCCTTCGACCTGATAGTCTCGAAGCCAGCGAGCAATAGATCCTGGCACTACCCCTCGCGACTCTTCCAAGCTAAGGTCTCTCTTCTTGCGCTGCACCTTGGAGTCCTTGGGGAAGACAGGCTTTTCCTCGGCATCCGAGTCTGAGAATTCAATGTCGTCGTAAATCGGTGGATATCGTAGCCCGGCTTCATGCAGCATTTTGAGCTTTCGCCTCCGTCTCTCTATGTATTCTGGTGTGGGGTCCTCCAAATATGGACCATCAGGATCGCTCTCACCCTCCGATCCTGTGCTGAACAGCTTCACACCTTTCCCCCCTTCAGTTCGAGACGCGGGGATTTTCCGTCCAATTATGCTGGTCGCGGCCCGGGTGTGGTTCTTCTTTTGCGCCTTGACGCGGTTTGTCTCCGCGGCATTGCGCTTGCGCTTCAGGGCTTTGGACGCCTTCAGCGTGTGATATCCGCCGGGCGCATCTTCATCATCTAGCCAATCCGATTCTTCCTCCTCTTCTTCACCAACGCCATTGCCCTCTGGTTGGACGTCTGGTACCGGAGACTGCGTTTGGCTCTGGGTCAGCACTGCGGCGCCATTAGTGTCAGAGAGCGGCGGATTTTAGATTGCGATGTCTGACCATCAATGTACTGCGAGAGATCAAGCCCTTTGCGAGTCGACTTGATGATGTCGAGGCCATCGTCACTATCACTATCGCTATTACGATCTTCAGCGATAGCTCGCAAGTATTTTGCGTGGACATGGCCTTCACCGTACCTTGCCATTGTGTACCATGTGGCGTATAGGGGGTAGGGGAGGCTGGCTTTTATATGCGGAGGACAGGCCGATGGTCGCGTCCTGGTGGCGGGGAACACGGAAGAAGCAATAGGGGCACGACTAGGCAAGGAGTAAAGTAAAGTGCCCCTCAATCGCTAGTAGATGATTCACATCGTCACTTGGGCATCACACGCACCTTGGAGCGCCCATGAAGCCACGAGAGTGAAAAACGAGGCGACTAAAGGAAGGCACCCACGTAAACGCGTCGTCACGTGGAAGGTGGGGACACCCGCCAAGCCAAACCCCTGCGAGCGGCAGCAGCCCTTGTCCAAAATATTTGGCCGGCCACCATTCACCAGCACTTCCCCACACTCACCCCTCCGCCCTCGAGCTGCACAGTGACTACGCACTCTTTGCGCGACTTATCCTAGAGAGCAGGATTCTCTCCATCTAAGGCCTAACTGGAAAAAGAGACAATCACAGAATTGCGTCACAATGCCCCTCGACACATCCACCTACTCACTTGCGCTCTTGCGCCTGGACGGCCGCCGATGGAACGAGCTTCGACGGATCCATGCACAAATATCTACTCAAGCCGCCGCCGATGGCTCATCATACCTAGAAATGGGCAACACAAAGGTGCTCTGTACAGTTACGGGGCCAGCCGAGGGACCCAAGACGGGCCAGCGCGGCGCCAAAGACAATGAAGCAAAGGTGGAAGTTGAAATTGGGTTTGCAGGATTCAGCGGCCTTGAAAGGCGGAGGCGGAAAATGGACAAGTGAGTTCAAAGTTCCTACAGGAATCTGCTTCTGGCTTGGAGATACAATTCATCATGCAAATGGGAAGATTCGCCAGCTAACGTCCCTTACAGGCGCACCTCTGAGATGCAGCACACGCTCGCAACAGCCTACTCCTCCCTGCTTCTCACACATCTCTACCCTCACTCCACAATCACCATGCACATCCACATACTCTCGCAAGACGGCTCCCTCCTCGCTGCCTGCCTCAACGCCGCAACCCTCGCCCTGGTCGATGCCGGTATCCCCATGACCGATTACCTTGTCGCTTGCACGGCGGCCTCGACTTCATCTTCCGCGTCGGACGCTTCCGATGTTGCAGACCCACTCCTTGATCTGAATCTCATGGAAGAGCAAGAGCTACCATTCCTGACGGTGGGCACGCTGGGCAGGAGCGACAAGGTCAGCGTTCTGATGCTCGAGAGCCGGGTAAGGACCGAAAGGATCGAGGGAATGCTCGCCGTTGGTATCGAGGGGTGCAAGCGCATGCGCGATATCCTAGATGGAGTGGTGAAAGGATACGGTAAGAGGTTTGCTTGAGCGCCAGGGCGCCAGCGATACAAGCATTCCATACCAATCATCACAGCGAACATCGGATTAACCAGTGTCCAAAGCCAAGGTCCGCCGCGATGGCGCCGCAGACGAAATGCAAACAGAGCATCGCACCCAGGCCGAGCGCTAGAAAAGGTGCCAGAGCACAAGATACCCAATGGCTTTGAAGCCAAAAGACCTTGCAATAAATCTCCATCGGAGAGGGAAAATGAAGATTCTCGGAACGAGCTCATGATAATCTCCCTGTATGAAGTACCAGTGACGAAGTGACTAATTGGCAAGCAATTCAAGAACAGTGAACATGGCCTTGACAATTCTATCCCAAAATTTCCTATACTATACTTGGTCCAAGACTCCAAAAAAAGAAAAAAAGAAAGCAGACTAACTAGCAAAAACAACGGCTAAACGTCCTGGTATCATCCTACAGAACATCCAGACATGCACCGGACGTGCGAGCGATCGTCAAGGAAAGAAAAACTTTCCTCCCACCCGCCCCCACCAGTCTTTCCATCTTGCAGCTATCCTATCCCTACGCCCCCAACAAACATCTCACATCATACAACACCGTCAAACGACCGGTCTGCACCGGAACGCAATCTAGTCATGGACGCCATCCGCGAGTGAAACGACAAAAACAAGAACAAGAACAAGAACAACAGAAAACCCAGTTTTGTCCGCCATGAGAAGACCTGGCGAATACATGAGACAGATGGTCGAGAGAGAGTTAACGACAGAGACAACGTATACATGCTCCGATACTCATCTTGGATGCGAGGAGCCTCCCTTTCCCCCTCCCCCTCCCCCCGCCTTGCCCAACCACTCACCCACACAACAATCATCTCTTGCGTATCCAACCCGACTGGAGATCAAACTCCCCATATAATAACGTGAGAAGAAACAAATAAACAGAGATTACCCCATTTTTGCACCGCCCCATGCACAAGAGACCGTAAACTAATCGTTGCGAAACGTTGCCCTCTCGCAAGGGCAGTACCCACAGACAATACATACATTGTCCACGTCCGTCTTTTATGCCCGCCGATTTCTGCAAAGTCAAAGAATATTCTACTTCCTCCCAGTGCGCCACTTGCCGTCAGCGACGGTCTCGAACCTGACATTTCGGCCGCGGCTCCTTACGGACGCTACACCACCTGTGTCCAGCCATCGGCTCAGGTTCTTGCACTGGCTGACGTCAAGCAGTTCGAGGTCCCTGCAGCCCTCCACGACGGCTTCGACCCCTGTACCTGTCACTCGGACGCAGCCGCGAACGGAGAGGTGTTTGAGTTCTAGAAGATGCAGGGATATGCAGCGCAGCGACGTGTCCGAGACGGCGGAGCCGCAAAATGCGAGGTTGAGGTGTGTCAGATTGGGGAGTCCAAGCGCCAAAACTTCGGTCGCGGTATCGGAGAGGGCACAGCAGAAGGACTGGCAGGGATTAGTTTCAAGCCTGGTGATTATCAATGTGGAGGGGTACTTACGAGATCTAGTTCTCTGAGTCCCTTGGCGGCATTGGTAAGGTACACGATCGCATTGTCAGTAAGATAGGTGCAATCCGCAAGGCAAAGCTTGGTCAGCCGAGGAAACGGATACACACTCCAGTGCTGGAATCCGACATCGGTGATTGTGGTACATCGCGTAAGGTCGATTTGCTCGATTCTGTTTGCGGCATGTACTGCGATATGCGCCATTGATCGATCGGTGATATGTTTGCAGTAGCTCAATGTCAAGCGCCTCAGCTTTGGGCACCCAACGACGGTACCTGGAGGCAGAGGCTGGGGAGGAGCTTGTCCCTTTCCAAATGAACGACGACCATTCATCTGTGCTTGTTGTGCCTGTGCGAGGGCCATTGCGGGAGGGAGCTCGGGAACCACCCACCCGATCACACGAGCAAGAAGATTGTCGCCCACCTTGCGGCAATTGCTCAAGTCAACCTCTTCAAGCCCCTTGGCCTTCTGTACCATCTCGAGAACAGCGGGGCCTGTGATGTCCCATACGCTCTTCATGCGCCACATCTTGACACTAGGGGCGCATGTCGATGCCAGGGCACCAAACCCTTCGTCAGTGACATGAAAGCAGTTGCTGATGTCTACAACTTTGGGGCGGGTGCCAACAAACGGGCAAATAATGTCACAGAGTGTCCGGTCAGTGACTCTGCGATTGTACTTGGTAAGGTCGAGATTGTGGAGAATGTCTGGAGATGTAGTGATGACCTTGAGCCAGTGCATGGATATTCGGCGCAGCTTCATCAACTCGTACACGTCCAGATGCTTGAAGATGCCAACCAAGACAGGATCGGGGAATATTCCCTGGCCAAATCGGCTCGGCCGCCGTATTATCCTTGGCTTCTTGACCATAGCGGGCTCTGGCGGGGTAGAGGCGTGTTTAGGCAGCGGAGACGGCGAAAGCGGAGTCCCACTAGGAGAGGGAGACTTTGGGATCTCGCCATTCGAGGAGCCTGCCGGAGACTCTGGAGGAGGCGGTGCGAGGGAGCCTCTGCGTGATCGTGATCTGACATTATCCAGGTCAACGTTGAGAAATGGATCGGGGTCAAATGGCTCCATCATATTTTCGTCCCTCCGCGAAGACGTGAGAGGACTGTCTATTGGGGTGTCGTTGAACGTGACAGTGTCGTTGAAAGTTACGGTCGGTACGCTCTTTTTCCTGGGGGTTCTTGGGAGGATAATGTCTGCAATTGCCAGGTCGTCAATCTTCAGAGGTTCATGAGCGTCGGCCATGTGGGTATCATTGTCCTTGGCAGCCTCGAGGCGTTCCTTCGCAACTTGCTCAACCTGGCGGCGAAGATCGGGGGTGCACCGCTCCCACAATTCGTTGAGCACGTCACCGCTAATCATCAGACACTCGACAGACGAAATGGAGCGGACAGTCGCTGTTCGACGGGGCGCGAGGGACAGGCTGACGACCTCGCCGAAATACTGTCCCGCGCGCAGCCGTGCCTTGACCTGCTGGAAGTTGTGTTCGCCAGCAGCAATCGACTTCCTCCGTCCCGCCTCGGATGGGCCATGGCCATTCTCCGTGGGCGGTTTTGTATTCACCACCTCGACCTCGCCCTTGACAATGAAGTAGACGTCGCGACCCTGGGAACCTTGCTGGATGATGTCGGTAAAGGGGGGGAAGGAACATGGCTGGGCGTTGAGGCCAATGAAGTGAAGAATGTCGGGCGGCAGGCTCGAGAACAGCGGTAGCTCTTTGAGCAACAGTCTCACGTTGACGCTACCACTGCCGAAAACGCTCAGTGCAGCGGCTTCGGCGAGACCCGGACTCGGAGACTTCCTCTTCTTGTAGGCGTTGACAAGGTCGCCGTCGCGCAGGGTACCCGATTCGCCCATCTCGACGTCGTCGTCGACGCGGTCGTGGGACCGCTTCTTCTCACGCGACCCCGCGATGATGGGCAACGTCTTGGTGCTCGAGGTACCAATCTCCTTCTTCTTGCGCTCCAGGATGGCGAGGCGCTCCTTGGCCTCGTCCATGATGGCCCTCTCGACTTCGGGAAAGTCTGGCAGCTCCTTCTTGAGGTCTTCCTTGTTGAGGCGCACGACCAGCGACCGTGTGTTGGCGATGATGGTAGCGGTGCGGGGGATGTCCATGAGGATGCCAATCTCTCCAAAGAAGGCGCCCGGCTTCAGCTCAGCATATGTGCTCTCGCCGTCGCGGGAGGTGACGCGCACCGCGCCACGGACCAGCCAGTACATGGCACGCGCGTGCTCGCCCTCGGTGATGATGGTGTCGTGCGGCTGGTGAAGCTGTGGCTTGAGGTGCATGCCGATGGCGGCGAGAAAGGGGTCAGGGGCGGAGAGGAAGAGCGGGAAGGAGCGCAGACGATCGAGCAGGTCGAGCGGAAGACCCTGGATGGTCGACGCGGTGAGGGGGGACGGGCGGATGGGCCTCGTCGGGTTTGTTTCCGACTCGTATGCTCTGACCATGGCAAAGGGGTCGGGGATCATAATTCCACCGTTCGCCCTGGCGTGGGCTGGACTGCCCCGGCGGTACCCTCTCATTGTGAGGCAGTCGTCGAGCTCGGGGTTGGGATGGCAGTCAGCGTGGCAGCGGCGGCGGCGGCGGCGGCGGCGGCGGCGACGGCGACAGCAGCGGGATCACGGGCGGGGCAGGCAGAGAGGCAGCGGAGCTCAGGCGCGGCGGGAGGCAGGTTCGGCGGGGAGAGATGGCTTCAGCGACGCGTGGGCATGGCGAGGGCACGGCGGCGCGGGCACTGGATGGAAGCTGGTGGGCGGACGCGGGCAGGGCGTGGGCGTGTGCGTGTGCGTGTGCTGTGGGCGGTGGGCGGTGGGCGGCGATGGGCGGCGGGCCAGGCGGCGGTGAGGGCGTGGCAGGGTGGACAGAGTCGGTGCAGAGCAACAGCAGGCGGCGAGGGGGAGGGGGCGATCTGGGGGTGGTGTTTGCTGCTCCGGGCGCCGTCCTTTGGTGTGTGCGAGGTGTATGGGACTGCGGGAGGTGGTCAAATCGTTCCTCCCTCACCGACGAATCAGCGGGGCAGAGCACGGCCCCGGGGCAGGAGCCACCGCCAGGGCGCACAGGGCCGCCAGGGCGTCCAGGGCGTCCAGGGCGTCCAGGGCCCTCGACGGCTCCCAGGCGGGCAGGGCAGGCAGGGCAGGCAGGGCAGGCTCCTTCCTCACGCCTTCTGGAAGAAGCTGCACGGCTGCGCGGCTGTCCTGCTGCGCGCTGCTGCACACCCCGTGCCTGCCTGTTGTCGCTGCCCGGGTGCCACCTGCCACCGATCTCCAGTCTGTGCTGCCTCGGGGCTGCTGCGCTGCTGGCCTGCGGCTGCTTTTTTTATAAACACGCAGTCGCTCCCCTCGTCCCATCTTCGCCCCTGCCCATCCACCCATCCACCCACCATCGGTCCCGCCCACCCCTCCGCCGTGACGCCTCCACCATGCCTCACGCCGCACGCCGCACGCCGCGAGCCTCGACGCTGCTACACCGACATGCACGCCCGCGCTGCTTTTTGGCTGCTCCTGCTGCTGCCCCCGCCACCCAACTCCGGCGCTTTCCAGCGGCGCGCCCGCCGCCCGTTCCTCTGCTGCTGCGCTGCATGTCCAGGGCCCGTGGACCCCTGGACGCATCGCTCGTTCCTGTCGCCAGCCGCGTCAGAACAGTATCACGGGGAATTTTGCGCCGACGCCGCTTTGAAATCACTGCAGGGCAGAAAAAAGTATTCCAATTGCTGAAGTCTCGTGAATCGTAAAGCCAAAACCCTGGAGCCCTCCAGGACGGCAGTTGTGCACGCTGGGCACACTCTCCTGCCTTGCATCTCTCCGTTGCGCCTTCCCCCTGCCTGCACCCGGCTGGCTCTCGCCTGATGCGACGCCCACAACATAAAACCAACACACGCCCGCCCATCACTAAGCCATTAGGATTGCCCGTTCCAGGCCCGTCATCTCCATTCATACTCGCGCTCCCACTCCCTCTCCCTCTCCCTCTCCCTCCGCCGCCGCTCCCGCCGTGCTTCGGCCTCGGCCTTCTTGTCCTCGTGTCTATCATACAGCTTCTCGAGCTCGCGCGCCCCAAGGCCCCCCACGACTGCACCTGCGACGGTGGGAAGTAGCCCGTCGTGCCCCTTCTTGGCCGCATTGCCCACGAGTCCGCCCGCTAGTGCACCCACCACTGTGGCTGCCACGCGGTGGTGGTTGGGCGACTTGGACCGCACCCTCCGCGGCGTCGAGTCGTGCTTGTCCGACCGCCGGGGCGAGTACGACGACGGCCGGCGATGGGGCCCTGGCCGGCCTCCCTCCCGTCGCCATCCATCTTCGTGGCATCCGCCGTCGTACCGTCGCTCAGCATGTCCAAACGGCGGCGGCGGCGGCATTGGCGCTGCGCGAGGCTGCCAGCAGTTAGCAAAGTCCCAGAGAAGTCGATTTCGATGACGTACAGCAACTTCGTATCCTCCTCGGTACTCTTCACGCCCTCTCACGGCAACAACGCCTGCATCTGCCGCCGCATAGTTGCTCCTCTGGCTTGAGCCTGGCCCGTAGTATGGCCCATCTCGTGCATCGTACTCATAACCCCTCCATTCTTCTTGTGTTCTTCTGTCTTGTGTATACATGTCCCGGGAATCGTCCCAGCCTTCCTCACCAAGGTATCTGTCTGGATCCCCCGGTGGTGCTGGGTGGTATCCGCCTGGGCCTTCTAGCGGTGGATTGTTGCGGCCAGTATACCCGGGCGGCTGGCTTGGTTTATCCCAGTCCACAGGTGACCGGCCGAAGTTGTCCTCTTCTGGCGGTGGTTGTGAGCCCTGTCGCGGTGACCGACCAGCTTGTTTGTCTCGTTTTTTCCTCCAGCGAGCCTTTTTGTCGGCATATGCGTAGGCCGCGTCGTAGTACTTGTCGACAACTCGATCTACGCCGGTGATCCCCAGTTCCTGGTAGCCACCGTTAGAGCTTTCTAGGTAGGTCTTATATGGCGGCTGGCTTGCTTACGAAGAGGTCGCCATAGTTATCTGCCATGGCCGTTCGAGCTTAGTCCTCCGCGACGGTCCGCCGGACGGTTCTCCAGCGCAGGTATATGGGCTGAGAGCGTTCCTACTACTGCTTGCCAACTACGCTGGCCTTTTTCTCAAGTAAGAGTATCCTTGCAAACCGATGACGATAAGGCGCCTGCAAGCGAGCTGCCGAGTCCTGACCACGTTGAACGTGCCCTCTTAGTCGTCGATCCAACGCCGCAACCGTGCTCGGCCGCTCGCCAAGAAGGTCGAAATGGACAAGCTCAAGGCGTGTGCGTTGATGCACGCTCGTAGTTGGGGGCTTTTACACCCCAAGAGGGCATGCCGCAAGTTTGGCCGTCAACATGACCAACAAATATCTCGGGTCAAGGGCTCGAAAATCATCGGTGCGGTGGTGTAACCATCACGCTATCTCGACGAGGCACTATCTCATCCTTCTCTGGGCATGTCAAAGATCGGCGATTCCATGCCGTTGGAGGCCTGTAAGCCATGTGCCTGCTTGGGCTACAGCCTTGCGGAAACGGAATTGCTTTTGTAGTGGTTTGGCAAGGTTTTGAAACGCGACATGGACATTGATTTGTATCCTACTTGTGTGATCCAGACTCGAGTCCTCCCATTAATGCAAACGACCTGGAAATGCCCAAATACCCACCCGTCACCAATACTCCAGTTGTATGCCCTTCTCTTTTGTACCCTACAGGTTTGCCTTGTCTGACACAATACGGTGCTTATGCCTTGGCAGCCTCGAGGAGCCTGGAGTGCTGCTCGGGGTGCGTCTTCTCGACGTTACCCTTGGCCATCTTCTTCATCATGAAATTGCCATCGATCTCGACGTCCTCGACCAGCTGGCCGTTGGCAACGCGCCACTTTCCGGAGATGGTGAGGTGCCCAACCGGCGGGTTGGCATTGACAAGGGAGTCGACACCATCAGCGACATTGGTGAGGGTGAGCTTGTACGTGGTCTGTTCATTGTAAGCCCCTATTCACAGGCAGACTGCGAAGGTGGTAAAGAAGGAACATGAATAAAGTACACGTACCTGGCCAATGGGCTTCTTATCCGTGATGTTGTAGGTGGCCTGGCCGTTCTTATCACCAGACTCGAATTCGAACGAGATCAGCGCAGGGCAGAGCGTCTTGATCATCAACTCGTGATTGTGCAGAGCGGCGAGCACACTGGGGGCATCGAGGCCAGCGGGGATAGCAGTGGAAACATTGGTGGTAGACATTTTGTTGGAGCTGATTGGGGAACAAATTGGTCGAGAAGAAGCAAGTATGGCTTTTTTTGATCGAGTCGTTGGTATGAAGATTGCAAAAAGGAAGTGATGATGTGCTGGGTGATCTGATGGAGAAGTAATTTCTTATTGACGGCGATGTTGGTGGGCTTTTATACACGGTGCTTCAATTGAAGCAAAGCATAGACTCCCACCGCGTCCAAGATTCCACTCACACCATTACCCAAATCAGCATCGCGCTGCCTGGCTTGGTGCGTACCCGCAAGCCCCTCGTATCCAGAAACCCTTTCTCCGACTGACGATCGTCGGCCTTGGTGTGTCTTGTCCGCCGCGGTACCCATCCAAGTAAGAAACCCTGCACACCTCTCACGTACATACATGACCAAGGCCACGGCATCCGCATGGCCGCCACAGCCCATGGCGGTAGCGCGAGGCCCAGCCAAATCAATCTGGACATGACATATGCACCTGGATTCCAAAATTATCCGGGCGAAACAGCGCCAAAGGGCGCGGCTACCGCAGGTACATGGGCGCAAGCGCGGCGCCGGACTCAGAATACGCCATCCGCAGAGTCAGCCTGGCACCACCACCAACGCTGAAGCAGAGAGAGGGGAAAAAACGGGTCGAGTGTTGTGATATCAACGAACTAGAAAAAGATAGCAGCATGCCAGTAAGCCAAAGCGACGACGCGTCGTCGAATGTTGGATAATCCCTAAGCCAATTTGCAGTTAACCCAACCGACACCACCGTGAAAGCCATACGTGTCCAAGCGCGTCACTCAAGCATGGCCTTTGATCCAGCAATCCACCCGGCACATAGCTAAGCTACGCCCACGGTACTGGTACCCTCGATATGCACCAAAGGCAGCGAGCGGGCGGGCCAAGGGGATGGTTCCATTTCCCTTTTTTACCCCCTCGCAAGCGCGCGCCGGCCCGGAAAGAGACACTCTAGCCTCTTTTTTTTTTCCTCTCGTCTGCTCGCGTACAGTAATTCACCAGAGGACTAGCTAGTGTCTGGGGCGCTGCTGCGACGACGGATCTCCCCCACCGGCGGCGGCGGCGGGTAGGCGTACAGCGGACGGACGGGGCGGGCGTGCGGCGCCGCTTGGCCACTTAGCACTTACCACGGACGACGCCAGGGATATAATATCGTTTCCGCGTCTACTCGACCAGGCACCTTTTCGGGGAATGGGGGAAGAGAGGCGGTTCGGTTTCGTTTCCAGAAGGCTGGCCGTCAGACCCACGTGCACGCACGCACGCACGCAAGCACGCACGCAAAGGTGCACTTCGATCCGAAAAGAAAAGAAGGAAGAAAACTTCCTTTACGTCATCTTCGTTCTGGGTCTCTCCATTCTGATTTTTGATTCGTTTTTCGCTGCTGCTGCTGTTTGCTGGTGGTGCTGTTGCTGGTGGTGCGTCGTGAGACCCCCGCCCCTCCCCCCAATCCATGTAGGAGCGGGGAGCCGATGTACATAACACGATCCCGACGTGCTGGCATATCCACCCACGGCGCGCCGGCCACCCCACGATACGAAGTGTGCTTGGCCATTGCGTTGGGGAAAGGGCACACGCTTTCGACGCGGTAATCTATTGATATGGATCGATTTAATGGTCAGGTCAAGCACGCTGGTTTGCCCCCCCGGCTGGCTAACATCAGCAGCAAGCAAGAGGCATTTTGATAGTCGAATGGCGGCGCTAGAGAACATTGCCCTAAAAAAAAGCGCATACACATTTATGCGGCATTGCAGCATGAATCATCGACTTTTTTTGGTGTGCGTTTCGCAAGGCTCTGCTGTCCTTGGGTGGGATACACCTATGCCGGCTAATGGTGTTGGATGAGGTGGGCGAGAAGAGAACAGGAAAAAAAAAAACCAGAGCCATCGTTTCATCGCATTGTACACACCCCCTTCTCCGAACACGAATCGCGAGTGGATACCTGCGCGCACCATGACTGATTCCTGCCTACTCCGCGGGATCCAAGGCTAGCAATCGATATATGGACGGGGAACACCTCCGGAAGCATAATGCAACCTGGGGCTTGGGGCTGCACGATTCCTGGGATCGGTTTCTCGCCTCCTCTTTCCTTGCTCGTATCCAGGCCGGAGAATTGGAAAGATTAGTGGCACGTAAACATTAGCCTGGGTGGATGGACCTGTTGCGCCCGACCGTATAATGGCCCCAAAGCGCTGGTTTGCATAGCCGTGAATTGAATCAGGCAGAGGAGTGATCATAGATAGGCCCCCAGCCAGAGGAACGGAGACAAAAATGAAAGAATAGTCCTATTTTCCGATTGGTATGCCAAGGTTATCATTACTGCTGCTAATGCAATGCACGTGGTAAGGCGGCGGAGAAAGGCGAAGTAGGCAAAAGTACGCAGCGCCGCTGTTAGTAAGATTGCCCAGTGTACTGCGGGAAGTACCCAGTATATGCACCGCCCAACAGCCTCCATCTCCTGTCATGTATGTGTTGGCTATGCTTGTCAGCTCTTGGAAATCACACAAAGTGTCGTTATATGATATCACCATGGGGCCACTGTGGGCTTGGAGTCCTGGTTTGTTATGCACTTGCTAATGTTAGAAAGGCCAGGGTGTACGCAAGCACAGCTTGTGAGATGATGATAGTGGTGGTGGTGATGGCTGGCCAAGCCTTGACTGTTGAGATGACCATGTTAGACGCACGTTGCGGGACGCGTACGGCAGGTGGATGGGCAAGCAGACAGTCTCGAATCATCTTCGATGAGGGACAGGTAAGACATGTGAAGAGAACTTGAAATCGGATTCATAATTACTCAAGACTATCTTAGCACTCATTACAAACCCGGCCGGTGTTGTGCTGTGGTAGTGCACGGCTGACCCTCGGGTTCAGGTATGTTCTCTATTAGGATCTTCACATGAACGAGCTGGGGGCTTCATGATGCTCGTTCACTGTCGAAGCTCCATCGACAACATCGAACCAGCTTTGCAGGCTCCGAAAGCGTGAATTGGTACTGCCAAGCGATGCGCAAAATGTCGGCAAGAGAAAGCTTCCGACGACCGTTCAGACCAGGCTAGGCCAAGCTGGCCAGCTCTTGACATCATGTATGTTTTTCCAAATCATCACCGTTCCCCCCTCCTTCTCCACCACTCCTTTCTTCACTGCTCAGCTCTTTGGTCTCCTCCCCCATCTCATAGCTTAGCCCCTGGACTTGCTTCTGGCTCTTCTTTTGCCTGCATCCCCGAGAAGCTCACGCCGGCGTTGGCTTGCATAGTGCCGCTCTTGTTGATGAGCTGGAGCTTCTTCTTTCTAGAGATCGGCTCATCATCGTCTCTATCGCGGATATAGTACGCCCAGTCCGCCGTGTGATCCAGCTCCGTCTGCGAATATCCATTACCCAACCAGGCAAAGCGATTGCCGTTGTACTTGACGTTCCAGTCGTCGAGTCGGAGTTCCATCATGGCCTCGATGTAGTGCAGCGTCGAGCCAGGCCACAGCGCCGTGACCGGCCCGTCAGGCTTCTGCTTGTACCATGAGCGGCAGCCGTCGTGCCAGACCGTCCTCTCCATGAACTGGTCCTTGTGCGCGATGAAGTCGGTGATGGCTTCGGCCTTGGGCTCGAACTGCGAGATGTTGTGCGTCTGGAACCTGTCGATGAGCTTGCACATGTAGTCGGCCTGACACTCGATGGCCGACAACACAGGACCGTTGCCGATTGGGCAGTTGGGCCCAAGGAAGATGAGGTAGTTGGGGAAGTCGGCGGCCGCAATGCCAAAATAGGACTGCGCCTCGGTCGCCCATATGTCTTGCAGGTTCTTGCCCGATGGGCCGACGACGGGGAAGCGAGGCTTGAAGGAGGTGTTGAAGCCAGTCGCGCAAATCAGCACGTCAATGGGGTATTCGTTGCCGTTGTCGCAGACGCAACCCCGCTCGGTGATCTCGTTGATCTCTCCGTAGACAACATCGACATTGTCCTTGCCAAGTGCCTCCAGGTATCCAACCCCGGGGGTGAGACGTCTGCATCCCACATGCCAGTTTGGGATTAGACGCTCCTCAAGATAGGGGTCCTGCAGCTTCTCCGACATTTGTTGCCGGAAATAAGCCTCCGTGTCGTTGTTTGTGTTGGTTCCCTTGAGGAAGATGCCAAACTGGCCATTCAGGCCTCGCTCGATGTTTCTGCGGTATTCTTTGAGAGCTCCGGGCTTGGTTGCGAACTCGAGCCGTTCCTGGTCAGAGAAGACATGCTGTTCGAGTCCCTGTACTGGTGACACCCAAGTCGGCTCACGGATAAAGGTCGTCACCTTTTCGACGTGGGGTTGTATGGTCGGGAGAACTTGAATTCCGGAAGACCTGCTAGGATGAGTATGCATTCCGCACATCCATGTAGGACAAGCTTACCCGTTGCCAATCAAACCGACATGGCGACCACTCAGGTCGATCTTGTCATCCCAGTTTGCAGTATGCAGCAAAACTCCCTTGTAGTTATTCAAACCTGGAATGGCAGGCCACTGCCAGTTGTTGAGGATACCAGACGCATTCACAAGAATGTCACAGTGGTCCTTGATCGTTTGGTTTCTATCAACATCCTTGATTTGCACATCGTAGCCACCCTTGGCATGGTTCCAATATGTGCCGACGACTTGGTGCTGTGTCTTGATGTATTTGCGAAGCCCATACTTGTTTGCAAAGTCGTTGAAGTAGTTGAAGATTTCTTTGGAGCCAGCATAGACGGCAGACCAATCCAATTTCGGCTCGAAAGACCAGGTATAATTGTGAGAAGGGACGTCGCATGCGCACCTGAGCCGGTTAGCGTCTTCGTATTAGAGAGATCGACCTCGGGAAAATCTGGGGTATATGCTACTCTCGGCTCATTTCTCCGGTCCGGTCGACTTACCCCGGGTATCGATTTTCGAACCAAGTGCCGGAAACCTCTGCGTTCTTCTCATAGATTGTTAGGCTAAAGTTCGAGAAGTGGCGTTGCAACTTGTATGCCATCAACAAGCCAGACGCTCCGGCTCCGATGCAGATGACGCGCACATGCCGTTGAGCGTGGATGGGCCCTCTTAAGCGGTGCTGCGCGTCGGTTTCTGGATGACTGGTAGATGGTACAATGAAATCCGCCATGGTAAAAAGGGTATACAACTAGGACTCAGGAGATGGAATGCAACAAGGCAATGGGCAGTGAACGTGGAAACTGGAGCGATGACATCGGGTTATGTAGCATGCGCGGGACTTAAATAGTCCCGTCCATTTCATGCCGCTCGTTTGTCTAGAGTCATTTCGGTGCCTCCACATCGAGTAAACGAGTCATATGGTGGGATGCTGCATCCGGAACGTTTGTTGGAGCACCCGGGGTAACTCAATGATTCGTGTGGAGGGGCCAATGAAAGCTACCTTATTCAGGTTGGGGCATGGCAAAGTGTTTCCGCCGCGCCCGTCTGGGGACTGACAGCGAACATGCAAGCGTGACAGCTTGATTTCAATTTGCTCCTGCGCATTCTTTCAGATGCATTGGCACACCCAGACAGTCGGGTGCGGATTTGATGTCTTCCAATCCCCCAGGGAAAGGCATCGTGGCAATCCCGATTCCTGGCAACGCAATTGTGGGTCCGGTCCCTTTAGCTTTGTAACATCATTTCCGTATTATTTTGCAGATAATGTCGAATGAGGATTGTTGAGGGCAATGCATCCATTTTCATTTATTGTTGCAGTGGTAGTGGTGTGCATTTTCTACTGGATTGTGAAGCCGCCATCCGCTACCAATGAGCTTCCAATCACATAACTGCTTGCATCTGAATGCAGGAATGCAACGCAGTCACCAATTTCCTCCATTGTTGCCAAGCGCTGAATTGGGACTTTCAGCCTCTCATCATCCATAACGCTGCCTGCACTCATGCTGCCCATGACCAACGGAGTGGCAACATAGCCTGGGCATAGCGCATTGATCTTGATCCCACGCCCACCAAAAGCAACAGCATCGGCCTTTGTCAGTCCGATGACAGCATGCTTGCTGGTGGCATATGCTGTCGAGGGGACGTTGAGTGAAGGACCCAAAAGGCCATACATGGAGGCCGTGTTCACAATGGAACCGCGGTATGAGCGATAAGAGTCGGTCCGCTTCTCTTGCTTCAACATTTGGCGGATTTGGGCTCTTTGACATAGCCAGACGCCTTTTGTGTTGACGCTCAACACACGCTCAAAATCTTCTTTCTCGACCTGATCGGTGGTTTTGAGGGCACCTCCGATGCCGGCATTATTGAGAGCATAGTCTATCCTGCCAAACTCCTTGACAGTCTGGTCGACGCTGTCATTGACGGCGCTTTCATTCGCAACGTCGAGTTCAATTTCCTTGATTGAAATATCAGGATAGGATTTCTTCAGTTCGGCCACTGTCTTGGTGATGGGATTGCGGTCGAGTAACGCGAAGGACCGCACGCCTTGCCGCGCAAGAGAATATGCCGCATGCTGTCCGATACCTGCCCCAGTTAGACGGGATCACCTCGTTGCACTTCTGTACCTACCGGATCCTGCGCCGGTAATGTATGCGACGCCTTTCAAGGCAAAAGCCATGATTCCGGGATTATTGCCAGAGAGGATGATGCCTATCCGCGGGGTGCACGAAGTAGCGGGCAGCGAAAGCGGCCCCTGCTTTAGCTATAGAGCTTCCAGGTAGCTTCGGGGCGAAGCTTGGTTCCTAGCTCTGGCTGGAACTGCGGAGATTCAAGCCGCGCGCGTGGCCCGTGCCGAGGGATCATTGGGGAGACTGGAGCTTGAGCCAAAGAGGATGGCGCATCGTGGAAGTCCTTTCCCGCGGCATCTCGGATGCGGAGAAGATCCGACTTGAAGTTGCTGCGCGAGTCATGCAAATGACGGCTACCTTTGATGTCTTGTAATTTTCCGAACATCCGATCAGGGCTGGCGCTGAAGAGCCATCTGACTTGCACGGCGTTCTCCAGGGCTGGGATGAGCCGAAACTATCCTCTACTGCGGGGCCTCTGACGTGTATTCATGTCTGCGAGACAGACACATGTATTCAAGCCTGTATGATGCGTAAGCATACATACCTAGGCTATGGCAATGACAACGCTCATAGCTATTGCTGCGTCATTGGGGGCTAAAGATCTTTGGATAACCAATTCAATAACGCACAAACGACCAACAGTACGTTCTTGTCCAAGTGAAGTTCGGATAAGCTGACAGACCTGGGGACACAGCAGGCGCATGCCCATCGGGGCAGATGACTAAGACATGATCACGTGCTTACGTGCCGTCGTGCACGGGCCCTCCACATCGCCGCGGCTCCATCCTACACACCAGCGCGCCACCGTCCCTCATCCTTCACCGTCCTCGACCATGCTACGATTATGACAACCAAGCCGAAACGCATAGCGCAAACCTCGCGCGAAGTCAAACGGGACTTCAAGAAGAACGGACCTCGGCTTCCAGAACACGAACTACGCCGACTCGAACGTGGGGCCATTCTAGACGAACGCGCGGCCAAATTCCGAGAGCAAGAGGAGCGCCGCAAACAGGCAAAGAAGAAGCGGGAGGAGAAGGAGAGGAAAGAAAAGCTTGCGCGGAAACAACTCGGCGTGAGCCTTGCCACGCAAATGATAGGCTTTAACCATACCCAGGCTCAGCTCAAACGCGGCATGGAAGCATTTTTGGGATATAAGAAAAGGGACGAGGAGGAGGAGAAGAAGCGCGAAATGGAGCTTAGGAAGAAACTAGAAGATGTCGTGGACCAGGTCGAAAAAGAACCTTGGGATGATGATGACGATGACGAAGAGCTGGATACTGTCCTCGACCTCCCCGGCTCAATTCCACTGGCGGAAGACCACTGCTTCGATGACGACCTTGATGATGACATGCTTCTCGAAGCGCATGACTCAATGATGTCGGACGCCATCGAAGAGACCATGTATCAGCCCTCAGTATCACACCACTTGGCTCTTCCGCAACCGTTGCCACCAAAGGAAGACCCCGAGTTTGTTCGGTTACATGGTCCCATTAACAAGATCGTTGAGAAGTTTCTGGAGAAGTTACCCGAACCCTTGATAGAATTGCTTTCTCATGATATTTCGACAAACTTACCTACCTGGAATCCTGCAAATACGTTGCTTCACAAACTCAACCCCGTTGGGCTACCGCCACACAGACTGCGGATCAAAGTTGGGTGCATTGTCACTTTACTTAGAGACCTCAATGTTAGCAGCCAATTGTCTAAGAGTAGTCATCTCCGGGTTCTTCGAGTGGAGAACGAGCGAATCGAGTGCATGGTTGTGGACGGGCAACTGGAAGGTACCAAGACCTTTCTAACGCGAGTTGCATTCCCTACGAAGCACCGGAATGAAGATGAATTCTCGTTTCAGAGAACACAGTTCCCCATACGGGTCGCCCAGGAGTTTGTTCCCTCTGTGTTGAGTCGGGACACGTCCCAAACCAGCTTCAAGGTGCCTTCAATCGCCGGACAACCCCCAAGACCCACCAACTCAAGAAAGGTTTTCACTAGATCGACCTCTGGTGGAAACATCACAAATGCGAACCCGAGCTTCAAGTTGCCAGGCTTGCCGGCATCTAAAGTGGTGAGCACCAAAAAGCCTCAGCCACCACCACGCGAGATTGAAAACGTCCCGTTCGTCGCATCATGCGATGGATGGGATGATTTTCTCGAAAGCGGGACCCAGATCGCCCGCGAGCTTTCCGCAGAGGCGGCAGCACCTTGTAAGCAGGATGTCGAGAAGATTTCGACGGCAGAAATGATGCCTCCGCTCTCAACTCAAGACTTTGACTTCTCGCTTGAGGATCTTGATGATTTCAACGATGTGTTCGACGACAGTTTATCCAAGTCGTCTTCTAGGCAGCATGCATTTACGAATGATCCACCCGCTATCAATTCCGCACAGCCAGCTTCGAAAGCATCAATAACCTTGTCCAACCCAAGAGGGAGTCTTCTAAAACAATCTCCTAGACAAAATCTCAAGCGCTCATCGCCAACACCGAGAGGCCAGCCACCGTCAAAGCGCCTGTCAACTCCACCTTCCAAGCCGTTGTTTGGCCCTTCTGGGTGCAAAGCTTCTGCAATTTCTCGTGACTACTTTGGCGATTTTGGTATCTCGACTCAAGATGTTGCCTCCTTTTTTGATGACGACAATGACCTGAACTTGAACTCTCCACCTATTGAGGTGTGAGGATATGATGAGCTTTATGGGCGTTGGATACCCCTAAAAATAATATTAAAAGACTGGAACATGATGCTTGTACCAGGCCGTATGATTTATCGCTGAGGCGCGAGTTGAAAAGCCTTGAATATGGTAAGGTTTTTACTTGCATTGCCTTTCAGATAATCATTCCCTCTTCCTCCGCCTGCACATTGGCTTCCGCCTCATCCTCTTCCTCGTCGAGATCCTCTAGCGGGAACGTCAAGATTGCAGCTACGTTTCCAAGCGCCTCTAACCTCTTGCCACTCTCGTGCAACGAGCTCAAAACGCGGACTTCGCCACCCTCGACTTCTCGTACCCGGTCCACGAGCGCCACCCACCGTTTCCTCTCTGCAACATTCTGTGCTCTGAAGAGTGCATTTGAAATGAGTAGCACGCCGCCTCCTCGCCCAACCGCCCCTTTATCCACTGCGCGCTCCACCTCTCGAGGACCGTACCAGGCGCGTCCGTCATCCTGTCGAATCAACGTGTTGAACTTGTCCATGAGGGCAGTTTCGCGTGCGTATTTGGTGTCGGACAGCTTGGTAGTTATTGCCTGTGACGAGAGGACCTCGGACAGTGAGTGTACGTGGGGGGACGACGAGTGCGCAACCAATATCGAAGGCAAGAGTGACAAAAGGGGCTTATTCGTCGTCCTTGTAGCCTCGCTCTTGATGTACGCCAGGAAAGACTGTGCGACGAAGCCCGGACTCGCCAGCAGCAGCGGCACTGTCTTATCTTGCTGCGCCGCCGACGAATTTGACAGATCGAGGTGTCGTAGCAGCGTAGATAGCGTAGTGGAGAAGAATCGGTCCATCCCTTTATCATGCCCATCTAGCCCACCTTTCCGTTTCCGCGGTACCGGAACCTCAACCCGCTGCCGCAGGATGGTCTGATGCTCCGTGATGAGACATATATTCGCCATGCCCTCGCCCATGATGACGGCCCACAGCTCGGCCCTGCGCTCCGTCTCGCAAGCCTCCTTCAGCATCTCCAGCGCCACGCTGTCCCACCCATCCCCCTTCTCCAACGTAAACTTGCGGTTGAGCTCGAGGTCCAGCGTGTGGTGTGATCCCAGCTTTACATGCTCATTCTCCGACGCCACGCGCCCCGCGACGTGCAGCTGCCCCGACCCCACGTCGAAGTCGGTGCTCGTAACCGAGATTGTGAGGTCCAGGACTATGCGTTGCGAGGCGACGGAGCCGGCATCGGACGTTTTGGAGACGCGCCGGATGGCCTTTGCGCGGATAAGGTCGGTGGGCTGGATCAGGTTGTACGCGTGCCACTGTGTGCCGTCGGCGATGAGCTAGTTTGCGAAGAAGAAGAAAAGTCGCGTGTATCGTACCATGTCTTCAGGTTCTTCTGGAAGCAGGGTTGCGAAGCCCGACCCTTGCTTTTGGTCGATTTGCGACTTTAGGAGACGCATCTTGGTGGATGTGTCAGTCCACTCCAAGCTTTTTTCTAGGTAGTAGGCGCGTGGTTCTGGGGCGAATTTGCGCCTTTGGAGGGTGCTGGTCGGGCTCGGAGTGGATTCGACCGCGAATGGAAAATGTTGTTAGAGAGCTGTTTTGCTTAGAAACGGCTGGTCTGTGACGTGTTGGACGTAGAGGGGCATCTTGCATCACAAGTGGGGCATTTTGGATTCGTATGGCTTATCGATAAGCCATTCACACTGACTAAGCAGATATTTCCCTGTCTGTTTGTCTGCCTCTTTCTATGTGGTAATTCTTTGCGCTCAGACAATAGCTTTTTACTAAACTAGCTTTATAGTAGCTAGTCATATAAGTTTTCAAGAATTTAAAACCCGCTATACTTAGGTTCATGCCCAAGGAAACAGCGCACACAAGATAAATCAATTCCCTATGCACACAGTTCCGTGATTCCTGCCTTTCCATCAAGTGCAATTTATACTTTATATGACCATGCCTCTTTGGAGATATGGGAAAACTGAAATCCAGTTGCGGCGCATATGTGAGACTCTAGTCTCGGAACAGAGGTAGATAGGAAAGCCGTTTTGGTCACTGACGTTGAATGAAAGTGGAGCTCACACCTAGAAACCCTCTTGCAGATCAAGCACATAATCCATACGAATTTTGCCATATCCTTATACTACCAGTATTAACATTCGTTGTCTGTGTCAATCCTGTCTTCATGTCCACTTTGATCCTCCTCAAACGTTAGGTCGATGTAGTGATAGATCCAGAATGAAGAAAACACAAATGCGGTGCCGGATATCCCGCAGATAGTAAGATACATGACCGCAATATTGCACCTATCATTCCAGCCTTTATGTCTGTTCCAGAGAGGAGTACAAACAAGTGTAGTAAGCCCTGCTAAAAACCCGCAAACAGAGTATGACATGAACATCAGAGGACATTGCCATACGAATATCATCTTTTTTCTTGTCACGTATTCGGATGAACTGCCTCTTTCTTTTGAGAGTAGCATGGATGCGTATCGACCCAGAACTGCAACAGCTTTTCTTTGTCTACCAGTAGTTGGGAGTGGACCAAGAATATGTAGAACAGTCACCTCAGAAGCGGATATAAGAATACCAAGGATTGACATGATCAAACTTCCATACCAAAACCCGGGAGTCAACCAGTGAGCCTCTTCGATTGTGGTCCACGAGAAAGCACCGATAGGTGCTGCCGCAAGCACAGTGCACTGCATTGCTCAGCCTAAGCGGATCAGGCTTATTATATGTACTATACCGATATTGATATGAATTGTAATTCGGCCAGTTTTCGGTCTCTCCATAATGCCACTACTTTCAACAGTCCTGTATCATCTTGAAGGCCTTGCGAAGCCAGCCTAGCAATCTTGTGGAGCGGCTGGCTTGTGTTGAAGAAATAAAGACGATAGTATGGTAATGTGATTATGCGTGCTAGCAACGCTAAAATTTTATGATAGAGAATCTTACTGCTAAGTTAGTCTTAACATAAATCTCATTAGTTATGTAGTTACGAATTTCAAAAAAATAGTTGAATGGTGTCATAGGACTCTTACCTTGACAGTGACTTTGATGGACTTCATCTTTCCCAGCAGTGTGTCTAGGAGACATTGAAACATACTAGCAGTAGATAGATAGAAGCAATATCAGACCGTGTGATATGTACGTTATCTCACGTATCTATGCTATCGATTCAATATCATATGTGTTGAAGTAAGCAACAGTGAGATGATGTCAATGAATATCCCAGCCGTGGCCGATGCTGACACGTGTAGCGCGGGGTAAATATCAATTTTTGTGTCACGCCATCTTTGATGCTGGTTCTGAAAGTCATTATGACTAAACACTTCTGTTTTTTTCTATTGCTTGAAATATTGGCCAGTAGAAACTAGGCTTTAATAGTCAATCGAAAAAATGCCAAAGTTTAGTAAAGAGTCTTCTATAGTGTAAATTGCAGACGGTCTATTTATCTCTAGTCTTGGTTATTTGCATTGATGACAGCGACAATGCAAACCTTATTAGACTAAAAAAAATTGATATCTATAACATTACAAAGATATTTTCTAGTGTTCCTAGTTTTGACTTTCCACACAAACTGATGTATCAGGTGGAGGGAGGTGTTCGATACCTCCATTCCAGAAGATTCGGCTCCTCGTCTTCCATGTCATTGTGATAACGGCGCATATGGCTGCTGAAATCTTCCCTGTTTTCCATTCCAGATCGATTGCATTACGGGATAGGGCATTCAAACTGTACACATGTAGCATAATGCTCCCAAAGATGAATATCCTTGGTCCTTAATCTCCTTCTTTTTACCAAAACTCTGGCACATCTTTGAATTTCCCGAACATTTTTCCTTTTGCTCGCCCATTTGCAGAAATGACTCTCTATCTTGCGCAGAGTTTCATGTCCTGAATTCTTATCATAGAGGTTTCTTGGCTTCCATTCGTCGAGTTCAACATCTAGTGGTTTTCTTGTATCATTGAAACGCCACAAATCGTAGTCTCTACTCTTTTCTTTCATCAGCTTTTCCGCAACTATTTCCGGATCAGTTACTCTGTTAACAAACAGTGTGGCTTTTTGGAAAAAACCACTGCCGTTATTGGATTTGCCTGGAGATCTGGCGGTCCCCACGCTAACCACAACTCCTAAGCTTCTTTCACTGCCATTTTGTCTCATCTCTTCAATGGCGTGTAGCGTCGGGTTGTTTGCGGCTCCAAATGCACCGTCAAAATACAAAACCTTCTGATCATTTCCATCTTCTTCTACATCAAATGACTTGAAATAGAGAGGTGCTGCTGTGGCTGCTCGAGCAGCTTCCCATGTCCTCCATATGTGAGTCTGATTATGATTCGTTTCGTTTGGAGTGTTTGTGCTATGGTATGATCGGATACGATCTTCTTGTTGGGCCACGGCAGGGCGTGAGCTTGACTGTCTTACCACAGTGACAAACCTGCATCTTCAGTGAGTACAGTACTAATTGACGTGCAACTATCACAACTCACGCTTTGCATGTACCCGGAACTGTTTTGAATGAAGATTCCTTGCCATTTGCATTGTGATCACACCTTCTATGTATCACATTCTTGAATGCCTTTTCCATCTTCACCGTGCTGTACTTAGCCCATCCAAACCCCAGATTTCGCTGATACATTGGCCGTGGAATCCCGAATATCTCGCTACTCATGGTCTTGTACTCATACAAGTAGTCTGGGATATTCATTCGGAAACAACTCAACATGATAGCAATAAGGCTGCGTTCTACGTTAGTTCTTTGTCAACGCCTCTTTCACACTCGAATACGTACCCTCCTGTACTCGATCCGCATATTAAGTCAAATTAATAACAAGGTAAGTATTTGCGATTATCTCTCCAGTGTTCTCGCATGTTATTGTTTTTCTTTTTCTCATTTTTGGAGAATGGACCGCCCTCGGCATGTTGCGGAAAAGGACTGGGATGGAAACTAGAATGCTGCTCATTCAGATGATGTCCATCTGTTTGTTCGCTTTTTGTTGCTTCCCTTTCCTCATCTGCAATGGCTTTCATTAGTCGTTTCAATATTAAGAGAGACCAGTATCCTCGAACGCCCCCTCCATCTGGACAATTTTAGCAACACAAAAGTACGCATGTATATTTATTACGGTACTCACCTAAACAGAAAATATTGCGTTGTTTCCAGGCATCCTCAGATGATTCTACATCTGGAAATTTACTGTCGACCTTGGGATTTATTTCTTCGGTTTTACTTCGCTTTATCCGTCTTGTTGAGTTCTCTGGGGCATTCTCGAGTTCTGCATGGCTTGGAGACGACATAGAATATGAGACAGGATGAGTGTTAATTTAACGACCCCTTCGCTTCTGAAAGATCATGTAACTATGTGCCGCATTTATATAATTGATGTAAAAGAAAGCGGGAGGACTGAGAGCCGTTGATCTCCTCAAAATCTCAGCCTGATCATATCAAAGTGCCCCACAATCCTGCATAGACTTGGTATAAGATGTGGCGGTCTCTAATCAAAATCACTGATAATGTTGGTTCCGTTCATATCCACCAATAGAGTCTTGTTGTGGTCCGCGGAGGGTACAACTCAGCGCTAAGCGTGAGCAAAAAATCGGTAAAATTGAAGAAAGGCGCTCGTCCGAAAAGCAAAAACGCGGTTCATGCAGTAATGCCGCTTGGAAAGATGGACTCATGCACGAGATGGAAGGATCATGTGAGATGATAGTTTCTAGCTGAGGTGTGTTAGTGTAGTTTTCTATTGGACAAATGCCGCGTATCATCTGTTTGACTGACAAGCAAAAGCGATGGTGTGTGGAGATCATTATCAAGCCACTCAATTTTTTTTCCTGATCCTACGTATTAGCAGATGTGACCATCATTCGAAGATATATATGATTAGATTCTCCATATAGGGCAAGTGAAACCGAGTGGCTGTCAGCATGGCTTATCCAACTCTTTAGTGGAGGCGGAGGCAAAGGCAGCCGAACGAAGGACGAAAGCCACGATTCCTCCACCAAATAAGAAGCGATCTGAGACATATGCAAAACGTCATGCACTAATTCCAGATGACATATGCCTAATGACACTGGAGCCTTTTTGAATCAGGCTATCCTTATGGCAGCCACAGAAGCGGTTCCGCGGAACGAACTGGTTATCGGAGTGTTCGGAGCAGGTTTCACAACATAGCCTTCTTACAAAGGAGTATAAAGTATTAATTCTTCCTAAACTTCTTTGTTTTCACTGTAGATCTTCACTCGTCCCTTGAGTCACTGATAAATGAACGTTGATCTTAGTAAGTTATGTCTTCTAAATGTTTCTTTTCGACAGACTACTCACATTGCTACAAGTAGACATACCTTTCAGTATGAGTAATTCATCAATCAAGATGCAGCCTGAAAAACAACCGAAGAGCCATGCTTTGAGAAGGGTAGTCGTATATGACCTAGAAACTGGGAGTGTAGACATATGCAAAGAATCAAAAGTTGACAAAGGTAAAGTAAAAAAAACTCGCTATTCATGTTGTTATTAACTAATTCCGTGAAACAAAAAGAAAGATACACTGAGATAGACATATATAAGAAGAAGCAGGTCTTTCTGTACCGTGATCCTCAAAGCATGGCTATAAGGTCAGCGGATGAAGCTCATGGTGACGAAAACTTTCTGGCAAGATTGAAATTCAACAATCTAAGCTGGCCAAATCAAGCTCTCTTTCGTCTTGGTTTTATGTCAACATTATATGTTGATCCTAAGGATATGCAAGAAGAACATGACTAGCCGGGACATTCCTTTCAGCTTTTCTACAAACTCGGCAAATTTCTTCTTGATCTACGTTGTAGTTTCAGCATTTGAGATAGAGAAACACGATGTCTCCCCTTGTTTTCAACCTCCAGTGTGATGAGTGATATCATATAATTGAAAACCACTCAGTGGGCGTTATCACAGTGAGATTTATGCTTTATTTATTTGATCCCAGCTGTAAAGGCGACATTCCCACCATCATAATGATGGGTTGTCTCTATTATTGCCAAATAATTCAAATGTATAGATCAGGCTTCTACTCTTAGCTGGACTACTTCTGCGAATCAGATTGACCGGTTAGGCATATTTCTTACTCACTTCCGCGGAGTCGGCGTAACGGAAGATATTTTTAGAGCAGGCCATTCGTAGTGGTGGTACAGCATGACACCGTCTCATGCTCAAGCCTAATTTATCATTGGTATATCAGGTTATTCACACCTACTGCACATGATTTTTTTGTACATATTTTCCTGAAATTACCATATAGAACTACCTAAACATATGCAAATATACCCAAAAGTGCCAGCAATTATTTTGAGTGTTTAATATCTTCTATCTCATTCCCATTGCTGATGCATTGGAATGAATCAAAATGTAAGTTTTTTACCCAGATCAGGGAACCCAAATATTTCTTATTGATAGAGTCTTGTCAAATTTAGTCCTAAAAATCTCACTAAATATAGCTCCTGAATCTGACAGGGATAAGCAAGATCAGGGAGTTGTGGTCTTAATCCTCAAGGCACTGCTTAATGGAATATATCATTCATGATCGCTATCATGGTATCATACAAAATAGCTGATAGAAGTTATCAGCCTACAGTCAAGGTATCGTCAACTCCCTTCCACCCCTCCTTGGTGTCTCTTGGAAACTTCCGTCAATAGTTTTAGGCTACACTCTCTTTTCCAACCCGTCCAACTTGCTCGACTTTGCATCATATCCATCCACCTGCAACAAAGACACTAACCAAGACTGCCACCCAAAGCGCCCCAACGCAGCCTTCAGTCCGCCTCGCCCCACCGCAAACCGCCCCCTGCGGGCACTCCTCATCTCCGTTCTCATCTTCATCCTGACTGGGTACCTGAGGATCATTCGGACCCTCCGGCTGCTCGTTCTCGGGCACCTCTTCCTGGACATTTTCCACAAATGCGCCTTGCACATTGCCTGGTGGATAGTAGCTGCACACGACGTACCATCCGGGCGCGCCACCGTCATCGCGACCATTGCACTCGGTGCGCCCGCAGCCCATTTGTGTGGTGTCCTTCCATACCAGTTGCGTGAAGTGGCCCGTTTCAGTGGCAAACTCGCCTTCGTCAAAGTCGTAGTCGACACGCTCGTGGCCCCAAGCTATAATGCTGGCGCTGGCGTTGGGGTATCCGGAGGCGAGGTTCTCTCCGTAAGGGCCGCCCTAAGGATTGGGTCAGTTAAAACCCGAATAGTGCTATGCTATGATGATCTGGTAGCGATTTGTCTTTCTTTCTGTGTTGGGATTGTTCGCAAAAAAAAAAATCCTAGAGGGAAGCGCCTCTAAAGCACCCAACAACACACACAGCGATCCTTGACAAAATCACACAAGTCGGAAGGTACCAACCAAGTTCGCCATAAAAGTAGTCAACGCAACAAGAAATAAATCAAACTTACGCTGTGTTCAAATACACACCTCTCGCTCCATTCCCTCGAAACATCGGCAAGCGTGTCATTCCAGCTCAGCGCCGTCGCATTATGCTGCCTGCGATACGTATTCGTAACATTTAAACATGCCTCCTCGAACGTCTCATCTGACGTATACTCTGTCGATGCTTCTTGCTCTGTATTCTGTGGAAACGGGTTGGGACTCGCAAACGCCGGGGCCAACGAGCTGGTGAGGAGTAGAACAAGGCTAACGCTGAGGTAAGACCGCGTCATCTTGGTCGTCTTATCGTGGTTTGGGCGAAAGCAGCGAAGCGGGCAATTGTCGAATCGCAACAACAATGAACCCGTGCTTTCTCAGGATGAAGTCTGTACAGAGAAGTGACAAAAAAGGCCTTTGCAATTGTATCTCTCAGAAAACAAAACCTGTGGTCCTCGAAATTCCCGTGCCGTCGCCTCGTCAACCGATATCCAATACTCTTCCCAAGATCGTCCCGAAAGTCGAAGCAGATAAAGTTCAAATCCGACCGTTAGCTTAGGGCAGAGGGTATCAAGAGGTGAAGAGCAACCGCTAAAAAGAAAGCACACCACCCAGTCAATAAACACCGCGGATCCCCTCCCGTCCAGCGAGCCACAAGGCAAAAATTCAGAGAAAGCCTACGTATACCACGCAAGCCAAGGCTCGCCCGCGGAACCTGCTTCGCCCAACGGCTCTCACCAAATCTTGGAATCGCGCGCGTGGGCGTGGGGCTACCCCCGGGTGCGGCACATCTTTGACAGGGTGGGCGGCTGCTGTGACGTAGCCGTCACGTGAAGCAACGTCTTGGCGCAAATGGTTGGACGGGACGACGGGCGCGGACGCCCACACCTCCCCCCGTGTTTCCCTACCTTAGCGTGCTGGGTACAGCGCAGAACGGTATTTCCAACGACCCGGTCCGGGAGCCGGGATCCAGGACTTCGAGGGGCAGCGAGGATGGGGGTATGCACTGGCGGGTTCGGGGTAATGGGGAGCGCAAAAGGTCGATTGGCGGGAATGTCGTGGGAAACACCACGACACTGTGCAACTGAGTCTCGATGGGTTCGACTTGTTCCATCGTGCGGATATCGTGCGATTGATGTTCCAAGATGTATTCGCAATTCGTGCCTCCACCTCGACACTCAGCTGAAGCCACCGCCATGCCCGCTCCAGCTTCTTGCGAGCGGGGAAGTCAACCCAAGCCCCATGGCGATTCATATCTCACGACGTGCGGAAAGAATCCTCATGGACTGCTCTCTTCGCTATGTTACCGCCCATTAATGCCGTCAAGGAGTTGACGCAAAGATGTTTTGGAGCTGCAGCCACCCTCGGACTCCGCTCCTACATCTACTGCTTATCGCTTTCCGTATGCCCTTGATTCACGACCAGATCATACCCTGACCTATGACATAGAAACATGGCCGATTTCAGTACAAGCCCCTTGCACCACGTGCCCTCCGGCTGCTCACAATCCTTCCTCCTCTGACAACGCGGCATGACGAACCTATCCGGTGCTTGCTTAGCCACCCAACTTTTGATGATTTCACCAATGAATACGAGCATTGGGAGCGTAAAACAGGCAATAGTTCGAGGGATGACCCATACAAAGCCCGACTTGGATGGGCTCAGTCGCAGGACATACACTCAGTAGATGCAGAAAGCCTGCATCGTCAGCATTCCGGCCTTGATCAGGCTCGCATGGCTCCTAGATATTCGTGGGGAGACTACGTTGCGCTGTCTTACTGCTGGAGCTGGGGCGACAAGCCGTCTTTTCGAAACATACTGATCAATGGCCGCAGGATGCAAGTCACAGAAACCTTGGAAGCTGCCCTCCGATTCTATCGAAATCTGCAAGGGCTGGGAAAGAGGGTGTTACTTTGGGCAGATGCCATCAGCATTAATCAGGAAGATGAGGACGAGAAATCGAGGGAAATCGGCCGCATGAAGGAGGTTTACGCTGGTTCCACATGTGTTGTCGTTCATCTTGGGCCTGAAGACCAGGACACCAATCGTGCCTTAGATGTGATACAGCGTACTGCGGCTGACGTGTTAAGAGATCAAGGTACCGTTCGCCGCTTCGAACTTCTTCACAATGTATTCACACCTGACCCACCACGGTCTCATCCGCCTCTTACTAGGGACATCGTTTGTCTACTTGGAATTCTCCGCCGTCCATATTGGCGACGGCTCTGGATCTTGCAGGAAATAGCCATGGGGGACAAGAGCCTCATCCTTGGATGCGGAGATTCTATAGTTCAACTTACGGATCTCCTGCTTGCTGCCAAGTTTACGTGGCACAACCTTGAAAACATGATGGCCATATCTGGAGATCAACTAAAATATCTAAAAGACTTGAATGGCTCTTTGTGGGTGTTGCTATTCTTTGACAAGCTTCAGGACGTACAGCGACGCTTTGGTGAGCCTGGCAGAGTCCCATTCCTGGACCTACAGTTACCGCTTCTCAATCTGGGCCAGAACGCGCTCTCTTCCAAACCACACGACAAGGTATTCGGCCTTCTTGGAATTCTCCCCGAGGAAATTGGTTCCGCGATGGATAAATACCGTAGCTATCGTATACCTGCCACCGATTTGTTCGTTGCTTTCACTAGAGCAATCATCGAGTACACCGGCACCCTGGATATTGTCCTCACAAGAAACTATGAGCAGAAGGGGATTCCCAGCTGGGCTATAGACTGGACCTTACAGTCTGACAGAATCAGTTTCGTACATGACTGGACCACCTACGGTTACGACCGTTTCGTGACGGCGTATCCGAACTTGCGAGAAATGGTCGATATCCCATATCATGTCAGGGCAGATGGCCACAAAACGTCTTCATTCAAAATCTGCGACAAGACTCTCTTGTTGACTTGTTCAGCCCTCCGGATCGGTAAAGTCGATGGCTTTGCCCCAGCAATATCTCGAGCGTGCGAACCATCGCCCCCTTCTTCAACTCTCCAACCAACAATAAACACCAGCCCCTATGGCGACGAGACAGCCACTGCCCAAGCTCTCCTACACACACTATTCGCCAACCCAGCGTGGGGCGACTCTGCAGTCTCATCCCTCTTCCGCATCCCGTGGATGTCCGGCGATTATTACAACAAGTCGCAGCACGACGAAGACTTCACCACAGACGAAAGCTGGCAGCAAAAGTACATGGACATGGCCACAAAGGGCTGGGCATTTTGCCTCGTGTGGGGCAATTTCCTCAGTTTTGAGTTTCTGCGTCGGCGCATCGGGCATTTCCGCGTTGGCGGGAGGAGGTTCCAGGATTACTTTGAGCAGGATGTCAAACCGTGCTACATCCCCGAAGATCGTGTCCGTCTCGATCTCGCCAAGGTCGCGGGTATGCACCTTTCTCGAAGGTTGATCACGCTTGAGACGGGCCATTTTGGCCTTGCGCCTGGAAAGGCACGGCGTGGTGACGAGGTGTTTGTGGTTGTGGGTTGCTGTTTTCCTGTGGTGTTGAGAAGAAAGCCATATAGTGATCATTATGAGATTGTAGGCGAGTGTTATATCGAAGGGTTTGCTAGAGGTGAAGCATTGGAAATGTTTGACACACAGGAAATCACTATATGTTAAAGGCAGAGGGCCAAAGCGTAAATCGTCAAGACAGAATGAAGAAGGAATCAGTTCGGCAACAGTGTATGTTATCAAACACAATTCACCAACCACCTCAGATAAATCTTGCTCCCTAACTCTCAACAGCACTGTGTTCCTGGCTCTTCGAACTCTTGCATCTCTTACATCCGCCTCTTTACCTTCCGCTCTTGCGCAAAACCTTTCTGGGCCAGTCTGATCCTGGCGATTCCTCGCTGTGGAGTCAGTCTTTGAATATTAGGTTCAATGAGTGGAACTTGTTAATTAAATCTGCATAGGATCCGCAGACAATACATTGTTGAAACCCGTCCAACATGCGAACGCGACCATTGAATGTAAGACCAAGAAAAAATGACATGCATCGATAATGGTATATCCTTCTCCTACTTCTTACCCCAAGATAATAGCAATGCTGAATTTAGGACCCCTGCCATTCGTGAGCTTTGTTTCTAATGTCCTTCGTCTCGACTCTGCCGACGCCCTTGTACATGTCGTGTCTATCGATAAGACTCTGTACTGTCGTGGCCTGTTCAAGTTGATTGGTTCCGACACTGCTCGCCGTAGGTGTCTGTACCAGCACATTCGCCGTCTTCTCTTCGGGCTTATCCTCGTTTGTCGGTACACTTACAAGTCTAGAGTCCAGGTTGAAGGGCGCAGTCTCATCAGGCAGTGCAGAAAGCGATTTCGAGCGTGTGGGCTCGAGGCCATATCCATCATCGGAGTCCCTCGGCGGGTTGGAAAGATCCTCTGACAGTGAGCGCTGCGCATCCTGCTCAGGCACTGCGAGGCTTTGCGAGCGTTCTTTGTCCGACTTTTGACCCTTGCTCTTCGACTTGAATTTGAAATGTGAGAGCCATCCAGGGCGCTTCTCTTTATCTGGCGTCTTGGTGCCATTGGCCTGCTTTTCTTTTTCATGGCCGTTCTCTTCGGACTTGCGGCGAATTGGCGGCGCCGGGTACGCAGCGCGCATGTTGGCGAGGCTAGTCCCTCGCAGCTCCTCGCTGATGTACTTGAGCGCTGCCTCGGTGACTTCGACATACTCTGGATAATCGTCGGCGCAGGCTTCTCGGATCAGGCGCAGCTTCTCCCAGTCTTGTCGCACAATGGGGCCAGAGAGGTCCGGGTGCCAGCCCATGGACTTGATGTCGGACTTCATGCCGCGATCAACCTGCTCCTTGACTCCCAAGAGCGCGATCAGACCGTCCACCTCGACCCGCACAGTCCTAACAAAGTCTTCAAACTTTTGCACATCGCGGACCTGCCAGTGCGTCATGGTCATGCTGAGACCTCTCCTGAGCCCCGCGCGGGCGCCCGTCTGCTTGACCAGATCTTGCAGCAGGGCATATTTTTCGCGGAATGCCTCGAGGCGATTTGTATCCAGCGACGGGTACTCGAGCATGGTGAACCGCTTGGGGCTCTTGAGGCCATACTTCTCCATCAATTCCTCGCGGCTGAGATGTGAAGGGCGGCCCTCGATCTCCGTCAGGGCCGCGCGCACCTTCTCATTGATGCTCGGGTCATCGAGCTTGGGGTCTCGCGTCCCAAAGTTGACGGGCAGATGTGGGTCGGGATTTGTGGCGCCAGGGTGGCTGGGAATCATGTGTCGGGCGATGGTCGCCGGCGGTGAGGAGATGCCCACTGCATCGCCAAAAATCAGCAAACGGCCCTGTTGCAGGCCGAGTTTTGCTAGCGCGATCCTCTGGTCCTTGTCGGAGTCTTTGGAGGGGTGCACGAGGTTGAAGGCTTCGACGCAGGTGCTGAACTGCGTCGCCAGAGACAAGACGTTGGTGAGGATTTGCGCCTTGCTGAGGGCTGGTGGTGGTGTCGTTGGGGGTGTGTCTAGGCCCGTCCCATTGGTGGTCGCTGCCATAGCGGGGTCGAGAGGGCCGCTCGACTCTAAGGATCGCAACGGAAAAGGGGGTGAAAAATTCGCAATCGTACTTGCAGCCAGGAGGCTTTTAAGACTTTGTCGCGAAATGAAGAGGCTGCGCGGCGTGCTGTGGTCGTGGGTCTAGAAAAGTCTGTTATTATGTCCATGTGCTCATGACGTGTGAGGTCGTCCAGATGTGGCGCTGCCCGCCGCCGAGCTCCAAGAAAGTGAACGAGCGGGGCTTGGGCTTGACACCGTCCGCTGCAGTCTAGGACCTGCTTTTCCTCATCGTGATTCGCGAATTCATCTCTTTCTCCTTGGTCAGCACTCCTTCAGCCCTAGTGCCGCGTGTGCTACTGCAATCACCGCGGCGATCCTTGCCCTCCTTTCTCCACAGCTTGAAGGAGTGCGGCGGTGAAGAAAGGGTACTCGAAAGCGTTGTCGTTGCTTGAAAACCGTGCAAATCCCCCTGAGCAATCACCTGATACCAGGAATTGTTTCTTCACAATGTGCGGAACTTCTTTGCAGTTTATGGCTCTCCTTCTACACCCTGGACCCTTCGACCCAACCTGGACATGACAAAAGTCACAAATGACGGCGATGACTCCGAGCGCCAATGGAGAACAAAACATCATGTGGTACGCCTCTAGGTTGCCGTCTTGGACTGCAAGCCCATAACATAAGCTGCCATTCTGTCGGATGACACGCCCGAAATCTTGGCAAATGTGGCTGTTGCTCTTTAGAGATCAGCTTTTACCAAGGCTGCAACGGAACATCCAGAAGCGTCATTCTCTTCGGCGAGTGAGGCGATTAGCACTCTGGTTTCCTTGTTCCTCATGGTTGTGTAGGCGCTGAAAAGGATGGCAGTTGCGACAAAACCGAGCGTGGAGCGCATCGAGCCAACGAGGCCACAGGCAAGACCGAGATCCTTCAGAGGGACAGGAAATAGAACTGCAACAGCTGCAAGTACTTCGATAGTACCGACCAGGGGTTCCTCTAGAGCATGAACCATCGCTGCGAGGGTCCTGGTATGAGCATAGGTAGCCGCAATTGTGCCAATGAAGTTGCACGTAGCGACAGTAAAAAATTCGAGTTGCTAATGACCGTAACACGACTTAATGGCGCTATCATCGATAACTTGATCAAATGCGATAGCTGTATTGATTAGCATGCGTAGCATACAAGAAAGGAACGTGATCAACTTACATCCACCGAGAGTACCCGACAGTAACCCAATCTGAATAGAGTCGGTCTCATTAATCGCCGTGATCGCTTGCGGCCATGTCACCGTCAACCTACAGCATAACATCTATCTTTTGGTGAGATTGAATTATCATGATCTGGGGTTGCTTGGAGGCTCACATTTGCTATTGCTACCCCAGCGAGAAGCGCCATGAATAGCCAGTTGATGAAATTTTCCATCAAAATCGAAGGATATTCGACGGCCACGTGATTCTATATGTTGTCAGCGTTATAAGATTTTGGACAAGCGTAGGAAAACCACCGCGTAGAGATAAATTGGTAAAATCAAAGAATCCTGTATATGACTGTGGATATGAGCGGTATATTCAGCAAGAAACCTTAAGCCATGAACGCTATCGCAATGACTGAACCGACAAATCGCCCGTTCATTAACACATGGTTGCCACCTCACTAAGATTCACCCCTTTCGCTTTTACTCAAACTTTTTGAAAGAAAAGTAACATCGAAATGATTACCGATACAGTCGTCGTGAGAGTCAGTCTGTGGCTCCTTCTCGTCCGGCGCCCTGGTTGTTGCAACTATGCTGATGCTGGCTGATTGTAGGCTGCAAGCCACGATTCCGGAACCTGGGGCCGATAAGTGCACGCTTTAATACTAGATATTCGAGATAATACGTTATGAAGTGATTGTGGTGTCGGACGAAAAACGGAGGTTCATTACTTATTACATCAAGAAGGGCGACATTCCCCGTACTTCTGCCCATTACTTTGCGACTCTGCATGAGAGAATCGCCTGGAGTAAGCCATGATAGTATCTTCTGTCTTGTAACTTCGACTACTTGCAAGTTTTGCAAAGGGATGCATTATGGCCAAAGACCACGCGTGTCGTTTCTAGCACCCCATGACCGGGATTTTCTGTGACAACTTGTGACTCATGATGCTGGACTACAGTAGGTAAGAATATATATATAGAGAACACAGATGTGCGATATGGTAGGTTCAAATCAATACAGTGACTTGAAATCTTCACGAAACCTGGACTCGACGTTGAGTTTGAGTTTTTAACCATGGAAGGTTCATTCGGCAACAGCTCTACGTCACGTGAATCGATGGAAGGAGGAGGAGCGGCCAACAAACCACTTGTATATAACAGCTTCAAGCATCGACAATACATTTTGATAACTGGCCTAAATCAAGCCAAAACCTATATGTAGGTGTTTTGATCGTGTTCTTATTCTGCGCATGATCATTCCAAGAAAAACGGGAATGAAGGAGGAGACTGTTGAAATCTTGATTTATCCTGCACTCAGTTTGTGAGATATGATACATAGCACAGCAACTAATATTGAGCTGCGGCAGAGTACGAGGGCGTGGCTTGCCATCATGTTGGAGATGGATTTTATTGTCCGTGATCGACATGCAGCTGGTATTAGTGGGCCGTATTCTCGTTACGAGGTCGTATCTGCAAAGTTTGGCAAAGTCGCACGCAACTCTAGTAGAAAAGAGTATCACCTCCGTCTGCCTATTCATAAGCACGCGCGATGGCGACTGCGCCGTGGGTGTGCATTGATGGGTTGAAAGGATTTTACTCGCATGCAGATCTCTCGTGTATCTCATCGTCGCACGGATAGAAGCATCAAGATCTGGTTGACAACCATGCTGACGGCCGCATCATGCCACCAGTTCCATCAGCAACAGGAAACGATGGGCATCGTTCTGCCTCGGTATACCACATCTCCGGTGTATCCGAACGCCAGTTCTTGGATTCAAAACCGCGGCACGGCCCCAAGGCACGGGAAGCTATTCGGGCCGGCTCGCCTCCTCAGTATCCCCCCATTCCATTCCCCCGACTTTGTTCTGGACCAATTTTTCCCATACAGCCACAGTTTTCCCTGCATGAGGCCCCTCCCGTTGGCTATGGACGTTCCTAAACGGTCTATGCTTCCGAAGCCAACTTCCCGCTCGTGCTTCTCGCTTGCAATGGTCAAGACATCTCTCGCCGGAGAGTGCCCGATGGATGGAGCAGACATCGTTGTGCCACGATCGCCACAAGGCAAAACAATGATCAGGTCATCATGATCGTAGACATGAGATGGGCGGAATCCAGATTTTGGAGCTTGAATGGAATTTATGGGGCATGGGGCAAGCTTTGGGTGTCAATGTGCGCCGGAGATGAGCGGCCGCGAATGACTAGTGGAGCAAGATCCCGTTCGGGGCGTGCCTAGGGCCTGCTTGAAGGGTAGTCCTTGAGAATTTCATCGACGGCGGAGCCGAGTTCCGGTAAGGCGGTGGAATGTCAAAGACGGCTTTAGAGTTCATATTGCACCCGGAGAAAAGTTGATGGCATCAGGTCATTTGGGAAGAAAAATTGTCATGAATCCGTAGGCTATTTGCGAGCTAATTGGTAGGGTATCTAAGAGCAGAACATTCTAAGCAAGCGCCGATCGCTGTCAATCAACAAAAAAAGGAGGCCCATAAGAAATACTCAGTCAGTGAGGGCAACGTACTCTATTGCGTGTACATGGCAATGCACCATGCACAACGCAGTTTACACGTGCATGTAGGTGCTTCGTCCACTTCCAGTGGTGTTTTTGTCGTCATTCAAAACCGCCAGTCCCTTTTCGTTATCGTGAGAGCCTTCGAGACCCTTCTTGCTGTCCTGAGATTCGCTCCGGGTAACGCTGAATTCGTTCTTTATGACGATTCCACCACCTTGCTCGGGCGTAGACCTTCCACCTGTCGTCGTCCCCTGCCCAATGCCCATTATTCTCTCTTCACTTTCGCGTTCGAAGTCGGTGAATGTGTCCAAGGCACCATGCTTGCCACTGCCCAGACCTCCTGATCGTGGATGGCTTCGGTCGGTCAAATGGTAGGATTGTTGCTTCGAGCGGCCCATCTTTGAACCAAACAGAGGTCCAAATAGACGGACAAATGGATGTCGAAGCATGGGAAGACACGCGCAAACGATGCCTGCGTTTGCTTCGATGACAGACCATATGGTTGCGGGAATGGGGTCCCAGGTAGGATCGGATCCAGCGGATGTAGCGATAGTGGTTGCGCGATAGATGGAAGTGAAAGTGACACTGTTCACGTTAACATGAGATCGAATGATAGAAGAAATTAGGCATACAATGAGCCGGTACAGAACACAAGACTCAACCCAATCTTTTCCGTCCTCGTCATTGAGAGCGAGAAGATTTGGCGAACCGGAAGAAACATCAACATGAAGTCTTGTGTAATTTGTGTTGTTGCGTATGAAATCCACCACGGCTCGTTCTTGAAGCATTTCGCGCCTGGAATGCTTCTGTCCCAAAAGGCCGCGACAGGCTGGCATTGAAAGACTGTAGCGAGTACAAATGCCAGGCCGGACGTAATGATGAAGCCATTCATGACGTGGCACGCAATTCGGAAGGATCTGGACGAGACGGAAAATATGCGGTAATAGAGGCAGACGATGGACATCTTGTTGAACATGAGGACGACCTTGTAAACGATGTTGGCACCATAGAACCACTTCCGAGCGATTACACGAGTCTCAATGGGAAGTGTAGCGAATTTCCTTCCATAGCCATATACCACAGCTGACCTTTGTCAGTCTTTGTGATTCAATGTGGAGCTGATCCCAACTTACCCTGGCACTCTGTCAACGAGAGGATTCCTGATGTGATGAGAGCGGCAATAATAGTATAGTCATCAGGTCCCAGGCCGGTTGTCTTAAAGAGCCGCTGCAAAATTCTTGCCAGAACAAACAGTGCTGCCACCACCACACTGACTACACTGGTAAGCCATAACCCCCAACCCCGTTGTACGGGTCCTTGAGCCCCAATACCAATGTTAGGAGCCATGTGAGAAAGGAACGTGAGAAGGACGAGGGCGAAGATGTCCGTTATAGAGAGAGGATATGATCATCGTGATATTAGAGGGGTGGGGCCGTAGGGCAGACGCTTTTAGATGGCTCACGAGATGTCTGTCCAGGGTGTTGCAAGCTCAGAACAATCTATGCACGGGCACAAGGTGACAGTGCCAGCACAGTGCCAGTGCAGCGGTAACGGGATCGGTATTCTATTCACCAAGTCCCTAGTCTTGTGCTAGGAGCGGGCTATAGTAGGGCACCCTAAACCAGTCTTGTTACATACCGGATCGGGGGATTCAGCCGATGACGGCATGGACATGATGGTGCGCTGTTGCAGGGGTGCAGTCCGAGTGCGAAGGAATTTCGCTGCAGGGGCATCTCTATCTCCTCGCCCAAAAGGCGGGGCTGCGAGATGAAAAATTCGACCCCGAGGCAACTTGCAATTTTCTGCATTGCCCGGCGTGTCCCGGCGTACCGAGTTCTCAGCCACATGAGGCGACTTCCAGTCCCTTCCTACCGAAGAGCAGTTTACCAATGCAGGTACGAAGGCATTGCGTGAGATAGATGGAATTGCCGCCAAGCGACGGGCCAGCCCACATTAGTCGAGATCTCCCGGCCGAAAAGCATCCTAGCGCAAAAAATAGTGACGTCCACATTTCCATCCGTCCCCATCCCCCATCCAGCCACGAAGAAACGCTTCCGAATTTCGTTGAAACCCCGCCAGCCGGACCCTGGACACAAGTCTCCGAGCATGCCTATCGAGAAGATCATTTCCGATCCTGGTGGGGCGCGAACAGACTAGCCCTCCCCGTGTGCATTTGCCGTGCGAGTCTCCTGATTATCCTCCCCGCGACGGCTGCGTCCTAAAATCCACGGTTCAAGCACTCACTTCAGCATGCCACCCACGTGGCGTTGAAGGCAGTGCACGGCAGATACCACCTGGAGGTCCGAACACAGCAATAGGATTGCCCTCAGAAAGCCAATCGTCACTTAACGGTCGGTTTCTGTTAGCCCGCAATTAGCCCTCGTTCCGCCGAATTGCTTTAAGGGCCAGGAAACCCTTCAATTACGTCTGTCAGCCACTGTCGTCTCTCCGACCCCAGCTCCCTCCCCTTCAACATGCAGTCGTTTTTCCTGACGGCTGCGGTCTGCGCGACGGCTGTATGGTCGGTTGCTTGTGCCAGTCCTGTGGGTTCCGCTCGTGTCCAGACGAGCAGCGGCCTTATTATCGGCCATCAAGCGTCCAACAAAACGGACGTTACCGAGTTTCTCGGAATCAAGTATGCACAGGCACCGGTAGGAGAGCTGAGATTTGCTGCGCCAAAGCGATATGTCGCACCAGCAGGAACCGTTTACGACGCTTCCAATTGGGTATGTAACCTGGCCATGCGGCCTGAAAGTTTGAGAACAGAGCTAACATGTGCAGTCTGCGTATGTTTGCCCCGAAATCGGTTAGAGATGGACCGATATTGATGAGTGTACAGGGACTGTCCAGCCAACAAGCCGCCCGTCTCCAACTTTCCCAACTTCACCCAGCCGTCGGGCTTGAGGGTATGGAAGAACTTCGCTGCCCAGAACGATAACCCGTCGGCCGAAGACTGTCTCGCTCTGAACATCTGGACCAAGACCCCTTCCTGTACAGCCAAGAAGCCTGTCTTTGTCTGGTTCCATGGTGGACGTAAGTTACGATGCCTGTCGCCGGCACCACCCTTGCTGATCATTGGTCCACAGGCTATCAGATCCCCGGACCCCACAGTCCCTTCTACAACGGCCAATACTTTGCTGCCGCGCAGGACGTAGTTGTTGTTACTATCAAGTAAGTTCTCCGCTCTAACCCTCCCATGTTTCCTCCTATTTATATCAGACAGCTATCGTCTTGGCATCTTTGGGTTTTCTGGATCGCCCGGTATTGAACAGAATGCTGCTCTGCTCGACCAGCGTTCGGCAGTCGAATGGGTCCGCGACAACATCAAGGAGTTTGGCGGTGACCCCTCTCGCATCATCATCTTCGGCCAGAGCGCTGGTGGAGCTTCGGTTGACTACTATTCCTTCGCCTGGAAGGATGACCCCATCGTCGCAGGTCTCATTCCTCACTCTGGCACCTCTCTGAGCTTCAACCCCAATACAGTAGAGTATGCTCAGAGTATTTGGTACAATGTCTCTCAGACTGTCGGCTGTGGAGGTCCCAATGATGACGCTGCCGCTGTTCTAGCATGCGTTCGCACCGTCGATACCTCGACTGTCCTCGCTGCTGCTGCTAGGGTCCCAGCTTTACCAACCATTGCCTTGTCTCAAGCGACCTTCCATCCCACTATTGACAACGTCACTGTCTTTGCAGACTATGACAATCTCACCAAGGCCGGTGCGTTCGCCAAGGTCCCGATGTTGGCTGGAAACACCGATTTCGAAGAGGGCTGGTACAGGATTGCTGCTTGGGGACAACGCGTCACCCTCAGTGGAGCTCAATGGGATCTCTTTACTCAACGAGGATTCACCTGTCCCACTGGTGCATCTGCCAATGCCAGAGCTCAGTACGGTGTTCCCACGTGGCGTTATAGGTACTTTGGCGACTTTGATTCAACCCGTCTCTACAATGGCACTGCAGGCCTTGGACCCCGTGGCTCTGCCGCCTACCACGGTGTTGATATCAACGTCGTTTTCGGCACTGCTCAAGATGTTTCTGGACTGCCAAACTCCAGATCTCAGGATGCTACCATCAAGTATATGCAGGGTGCGTGGGCCGCATTCGGTAGGGATCCGAAGGCCGGGCTGACCAAATACGGATGGCCTGCATACCGCAAGAATGGTAAGCCAACCCATTAAACCCACTTTAAATCAAAGAGGTTCCTGACATGACAGCAGGCAACACGCTGGTGCGTTTGGCCTATGAAAACAACCCAAAGCCCAGCTTTGTGGCGCCAAGCACTTATGATGCTCCTTGCCCTGTGGAGAATGACCCACGACCTGGCCAGGGTGCTTTCTAAGAGACGAGGTCAATGTTGTTCAACGGGTGCACGTATCATATATGTAATATCTAATGTATGATATAGGCCTTTTATTGGGGCCAACCGAACATACTCATTGAACAACGCCGTCGACTCCTATATTTGTTACCCCTTTGATCATTTTTGAATGTTTCACACCTGGCCAACTCACCCGCTGGATTAACCAGCAATTCTTCCTTGTTATAATGTCTTTGTGTTATCTGAGGATTTCCGTTTTCCCGCGCCGCCAAGGGTCATTTGGCATATTTTCCCGCTTAAGCATCATTCTGCGGTGTGCCTAGCTTTAGGCCCCTCATTGGTACATTACACTAGACTGAGTTGTCCCTAAGAAATCCACTTGACCATGACACTAGTTGGATTGCATACCATTGATTTGACCGGATGCCTTTTCTCAAAATGATGCTGGTCGTACGATTATAAACCATTGGTTATATAGCCTATATGCATCTTGGTACGTGACGACCGCGCCTCTCACGCAATTGTGCGCGGATGACAACCAAATATTACTTTTATGTATCACTTGCGCCATGTAGCTGACCAACTATAATCTGAGCTTCAAGCCACATGCACCATTCCAAATTAAAGCTGAAAATTTTTAAATTTTTTGTTTTGCGAACTGTAGTTCGCGCACTCATCATTCCTAAGCCCTATAGCAAGCGGTGAGTAGGATAAAAAATCATTTGGCTGGCACTTTCCCACGGATTTAGCCTTCTGCAACAATGCAGCGTCGACTACTTACTGTTCTCTTACATTTCCTTGTGCTTGTCCTACCCACGGAAGGAAGTACTGCTTTTGCCACTCATGCGCAAATCAAGACGTCGGCGCATGGACTACGCGATACCTACGATTATGTCGTGATTGGCGGTGGTACCTCTGGACTGGTGGTCGCCAATCGACTTTCGGAAGACCCAACAAGTATGTTCTGTCACCTGCCTAACTCGTATGATCTCCACTGAATTCCTCACAGAGAGTGTATTGGTTGTTGAACTTGGATACCTCGCCGACGAGTCCTGCATCTGGATGCCCCGGAGGGTGACCTCATGCCCCCAGCATTACTTTAACGAAACCACGGTACCCCAACCCGTCCTTTTGAATTCTTCAATGACATACCGGGTGGGAGCTGTGGTTGGAGGAAGCTCAGCCGTGAATGGACTGGTCCTTGATCGTGCAACCAGGGTAGATTACGACGCATGGGCTGAACTGGGTAATCCCGGGTGGGATTGGGATGGTCTTTACGATTATTTCAAGAAAAGCGCGAACTTCACTCCGCCCAGTCAACATATTGCAGAGAGATATGGATATACGTGGGACGAAAGTGCGTACGGAGGTGGTCCCATTCATGCATCTTATGCGCCATTCCAATGGGAAACGACTGGTGAGTCAAATCTTTTGATCGAACTTATGAGTAAGACTTGACATGCGCAGGCATCATGTTCGATGCGTGGACCGACTTGAACATCACCGGCCCCAAAGAACATGCGTTTGGTCATGGGATAGGCCGCTTGTGGTTTCCAAATAGCCAGCATCCGGAAAACCAAACGAGATCATACGCTCGATACGGGTATTATGATCCCATTCAGCACAGGGCTAACTACCATTTATTGGTCGGCCACAAAGCTGAGAAACTCATTTTGACTGAATCCTCCGCGGACGGCGTCGTGATATATCAGCGAGACAATCCTGCAAAAAAGTTCACCGTAAAAGCTTCAAAGGAAGTCATAGTCGCTGCTGGGGCTGTTCATACACCTCAAATCTTGCAGTTAAGTGGTATCGGCCCGAAAGAATTACTGGACGCTGCAGGCATATCAACAAAGGTGGACCTACCTGGAGTAGGGCATAATTTCCAAGACCACCCCCAGGTCACGTTGAACTGCACATGTGAGTATTCAGGATCTACTCAACTATGACAATAATTAACTATGAGTAGTCACCAACGACCTTTGGCCAAATCCTGCAACACTTGTTCAAAATGAGACCTTCGCGGCAGCTGCTTTAGCTGAATATAATGCAAACAAAACTGGTAAGTCTTTAGAAAAAAGACATGTTTGGCATCATCTCATTGATATTATAGGTCCATACACACTAGGATTGGGAAACGCAATCACATTTCTTCCCCTATCAGAGTTCCATCCCTCAGCATCACTCTTCGTCTCAAAACTCGATGAACAAAGCCCAACAGCATATCTTGCGCCCGACTCCCCTCCATCCGTCGTCGCAGGATTCAGTGCCCAGAAAGACATGTTATCCAAGCTCTACGCTTCCCCAGAATCCGCACAGTACGAGTCTCCTTTTTCCGGCGCGTGTCCACGCACGGTAATTATGCAACACCCCCTCTCCCGAGGGACCATTCACATCAATGCTTCGAACCCATTCGGACCTCCGGTCATCGACTTCCGCGTGTTCTCCAACCCACTGGACGTCGAGCTTGCAATCGCATCCCTCAACTTCACGCGCTCGTACATTAATACACCCACCTTGTCGATCCTCGGCCCCATAGAGACTGGGCCAGGGCCCAATGTTTCGGCGGAAGACACTGTTACTATGACAGAGTACTTGAGACGGACTTCAGGGCCAACAAGTTTCCATGCTTGTGGAACGGCAGCAATGCTACCGAGAGAATTAGGCGGAGTGGTGGGGAGCGATTTGAAGGTGTATGGAGTGGATAAGTTGAGCGTGGTGGATGCGAGTATATTTCCGCTCATTGTCGGAGCTCACTTGAGTGCCACTGTGTACGCAGTAGCTGAAAAGGTAAGCTGAAGTCGAATTCAATTCTATTAAAAGAACAGATACTGACTTCTAGCCATAGGCCTCAGATATTATCAAGGCACGTGCGGGGAGTTGATCGTTTGTGTGGTGAATGATTCACAGCAGGCCATGGGATTCTCGTCATGCTAGATCTTGGTCCTCGGCGACAATTCTATGTGTCAGTAGATTTGAACTGTATTCAAAATCGGATCTCGCATAACAATTTGATGAACATTGGAATTAAACTTGATATCGGTTTAATCTGCGTACTTGGCTTCAGCCGTTACCTTCCTACATGAATCGCCACTAGACCTGATTTCCTTCCCATTTGAAATAGTATCTCTCTAACACCTTCCCTCTATTCACAGTTCCCCATGAAGAATATGCCATGTGAGCATCGCCATTTTCCCTGGATAAGTCGCCACTTCGTGCCAGTCTGACGTTTCTCCCCCATACCCCCACAATCCATGCACATCAACAAACTTTTACAAATCGCCCTACCCTAGAGCACCTCCCATCGCGATTCCCTCCGCAATTCCAAAAGAAAACATCTTCCTGCTTGCCTACCTGCCTCCCCTCTAGGGCAGGCGACTGCACCCAAGCCTCGGCAAGCTCCGGACGCGCCTCTTATCAGTGCCCCGTTCGTGCATTGCCAACTTCCGAATCCGTGTCACCCTCACCCACCGCCCCGGAACCCCCCGCCAGAAACAAACCCTTGTGCGATTTTTCTAGAAAAAGAGAAACATGTACGGCCGGCAGAGGCCTGCAGTCGCATGCCATGGCTCTAGCGCGCCGTCCCGCATATGCATATGCATTGCTCGTTCGCACACACTGATCTGCCGCCGCCACCGTCGCCGCCGCGCTGCATTAAACCGTGGGGTGGATGATGTTGGGTAGATCCGCAGTTCTACAGCATGGAGCAGGGAGGCGGGCGCTTGCAGAATAGCTTTGCAGATCTGTATATCTGGCCTGCGCAGGTCTTGATAGCACATGTCCTCTTCTGTTTGTACGGGAATGCTTCTGTTTAGAGCAGGTTCATAGTAGTGTCGCGTATACCACTTGGCCTGCAATTCTGGGGATCTTTTCGTTTTGCATACATGTATTATCAATCGTTTTCGCCGCCGGCGCAATAATTTGGGGGTTGGTATCGTGTAATAAGAGGGCAACGTGTGTTGGTATCGCTGTTTTGGACATGCTGCTGAGCCCAGCATTGTCTGTCATGGTATGTAGAGATGCAGCGTAAGCACCCCACGCGATATAAGCTCCACAGTAATACGAGCTGGATGGCGGTTGGTCGAATACGAGTGGTATTCTTGCTTCCGCGGAGGCTGGCGCTCGCGCCGAGCTACAAGGTTCCCGCTGACGGCTCCAACCGTTCCCTTAGGAATGTGACGTCTGTGGAGAAGATTGGGACAAGCGAATGGACGCAGGGCCGCGAGCTCACACTGATGACTGTGCTTCTTTCAGTGGTATTGGGTCCTACGTTCCGAGCTCACAATACCCCCTAGGCTTTTTCAAGTGAGTGTTTGCTCACAGGTTCGTGGCTATAGTCCGAAGAATCAGCTTGTAGCTTATTGCTCCTCCATCATGTGAGGCGCATTGGATGTCACATTGGGCTTACCAGATGGAATATTGGAACGGCTGAATACCTTGATGTCAACCTATGATTTGAGCAACAGACTCTCGTGGCGGGGGTGGCTGGGTTGGTGATGACTCTTTTGATGACACTGTAGCCTTCACTGGAGGCTCACCGCCTGGATAGGAGTTCCATGGAGGAAGCCTAGGGAAGCAAGAGGCGTTTCTATGGCTGCAGAATACACATCGGATGAGAGAGAGAGAAGGGTAAAGGGACAGAGGAGGGACAGAAGATGTTGGAGAATATATAGGGCATGGCTAGCTTCCCAATGATATCTGAATCAACTACTCAGACTCGTCGAATTGAGAACTTTTGGATCAATCTTCAAGCAATATGCAGCTCAACCTCGTTGCTCTCTTCGCCGGCCTTGCCAGTGCTCTCCCTTCGTCCCTCCAGAGCCGACAACCCGGTGGAGTGTTCGTCGCCGTCGGAAACAAGTACAGCGCTGGAGGTTGCACGGATTCCTCCCTCATTTTTGCCGATCCCATCTTTGGGAATGGAAATGTGTGCCAGCCTCTGGATCGCTTCGGTGACGGCGAGCCCATTGTGAGCTACAAGACCTTGAGTGTTAGTGCCGGCTGTAACGGTGAGTTGCATCCCTTATTGGTTAATGATGTGGCTGGAAACATGGGGCAATGCCAGTGTGGCTTGTAGCAGTGTCTACACGTGTTATGATGTACGCTCGATCAAAGTACCCATAGCTGCATGAACTTGAAATGGTCGAGGGCAGAAGAAATGCTGACAAATGCAGTCACTCTGTACACCGATGCAAACTGCCAGAGTCCCGGGTTTGCCGCTTCTGTTGGTGGATGTGTCCAGGCCGGCTCGCCCTTCGTGAGCGCCCTTGTCACCTGCGTCTAAGCCTCAAAAGGGGCGCGAACGGGGGAGGGCCGGTGATTGAGATGGGCCGGTTCCGACGTCCGGTCAGAAATGGAAGGACAAGGCTGTAGAAAGTAGGGCCAATATACATTAATATCGGCAGGAATCACTGCGCGCGCGTTCAGATGCCTATTGCATTAGTAGGCAACATGCCAATAGTGCACTACTATAAAGGACCTTTTATGCCACGGCAAGATGAATCGCACAGCAACATCCTTGGAATGGCCTCTTGTCCAATAAGACCAAGCTTTTGGGACACGAGAAGGCCCGTTAAAAAAGCAACTGGTGTCAGAGAAAAGGCATGCCAGGGCCATTGTTAGCGATGGCGAGTCGCGGGCAAGGTGCATCGCACGAAGGGACTCGGTCGTTTCTCCATTGCGAAAAGCAACGAGATGAGGAGGGCGCAATGGTCTCGAGAAGACGGGAACTGAGACGTCCTTACTCGATATCGAGGAATGTCCGAGGAAACACGGGCGCATGGCAGGAGCAGGCATCCGGATGAATGCGCAACCCTGAGGGTCCCCGAGGGCAAACAAAATTGGGAGAGTCTGGTGAGGGCTATGCATCTCGACGCGGTGGTGATGGACAGGCCGACGCGTGTAACCCGATGTCGGGAGACGGAATCGGACGATGGCAGGGTCGCACCGTGACCTGTTGTTGCCCCGGCTCGTGCTTCTCCACCTGCGAGTGTTGGCTCATTCATGCCGTGTGGTGTGTGGTGGGCGGCTGGAATGATGTAGGTGACGGGGTTGGCAGGCCGGGGGGGAGGTCACGGGCTCGGCGATTTATCGGATCTTATCAGCAACCATCTCCGTGATTGATCCATGGGCTGCAGCCTGCGACCACGTCGTCCCAAGGCCAAAGCGCAGCCAGCGTACACGGTATACGACATACACGCAACGCTCCTCAGACACAGACTCGATTCCTGCCTCACCAGCGCCTGGCAAACACGGGGACAAGCCCGGCTCTGGGGTGGATAGATGAGGTTTGATCCTTCTGAGAGCCATGTACGCATCATCGTTACAAAGCCCGTCGGTCTGGAATGCTGCACCCAGATGCATATAATGGGCGACAGCACCTTGTTCCCCCTTCCCCACTGCAAACGTCCTGCAACCGCCCTGCAACCGCCCTGCTGCCGCCCGGCTGCCGCACCTTGTACGTTCTTGGGCACGGAACCACTCAGCCTGCCTGGCCTGGGGCTTGCCAGCGGCATAAAGTTGCAACGGCAACCCTGGTCGATTTATCCGTCGATAAGGTACCTTCTCCGCTTCTGCGACCAGAGTCTCAAGCCTCAAGTGTTCACGGTCATAGAATAGCAATAGGAAGCTCGTTTCGAAACGGGCCGAATGCGCCCGTGGGATGATAGCGATCGATTAAGTCCTAAATCCTGAATCCTCCATCGCCATGCTGGACCGCTGCCCTGTACCGCCCGCCCCTGTGACATCAGCGGTGCTCGAAGCGCGCAGGACGCTTTTCCAAGAAGGCTGCGATGCCCTCCTGGCAGTCGCCAAGTGAGAAGCTACTATAGTACAATGCCCGCTCAATATCCAACCCCGCATTCAACGTCGTGGTCTCAGCTTGTTCGTATCAGCAGCAAATTCTCCGGAAGCAGGGTCGCCGGGGTCGCAACGTCGCCAGGCTTCTCTCCTGTGTAGGGGGGGGGAGGCTGCTCACCGGCTGCGACGGCCTGTTTTGCCAGCCCAATGGCGGGCGCAGAGAATGCGGCCACGGTTTCGGCGACTCCCAGGGCGACGTCGACGACATCTTCGTCGGCGGAGCACTCTCGGTTGACGATGCCCGCGCGCTCCAGGTGGCTGGCCGTCGTCGGCATCCCGGTTAAAACAAGCTCCATGGTCTGCCCAGACGGCGTCAATATGGACAACAGCCAAGTCGAGGCCCACCGCGTTCCTCTTCAGACATGGTGCGGGGCTCTGGTACCTTATGTTTTCCGAGTGTTTTGGCTAGGCGCTGCGTGCCTCCAGCGCCGGGGATGGTACCCAACTTGATCTCGGGGAAGCCAAATCGAGCGCCCTCGCTGGCGAAGATCATGTCGCACTGTCGTATGCAGCCGTTCAGCAATCCACTCGCATCACGGGAATCCGGGGAACATTGCCACGTACCATCAGAGCAATCTCGAAGCCGCCGCCAAACTGTTCAAAGGGGTCAGCCCGGCGGTGGAGGGGGAGGCAAATTCATTAAGCACGCGTGGGCCACACGAGCGACTAGGACGGAGCTGCACTGACCGCGAAGCCTCGCACGGCGGCGATGAGTGGTTTTCGAAAGCTTGAAAAGGCTCCTTCCACATCCTTCAACCACCCGGTCCGATGGGCCTCGGCCGTGGTGAGTTGGGCCAAGTCGTTGAGGTCTGCCCCGGCTGCGTTTCACATGTCAGTTCTGTCAGTCCCCCACGGCGGCGGCCATGACAGCCATGGTGGCCCCCATTGCGCAATCTGGACATGGATTTACCGCAGAATGGCGACTGTCCTACACTGGTAAGGACAAGGCTTCGCACCTTCGGATCTTGGTTGAGGTCGCGCAGGGCCCCTGTCAACTCGTTTATCAGATCCTGGGACAATGCGTTTCGTTTATGCGGCCGGTTCAGCGTGAGGACCGCCACACCCGCCTCTCCGATCGACAGTACGACGTTGGTAGGTTTGACCACGTCCGAGGTCATGATTGGCACTTTTTTGCTTTGCACAAGCTGCCAGGGAACGGGCAGATAACGCGGTCGAGGGGGGCGAGGGGGGGAGGTACTTCCAGGAGGAGCAGCTGGTTTGGCTGGACTGCATACTCGACTGCCCTTTTATACACGGGGGTTGTCACACAGGCCCGGATAGTACCGTAGTGGATTTACCTGCACGCCCTTCCGCAAGGGACGGGATTCGACGTCACGCCGCACCGCCGCTCGCCCCAGTCCAGGTCCACCTTCTGCAAGCTTGGCGCTACACTATCACAACGATGCCGCCCATGTCCATGGCCACGCCTGCTCCTCACCCCCAGCGCCGTACTCGCCCACTAGGTGCTAGCTCCACCGGCAAGGCGCCCGAGGATGTCGTTGTTTCGGATTTCCTTACCGACAAGGCTGAATGGGCGCGGGCTCGTCGTTGTTCCGCTCGTTGTTGCCGGCGGCGGCCATTTCTCCGCCAGCACGCACCTGGCCCAGTGTGACGGCCAGAGATGTGTCTGCGGCCTGGCTCCCCGTCGCATTCCGGATTCGGTCAAGGGATGTCAAGCTCGCCGTTCGACGGGGAGGCAATGGCTGCCTTCCGCTTGCGGAAGATATCCGTGTAGGCCTAGGTAGGTATATGCAGTCCTAGGTACCTGGATAAACACTCGATCCCGGTCGCCCCCCGGGGCTCTCTACCGCCTCTACCCTCTGCACATTCCTTTTCCTGCGTGCCCAATCAATTTTTCTTTTGCCCAAGGATGCTGGGGACTTGGAGGCATCGGATCAGCCATGCCCCCAGCGATCTGCCGCCCTGCCGCCCTGCCGCCCTGCCACCCTGCCACTGCAGGAGCACAAGGTCTCTATAGACGGTCAACCTGGCCCACCCCACACCCTGGAGTCTCCGTCATGTCATGTTCCCATCACGTACGGGGCCCCCCACGTGCCAGCCTGCCAGGTGTACCACCGTCTTTGTCCGCGTGTACTCCCCGTGCATGGGCCCCAGGCCTAATGGAGATGGTGCACAGCCTAGGCGTGGACCTGGAGGAAGGCGCCCGAATACATAAAAAGCTGGCCGTGGCCGCCTGCTTCAGCTTCTCCCCACCCATCCAGCTCTGCACTGTCCCCTCAACCGGCCTCAATTCCTCGACATGGAGGCCCCCGCCGTCTCCGTCTTCCGCGAGCTGGCAAACCTGTCCGCCGAGGACCAGGTCGCAGTTTCCCGCTTCGGACGCGGTCCTTCCGTGCCCGTGCCCCATGGTACCGCCCATGGAGCATTCGAGCACATCGTTGACACACATCCCTCCGCCATTGCCGCCAGGTTTCGGGACGAGTCCATCGCCTACAGCGACCTGGACGCCTCCGCAAACCGCCTCGCCAACCACCTCATCGAATTGGGCCTCCAGCCCCAGCAGCGCGTATGCCTCGTCGTCTCCCGCTCAATTGACATGCTGGTGGGCATCTTTGCCATTCTGAAGGCCGGCTGCCAGTATGTGCCCGTCGACGGCGGCGTTGCCTCGGACCAGGCCCTCCAGCACATCCTCGGAAACACCGGGGCTCAATTCGCCGTCTGCCTGCCCAAGTTCGAAGAGAAGGTCCGGAGGCTTGCAGACAAAGACATCAGCATCGTCCGGCTGGGAAGCGAGGCCCAGGCCATGTGTTCCCAGCAGAGGCCTCGTGTACCCGTCTCTCCAAAAGACGGTGTGTATGCCATCTACACTTCAGGTAAACTAACACCCCAAGTCCCCCCACATCATCCACTTCCGGAACTGACCCCGGCGGCAGGGAGTACAGGGACGCCAAAGGGCGTTGATGTGTCACACGGCAATGTCACCAACGCCTTGCTGCTGGAGCCCGCGAGGCTCGGTATAACAGTCGGTTCAAAGGTAGCCCAGGTGCTCAACATTGCTTTTGACATGGGTAAGCACACCTGTCACATCTTGCAGATCCACCTCTGACACTGTTGCATCAGGCGCTTGGGAGATACTTGCATGTCTCATGAATGGCGGAACTCTGCACCTCCGGGGCGCCAACTGGTCTGAGACGTTGAAAGAGGTACGTGCTTATGCAACTACCGGGGCTAGTAGCGGCTGACGGTCCCATGCAGGTCGACACTTTGATCAGCACTCCATCCATACTGTCCAAGTATCGTCGAGGGGACTACCTCAACATCAAGACGGTCGTCACGGGCGGCGAGCCTTGCCCGCAAGCGTAAGTTGCTGCCTCGCAACATGCCACGTCACGGGGCGGGAGACCGGTCACTAACACTCCCTTAGACTTGCTGATGAGTGGGCGGACGGCGTAGTCTATTACAACATCTGCGGCCCCACAGAGATCACCATACTAAATTCCGCACATCGACACACGCCGGGTGCGCCGCTCTCCATTGGCAAACCGCTTCCGAACACCACCGCCTACATTCTGGACGACGATGAAAATCCTGTCCCCTTTGGTTCCAAGGGCTCCATGTGGGTAGGAGGTGCAGGTGTCTCACGGGGCTACATCAACCTTCCTGAACTAACCTCGAAGCGGTATAAGCTGGATAGGTTTACAGGCGAGGGGTAAGTGTCGCCGACCATTTCCGGCTCGCTTGGCTCACTCGGTTCTAGCATCATGTTCAACACGGGAGATATTGTGAGCTGGAGAGAAGACGGGTCGTTGGATACGTTTGGGCGCAAGGACGACCAGGTCAAGATCAAGGTACACCCGCCACCCCACGCAAACGCGTATTTGCTTTTTGACTGATGATGATCGTAGGGATTCCGGGTCGAACTCGACGGTGTCACGGCAACCATTGAGGTGGGTGGAACCTTTTCCGTCATGCCGCAGCTGTAGCGCTAACTTTGACGTAGAAATTCCCAGGTGTCATCCGAGCTTGTGCTACCATGATAGACGGCACGCTGCAAGGTTTCTACACTACTGCGACCCTCATCGATGAGCAAGATCTAGATCGATTTGTTCGGCACCACTTGCCGTATTACTCAGTCCCCGAACAATGGAACTACCTCGCGACGATCCCGCTCACGCCAAACGGCAAGGTCAGCAAATCAGAACTAGCCCAGGTCGTGTTACGCAAATCCAAGTCCGCGTCCTCGTCGGCCTCGACACGGGCCACGACCATCACGACAAAGGAACTCTACTCTCCAGCCTCTCCCGCCTCTCCCGCCTCTCCCGCCAGCAGTGCCACTTCCAACTCGGAGCCCGACCTGGAGAAGGGCGCAATCGTCGTTTCCGCCAACCTCTCTGACTTCAATGTATCCTCCACCTCGGTCGATGACGAGGAAAAGATTGAAAGTCTACCGGACAAAAATGGGTTCCACGGACAGAGATGGCTCCGCCACCGCCTTTTCATCCTCTATCGCAAATTTTTCTCCATCGTGGTCCTGGCCAATTTGGCTGCAGCAGCCATCATTCTGTACCGGAGGGTGAAGAATGAGAGGCCCATGCTCGCAGATCTCGCGACAGCTACCGCCGCCAATCTTACCATGGCCATTCTGATGCGCTCGGAGCCAGTGATTAACCTGTTGTTTACGACCTTTTGCTCTGTCCCTACGTGGATGCCGCTCGCCATTCGTCGACACTGCGCCAGGGTCTTCCACATCGGTGGCATCCATAGCGGATGTGCGCTCTCGGCCATCATGTAAGCTTTCCCGCTTTTCTTTTTTGCCTCTTTGTTTTCTCTTGGGAGTTTGCTTGGCTAACCTTGTTGTAAGGTGGTTTACCATCTTTACGGTGGGGGCTAGTGTGGACTTTGCGAAATTGCCAGAGCTGCGCTGCATTAGCATCGCAACCATAGTCCTGAGCTACCTCATCCTGCTCATTTTCATTGCCATGGCCTCGCTCTCGCACCCCAACATACGCGCCAAGCACCACGACATTTGGGAAATGACGCACCGCTTCGGCGGCTGGACGTCCTTGATTCTCATCTGGACGCAGACCTTTATCGCAACAAAGGACCTGAACCCGGACACGGACCCGCGCAAGGCATGGTTACACTCGCCTCCCATCTGGCTGCTCACGGTCGCCTCCATGGCCATCATCTTCCCATGGTTGCACCTCCGCAAGGTCCCCGTGCGTTCCGAAGTTCTCTCCGGGCACGCCGTGCGCCTCTGGTTCGACTACACAACGCCCGTAGTGGGCACCTCGGTGCGCCTCGCCGAACGCCCGCTTGTCGATTGGCACGGCTTTGCGACCATCACCAACGCCAATGGAAAAGGCTTCTCGCTCGTCGTCAGCAACGCGGGAGACTTCACGAAGCGCACCATCAACCGCGCGCCGACGCACATTTGGGTGCGCGGCATCCCGGGATGTGGCGTGCTGCGCATTGCCACGCTCTTCAAGTCGGTGGTGCTGGTCGCCACGGGGTCGGGCATTGGGCCCTGCCTTGCTGTTATCCTCGCGAAGAAGGTGCCCTGCCGTATTCTCTGGACCGCGCCGAACCCGGAGCAAACGTTTGGGCAGGAGATTGTGGACTCTGTGCGCGAGACGGATCCCAAGGCTGTCATCTGGAACACGCGGACGCAGGGGAAGCCCAATATGCCGCTCCTCACATGGCAGCTGTACAAAGAGATGGGAGCAGAGGCCGTATGCGTTATCAGCAACAAGAGGTTCACATCGCAGGTTGTGTATGCCATGGAGACGAGGGGTGTGCCGGCGTATGGCGCTATCTTCGACTCGTAGGTGGGAGTACGATTTAATGTTTTTTTTTTGGTGAATATCACGGGGTGTGTGATGTCGAGTCTTCTTTGATTCGTTCTTTTTTTTAATTCTCACCTTTTTACCTATCCATCTTTCGTTACGAGCGAGCGAGCGATTTAGACGGCGCCTATACGAAGCGACGAGGTGTTCAAAGGTGCAAATATGGGACGATGTGGGAGCACGGTGTACAGTGGGATATCACGAGGGCTTTTTCTTCTCATCTCCTTATCTAAGTATCTCCCCCATCTTCTCCAGGGGAAACGCTCGCTCATACACAGGGATGTAGAGCTTTTGCAATCTCATCCACAGTTCAGGTCTCACCAAATCCATCGCCTCACCTTAAACTCGTGCATGGCCCCAGCTCAATAAAAACCAGAGACGAATTCGTACATCCGTGCGCCTACACCCCAATGCAATGGCCAGCCCCTCCCCGTCCGTCGCCGCCTTGGAACATGTCGCATGCCATTCCCAAACGCACCGGTGGCTGTCTAGATTCGCATCTCCACTTTCCCTTCGCGCCTTTTAGCTCGAGGCTGGGAAAAAAAAGAGGCGACATGCGCCCACGTGGCAAGAGGGGATGTAAGGGAGGGAACCCGCATTTTCCCAAAACGGGACCATGGCAAAACCTAAATTTCCGCTTTTGGGACTGGCAGCGCTGGGCAGCGAGCCTGGTTTGACAGCCACCCACACACACACACCCTAGCCTCGCATCATTCCCGAAGTTTTCACGCGGGCGGCGCAATGGGTGGGTGGGTGGGTGGAGCGCTAATGTAGTTGTTGTGCAGGCGCAGGTGCAGATGCAGATGTAAGTGTGTGTGCGGCCAACGCTGAACCCATCCAAACCATCCCATCCCAACTCAGGCCACAAAACGTATGTTTCGTACACAAGCGTGCTCACTGGACCGGCGACCAAAAAAACCTTGGAATACCCGCACACGCAAGTTAAGTCCAGACGCTAGAGAGGAGTTCGAGGCACCCACCCACGCTCTACATTAGCCCTCCCCCAGTATCCGCGCCTTTCGCAGCGAGTTCCTGCGTCGAGGTGGTGCTGATGGTAGGGGTGCGTAATGCAGTCTGGGCTGAACTGAACTGGCGTCTTGGCGTGAGATCGGGACGCGTGCCGTACTTCTGCTTTTGAGGGGGGATACAGCGGCGCTAGGCTTGGACAGTGGTGGGCTGTTGGGAGTTGGCTAGCTTGTTTGTGCGGGTGAGCTGGGAGAGGTGAGGTGAGGTGGGAGGTGACGTTGCTAGGGCCCTTTTTTCTTTCCCTTTTGTTGCGGCTGGCGGAGAGCTGGATGGGTGGATGGATGGAAGGGTGGAGGGTTGTCCGCGGGCTAACACGTGCGCCACGGGCGGATCTGCGTGGGGCTATGGGATCTAGATACGGAAGATCAGGCCTGGGGAGGTGGTGCGGCGGGCCAATGGGGGGATGTGAAGAGCTGTTATCAGGATTGCGGTATCGTTCGACGGGGGTTCTTGGTGGTGGTGGTGGTGGTGGGCGGGAAGCTCAAAGATGGAGTTGGTGGGACTTTTGGGGGGATCTCGTTGGTCTGGTAAAAGGGTTTCAGCTTGTTGGCAGCATCATCGTCGTCGTCATGTTGACGCTTTGCTAACTCGCGTGCCATGCCGTGCTCTTTGTGCCAGAGAAACCCTCGGGCGGGACTTTCCGTGGCCAACCTAACGTCGTCGTTCGCGACTCCCGCGGAAATCTCTTGTTCTTGCCTGCACAAACACAAGCACAAGCACACACACACGTACACACGCACACACGCACACCATATTCCTTCTCAAATCTCGAATCTCGAATCTCGAATCTCGAACGTCCTTTGCCTCTGTCCATCTCCTCCATTGTCATCGTGCGTGATCGCCTCGGCTCCACAACCCTCTACCTCCCCACGACCTCCTCATGCAAATCACATCGCCGCCCCAAGCTCGTCGTCCGAATAACCTCCACAAACGCACCGGGGCACAAGGGGGCGCCCTGGGCGCGCTGACTCTCCGGGCGGGTTGCGCATTCCCCTTCGCCACGGAACCCTGACACTGATGCTGCCTGCATGCACCTCTCGTCCAATGTCCACCTCCGGGCCTTTCGCCATGGGCCGGGGGGTCAGTAGGAGGCTTGCGGGGCCCACTGCAGCAGCCTGCAGCAGACCGAAGCGCCCATCTTTCTCTCTCACTCTCTATTTCTCTTGGGAGCGCCGCTGCGGGGTCTCGGTGCATGAATCGCGCGCTCCGGAGCAGCATCACGGCAGCGGCCTCGGCGAAGAGTCGGCCAACGGGATCGCGCAACGCAACGGCACCCAAGGTCGGCATCCGTGGGTGCGGTGAGGGACCGCGCCCTTGGACGGGGCAAAATGGGTGCGTGTCGTCCCGCATCCCTCCGCAGCGGTTCGGTCCATCTCCCAGCTTTCCTTTCTTTTCCACTTCTGATCCATTGCCTCGTCTTTCCTGGACAGATCGAAAAGGACCGGCGATTCGGTGGCTGGGTGGGTTGCTACCTGCTGTTCGGATGATGAACAGTTCAGGGATCGACCTAACCGCTGGCTGGCGCTGCGGTGTAGCCAAGAAGAAAAACTCGATCGCGAGGAGCAAAGAGTTTCCACCAAAAAATGAAATAAAAAGAAGCTCCTCAGCCAATGTTGTGCTTGTCCTGTGACAAGATTTAGCAAAGCCCTGGGCGGATTGGCCCGGATTTTGGCCGTCCCCAAAAAAAGGAATAAAGGAATAAAGAAACTCACCATTTCCTCCTCAATCCACGAGTCCCGGTGCGCACGGCTGCGCCTCTTGTATCGGTCTCGCTCCCGATCCCCCTCCCTCACTTCATCCAGGAGATGCTGCGGGCTTTGCTGCGGCTCGGCGTGTGTTACGTCGCAACTGACTCTTGTCGGGTCAACAAAGTCTGGCCAGTGCTGCCCATTGTTGTTGATTGCATTTACATTTCCGCTTCCGTTACCGCTCCTGCTCTCGCTCTTCTCCATGGTCAGCCCCGTGGACGTTCCCCGGCGCTCGCCGCTGCTCTGGTTCCCGCTTCCCGCGCCCCCGGAGTTCGACTTTGTGCGCACGAGTTGCACCAGCTTCCCCAGCACGGCGAACTCGAGCTTGAGCTTGATCGAGTACACGACGCCCTTGAGCGTCGTCTCAATCAGGTACAGGTTTGCGAATTCGACGGCGAGGAGCGCAATGTCCATGGCGATGATGATGGCGTTGATGGCTATGAGCTGGTACATTGTCTTGCGCATGTCACGGTTCTTGAGGTTGCTATCGTCGATGCTGCCCAAGTCGTCCTTTACCGATTCGGAAAGCCGGAGCAAGCGCAGCGTTTCCTTGATGTAGATGATGGAAATGATAAGTTCCTGGATGAAAAACGCCACCATCTGGATCTTCTCCATGATGGTGTAACCCCGGACGAACCGCATGAGGGTGCGGTGGGAGAAGGAGTTGGCATTGGAGCCGAAGGTCAAGATGGTCGTGATTGAGTGGAACACGAAGCCGTCAATAATGATCATCCAGAGGGTGTACTTGAGGACCCGGCGAGAGTTTGTGACCAGGTGCAGTCGAGACCAAAGGACCACGGATTGACCTTGCACGCTGGTTAGACGAAAAGTCTCCTTTCAAAATAGCTTTTGTTCAATGACTTGCTACACACCAGTGACCATGGTCCACCATCCTATCGTCAGGAGCACGACTGCTACGTAGCCCTGATTCTGGCTCGGATCTAACAGCTGGAAGAACTTGATGAGGAAGCCGAGCGAATAGGGCATGACGCCAAACCCGGCGACAACGAGGCTCCAAAAGTAAAGTCCATGGTACTTGTTGAAGGTGACCAAGATCAGCACAATGAGCTCAATCGAGTTGTATAGTGCGAGTCCAATCAGAAAGGCGATGATGATCTTCAACGGAAGCGAGTCGCCAGTGTAACCTACACGTGCCAAGTCAGCAAAAAAAGGAAGAGAGCGGTTGACAGCTGTCAGGACGGACAGCCTCGCCCAAAGGCAAAAACACCAACCTCCGGTGATGCCCGCCCCGGCGGACTCGAGCGAGCCCTGGGGCGGGGCAGACTGGTCGGCGTAGGCGGACGTGGTCGCTGTTGCGATGGCCTCAAGGCTCGATGTGGCCATGGGACAGGCGGGCGGAACCGGTTTCGTCCGATGTCGAAGTCGAGGACCGCTCACACATGGCCCTCTTGCGCAAGCAAACAAACAGGTCGAGAAGATGGGCGGTCAGTGGGCAGTATAAGGGACTCGCGTTGCCACCAGCCCGATCCGTCTGCGGAGCCGCGGCCGTTGGGAAAGGGACGTCGGCTTGACGCTCAGGGTCCCGACCGACGTTTTGGCAGTTTGTTTAAAGAGAAAGGGGGCGCGAGCGCGCATGTGTTGGCCAGCCAGAGCGGTGGAGAATTTTCAGGTTAAACGGTGCGGCCGGGACTTAGCGCCATTGGGAAGGAAAAAGACCGAGCACCAGGGCACCAGGGCACCAGGCCGTCGGGGGATAATCAAGTGCTGTATGGAGCCCGAGTGACGTTGTGCAGCTCCACCCGCCAAGCCGCTCTGCCACTCGTAATCCGGGGTAGATCGGAGCCGGACTGCAGGCTACGACGAGTCGGAGCAAGCGTTCTAATTTAAGCATATCTCGTGGTTGCAAATCCTCCACCTCACGCGGCACCCTGGGTTCGTGGGAGAGAAGGACATGTGTATGGGTGTATGTGTATGTGGCAGCCTGTCACCCAGATTTTCACTTCTGTACACGCCGTTGACATGGCGCGTCCTGTCGCTCCAGCCCGCCCTCGTGCCGTCAAAGCTTCCTCGCGGGACGGCGGCCCCGGCCTGAAAGTAGCACCGAGGCAGCCCAACCCCGGCCACATGAGGAAAATTTGGGCAAAATGAGGCTTGTCGTTGCGGTGCAATTGTCGGCGTGTGCCCTCCAACAAAAGGGTCCCCCTTCTTTGCACTCCCCAACGGCCGCAAGCCCCTTGAGCTTGTCACTGTTTACCACGACTGTGCCAACTAACACGCGTTCCAATTTCCCTGCTTATTGGAGAATCCCGTCTGTGGAACCGTCCAGGCTGGCGAGTCCCTCTTGCCAAGGGAAAGAATCGGACAAGATGTACTTTTGAGTCCGTAATGTCCCGTGGCCGATGGAGAGATATGCCGCGGGTGGTGGGATTGGGACGAAAATGCCTACCATTAGCCAAGCCCCCCGCCACGAAATATTCCAGTCCCCCCATGATGATAATATGTTTACTCATAGACACACCGCCATTGACAAGACAGAACAACCTTTGAGGTCGGCGTCCTTCCCCCCTGTTTGCGGTATTATCGCACACTGCTGTTTCATGACGGGCGGCATCCAAGGGCGTGCCGACCCCTCTGCAGCGCGCCCGGCATTTAGCCACACATGCCGTGATGGACAAGCCGCGGGCGGGCAGATGGGATGCGCTCCCCGCCTATGCAAGTGCTATGGTCTTCTGCTGTCAGAGCGGACCTGATTTCCGATTCTAGGGCCCAATATGCGGGGGGATCCACTCGTCTGGGATACCTTGGAGCAAAGTTCAACCGCAGAGGTCCCTATCAGCTGTTTGCGACCCTGTTGTTCTTTTTTTTCCCTCCTTCTTTACTGCTGTGCTCAATGCCTCGGGCAAAGCCCGTGGATCGGAAACGCGCAGCGTCTTGTTCTAATCGGAACGAGGGGAACGGTGACGTAGGATCGCCGGCCATGTGGCTCGCTTCGCGCGCCCGGATGGCGATGGAGGACTCACGCAATCTTCATGATGTTGGATGCAAGCTTCCAGGTTTCGGTGCTTGATTTGGGTTCCGATTAGGTAAACGTATCAAGACGACGGCCATTGGTCAGTCGGGACTCGTTTGCCCAAGAAAGATGTCGATTTCGAGCAGTGACAGTGAGCTGTGGTGCTGTATTCTACCAGATGGTTTTACCATCTCTCAGCGCTTCCCTCGGAAATGACGTTGCTGCTGTGGGGATACCAGCGAGAAGGGGCGTAAGTGGGGGAGCGGAGCACCGGATAGATTGACGAGTGTATGTCAAGATGGGTACCGAAGTAGCGGCGAGAGCGACAAAAGCTCTTGATAACCCCACTACCCATGATATCATAGGGACGGGATGAGGGTTTGTTGTTGTGTTTGGGAACCTCTCAGCGGATACTGACACGTCGCTACCGGACCGACAGCTGACGGCACACGGAAAGGAAGTGAATTTGAGGAAAGGATTGTCCAAAGCACCTGATGGTGGCGCATTCATGTGAGCGGGCTGTTGTATTAGGGCAGAAAGGGCCTGCCAGGCGTGTGCGGCGTGTACCATCTCGGAACAGTCCAAGGCCGAATGCAAAAAAGACGGTGGTGGGCTTGCAGTTCATTTCTGGAGTTTGGTAAGCTGTAGGCTAAGGTCGAGCGACTACGAATACGCCTGCAGTTGCATCTGCGACCGCTTACGGATCCTCATGCATGCCGATGTACAATCGCAAAGTGCTTGACCAAATCTGAGCCCGATGCGCCCAAGCCTATCTGGGCTAGGGTGACTCCACAGTCTCTGAGAAGTTGGAAAACAAGAATTTCGAGCATAAATGTGGAAATGGCTCAAAGCAAGTGGCTGGCTGGCAGTCGGGCTCCATTGGACCTGATTGCGTTTCGTGTAGAGCCCACCTGCATACACTCTGCATCCCACGACGAGTTAGCCAGCCGAACCAAGCACAGACGGTAAAGCTAGCAGCTGTCAACCTCGTGACGCTCAATCGGCCCCCAAGGTCCTGTTACCTTCTCCCTGGACCACCGTTGACCCAGCTCCAGCGTAACCGGAGACTGCACCGGAACCTACGCTCAGGCCTTTGAATTCCCCGCAGCATATATGTGCGTAATCCCAAGTCGATCGACTGCTGAGAAAACGGGGACGACCAGAAGATCAAAAACGAAGATCGTCCTAGCACCAAGGCATGAAAGTTGTGAAGTTTCGCGCAGTAGTCTTGCGCAAGGCTCCCTGCTAAAAAAGGTCCTCGAGAGTCAGGGAGTTCCCAATGGTGAGAGAGGTGGGAAAAAAACTGCCCCCCTCACCAGCGAGCTAGCTTTTCGCCTCGGTTGGGGCCTGCGCGTCCACCCCGTTCCTAGGTAGCTCGTGTCGATCGTGGATACTAACAGAATTATCGCGCCTAGTCGTCGTTTTTTGGGGCCCACGACGGCGCGTAGGATATGGCGAAGGTGTACCGAAGTCGGCGGCGGGTGGGCGAAAAGATGGTGCTTGCTAGACGGAGCTGTTTCCCCAAGGTGCTGCTGTCCGCCGCCGTGCAGCGAGGAGCCACGACGCGATTGAAGCTGCGGTGGTCCCGGTCTGTACGTGCATGTGCGAGCCGTGAAAGCTGAAAATGCGGTGTACCTGTTAAGCGCCTGATCGACAAGAACCCTGGCCAGTCATGTGGGTAAAAGGGTCGTTGTGAGCGGGAGGGGTTTGCGAGGGAGACGAGCCACCTCCACTCTTGGGGGCGATCTCTGCGCACACGTGCTGCCACACAGCTGTCCCTTTTGCGAGGTGGTCGAGTCTAGCGGCAAAGAACAATGAAGTCGCACCGCTGGATGGAGTTTTCGTGTGACCACCAAATGACAGCTTTCTTGATAGCAGCAAAACACAATGTCGCCATAAAAAGTGGCTTTGCAAATGGCAACAAGACCTTGGTGTCGCTGCTCTGATTCGTTTTGCGAATAGCTGTAAAGTGTGATGTCGCCATAATATGTCATTTCATTAATGACAAAAAAAAGAAAAGCGATGTTATGCAGGCGTGTTTTCGATTGTCTGTAAAATGTAGTGTTGTCATCAAATTTCATATCACCATTGCATAAAAAGATGTGGCATTGTCAACAGTGCATAGCAGGATAGTGCACTGTTGTCATCACTCGTGTTGTCAATAGCATAAGACTGGAACATATCCACTTGAATCAACTCGATCAGTGATGTGAAACTGTGGTGTCGGCTTCACAAAGCCTTTTTTTTATCACCAGGCTGAGACTATCGCTTTGCCCTTAAATGCCACTACATACACAAAGGGAGACTATGGTCAGACCATTAAATGTCTTCCAAATCTCTTCGCTTTTCCTTGTACTCCTTCCAAACCTGACGCATAGTGATCATGTTCTCCTCGAAAGACCTTTTGTACAGCAAATAGTCCTCAAACTCGAGTGAGATTGTGCCATCGACGTCTAAGCCACGCTTGTGTGCAAAGAAAGCGAGGAACAGTCGCAGATGCTCAACCTTGTACAAGACATCCTGCTCTTTGTCATATACGGCTTTGATGACATCAAAGAGTTATTCCGGCTTAACTTTGTACAAATAGCGACGCAGCTTGATCATGGCGACGTTGTAGAGCCGGGTGTCTCTGAAGTGTAGACCTAGCATCGCGGATGTACAATACCCCAGCCTTCTTCGGATATGGAAGAACCTTCGAAGCATCGGAATCGATATCACGGCCGTATTTGACTTTCGGCACCGACTGGACATTGATTTACCTTGTGTACCAGTAGAGAACAGCAAGATCGATGGCATACGGTGAAAAAGGCATCCAGATGTACGATAATTCCCAGATCCTTGCCACCCCTCAATGAATCAATAATCTCCTGCCAGTTGATGCAACTCAATTCCACCATGCCGAATGGGGCTGGAAACTTGTATCCCTGGGGCTCAATGACGGCATCTTTCCTTTTTCCTGTGTATAGACAGTCTGTTACAAGCCTATGATTCAATCAGTGTACTCTATATTGATGTATGAGCGCTTACTTGGTGACCGCCTTCTGCTAGAGGCCTACTTTGGGGACATAATCTCGAGACTCTGCCTCGAAGAAACCAAGAAGCAACTCTGTTTGCATGCTATTGCCATTCATGTTGACGCGGCTGTCGAATATCTGTTGAGTGACGAGAGAAGAGCAAGAGCATACACGGGAAGCTGTATTTGTGAGCTAGTGGAATATCCTTGGTTCCCCAGTGTGCGGTGAAGGCGGTGTCACAAGCCAGGCGGTAGTTATCGATGCGCCCGCCGAGAACTGCAAACGCAAACGTATCTGAATTGACTTGCTCTCCTCCAGTTATAAGTATATTTATATCTTCTCAGGCTTATGTTTGCGTGTAGTGCTTCCTCTATAAAAGTTGGGGATATGATCAAATAAAGGTCACATCTTCTCAAGCAGCAAAATATCACTCGATCTAAAGTTAGGGTTGGATTGGGCAACTAGACACCAATGGTCCAAATTTTAAGTTAAAATGCATAGACATTTATCTTGTTTCCAATTTTTGTTGTCTTTTTTTTTTTCTGAAAAGCTGGAGTTCGAATGTGTTTCAGATCAGATGAAGTTTATTCTTACATCGTTCGCCTCTTGCCATACGCTACAATCATCAGGCCCTTTGATAAAGACGCGTAGAAAAGTGGCATCGCAAGCTTACTTTTGCTCGAGTTACATTGCCAGGCCCATACAGAGTGTGGATATGGCTAAAAAGACCAAGGATACTATTAGAAATATCATAAATATCTTCATATTCTTGTACAATACAGAATACAGTTTCTTGTGGTTGAAACTCTCATCGAGACGGTGCGCTACAGAAGAACCATAGAAACATCCTTTAACAAGCCCAGTCCTAGTCTGTAGAGCAAATAGAGTCACGCTCTCGCCGATCTCTTGCTAAATATGCAAAGAAACTAATACACAGGAACTTTATGTTTTGCAAGATTTAAATGATACATTATATAGTGACGAAGCCTAATTTTTTTTCTTATACGACCAAATAATAGAGGTACAACAGATATTTGGCGCTACGAATTGTTCCAGCGCTGTTAATTACTTGTTAGGGATCTAGAAATATTATCAAGATCTTCTAGGAGAGCTTGCATTCAAAGCCCAATTGTGCCATGTGGCTCACGGCCAGCCCTCTTTAAAACTCCGAGACTGGCGTAACAAAGGAAAAGGGGGAAGCCCGATTATCTACTATTTCATCGCCCAACGTAGTCCCACATAGACAACATATATCTTCAACTCCCAATCTTCCGATCTGCCTACCCCCTCAAACTCTGCCTAAAACTCTCCCTCCAACTCCCCCTCCCACTCCCCAACTCCACCAACCCAGGCCGCCCCACGCCCTTCCCCTCTACCTCACTCGCCTCCCCCTTAACCGGCATCTCATATGCAGCATCACCCCCCATCTCGTAGAATACCCGCTGCTTCTGGCCCTGCTGCTGCCCCTGATGCGTCCACTCAGTCCCCGCATCCGCCTCCAAAACACTACGCCTCACCTCTGCCTTCCTCGCCGCGCCCCGCGCGCGCCTTCGCCGGAACCAAACACAAGCCAAAATGAGTGCGATGAGGGTGATGACACCGGCGGCGGCGCCGACGCCCGCGGCGATGGCGAGGGTGTTGGGGCCGTCGGGTTCGCCGTTGTTGTTGCTGTTGTTGTTGTCGTCGCTATTGCCGCCGCCGCCGTCGGAGAACGAGGGTGGCGTCGAGGATGTTGGGATCGAGGCCTGGGGTGTCGAGATGCTGATGAGGGTTTGGGAGTTGGATATTATGGTTATGGTGAGGGGGGTTTGGGCGGATGTGGGGGCAGATGTTGGATCGCGGGTGTTACTGGTTCGGGAGGGGGAGGTGGTGGTAGGAGATGATGTGTCGTCGCCTTCGGATGCCTTGCTGACGGAGGGTGATGAGGGAGACGATGGGTCGTTGTTATCGTTGTCATCGTTGCTATTATTCGTAGATGAGGTGGGTGTTGAAGTTGCGGCGGCGGGTTCTTCGAAGTCGGCCACTGTGCTTTCGAGATGGGAGACTTCACTTATAGGAGCAGCGGCGGGTTGTTGATTATTCTGGTTATTAGTGTCCTGATTGGTGGTCTCACCCGTGTTTGTGGTGGTTTCGGTGTTTGTGGTCTCGGAATTAGTGTTGGTGTCAGGGGTAGTATTTGTATTTGTATTTGTATTGGTTTCTTCCGTCTCGTTCGTCTCTGTGTTCGTGTTTGTATTTGTTTCTGTATTGGTATTGGTGTTGGTATTGGTATTGGTGTTGGTATTGGTATTGGTATTGGTATTGGTGTTTGTCGTCGGCGTCGTGGACATCTCTCCCGCAATGCCTAATACGGTCGGGTCTCCCAGGTCGAGCTTTGTAGAGGATGAGTCGTCGCAGCAGGACTGTGCATCGCAGCACCACTTTCCGCTCCCACAATAATGAACTGCTTGATCGCCCTGAGGCCACCCTAGATATGGGTCAGTCACTGTCCTCAACACTCAAGGTCGCGACTCCAAACTTACTATCCTTGCAAAAACTTGGACAACTCCCACCCCAGCCTGAGTCTGTACAGCCACCCCTCAATACCCTCCTATAGTTGTCATATCTCGGATCACCGCACAGCCCGTTCGACAAGCACTGAAATCCCTTGGAGCAACACACAACAGAACTCCCACTCCCACAGGGCTCATGTCCAGAATCCGTGTCGCCATTGGGGAAGTAGCACGCCGCATGCGCGGAACCGAGCCATAACTGCAGCGTAGAGAGGACAAGAACGATTGAAAAAGCGTTGCGCATAGCTATGGGCGCGATCCTGGCCATCATCACCCCCTCCACACAAAAGAACAAACGGTAAAGACAGAAGCGCGACGCGACAAGGTCACAATCGCCAGCCAAAGAGGAAACTCACAATCTGCAATCAAGATCGAAATTAGAAAATCAAGACGGAGTAATTGAGAAGAAGGGAGCCTTCCCAGCGGGCAAAGGAAACCCCGAATGCCATGCCTGGCGGTTCCCTGGCTGCATGCTCGCTGCGGTGCAATCATGGCAGAATGGGCGCTAGGATAGCGGCATCACGTCGGATCGTATCGTCGTTGTTTGAATACCGAGCCCAATCTCCTTTAAGGCGAAAGGATTCATCGAAACCCATTATTACGAAGCGAGCCGCTGGGCTTTCTCAGGAAAACACCCCTGGTTCGCGAATACGAAGCGAAAGGTGATGTCGCCTTCCTTAGCTGGACTGGGATGCTGGTTGGCTTGGTGGGAGGACTTCTTGGGTGCTTCATGCTAATGTTGGGGCGATTTTGCCTGGTTGAGGAGATTGCTGCGAGCAGGGCCATGTTGAGGTTGGATGAGGTGGGATAGGTTAGGGAGGGGTGAAGGGGCCGTAAGAAATGCGCCCGATTGAGCGGCTTGGCTAATGAATATAAGGAGAGGGTTGGGGCACACATGTTGCCTGCACGATTTTCAGTGGAGATCGATTGCAAGTGGCGACTGATTCCAATCTCAAGTCGGTCTCCGGATGCAACTGCTTGTTGGCCTAGGTCACCAGCCGTTTCTTAGATTCTGAACTCGGGTGCGCTCGGCCCTAATGTTGTATGCCCAGCTCGCCAATTCTAAATATCACGCCCTAGATGCGGGTATACCATGGCAATTTGCCGTTTAGCCCCCAAGTACCTACTCTAAGACGAAACTAGCATCCCGTGTTGGATATCATGCAGCCACCTTCTCTGGCACCTCCGTCGTGACCTCTTCGACCTCGGGCTTGACCTTTTCGTTCTGTGCGCTATCTTCGTCAGTCTCTGGTGGGAAGTCGGTGTCTACGATAGATGCGATGCCCTTCTCACTTCTACCCATGCCGCCGCCCTTTTCTTCCGTCTCGGGCCACTCTTTGAGGTAGAATAGCCCCTCTCCGTCGATGCCCTCGCCCACATCCTTGCTCTTCTTCATCTTCTCCAGGTCAAAGTCGAATATGCGATAGTCAGCATTGAAGAACCGTCGATTGCATACCGCGGTCCTCAAGAATCCAGAGTGCGAGACAACAGCAATGACCTTCTCCGGGCGGGCATAGAGTGACTTCAAGCACGCCTGGCCACGGGCTAGGATGGCTTTTCGCGTGAAGGCATAGGGATTTGTACGCAGATGCGTCGTCTTATCTGGGTACAGAGGATCCACAGAAGAGAAGTCATAGGGGAATTCCTTGGCCATGGTGGTGATTGGGGAGCCTGTGTCGCATGGCTTATCTGCATTTTCTGATTCGTGTGAGCAGCGAATCGTGATTGGCCTTGCAAAAAACAAAAGCCATAAGATGAACATATCGAGACATGGAGGTGGAGGTTGTCGACTTTCCCCAAAAAAGACCTGGGTCAACTTACCTTGCCAGCCAGCGTCCGGCACGATGCGAACTTTCTTCTCGTTGATCAGCCAGTCCAGGCCCAAGCTCGCCGTCTGCAGCGTGCGCCGCATGGCACTGACGATGATGAGCTCGACTTCATTGGCAAGCTTGTTCTGCTTGAGATTCTCCTGTAGTTCGGCGCATTGGCGTTCTCCGAGCTCGGAGAGGGGAGGGTCGTGGATGGACCAGTCGCTGGCGACGTTGTGGAGCGCCTGGGCGTGGCGGATGAGGATAACGGTAGGTGGCATGGCAGAGGGGGTGAGTTGTGGCCACGAAAGTTCGATAAGAAGAGGAGTGTTTGGAAGCGATTGACAGGCTTACAGCTAGACACGGGCACTCGAGGCTCGTGGGGTGAATTACGCGCTGAGTGGGGCAATGGCAGCTCCATCTGTATGTCGATGACGCAAGGTGATAGGTTAATCGGACTTCACGCGGCAAACGGACCATAATGTCAATATTTTCAGTTGTTCATGATATGCTTCCAAGAGCAGTCGTCATCGAGTTAGCCATCTATGCTGCGCCAGCCCGCTTGCATACGTAGGTATAGTACATCGTAGACCGTTTATTCCTGCATCTTCTCCTCTTCCTCATCATCCTCGCCCTCCAAGTGCTTCTTCGCCAGCGCCTCAGCCTCCTCTCGGATCTCCTTGGGCACCTCCTCATGCCTGCCCTTGGTGGGGCCGTCCAATGAGCTGATCCAGGTCATCTCGAGTTCAAACTCCTTGTCCTTGTTGTCGTCGTGTGCAACGTAGATGATCCGCGCCGCCTCCTTCACGCCCTGCTCTAGCGATAGCTCGCCGTCTGAAAGGTTGAGCTTCTCCAGCTCCGACTTTGCGATCTGACGTCCTTTGCCCGTGGCGGCTCCGTAGTAACCCTAGTGACCTGTGTTAGCTGCTGTCGCTGCCTTTAAGAGTGCGGGAACGTACCCAATAGAGACCGCTGGGTTCGATCATGTACAAGAAGGGGCCGCCATTCTTTCCGCCCTCCTTCTTGCCGCCAGATCCAACCTTGGGCCCTGAGCCGACCTGTCCGTCCACGGGCAGCTCAGCCTCGGAATCCCACCCGCCGATGATGGATGTCACGCCAAATGGTCTCACGCTGGAGTAGAGGGTGTATGCCTGGACGTAGCTTCCCATGCGGTTGGCGAGGGCGGCTGTGGGAATGGGGGCTTTGTAAAGGTTGCGCCATGAAGCTGCCTCGTCACGGGCTCGGGAAACAAAGTGGCGACCGTCGGGGAGGAGACCTGAAGAAACCTGCAGACGTCATCAGTTTGAGTTCATTTGCATCCCAGCCGTGGCCGCTGATGGCGCCTGGCCACATGTCCCGGGGGTGCTTACCACTCCCACATTCCGGTCGACGGTTGCTATCCGCTTGTTTGCGCCCGCCTTGAGCAGCTTGCTCGTCACGAGCTTCTCCAGAGCCAACACGACGCCGTCCTTGCACCTTATGCCGATAGCTGTGCCGCCGTTCTCCACTGCCTTGACTGCGTATTCGACCTGTGGCGGTCAGTGTGCGTCCGGGGTGATTGCTCGGGGCGGGGACTGACCTGAAAATTGCGGCCATCGGGCGAGAAGACCGAGTTGGACAGGTCGTAGCCTGTGCCTATTGACGTCTGGCAGCTGCGTTAGCATGCCCGCAGGCAAAACAGCGGTGCGGGGACTCACCATGGTGGGCGAGGCGGGCGGGCGGCGGGTTTAGAGGATGGACCAAGAGATGGGGGCGGCGGAGAGGGCGAGTGCGGAGGGCGGAGGGGGTGAATTGCTGGGGTCGGCGGAGTTGATGGTTCCAGTTGGTGATGTGCAGCGTAGGCAGTTGCGGGTTGCGCGTTGAAGCTTCGTTCTCGATGCGGTTAGCGCGGGCTGGACGTCTTGGCATCAAATGCTCCCGCCCGGAATGGAGTCCAGCACGGCAGCCCACCACCCGCGGACCAGCACAGGACCGACCGTTTGCCTTCTGGCTCCCGAAGCCGCCTGCGCGCATTGCCCCCGCTGTTGGGCCTCGATGTTGTCGCCCTCAGAGTGGCCCGAGTGCTTTTTGCACCGGTGCCCACAGCTTCTCCCGACATTAGACGCTCCAATCGTCGGCGGCCGCGGTTCGAGGGCGCATCCGCCAATACAGCGCTGATGAGTTGTCGACAGCAATTTGCAAAAGACAGCCAGGGTCCATTGGCCCAGCGCGCACTAGCGGGGCATTTTATGTTTCAGGTCTCCGGTGACTGGATGGGCGCGCGCCTCATCCCGCTTTTTTTGCTCCCTACATCCCCCCAGTGCCCCCCATCGGCGAACCCATGACCCAAGCCGTCACGCTACATAAAGCGACCACCCTCGCCACAAAGCCGCTCACCACACTGACAGTCTCCCTCTTTGCCCGGCTTTGTTGGTAATCCTGCTTCTGCCCCTGCTCCCCAAGCCGCTGCTCTTTGTCCAGGCACTCTTGCTGCCCGCCGCGGTATTTCTACTTAACAGGCGCCCCCGCCATACAGTAGGCATCAGAGAAGCGCCCAACGCGACGCGCCGGGGAAACCACATCCTGCCCTCCATAGAGAACTCGCGGACTCTGAAAGGCTGCGCTACGCTAGCTGGTCCGACGACTCCATAGCCTCCAGTCTGCTCCGAGCACTACTTGCCCACCCACTAATGTACAGCCTCTGACCTCTCCCTCTCCCCGTCTCTCCTCGCCCGCAACCGCCAACACGCCCGGTGCTGACCGAGTACCTGTTGATACCCGAGATCCTCTGATGCAGCCGCTCCTTGTCCACTACTGCAACCTCTGCACTTACAACACCACTGTCCCCTTTACAGCTTCCGTCTTCTCCCAGAACAACTCGTGCTCCCACGTAAGCCTGAAGTCTGCTGCGACGTCCACCCACTGACCATTACGTCATAGTGCGGCGCCATATCCACCGGCATCAACGTGCGAGGCAAGCAAGAAGAGGAGGCCAACATGCAGCAAGAAGAACTCGCCCGGCTGTTTTCAGCCAACATGAATCTTGCCCAAACCCCGCCCCCACAGCCCCCGCAATCGCAACCGCAGCAAGAACAGCAGCAGCAGCAGCAGCAACAGGAACAGGAACAGCCAGTGCACCAGCCAGAGCCCCTTTCCAAGCCAATCACCTACGCCTCCCAGCACTATACCCATACTCACTATGTCGTGCCCGCCAAGCAAGAGCCGGTGAAGACGCACATCGATGCGTCCGAGCTCGCCGCCGTGCTGTTGCGCAACAGCATCGACCCTACCCTCCTCTTCCCCTCCCAGATTGACCTGTTCCAAAACGCAGACGATGACCAGCGCTTGCGCCTTCTCGAGCTGTGGCGCATCTCGCCGCCGAGCGGCAGGCAGGGATATCCGCCGGGCGTAGACTACAACACCTCCAGGCAGCTGTATGACTGGCCGCCCACGAGCCTGGCCCAAGAAGAGGCCATGGCCAAGCTGCGGTACGAAAAGGCCTTGGAGCAGGAGGCGCAAGAGCAGGCAATCCGCTCCCACCAGCAGCAGCTCGAACAGAGCATGTATGAGAACGAGGCAACGAGGAACATCACGTCGTCCCCGAGCAACGCAGAGCCGTACATTGTCTCCGGCTATGATATGCTGGCCAGGCGAGAGTACGAGCAGTCGGCAAAGCTCGCCGAGTCGAACAAGTACAATCAGGCCACTGACCCCGTCTACGGCCACATGGGCAGCAACGGCGGGCTGTGGGAGAAGAATGTCGGGAGCATCTTGGATATGGAGAACCAGTATGGAGCATTTGCACACGCTCGGGACTATGATGTCCGGCCCATCTACCACGATGAGGAGATGGTTATGTAGAGAAATGGTGCATGTCGGAGGAACACATACCCTGGTGGTGTACAGATCCGGAACTGGATACATTTGCATGGATTTCTTTTGTCTTCGGTTCGGAGGTCGGAGGATGTCGAGGGCGGCAGCATGGAACAAGACCAGCATTACGATCGTTTAGATCATTCATTAGCGTTTTGGGAGAACTGGAGTCGAGTGCATAATGAAGGTTAGCAGAGTCGGATACCCCCCTTTTTACCAATTGAAGGAACATCACCGCTCCTATATAGAATGCATCAGCTCGCTGCTGACAGGCCGAATCTACTCATCCTGTGCAAGGGGACTTGCGTGCGTGAACATGCTCTCTTTTGGTATGATACAAAGCGAAGCGCTTGGTGCCGTAACTCCATGGCAAAATGCTATCCCTCCCGTACATGTAGAATATACAAGGCGTCTGCGACCCGACAATGCATCGGTATCGGCGCCAGACGAACTCCTCCCATTGTGAATGCGCTTCAACAACGCATCTATTTCTTCGCCTTTCCGCTTGGCCACTTCTTCCATCCGCGACCATGTCCCTTCTGTGCAATTTGTTAGTCACCCGCACCGCGCATAGCCTCTCCGGTGAACGTACCTGTTTCCATTCCTGGATAAGGGCTGGCATGTCGAGCATAGCCTGCTTCCTGGTCTCCAAGCGTCCCTTGAGCGTCCTCTCCCACAATTTACCCTTGACCTTCTGATCGACACCCGTACCCTTGACCTGCAGACCCCTCTCTATCCTCCTCTTCTCCTTCTCGCCGGGCTTCTTGATGGTGTAAGGCAAAAGATCCAACACGCCGTGCTGCTGGGCCAGCTTCACGAGGTCGGCCTGTTTCCGCAGACCGTACACGGGGCCATGCCATTTTCCGGTCACGAAGTTTTTGCGGGGCTGGAATGGATTGTGGTAAGGGAGTTCCTGAGTGACTGATGTGAATTCAGCGGGTGCTGGGGCTGCTGAATCGGTGGCCGCCGCATTGGGGTCTGCGGGCGAGGTTATGGGCGCAACGGGTGTGTCTAGAGTCGTTGAGGGCGGAACAGGCGCATTCTGGACGAGCGCTGGCGGAGGGAAACGCTCGAAGAAGCGGAGGAGCCGCGGGGGCAGCGATTTCGCGAGCCTGACTTGATTTGGCGTGCTCATTGTGGGCGGATTGTGGGATGGGAAGAGGAGTGCTGGCTGCTAGAGTTGCGCTCGTCTCCCGTCGATGAAATTCGTCGTCACGTGTAGAGGGTCATGGCCCAAGCGCCCCAGGTCCGCCGGGGAGCTCGACCGCGCGTTAGCTGCTACCTACGGCGACATCACTACAGCTCCATCAACACCTCCCCCGCCCCCCTCCTCTCTCCCACGACCCGCTCCCTTTACCACCCCGCTGTTGCCTTTGGACGGATAACAACACCTCCCGCACATATTGACAGCCATGGTAAGCTTCACCACCCCGCAGGACAGCACAGCATGGCACCCGCAGCTAACATCCCACAGTCGTCTCCGTTCTCAATAAGTACATCCGACCCATATCCAGCTGCTGATTTCATTTCCTAATCCTACAACAGACGGCGGTGCCTGCGTGGCCATGGTGGGCAAGGACTGCGTCGCCATAGCCTGCGATCTGCGTCTTGGAATGCAGGCCCTCACCGTTTCCAACAACTTCCCCAAGATCTTCCAGTACGGCGATGTATTTCTGGGCCTGACGGGCCTTGCCACCGATGTGTCGACCGTGTCCGATCTCTTCCGCTACAAAGTCAACATGTACCGGCTGCGCGAGGAGCGCAACATCTCTCCGCAGACCATGGCGAATCTCGTTAGCTCGTCACTGTACGAGCGGAGATTTGGGCCCTACTTTGTGTCGCCGGTGATTGCGGGGATCAACCAGACGACGGGAAAGCCCTTCATCTGCGGTTTCGACAGCATTGGGTGCATTGATTTTGCCAAGGACTTCATTGTCAGTGGCACGGCCAGTGACCAACTGTTTGGTACCTGTGAGGGGCTTTGGGAGCCTGATCTGGTATGTTTCTACGTTTGGATGGAGATGGGTGGGAGCATGGCTAACTTGCTTACAGGGCCCCGAGGACCTCTTCGAGACCGTCTCACAAGCGCTGCTCAACGCCGTGGATCGCGATGCGTTGTCCGGCTGGGGTGCACACGTCTACATCATTGAGAAGGACAAGGTGACGAAGCGGTTATTGAAGGGTAGGCAAGACTGAGCGGGTCACTCTGCTGTGGCACGCACGTTTTGGACGACAAGGGTAACGGAATCGGTGGTCACGATGGGTATGGGTCGGCTACGAGCTTCGACCTACGACTACGGCATTACGATCATACTCGACTGGCATCTGTATCACATAGAGCAAAAGACTAGTCATGAGGGATAGTATAGCTCTGGCTATCCTGCTTCCAGAGACGTTCTTAATTTGTTGACGTGACACTGGTGCCCCACCGAAATGAATGCTGCTAGAAATAATCTTTATATGAGAAAACGTTTGGTAATAGGCTTATGTTGCTGGGGACAACTATTCTTGAGTTTTCATCAAGTATGGTTGTTGACCCCATACGATCCACTGAACAAATGCTCAACAGGTTTACCATACTCCTCATCTGGAGACCTTGTTCCTGGTATAGCCTAAAGTCATTATGGCGGCTTCACAGCATCTTGCCATTTCATCTCGCCAGCCGGAAAGCGCGTTGTAACAATCATAAAGCGCTGTCGCCCGCAGGCAGTTACGGTCCACTCCCCCCCAGCTCAGATGTCTACCTAGATAGCGCAACAAGGCCCTTTTGAATTGGTGTAGTTGATTGTGGAGCCGACAGAGCATTTAGCTGCTGTCATAAAAATGGCTGGGCCTCTGAGCTAGGGTGAGGGCTGTATGCGGGGGGTCCGTGCCTGTGGGCAGGCACCCGCTTACACGTGATCAGGCGATGCGCGCAGGGTCCACCTCTCAACCACGGATCGTCGCGACACCTTCGACTTCAACTTCAACACCACCAACATTTTTCTCTCGCTAGCCGCTCCTCCACCATTATTTAAGTACTGCTCCTCTTCCACCTCACTATTACTTTACTACACTTCACCACCACTCTACTGCACTTCACCACCGCTCTACTACACTTCACCACCACTCTACTACACTTCACCACCACTCTACTGACACTGCAAGCAGTTCTGCAGTCTTCACACCGCAATGGACTCACAACAAGATCCTCCGCCTAAGGAGCTGGGCCCTGCTCGTGTGCCCAAGGTCAAGAAGGGCTGGTCTTCTATGCGAGGCAAACAGCCTCCCCGCATCGAGGATGTCCTTAAGTCATACCATGAGAAAGAGGCAGCCGCTGCCAAGCCGAAGTTTCTCAACGAGGCCGAGCGCAATCAGATTAAGCTTGCCGAGCGCCAGAAAGACGCCGAAAAGGAGCGCAGGCAGAACTGGGTAGCGGAGGCACGCCGAAATGGCGCAAGCCCCTTCGATATTCCATCCGCACCCTGGGATAATCGTGGCGTATCGCTCGCAGGCCCTACTGCTCCTCAAGCAATGAGCATTCCGACCGGCCCTGCCTCCATGCGCAAGGGTGACATGATGCCTCCACCGGCCCCCCACAAGCGCACAGCCAAGCGACCGGCCGCTGAAGACGCAGAGGCGAGCCTCATTCGTCAGCGATATATGGGTCCGGACCTCAACCAGTCCAAATTCTCAGCCAAGAAGAGGAATAGGCGATCCGAAAACAAGTTCAACTTCGGGTGGGACGACGAAGAGGACACTAGTCAAGACCATGATCCCATATACAAGAACCGGATGCACTGGGGCGACTATGGCTACAACAGGCTGGGTGGCTTTGTCCTGGACGAGGAGGAGCGTGACAGGCGCACGCAGCAGAAAGTTAAAGGTTACCTCGAGAACGACCCTGAGCATGGGCAGGAGCGAGCAGAAGCCCTCTTGGAGATGGAACGCCGGCGGAAAGAGCATGGCAGCCGTACCGCATTCAACAAGCACTGGAGCAAGAAGAAGTTGGAGGACATGCGCGAGCGCGACTGGCGTATTTTTAAAGAAGACTTTAACATCAGCACCAAGGGCGGCAACATTCCCAACCCTATGCGAAACTGGCAGGAGTCTGGTCTTCCAGAAAACATCCTCAGCATCGTCGAAAAGGTCGGTTACACTGAACCTTCAGCTATTCAGCGTGCTGCCATTCCTATCGCACTAAAAAACCGGGACCTCATCGGTGTTGCCGTTACTGGTTCTGGTAAGACCGCGGCCTTCCTCCTTCCTCTTCTTGTATATATATCAGAGCTACCGCGCTTCACGCCCATGAACATTCAGGATGGCCCATATGCGCTCATTCTTGCGCCCACCCGCGAATTGGCCCAGCAAATCGAAAGCGAGGCCAAGAAGTTTGCTGAACCCCTCGGGTTCTCGACGGTCGTTATCGTCGGTGGTCACTCCTTGGAGGAGCAAGCCCACCGGCTTTCCAAAGGCGTACATATCGTCATTGCCACCCCCGGACGTCTCCTCGACTGTATCGAGCGCCGAGTGCTCGTCCTCTCACAATGCAGTTACGTCATTATGGACGAGGCCGATCGGATGATCGATCTTGGATTTGAAGAACCCGTAAACAAAATCCTGGACGCATTGCCCGTTAACAACGAGAAGCCTGACACCGATGACGCAGAGGACGGGGTAGCCATGACCCGCGGGATGTACAGGCAGACAATGATGTACACTGCTACCATGTCAGACCCCTGGAACCCCTTCATAGACTATGCTAACAGAAGAAAAAGGCCGGTCGCAGTGGAAAGAATCGCACGCAAGTATCTTCGCCGTCCTGCCACCGTCACTATTGGCAATGCCGGCGAGGCTGTCGAGACGGTCGAACAGCGGGTCGAGCACATCCAAGGTGAGGATCGACGAAAACGACGCCTCGAAGAGATTCTGCGCTCCTCCGAACATCCACCTCCCATCATCGTCTTTGTGAATATCAAGCGCAACTGCGACGCCATCGCTCGCGACATAAAGCACTGGGGATTCTCCGCCGTCACGCTCCACGGTGGCAAGACGCAGGAGCAGCGTGAAGCCGCTCTCCAGTCCCTCCGTGACGGCCGTACCCACATACTTGTTGCCACCGACCTCGCTGGTCGTGGTATCGATGTTCCAGACGTCTCCCTCGTCGTCAACTTCAACATGGCCATGTCCATCGAAAGCTACACTCACCGCATCGGTCGTACGGGTCGTGCTGGAAAGAGCGGTGTCGCCATCACCTTCTGGGGATCAGAGGACGCGGACGTGCTGTACGACCTCAAGCAGATGCTCTCAAGGAGCCAGATCAGCAAGGTTCCCGAGGACCTCAAGAAGCACGAGGCCGCCCAGCAGAAGGGGGGCAAGAGAGCGAACAAGGCGGTTATCGGTTGAGACAGTGTGATGCTGAAGCAGATGGAAGGGGGGAGATGAAAAGGGGGGCAAAAGACGGCGATGCGAGGAAATGCCCTGATTTGACTGATCCTACCATGGGTGCAAGGGCAGGCTATGAAGAAAGGGGATAAAAGACAGCGAAACGGGGAAATGTCTTGGTTTGACGAACCCAAAACGAATGTGACATCCTGGCTCCAGAAGTTCTTTCTGTGAGTGCTCTGTGTGATTATTATTATTATTATTTTGACGTGATGCCGCATCATATATACTATTCTTCGAGGCAATGGAAAAGTGGTCGATGTAGTTGTCAACACTGTAATAGTGTGTGAAGTTGTCATTAAGAATCGCCATCATTAAATGTATAGAGCTGTCAGTAGTGAGTTGATCAACTGTCTGAATTGGTCGTGTCTGCATGAAAATGCATTACACCACCGTCGTATTCTTCCAGTCCTCAAAATGATACTCGGGCTTCATATTCTGCAACGGCCACCCAAAGATATGGCCCTCCCCAGGCGTCTCCCCGACATTGCCTCTGAACCTCTTGAACCAGATATCCGTCACGCTCGCAGCAAGCGACCTCCAACACTGCGGCGGACACGGCGTACAACTGTGCAGCTTGAGAAAGCACAGGTTCGCATTCGCCGGCGCGCCCGCCAGCACCGTAACCCCATCCCACGTGATATTCCTCATGGTGCTGTTATGCCCATACGACTGGAACCCCGTCGCGGTATCCCCCTCAAACACCAAGCCACTGACATGCACGTTGGACACGGTGTCGGCGAGCTGCGCGGCCGTCGGGGCAATCGTGCCCATGGAATTCAGCGCCACGACCACGCCGCTCCACGCGCCCTTGCACGTCAAGTTGCGCACATGCACGTCGTGCGTCCCAATGTCGAGCGGGACGCACACGCCCACGGTCCCCGCGTGCGAGGCCCGCGCGTGGAACTCGATGCTCGAGTCGGCGATGTCGACGTGTGTGGCCTCGCCGAGCTCGATGCCGGCGACGTCGACTTCGTTGCGGGGGTACCTCCCCCACTGCTGCTCGGCCGTGAGCCGCAGGCGGGAGAAGGAGAGGTCCCTGCTGTGGCGCTGGGCGCGGACGAAGCGCTGCATCGGGTTGCGAATCGCCAGGTTGTCTATGCTGATGGCGGACGAGCCGTCGGTGATGTCGATCAGGGTGCGGGTGGTCAGGAAGCCGCTGTCCCAGCGGTTCGTGTACCAGTCTACCGCGTTGCCGTCGATGAGACCCGAGCCGGTGAGGCTGCGGATGCGGGCCCCGGTCACACCGGAGAGGACGAGGACCGAGGGTTGCGTCTCCCAGTACTTCCAGTTGCCGGGGGCGACGAGGAGGGTGCCTTCGATCTGCACGTCGCAGTTCTTGCAGGGGGAGAAGTTGATGGGGGTGTGGATGCTGTAGGTTGAGGAGGAGGGGAGGATGATGGTGCCGCCGTCGCCGCAGGTTTGGAGGGCGGAGTTGATGGCGGGGGAGTCGTCGATGGCTTCGAAGCCATTGGCGGGGACGATGCAAGGTTCGCGCTTTGGGAGAGTTGAGGTGGTGGAGCTAGCATGGCCGGCGGTTGCCAGGCCTGCGATGATGCGTGTTAAACGTAGGGCTTTGTAGAGCTGCATCATACAAGCAGAGAAGCAGTTCTTTGGTAGAAAAAGATGCTGTCTGCCCAAAGTTACCGCAGATTCTGCTCCGTTATGTACTGTCGGTGTGGAGGCCAGAACTCCACGGTCGGGGTTCTAGATGCCATGGTACGATGCACTGTTTGTGCCGTTCAATACCGAGTCGCATCTTGGTGTTGTGGTTGTAGGCCGATGTGTGATCTCTACATGTACTTGCAATTAGCTATATAGTACCTCGAAACCAAGCGATTGGTGGGCGTGCATGCTTGGTCTCGTACTTGGATAAATGTCCGGCAAACCATTAGACGTACCTGGTCTTCAAAGAGCCGATCGGGGTTCAGCATGAGAATAGTGGCCCACCCTGCATATGCAATAAGAAAATTTGTCCATGGGTTGCCACGCAGTAGGATTCGTGCTTGCATTACAGCATGAAGAGCATATGATCCGCCTGGTCCGCGTAGTCATGTATTGCCGTATCAGGTAGGTGTAGGATTTAGCTGCCTGAGACCATGTAAACTCAAACTCTTGCGGCCGAACTCTCAATTGTGAATTCACTCGTCTTGTAGATCACTGGTCCCGGCCTGGGCTCCGTATCCTGACTTCTGTTATCCCATGACTCTGCATCGCCTCTCGAATCCACTTCGGTAGACGTGTCATTCAAGTTCAGCTCGTCGTCGCTTGTGCTCCTTTGCATCGGCATGCAGCCAATAGAGTGCTTCTTGATTCTTGAGCCCAATTCAATCGATTGTGGATCGCTAGTCGACTTGCTCCGGCTCCTCAGTGTTGTGAGCAAGAGTTTCGGAATTAGCTTGGTCACGAGCGGCTTGATCCCCGGCGCCGAGGCGCAAATAACGCATGTGTATATCTCGGCCGCCGTCCATATCGACACGTCGTACTGGTCCCAGTTTGGATCGAGGTCCGGAGATTGTAGTGTAATTGCGAGGCGGGCCATGCGTGCGATACCGGCAGCGGCGGCGAAAAAACCTAAACACACAATGCATATCAATGCCAACTTCTCGCGGCGGTTGAGGTGTAAGCCAATGATCCGGGGCAACACTACTCCAATGATTATGAAGTCAGCGCTGATGCTAATGCATCCCCCTACATAGAACCATGCAAAGTCGGCAAGGCATTTGTCCTGGGGTCGGAACTCGGTCCAGTACACATAAGTTGGTGTACATACTAATCCAGATTCAATGACGTGCACGCATGAAGCAAGCACGAGGAGTAACCCGACGGCCTGGATCACGTAGCGTCCGACCTTGTCATTGGAGAAGATACGAATGTAGGTGAGGCATATGCTGGCTTTTGGAAGACAGACGGCGGGGAGGATCATGAACAGGGCTACGTATGAGATCTTCTGGGCTTCGACTGCTTCTTCTTTGGTACTAGCCGGAGTGTGCCTCCCCGAGCCATAGGCGACTTGGGCGTATTGGCAGCAAGTCCAGCCCGTTGCGATTAGCTATGGCTCTTTAGCATACTCTACTTGAGGTTCGGAATAACATACCCAAGCTAATATCAGCACATAGTCTTCAAGATACCACATCTTGACAAGTGCCAGTCGAGAATATATTCGTGCCGTGACCAGCAGTGTTCCTACCAGTTGACAGACAGCATTGCCAATAACGATTTGAGGGCCCCTGGTCTCTTCCAAGTAACCAGGTGGATACTAGGCAACGGGTCAGTAACGAAAGACTGATGGCCTGCTACGCGAGAAAGCCAAATACCTCTTGAGTGCCATCTTGCTGACGAAAAACAAGGCTGTCGGATACCATCGTAGTCTTCCTTCGAGGCGATCATCGATTGCGGGGTGCGAGAAGTCTGCGGATTCCCGGGACGAAAGTCTGTGAGCGGCAGATCGCGGTCAGCATATGGGATTTTGGGGGGACCCATAGATGACCTTCATGTGGGATACAGTTCGACGTACAGGGTTCATGCCCGCGTCGGTATCAAATGGCCATAGCCATGGTAACCGAAAGGTAATTCTGGAATCCGCAAGGCGAGCTTCCTTTCTGTCGGCGTCTCACGCTTGCACTTAGTCTATGTGGACATTCGGCCAGCCCGGGCGCTGTTGCGGCTCCGCCCTGCATTGCGCACGCCAAAATACTGGGACTGACACGTTACCTGACTCCTTCTAGATTAGCGAATTCGATCTGGAGAGTTTATGCATCGCGGCCCAGCTCACATAGCTATTATGATGCCCTATTGCGAGCAAGGCGCGACGTCGAGTACCCATAAGTTGGCCCGGTGGGCGTTAGAGGATCAGGGCGCTGCTACCCCTGCGTTTATCAATCTACCACCTAGTAATATCGATCTACCACACCCAAGGATTTAGTCTCTGTAACGCTCAAGGAATATCTTGTATCTTCCCGTGTCGGGCCGCCTTGACTGCGGGCTGGTCAGGAGATAATTTGTTAACGGTCGCATTCTCGGTCGTGCTGTACGGACCTCGTTCGTGGGGAATATCCCGCCTCGAGCTAGGTGAAACCTGCTAGTATCCATCCCGACATGGACTGAACCAGTGCGGTTGCAAGACAGGGAAGTGTCCAATCCAGCGTCCTCCACGCGTCAGGCATCGACTAGAGCATGCGGCATTTCGGCACGAGGGTACGGGTGGCGCTAGCCCCACGTTTTCCTCCGTGATTTAGGTAAAAAAAAAAAAAAGCCAGTCAAGACTCAGGCCGTCTTCCAACTCCATCCTTCAACAGTTTGAGATTCCATGACATGCGCCAAACGATTGCCATCTCAGTTCCTGACAAGTCCTAGATTTTCAGAGATGGGTAGGCTTCGTTAGGCATATGAAATGATTCATGAAATGATTCAAATGGCCCGCTACCACATGTTTTGAGAGATGCGTGCCGTTCCAGCGACCACAGCATTTGGCTTTGTACACAAGTGCTGTCTGGACTGTCACCTTATTCATCGTCAAAGTGAAACTTGACAGCATATTGCTAGAGAGCAGGCTACAAGAGTGGGAAAAAAGAGACTTCCGGCGAAATGTAAATAGGCCAAGTCAAGGGCACCACGTCTCCCTGCTGGTGTCTTGTTAATACTTTGACTGTTAGTGAAACGTGGACGGAGACGATTCCGGTAGTAGAAGTGAAGTGCGGGGGAGTTCTCCGGGCACATGGAATTCGACCAAGTGGGCAGTTGAAGCTCGGGCGCCGGAATCAGCGCAATGGCGTAGGGTCGCCGATTATTGTTTTGACAGGCCGGGTTCTCTATACAGTGTAGAACCTAGGCGCAGAATTTGAGACACTACTCGTGAAGATTGCCCGCGGTCTCAACTTTCCGGTCCAGACTGCTAGATACTCCTGCTTTTTCATCAGAATGATGTACTCTCATGTCAGTCTGGCTGATCCAAAGTTCAATGGCGATACCTTAGATGGGAACAATAAGATCATGGAAACATGAACAGTGCAGAAAGACACTGGCAAAAGGCGGCTAATCGGGCCTGCACCTTAGGAGATGTAGCTACTCGAGTCAGTAGCCTTGATCCAACTCAACATCTTTGTCCGCAGCCACGAGGAACGTGCGATGACTCGAAAGAGAGACAAAAGAAGACACGCAGGCTTCTGAACAAGCCTCCGCCAAGCGGTTTTCATATGTAGTGGGAATCATGAAACCCACAAATGACTTGCAGAACAAGCAAGAAGTGTTCGCGCTATCTGGAAAGCCTGGCCGAGCTTCTGTAAATTCGGTTGACTATGCTCGTAGCGGTAGCCGCCCTCCGAGGCCTCGCACATGGCGGCATTTGTTCACCGCCCCTTGTCTGAAATGCGCACCACGCTCGTGTAGTCTCTTCCCAAGAACGGCGGTGGCTAGCACGCAACCAATGGACAAGTCTACCGGAATTCAAAGACGTCGAGATGCTGCCTTGGACGCGGACTGGAATCATGGGGGCCAGGGCACGACGCAGCACCAAACCGCAATGTGCTTACGCTACCCACACCATCGCGTAGCAGTATGGCACTAGCCGCCTTAACCCTCGGCACCAGATCTGCACGTCTTCCAATCCAGTAAAGCCGCGCTGAGTTGTCGCATAGCAGCCTCTCCAAAACCAGCGACAAATACGCTCAAGCCTTACACACTCACTCAGCCAACCCCCAGCTACAGCAACCCCCATTCCGCAATCGGGCCGACCGATAATCCGCGACCTCAGCCCATGACACCCCCAAGCTATCCCACGCCGCACCTCGCAAAAGGTACCATGTGTATGCCACCCTCTCTTCATCCATTGACCCCTCAATGGCATCGTCCGCATCTTCTTTGCTCTCTCTGCCCCCAGAACTGCGGCTCCTGATTTACGAGGCGCTGTGGACCCCTCTGGCGGCGCACATCAACGCCTCGCACCAGCTCCCCGCGTCGGCACTGCCCTCGCCGCACGCCCTCGCCCTGCTCCTCACCTGCCGCAAGATTTATGCAGAGGCGCACCGCGTCGCCTACACTTCTCACACGTTCCTCCTGACGCGCGACTTCGATGCCAATCCCTTGGTTGCGGAGCCCAAGTTTGCGCCCACGAGCTTGGTGACCTCGCTGCTGGTGCCGGGCTATCGAACGCCGGTCACCACCACCACGGCCGGCACCCCCAACGGCAACGGCATCAGTGGCAGCGGCAGCGGCAACGGCGGCAACAACAGCACCAGCATCAGCATCAGCAATCCCAATGGCAACCCTCGATCCTCGCCATCCCCCCCGCCGGCAACTGGCCCCTCGCAAGCGGCGCAACCTTCCTCCATGCTAACCCCCTCCCCCCCTGCCCCTGACTCGGCAACCCCCCAGCCCCCCTCCTCCTCCTCCTCCTCCTCCTCCTCCCCCACCACGCCCTCGCGCTGCTACTCCTTCCGCGAGATCCAGCACCTGGTCCGCCGCTTCGAGAACCTGCACACCATTGTCATCCCCGCGCGCTTCGTCGCCCAGGTGCGCCGCCATCTGCTGATTCGCAGCGCCCACACGCACTTTCGCCAGAAGAAGGCGCGCATGGTGAAGGATCGCCGCTTTGTGCCCAGCTACGATTTTCGATGCGTGGATTGTGGTGGTGGTGGTGGTGCTGCTGCTGCTACTGCGAGGGAGGAGGCTGAGGGTGCGGGTGCAGGCGCAGGCGAGGTGGTTGCGAGGGAGGGGTCTGCGGCTGCAGGGGATGAAGGGTGGTGTTGGAGGCTGACCATGGGGATTGGGGGTGACTTGAGGATGTGTGAGATTGTGCTTTGTGAGGTGGATGAGGGTGCGTAGCCATTCGGGACGGTTGTGGATGGGAAGGAATTGCCATTTCGAGATTCAGTCAGATTTGTCGGCGTTGAGTACCTAGGTATATAGAGGCGAGGCTTGTCATGTTATTTACGAAGGATTGGCACTAGATTATAGACACGAATTCACGGGAACCGACAGCAAGCATACTTTGGAAACGCATTGAGTGGGATCATTGTGAGAACTACATAGATGAAAAAGGTATCAAAGTGCTTCCTACCTTCATAGTCCCCGAACACCTTGCCATGCAATGAACCGTAGCCGTGAAATTGGGAAAGAAGCCGTGTTTGACTAGGAGCACGACGAGAAGTACATGACTGAGGAAAGGAGTATCAAAGAGTTTTGCTTTTATAGTCCCGAACGCCGTGACATGCGATGAATCGTTGACCTGAGAGTAATGCCGGGAAAGTATTAAAGAAGCCATACCGTGAAAGTAAGCAATCCCTGTGTCTACAAGTGCTCATGTTTGATGGCAGAGCAAGGATACTTGTGTAAATGATGTTGTCCTGGTACACCCTAACGGAACGAAAGGAAGGATCGAAGGTTGACATCAGTGAGGTCCCATACGTCATCGAATATGCGCATGGCCTCTTCTTCGTTGCGGCCCACGATGAAATCGGAAATGGCCTTGGCGAAGATGGTGTGGAAGTCTTTTTCCACATCGAGGATCGCTTGTTGTTGACGGGTCAGCGGCGCGATCCGCGGATAATTGTTGCTCGTGATCAGATGAATCTGTACCTTTAGAAGAACAGGGGCTAGACGGCGGAACCGAATGATAGGGCTCAGCCAGTCTTGGTCCAGTTCAAAGATTAATGGGCGGTGGTTGACCTTGATCCAGATCTGCAACTCCTGGATGTTGTTCAATTGCTCAATGAGTTCTCCACAAGCCCTCTCCCAGCTCAACGTGTGTACAACTTGCCATGCGCTATGCTCGAAGAGGGAGGGGCTCCCATAGGTGGAGTAGTGAAGATCGAGCTTGGTGATGAGAGCCAGGTGGATCTTCGGAACAATCTGGAGAGTGTTCGTGACGCGCTTGGGGCCTGCAAAAACCATGGTCGTCTTCTTGTAGAACAATGCGATTACCTCGTGGTGTATGAGTTTGCATAGCAAGAGGAGAGGGCAGAGAGAGGTGGACCACTTGGTCTGGAGGCCATGAATTCGCATGTACTGGCCCATTGCTCGTGACATGCGAACCGTCTTCTTGTTGACAGCCTTCGGAATGTGCAGGCGCTCGAACATGATAGGAGACACACCGAGGACAAGAAGAATCTGGGTCAAGTGATCAGAGGCAATCGCTCCTGGGGAAGTCTCGCCGCAAGTGAACTTGTCGAGGAGCGCATGGTCTTGAGCAACAAACTCACAGCGGAAGTCGTCTTCGAAATAATACTTGTAAAAGTTGTTCCGTAGCTCGCCGGGGAGGTCGAGGAAGCTGATGCGCCTAGATCTGAGCTTTCGCCTGGTACTAGCCATGGCGGCGAACGACGACTCCTGCTGCACGTGTTTGAAGTCTGTTGTCCTGGAATTGGATAGGGATTGGAAGTATGGGAAGAGGGTGGAGTGCGTGGAGTGTGTGGAGGCGGAGGCGGATGTGGATTAGTGGAGTAGGGGAAAACAGAGCAGAAAAGGTAAACAGAGGGCGGCTGTAGATTAGTCTGGAATCTTCTTTCGCGTCCCAAGCGCGATATGCGCGGGACGACTCTCGTTCACTGTCGCGGCCCCTGGTACGTGAGAGACGACGCAGTGAAGACGAGGGGCCAACGTTGCCCTGCAGGAGCCCACAGCGCCTTCCCCTCGACGCGGCGTGCGCTAGTCCGCAATCACGCTAGCGCCATCTAAAAAGCCGCCTGCATCACAACTGCCAGCATCGGTCTTCCGCTCAAAACCCTCGTCATGTCTCCGCCCCTCTCGACCCTCTTCCGCCGCACTCCTGCCTTCGCACACGTCTCATCCCGTCCCTTCTCCTCCTCTTCCGCTCTCGCCTCGCGTCTCCGCCAGCCCGGAGAGCCCACCGGCCCCAACGAACCTCCCTCGCACACTAACTCCTCGCCCTCCAAGTCCCCCCTCAAGGTCTGGCCCTTTGTCCTCATCTTCGCGACCGGCAGCTTCTTGTTCAAGAAGATTGTCGACCAGCGCAAGGGCGAATACCAGAGCAACGGACCCGTAGCTGGACACTCCCCCAGCCGCCCTTGAGCACCTCCGCCGTATAAACACCAGCCATGCCCGCCATTGAGAACACCGGCGCTAGCACGCGCACCTCGCCTCTCTGGTCTTCTGACAATGTGACCGTCATCTTTGTGCTCGGCGGACCTGGTGCAGGAAAGGGTACCCAGTGCGTGAAGCTGGTGTCCGACTATGGATTCAAGCACCTGAGTGCGGGGGATCTGCTGCGCGAGGAGCAGGACAGGGTCGGCAGCGAGTTCGGCGAGATGATCAAGACGTACATCAAGGAGGGAACCATTGTGCCCATGGAGGTCACCATCCAGCTGCTCGAGAACGCCATGAAGACAGCCATGGAGACGGAGAAGAAGACCATGTTCTTGATTGATGGTATGACAGCTCCCACCCTGATATATGGCAGCGACATGCTCCATGGTAACCAATGGATCACCGCTGATTGAATTCCCACAGGCTTCCCTCGCAAGCTTGACCAAGCACATGCCTTTGAGCGCAGTGTCGTGCCCTCCAAGTTCACCCTCTTCTTCGATTGCTCCGAGGATGTTATGCTGCACCGTCTCCTCAAGCGCGGTGAGACCTCTGGCCGCGCAGACGACAATATCGAGTCCATCAAGAAGCGCTTCCGTACCTTTGTCGAGACCAGTATGCCTGTGGTGAACGAGTTTGAGAGCCAGAACCGTGTCGTCAAGGTCAATGCCGAGCAGGAGCCCGACAAGGTGTACCAGGATGTGCAGGACAAACTCAAGGAGAGGGGTGTCCAGCCCATCTCTCTCAAGTTCGTCAAGACCGACGCATAGTTGCGAATGCTGCTGCTTACTGTCTGCTTGGTCGGCCATTTTTATATAGAACATATTTGCGATATACGTAGGTTTAGATGGGAGAAGGCATGTTGTTGTCTGGCACTACATTTTTCTCTCTTTCCCCCCTACAAAATATATACCTTGCACCTTCACAACAGTCATTCAGTGCCCGTCACAAGGTCAGAGTGTATCGCATTTTCTATGGTGCAGCGCGAGGGCCGCCTACCCGCTCCCATCCATTAACCCAGAAAGCCTCGGAAATGCACATTCGCTCCTGACCCCCATCTCGTTTTATCGAATCCGAAGACAAGAAGGAAAAAGAGCCTCCACCTCCACTGCCGTCACCACTTCCAAACATGATGCGGATCGTGTTTAATCCATTTCGTCGTCAATCATAGCCCTGGGCTTGCCCTTCCGCTGACCCTGACCCCGCGCCGCCTGCTCGAGCTTCTGGTCGGCCTTGTTGGCCTCTTCTTCCTTCTCCTGTGCAAACCGCTGCTTCTCCGCCTGGATGACCTGGAGCACGCCGACCAGGCTATTCCGCCACATGTCCAGCCGCGACGCCACCTCTCGCCACTGGTTTTCGCCAAACACGCGGTAGGTTGAGCGGTGGATCAGGAACGTCTGGTTCAGCTGGCTGAGCTTGCCCTCAACGAGCCCCGCGCGGATCACGTCGATGACCCACATTTCGACATCCTCGGCCGGGACCTGGAGTGCCTTGGCAATGTGTGCGTATGGGAGCGACCGCGTCTGGCCGGTCGAGGCCGATATCGAGGCGAGGGTGAGTAATCGCATCTTTCGGTTCAGGGCGGCAGCATCCAATCCAGACTCCTCGATCCAACCATCGTGCTCGTCCTTGAAGTCGTTGAAGTCGTCCAAGAGGTCCGAGTTAAAGATCTCGAGGAGCTGGAAGTAAATGGGGTCCGAGTTCCGGAGGGCCTGGATCGAGTCGAGCTCAGTGAGGTCCTGGAAGTCGTAGTGGGCGGGGTGAGTAAGGGCAGACTTGAGAGCGCGGAGCGAGAGCTCGCGAGCCTCTGGTGATGAAACCTCCTCCGAGGGGAATGTGCGCAGAGCGCGGAGCAGGTAGGTGTATGCCTGCTCGTCCTCTCCCGCATCAGACGCGACGTCACTAATGGCCAGGTAGAGCTTGCGGCTCTCCTCGTCCTCCATGTCCCATGACTCCAACCATTGGTCCAGCTGCTTCAACTGTGGGCGCAAGGTCTCGAAGTTTGAAGTGGCGCGAATGACACGCAGAATGGCAAGGAGGACGTGGAAGCGCATTTCATTCTGTGCGGGGAGGGTGTTGAAGACTGTGCTGAGGACAGAAAGGGCGAGGCCGGCGCCGTTTGCGGGTGACGAGGCGATCGGGGTGCTCAAGTGGGTGCAGATCTTGGGGAGGAACATTCCCACGTTGGGCGACTGCCGGACGAGGTGGACGAGCAGGTTGTATGCTGCTATGAACTCTGTACGTTAACCTGTTAGCCATGCTCTGGTATTCTGTGATTCCGCCATGTCCATACCCTTCTCTGGCGCCTGGTTCAGGGCCTGGCTGCCCATGACCAACTTCTTCAGAACTTCATCCTTCTGGTTTTCCTTCAGCAGGTCCGCGGTTTCGGCCTGAATGTTGGAGGTCTCGTCGCCCTGGGATTTTTTGAGGCCGTCAAGGTATTGTGCGAGCTCGTCGGCAAGCTCCTCGAAGCTGCCCTCGATGAGCAGGGTCGTGGTCGGGCCAGGCATATTGGTAGGTTTGCGCGGGGATATGCCAAAGGGAGCGGGAGGGCTGGGGGTGCTGGACGCGCTGTTGTTGTGTCTTTGTCGAGGAGTCGAGGTTACCGTGGTGGGATGCCAAGAGTTCAAAATTGGTGCGCTCTTGCCCTCCCAGCCAATCAGCTACCGTAGGTCCCGCTATCGCCTATCAACACGTGACTCATGCGAGCGGAAGTCGTCTCGTCTGTCTGCTGCCTTCGACTGCCATCACTGCTTCAACATTCCCTCGACTTCTTGGTATTTAGCTTGTAGAGCCTTCACAATGCCATAGGAAAATTCCTCACACATAAACACAAGAGTTTCAAGATATTGTACACTGTCCACTGCACCCTATGCGAATATATTCACTAGAAACCACATTGCTCATCTGGAGTATATACATGTCGACATGTCATCACATCGTCGCTCGAATAGCCACAATTCTTGATGTGCCCAACAGCGGTCGATTCCACCAGAGCAATCAACCTCGTTAAGCAGAGACAATGTTCAGAGTGATTGGCGTGATACTGACAGAAACGGTGCTGGCGCCTAGCTTACATTCAGCGAAGCCCTTTTCTTATAGTCTAGAGTCAACTTACCATCATATAGCGCCAGTGTATACTCAGAGCTCGTCCCGCGGGCAGCTACAAACGTCCGGTTCTGCAGAATACTTCCATCTTTCACCCCAAGCACATTGTTGTCCATTGTAAAGGTCGCCCACTCCATCAACTGGCCGCCAGGAATGTTATTCTCGTTGGGGTTTGTGATATCCATCAGGTACAGGAGACTACCATCAGAACCCTGGAGTGCGATCTGACGTGTATCATCTGCATTGTGGAAGGCGTATGTACCAGTAGGATCATACTTGTTGACAAAAAATTTGGTGGCCGCTGCTTTATTGCTTGCAAGCGAGTATGATTTTGACCCAGTCCCCAGTGTCACCCACTGATTGGAAACAGTCGTAGCATCACTGAGTGAAGAAATCAGTCAACTTCCACGAGAACTAAGAAAAAAGTCAACGCACGATTTCGCCTGAAGCTGATAGAATTTTGTTCCTGCCGGAGGAGGTGTCATTATCCAAGGGGCAAACGGGAAAGCAGATGCTATGCTGCCAAACGTAAAGGCGATAGCAAGCAAGGATCTCATTTCGATCACTTTCGCAACGGGAGTTGTTCTTGTTTATGCCGAGTCCTTAGAGATGAAAACACCTCAGATCCGGCTTCTCGACCTATTTGTATCAATCTGGTCTCTCATTCCGATCATAACTCCCTTCAAGCGTTTTCTGTTGTAGCTTCAATATTTCCGCATGCTCGGCAGAACTCAGGAATCGCCACATCTACATTGTTTATCTACTATATTAAACTTCAGACATTACTATATGGAAATGGCACAAATATATTGGGGCGGGACCACGAACCATTTTATGTGAAGCTGGGGTCATGTAGAATATAAAGGTGCCGCTCGCTCATGAACTGTATGGGAAATCATGATAAAAGTTTTGTACGGTAGTAGCTGTTCGTCAATGTTGCTTTTTTCGCGGCTACGCTCCGACGGTCTCCGGTGGTGTGGAGGTATATCACCCGCTTATTGACAGACTGTTTGCATCACAAGTGTAAACAAAACGCGCAATGCTTCATTTGCGACCAAATGCAAAGAGATCACACGAATCCATAATGGTGCTGCGAGCTTCTCGAAACAAATTGCCTGATGTTGGTATATTATTTAGCCCAGTTTCTAATATGACCAATATTACTTGGATCAGGCTGATATCGGTGAGGATGTAGGACCTGTTGATCACTGTTCTATAGTGCTTTGCGCGCTGCATTTAATAAATGCAGCTCTTCAGCGAACGTGGCCATCTGTCGATCTCTAAGCCGATTCCCGGATGCGCGTAGTCCACAAGATGGATATTGTAGACGGAACTTAACGCCAACTGAACTTAAGGAGCTCTGCCATCAGATCAGACATGAACTTCAATCGAAATATCTCATAATTAGCTCTTGCTATATTCTTTTACGCAGCATTGTTGGCTAGAACAAGGACCAACCTGAGCTAAAAAAAATTATAAAGGCTAAAAATCATATATCATAAGGACGAAGCATCTACCAAGATCAGTCGTGTGTGGTCACAAAACATTTAAGTTAAAGGTTGCTCCTATCTACACATATGTACTCAAATGTATCCGGCACTCTTTCAAACACTTGCTTCAACATCATATCATCTCAGGCGCTTTTTACCAATTTAAGAATTATCTCCACTCTGCACCTGAATATAGTTTGCGTATAACGGTGCACTGAGCCCAGCATCAGTGATGAACTTGGGCCAGTCAATTCCAAAGCGGCTGGAAACAGCCTGCTGGTGAGCGCTGGGTACTTTGAAGCTCGCGGGCTGTTCATGCAGAACAAATACGTAGTTGTGCGGCTTCGGCGGGGTCTCAGCGGGTGGTGCGGGGCCGAAGTAGGAGGATGGACCAGTCGCTCGTGTTGTAAGGATATTGGTCCCGTTTTGAGTTTGGCCCGAGGGCTTATAGTCTTGGAGGAGGGCGTGTAGGACGGTGGTGCGGCGTCCGTTTTGAAGGCTACGGGTTGTTATTCCAAGGTGGAGAACGGAGAGAGTAAGCCAAAAGTTGACGAAAATACGTACACGTCAATATCTACGATCCTTGTGTCAGCTAGTCTTGCATTATTTACGACTGAGCCTACTTACCAATCATGGCGAGAAGATATGTTCCTGTAAGTGTCGTGCCTGTCACGCCAATTGTAGGCGCTCTCGCAGTGCCTATTTTCCTAATGAACAGGCCTTTCCTACTTTAGTTTTCTTTCTGTGGCTACTCACTTGACTTTTTGACCAATAATCCCGGCGTGATGTAAGTCGTACCGTAGTACACATCCAAAGTCGAGTTAACGGCTGGGGAAAACCCCGGAGGTGTTGATTGTGCAAGTGCTGAGCCAGCAATGGCCAGACTCGTGAGCAACGCTGCGAACTTCATCCTCTTTTTTCTTGTATCAAGATTTTTCCTTTTGCTTTTGTGACAATCGAGCGACTTGAGAAGCGACAGAAACTAACTTCAAGCCCCTTATAGCCCCGCATTCCGTTGCCCATGTTATTTTTCTTTCAAGGTTCCGTAACCTATCATGTTACTGACACGGCCCGCCGGGCCCAGAATCATTTGAAATGATGATAAAGGTTGCGCTTTTTGATTTGATGTCACTCAGAGCGGGGGAGGGGAACCAAGACAAGGGCATATGAGGCTCTATGTGCATGCAGCCTGAAAGCCTCCTAATATAAAGGAACCCCGGCTTACCCTGGCTTACCCCGCAAAATTTTCAACGAAACATGTGCGGCCAGTTTAGACTCTAAAACTCCAAGGCGAAATGTGGGGAGGAATGTAGCAGCAATCATGCCAGCAAGGAAAACTCAAAATACCACAGTTGTTTTTGCTAATTTTGGCACATATCAATATCCTTATCACACCTCGTTTCGCCAGTGTCCATGTATAACAATGTATCACTCAATAAATATTATATTTTACCTGTTTAATTTCCAAACCCTCTAGAATGCAAATCAATTCGGCAGTTCAGATGGGGATATTAGTAGGCTAGTGCGACGATGACAAAAGGTCAGCCAAGTATGCAGGTGATTTATGCGTAACCCAGTGACAACTGCTTTTAAAGTGTTTAATTAACAACCACGAGGATATACAAAGCTGGTGAGTAGACTCAGAATCGTGAAGGCGAGATAGCTGCATTTTGTTTCTGCAAGATTTCAGCAGAAAAGACCACTACGGTGAAAAAAGAGACCTTACAAATGTATAAGAAGGTTGTATCGATCCTGTGCGTTAAAATAAGTCTTGTAAGGTGACAAATAACGTGCCGATCGATTAGTTGGCAAATAGATCTGCATTCTGTTTCCAGTTTCACGAGCAATCCGCGAAGTATTAAGTTCTTTTATAAGATACTCACTAAAAATGCCTCAGATCATGCAAAGGCAACAATTTTACCTCATCACATAGACTGGAGCGCTTTCCACATATATATTCTAATGTACTCGTGCTCGGTTTCAAGAACATAAGACTCCAAGACAAGTCAGGAATTAGAACAAGATATCTAGCATTTGAATTTTTTTTTTACATCATCTAGAGATTAGAGTTCTTAAAACTTATGTTTAACATACTCCAGTACTTCCTACTGGATCTTACAAATCTTAAGCCAGAAGGCTTAGTGGAGCAGCGTATATATGTGCAAACTCTAAAGTAAAAACAAACTAAAAGCCTGCTCGACATATGAGAATAACTTCGAAGGAGTTACAAAGCACTTTGGATTTAGTTATTTTGGTTATAATGCTTGTTTTACGCTTGGCTATATTAAAAGCTTCCTAGCTAAACCGCACAAATACACAGTATCCTTATAAAAAGAAGAGTCTTTGGCATATTTTTGGGTTACTTGGACTAGGTATATTTTGTGTTTTTTCTTTATTAAGGGTCTCTGCCCGTATACAAAAGAAAGCCACTGTTAGTGATGGGACCTGGCTGTAGCATTCATCTAACAACAACCAATTAAGAAACAGGGGAACAACACTGCCACGACAATTACGACCTGGACTACAGCTGAAAAGGATATGCAATAGATACGATGATGTTGGAGTCCTCAAGATGTGCTGTGCTAGTTGCATGGATATACTTAGGTAGGTTCTGAGTCATTGCACTACTACTACATGAGACCGGCGGCCTTTCCCGAAACGGAAGGCTCAAGCGCCCACCAGTTGAGCTGTGGCTGTGTCTCGGCTCGTCCAGGCCACAACCTTCTCACGAACTCTGCAGCGCTTCGAGATTCCTTTCTAATCGATGCCTCGGAATCATTCCTACGGTGTAACGTTTTTCAAGTTAATCGGTGCAAGGGCTCCATGTCCGTGCTTCAATCCACTGCTCTCAAATCAGCTAAATATGATTCACGTTTCTATGCGTGACTCGAAGATTATTGCACAGACATAAACTTTATGACCCGGGTGGCGCTTCAGATCATATTGTATGCCACTACTGGCATGAGTGGCAACATATATAAAGCCCCTGGTGTAGGAAGCACACCCTCCAATTCCTTCAAACTGCTATCACTTTCTACTTCGCTCTTTTTCAATCATGTTGAAATCTCAATTTCCAACGGCAGTGATGATGAACGTTCAGTTGCGCTATGCGCTTCCGTGTGAAGCTGGTAAATTAGCTTCGATTGCTGCCTCTGCCTTTCTCAACGATCCTTTCGATGAATTCGTCTATCCGAGCCGCAAGACAAACATGGATGCATATCGTCGAATATATCAGTCGGATATCGAAAGCAATATGTGCCATCCATTTTGTCGTGTTATTGTAGCCGAAATCCCGATCCCAGAAGCATGCCGGAAAGAACATTTGGAAACGGAGCCTAAAAAGTCAATCGCAGGATACGCAGTATGGTCACGGGAGACTGCAATGGAAAAGAAAAAGGCTAGGAGGCACATGAAATCCATGGGCTTGTGCGATTCCCTGCCGACGCTGCCCCTGGGGAAAAGACTCAAGCAACATATTCTCAACATGGACGTCGTTGAGAAAATCCGCAGTCGCACCAATCCAATCAACGATCGCAAACGATGGGAGAAATTTTACAGTGCTTGTGAGTCGCAAGACGGCATGGAAGATTCCGAAGAACCAGATGAACATTGGTTCTTGTGTGAGCTGGCCGTCTCACCTGAACATCAACGCCAGGGGGTCGGTACAGCGCTCGTAAACTGGGGTTTGAATTTGGCAAGAAGAGAGCAACTCCCAGTCTTACTTAATTCAACCCAAGCAGGAGAGAAGGTCTATCGAAAATCTGGATTTGTTAAATATGGCGAATGGAAATGGGGTAAAGAATCCGACATGATCTGGCATGAAATGAAATGGGAGCCCGTGAACAAAGAAGTTCTACGAGCGGGTATATATCAACACGAGTAGATATTTTTACATCAGAATTTTACGGACTACATATTGCTTGATTGTATTGTCGAGTATCGATGTTGAATCTTACCTGGGTACCTTTGACTTCAACACATTTAGACCATCATATAGTGTACGATGCTTCCTCTACCTAACCATTTCGCAGCAGTTACTCCATTATACGCCATGTTAATATGCCCTAATAACTCGCCCATGGAAGACTACAACCATAGTACTCGATTAAATACCCTTCTTGTTTACTTTGATAGTACTCTTAACCATCTTTCGCAATATCTCCGACTTCGTCTTCAGCTAGCAGTCTCTGAATCACAAACGCATAGGTAGCCTTGCCAAGAGATGTTTACATGCAGCATAGCAATACGTGAATGATTTGCTTATTCGCCAGACATATTCAAGGAGACAACTTGGCTTGATCCGTAAGTTTTTTTTCCCTTCAAATTCCCACACACATACACCATGGTGAGAAGGAACTCAAGTTTCACTAAAGACCCGTTGCGACTTACTTAATCCGCCGATCCCTAGATCCCTTTCCGATCGTACAAATCGGATTTCTGACAGCACTAACGAGATCTAGAGATAGTTCAAAAACTGTGATTACTCCAGAATTCGCACCACAGGTACAATGCTTCCAAAAGGGCTGAATAGTCATTCTCATACAGACCCACACCTTGAAGCCATTTGTCATCAAAATCACAGAAACTACTCCATCTTTGCCGGTAATCGTCTTATGAGTCACAATGAAAACGATCCAGGAGACCATCATGTTATAGTTTCAAGTGATCGGCCATACTCTCATCGAAGCAACTCATCACTACTAGATCTCACACAACCCGAAACAGAGGATCTAGACATTGAGGCCCAGGGACCTCTAAGGTAAATTGGGCCAGATTTTGCATGGAAGACGCTTCTAGTGCTTGGAATATTGAATATCCTAGCGTTTGCCTACCGGCAACTCTTTGAAAAGTCTACCATTTCTGACCGTTTGTGAGCTCACCGGCTATTTTTGAATGCAGGAGCCAGATTGCAAGTACTATCTAGTTTCTGACACAAAACATGTAATAACAGGCAAATTCACTTGAGATGGCATGTAATTAGGAGAAGCCGAATATCCATTGCCAGAGTACCAAAGTTGTCGGTGAAGCAACCATTCTAAAAACATACTCTTTTTAGACCAACCATCACGCTTTCCCCACGAGCCAACGCTCTTTACATGCCCTCCCTGCCATCTTCCTGGAAGAAAACAATCAGATTTCTCTACAAAACATCTTCACAGTGCTCTCCACAAGGTTGCTTCACCAAAGCACAGCACCTTAAGTCAACAGCAAGCCAAAGTTCCCGTATGAAACATTTTCATCACCAATCCGGCGCCCAAGATGCCGAGCTTCCTGTGTCGCGAAATTGTTGAACTTCATATTGAAGCCTACCAGGTGGATTCACTGCCCTACAGCTTCGTCTCGCTCATGCGTTTCCTGCTGTTGTTCCTATCCATATGCCGTTGCCTGAACGCCGTAATAAGAATGGAAGACATATTTCGGACTTTCAATTCAAATGAATTGAGAGATTCATAATGTTCTCGAAGGGACTTTCACCCCAGGCTACGCGAAAGATTCGTCTGTTCCATGCCATTGTCCCTATCTCAGATGGGGTATCTAAATCAATGAAGAACCAAGAGAAAACAAAAAAAAGTTCATGTTAAAATCCCAGGTCCAGAATCGAAAGCAGAGCGCCATCATAATGGTACAAAAAGTTTTACAAAAACTCGCTCAGATGCGCCGCCAAAATGCCCATGTCCGTATAATCTATACTTGTACGCCAGTGAAGCTAAACTCTGGTTCCAATGATCTAGTCGTCTTCATCGTACTTGTTCGAAATGTCGCCAAGTAGAATGTCATCAGGAGCGGGGCCGCGATGGTTGCGAACTGTGAGGTGTTAGCCGGGAACGAGGGGAATATGACAGCGGGGCGGAACTTACCCCACTCGCATTCTACACGAAAGAAAATCCACATCCATCGTCGTATCACTTCAAGTGCTTCCATGACAAAGATGCCGCCCTCTAGATCGTTGAAATGATCCAGGTGTGGTGAAAGCTTGATACTCCATGTGCACCGGAGCATGCCATCAACCACAATGGCAGCATAATAAAATTCCTTAGCGTGGAACCACCTATGCCTCCTCAATCCCCAAGGATGCTCAGGGTTGTTGCGCTCTCTGCTGCTAGAAAACAGTGTCAGATCCCAATCCCGTGCAACATCCCAAAAGAAGGAGTAGCCGGAGTTGACAACAACGGCGAGAAGCCATAGACGGAAAAGAGTCACTTCTGACATTCCATACTTGGATGGCTCCGGCGATCGCTGTAGGGCACTCAAGATGATGACGGGGAAAGCAGTCGAGTACTTCAGAGCGTTGGCCAAATGGACTCCTCCCCATCCCGTAGCAGGGCTAATTTGACCAGTTTGTCTATTTGCCCGCTGTACTCGTCGATATTCGATAAGACACTGTCGAAGCCGTATAAGCGAAGGGATCGAGATGATGAACGGGACCCAAAAGGCGCCTCCACAACTGCGGTTTGGGGGTCCAGTGGAGCTGTGCTTGGAAGAAAAGAACATGCATAGCGAAATGAACAAATCTCCGAGAACTTTGGCGTAGCTGGTGAGCGCATCAGCGAGCAAGATGTCTCCAAATTTGCCATCCTGGGCCTCGGCGATGCCGCCGATTGAGATGCGCTTCAGCGTCGCAAGCGTGCGGGAACGCCCATTGCGGCTGACGAAGGGAATTGGTGCGACGAATCCAATCACTAGAACCAAGAGGTACAAGTTGGGGAGGATTTCCCAGCCTGCAATGTCCTGTGGATTACCACGTGTAATGGCCCAGAAGAGGAGCAGCGAGAGGGCGAGCGGGATGGAGAGGAAGGTCGCAACGCGGTAGCAGGATAGATGATGGGGAGGATGGTGCGGCGAGGAGCGTCCAGGATAGCGGATCAAACTGGGTACATCGATCTTGATCAGGGAAAGGTAGTGGAGGTTGAGACCCCATGCCCATATGCCTATATGATCGCATTAGCCAAAGTAATTTGCGCGAATGCACCGCAAGCAACACTCATACCCATAACAATTATAAGAGCAACCCGGTACGGCAGCGGCAGCACGCGACTGAAGGAGTCGAGCTCTGGCTCGACAGCAGGATCACCGTCCGACATGGTATCGTTTTAATCGAGTGTTGGCGCCCCTATCGTGAATCGCGCCCCAGCGTTGTTCCCCTCTCACAACCATCCAGCGGGTTTCAAAGAGCGACTTGGGGTGAGTGAGCCTCGTCTTCCAGCGTGCGCGACGCAGTCTAGGAAGCGCACAGAGGCGATGAGCGAGAGTCAAAAGAAAAAGGCCGGCCGTAATCTCGCAGCGTGTCCACTTGCTATTCCAGGAGGTCTGGCAAACCACGGGCGGATGTGCGCCACATATTAGGGCTGACATAAGCTTTTTTCAAGCCACATGCTAAACCCAAGCGGGTGCCGACTGAGCCACAGTAGCGGACCACCGAGCTTTTCCCAAACCACGGTCACAATGACGCGAACATTTGGCAACGAAGCTCAAAGCGCCTCGCTCTCACACTATTGGACGTTGAATCCAGACATCATAAGCCATACCTCCGCGCCGTAGACGTACCTCCATCGGAGCGCACCCCCCGCTACCTCTCCAATTCCTTTCCTCCCCAGCAATCCCGCGCAAAAAGCTCAAGCTTTCCCATCGAACCACCACTACCACCACCACCTAACCTCCGCAAACCTCCCGACTACCCACTCACAATGAGCCCCCTCACAATCCCAAAGATCTTCATGGCCGGCGGCGCCGTTGGCTTCTCCTACTACTTGGTCATGCGCCAGTACTGGTTCCCGAACCCTTACAAGACACGCGAGACGCAGAACATTGAGGACCGCTTCTCCGCCGGAGGCGCATCGCCCACCCACACGCCCGGAGCCGCCACACCACGAGGTCTGTCACTTTTACCGATGAGAGCAAGTCTTGAGGTGGTTTCTAACAATCTTAGGAGACTCGGCGAACGTGGAGTCAGGACAGATGGGCGCGAGCAAGGGCCCCGATTCCGAGCACTTCAAGCAGAACATTTCGGACCAGCAGTCACAGGTATGCTTCCCAGGCGGTCCCTGCAGATAGAGGGGTTCTTTATTCTGGGTGAGGACGCATGCTAATGTTTGTGGGTAGCCGGTGTGGCCCAAGAAGTTTTATGAGCAGCAGTACGACAACCCCAAGGGCAAATAAGCGCGGCGTGCATCCAATTCCGCAATGTTTTCGGCTTCCTACACTTCCCTGTGCTAGGTGCTTGCTGGAAGATACCATCAAGAGCAGTCGATACCATGGGTGCGTGGCGGAGCTGCATATAGAAATGCATTTGTTTGCATTGCATTTCGGCGTTTTTGGGACGGGACGAGACTCGGTCCTCCCACCGACCCACATGTACAATACCATGTGCAAATATTAAAAGAAGAATGTTATCACGACCCCGATCATGGCGGGACTGTGATGGCTATTTTGTGGTCGGAAAAAGCCGAGTGTTTAAAGCGTCGTGGTACATGTGGGTGACTATGTGGGTCTGACGTGTGGAGAATGGGGTTGGATGACATCAGGACATCTAAGAGTAATTTTCTTTGGTCTGTGGGGCGCATAATGTGATGACGGTAGTGTCGAGCCTCAATGGCTGATCCAACCTCCCTGTCACACCCTGGTGTAGATTAACACCTAAACTTAGCTGACCGTTCCCAGTCTCGATTGTGCTTCAGAGGCACTGCTCTCGCCAGTCACTGGGCAAGCATAATAACCCCACAAATGTAAATGCAGGTAAACAGTCGTCGTCGGTGTTCATTCTTGGTGTAATCGATCTATTGTACAGTGTTCGTCCTGTCATCGTACATACGCCGCCACATGTTTCGAAGATTGTATCAGCCCGCAAGAGCGGGAGAGCATGACGCCAATGAATGCCATCTTCTTTCCACAAACTCCAGTAGGCCATACCAAAGGAACACCATAAGAACACCGACAACGTTTGGGTCCTTTCATTGTCCGACCACCCATCTTGATAGCCGACCGGCCGACCAGCTAGCCCTGAGGAAGTACTGCCGCAACATGACAATAGGCTAGATAGTCAGAAGATCTCAGTAGCCATAAGGGCGGCCTCCACCAAGTGCCTCGCGGGCGTCACGCTGGAGGCTCCTGTAGCGGGCCAACAACTCGGGAAAGTGCTGCAAAGCCTGTGCAACCGGAGAAGGGATCTCGCAGACATACCTGTCCCACTCCTTGCCGCGCTTGCAGACAAGAGAGATCTGATGAGCCATACCCTTGAGAGCAGACTCGCACAGACCACGGGAATACTCCTCGTCAAATGAGCCCTTTGGGTGCTCGGCGTCCTGGGTATAGGGGTTGATTAAGGGAGCCCAATTGAAGTTGGCTCCAGTAGGGGAGGACGAGACGGAAAGAGGTTTCTTGTTCTCGAGAGTCGAATTCTTGCCATCGAGGTAGTACCTGACCCAGACTTTGTCGAAGTGGCTCGCGAACGGATTGTGCGGGACGCGATCACGAGGGTTACCACGGTCCTGCTGCCCGCGACGAAAGGCGAACTCTTGGACAGCAGCCTCCTCAGGAACGGCGAACATGGTCTGGGGAACAGGGCCATCGGAGGCAAACGTAGGCTGAAGCATCACACCGCCACGGGTGCTTCCGGCGTTGGAGTACTTGCGAGCCAAAATAGGAGCAGTACCCTGGGGTGAGGCATAGCTCGACTGAGGCGTAGCCTGAGGGGGGCCAATTCCCGGGAGACGGGTAGTCTGCGAAGGGATACAACCGGACTGGCGTGAGATCTGGGGAGAAGTGAGCCTGCCTTGGCCGGCGCGTCCCTTGACAGGAGATCCCATCGAGTATCCATGAATGGACTTGAGTGGCGAGCACTGAGGGTTCTGTGAGCAAAAATGGTCAATGATGAATGGGTCATTGGCACCGTCCAAGCTTACCACGGGGCCGATTGTTCCGTTTGAAGAGTCGGAAGAACCAGCAGAAGTAGGGGACTTTGTGGCCACCGTCGATCCCAGACTGTACTCATCACCTGAAGCGGGACTGAGTTTGTCCGATGGATTGGCAGAAGTAAAGCGACCACCTCCGCCGGTAGTGACAGCCTGCTCCATGCCGCGAACGTGAACCTGGTTCTGTGACTGGTCAGTGCAAGTGAGCAAGAATCAGGCGTGAGCCCGGTGTAGGGGGTACTTGCCTGAGCTACTGCCATGGCGTCAACGGACTAGCCAGAGGAGGCTGGCTCTTATGCTAGCAATAGAGAAGCGCCGTTACGGCGTATAGGTGTGGCAAGCAACAAGGGCGGTAGCTGACGCGGGGTCGGGGTAGAGCAAGTAGAGAGGGAGGGAACGGCGGCGGTGGCAACAGGAAGAAGGGCCCATCAATGCCAAGCCGTCTCCAGGGCTGCACAAGGACGCGTCTGCGAGGCAGGCAAACGCGTTCTGGCTCAAGTGAAAGAGCTGGCTGTATTGTTGACGTGACCAAGACGCGTGCCTTCCTACTCGAGTCCAGTCGGCACAGTGAAAGCGGCAGGCGCAAGCAACGGGCAGGCTTGCCCACCGCGAGAGAGGCAGTCCAGGATTCCTCCAGGGCGTTCCATTATTTATCCCGTTGGAAATACACTGCGAGGCCTCTCGAGAGGCCCCCGTCGTTGCCGCCAGTCCGTTCAGAGGTGGGTAATAAGGCCGTGTCTTAACCCACTCAAGGAGCTTCTAGTAGTCGAACGCCTGTCCTAAACACCTCCTTTGGAGCCAAAGGACTGGGCTGAACACAACTGGAGATGGAGCTCCATCTCACCCTTCGACCCAGTTGACGATCCTCGGGCATGGTGCAAGACAAATCTCACACTGGAGAAGGGGGGTTTCGATTGAGAGAAAGGGAAGGAATGGCGAGCGGCTATGGGAACAAGAGGAAACTCCCCCAAAAAGAAAGGAGTGGTTAGACGCTCCCGTAGGTGACTACACTATTCGATGATACCTCAGGGTCGTGTTCCGCATGCATAATGTATGACAGGCGGACGTCATGTAGATGCGTGTGGCAAGTCACAGTTTAGACAATGGTCTATGTAGAGATACAAACTCGTGGATCTTCCATGGCGATTTGCTCATATAATCAGTGTGACCGGTTTTTCCATTCGATCAAGGTTCCCCGTGGAATGATTGCGCTTTGTTCAAGCAACTCCATTCCTCTGTATGCATGTATGCTTTAACTGCGACTGTGTTCCTTCCTTCGTCGGGTATAATCATTCGTTCCATCATTACAACCTTTTACCGCCTTCTCAGCTCCTCAAAGGGAGTACATGCTGAACAAGACAGCTCTGTCTACAAAGCGGACATTCAGGCTTCTCTCTAGCCCAATCACTGATACAGGTCCAACAAAACACATGACCACAGGTTGTAACGCTCGGATCCTTCATCTCCTCCAGGCACAAGGTGCACTTTCTGTTCCCTCCCCCGATCCAGCCCATGGTGTTCTCGTTGCTCAGCTGGTACCTCGGCTGATCCGATGCCGGAGTGTGTGTCCACTTTTGCAGCTCCGATGGCGCCGATGATGGGTTGGCAGGGGCGTCGAACAAGAGCGCATTGTTTGCGCTGTATGCGTTCGGGTCGAGAGATACCTCAACCCCGCCGCCAACCATCGCTGTGGCGCTGGGCCCCGAGTTGAGTGCGGCCGTGGTTGGATTGTCGCGCGTCATGGTGTTCTGCAGATGCAGGTATGCTTGCATAGCCATCTGGAGGGCCAGGAGCACGCCAAGTACTTCGTAGCCCACGCGCTGGTCACTTTCGGATACCTGGCGCGTGAAAATATATCGGAGGTTCCACAACCGCTTCGATAGATGGTAATAGCTTCCGGAGAAGTAGAATGTCGCAAGCGAGATGGCATATATCGGCGACGGAGATGTCAGAGTGTCCAAGTTCTGCAGGATGTAGCCCTGGATGCGCGCTCCCAGCGGCGTCGACGCCCTCTTCTTCTCCCCACTATCGTTGATCTGTTGCTGCGCTTTGGCCTGGGATCGTGCGTACTTCCGGATGTTCGCCTCGAGCTTCGCCCGTATCCGTCTTCTGAAAGGCGGCAGTACGCGACCTAGCAGATACGGTCCCAATATGCAGCTCAAGATGTATCCCGCTCTTCTCCCCAGCGCTGGCAGCTTGCCGTTCTCGCCTTCGACTTGTATTATGTCGCAATACTCTTCTCCCAATGTCCGGTTCCCAATCAACGTCGTCAGACCTAGATATAGGAGCTCGCCGAAAACGCGTGTTTCTGACGTGTATGTGTGCGCGAAGCGGGCGCCGTATGTCTTGCGGAGAAGTGTGGAGAGCTGCTCAAGGAGTACGCCGGAGAAGTACGCATCTTTCTGGTGTGATCGAATGATGTCAGGAGAGGCAGCGAACGGATAGGTATAGGGTGGTAAGGCCGACATTGCGAAGTCCAGAAGATCCTGCGACCAAGAGAAAGGGTGGAAGTCGAGTGCGTCTAGCGATGGGGTCGCAGATGATGTTCAACATGGCATGGCCGAGACCTCGGCTCATCGACGCCGAGCTTGGGCCACCAGAACAACGTCCTACAGCTTTCCGAAGCTAATGAAATGACATGTTGATTTCCTGAAGCCCTTTTGGAGCAAAAGATTGCGATTATTTTTTTTCGATTGATCTAACACCAGAATAGGGTCCGGAGAGACCATTCGAGTCACAAATTCGACACAACAGGTCTATTGCCTCAACTGAATGGACACATCGGAGGGGGCTCAAATGATTACAAAAGGGCGATTGGTACGAGTTCGACTATAGGTTATAAGAAGCATCCAGATTGCTTAAGGTTGCTCAGAATTGTTTTAGAGGATAGATACCTTTTTTGTAGGACACTTTTAACTTATCTAAGTCACAGCCTATTAGCGCGAAGTTGCAATTCTTATATTTAATTAATACAAAAGCTGAATTAGAGTAGTACGGAGATGCAGATGTTCAGTTACACAAGTACATAGTTTTAATTGGCATTTTTCTCGTCGGATATCATTAGGTGCGTTCAACTCGGTCTTTGTTTTTCTGAATGAGCCCGCACAAAAATTGAGACAGCGATGTTGGGAGCTGCTCGCTTGTAGATAAGAAGCAACCCGCAGAGTCGGCGATGAGACAATTTTCGTGGGGGCGCCATGTTAATACAGCGACGGTGATAAAACTGGGGCACTGATATATAATTGTGTGGATACTGGGCCTGTAAGTAAAGACCCAAAGGAACATAGGCGACAAAGAAATGGCCTAAAATAATAGAAATGGGAAGGAATAGCACGGTAAATTGGGAAAATAACGGCAATTGGTCTCGCTCATGATGCTTGAGAGTTGCTGGTTTCTCTATGTGCATCAATATCCCAACTCACAGGCCGTAACATCCTCGATAAAATGCTTTTCCCTATAGCCTCTCGTCCACCAAAGATACCAAGGGATAACATTGGTCTTGATCTTGTGCCCCAACCACCCAGCATCGTTGACTGTCCGCACCACACTTTGACTTTCATCAAAGGCAATATCGATCCTCTCTCTTCTCAATGCTTCATATGCATCAAATGCTTCCTTGACCGGTGCCTTCTCACTTCCGCCCTTTTCCATCCACCTAGCCAGACACCTGGCAAACAAGACACCGTCTTCGAACACGATGCCTGTTGATTCTCCTTGCGGCGGCATCGCGTGTGCCGAGTCCCCAATCAGCATTACACGGTCAGTGGCCCACTTGCCGCCTTTTGAGAGGGTGAACACAGGCCACAAGAATAACTCCTCTGCGTCTTCAATCAGATGTTTTATGATTGGTAAAGCCGCGTCGTCGTAACGTTCCAGCATATCTTTGCGCGTCTTATCTGCATCTTTGCCAGCTGCTTTCCAACCGTCTCTAGACTCGATCTCTGGTACCTGCATCAAGGCACCAACATACACAGAGCTCTCGGACTGGTCGTGGAAGCTAGTCAGCAAGATGCCTCTGCGTCCAAAATTCATGCCTGTGGCTTCAAAGTGTACAGGCTCATAGCCATTTCCGTCTTCTGCTGGTCTGCGCTTCGCGAAGCCAAAAGCATTGCAAATGCCCGAGTACACGCTCTTGCGCTCGGGTTCGACATGCTTCAGGCGCGCGGCGGAGTGTATGCCATCGCAGCCAATCAAGATGTCGCACTGAGCAGATCCGCCATCCTCGAACTGTAGTGTCACACCCGAGGTATCCTCTTTGATCTCGGTGGTCTTCTTCCCGCATATCATGGCTATGTTGCTCTTCTTTTCAATGGCAGCCAGTACGCCTTTCAAGCTCTCTCCGCGGGTGATTCTTAGCGCTGCGAAGGGCGGATCACCCAAACCCTTCCCATCTGGACCCTTGAAACTACTCTCAGCGAGCTTCGTCCCTGAATATAGATCGAAGACTTCGACAGCGAGGCATTCTTTGCCATAGTTCCGCGCGCGGATTTCGTCGAGGGCACCCAGGTGCGAGAGGAGACGGAGGGCGTTGGGCGTGAGATTGACTGCGCCGCCAATTGTGGCAGGCTCAGGTCGAACCTCGAAAATGGTGATTTTGGGGGTCGGAGACGAAGATGGGGCGTATTTGGTGAGAGCGAGAGCTGTGGTGAGACCCGCGATGCCGCCGCCGAGAATGATGATATTCAAAGTGGATTGGGTAGACATATTTGTGAGGTTGCTGCTAATTGTCTAGAAAAGGGGGAAATCAAGAAGTTCTTCTACGACAACGTACTCGTGTGTTCTGGAACTCATGAAACAGAAAAAAGAAAGCACGGGAACGCATATTGGTGAGGCAGCTTTTAGCATATTTCTAGCTCTAGAGCGTCGGAACTCCGATAGGCTGGTGCGCCTCTTATTATGTCTATGCATAGCACTGATGTAGAAGGGCTATTGCCGAGCGTATCAGACTACAGCGCTATGTCGGAGTCAATGGGGAACCGAGCCTACACGGCACAGAAAACCAATAAAGTTAGCATAAGGCAGGCGACTTGCAAGATGTGAACAAATCGGAGCAACGGGAGTTTTAGATTAAGTTGTGATTTATGTAGCCCAGCCAGTTGGACGTGCAATGTGCAGGTGAGCGTCCCATGGTTCCAATGTCCGCATATGCCAGTCTATTTTTGTTATGCCAGACCTCAGGGGCTGTTTACCCAAACATTCCTACAGCACAGTTTGGAAGCACCGAGTGCCCAGGAGGTAAGTTACGCCCTCGGCCGTGCTTGGGCATACCTTTGCTTGACCAGGTACCTTTCAGGGTAACTCGACGTGGTCGTCTAAGCAGCCACTGATTGCAGTCGACTGTTGTGATGATTCTTGAGGCTCAGTGTCGGCGAGCGAATCGTGGAAGAGGTGTGTGTGTAAAGCCGTCCCGAACCATCACATTCGATCCTCCTCGGCCTTGCGCTTCTCCATCAGACGCACGTTCCTCTGCTGTCTCTCGTCACGTAGAGTTACGAATACCTGGTCCGTGTTAGGTGGTTTAGGCTAGTGGGACGAAGGTGTTTCCTACCCAAAACCATGCCGACAGCTCCAGAAAGCCCCAGGTGAAAACGATGCTGTTCTTCAGGTTGTCACCCGCATTGTACGTATAGTCGCGCCCCTGGCTTGCAAGGATACCATGCTGCTTGAACAGGTACGTGTATCCGGTAACGCCAAACAAGAAGGCAAGGCGGACCGGGGTCTGGGTTCCCCAATACGTATCGGCCACTTCTTCGGGGAGGGAGAGGGCAGTGAGATCGCTGACGCCGAGGAAGGCCAGCAGGAGAGCAATGAAGCCGGTCGTTGCCGAGGCTTTGTAGAAGTCGTTGGGCGTGGGCTATGCAACCCAAGTCAGCATGATGACCAAGCGGTGGGGCATATGGTACGCACAAGCTTCATGGACTGGCCCATCATGAAGACGATGTTTTGGCTTGCAATCGTCTCCGGACTCTTCAAGAAGAAGACGGCCAGGGTGATGTGGAAAAGGGCCAGGGTGCGGATGATGAAATAGGCCGAGACGACTGCCATGGTGAATGGCTGCAACGAAGCGGCGTGAATGTCGAGTGTGTCGAGTGTGTCGAATGTGTCGAAATGTGTCGAGCGGTGTCTTGGAGGCACGGAGGAGAGGGCCAAACTCCGCAGCTCGCTGCCAAGGCCTGTGCCGCTGGGGGCCGGCCCACCCATCCACCCCATGCCCGAGCTTCCGCTACCACCGACCCTTTATCTTTCCCGCCCTCCCACTGCTCGCATTGCTTTTGCGTTTCCCTACAGCTGCCGCCATGGAGGAGGCCAATGGTCTGCGAGTGCCGGTAAATGAAAAGAGCGCGGGGCTGCCCGCCGACCCCTCTCCGCCGCGGCGCCGGTGCCCTCTTATGCACCGCGTTGCTGCCGCCGCCCTACTCGCCGTTGCTGCTGGCCTATGGTACGGCCCCGTGCTTCACCATCTGATTGGAAAGCACCACGCGCCGTGTGGGCACGCGCCCACAGTCGAGGAGCGCGCAAAGAGCATCCTGGAGGAGAATCCGCTGATCGGTTCGCCATGCCCTGTGGCAGTCTATGCCAGCTGCTAACCCGCTAAAGATGGCCACAACGATTTGATGATCTTTCTGCGCGCACAGTACCGCAACCACATTTACGGTAGTGACTTCAAGCACCTCTTTGAGAACGGTGGCCTTCCGCAGCACGTCGACCTTCCCCGCCTCGACAAGGGAAAGCAGGGGGGCGCTTTTTGGAGTGCATATATTCCTTGTCCGTTGGGGAACCGCACTGACTTCTCCGACGAAGTGTATCAGCCACGTAAGCCTAGAGCAGCATCTACGACGTAGACGGTCATGCTGAATCAATCCAGTCGTGCGATTGACCCTCGACCAGCTCGATCTCTTCAGACGACTGGGCGAGAGCTATCCCAAGTACTTCACACCATCTCGCAACAGCCAAGAGGCCTTGGACGCCTTCAAACAGGGCCGTTTGATCTCTCCCACAGCCATCGAGGGCCTACACCAAATAGGAAACTCAATCGGGACCCTTCGCCTCTACCATCAGCTTGGAGTTCGTTACGCTACCTTGACCTGGAATTGCCACAACAAATATGCCGACGCTGCCCTGGAGTCGGGACCGGGCTTCTCAGCTCATGTTGCAGAGCCATACTGGCATGGCCTAAGCCCCGATGGTCGTGATTTGATCAAGGAAATGAATCGTCTGGGCATGCTTGTTGACCTTTCGCACGTTAGCAAGGACACCATGATCGATGCCCTCGCCGGGAATGGAACCGATGCGTGGAACGGCAGCCTTGCCCCGCCGATCTTCAGTCACAGTTCCGCCTATTCAATTTGCCCCCATCCTAGAAACGTGCCCGATGATGTCCTGCAGCTAGTCAAGAAGCGCAACTCTGTCGTTATGGTAAACTTCAGCCCTGCCTTTATATCCTGCACGCCTGGGAAGACTCCCTCTGACCTTCCCGACTTTTACCCTGCCAACTCCACACTCCATCAGGTCGTCCGCCACATCAGACACATCGGCGAACTGATCGGCTACGATCATGTTGGCATCGGCACGGATTACGATGGCATCGAATCCACTCCTGCGGGTCTGGAAGATGTCTCCAAATTTCCGGATCTTGTAGCCGAGCTACTCGCTCAAGGCATCAGTGACGATGATGTGACCAAGGTTGTGGGTCGCAATCTTCTGCGAGTTTGGAGGGAGGCGGACGAAGTGTCGGAAAAACTTCGACAGTATGCAATTCCACTGGAAGACGACTTGCAAAACCCGTGGAGCACACGGAATACATGGAGTGGAGTCGAAAACCTCGATCGGATAGCCTAGTTTCCGGGTTCCGTATGCGTACTAGAGTTGCTAGTGCACGGTATCAACGGGGATACAACGGTCTGCCACACGTACGGAACTGTCCGCGATTGGACCATCCAACCCCTTTGATCCCTGCTGATTCACATCAGAGTGCGGCTTATATGATATGTTGCCCAGGGCCATGTTCCACCATTGTGGCTCATTGCTACACAGCACGTAAACTACCCCGAGGACCATGGACAAGGTGCATGGCAAGGCTTGGAGAGTATAGGCCCTTTTCCTGGTTCGAAGGATATCACGGACGAAAATTTGTCCAGGTGATTAGGGAAGTATGGGCCCGATACCATCATTCGCTTGAGTATGCAATCTACGTGCAAATCTTCCAAGGATAGCAATATAAAGATGTGGGATCTGGCCCTCCACCATTGCCAGTTCCGAGCGCAGAGTTTGCTCCGTCTAACCTCCACCTATTGAAATTGCACGGCGCAACCACGAAAATGCCCAACCTATCTATACTCCCCATTTTGATTGCTTTGGTGAGTTTTGGCTGTGTTCATTGTCTCCAAAGCTGCAGCTGATCATCCTCCCCTCTCTTCCAAAGCCACTGTTGTACTTTGTCGGTCTTGCAGTATATCGACTATTCTTCCACCCGCTTGCGAAAGTCCCTGGTCCTAAACTCTATGCCATATCTGGATTGCCAAAGGACCTACGTAACTTGTCTGGCTCTTGGTATAGAGATGTGAAGTCGTTTCACGTAAAGTATGGACCTATCGTCAGGATCGGACCCAACGAGATTGGGGTCGATGGAGATCCGGCGTGGGAAGATTGCTTCTCCCTGAAGCGGGCCGGAAAGCCAGAATTCATCCGAGATCAGGATTTCTTCGATATTCAAAACGACAAAACGCCAACCAATCCCAGTCTCTTTGTGACGGACCGTAATGGACACCGAAGGCAACGGCGCATTCTTGCTCATGCATTCTCGAAAGCTGCCTTGTCCGAGCAGGAACCTCTGATCAGGAAATATGTGGAGCTTCTGATTGATCGTGTACGCGAAATGGCCAAGGAAGGAAAGCCAGTTGACGTGGTAAAATGGTACAACTTCACTACCTTCGACGTGATTGGAGATCTTACATTTGGGGAATCGTTCGACTGCCTTGAGCAGAGCACCATGCACACATGGGTGTCTCTAATCCTACACACAGTCAAGGCCGGCGAAGTTTTGAGGTTTCTCTTGAAGTATCCCTTCACGCGCCCCTTGACCCTCGCAATAATGGGGGACAAGATGCTTGCTGCCCGTGCCGATCACCAGGCTTTCACAAAGGAAAAGACAAGACGCCGCCTGGCTCTTGGCCCCGCCAAGGAACGCAATGACTTCATGTCGTATGTTCTCAAGCACAACGATGAGAAGGGCATGTCGGAAAACGAGATCATTGGCAATTCAGAGGCCTTGATTGTAGCCGGGAGTGAGACGACTGCAACCGCCCTTTCAGGCATCACGTATTACCTGAACAAGAACCCACATGTTATGCATAGGCTCAAGGAGGAAATTCGCACCACGTTCAGCTCCGACGAGGAGATTACCATGAAGGCAGCCTTTGAATTGACCTACACCCGTGCAGTCATTGAAGAAGGGCTGCGAGTATTCCCTCCGGTGGTAGTCAGCCCCGGTCGAGTCTCGCCAGGAGATTTTGTCGGGGGCCATTACATTGCAGCAGGAGTAAGTCCAAGCAGAATTGCACTCGACGACATGTTCTAACTTTCCCGTAGACAAAGGTCATCGTGAACCAATTTGCAACCTATCACAATCCGCGAAATTTCTACCGCCCGGACGACTTTGTTCCCGAGAGGTTTCTTCCCCAAGATCACCCGCTTTACGATTCTTCCTTCGCCTCGGACAACAAGAAGTGCTTCCGCCCATTCTCATATGGGCCTGCGGATTGCCTTGGGAAAAATCTGGCCTACTCAGAGCTGCATCTTATCCTCGCAAAGATGATCTGGAACTTTGATTTCCAGCCTCTGCCCGAGAACGAGGGCTGGGCAGAGAATATGAAGGGATATACTATTTGGGAGAAGCCGCCGCTGAATGTCAAGATGACGTTTGCTCAACATTAGACGGAGCGCTTGGCACTGGCAAGATGGAATCGAGCCGCAATTTCTTCCGGTTTCTATTCAGGTGGCGAGACACGGACTGGTTTCTTTGGTACAAACAGAAAATGAACACAGCGGCAATGACCCAGGCATAAGCCAAGAGGCCGCCACATTAGTTTACATCAATCACGTGAACATGCCATATTCTATGCGTTCCAAGGTTTCAAATTTTGCTCTTGGAGAAAGCTGGCTCGTGTTGTCGGCTTCCTCAGCTGACAATCGCCTGACCGTGACGAAGCCCAGCTCTTGGCAATGCCGCATTGGTAGCTGCACGTGGTACTCGGCCATGCCATGTAGCCGGCAGTCTCAGGTGTATGGTTGACCTTGGGGCGCCTCCATTCACCTTGGAAGCTGCCCAGCCGTCTTCTCATGTTACTGGCGTGTCGTGCCGTGCCTGCGAAGGTGCACCTCCGTCGAACCAAGACCAATCCTTCCAAGCCTGGTACGACAAACTTAAAAGACCCCGCGCTCCTCCGGCCAGCAGCGTCCGTAATCGACATCACGATACAAAACACCACCAACTCCAGAAAAAAGACATTGAACAGGAATCATCATGGCCGACACCAAGCGCACCACCAGCATCGCCGTCTTGGGATGCGGCGATGTCGGCGCCACGCTCGCCTACACACTGCTCCTGAATCCAATCTGCAGCGAGATCATCCTGGTGGATCCCAAGAAGGAGTTGCTCGAAGCCCAAGTGAGGGACCTGAGCGATGCGACGTATCGCGGGGCGTCGGGCATCAAAGTAAGAGCAGGAACCCACAAAGATGCGGGGCAGGCCGACATTGTGGTCATCACGGCCGGTGCGAAGCAAAAGACTGGTGCGCTCTTCTCCTCCTTTCCTGCCCATGCTACCATGTATACTCACCGCCCTTTCTTCCTTGTTCCTCAACACGATTAACTCGCGGCAATGTACTGATGGTGCTCAGGCGAGTCGCGCCTCTCCCTGCTGAGCCGCAACCTGCACATCCTTTCTTCAATCTTCAACGCCATGGCGCCCATTTCCAAGCATACGATTCTCCTCCTGGTAGCCAACCCCGTCGACATTCTGACTTACTTTGCCCGCAAGCTTTCTGGCCTGCCTGAATCGCAGGTCCTGGGAACGGGCACGAGTCTAGATTCGGCACGTCTTCGAGGCATCCTTGCGCAAAAGGCAGAAGTCTCGTCGAATAGCATCGATGCCTATGTGCTCGGCGAGCATGGAGACAGCCAGTTTGTAAGTCAAGCATCTATAGGAGCCGCAAGGCGAAGGTCGTGACTGTATCCAGATTGCGTGGTCGAGTGCTTCGGCCGGAGCCTCTCCTCTGCGCCTGGTCCTCGGGGACCGGCTCACGGACGACTTCAAGAAGGACATTGCCGCGCACACGCGGGGAGCCGCAGGAGCCATCATCGCAGCCAAGGGGTGCACGTCGTACGGGATTGGAAGTGTCGCGGCCAGCATCTGTCGCCACATCCTCCTGGACTCGGGCACGGTACGGCCTCTATCCTTCTTCCAGCCCGAGCTCGGATGCTGTCTGTCGATGCCAGCCGTCATTGGACGCAGGGGCATCGTCAGGCCAATGCCCATTGAACTGGATGAGACGGAGAGGAAGGAGTTGGAAAGCTGTGCTGCGGGATTGAGGGCGATTATTCAGGGGGCGGAGAAGGAGATCAGCGCAGACGAGGAGCTGGAGAAGGCACTCGCGGCGCATCAATGAAGGGGACTGCGGAAGAAGAATGAGAGAGCGGGGCAAGGTTTGTAAACGAAGATATCTGGAACATGGGACATGACAAAAGGATCATGCATGGATCACTTTCGACTCACGGCTCGCTCAACAATAGCTAGACGCCTAGGTAGGTAGTTGGCAGACGAACAAGCACCTGCAAGCGAATTACCAATCGCCTGGGCACCCATCACCAATCGCGGTACCTGTCCAAAGAAAAGAGACTCTCAGAGAAGAAGGAAAAAAGTTGTTTTTGCACTTGGGGTCCGGTGGCTGCAGCAAAAGGCCCGGGACAGTGGTCCATGATATGCGCTCGACAGCCGGCGGTAACAGGAAGAGATGGAGAAGTTGCTAGTGGTTATCCCCTTTCGGGCACAAGTTCCTAGCCGATGCGGGTCTTTTGTTCGAGAAAAGACGGCCACGTCCACGCAGCATGCAAGGCCTGCGATTAGAGAGGGATATTCTGTGACGCTCGAGGGCTAGGCGGGCTGATAACGGACAAAATGGCCACAGGCAGGGCACTTGGCCGACGGAAAACCCGCCAGCCGGCCCGCTCACGTGACGGGCACCGTCCGATACTCCGCAAAGCTTAAAACCTTCTGGAGCTAACCCCACAGAACGGCCGAGGGCAGCCCCATCCGATCCGTTATCTAGCTCTCACATCCCAGCCCATGTCTCAAGCATGGCCGCACCCAAGGCCGTGCATCCCAGGCTGTCCAGCCCAGGCCAAAGCAACAACAGGGCGCGCCGAGACTCGATAACAAAGGCGGAGGGGCGCGGCAGAAAGGAGCGCCCGCCGCGAATAGCCGTTTGGGGAAAACACAACCACAGTTCTGACGGAGGGCCACTGTCATGGGTCCGCCCTTATCGAGAAGTTATAGGGTAATGGCAAGCAATTATAGGGTAATCGATACTGCCAGCCCCTCCATCGTGGGCACAGGCACCGCTAGATAAAAGGGTGACACGAGAAGGCGTGGCCAGCCTGCTTCCCAACGCCCGTCTCGCCCGTCTCCCTCCAACACCACACACACCTACACACACACACCATGACCGTCTCCGAGTCCGTCATCGCCGCCGGGGAGCAGCAGAAGCCCTATGTCGAGACCCCGCTCGTCGAGTCGTATGCCTTGTCTCAAGCTGCGGGATGGTACGGTCACACTTTCCCACTGCCCCCTCCCCCTGCCCACCATCACTGAGCTGCCTCATGCCACCCACCCACACCCCCGCCCTCTGCGACCTGCATGCCGCACCAGAATAAGCACTTCTAAATCGTAGAAGCAGAATCTTCCTCAAGCTGGAGAATACCCAGCCGTCGGGCTCTTTCAAGTCACGGTACGTCCTCGGCCTGCCTAGGTACCCCCAGGCGCCCATGTATGATACAACCATACTGACTTCATCCCAGAGGCATTGGCCACTACATCCTCAAGCGTCTAGCTGAGATCCCCGCCGACATCGTCACTCCCCACATCTTCGCCTCGTCTGGCGGCAATGCCGGTCTCGCCGCCGTCCACGCATCCCGCAGCCTGGGCCTGCCCTGCACCGTCGTGGTGCCCCTCTCCACCAAGCCGCTCATGGTCGCAAAACTCAGGGCCGCAGGTGCCTATGAGGTCTTGCAGCACGGAGCTACGTGGAAGGATGCGGATACCTTCTTGAGGAAGGAAGTCATGGTCAAGGTAAAAACCCCTTTCCCCCCTTCACACCAACAACCATCTATCAGAAGCTCACACCCTCCCCCTCTAGGCCGGCGATGCCGCCATCTACACTCCCCCCTTCGACCACCCAGATATCTGGGAAGGCAACTCCACCGTCATGCACGAGCTCGCCGCTCAGATGCCCGGCGGCGCTGCCCCAGACGTCGTCATCTGCTCGGTAGGTGGCGGCGGCCTGCTCAACGGCATCGGCATGGCTCTCGACGACCTGGGCATGTCTGAAACGACCACTGTCCTTGCCACCGAGACGGATGGCGCCGCCTCCCTCGCCGCCGCCATCCAGGCCCGTGAGCTTGTCACTCTCCCCGAAATCACCACCCAGGCTACTAGCCTTGGCTGCGTCCGTGTTACCCAGCGCACCCTCGACTACGCCATGCGCCCCAACATGCGCTCCGTCGTGCTGTCTGATGCGGAAGCTGCCATGGGCTGCTGGCGGCTCGCAGACGACGAGCGCATCATGGTCGAGATGGCGTGCGGCATCAACGTCGCCCTTTGCTACGACGGCAAGTTGGAGCGCGCGCTGGGCCGCAGGGTGCGCCCGGATGACAAGGTCGTCATCGTGCTGTGCGGCGGCAGCAACGTGACGGTCGACATGCTGGCCAAGTGGAGGGAAGAGTACAGCTACGTCGTCGAGAAGAAAAAGGGAGACTTCGGAAACGGCGTCATCTCCGTTCCCAGCGCCGTTACGATCCCGGCTTAGGGGAACAAGGCACTTCAAGCCTTTCCCTTTTTTTTTTTTCTCTTACCATCTCTTTCCGGCATGCGGGCGTTGGGCGGCTCTACGTAGATATCGATAATCGGGGCAATGGCCAATAATGACAATCTTATTTCAATTTATACAATCTTCCTTGAGACTACAAGCTTCGCCTTGTGCCATCTATCGCCTCCCAAGTTCCCTTTTTCAAGACCCCAAACGCCGCCCGGGTATCAATGCAGATGGCGTGCGGTTTCGCCATGCGCTTTCATGCTATGCCATTTCAAGCAGCTGCAGTCGCGCCCTCGGCTTGGCCAAGCTGCTCCTTCCTGTAGTTCCAGTACTGCGCGCGGATGGGATCATACTTGTCTGCGAGGAGGTCGAGGGCCTTGATGGCCTGTTCCCTGCTGTTCCCCTCCTCGGCATACACATCTGCCAGTAGGTCCAGGGCATGGCTCGAATATATGTCATCAGGCCTCTGCAGGTCCGCAAACTCGTTGGCAAAGTCCTGGAGCGAGGCCAACGGCAGTTTTGCATGGCGAACAATGCCGCGAAGATAGTTCCAGGGGCTCTGGTTCTGTGGTGCCCGTCGGATCGCGCGCTTTGCGTAGCTGGAGCGATGCAGTCAGGTTTCCGAAATTTCCATATATAGAGTACGCATTCGTCTCGGCAAATGCAATGCAATGCAATGAATGGAATGGAATGAAAAGGGCAAGACTCACCCCATCTCCCTCTTGACAACATCCTCACTCAGAGCTGTCCCATCGCGCCCACCCACAACCAAGAACCAGCGATGATTCCAGGCCGAGTTATTCCTAACATCAACCTCAATCATGCCCTCAGTCCACTCGAGCTCCCCGGGGTCGTCGAACAGCTTGAAGCGTTTCACGAGCCACTGCCTGTAGCTCCAGACGTGGTAGTTCTTCGAGTCCTGCTCCAGCATGGTGTTTATAAAGTCGGGCTCTCCGTCGGGCGAGCCGATCTGCTCGATGATGGTCTGGCGATGGTGCCAGATCTGGTAGTTTTTGAGATGGCGCAGCGCCGTGGGGTTAAGCCAGGCGATTTCGTCCTGCAGCGACGATTTGGTTTCGCGAATCGTTTTGGCGCGGTAGAGCCTGAGGGGGTTGGATATGTCAGTCTGGGCGTTGAGGTGCGTCGCATGCACGGAGGTGTGGAGGGGGGTAGCTCTTGGGACTAACCACACGGTATAGTGGGCTGGGTTCATGGAGATGATGTGGTCTGTGAGGTCCAGCACACGCTCGGAAAATTCATTCTTGGCCATTACGGCGCGCAGGTAGCTCATGGCCTCGCTGTATTCGTCCGTGTATGCGATTGCCGCCAGCGGGTGCAGCCCACCGTCATCCTGTGGGAGTGGCTCGATGTCGGCCCAGGCGGGATTCTCGGAGTAGTTCCTCTCTAGCGCCATGCTTGCGGTGGCACGGTTACGAGACTGGAAATAGGCGTGAAGGGTTGTGTAGAGGAGAGAGGCGAGGCCGATGAGGGCGAGCTGAAGTTCGCTGAAGTGGGCGGGCATGGTGGGGCAAGGGAGCGGCCGCGAACATCGCGGATTGGCTGGGGGATGGCCTCCTTTGAATCAACAACAATGTCAAGACATTGGATTCCCGCTTGAAAGATTTCCGTCTTAGTATTGTCTTCTTGTTTTCTAGTGGCAGCAATCAAACGATAATTTTTGCTAGGTCAATCTGCTCGGGTGCATCATCAATCTGTATTGCACTTTAGCCCCTAACCAGACGTCGTTGGCCATGTACCTACCTTGCATAGAGGAGACCAAGTGAATCTTTTTAAGCACTCAAGATCTTGGTCTTTACAGCTGCGCAATGCATAATCGTTTAGAAATTAAAATTTTGAGCCTAGTGACAGATTCTATTCCTTCGGCACCAGACAATCAAGATTTCTCCCAATAGGGCCAAAGATGATGGGCATGACGGCGCAATACGTGACCAGAATACCGAACGAATAAACATCCAGCTCGCCAGATACTATAACAGTCGGCGCATTTCGTCTGCGGGTTCGTTTAAAACAGACTGGCGGTTACAGGAAAACATATCCCGTCGTTCTTCCGGGAATTGAAGGTTGAGATTGGTATTCTCAAACATTGACAATGGTATGCATTGGTCATCTGGGCTGGAGTCTAGCTACAAACTCCCTCAAATATGAGCCCTAATTGGTAGTGCCTGCTAAACAAAACATCTGCGACACTGTTCAGCACTCTGAATCCAGTAGTTTGGCATATCTGGGAGGCTAGATGATGCTGTGAGTTTCTGCTTTTAAGGTTGTCGTTTACATCTCGAAACCTTTTTCTGTTCCAATGTTTCTTTTTGCAAACTTAATCGTGAACACTTTGCAAAGCTTCTGCCACTCTCAGTTGTCTCTAGTGTAGGTCTCATCTTGCCAAAGGCCTAGAATGATGGCTGGTATCTAGTCTTACAATAAATTTTGAGCTCGATGGGCACACTTCTTTCCATACCATCTTCAAGCAACTTATATCGTAACCCTCCCGAAAAAAAGCCATGGCCCGTGCACATACCGCAGACCAATCTCTTCAACCTGCCACGAGCTGTTCCCACGAGAAGCATTAAGAGTATAGAGTACTCGCGACTTAAGAAGCAACAGTCAATGTGTGCTAACTTACTCGACGATCTCGTCAAGCAACTCTGATATCCAGAGATTTCTACCATGCTTGCCATAAACCCCCCACTACCTAGAGTCTCATCCAGGGAGAAGGGGACAGGGATAGAACACTGTGCTCCCCAACCAGCCAACGACCAAAACACCCAGCAGCTATCGCCCAACCCATCCGTAAAACCAATCATTCATCCCAAATGGCTCGAGCGCGAACACGCAGAAAACGCCTTAAAAACACCTTGCTTCCAACCGTTTTGCCATCTTCTTCTCAAAGACTCGGCACACCCATTCCGAGAGTTCCTTCCATCCGCTCAATCCTGCCTATCCATGAATCAAAGCAGTGGAGAAAGAACAAATCATTAAAAGATATATACAAAGTGGTATGAATGTCATATCACGCCCTTTCACCTCACCGTTCAAGTCCTGTTCAACTGAGCTTGCTGCAATCCGGGACTCTGTTGCATCTGAGGATTCTGTGGCGTGGCACTCCTACTCGGCGGTCGGGCGTTCAAACCTGGGCTGTTTGCTTGCTGTGCCTGCTGTGCCTGCTGCGCCTGCTGTCTCTGCTGGCTCATCATCCGCTGCTGTTGCACCAGTTGTTGCTGATAATTCTGCACAGCATTCGGGGAGGGACTATTGGGCGAAACGCCATTTTGGAGGTAAACGCCGTTTCCAATCTGAGGGCTTTGACTCATTCCAGAGGAGCCCGCCGCTGCATTCATGGCCGAAGCGCGCTGCTTTGCTAGATACCGGTTGAGTTGTTCTGATGCCGCCTTGAAGAGATGCTCTGGCGTCCACTCTGGATGCTGTGACTTCAATTGGTTTTGGATTTGTAGAAGTTGGGGCATATGCCCACTGGACAGGGGACGCGCTGGGCTTTGCATATTCTGGTTGACTTGGTTCAGTCTCGGAGAGCCGGCGTTGTTATTCATACCATTCATGGATCCATTCATGTTGCCGTTCATGTTGTGCCCGGACATAGATGCCATCATGTTCGCGTTCGGCATGTTGTTCATGCCCATACCTTGGGTAATATTACTGGCCATGTTGATTTGTTGCTGCTGTAGCTGGAATTGGTGCTGGTTAGAGTTTGGAAATTGTCCTCGTTGCATGGCCATTCGTACTTGATCCGGAGGGGGCATGCGTTGATTCTGCATGGTCGCCTGCATCTGTGCCTGTGGGACACCGGTGTTTCCCATAGACATGCCCGACATATTCCCATTGGAGAAGTTGCCTGGCATGGCTTGTTGTCCCTGATGGGCGCGAGCCGCCATGGCTGCGTTTGGAGTAGAAGCCGGGTGCTGATGGTTGCCCTGAACATGAGACGAGTTAGCCATTGGTGTAGGAACGCCGGGGTTGCTATTCGGTGTTCCATTGCGTTGGCCTGGATTGACGCCATTGGCCATACCGGCTTGAGCCTGCATTTGGGCTTGCCGCTGAGCTGCCATTTGCTGCGAAGGGACATCAGTTGAGTGTATGACAGTCTTGTCACGCTCACTTACCCGGGCGTTGATCTCGTTCTGCTGCTGCACTCTTTGTCGCATCTTCTCCTCGCGCTCCCACCTGATTCTACTGAATTCCTGTGGGGTGTGGACGTTGGTCTTCGGCGGGGCAGGCTCATGAACCTGCTTCCTAAGCGCTGCCGCTTTCTGCTGTTCATTTTGCTTGTGCGCCTGTGACTCCCGCTTGCGGGCCAGTTTACGCATCCCATCGATGATGGCAAGATGTCGGTTTTCTCGCCTCCTCTCCACACGAATGGGCTGAGTTGTGCGTCTCCGTGGTTGAGTTGGAACATTTTGGCCTGATTGAACCGCTTGTTGAGCTTGCTGCTGCGCGGCCTGGTGCAGTGCCATGACAGATCGCTGTGCTTGTTCCAGGCGAGTCTGGTACGTCCGGAAATATTGAGTCTTCGACATCTCGGCAGGCAATCCTTCCAGCTGTACCCAACGTTCAAAACATTCCCAAGGGGTTCGCCGACCAGAACCAGAAACGAACATCGATGGCAGTGCCAGTTGCTGGGCGACCAGAGACCAGTTGAAGGTATATTCTTTTACCAACGCCCGCAGTTTCTGGTCTTCTTCCCATAACCATTGAGAGGAATTTCGATTCTCAAAGAACGACACAGCTGGCATAGGAAACTCAGTTGGTGGCCGGAATTGATGCGCTGCTTGTAGTCGATCGCGGACATGGCGGTTCTCAGGGTTGAACAGTGCAACATCGCTCATCTCAGGGGGAAGATCGTTTCGATGATACAGTCTTCGGCCGGGCGTAGATGGCATGGAATGTTCTGCGGACGTTCCTGCTCTACTCGGTGGGGACGAGGGCTCGTCTTCAGAATCATAGTCGTAGCGACTGCGCTTCTTGGGTGGGCCGCGGATCTGGGAGACGAGCTTGCCATTGACGAATTTGGACACGGGCAGAATCGGTGGCTCACAGAACGATGCCGGTGTGATATCGCTCGCGCCTTCGAGCATCGGCTCATACATAGGAAGCTCTCGTAGCATAGCCTCGCTAGCTGGCGTACGGTCCATTTTCATGACGACCTCGTTGAAGCCCAGAGAGAATAATCCAGCAGGTGGATTAGACTCGAATGGAGGGAGAAGTTCGTCGTCATCGGCAAATGACTCGCTCTCCGTCTCATTCGCTCCTACAAGGTCCGGAGTGGGAGCGTCGTTCATGTCTTCGTCCCCAATATTTTCTTTCGATGCCTGTTTCGGCACTCGTGCCATTATGCGAAGCGAAGCTTGTTCGTCGGGACTGGCATTCACGTATTCCGCACACCACCCTGCAAAAGAAGCCGCCAGCGCTCTCTTCCACTTCCTCTCCTCCTTGAAATCTGTATGCATCCATTTCATCTCACTAAGGAGGTGGTCTTGATGAGTAAAAGGTCGCTCTGGCTCCGCTGACTTGAGTAATTGGCGTAGAGACCATCTGTTCGCATTCTGAAGCTGATAGACCCTCTTGAGGATTTTGTAGTCTTGATGCTCCCGGATCATCGCAAGCGTGCCGGCAGTTGACAGCGTTTTGCGGGCAGAATTGACAAGCTCCTGAAGCGGCACCGAACGCGGCGGGTGGTGCGCTTGATACTTGAACAAGCCCTCAAGATAGTCTCGACTCGAATCTTGCGAGGCACCCTGAAGCGACGCATAGTCTTCGTTGTGTAGTTGCAGAGTCTTGCTGGAGCGACTTGCATCCGACTTGGCAAAGATGACGGTCGAGATTTCCTTTTTGTTTTGGCCCTGGGAGCGAGGCCGCACAGGACTCAGAGAAGTCGACAGGTTGCTTGCTTGAGGTGTGAGAACTGATCGCGCGACCGTATTTTCGCTTATGATTTCAGAGACAGATTTTTGTCGGATCGCACCCGAGGCAACCCGTGTTGTCATGCGCTCTGGTTGTTGGGACTGACGCTGCGATGCAGCCTGGCCGTGTTCCTTGACTGGAAGTGGGGCGTCTTCCATGTCAACATCAGCGGGCGGGGTAGGGTGCTCGGGGCCCAGTGGTGTGGATTCTCGGTGGTGTGCAGATATGTGTTCGTTCGTCTCAGTCGAGGGCTCAGGCGCTGTCGTGGTGGGTGTTGGGAGTGAATCTGCGGCGGGAGCATGTGAATTTTTGTCGTCTACGGTCTCTACAGCGGGAGGGTCTGGCCTGCTTTGCCTCACAACCTCCTCTGCGTGTTCTGTCAACGACCGTGGTACTGAGGCGGGCTCCATTTCTGTCAAACGGCCCTTTCCGTCCCGCGCAAGCCGTATGGCCTGCTCATCAGCTATCTGTTTCTCGACCTCGGGCGTCGCTGAGCCCTCAGCGCGTGCCCTTTCCCGAGCCTCTTGCATTTGAACTTGCAGTGCGCGCTCATGCTCGTCTTTTGCCTGTTGTGCAGCCTCGTCCACGGCGGATCCGTTGTGTATAGGGGGCGGCACGGTGTCCTGGAAATGCTCCGTATCAGGGCTGGTGTCAGGCGAATGGTGAGGGGCATGGGGCGTCGCTTGCGAGTAGGGGCCAACCGTCGACGATGGAGAGGAAACGAAGTCCGTGGAACCGTTCGCATTTGACAGGGCCGGCTTCTCGTCCTCCTTCCGCTCCTTTTCCGCCATCTTTTCCAATCTCCGCTCCGTCTCTTGCAATTTCGCCTCTTGCACGTCTTGGGGAGGCAGATGGACAGTCTTGGGGGGCTTTGGTTTCTTCTCTACGTTGGCGGCCGGCAGCGAATCGTCGAGCAACGCAGCAGCATCCTCGGCAGTGGGCGGCACTGCATCCTTGGGGTCGACTGACGGACCGTCGGCAACGGCCTCCTCTTGAGTCCCCGTGGCCTGGACGGCAGGTGCATCGGACGGTTGAGCGCGGGGCGACAGGCGTAGCTCGGCGGCAGTACCGTTTGCTACCTCCTCTTCGACAGCAGGCGGGCCAGGACGCGACGAGCTTCCGGCTTGAGCAGCGGGTCGGGATTGCTTAGATGGTGGTGCGGCGTCTTTGTGGGTCGGCGTCTCTACAGACGGCAGCGGCTGGATCGCGACAGATGGCGAGGCAGAGGCAGCGCGCAGCTGCTCCTCTAGGGTGGGCCCAGACACGGCGGGCGACGGCGATGGCTTTTGCAGGGCAAGGAAATTAGGTTTCGCGGGGGTTTGGAAGGGCAAGGTGGGTGGTAATGCGGCCTGCTGCCCAATGACGACGGGATAGGGGAGGGTGGAGTCGTCGAAGCGGCGGCCTCTGTAACGCGATCAGACGTCAGTGGAATGGGCGGCGGGGAGAGCGAGGGGGAGGGCGACGGCGAGGGTGCACGCGACAGAAGACAGCCGGACAGCAACATACGGCAGTAGACGGGGCAGAATAAATAGACGAATAAAAAGAAGGGAAGAACAAGAAGAAAGGCTACGTACTTTGCAATGTCATTCTCGTCGAGGAAGCGCTGCTCGTTGTCCGAGGGCTCGTCGGCGACGGCCCAGTCGTGCACCTGGGGCGGGTGCCCGGCGTTCAGCAGCGCCGTGTAGCTGTAGAGCTCCCGCAACTTGCGCTTGCGGGAGAGCTCGCAATTCCTGCGCACCGCCATATCAGCACCACGACGCGCAAACAATCGAATCGGAGCGATTTTTGCGTGTCGCATGCACGCAGAGAAGCGAGCGGAACAGGGTGCGGCGCGAAATGGGCACTTTACTCACGCGATCTCATTCTTTTTCTCCCTGGAATACGCATCACGAAGACCGTCGAGGGACATATGAGGACCGACGATCGGTGGCCGACATCCGTTTTTCACGAGTGCCGCCAATGTGATGGATTTGAGGTGATGCTGTGGGGATGGCTGATGGAAACGGTGGTAGGCAATACACAGGCAGATGGGGACTTGGGCAGAGTTCGTGAGAGAAGGGAGAGCGGCCAAGCAGACCGCGCTGTTCACCGCCCGCCTGCGATAAGCCGGCCGCTAGCCGCCCTGGGCCTAGCCGCGGCAGTAAAAAATCGAGCCTCCAGACGCGGCCTGCCCGCGCGCTGCTGCCTCTTGACACGACGCTGCTGCACGGGGAAACGGACGCGAAAAAGAGATGGCCAAGCGCAAGAGAGAGGCAGCTGACGGTGCTGCGCCCGCAAAGGCGCTGACGAGCCGCAACGACGAGGCTGCGCCCGCCGCGACCAAGCAACACCAGCAGAAATCCGCCCGGAAGGAGACGCCAGCGAATAAAAGAAACCACCACCATGCTGCCACTGCCACCGTCTCTGCCCCAGCAAGAGAAGGCACCGTCGAGACGACCACATTCCAGGTCGTCACGGGGTCCTACGAGCGGACGCTGCACGGCTTCACCGCCGCCATCCCGCACCACCTGCTTGCCGCCGCCCAGCCTGGAGACGACCCCAAGGTCGACTTTGCAGACACCTTCCTGTTCAATGCGCACGCGTCGGCCGTTCGCTGCCTGGCCCTGTCCCCCCAGACCGACGAGTCGTCCAAGATTGTCCTCGCCACCGGCAGCACAGACGAGCGCATCAATCTCTACTCGCTCTCCACCGCGCCACCCGCCCCCTCCAAGTCAAAGCCCCAGCTGCCCACCCTCCATGGAACCACCATCGCCGAAAACACAAAGAACAAGGAGCTCGGCTCGCTGCTCCACCACTCGTCCAGCATCACCGCCCTCTACTTCCCGACCCGCAGCAAGCTGCTAAGCTCCGCCGAGGACAGCACCATTGCCATCACACGGACCAGGGACTGGATCCCGCTGTCGACCATCAAAGCACCCATCCCAAAGGCCCAGGGTCGGCCCAGCGGCGACACTGCCGCCCCCGGCGAGGTCCCCTCCGGCATCAACGACTTTGCCGTGCACCCGTCCATGAAGCTCATGGTCAGCGTGGGCAAAGGCGAGAAGTGCATGCGTCTCTGGAATCTGGTGACGGGTAAGAAGGCTGGCGTGCTGAATTTCGGCCGCGACATTCTCTCCGCCGTGGGTGAGGGGCGCTTTGGCTCCGGGGAGGGCCGCCGCGTTGTCTGGGACAAGGATGGCGACGAGTTCGCCGTCGGCTTCGAGCGCGGTGTCGTCGTCTTCGGCGTCGACTGCAAGCCCAAGGCCAAGATTTTACCCACCCCCAGAACAAAGGTGCATCAAATGCACTATCTGCAGTCCGAGGCGCATCCGAACACGCTGCTGGTGTCCACCGAGGATGGCAGGGTCCTGCTCTACGACACCAGTTCCACGACCCCGTCCGAAAATCCAAAGGATGAGGTTCCGTCCAGCAATTTAGTTGCGCAGATCGGCGGCCCAGCGACGGGCTTGACGGGCCGTGTGAAGGATTTCACCGTCGTCAATGTGCCCAACGCCACCGAAGAAAACATCCTTATCATCACCGGAAGCAGCGACGGCACTGTGCGTTTCTGGGGCCTGGATCTGATGAGCATGTCAGGCGAGGAGGACGCGGGGAAGGGCAAAACCGGCTTTACCGCAAGACAGGTGGGAAAGCTGCTCGGGACGTACTCAACAGGAACGCGCATCACGTGCCTAAAGGCATTCCCTATGACGGGCACGCCCGAGGTAGAAGAAGAGGAAGATATTGAAGCCGAAAAGAGTGACAGTAGCAGCGATGACGACGATAGCGAGTAGCTTCGGGACATGTCTTATATACCATGTTGTTCTTTTCTTTGTTCAAAAAAAATGGGCATAGCCGGATGGGTGGAGTTTGTAAAATCACAATTAGACCCCTCTGTCAAGCCGGGGAATTCAGGAAGCTATTCCATGTGCTAAATGTGTTATAGATTCGTTTGCTTACACACCGTGCAAACCGGTCTAAGTTATGTAGGTGATGCTTTTCCATTCTGGTGTCACTAGTATAAATGCGCATTCCAACTTGTACATAGGCCGAGGCTTTGACAGTCTCTTCACATCCCAGCACTGCCTGTCTACAGGTTCATCGTCACCGTCATACTATTGCTGTGCACCAACAACGCAGGTGGCAGCCCCTGGCACAGCACCTCCAGATCACTGATATACTTGACACTCTCAGTCTCACTCTGACAGGTCCCTTGAACAGGACTCGGGAGTGTTGTGAACACAACGGCCGTTTCGTCTGAATGCTGGCGGATCAGCTCGTTAAGAATGAGATGCTGGGCCCGACACGGCAGGTCGTTGAACGAGAGCGGGATAGCCTGCTGAAGCGGGAAGCCCGAAGCCTGGGCGGGAAGCTTGGAGTGTGGGTCGATGGGCACCGAGGATGCTGCAGCGGAAGTTGCGCGACTATCCGCTACAGAGACGGATGTGGCGGCTTCTGCGGCGAGTTGAGTAGGCAGGGCCGAAGAGGTAGCGATTGGGTCCCTCTTGCGCGCTGCGATAGGAGATGGCGTGTCGACAAACATGATCGAAGGCCCAGGGGCTTCTTCGGATGCCACGGCGGTCCGGGGCGTGGGCTTAGACGTAAATTTGGGGAGTGAAGATTCGTGGAGAGATGGAGGTTTGATTATGGATAGGTGGCGAGGGGATGAAGAGGGTAGACCGCTTCCACGAGACGAATCACCCATGCTGCTCGATTTGTTCGCCTTCTTTGCTCTCCTGGCCGTGAGAATGGCGGTATCAGAAGCTGTTGCGTCGGGGTGTGGTTTGAGAGGCGTGACTGAGTCCGAGGTCGGACGATCTTCCGGTGATGAACCCTTCCAAATTGCTTTTCGAAGGTCTAGTCCTCTCGAAAGGAAGGGTATGTTCATGCTCGCACTAGAGCTCTTCGATCTCTTTATAGGCATTGGCCATTCATCACTTTCCTCGTCTGATGCATCCAGATCATACTCGTCTAGATCATTTTCGCTCGCGGCCATTTCGCTCTCCGTTGCTACTGCTTCATCATTGTCACTACCCAATCCGCCCTCATCGCTAGATGAAGAGGTATCGCTGTCGCTTCCTTGGACGAGATCCGCCGGTAGTCTCTGGGTGATCATTCCTATGCTGGCTCCTATTTCTCCCAAGTTGCCAACAGAGGTCTTTCGCTTCGTCTGCCGGAGCATCTTCCGCAGCTCCGCGAACCGTTTTGGTTTCGATTCACGTCTTCCATGCTGGAAAGATGCGGTTGGCCAATTGGTGACGGCTTCAAGAAGGTTAGATGCTTGGGTTAGCTCTTGGCTGGCACTCATGTCCTCCGGCTGTCGTAAGTGCTTGATATCCTGCCACCAGTCTTCGTCTTCCAGTGCATCATCCACATCCTGTATAGCCTGTGCATAATCCTGGGAATCCCTGCCGTTGATGATTATCTCGTACATCTTAAGGTCTCCACTGGCCAGCCAAAAGACCAGCACTTCCGCATCGATCCGGAGGTTCCGCAACAACGTTGTGACCCGTGCCCTCTCTTCTTCGACGTCCGTTTCATACTCTACGAAAACGGCGACTCTCACTTTGTATGTACGCTTCCACGAAGGCACAGTATGTAGAATGCAGCCGAGTTGGAGGATGAGGGTGTATGTGTCAAAGTTTGTAGTAAGAACGTTCTTGCGACTGGGATCATCTCCCGCTGTCGCAATCTCCGCAGACATTTGGATCGGCCATAGGTCGATGTATTTTTTGGTGGGCTCATCTTCTTCGATTTCTGCGAGACCCAGCTTACTCAAGAACTTTTGCCTTGTACTGGGCTGTGGGGAGGGCACTTCCAGTTCTTGGAATCCCTTAGCCAGCGCCACATTGATCTGGAGACGAAGAACCAAGTCCTCCAGAATCGTAACGTAGTTCTGGATGCCAATGGCACCCTCAGGCCGCATAGCATCAGTTGGCAAAATTCCGGTTAGTTTGTCGGTCTGCCTACGCTTTGCAGCGGCTCGAATGGCCTGAGGGGCAAAGGCCCGATTTGCTGCTTTACTTGGTGGCCTGGATGGCTGTGGTGATGGGATATCGATGAGAGGCTTCGATTGTCTGAGCTCACCAAGGTTATAGAAGCCCATGACCACGATATTAGGCCGCATACCGCCCAATCCAGCACCAAGCACAATATTCCTTGCCCCCCATTCTACAGCAGGTGAGATGGTGATGTTCACGAAAGCTTTGATACGTGAAAAGTCGATATATTTGGTCCAGGATTGCTGTTGGCGGCGAGCTTCGGGTACCGCAGAGCCAAAATCTTTAGACACAATCACATGTCCCAGAACGAAAAGAGCTCCCTTCTTCAGCGAGTTACAAAATTGAATCAGTTTGTATTGTCGGCGTGGATCGTTGACAAGGAGCAAGATCTGCGGCCGCCAAAACTTGACATGTTCTTGGCGAAGTCTTAAGAGGTACTTCCGAACTTGGTGGTACTTGGTTGAGTTAGCACATCTTTTTGATTGAAAATGAACTCATTGACTCACAATCAGACTCTGGCTGACGTCTCCCCAAGGTTTTGGTGGGGTTGTGTAATGGATTAGCAGGAACATTATGATCAAAAGCGCAACGCAACCAGAGGCATAAAATTCATCGACGAAGAACATGGTGGCCCCGCTGATGATAGTACCAACGGCGGCTGTTTGCCAATTGAAGAAATGGAAAGATGGACGGAAATTTGGAGCCGACCCAATCTTAAGCAAGAAGCAAGCAAGATTTGTTACAAGGAAGGTCATCAAGTCTGGAATGCGAGTCAGTTCCAGTATCGTATAAGAAGCTGGCGGTGGCCTACAGGTCATTGTGATGAAGTTTGCAATCTCGTTGATGGGCGAGAGCATAGTCAATTGAGCGAGGACATAAGTGATGAAGATTGCATAAGTTGGGTCATCGGATTTTGCCGTCCCTTGGCCAAAGATGGAGAGGCCAGGGAGAAGATGATCCCGAGCGAGTGCCTGCAGGAGCTTGGCGGATCCAATCACGCCCATGAGGACAGAAAAGGCGGAGGTTGCAAACTCTCCCAAGAGGATGATGACACCGGAGACGTTTGTCTTTGGAACAGTCAACCGTTGTGCAAGTCTTGGGTACACTGGTAAGACTTACCAGCTGAATCACGTTTGTGTTGTCATAGAATGACTGGCGGGTAATGGATGCCGCCAGAGCCAATATGACGATCGTGTACGAAAAGAAAGTAAGACCTAAGCCATACAAGGTGCCCTTGGGGATGGCTTTGCTTGGATGCTTCAAATCGCCGGACATGCTTGCACCACTACAAGGATTAGTTAGAGCTGGCGAAGAGTGCGCATTTACTTACGCGAAGATGCCACCGGTAGCAGGGAACAGAATGCCGAACATGTTTTGAAAATTTTCACGATGGTGATTCTCGCTCCCGGCAGCACCTTTGGTAAAGTGGGGAAGAAGGTTGGAGCGCAACGTGTCCATGCTCAGGCCCGTGAAGGCAATACCTTCTCTACGGTCCGTAAAAGGAGTCTTCACCAGTGCAGAGAATGGAATGCTGAAGGTAGCGATGAGCAGAATCACGAGGAGGCCATTGCTGCACCGTGCAAAGATGCCACTCCCGGCCAGGCAGACGGCAGTGCATACGACCAATACAATGGTTGCCCAGAGGAACTGCCACCAAAAACCCTGCAGCATCCACTGAGACCAGCTACCAGAGTCAGTGCCAAAGTTCTCGATGAAGCAGTCAATCATGCCCACGGCGTTCAGACTCGTGTTGAACACCATGCCGAGATAGAAGACGATGCCAATGGAGCCTCCAAACTCGGGGCCCAGGCTCCTGGAGATGAGATAGTAGGCACCTCCGCCTCGGACTGTTCCATTAGTGGCGATGGCAGAGATGGACATTGTGGTCAGGAGATTGATGGCATAGCAGGCAACAAGCATACCTACCTGAGGTTAGTCAGGCACACGACCTACTGGGCGAATGGACTCACTCAACATGCCTACGACACCGGTCTGCCCCAGGATGAAACCGAAACGCAGGAACATCAGAATGCTCAGAACATTGAGCGTCACCGGCACAAAGACTCCTGCGAAGGTGCCCAGCTTCGCGGTGCCCCCAACTGGTCTGGGGAAGGCGCCCGGCCTGGGTTTGGCCATGTCAGAGGTGGCAGAGGGCCGCTTGCCATCGGGCGCCGAGGACGACTGGCGTGGGGATTTGAAGGGGGAAGCATGAAAGGCCCTGGAGAACCACTCCCGCATGGAGTCGATGCCATGGTCCCTCTCTTGCGTGTCGTCCTCGGTGCCATCGTTCTGCGAGTGGAGACGGCCGGCCAGCAGTGGGGTTCCCTCATTCGGGTCTGGCGATGGAAGGGCGGATGATGGTCGGTCCAGTCGCTCAGCGTCGTCTCTGGCGGAGCGGGTAGCAAAGTTGGAGTGCGTCCTCGGCGGCATCCGCCTGCGCGCGTGTGCAGCCTGGTCCGGGTCGGTCATGTTCCCGCAGCCTGGAGCACCTGCGTGAGGGATGCGGTCACGAGGCGGGCAGTCGGGCGGGTGCGCCTGGGTAGGCCGGCAGCGCCTATCTCAGTCCCGGGACGTGCCTGCAGGTCCTGGAGGAGTTCCGAGCAGCGGTGCCAGTCAATCGAGGCATGGACACATGGACAGAGACGCGGGCAGCCGGCTTCTCTTCAGACGATATATGGGCCGAGAGAGTGAGGCGGGACCGACGCTGGAGCATGGCAGACGGTGACTTTTGTGCAGTCGGCCTGCCTGCCCTAGCGGCTCTAGCGGCTTAGCGCCAGCCTCGCCGGTTGAGGGCGCCGGGCAGGTGCAGGCCAGGTGCAGGCCAGGTGCAGGCCAGGTGCAAGGCAGGCGCAAGGCCATTGCACGGCAGGTGCCCTGGCAGCGTCCCGACTGTGGAAGGCAGGGCCCAGCATGTGACCCCTTCACCCCACGCGCCCCACGCCCACGTCTCGCCCAACCCGGCGAATGACCTCAGCCGCCTCTTCCACGTCCTGCGCGTCTTATCATCACTCCAGTCCTCGCCGTGCAAAGAAAGCTGCTGCTTGCAACGCCCGTGAAGCCTGCGCTGCCGCCCCCCCGCCTGCCCTCGCCTCGGTGCCACCCCAACCCCCAGAGCAACGAGCAAAACAGCCTCGTGCACCGTTTTTCCTTTCCTGCCCCGTCTTCTTCGACTGCCTGCCAGCCTCCCTCGCAGAGCTCCACCGCCCTTCGTGTAGCACGCAGCACGCAGCACGCAGCACGCAGCACACAACCCGCAGCCATGGCAGACGACCACCCAGAGTCGTCGAAGCCCCAGGCAGTGCCGTCCAGGGACGACTCTTCTGGCCGCAGCTCCCCAGCGCCGTCCAACTCCATCTCGCGCGCGCAGTCGATCCAGCGCCTGGGCTCGCCCATTCCCTCTCTGCCCACGGGCTCGCCGGCCCTCCGCCAGATCCCCGTGCCTGCCCAGTTGGCCTCGGAAGAGCCTTCTGCAGCTCAGACGCCGCTTGCTGGCCGCGCCGAGACCCAGTCGTCGCTGCCAGGCCCCGGCGAATCTGCCCTCTCCTCTGCCCTGCGAGACTCATTTGGCAGGAGTCCGCCTCGATTCGGCACGCCCCCGGTGCCCTCCATGTCCCCCGCCCCCGAAGGTCTGACTGGACGCGGCCCTCCGAGCAACTACGGCTCCTACGACGGGCGCGGCCGCTCTCCGAACGTGCCCTACGAAGATCCCGACATTATCCGTCGTCACCTAGTCGGCCCGCAGAGCAACTCGCCCCGTCGCCCATATGCGGGAGAGGAGGAGAGGTACTCGCATGGCAGGAGGGGCTCGTCCGACTCTGACGAGGAGTTTTCGAGCTTGCAACTGCAGGGTGGGGACATCACGCGCCAGATCTACAGATGGAGCGAGCAGCAGGAGGCCGAGGAGCGCCAGAAGATGAAGCGGAGCCAGAGCTTCCACGCCTCCCGCCCCCACCCAGATGACCATGCACTGAACATCGACTCGATAAAGCAGCCGGGAGGCTTTCGCCGAAACTTCCTCCGCAGGGTAGCTGGCAGTCCCTCACCCGCCCCTGGGCCGTCCAACTACGGAACACTGGAGCAAGGAAGAGGCCAGGCTCGTGGCCAGCCTGCCCCCTTCACCAGCAACTTCTTGGAATTCCTGACCTTGTATGGACACTTTGCCGGCGAGTCGCTAGAGGAAGACGACGAAGTGCTTGGTCCAGATGAGTACTTCTCTTCGGATGCCCTCGATTCAGGAGAGCACTCGGAGGATGAAGGCCGCGAGTATGGCGAGTCCAGCGCTCTCTTGACTCCTGGTAAGCGCCGTAAGCGCAAGGCGAAGCCAACGGGTCATGGAACGCCCACTGGTGCCGCGTTGCTATTGCTCAAGTCCTTCGTCGGAACTGGCGTTCTCTTCCTCCCTCGAGCCTTTCTCAACGGTGGAATGGTCTTCTCCAACTTCGTCCTCCTGGGCGTGGCTGCCTTGTCATACTACTGCTTCGTGCTGCTGGTTGCCACTCGCCTCGTCGTGGAACACTCGTTTGGCGACATGGGATTCCACCTGTACGGCAACTGGATGCGCAACCTGATCAATTTCTCTCTTGTCATCTCCCAAATCGGGTTTTCATCTGCATATATCGTTTTCGTCTCTGAAAACCTCCAAGCATTTGTTTTGGCGGTGTCGGATTGCCGCACCAACATCGACATCAAGTACATGATCTTGATGCAGATGGTCATCTTCCTGCCCCTTTCCTTATACCGCAACATCAATCACATCCAAAAGCTCGCACTCGTCGCAGATCTCTTCATCCTGCTTGGTTTAGTCTATCTGTATTACTACGACATCCTGACCATTGTCGGCCAAGGCGGCATCTCCGACATTGTCAACTTTAACCCCAATGATTGGACGCTCTTCATTGGAACGGCCATCTTCACCTTTGAAGGTATTGGGCTGATCATCCCCATCCAGACGGGCATGAAGGAACCTAAGAAGTTCCCCAAGGTGCTTGGTGGCGTCATGATCATCATCACCGTTATCTTTGTGAGCATGGGTGCACTTTCCTATGCAGCATTTGGCTCCAAGACCAAGACGGTCGTCATCTTGAATATGCCCCAGGATAACAAGTTTGTAAATGGCGTGCAGTTCATCTACTCGCTAGCCATCCTACTCTCGACGCCGTTGCAAATTTATCCAGCCATCGAGATCACGAGCCAGCAGCTGTTCAGTAGGACCGGAAAGTACAACCCCTGGATCAAGTGGAAGAAGAACTTCTTCCGCTTCTTCATGGTCATGGTGTGCGCCATGCTTGCGTGGGTAGGTGCAGGCGATTTGGACAAGTTTGTGTCTTTGGTGGGCAGCTTTGCCTGTATCCCATTGGTATACATCTACCCGGTACGATCTCTCCCTGCCTCGTGTATACGGCAAATTGCTGATTTGTTTCATAGCCACTGCTACACTACCGTGCTATTTCCCGTACTTTCGCGGCCCGCGCTCTCGATGTGTCTCTCTGCATTCTGGGTTTCATCGGCATGGCATACACTACGTCCCTGACCATTTCGAGCTGGGTACATGGCGGCGATACCAAATCGCCTGGCTACTGCGACAGTAGATAAACAGCAACCAAGTATGCTGCCACCCGCTAATGCAGGCACCTGCACGACTTATCTCTCTGTGTTTATTCTGAGCATTTCAGCGAGGATTTTGCATCATGTCTATCTGTTTGATTTTCAACATTCATGTCTTCCAAACCCGTCTTATCGCTTGGGGGTGTACTTTATGGCGCATGGATGTAGGATGATGGGTCATGTAGAATGTTGATGTGTGTGATAGGATGGGAACCAGATGACGTTCCAAGGTTATAGTGGAAGGGGGTGGTGCACATAGAGCGGGACCTTGTCGATTCGGGCCCGCGCCCTGCATTATATTCACGGTTCACCACGAATTCCAAGAAAAAACGTCGTCACGAAGCAAATTGTACAGGGCCATGATGCGTGCACGCGTCGAGCAAACTGCCTACCCGGGTTACTAAATTTATCGCGATAACCGCCCATGACTACGGTCCCGTCGCTAGCGCTAGCGCTCGCCAAGTCGATGGTGCTCGGATCAACTACGCGCAGTGTCGGCATTACTCTCTGAATAAACATGATATGATGGAAAGTACCTAGTAGACACGGTAGTAGGCAATATTTTCCGCACTATTTGGTCTCCAATGTTTCAGGTTGATCTGCAGCGGTCGCTAGCCTCAGGGGAGCATAGGGCTCTAATGCGGTGCTATTCAAGGCATAACTGCTCATTCTTTTCCTCGGACCGATGATAAAGTTAGGTAATGTATCGCGATTCACGGCATCTGCGTATGCCCTTGACAGCCCACCACCACCACCACCACCACCTCCTCCTCCTCCTCCTCCTCCTCCTCTTCCTAGGGCGCAGATGCTTGTTTGCAGACCAGGAAGCAGAAAAGAAACGAAAAAATGTGTCGTACGCATATAGGCAGGCATTGTTTTGTTTCGCCTCCAAAAGGAATGAGGAAAAAATCGAGAAGCTTGGCAATATTGAGAAGTTGGGGGAATGATGTGGAATGCCGCTTGCTTGCTTGCTTGCTTCATGTTTGTGAAGAATTGGGCATGATGTGATAATTGTGACTGGTGGTCTGGTGCGTACCAAGAACAGGCCGGCTTCATTGGAGCTATTAGAAATGCACATGTCAGTGCTGAGCTCATGGCCGAAGTACACGAGAGTCGCCACGCGCCAAGCGGCCAAAACGCAGGGCGGCGGCGACATGGACACAAACGACAGCGGCTCGCATCGCGCTCGGGCAGTCGGTGCAAAGGCAGGCCGGGCTAGAGGGTGTTCTAAGCAGTTCGGTGGCCGTCAGGGTAGTGTGGCTGTGGTGGGTGGTTCGGTGGCAGACCAGGTCACGCTGAGGACGCTGCGGGGGGCCTTCTCAGCGACAAGACGCCCGCAACGGGCAGGACGGATCGGCTGCCGGTAAGGCTGGAGTGCAGCTGAGGAGGGCTGCTGGGCGCACAGGAGCCGCAACCGCGCTGAACCAGGCCCCGCAGCCGTCTGGCAGGCGAGCCACGGCGGGTGGGCTGGTGGGGGCTTGTGTCTGCAGCGACATGGATGGACATGGATTATGCCAAAGCAGCGCCGGTGGAGCGTCGACGGGTTTGCTGGAGGGCGGTCACGGCGGTCTGACATGGCCGGATTCGCATGGTGAAGAGCAGATGCTAAGGTTTGGGCGCGCAGGCCGAGAAAGGCGTGGATTGACAGCGGCAAGCTAAGCTTTTCGACTGGCGCTGCGGGCGTGCAGTAGCCGCATAGCTGAGCGACGTGTGCTGTTTACTTGCCAATTGTACGGCGCCGTTTGGGCCCTGAGGGGCGTGAGGCGACCTCAGGTTTGCTGTTGGATGCCCGCCATAGGGCCTGGCTTGGCCGCTCACAGCACGCCACCGCAGCGCGGCCAGAGCATGCTGCACCGCTACTTGGACAGATGCCGGGCGTGGAGCCCAGCAGAAACAGGCGGGGCGGGTAGAGCTACACCGTCTGATGGGCGTGGGCGTGGGCGTAGGCCCCGTTGGTCGCGGCGGGCCTGGCACCCTGGCAACGGCGGACAGCAGCAGGCCAGCAGGCCACAGCAGGCCGACGGCAGAAGCAACGCAGGACGAGAAGCACGGTGTGCAGCTACTGGCCGCCTGCGTACCGTCCCCGCCGGCTCCTCTCTTGGTGCTCTTGCATACGAGCTCCCGCGGCGGCGGCCGAGTGATGGGCGGTCAGTATGGCCTGAAGCAGAGCTGCACCCGCCGCGCTGACGTCGTGCCTGGTGATGTTGAGGAGGGGCGTGCGCAGAGCCCTGGGAGACAATTATTAGAAACAGGTCCATAAGCAAGCCCCTCTACGTACTAGCCACAGCCGTGCGAAGAGCAGAAAAAAAATCGAGGGCACGGTGGCCATGGACTGCGAGCGTCAGGGTCTAGTGTTGCTATTTTGGACGCCTTGGAGCGCTCCGCCTCAAGGACCATGGCGGGCGATCAGGCCGCGGGCGGGCAGCCATTGGCCCCAGGGGCGGCCGTGTCCGATGGCGAGCCTGGCCGCCGAGAGGTGACGAAATAGGAGCAGAGGGGGAGGGGGGGAAGGCGCTGGAGCTGGTGTTGGTGCTGGTGCTGCTGGTGCTGGTGCTGCGTGGGCCCCAGGGTACGAGGGCACGCACGCACGAGGGTACGCAGCGCCGCCGACGAAAAGGAGAATATTGAAGGATGGCCGATTAGTCTGAGCCTGGCGCCACCGGCCCAGGGGCCAGGCCGGAGACGTGAGGCTAGCAGCGAGGTGCTAGCAGCTGGTGCCGCTGGTGCAGCTGAGTACTGTGGAGAGGGTGCGTCGCCGGGGCATGCTTGGCCCACCGCGACTGCATATATAACAAACCCTCAATCACCGCCCTTTCTGCTCCTCTCCCTTCCCATCCTCCTCCTGTCTCCACCACCCAGCTCAGAGCGCCAGGCCTATCCAATTGCTTCACGACCCCCTTACGATCGCTTCTGACATATTTTTTTCTTAGTCTCTAGTCTTTCGCCATGTGGTGAGTTGCTGCCGCGTCTGCCCCACCCCGCCGATGCAGCTCCGAGAGCTGCACACCGCATCACCACCACCCCCTCTACGCTCGCCATGCTGACCCTCCCGCAGCGGAATCTTCGGTTACATCAACTACCTGGTGGAGAAGGACAGGAAGTACATTCTCAACACGCTCATCAATGGTAAGTCTGCCCCGCCCCGAGGCCCTCCCCGCCCCCGCCTCAGCCCACCGCCTGCTCGCCGCTCGCCATGCTAACTCGCCCGCCCCCCCCTGCAGGCCTCTCACGCCTAGAGTACCGTGGCTATGACTCGGCCGGTCTCGCCATCGATGGCGACAAGAAGAACGAGGTTTTCGCCGTCAAGGAGGTCGGCAAGGTCGCTGCCCTGAAGAAGCTTGTTGAGGAGGCCAACTTCGACGAGTCCAAGGTCTTCGACTCGCACGCCGGCATTGCCCACACGCGATGGGCCACCCACGGTCCCCCTTCGCGCGTCAACTGCCACCCTCACAGGTAAGCCCGCCAGCTCGCTCCCCGAGACCCCGTCAGCAAACTGAAACGCCTGTACTACGCCATCTTGGCACCCGCCCAGAGCCACCAACACCGCCCTGCCTCCTTTGCCTTTTGACCTCCTGGCTGCTTGCTAACTGCGGCCTCACCCTAGGTCCGACCCCAACTGGGAGTTCTCCGTCGTCCACAACGGCATCATCACCAACTACAAGGAGCTTAAGACGCTGCTTGAGGCTAAGGGCTTCAAGTTTGAGACTGAGACCGACACCGAGGCCATTGCGAAGCTCGCAAAGTACATACACAATGAGCACCCCGACCTGTCTTTCCCCGCACTCGTCAAGGCCGTCATCAAGGAGCTCCAGGGCGCCTTTGGTCTGCTCATCAAGTCGATCCACTACCCCCACGAGGTTGTGGCTGCCCGCAAGGGTTCTCCCCTCGTCATTGGTGTCAAGACCCAGAAGAAGATGAAGGTCGACTTCGTCGACGTCGAGTACACTGATGAGGGCACTGCCCTGCCCGCCGAGAGCGCCTCCCAGAACGTCGCCCTTCAGAAGTCGAACAACTTGCTCGCTCCCCCCGACAAATCGCTCCTTCACCGCTCGCAGTCCCGTGCCTTCCTGTCCGACGACGGCGTCCCCATGCCCACCGAGTTCTTCCTCTCGTCTGACCCTTCCTCCATCGTCGAGCACACTAAGAAGGTGCTGTATCTCGAAGATGACGACATTGCCCACATCCACGAGGGTCAGCTTAACATCCACCGCCTGCACAAGGAGGACGGCGCCTCCAATGTCCGTACCATCCAGACTCTGGAGATCCAGCTCCAGGAGATCATGAAGGGCGAGTTCGACCACTTTATGCAGAAGGAGATTTTCGAGCAGCCCGAGTCCGTCGTCAACGCCATGCGTGGTCGCCTCGACGCCGAGAAGAAGACCGTTACTCTTGGCGGTCTCCGCCAGTACATCTCCACCATCAGGCGGTGCCGCAGGATCATCTTCATTGCCTGCGGTACTTCTTACCATTCCTGCATGGCTGTCCGTGGTATCTTCGAGGAGCTCACCGAGATACCCATTGCCGTTGAGCTTGCCTCCGATTTCCTCGATCGCCAGGCACCCGTCTTCCGTGACGACACGTGCGTGTTCGTCTCTCAGTCTGGTGAGACTGCCGACTCGTTGATGGCCCTCCGCTACTGCTTGGAGCGCGGTGCCCTTACCGTCGGTATCGTCAACGTTGTTGGTTCCTCCATCTCTCTCCTCACCCACTGTGGTGTTCACATCAACGCCGGCCCTGAGATTGGTGTCGCCTCCACCAAGGCCTACACCTCCCAGTTCGTCTGCATGGTCATGTTTGCCCTGTCTCTTAGCGAGGACCGCGCATCCAAGCAGAAGAGGCGTGAGGAGATCATGGAAGGCCTTAGCAAGGTCTCGGAGCAGTTCAAGGAGGTGCTCAAGCTTGACCAGCCCATCAAAAAGCTCTGCGAGAGGTTCAAAGACCAGAAGAGCTTGTTGCTCCTTGGCCGTGGCTCTCAGCACGCCACTGCCCTTGAGGGTGCTCTCAAGATCAAGGAGATTTCGTACCTTCACTGCGAGGCCGTCATGTCCGGAGAGCTCAAGCACGGTGTTCTTGCCCTAGTCGACGAGAACCTGCCCATTGTCATGATTCTCACTCGTGACGACATCTTCGCCAAGTCCCTCAACGCCTACCAGCAGGTAGTTGCCCGTTCGGGACGTCCCATCATCATCTGCCATGAGAATGACCCCGAGTTCCCGTCCGACAAGACGGACAAGATCGAGGTGCCCTCGAATGTTGACTGCCTGCAGGGTCTGATCAACGTCATCCCTCTGCAGCTGATGGCCTACTGGATGGCGGTTGCCGAGGGCCTCAACGTTGACATGCCCCGCAACCTTGCCAAGTCGGTTACCGTCGAGTAAAAATGTTACACTCTTGGGTTTGGCGTCTTAGAGGTTGCTCAATGAGCTGGTTATGTATGGGTTGGGATGGTGTTACGAGACGGATAAGCGTCTTGAGTTATTGAATGTTTTGGGATTCCGAGACGAAGATTATGTAGGAATGACGGACGACCCGCACAGTAGGATTACGCGGGTCCCGAGGCAGCCTGGAATTCAAAAAAGAATACATGTCCATGAGAACCACGGACGTTCCAATGTTTTTGCGGTGCAGTGATGTTTGGCCGCGGTGGGTAAGCAGGCCGCCGAGCCGGGGCTTGGCTTATGTCGCAATGCACGATCCCTGTCTGCGGGGAGGGCCAGGTGGGATGCTTCGTTCCTGCATTCCTCTGCCCACCTCCATGCCTGGTAGTCGCTCGGCTCACTCGCTCACCACCACCACCAGGACCAAGATTGCCCCAGCCCTGTAGCCAGCTCCTAATCAGCTTGCCTTACACAATGGCGACTCTCAAAGGCCCAGGGAAACCCAAGTCGTACGACGGTAAGCAGCTCAGGAAGCCCCGCCTTCACCCCGCCTGCACCAACTGCGGCTCTCGAGCTGCCTTGGGCCTTCGCGGACAGTCTCTGACGCTGGAGCAGGATCCGGCCTGCGCATTGGCATCGTCCATGCTCGCTGGAACACGACCATCATCGATGCGCTCCTCGATGGCACCAAGAAGGCGCTCGCGGACGCCGGGGTGAAGGACGAGAACATTGTCATCCAGAGCGTGCCCGGAAGCTACGAGCTGCCATATGCCGTGAAGCAGTAGGCCTCTACTCGATCAAACCCCTTGACAAGCACAATGGCTGATGGGAATGGCCAGGCTCTACTCGGCATCGCAGGTCCAGTCGTCGTCGTCTGGCGTCGTGGGCGCAGCAGCCGACCTCCTGGGCTCTGCGTCAGACCTCACGCAGCTCAGCGTATCGGCACCCAAGGACGCGGCGCTCAAGACGCCCTTCGACGCGATCATCGCCATTGGCGTGCTCATCAAGGGCGAGACGATGCACTTTGAGTACATCTCGGACGCTGTCAGCCACGGGCTCATGCGACTGCAGCTGGAGGGCAACATCCCCGTCATCTTCGGCCTGCTCACGCTGCTGGAAGAGAAGCAGGGCCTGTTCAGGGCAGGCATCGGCGGTGCAGGCGGCAATGAGGGGCATAACCACGGCTTGGACTGGGGCAGCGCGGCGGTGGAGCTGGGGGTCAAGCGTAAGGGCTGGGTCGAGGGCAAGTACGTGGATTGAGGGAGGGCGGAGCATGTAAGGCTGCACCTAGGTACCTAGGTAGGCACCTAGTCTAGGATATGCCATTGGCGTTGGCTTCTTCACAGGAAAAAGAAAAAGGCAAGTAGAAAGGCAGTCGCACCACTGAAAGTGAGCATACCATACCGTACTATACCAGAGCGCACCACACGGCAGCTCTCGATGCGCCAGAGCCCAGGATGCCTCCCGGGCGTCGTGGGTTGCATGTATCACGTGAGTGTACTTGGTTCCATGGAAGATTCCAAGGTTGTAGCTGCTGTCAGCGCAAGCGGCCATGGCCATGACGCTGGGGGCTGGCAAGGCGTGCATCGGAGGTGTCGGCGGTGAGGGCAACGCAGCGAGGGCGCGAGGGAGCGAGGGAGCGACGCAGCGGAGGGTTAGCGGTGCAGGGCGGACGCAGGAGCTGCCGTGGGCACAAAGCATACGGGTGGGTGCGTGCAGTGGTCTGACTGGCGTCGCGTTACAGAGGGCGGGTTTGTTTGAACGCAGCTCCAGCGCTCTCCAGCGCTCGCTTCTCCAACCCTCTCCCCTTTCTTCGGGCCGCTTGGCACGCCGTCCGGGGGTCGTGCAAGTTGCAGCAACCTCACTCCTCGCCATTCCAGCCACGCTCCGCCATCCCCCCACAACCACCTCCTCGCTGAGCCTGCAGAGCCGTGGCGACAGCTTCGCCGTCCCATTCCGCTCCGGCTGCCCTGCCCGCCGCCCTCTGCTGGCCCTCACCCGTGCCCCAGCCGCCTGGACACGCCTCACCGCGTTCTGCGCGCCTTGTCCCCAGCCGGCCCCGTTGCGAGCAGCAGCGTCGAGTCTGCCATCTCTCTGCTGCCACTGCTACCGCTGTCGCCGCCGCCGCTGGCTGCTCCGCTGCTGCCCTGCTTCCTTGCATCCAACCGACTGCGCTGGCCGGCTGCGCTCTCTGGCATGGGGTTGGCGCTGCTCTGCTAAATCTCGAGCCAGAGCATGTCGCGCGCTTCGGCGGCGAAAAATCCGGACAGCAACAGCTTGCACTCACAGCACCCACGAGACCCGCGAGATCCACGAGACCGGCCATCTCGACGGGCCGGTTCGCGTCGCGCGGACTCGTCCGTCACCTCGTACCCGCCGTCGCCAGCGCTGACGGCGCCCGCTCGCAGTGCCACGGCCACGCCTGGCCACCACTCTTACACGCCTTCACCAGACGACCATGAGCGGCGCGCCGGCGGCCTGCTGAACGTCGCCGCCGCCGACTGCTCGTCTGCCGACATTCCCAGCACAATGTCCAATCTCGGCCCAGCCGCCTCTCTCCATGCCCTTACTCCCTTGACCAGCACAGATTCGTCTCCTCCAGGCAAGCTTGCCAGTCCGCGGTCCACGAAGCCGGCCCATGACACGATGCACGCAAACACTGTCTCTCATACCGCGCCCGGCAGCGCGCCGTCCAGCAATGCCGCCGCCGCCACCATCACTCCCGTGCACACGCCGCCTGAGACGAGGACATCCGTCTTCCCTACCGAGGGGGAATTCGGCAAACGCCTCAGCTACGACCCCCTTCTCGACGCCAAGCTGGACAAGCGGAGCAAGTCGAAGGTGCCCGCCGTCTACAAACCCATATTGGTGCAGGTACGTGATGGTTATAACTGTTCCTATAAAAACCCACCCGTGGGGTCGTCCTGCGACGCTAAGGCTAACTTGACTTGTGTTGCAGGGCGACCCACCACCCGACCCCCGCCTGGCTATTGCTGGCTATACCATCGGCGCTCATACTAAAATCTCGGGCACAGCCACGTCCAAGTCAAAGCTGCGCGAAGCACCATACGTCGCCAAGCCGTATTCCTTCGATTCACGCATTTCTTGCGGCCCTGGTCCCGCTACCCAGATTGTTGTCACTGGCTTTGATCCCTTGACCCCGGATTCTCAGATTCGCGCATTCTTCACCACGTACGGGGAGGTCGAATCGCTCAGAAATCAGGTGCACCCCGACAATGGAAGTCCGTTGGGAATATGTCTGGTCAAATTCCGGGACACCCCCGCTTCTCGGGGCAGCATCGCCGTCAAAGCTTCGACATCTGCCAAACGCGCAGCGACAGAGGATCCTAATCAGCGCATTGGCATGAAGACAATCAAGGTGTCGCTTGATCGCGAGGGAAGAAGGTGCACCAGGCTCGTCCAAATGGCTGTCAATCACACCCGCAAGGAGGAGGAGAGGCAAAGAGCAAAAGTCGCTGCAAAGGTCGCAAAACCTTCCACTCCCGCCACACCAGGAGCTTTCGATCTACCGGCCAATGTTCCCAAAGGTCCATCTGGGAAGGGCGCACGCCCACCGGTGCCCGTTCCCCGCGAGGCATATTCTCGAAAGGCCGCTTTGGCCTATCTTATTGAGACGGAACCCATCAAGCCCACGCTCAAGCGAAAACCATATCTCTTCATTGCTCACCAGTATGTTCCGGTGCTGAGCACCACCATCGAGCATCTCAAAAAGCGTTTGAGGGGTTTTCATTGGAAGGCTGTAAGGTGCGACAACACCGGCTACTTTGTCGTATTCGAGGAGTCTAAGCGTGGAGAGGATGAGACGGTGCGGTGCTACAACGAATGCCACATGAGCGCACTCTTCACATATGTTATGAACATGGAATGTTGTCAGTATGGCGATCCCGATTACCAGCGCAGTCCTAGCCCCGAGCGCGTCGCGGCACAGAAGAAGCGGCAAGCAGAAGAAGACAGGCTAAGGCGGGAAGAGGAAGAGGACTTGGAACTCGAGAAGAAAGAGAGGGCCGAACTGCTGGATCCAGTGACCGCAGCGCTCGACATATTGCGCCAAGAGCTTCTGGAAAAGATAGCCGGTGATATCAAAAGCCGTATTGCTGGACCCGCATTGCTTGACCTCATGGCTCCTGAGCGTCATGTCGCAAAGCGGCGAAAACTGAACATACCCGATCCGCAACGTAAAGAGGAGGATATACGTCCGCCCGCTCTATACGCGACCGGTCTTGAGCAGTTTGCCGCCGGCTCGCCTCACTCACGCAATGCCGGTTTCGCTGGGCGCTTTGGTCGCAAAGGCCTCGGGCCCTACGACAACCACCGCGGCCGTGGCAAAAAAGCGCCCAAGGTCGTCAATGCATTTGCCGATGAGAGGCGTAAGAAGACGGTTCCCAAGACTCGTGCTGCTCCCAATCTCTATCGGAAAATGCTTGACCTGGAGGGTGATGATTCTGATGATGAGGGCCGTAGTTCTTTCACTCGTGATACTGAAGAACAAGAAAGCCGCCCTATTAGCCGAGCACCCTCTACAGACAGTGAAGACGAGGAAGAATCTTCCAGGGCTTCGCGCGCCAAGCGCCGTCGCATTGAAGCCGGCTGGGGCGAAGACAGCGACGACGAAATGATGGACGACTCCCACGCACGCAGTCTTCTCGCCCATTGCATTCACAAGGATCCCGAGAACATGGCCGAGAAAGAGTTGGAACAAGTGCTTGCCATTCTTCCACGTTCCTCGCCCATCTGGAAGAAGGCCGACAAAGCCCTGAAAGGTTTCCGACGGCTTCGAAAGATCGAGCAGGAAGCGGACGCCATTTTCGGTCTTGAGACAAGCCCAGAAGGCAAGCCAGAGACTGAAGCTGTCATTCCTGATGAAAACGACGATGCCTCCAAGCCAGTGGAAACCACCGAACTGCCCGAACCCGTCAAACCAGCGAAGAAGAAGAGCATACCCAAGTCAAAGAAGAAGACGAAGAAGCAGCTCGAGGAAGAGGCCAAAGCAGCCGAGGTCATCGTCACAGAAATCGTTCCGCCGATGGAAGAGGATGCGATGCCAATTGATGAGCCCAAATTTGTCGTCGAAGAGCCCGCCGTTGAGCCCGTCGCTGAGGAGACGCCAGAATACGATGAGCAAACTGGGGTCTACTGGGGTCTATCGGACTTCGAACCTCGCCGAACGGTAGAGGATGATTTCAGCGTCGTCATGGACATCGATGGCTGGCAGCATCTGGTCGTTGACGCGGAAGATCTTGTTCATCTCAAGGCCGCCATGTACTCCATCAGCGCCGCCAAGATCGGAGACGCACAATCCTGGGCATGGAAGCAAAAGTCCATCAAGCATCTCAACCGACCCGGGGAGGAAGGTGTATCGCGCACCGAGACCAAGATCGAAGGATATTACGTGCCCAACGTCACGGGCTCAGCCAGGACTGATGGTGTCAAGAAGATCCGGGAATCAGAGAAATCCAAGTATCTCCCCCATCGCATCCGCGTGCAAAAGGAGCGGGAGGAGAGAGAAGCCCGCGCCAAGCAGGAAGACCGGACAGTCACCGTCGTCGAAGGCTTCAAGTTCTCGACTGGCTCCAAAGGATCTTCCACCGCTAACTCACGTGCTAACCGTGCCAATAACCGTCGTTTGGTGAACGACATTGCCATCTCCAAGAACATGACTGGTGCAGAGGGCGATGCCATGCGCTTCAACCAGCTTAAGAAGCGGAAGAAGCTTGTCAAGTTCGATCGGTCTGCCATTCACAACTGGGGTCTGTACGCGCAAGAAAACATTACTGCCAATGACATGATCATTGAGTATGTTGGTGAAAAAGTCCGACAGCGCGTCGCCGACCTCCGGGAGAAGAAATACGATATGCAGGGTGTTGGCTCAAGTTATCTCTTCCGTATTGATGAAGACACCGTCATCGATGCAACAAAGATGGGTGGAATTGCACGCTTTATCAACCATAGCTGCACGCCTAACTGCACGGCCAAAATCATCCGCGTGGATGGTACCAAGCGAATCGTCATCTACGCCCTGCGGGACATTGCACAAGGTAAGAAGCCTTACACATCTCACACTCATCCAGCTGCTAATAAACCACAGACGAGGAACTTACCTACGACTACAAATTCGAACGAGAAATCGACGCTACAGACCGCATTCCCTGCCTTTGCGGTTCGGTGGGCTGCAAGGGCTTCCTCAACTAAGGCCCTTCAGATATCCTGCCTCTTCTTGCGTGGTTTTCCCTCTCATCTCCCGATTCATTAGCCAGGTGCTTTGTTCTCCGGCTGTCTCAACGCTATCTGACGGAAAAGCTATTCGAAATAGTCTGGTCCAAAATGTGGGCCGTGCATATCATTGGCGTTTAGTCTAATCACCGTGTCATTGCCGCTCCTCCCCCTGTTAACACACTTCCAAATGGTTTCTTAATTAGGAACATTCTTCCACTATTCTCTTCGATTCTTCCAAAATTCATGCATGCGGGCGGGCGGACAGATGGGCGTATGGGTGTCCACGTCTACACTGGACATATGGCCAACACCGATCAGCCCATTGGCCCTTTTTCTTGCATCAGGACTCTTGCGGTGTTTGACTACCATGTATCATTTCTCACCACAACTGCTGTTAGCTAGATGGAAAGAGGGCGGGCAGTGTGGATGTTCAACAGGATGGGGATGCAAGGGTCTGTACACGGTATATGTGTCTGTTGGTGGGGGATCGACTGCATATTCTCATGCATAATCAATGAATGAGTGAGATGCCTGATGATAAAGCTTGATGTCTAGATGTACTAACTGAATGTGTGAGATTTGATGGCCACCTGGATAATTCCAAACCAATTTCTCATTGCGGGGTGAGATGGGCAAGGATACTCCAGATAAATATTAGCATCATACGTATTAGCATCATCGGTACTATCCTTCACGTGGCTACGATGCGTTTGGAGAAAGCCAAGGGACTGGGTGATACAACCCCTGTCTTGCTTCTCCAAAAAAGAAAGAAAGAAAGAAAGAAAGAAGAGCCCTAACCACCAGACAAGAGGGACCACATCTTTGATTGGCCGCTTGCTACATATTTTCTGATCTGACCTCTGCAGCCGTACTAATCTGCGGTCTTGACTCCCGCCAAGCACAAGTTTTCGTCCGTTCCCCGCATCAGTGCGCGCTCTCCGATTTTGAACCGGACTTTAGCTTACTCGCATCCCGAAGTTGGAGAGCATTCATAACTTGATGCACGGATCGTTTTCTTTCTTAGAAGGGTGCTAATCCTATGCATGGTTCCTTAGGGTGATAAGCGGTGTTAAGAAGGAGGTAGTCGGCCTGGCTAGTTAGTTCGTGATGTCTGCTTACCCGGGCTAACGAGCATTGGCCTAATGGGGCTGTATGGATTGTATTCAACATGTTGGCCTTTATTCACATGCGAAAGGGGAAAGGGACGCAGCCAGTTAGCCTTTTGCAGGTCAAGGGGGCTAGTTTGGAACGCAACTTCAGCCCAATCAAGCAGGCTAGAGTGTATTGCTTACGCCCCTGTAAATTTCAGGCTTGATAAGCCAAAGTGTTGAGGTAGGAAAGGCGACATTTAGATCTGGTGTCATGGATGTCGTTTGGAGTTTAATGGAGATAGCTTTTGTATTTTGGGCTTTAGTTGAGGAATTGTGGGGGGTGGGGCGCGATGATGTATTCGACTATATGGATTAATATAAAACCGCCGGACTTTTAAGATTAACTTTCTCCATAGAAGACAACCCATATCTGGTCTCAAGTGACTTTTGTATTAATTCAGGTACAGATCCTTTTATCGTCGATTCCAAACTTTCCGTCACACGCAAATGGCCAGCCCACCACACACTGGCCTGGAATTCCCGGGAAAGGAAAATGTGCACAACGACATATACCCTGCGATAAATGCCTCTCAGAACCCATCCCTCGCCCAATTAGGAAAGAAAATATTGATCACGGGCGCTGGTCGAGGAATTGGCCGCTCCATCGCTCTACAATACGCCTATGCCTCTGCCGAGGCAATCATCCTCTGCGCGCGGAGTACCTCGGAGCTCGACGCTGTGGCCAGTGAAATCCGAGACATCAACTCCACTGTCAAAGTAAGCAGTTTCAAACTCGACGTCACTGATGAAGCTGCGGTCAAGAGCCTGGTCGGTGCAATTACGGACGAGTTCGGCGCACTGGATGTCCTAATCAACAACGCTGGCGCGGCGGGCCCATGGGTCCCCCTCCATGAAACGGAACCCGCATACTGGTGGCATACCCTCGAGGTCAATCTAAAGGGCCCGTTTTTGATGCTCCAGGCGTTTCTTCCGCTGTTGGTTAAGACTGCTGAGGCCAGTGGCAAGGGCCACGTGCATGTCGTCAACGTAACAAGCATAGGAGCACACGTGGTCGCACCGGGTGGCAGCTCATACATGACGAGCAAGCTTGCACTGCTCCGGTTGACAGAGTTTGTCGACGTCGAATATCGGGACAAAGGCGTCATTGCCATAGGAGTGCATCCGGGAGGTATCGTGTCGAAGTTGAGTAATGAGGTGCCGGGGTTGGCACCTAGTAAGTATACCCTTCTCTTTCCCTATTATCGAAATATAGTTGTGGTGCTGGAATTTTTACTAACACGTAATAGAACTTACTGATACACCAGAGCTTGCTGGTGGCTTCTCTGTTTGGCTAACGGCCGAGAAAAGAGAGTGGTTAGCGGGCAGATATGTCGCGGCTACCTGGGACGTGGAGAAGCTGGAGAGTATGAAAGGGGAGATACTAGAGGGTGACAAACTGAAAGTCAGGATGGCAATTTGAATGCGTGGCTATGAGTTACATGGCGATCTAAATCTTTATATTATCTGGCAAAGCCAATTGTGTACATAACCTTGCAAGTGTGTAATTACATTTTATCCACACTTACGCCTGATGCTTCTGAGTTGATGCCCAGCGTGTCAGTAGTTTACTTACTAGTTATATCTGGAATATCACATACTAGAATACACAATTTATTCCTTGGTGTGACTACGTTCCCTCGGAGATGCGTGAACTCGAAATAATATTCTAAACACGACAGTGCAGGGTTTGTTACACTCCGAGGCACAATGGAGTCAACGTTAGGACTGTGTACACGATGCATCTTGCGGAGCAGGTAATGAGAATATACACAAAATATCTGGAATCATATCCAACGCTTAATAATGCTCTTCTCTCCTGGTTCTAGAGCCATTGAACCTTGACGAATGGGCACCATGACACGACAATAACCTCCATCATCTCGAACACAATTAATCAGACGTAAAATCTCTATTAGTCTATTGCGGCCCTGGATTTCTATACCAGTCATCTACATACACGTCGAACTTGTTCCTCTGCTCGCCTACCCATTGGACTCGTGAGGTACAAATCACACAACGGAAAGACCGAGAAAACAAGGCGGATGCCAAGTCCAACTCTAGTTCTATTATTCTTTCTAGTTCGTCATCTCCTGTTGTACGGCGTCCACAACAGTGGACATCAACCTTTCCTTGAGAGAGAAAAAACCCGCCACACATTCAACGTCCTAGTGACTCTCGTCATCCTCAATGTCAGCCCATCGCGCTGTTCCGGCTCCTACAGTAACGCCCTCAGGACCGGAAGAATTTCCTGGAGCCTCGGCCATAGCATCAGATGCGCCGCCTTCATCCATAGCATTAGTGCTGATGACACTCCCTGGCCTCGATCCGGTGCTATCATTGATAGCAGCCGAGCTGATGATACTCCTTGGCCTCGATCCCGCATCCTCGTCTTCAGACGGCACAACGCTGTTGCCTGCACTCGCTTTCTCCTTCTCCTCCTCCATAGTTTCGGCGGCTTCCCAGTCATCGACGACATCGGCTTTCTTTTCGACCTTCTTCTTCTTTGTGCTAAGGCTGAGAACGGCGAATCCGCCACGCGAGCCGATGGGAGCGCTCTGCTCAAGTTTGCGTACCGGGGCGCCCTTTGCAGCTACTTGACTCCAGCCTGCTCCAGGCCCCGAGTCTGATTCTTTCCGAAGCACGTTGAGAGAAGAGTCGAGGCGCGCAAGCTGCAGCTTCCCCAGCTTTTGAGATGAGATGACTTGAGAAAGAGTGGGTTTGACAGATTCCAACATGTTCTGAAGTTCCCGGTCGACAATGTTGACGCGCGCAGCAGGAGGAGGGCGCAGTACCACCTCCTCACTCGGGAGGAAACTTATTTCAAGCTCCAAGGGAAAAGATGCACCTGAGAGAGCACTCTTCATAGCGCTGTTCAGCTCTTCGATAGTAAGCGCAAATCGAGGATTGGTGATTAGAAAAGCATTATACGGCTCAGCAGACATTGCAGGTTTTGGGCGAGGGGCAGGTACGGTGGCCACAGGCTGTATGGCTCGCTGCGTCTGGCGTATGCGGGCGCACTCGGCCAGAGTCTTCATAGGAGCCATGACAAAGCGGGGAGTTTTGTAAATGATGACATGACGGTGGGGCTCCGGGTCCATGCTCTCCGAATCGAAGCCAAAATCCTGGGCAATTGAATGTAGGAATTTTCGCTGGCGCGATTGCATGGGCTTAAAGCGCAAGCGTTTGGTGTCTGGATCAGCTGCAAAGACCCTTAACTCCTTCTCTTGAGTGGCAGCCCAGGTCGAATTTTCCCGATAAATATTCAAGGTTTCGTCCGAGTATGGCACATGGTCATTCTGGTGAGCACTGGGATCAACGTTGAGAGCGAGAGCAAGTTTGCGATTTCTCTCGAGGCGTGCACACTCATCGTCACATTTCAACGTTTTATGAAGATTTCCGTCGCTATTTCTTGAAGCATTACATTTTGCTTCCTGCTTGATCCGCTGGCATTCGCATGTAACGAGGATCTTCTGTGGACAGGGCTTGTCTTCCTTGCAAGGCACAGGGGAATGGCAAGAAGAAGTGCATGGATGGCCGCATACGCTCAACTCTTTGCCACAAGCTTGTTTGCAGGGCTCTTCGCATTCACCGGGACGGTGACACTGCTTTCGACATTGATGGGCGCCACATCTGAGACGCTTGCCACATATTTCGCCGCAGCGTACTTCGCTAAGCCAGCAAGGCTGATTCTTGAGCGAATTCTTGCTGCACAAACATGGCTTGGAAGTCAAGGATGGACATTTCGGACAATCCTCGTCGTCTGGGTGGCACGTGTGCGCAACTTGCGGATGGCCGCACTCCTTTCGTCGTTCGCACTGGAAACGGCATGGAGGAGGCTTCGTGCCACAAGGCAACGGAGGCTGCAGCACAGTGCGGCCACAATTGCAACTGATCTCGTCGAAGATGGCTTCTCGGCAAGTTCCACAAGCGCCCTTGTGGCATAGTTCCTCGCAGCGATGGTCCGGGTTCCCGCACTTGAGCTGGCGGCCGCAACTGCGTGTGCAGATGTGTTCAGCCTCAAAACCATCATCAGTCTGTTGCGGCGTGGAGTCCAACGGACGAGGTTTGCGTCGAGAGGATTTCCGCTCAGCAGCTTTCCTTTCGCCGGGGCAGCAGTGTTCTCCACACTCATGCCTGCCGCAATTGAGGGAAACACGGCACACGCGCATGCATTGCGGAGGTTCCTCGGTTCCTTGGTGGCAGACGGTGGAAAAGTGATTTCGACGACATCGACAAGAGATTGAGACGGTCTGCAAACAAGGCATGCATTCTCCCTGATGGCATAGCTGCTTGCATGCATGTCCGCAGCCCAGGAGTTTATTGCAAGGCTCATGACAATTCGGAATTGGGTCCTCGCATGTTTGGCGAGAGGAGACTGTTAATTTGGCCAACGGGGTCTTGCCGCAAGGGCAGTGTGTTACAACGTCAGGTGATCGAGGGCAATGGGGTGTTTTTGCGTCTTGTCGATGACATTCCTTCTCGCATTTGTGTTTGCCACAATCGAAGGAGCGTTGACAGGTATTTGGGCAGTGGAACAGGCCAGTCCAGTGCTCTACCGCCGCCGAGCCGTCCGTGGCCACGTGAGACTGACTACTATCCATCTCATCCCCACGGTCACAACATAGAATATCCTTTTGAACTTGACCGCAATAGCAGCGAGCTGGAACCCGGACCTCGCAGGCGCCACAGAGCCCCTCGTGGCACGGCCGGTCGCAATAATGCTCTCCGCAGGGCATCAGCTCGCCACAAAGGTCTCCGCAGCTCCATCCATGATCGTAATCTGTGTCTATGCAGCGTCGAGTGATGGATTTCTTGGTACAGAAGCAGTACTGAGTCGGGCCCATCTGAGTGCAGGGCGGGCAGGGTCCGGCGTGGCAGGTGGAAGGGCACGGATGCGGGCACTTTTTGGGCATGATTCGCGGTCGAGAACATGTTTGGCCGCATGAGAAGGGAGGGAGGCCGGGAAGGGGCTTTGGGTCGAGCTCTTTTTCGCACCAGCAGTAGAACTGCTTCGGAAGGTCGTCCTTGGGAAGATTGCAGCCGGGACAGCGCCACTGCCGTGGAGGCGGTAAGTCACCGTCGGCTGCCTGCTGGCGGGCAGCTGCAGAGCCCTCGTTAGTGGACCACTTCTTAATGCAGCTCAAATGAAAGACAGTCCAGCATGTTCGGCATGACCAGGCCTTGGAGTGCCTCCTCACCTCCTCGGTACAGATTGCGCACTCGTAATGGCCATTGTCGATGTCCTCGTGGGTGCGGGTGGCGATGTCCGGGGCTGTAGATTTGGGTGCCTGCGGCTTCTTCGCTCGTGGCGGACGCTGCTTTCGCGGAGCCATGGGCTGTCCAGGCTGGAAGGCGGGGGCATCTGGCTGTAGACGGGCGGCATCCGAGGCGTCCAGGCCGCTGGCCACCGAGGCAGTGTCTTCGTCGACGGTCAATTGACCGCCAAACTGTCGACCACCTGCCACGCGCGACATGAACGGGCCTCCACGGCCGTGTGCGGCGTTGGCGGGGCCTCCTCTCCCTCTCCCTCGCCCTCCGCGCCCCCCACGCGGGGCAGTGTGTGTAGGCTCAGGCGCATTGCTCGCGTCTGTCTGCGCATGTGCCGGACCATCTGGCAGCCTGGGGGGTCCGCCGCGTCCCGCTCTGCCTCCCCGGCCACCTCTTCCCCCTCGCTGGACATCGGGCTGTTGTGTCTGTGGGGTCCGTGGGGTCTGCTCGTTCTGCTCGCTCTGCTCGCCCTGTTCCGTGGGCGGGTTCTGGTGGCGGGTGCGGTTTCGCGGACGGCGTCTTCTCTGCGAGCCTCGCGACGGCTCTGCTGGCATTATCGTCTCGGGCGGGGCGGCGGAGGCCATGCTGGGTATGGTTGGTGGAGCAGCAATTATCGACGTGTGGTGCAAGGCGGGAGGGTGAGAGGCGGGAGGGAACACCGGGGCAAAGCGGACCAGGCCGTGTGCTTGCCGGGCTTGTGCTGTCGTGGTTGTCGTGGTGCAGGTGGAGTGGCGAGGCAGACGGCGGGCAGACGGCGTGTGCTATAACTATAACCACAGACGGGCGGGCGCTAGCGCACGAGAGGGATGAGTCAGGCGGTGGGCAGGCCAGGCTCGGGGACGGCCAAGCTGCTGCGGCTTCCCGCGCTGCAGGGCGTGAGCAAGAGTCGATATGAGTCGAACGAGGCGGATGCTCGAGGCAAGTGGACGGAGCCGACAAAGCTTCTCTGTGTCGCGTCATAGCCGGCCCCGGCTGATCCTCGGGGCTGTCGCCTGCCCGTCAACCTGCCCCGACGCAGCCATCACCAACCCTCCACCGCCCTCCACCGCCCTCCACCACCCCCAGCCTCTCTCCCCCCATCACTGCCGCCATCTCGCCGTCGCCATGGCCTCCTCGCCGGCTGGAGTCGTCGCCCTCGCCCTCGCCGCACTGCCCCAGGCCCTCGCCTTCCGCAACACGTCGCCCTTCTTCCTCTTCTCCACGGCCGACCTGCACGTCGACAGCTCTGCCGACTTCGCCCTGTCCGCCAGTCTCGCCGCCAGCGTCCAGCACGCACTCAGCGACTGCCCGACCCGCACAACCCTCCTCGTGCGCCAGCAGGGCGTGTCGTCGGCCGACTACTCGGGCCACCAAGCCTCGCGCCTGGCCAGCTACCTGGACGGCAGCAATGCAGCTGTCAAGAGCTCCATGACCGTGTCCGACGTGGTCAGGGACATGGACACCAACTCCATCGCGAGCTTCCTCCAGTCTCACTGCGGCGCTGAGCTGCTCACCCTCCAGGGCGACAGCGTCCCCGCCCGCGCCCGCGCCCAAGAGCCCCTCGTCGTCCAGGTCGACCTGCCTGCTCCTCCACCATCAAACCGCGCCATTGCCCTCGGCCAATACGGTGTGCCGCCCCCGCTGCCCTATGCCGCTTGACCCATGCTGACCCCGCCAGACTCGCTGCTGGAGACGCTGATCGCCGACTATGCCGATTCGCAAGACTACACCGTCATCTACACCACTTCCCCGCAGACCAAGGAGCAGGCCGACGAGACTCTGCAGCACCAGCGCACCTACCACATGGAGAATGCCTTCGACGACGCTGTACAGATGGAGCTGAAGCGTGACATCTCGTCGCACGCAAAGAGGGCCGGCGCCCAGGGTGGCCTGTTTGAGACATACCAGTTCTTGTCGCCCGGCCTGTTCATGGGCATCTCTGCCGTCATTCCTCTGATCCTGATCCTCTACGTCGGTCTGCGCGCCATCACCAGCCTCGAGGTGTCGTACTACGCCTTCAGCAAGGACATGGGCCCGGCCGCCCAAAAGAAGCAGTAAAAATGATACCAGCCAGTCAGCATTTGTACATTTTGTAGAACATGTAGAGCATGGCCCTCCTTTAGGCGTTGCCACGGTACTTTTGGGTTATAGCGGAATTGCATGGTTTTTTCTTTTCCCAACTTTCATCAAAGTATACAGCGACTTTGGTGTGCAATCTGATTTCTGATTCGTCACAACACTTGTAACAGGCTTTCCCATACGGATTTCTGCTTATTCCGAATTGATGTCCCTCGCAACAAATCTACCCATGAAATTCTGGTTGTAGGCAACGCCACCAGCAACTACATACTCCCCTGGTCTATCAATCTCAAAATCAAACCTCCTCACAGTCTAATGCCAATCAGCCGAGGATTATATGCATATCAGGCGGGACAGCAGACTTACCTCGGGTAGAAGTTTGTACAGCTCCATAAGCGCAATGTCTTTGCCGAGACACACCCTTGGTCCGACTCCGAATGAGAACTGTACAGCATCCAACTCATGGCTGCGCCTTTCGCTCACCAGCCACCTTTCTGGATTGAAAGCTTCCGAGTCTTCACCGTAGAGCTCTTTGTCCCGCTGCATCGCATATGCATGGCTAGTCATCTCTGTTCCGGCAGGGACGTAGTGTCCATCAATAACCTTGCCTCCCTTGGGCGACACGCGAGCAAACAGGTTCGTGGCCGGCGGGTTCAGGCGCAGTCCCTCTTTGATGCACGCAACGAAGAACGGAAGATGCTGTCTAGTCTCTTCATACTTGATCGGATTAGACAGCAGGCCCTTCCTGTTGGCTGCATCTATTTCTGCACGAGCTCGCGCGAAAGCAGACGGGTCCGTGACGAGGAAGCGCAGTATCGATCCCAGCGCCGTTCCCGTCGTGTCTGCGCCAGCCTGGATCAGCAGTGTGACATGCGCCCTCCGCTGCAGCGGCGTCAGCAGAGACCCATCTGCATAGCGGGCGTCCAGACAACTGCCAGAAAGTCAGCATGCTGTGTCGTCAACATGGTTCTAGGTGCGACGTACTGCTGCATGAAGTCTGGCTTCCCATCAAATCCCTTCTCAGCAATCAACCTCTCGCGCTCCGATACCTGCCGGTCGGCCTCGCACATTAGCCATCCCATACCCGACTCGTTGGACATGGATGGCAAGAACCAGTGCCCTATAACCGGGAGTTTGACCACCTTCTCCCTAAAAAACCGGAATCTGCCAACAAAACCGAAAAAGTCAAGGCCCTTGCGCCAATTGCTCAGGATGCTTTTTTCATCGCGCTGATTCCGCACGCAGCCAAACGGCTGGCTAAAGGATATCATACTCATGATGTCGGCAGCGAACTCGGCACACTTGTCCGACAGGCACACAGAGCGCTGCGCTGCAGCGTGTTCGTGCATCTTGGACACGAACAGCGAGACCTGATCGTCGAACCGGGCCTCCCACGTCTTCTTGAGCTGCCCGATGGTCCAAGGTGCGTTGGAGAGGGCTTTGCGGAGTGCACGGTGCTGCTCTCCGTCAAGCGTAGTAAATAGGTGCGGCGGGCCGAGGGCCCCCGTGCCGTAGAGCTCGCTCTTTTGGTTGCATTGCGGATCCCAGTAAATGTCCTTGAGGGACGATGGCTTCGGGAAGAAGAGCATGGTAGGCGAGATTCGGATCGGGCGATTGGCTTTGTACGTGCATCATGTGTCAGCCATGAAGCCTTTTGGGGTGGTGCAAGCATTACACATCATGGCAATTTATGCGGGGCGTAACTTTTTCTCCCTCCCCCATGGGCTGTGGTATCGTTGAGATTCGGGCGTCAAGAGATCTTCCTTTCTGGTCTCTGCAGTGGCTTCGCTCTTGTGCCAAGGTCTGGAGAGGTTAAGAAATTTGACTTACTCCCATACTTCTTGACCAGAAACATGAAAAATTCAGGCTCCTTCTTCTTTATCGAGATAATAGCCCCCACTACGGAAAAAGAAGATGCGTACCATGGTCCAGGATATTGTGAGAGCGGGTGGAAATATTGCTGGTGTACGATTCTGGAGAAGAGGGCGCCGGTAACAAATACACATATTGCGATTCCAATGTTGGTGGGTGTGGCATGGAGACAAATGGAGTTGACGAGCGTCATGGTCCTGGTGTATTCAAAAGCTTGCCAGAACGAAATGCTATGGAGCACTGGTAGTACTGGTGAAACCAGAAACGAAGAGCGTGGGCTTCAAGAAGCAATCAATTCGGGTGAACTAACGCCCATTTATTATCCGTGGACAGGTGCCCTCCCCATGATGCAATTTAATATCACATGAGATGCGCAGCCTTGTGTTACTTGGTGTCCCCACAATGTTGACGGAACGCCTTGAGAACGGCGTCGCATGCTGTCGTAGTTAATACCTGAAGTGATTACTATTATCCACATCAGCTCCGTGTTTGCAGCCTTACCCTGGCACGTCCTGCATCACCAAGTTCGACGGCTCCTATCATGCCCCATCAATTTCGTATTACAGTGCCACCACTTCCGTGAACGTGCTTGATCTTCGCTTCTACAGATTACGGTGAGGGGCTCTACAAGGGTGCAAGTGGGGTTGTTCGAGTGCGCGCATGGACCGGTCGCCTCGACAAGCCCCAGATATGTTGGCGTTGCGAGGATCTGCACACCTCTGTCTTTTTTTATGACTGAGTAATACAATTGAGTTGTTGTAGAGGCCTGAGAGTTCCGAGCGACAACGGTGGCAGCTTATATGATGAAGAGAAATGGAACCCCTTCGACTCACATAGAACACTTTCATTGTTCCTCTCGGCGTATGGAAGTGTGTTCACATTTTGTCACTATTGAATTTTATCATCTCCATAACTTGATTGCGCCAATCCTCCACGTTTTTGTACAGTCAAAGCCTGTGGCCTATCTAAATGCACAACCTAATGAGTACGCACCATGTGGCTCATTGGAGTAGCATTTACAGGTTGGCCTGGAGGCATTCCACTCATGTGGGCTAAACATCAACCTCTACACTTCGGAGCGATATTATCGATTTAAATGTGCGGCTATCTTTACGATGGAGAATGAGAGGACGAGACTGAATTGCCTTAACTAGGAAGCTTTTAAACAGTCTGGCAGCTAGTCAATCCGAGCATCTCTCTACTAATACTTTTCAGGGAGAAAAAAAAAGCAGAAAAACAGTGAAGAGCAAATTAGTCCCTATTAGAATTTTTTGTTTACTGATGGAATAGGTTCGGTACTAACAGCTCTAATCATATCCAAAAAGCGGAGAATCTGACAAGAACAAGAAAAAAAGAATGTCAGGGCCAAAGACCAACAACGTGAGTCTTAGGACTTATTCCCAATTACCGTAATTTGTAGTATCCTCGCCTTCCATTCCAGCTGGCCACAATGGATCAATTGGATCCAGCCCCTGGAAAATATGATTTGGGTATGGAATGGCAGCTTGCCCCCCTGTGTTGGCAGGGGCGTTGGCTGCATTTTGAGAAGTGATACCCGCAACTAATCCGCTTCTGATATCTGGGTGCAGATTGTGATCCCCTGCAGACCTTGCACCTAAGTCACGGAAGTGCTGCGATTGTTGTAATCTGAATTGCGACAAAGCTTTGCCAAGCAGACTTTCCGCTATGTTTCTTTCAGCCATTCTTCCAGCGCTATCGACAGGATATAGTTGATTTAAAACCGACCAGGCAGCATTTGCATCTTGTTCGCTGATCTCTTGGCGTGAAGCTAGGATCAAAGCAAGAAACGAGGATGACCAAGGCTCTCGAAAGCGTTTCGTATACCAGCTATACACGGTGTTATGATATTGGTGAATAAAAGCAAGACCACGAGTGGAGAGGTCGACGGCCTCGCGAAAGATTCTGGAGTCATGTCAGCTATATTCGCTTCATTGATTGGTAGACAGGGCCAAAGCCTCCGTCATAAAACAGAGCACACACCCTACAAACTCATCGGCGTCAGGCTCGCCAATATCATTGAACGTCTCTCGTTGCTCCATTAGACGTACCACAAACCTTGCTTTATCCAACGCGAGGTCCATGATCTCTGCGACTAGAGGCGGCAGGAAGCTGGGCGAGTCTGTTGGCCCTAATCTGTAAATCGAGCGCAGCCGATGGTCGAGCTTGCTAATCCAAAAGGTTCTATCTTCTTGATAGGTAATTGGCGGCGCATTCCGTCTCATAGTTTGCGGTGACGGATGATCATGATGAAAGATCCCATCCCTAGGGTGGTACTGAGCCGCGTGCAGATTTTGTTGAAGTCTAGCCATTTCTGTCTCTATGAGTGACAGCGTCATAGCCGAAAACGGCATGTTCCGGTCTTGCTGCTGTTCCATGTTTTGATGGGCCGTGGAGGCGTTTCCCTGGCGCTGAATCAAGGCGAATTCGTGCTCGTCCATTTTGGAAAGCTCTTCATCAGATATACTTAAAGGTAACGCAGTATCATAATCGTGTGCAGTAATGGTTGTCTCGCGGCACAGTGTCTCAGCAAGACGAACGTCCAGCACACAAAGCCTTGCCCATATTCGTCGCCTAGTCTCAATCTCAATTGGCCCGAGGCCGAAATTAGACCCATCCCTATGGAGGCCCAGTGCGCGAGCTCTCTGAACTGCTGTGCCTAGTATACTCCACTGGCGTCGAAGGCTCAAACTGCTAGGTGATAGAGACTTTGAAAGGTCAGCTGAGGCTGAACAGAATACGATTGGTCTCATGTACTTACCAAGAGAATGGTCGTTGCTTGAATAAATTCAATAGAGTCCAGATGTACCAAATCCTCATCTGGATATACCACTCTTTTCTTGATTTCCCGCTCGAACGTTGCCAGAAGTTCAAAAGCGCTATAGTTGTGTAGCTCATGGGGGTTAGGTCCGTCTACCACCGAGATTACCGCGGCAAAGTAGACAGCATACAATAGAGCCAAGAAAGCCGGGTTATGGGCCGAATTCGATATCCTTGGGCCCGTGGAGGCGGCTTCGGTTGACGTGGGTCCAACCCTGGGGCTGCGATACCTTCCTGACTGGGGAAGGGCCGGGAAGTAAGTACCCATGTACGCTCCTCCTTGGTGCAGGCTACGCTTCTGCGTTTTGCTTCTGAGCACTGCCGACTTTCCAGCAAACGAAGGCCAGTGTAACACACGGACGAATGGGTCCACGCGAGTACTAAACAACAGGAGTAGCGTCCCGTGGAGTTCTTCATTCGGCAGATTTGATCCTGTGTGCTCGGAGAATAGAACATCGCTACTTCTAGGGACGGTGCTGTTGGACTCTGGGGTTGGAGAAGATAAAATCCTCTCAACGTCGGCAAGCTACCAACATGTACGTTAGCCGCGAAAATGGAAGGTTGGGCTTGAATGAGTACTTCTCCAGTGGCAATAGCCCATGAGAAGGGGCTGAGGTAATCCTTTTCTCTACCCTTCAATATGGCTCCCGTTCTCTCGGGCCCTGTCGGTTCGTTGGAATCTATGAGAGACCGATCTAGCGAAGATTCTCGAGACGGCGAAGCACTGTCCACTTCCCTGGAGAGACGGGCAACTTGCTCCTCCAATCTGAAGATGCGATTCCGATTGGTTGATTCTCGAGTCCGATGCGGCAAAGCCGCATGTGGCGGCGTCGTTTGCTGTGCCGGTTGGCACAGTGCGCCGGCTTTTGTACAGTTGGAGCAAGCCGGCTGCGCCCTGTCACATTTCACCCTCCTTACTCTGCATCTTGCACAAGCTAGGACATTGCGGCGTCGGGTAATGGTGGGAGCATCACCATGAGGGTCATAATTGGATGCCATGTTGCGGAATGCGTGCTGCTGCTAGCTACCTTGGGCTGGTAAAAAGGTTGCCGGAACAAGAGTCTTGGTCCAAGATGTATTGGGAGAAGCTGCCAACAAACATGGAAGCCACAGATGTGTGAAGAATATTTGTACATTCTACAAACGATGAAAGCCCAAGGCAGATTGATCGTGGTCGGTTCTCGCGCGAGAGCGGCGGCAACGCACCAGGTACGTTTGCCATCACGTGATTGACTAGCGCTGGGCTTAGCTACGCCCGGCTCTGCTTCAGGATTAATTCCAACAGGTATCGAAAGCAAAAAGGCCATGCGGCTCACTGCAGGATGTGGCGCACGGGGTAGGCGCATGCATGGTCTTGGTCTAATGAAAGCATGGGCCAGCTTACCAGGGAGGCACCTAGGAGGTTCCTAGGTGGTTTGTATGGTTTTGGCCCCCGTCCATGTTGCTACCGCGTAGCTCCTCAGACGGCCTCGAGTCGGCCTGCGGCGCAGCAAACCAGAACATGGCCCTGGGGCACGATGCCGATGGTCGCCAGTCGCCATCTGGATTGCAGGTTGACGTGTTAGCCCGATTCAAGATTGTGGGCCGGAATACGGTGGTCGGAAGACCGATTCCGTGCACGTGTGGCTTCGCTGTGCCATGTCCATGGCCTCCATCCATGGCACACTTGGAACACTCGAACATTCCAGGCCAATTTGCCTACCAATCTTATCGGCCGGTGGTGTAGGCAGCCGTTGGATCAGCCTTGCGACTCTGGGGTTTGCCGAAAGGTTAAGCCAGCCCCGTAAGATGCTTGCGTGGGCCAGGGTCAAAGCTCGGCTAAGCCCCATGTCCGAGATGGCAAAAGGACATTTCCGAGGGCTCGCATGGCCCTTGCAAGAGGGCAGTGATGTGGTGACTGGAGGACATGGCAGACAGGTACGCCTCGGGCACCACATTATAATACTTCCATAATCATCATATGGTGTTTCACCATCCCTCAAACAGAGACGGGTGTGCCTGCGCTCGATTCCAGGTTGGCTATACAATACATGGCAGAAGTATGGGATTGGCTGACCACGAAGACGCAGAACGCTTTGTATTTCCAATGGTAAAGGCTCAGGTACATCTTCTTTGAATTTGCAATATGTGTATTATGCCCGAATTTTGCTTGCGTGCGGTAGGCAGTCTGTTTTGATGGGTTGCCTGGCATAGAGTGCTGGTCCCCTCCTTACGCGCAGGAGCGTGGCAGAGCCGCTACGCTGCCGCATCCCTGCTTGATCAGGGCAGAATCCCAAAAATCCGCCGTTGCCACCAATCATGCAAGGCATTTTATTACCAAGACGACAAATGCTGTAAAGCGTTTCTCAACGCTCTGGGGATTCTTGCCCTACTGCAAAATACCTTTTTATGTGTTGTATGTGCAATTTTGCATCCAGTAGCAACGATCTCTTGCTGGATCAGGAGAAAGAAATGAGTGATGCACGGGACTACACGGACGTCAGTAGCCTTGCACTTCTTCCAGATAGACTCAGCTATCTTATTATCCTCTTAGAGAAATACATCCCAATGAGTGATGTTCTCAAGTACCAGAGTTTCTCCAAAGAACGCTCCAAAGGTCAACGGCATATGTTCATCAACTTCTAGTAGAGGAGATAGTTCACTACACCAGCTTTCTGGTAAAACCTTTAATTGAACAAGCGTCGCTTTTATCCTGTTTTCTCTACAAATCTCTTGTCTGCCCGTTCAGGGCTCTTAGGAATGAATCATACGCAGGCTTCTTCTGAAAATTATTGTTCCAAAGCAAAGCGTCGCCTTCGCCAGAGAAAGTTTGTGGAACCCAGGAGTATCTATCAGAAACACCCTACAACCATCAGTGAATGATCTTTAGTCTAGCCAAAAGTCGATCAAGCTTACCCAAAGTGTGATACCTACACATCTTTCAACATTGACGCAGCTTTGCGCAACCCTTGCATAAGCGTCCGCTTGCACTTTCAATTTGTTTGCGTTGCTGGGAGTGTTCATTCGGATATCCACTTCAGTATAGGCTACATCAACATCAAGGCTTGCATAGTCCTGAAGGACTTTTGTCAAGACCTCCACAGATGGTGTAGGTGTTTCCTGAGTGTTCGTGCGTTCGGTGACGAGGTGGCCTTGCAATCCTACTCCATCGATTTTGACACCCCAGGATTGTACAAGCTTGACGATGCGCAATGCTCCTTGATGCTTTTCAGTGCCATACTCCAAGTTATAGTCGTTGTAATACAATTTGGATGCTGGGTCTACTTGGGCAGCAATGCGGAAGGATATGGGCAGATATTGCTCGCCAATGACGCGGAGGAAAACGTTGTCCCGAAGTGTACCATCTTCATTTAAAGCTATTCAGATGTCAGCATGTAAGTCGGATAGGTGCGCTCCATGTCTTCAAACCTTCATTAACAACATCCCAGTGTGTGCACTGTCCCTTGTACCTCCCCATGACTTGCTGGATATGGTTCGTCATTACTTGCATCAGGGTTGCATTGTTGTTGATTTGATTCACCCAGCCTGGAAGCTGGCTGTACCATACAAGCGTATGACACCGCATCTGTTTGTTGTTTTGGCGCGCGAAGTTTGCGACCTGATCGGCACCTCCCCAATTGAAATTGCCTCGCGAGGGCTCCGTTGCGTCCCACTTCATCGCATTTTCGGGGGTAATGGATCCAAACTCGGCACCTCTAATCAGGTTTTGCTCCGTGTTGTCGTTACGGACTGTTAGGGATGTTCCGATATACTCACGGCCGCGTGCAACTATAGCAGCATTAAGTGCAGTGGCTTGGCGTGCCTCCAGGGCAAAGGTTGGTGTAAAGGTGGCAGTGCTCGCGATGGCCAGGGCACTAATGATCATTCGAAACATCCTGCTGGTATACAGGTTCGAAATTGGGGTTGTCATTGAAAAAACTGCGGGTTTGCTAGTCATTTTATGTCGTCCAGCCGAAACACCAGAAAAAGAACTGCGAGATCCAGACCTCTCTTTGGAGGATCTATATTTCCATCCAATTGAAGCGTGAATCGCCTTGATACTCCCTCATATATTAGTTCCATGGGACACGGTGGGATGCGGCTATTCTGAGATCGCGTGTATGATTGGGACAATAAAATGCCCCCGTGGCATATATGAAATACCAAGGAACCTCTACTCTCTCAAAGGCCATTGCTCCATACTTAGGATGGAATTTAAATTTGCTCAGTATGACATAGCGCCTCGGATCAACGGGGGTATGAGGGGGGCATAATCAAAATTGCAGTGTCACTTTTTCCATTTACCCGCGCCACAGTATCGTGTCGTGAAGAGCCTAGTGGCAGATTATCTTCACATTTGATTTGAGAAATAGGGCGAAGTAACATACCAGTGTGATGTTCAATAAGTCATTACCAAGGATATGTACGCAATTTGGAGACGGCTTGGAGCAGGTTATATCATGCGAAGGGCGGTGACATGCGCCCCGAGGGCAAGCAGATGACATTTTAAAAGTAGTAATAAAGATAATCTGGAAGCCAAAACCTCACTGAGGTCTATCCGATTTACATTAGGAGCGCCGCCAAGAAATATGGTTTTAGTATCCTCCAATTCAAACCTACACTACGCAGAATAGAAACTCATATCGCAACTTCATACACCATGCCTCGGTCTAACTGATAAAAAGAATTAGTAAAGTCGAGTAGGGCTAGGCATCCTCCTAGGCATCTTCAAGAATGTAGTATTTGCGGCTGTCATTGGGAAGCCAGCAGACCCGCTTCCTCCAGCAGTTCCAGTACCAACGAGCCCACCTCCAGTCATGATGGGACCAACTGTCGGCTTAGGAGCGTCTGTGATGGCCGACTCAGGCGTTTCCACAGGACCCTTTTCAGCCGGAGCATCGGTTGGCTCGGGCTCTTCTGTCGGCTCTGGCTCTGGCTGCTCTGTTGGCTCTGGCTCTGGCTGCTCTGTCGGTTCCGGCTCGGGAACATCTGTTGCCTTGGCGTTGTCATCACCAACGCCGATGCAAGTGGTGAATATTGGCCAAGATGTTTCGAACAAATCTTTTTGGAAATCGGGAGCCTCGTTGACTTTTCCTGCATTGAGGTTCACATTGATACCAACGTCAGAATTGATTTCAACGCCAAGCGTCTTCTGGGTCCCACAGACGCCAAAGTCGTCATACATCCCCTTCATATTGGCTTGGAAGTAGGGTAGCTGAGCGTCGACACCTACTTGGTAACCCCAGGCTATAAATTTGTCAGCGTCATGTCACGGTAGGGTCCAATCTTGGCCAGGAATCCCAGCGAAAGGGGGCTTACCTCCAAAAGCCTCGGCTTTTATTGTGATACCAAGTTCACCCCAGGCCCTTACATCGCCTCCAATCTCGGCAGAGAAAGTTGGGTCAATCTTCTCAAATTCTGGCTTCCATCCGTCAATGCTGTTCTCCTCTGGGTGCCTCAGCTTGACGTCCACGTGAGCATCATTGCTTAGTTTTGCCTTTGCCCCAGCCTTCATGGTTCCTGTACCCTCAAGAGCGCTGGACCCAAAATGAACGCCCATGGTCACGAAGGGGCCTATCTCGAGGATCTTCTTGATGTTAATAGCACCTATTGGGATCTCGATCTCAGGCTTCATGGTCCAGTCCAAGGGCTTTCCAAGGGTTCCATCGGCTGTGAGAGACAGTATAAAGTCTGCGGTGACATCCTGAGGCGATATCTTGATGCTGAGGTCTTTTGGAATGAACAATGCCACTTCCAAATCGAAGTCAGCAACAATGGCTCCGGCTGTAGTAATCTCAGCATCTGCGGATAGAGCCATGCCCTTTGTTTCCGAAGAGTCCTTGGCGTATTCGAAGAGGTTCGCGTTGAATGAGTGGGAAATATCCATGGTCTTCCCCTCTGCACGCTTAAGGTGAGGATGCGTTACATTGGCTGTGGCAGGGTTGACGTATTCGTGGCCCACATGCAACTTGAAGTTCTTCGCCACCTTCTCCCAGGGCTTCTCCTCGGCAGTTATTGTAGCCATAAGCTTGTTTTCGTCGAATTTGATGTCGCTGACCACGTAAGGAGAGCGATTGTCGCCCGGATAGCACTGATCCGGCTCAGTGACAAGGGTGAAGTGGTTAATGTCCTTGTCATCAATCCACTTCCAGGACTCTTTGGCAAACTTGAGAGATTCGGCATCGCTGAACTCGATAATCATGGGCTCTCCAGGAGTTCCACATTTGATTGACTTCAATGTCTTGGCAAAATTCTCCACTGGCAGGATGTAATCGTCGTCGTCGAGTGCGGAAAGAGTAAAGTTAGCGACATAGATATTATCGCCAGCTAAATGATGTCAGATAAGTGACCATGCTCTTTCCAATCGAGACAAACCATAGGCACCCCAGTAGAAGCTATTCTCCTTATGGGGCTTAAAGCAGGCATCGCGAGGTAGTTCACGCTTCAAAGATCGACCATGAAACATGACGCCCGGATCTTCGATAGGAAGCAACTCGACGGCAGGGGGTTGGTTGGCTCGTCTTTGGTTTTGAGGGGGAAACATGTCTGAAGGAGATGAAATAGGCTTGAGTTCTATTGCACCCGCCTCGAGCATAAATGCAGAGACCAAGGCTGCCTTGAACAGGCTACGAGAGTTAAAGAACATGGTGGCAAGCCAATTTGACGCTCGGGGATTGAGGAATGAATGTATGGGAAAATTAGACCTAGTACAGAATATATAAAAGGAACAAGAACGGAGAAAAGAATGGATAGCAAGGGAACCTGCCGATTGATACCAAATCGTATGCTTAATTGACATGACAGAGGCGAGAAGACAGTCTTTTGTAGGGTGATGGGACCTCTGCATGTCTCTTCGATCCTGGTGACTTGATTATCCGTCAACATAGCTCTCTCCGCAGGATAGGAGATTGGAGGTTGTGCGGCTTGATGCTGATCTCAGCCGAGAGCTTCGGAAAGATACAGGGCGAACATGACTTTGGGGCAGCCTAAGAGAGTCCGCAGATGGGCGAGTCCGCCCCGGAAGGAACAGTGTAGATTTGCACAGGGTCAGCTAGCTGCAACCGGCAATCAATGCATTGTTTTTTTTTAGAGATGAGCCACCAGTAAACCGAAGAGACATGCTCGGCCACGAGCTACGTGTGCCATTGCACAGCAATTTTCATCTAGGTATTCAACGGAGTACTGGATGTCACGCACATCGGAAGTCCGCGATCACGTGTGGCCCACCCAAGTCCAAGTGGATAAACCGGACTTCCGGTAGCTGGCAATGCAACAGGCGGATGTGCAGAGACTGTGGAGATGGGGATTCATGCCCTTTGCCGTGACCCCGAGCGATGGTCTCTGTGAAGGAGGCTCTGAGCCACCGGGGATGGACCGAAAGCGATTGCAGCCAGTTTGGTAGAAGTGGAGAGGTACATTGGAGTTTGCATAGTCGCCGCACGAGATGTCGGAAGTCACGGTCGAGGCGATTGGCCAACTTGAGAGAAGAGTGCGGGAGGAGAGGCTGGGTGCGGCGCCCACGAATCAGGCCGAGCCGACGATGCGCTCTGGGATCCGACAGCGAGGCATCATGGCTGGACTGTTGAGGCCAGCTGACGGCCGGGGAACACAAGCCACGAAGAAGACTGTTTGCTTCTTCCAGGCCGGGCCGTGGCATGCGGCGGAGTGTTCGAGTGTAGGAGTGCAGGGGACGGGCATGTAGGCGATGCCGGGTTGGGGCTAGGCGGGGGCGGTTTCGGGGGCGGCACAGGAGCCAAGCCCGGCGGCCAGGCACGCCAGGATTCCATCTTACGCCCGCCTCATTTCCCTCCGCTCCGTGCCCCAATGCGAAACCCAACCCACCGTGATGATTTGTCTACCACACCGTGCTCATTCACACACGCCTCCCTCTGCCCGGCGGCCATGGCCGAATTACCCGGCGGCACATGCGGCGCGGACTTTCTGGCAGTATTTGGCATGCCTACAGCCCCGAGAGCGAGAGACAGAGAGAGAGAAAGCGTTTGCACCACGTCCTCCTTGACTTCTTCTACCCGCCTGAACAACCTTCTTGCCACCTAAACAGTGAATAGTGAACAGTGAACAGCAGACACGATGCGTTCGGCCAATATCATCTTGCTGGCCACCACCGCTGCGGCCCAGTCCAGCGTCACCCTGCTGAACCCGTGGTGGAACCCGCTGGGTCCCTTGGCTTCACTTCCTCCCCAAACCCTCACCATCCTGGCCGAAAGCGATTCGACCACCACTTTCGGCTATGCCTGCGAGACGGGTGCTGGAGCAGCCCCCTCGGGCTCAGGTAAAGCTTTCCAGGAATCCTTGGGCCTGCGCAATCGAACTGACCAGACAAACCACAGTGGCCTCTGCTGCGTCCACCGCCGCATCGGCTGCATCTTCTGCCTCGGGATCGGGACGGGCAGGCACTCTGGAGATGGTTCCCATCCCATCGCCGACCGCAAAGGCTCGCCTGCGACGCCAGGAGGTTGACGACAGAGAGACCTGCTTCCCCTACACGCTTACTGTCGCGCCCAACTCCATCGAATTCCACCTCACGGCTTCCAACGAGGGCGCCCTTACTAGGAACGGCAACTGCAAATGGGAGGGCGATTTCAAGACGGCCGACGTCACGTGCAATGGTTCCCAAGAAGGCACCCTCTCCGAGGAGTCCAATGGAACTTCAAAAGACGAGGTGATCCAACCCAGCGATCTCAGCCAAATGGGCGCCTATCAGACGGCTGCCGTCGTGTCTGCTCACACTACCGGTGCCTCAGCTGCACCATCGTCTACCGGCGGAGCTTCTCAGGCGCCTTCGGCATCTCCGACGGCGTCTGCCTCCGGCAGTGCCGCTGAGAGCACCGGCCTAGCACCCGCTGGGCCTTTGCCTACCGGTGCTATCATGTTTGTTGGTGGAGCCGCTGGTATTTTTGCTGCCGCACTAGCTTTGTAACCTCCCACCCCTCTAGTTCAAGCATTTGTCAGAGTTTTGGAACAGAAGCGTGCGAGGATGCTGACTTGGCCTTTCTAAATACTGTTGCGGTAAATCAACTGAGTGTGAATGAATTCAGAGTGTTATATCCCCTATCATCTTCGCTTTTGGTTTTCTTCTTTTCTTTTTTCATCTCGTCGCAGTCTTTGCTTACCACGATATTATGGCCACTTTTCCTCCTTTATTTGTGCAGTGAGTTATGAAGATGCACAGAAGGTAGCATTGCTTTCACCAAAAATCTACAGTGTTTGTGCACACTTATATACTTAAACAAATAAATCTTTCACTTAAAGACGCGTTTGTCCGCGCCCTCACCTGTCTATACTCTTTCTGTAACTTTCTGTAAGCTACTTCAAGTAAGCATATTACTGTTGTCTATTTTATCTCCCTGAGCAATTCTATTTATGTGCTTACTACGCATTACAGCATAGCTAATATAACCGACAAGAACTTAGGCGGTAGTCTAGCATTATTAAGTCGTCCACGACCCACCATTACTACAGAATTTAAAGTACTAGCTTAATATTCTTTCGAATTAGTGACGCCTATCTTTAGATCCGTTAAGTATGTGCGCCCCAAGCCCAGCCTACCACTTCTCTGTCATATCTACTGCCTAGTCGCTTATCTTATATATTCGGATAGATCGTAGCCTTAGCACACATACGCCTTAGAGCGGGACTATAAAATTAACTGCTTAAAACACAAGGTTAAAAAAGAAAGGCACTTAACCTCAAAATAGCCAAGGGCGTCAACGAAATCTTGTGGCACAGCTAGATGACTCCCTTAAAATCAATCGACGCCTTTTGGAACGACTGGATAAGCTCTCCCTGCAGCAAAGCGACTTAGTATTACGATCCAGTAAGGCGAATACCACCACCGGGGTCCTACGAAAGAAGAATCGTACCAAGGGTGTATCCGAGCGACGCTATTTCGGAAACCAGAGCCTGTACCTGGCAATTCTTCCAAGAAGGAAGACCAAAACAAAAGGGACAGGACATTGCTGGCCAAGTTTTGTTGAGGCAGAAGCTTCGTTAAACAGTACTGGAATGTGTTGGATTCGGGACATCTAGTGGTAGTCAATCTGGGTAGTGAGCGGCATACGCAGTTTTTCTGTCAACTATGGCTAGTTTGTCAGATGGGTGACGTTGATTTGTAGCATCTAGCAGAACTCTACTCAAAAAGTTTCTTATGCAATCATGATGGTATAGGTAGAGCACCCAATACCAACTAGGCGTGGTTCATCAGCGTCAGTTGCTTGGCTTTCTCCGTCTTACATGTTTACTGGAGACCGTGCGGCCTGAACCGAGAAGTGCACACCCTTGTCCACCCAGCCCCAGCACTTGTCACTGTTCCACCCAAAGTCCGTCAAACCACTGCCTCACGACGTGAAACCCGAATGTCTTTTTTTTTCTCCGCCGCGTCACTATGCAGAGCCTTTATAATGACCCGTCAGCCAGTAGTAGAACACAATCGTCACGTTGTTTTCCTTTCTTCGTCCTAATGTCTAATCATCCAAGTGCGTTTGCGCAGGTGCAGTCTTCCCCCTTCCACGATGCTGCTGTCAAGCCACCTCATGGGGTTGTTTCGAATTTCGACAGTCCAGCGAATAGTAACGGGCTGGGATATGGAATGATCATAGCGTGCATGGCAATCGCGACCCTGGCCTTGGCTAGCAGGCTAGTTGCCATGGCCATGTGTAAGAAGAGATTGGAGGTCGAAGACTGTGAGTTTACAGTGGTTCATGTGCATTTTTGCATGGACTGACCAGAGAAGATCTAGGAATCGTAGCCTGCGTATGTTGCATGTGGCCGAGCATGCAATGCGTTGCTGAACCGCGCTGCAGGCAGTCTTTGGGATCTACATGCACTTTATCCATCGTACCATCGAGGCTGGAGGCCTATATGTACACGGATGGGATATTCGGTTGGAGGAACTGCCATTCTTCGCATATGTACGCAGACGTTTCCCACGTTACGACGAGCCTTGTTGCTGACAAGGCATAGAATAGCGACGCTGCGAGTGCCGTGTACAGCATCCTGCTTCTCCTATTGAAGTCAGCCATTCTGCTTTCGTGGGTTCGAATATTCGTTCCGAACTCGGTTCGCAATGTTTTCTTCTGGGTCGCCCATTTATTTCTTGGCATCAACGTATTGTTTTGTCTCGCCTGTAGCTTTCTCACGTGGTTTGGCTGTCGCCCACACGAAAAAGCATGGGATGCAAGCATTCAAGGAAGCTGCCTTGAATTTCCCACTGTTTATCTTACGATTAGCTCAGCCAACTTGGTGCTGAACATTGCCTTGATTGCATTGCCGTTCGGCGCTTTATGGAGCTTGTCGCTGGAGGCTAGGAAGAAGATTGGCATATCCTTGATATTCGTCTTGGGGCTTTTGTAGGTTCAGAGCCCCCCCAAATATCCCGGAAAGCAAATATGCTGACCAATCAGCGTGTGTGTATGCAGCGCACTGCTCGTGTTTTACTCGGTTCAGTATGATTCCGCCTACGACAAGATATACGCCATGTCCGCCTTGCGCGTATGGAACACGCTGGAGGTCACAATCGGGTTTGTTGCTTTCTCGTCCCCTTCACTCCCAATGGCCTTCACAAGGCTTGGAGTACGAGTCAAACTCGAAACGTTGGAGAGTAGATGTAGGAAGGGACTAGGTCTTCAAGAAAGAGCAGAGTCGCGACAAGGAATGCCCTGCTGGTACCAGAATCCGATTCGAGGGCCTCGATTAACACCAGAATTGGAAGAAGCGGAAGGCGGAAGTGACCAAACACTAGTAGAGTTTGTTCATTCAAGGAAAAGATCGTCATTGGGTGAAGACATAGAAAACGTTTATTTCAAGGGGCAAGACTATAGACGCTAATCAGATACCATGTTACACTTACACTTTGCTCTGCAGTGTCCCTAAACGATTGCTGATTGACGGTAAGTATGGGGTGCGAGTGCCGCTCCTAGGTACTACTGTGAAGATCACGTTTCGCAGAGAGCACCACGTCACCATCTAGTTCAGCTCTCACCGATTGATCCATTTCGTAGGCATGTTTTTCGGCTTCTGGCATCTCTGACCTCGAATTTTTGCCAGCTGCAAGCTCTCGAGGATGGCCAACGAAAGGTTCTCGGGCCGCAATGGTGGTTCCGGCTGCGGCGTGTTTCCAACATCTCCGCATATACAGGGATGCCAAAGTACCAGCAATTGCAGCTACCGCTACAATGGTGGCAGCTAGACTGGGGATTGGAAGATGGGGCAACGGTGATAGTCTAGGGGGCGGTGTCACGGTCACAGTCAAGGGAGTGGTCGACCCAACTATACGGGTGTGTGTCAGCGCTGATACTGCTAGGGAGCGGCACATTGAGCATACATCTCGCCGATTCCGTACTCTTGGCACAGTAGCTGTCCCAAACCTCCAGCGCGCGCTGCAGCTGCGTGGCGACCTGCGTCTGTGCCGGCGCCAAAACTTGTCTTTTTTGCGCTCGGAGAGACAGTGATGCCATTTCCACCGTGGGTGCAGGTGCAGTGGCACTGGCTGAGCATCGGTCCTCGACAGCGGTCGAGATGATGCTTGAGAAGCGGGTGCTCGAATTAAGGCAAAAGCATGCGAAGGCGTGAGCTGTATATCATCCCCACAGCCGGAGAACTGTGCACGCACAATGGCGCTGAGTTGGTCAATGTATATGTGTGTTTTGGCAGCTGCGTGGGCGAGGGAGAGGAGGGAGAGCAAGGCAAACTGAAAGCGATGGTAAGAATACATGATGCACTTGGCGAAACATGACAAGAAGGAAGAAGATTTGAGAGGGCAACAAAGCCAATTGATAATGCCCATCGGGATCCGGGTTGATCACGGCGGCTGTCGTGTAGCCCGACGGTCGTCCCGCGGAGCAGCGAGCTGCTCAATGAGGGGTGCTTGTGCGCAATTTATCTGGGAGCAACCAATGCAACCATCTGGCGAGAAGACTGCCCCATTAGGATACACCTGGACGTAGGGGAGGCTCCGAGGGAGCTCCGTGGCGGGGAGGGGAGGTACGGTCAATGGCCGATCATGTGGCTGAGAAGTCGTAAACCTTGGAGGAACCTTGGAAGCTTTGGAGGCTGAGAGGCTCTCGATTGACGAGTGCACTGGTCGAACCTTGCCGAGAAGCTTGATAAGGGTGCGAAGGCGTCTTCGCGCGGGCGGAGTGGCTGGGCGACAGTCTTGAGCAGGAACGGACCGCTCGATGGCCAGGACACGTGGGACAAGACGACGGCAGCGCTGGCAAAGACTGGTAGCGGCTGGCGAAGACCGGATAGCAGCGGATGCGTGGCTCGTACACGAGGCTTGTGGGGGGGAGGGGGGGCAGATGGAGACGGCGTCACCAGCTCCGGGCCAGGCAAGATGCGCCTTTTCCGCCCAGTTGGCTAGATATCCGGCGAAGGGAGGTCATGGAGGACGGTGGTAGATGGGGCGGTAGATGGGGCGGATGGGAGAGGCAGAGGGAGCCATGGAGGTGGGGGTGGAGGAGGGTGTGGAGGAGGAGGAGGAGGAGAAGGAGGAGGGACGTCGGTCGTCGCACTTCGCCCCGTCCAACCGCCAAAGCATCGGAGAACGGCCGGGTCGGGCAGCGTCCAGCGACGACGAGGGCCGGCTGGCCCGGCTGCCACGGCTGGCAGAGACGTCTTTTCCGGGCGGCGGGGCCAGATATATACTCCAGACGGCGCCCTCTTGCCCTCGTCTCCCTGTGCTGCGACGCGTGCTGCGACATGGCCAGAGGGTCGAGTGTTTTGGCCTCGCTGGCCCACGCGCCCGGTTCATCAGTTCCCCACGACACTTGGTCCCTACCCTACCCTCCACCCTCCGCCCTCCACACTCCACACACACACACTAACTACCTCGACCCCGTGGGCAGCTTCTCCGCGCTTCTCCGCCCATCTCCACGCCCGTCCACGCCGGTTCCTGTTCAATTTCGTGTGGGCCTCGTGCCATCCCAGGCCATCGGGCCTCCTCTCCACAGAATTATCGTCCTGGCAGCACGTCGCCCGCCCCCGCGGCGCCTTTCCGACTTGCTCCGTCACCCTGTCCTGAGCGACTCGACTGCCGACATGGCGACCGACTTGGCCCGCCGGCCCATTGGACGTGCGGCGAAACCGTGGGCCAGCCATGGGTGCAGCTTCCGGCCGCCTGGCCTCGATACGGGGGCCGCCAGACGGAGCCAACCCCCGCGCCCATGCGACCACTGACAACCCAAGCCCTTGGGGGCGGACCTGGGACGCGCCTGGGACGCACCTCGACGGGCGGCCGGCTGAGAAAAGGTTTCCAAATGATTCGTTTTGCGGCACGCCGTAACACGCGGCACGCAAAAACTTCGCCCAAACCCACAGGGACCCCACACACAAGAACGCGACCATGCCCTGGAACTCTCCTGTCCCGCGCCACACCCCAGACTTCCCCGCATGCAGATCCATCTGGGCTCCTTGGCCCGCCCCAAGTCCAACGGCCGGCTTGCTCTAATTCGGGAATCCTGCCCTCACCACCTGGCCCTGCCCGTCGCAAAAGGTTGATAAAGCAGTTGGCGCCGCGCTTTTTCCAAGAATTTGTGGCTTGCCATGCCTTCTTCTCCTCTTTTCTCGTTGCTCCAGAATCCTTTGCTAAGCAACCGCCTCGACGCCCCAACTCGAGCCCGCCTACACCGCTCCCCCCAGGTCAAGCCTCGCTGCGAGACCGCGAAGCATTGCCACTGCGCTTCTTCCGCGGGCGGGCGTTCCTGTTATCGTCGCCGTCATGCGATGCCTTCATCCGACGCGGCTTCAGCCGACGTGGCAAGCCGACATGGCAAGCCAACCCCAAGCCGGCGCCCCTGTTTGGCATCGTGGCCGCCCTTGCGGCGTCTGCCTCGCTCATCGCACCCACCCTGCTGTTGCTCCTGCTGTTGCTGTTGTATCGCATCCCTTGCCATCAGACGTGTAGAACCGTCAGCAAGACAGCCATCCCATGACAAACCAATGGCCCGCGCCTGCAGCGCCTCTAGTCAGCATCTACTTGGTGTGGGGCTACTTGCAGCCTCAGGTGTCCGACATGTGCTCTCTGTAGCTCCGCTCAAGTCTTGGTTGCCGACTTGATACTGCGAATGGGCGGGCATGGCCCAGGGTGGTGCCCGTTCAGTCCCGATCACACGAACTATTGGGCCACGGGGAAATGCCTCACCTGCCCAAGGCGGCCGGGAGAAGTGTTTGCCAGGCTCGTCTTGAGTCTTCTTGGTCCGCGTCTTGGTATGCGCCGCTCACGCAGTAGCCGACCCCTTGCCTCTTCGGATCAGCAATATCTCTGGGCGTGGTGCGATGCAACACGCTATGTATTGCGCTCCCAAGTGGATATAAAGGCCCAGGTGCCTGGGACATCCACTGTCTTTTCCCCAGATCACCAGAGTTTGGGGATCCCGTCAGCCCATCTTTCTCCGCACTCGTGACTTGTGCCCCAGATCATTGCTCTCCTTGCAGCCCTCTTCGAACTTGCACTGCATTACTGCATATCCACCGTGCAACATGGGTGTCGACCACAAGGACAACGAGGTCCAGATGCTGGAGCGCCAGCAAACCAACGACATTCAGAAGCCCATTCCCATTGTCGATAAGCAGGATTATTCTGGCGCTCACGAGAAGACGGACCCCCGCGAGATTGCTCTCGTCAAGAAGTTGGACCGATGGATCATGGTTAGTCGAGTGAACCATACTTTGCACGATTTGCCTTGCTAACTCGCATAGCCTATGCTCTGGAGCATGTACTGGTAAGAACAAGACTGAACATGGTGCCATTCGACCCAGAATGTCAAACTGACGCCCAAGTGCAGGCTCAACTACCTTGACCGCAACGCCATTGCCCTCGCCCGCATCAATGATCTCGAAGAGGACCTCAATCTGAGCAGCACCCAGTATCAGACGTGCGTCTCCATCCTCTTCGTCGGCTATCTCCTCGGCCAGATCCCGTCCAACATGTTCCTCACACGCACGCGCCCAAGTGAGACTAAACCCCGCTATCGGCCCGTCTATTTTTCACGACGCTAACATTGCTAGGCCGGTACATGGGCGTCGCCATGATGCTCTGGGCCATTGTTAGCGCTCTTACGGCTGTATCGAAGGACTTTACTGGCCTGTTACTCACGCGCTTCTTCCTCGGAGTCACCGAAGCACCCTACTACCCCGGCGCCGTCTACTTGCTGTCCATCTTCTATACGCGCAAGGAGGTCGCAACTCGCATTGCAATTCTCTACACTGGAAACATCCTCGCCACAGCATTTGCTGGTCTGATTGCAGCTGGCATCTTCCATGGGCTAGACGACGTTGCTGGCCTCTCTGGCTGGCGCTGGCTCTTCATCCTACAGGGTGCTGTTACCTTCGTCATCGCCATTGTTGGCTTCTTCCTGCTCCCCGACTTCCCACATGACACGAAGTGGCTTACCCAGGAGGAGCGCGACCTCGCCACCAACCGCATGGAACTTGATACGGTACAGAACAAGGGTGAAACATCGACATGGAATGGATTGAAGCAGGCAGGCAAGGACCCCATGGTCTGGATCTTTGCCATGATGGCGCATATGCACTTGGCTGCAAACGGCTTCAAGAATTTCTTTCCCACCGTCGTCGAGACCCTTGGCTTCAATGAGACCATCACCCTTGTGCTCACCTGCCCTCCTTACCTCATTGCCGGAGCAGTTACCATCGCCGTCTCATGGAGCTCCGGTAAATTCAACGAGAGAACATGGCACATTACAATCTCCAAGGCGGTCGCAACCATCGGATTCGTAGCCGCCTGCGCCACTATGGACCTTGCCGGACGATACGTGTCCATGGTCATCTTCACCATTGGCACTTACGGTGTCAACTCCCTGATTCTTGGATGGTGCGGATCCACCTGCGGCCAGACCAAGGAGAAGAAGGCTGTTGCCATTGGCATCGTCACTACAATCATGAACGCTTCTTTCATCTGGTAAGTCTGCCCAGGCACGCTCGTATGGCTTAGCATTTTAACTAACCCAATCAAACAGGACACCCTACCTCTGGCCCAAATCCGATGAGCCTCGCTATGCCATTGCGCTTGGCTCATCAGCTGGTTTCTCCATGGCAACAGCTGCGCTGGCGTGGCTCGCCAAGTTCATCATGAAGAGGAGGAACAAGAAGCTCCGCGAGTCTGACAACGAGACCAGCGTCTTCTACGTCTATTAGAAGCCCTTTTTCCTCTCCTGGGGAAGGCTTGAACTCGCACATGACGAAAAATGTTGCGGGGCAACACGGGGGATACGGCGGTTGAGTCGCGATTAGAATATATCTTATGTGTTACGGACCGTACAACAGTTGTATTGTTATGAAATTCAAATGCTCTTACTCCATCCAATCCACAAACGTCCTCGTACGTGCCGTTGTGTATGGCGGCTAAAAATAGCAATGACGTCAAACGTGTCGCGTCTCGTCTCAAGTTTCCCACCCCACCAATTCGTCTGCGCCCTCCACCAGCTGTTTTCTACCTCGTTGCTTCTGTTCGAACACCACACTCGGTAAATCCACACCATGCCTCCCACCAATGGACTTGTGCACCAGGAGGAATACGATTGGCGCGACTCGAATGTGTCGCTCGTGAACTCGGGCATTGACCACCAAGTCAAACACCAGTCTGCGACAACAGAGCCGGCTTGGAATAACGGCATAGTTGGCGTTCAGCCAGGTCTTTTTATATGGCGCATCGAGGATTTTGAGGTGATCACTTGGCCAAAGGAGAAGCATGGCAGCTTCCACGAGGGCGACTCCTACATTGTGCTACTCTCAGAGCAAGTCAAGCAAGGGGAAGATGCCGGTGGAGATGCCAAAATGGTTCACGACATCTTCTTCTGGCTGGGGAAGCACACCAGCCAGGACGAAGCGGGTACAGCAGCCTACAAGACGGTCGAACTGGACGAGTTCCTTCACGGCGCCGCTACGCAGCATCGCGAGCTGCAGTCGTCTCCCTCTGACGCCTTCTCGCGCCTTTTTCCCCGCTTCAAGATTCTCCGGGGTGGGGTCAAGTCCGGCTTCACGCATGTCGAGACAAACGAAGAGCCCGTCCATACCGATACTCTGCTGCGCATCTTCAAGCATCCCAGCCCCACTGCTGGCCGCGACGCCGTCCTAGTCCATGAGGTTGAGCCGACGTGGCAGAGCCTCGACGAAGGCGATGTGTTTGTATTGGACAAGGGGGACAAGATTTTCGTCTGGCAGGGCCAAAGCTGTGCTCCCATGGAGAGACTCAAGGCTGCCCAGGTGGTCAACGATCTGACTATCGCCAAACACGTCGATGTCGAAGTACTCTCCCAGTCTGAATCTAGGTCCAAGATCGTTGTCGACTATCTTGGCGGACAGGATGTGAATCCACGAGAGATCACCTTCAAGGCCGAGCGTCCGGTATCTTCTGCATCAGAGCGTGAAGTCAAGAAACTATTTCGTATTAGCGATGCAGATGGCGATTTATCTTTTGAACTTGTCAAGGAGGGGAATTCAATTGGACGTGGGGACTTCGCAGAGGACGATGTTTTTCTTCTCGATTCTGGAAAGGCCCTCTGGGTTTGGGAAGGCCAGGGTGCAAGCCGGGCGGAGAGAATGGGGTGGATCAAGGCAGTGGAGCGGTATGTGCAAGAGCAGGAGGATGCTTCGAGTCTCTCTGTTGGTAAGGTACATCAGGGAAATGAGTCTGCTGCGTTTTGGGGTGCAGTGGAGGCTTAGCAATACCCAAATTAGGGCTTGACTATGAATCAATGGCGTTGAAAAGACAACTTGTGGATATGAGGTGAGTTTTTATATCCTCTTTCCGACATCCGTACTCATACGCCCAGAAAATCTAGCGGCCTGGACATAGAACTTTTGAGAAAAACAAAGCATTGATGAAGTCAAATGTGCGTCCGGACACTATCATTTGTTTCATGATTTACTGCGAAAGAATTTAATGCCCCATGTTTGCTTTAAGAGACCTGTTGTGTTACTCCTACTGCCAAATTCTTCGGGTGACATACCTGGCTTTGCTTCACCGCTTATTGCCAGTGGTGACACTTGGTTTGCGAATTTCGAAAGGTTTCGCAGGTGTGGTACATATCTACCAGGCTGTCGGCTCCTTGTCTGGCTACTACACTGCATGAGCAACATAGCAAGCAGGTATCGATCCAATGGCAACAGACGATCGTGCCGAGGATAGGGACTTTGCCATTGAGATTGCAGGAAAAGGATGCCTCTCCAGGGCGGACTTTCTGCCAAGGGTGGAATCCATTTGCGTTTTCCCGATTATGTGTCCCTTGCATGAGTGATTTCTAACGCATATAAACGTCGAGCCTGGCCTCTATCCGCATAATCTGAAATACCGACATTTCTCTCTGCTTTGAGCTCCCATTCACCTATACGCCACTGCCACAAAAAATGATCTAGCTACGATTATACCCAATAGAAGAAGCAGGTAAATTTCATCATACAGCATCAAAGATGTCCGGCACTGGAGGTACTCCCGAACCGCCTGAACGGCCTGGCACAGGACCAAGTGCAGAAAAGTAGGCTGGTCACATATTTCACTTGGGTAAGCGATGCCCTACTATTGATACACCGTTATCATGTCTCATGTCAGTTAGGCCACCCCACGACCTCGCATGAACAACCTCGTTCGACCTCTCGCAAGACGCCGCTCGTGAATATTCAGCGTATACATCACCGGACCTTGGATGGGAAGCTTAGGATTGGTGTGGCCTTAGCCGGGGGTTTAAAGTTATACTATACTTTATGGCAGTAATTCAGATTCGCTTTGTAGTTAGCGGGCTTTCAATTAGGGCGCAGTGACTGCGCTCCTCCAAGCGTGCGACTGATTGCTACGCGAACCCTCATATCAGTACCCTAGGCAGCCCATATCCTAGAGCTTATACTATCGAGCCAGCAAGGATAGAGTAATTTGATTGTCTATTTATTATACTGCTTTTACCGGTGTTATTGTTAGCACAAGAACATCGTACGTTTTGTTCCATATTGGTGAATATGAACCTCACGTGGATTACCTACCTTTTAGAGTAGGAAATGGAATTCACCATTGATCGCTGTACTGTTTGAAGGTTCATCCATGAAGCGTCCTATCGATTTTCCTAAACAAGAGCTATCCAACATGTTTGTGCTGGGCAGCCAATCAGACGTGGATGTGCTAGTCATGTGTGGAGGCCTTTGAATGGGGTATCCTTTCTAGTCTGCTCGGCTCGCCTAGGCTAAGAGAGTGAAACTCTCAAATATGTTTGGTTTAGAGTGAAAAGCGAACATTTCTTTTGGCAGTAGTGCGGGATGCGACAGGAGCTGGGATGGATTCCTGCAAGGGACGCAACGTGGAGTGATCTGGAAATGCGATGGCTATCCATTCTACTGCATTTGGACTTTCGCATCGCGTAGGGCATAATAGAGGCAACAAACTACCGAAGAGTCCGTGATCTGACCCTTGGATCGCAACACTCCTGTCAAAGTTCCTGTTCTGTACTAGTGTCGATCAACCCATCCCAGATCCCGATTTTTTTTTCACACGAGGGTTCCATCTTTATCCCACTCCACTACGTCAGCTATCATTCAGGCTTATCATGTCTTCCGGGTCATCTCGACCCTCATCCCGCTGGTCCACAGAGCTTCCGCGACACTGACGCAAAGGATCTTCGGCAATGCCACATTCATTCCGTCCTTGCCGCGATTGCCTCAAAGCGGCTCGGCATATATCGTCTACTTTGTGCTTCGATCACGACGCTCGGATAGATCCTTTGTGGAAGGGCCGAGATTGTCCCAAGATCTGGGCCGGAAGGGCTCTCACTGGCTGGCCAGTGTAGCCGACGTCGGCTGGCTCCATATGGTAGGGAACTGGCCATCTCCAACGTGTTGAAATGGCACAGGTGGCATCTCCCACTGATTCATGATGCAAGGGACGATGTGTCCTCACTGTCACAACCGCTTCCTCGGTACAAGAGCACAAGGGGTATCTGTCGTGGTGTGCAGACGGGTCGTCATCACTTGGCGCATCGTACCGACCGGGTCAAAACACGGCAAGCGCCCCTCCCAGATCTCTCCGAAGCTATGGCTGGGCCGTTAGCCGATGATTAAGACTAAATCACTCGGATCGTAGGGTCATCGTCGACTACAAAACTGGAGTTGCTGATTGTCGCTGATGCCTCGCTAACGAGCTTGGCGCTGACCGTTAGTTACCTCGTGCTTCTCACCCACGGATCACGCTAGGATCCCGGTAAGTTCCTGGAGGGTGACAAATTATCGATCCAGGCGTGTACAAGTACTTGGTGTGAAGAGTTGGTGCTTGGGTCTGTACATTCGTATCTACGACGTAGCAAAGGGCGTTATGGCTTGACACTGCTAAAATCCTTGCCATGCCCGATTTGTGTAGGCAGGTACTCGGAAATTTCGGTTTCTCATTGTCGCTCGGCTTCTACCCATTTGCTGGCCTCGTGTCCCGAAAATAAGGCAAAATGATGGGGTGAAGTAGAGAATGAGGCGAAACGGGCCTACTACCTAGACTGAGGTGTTGGATCATCCCAGGTCTTTCTCCTTACAGTTACCTCTTGCACACGAGCGGCATGCGCGCCAGACCCGGCTCCCCCCCCCCCACTGCCACCGAACGCATCTATCACTATAATTGGCAGAAAGCCCCTTCTTTCAAGCATTTAGGCTAAGCTCTTCTCCTGCAAGAAGGCCAACTGGAACTGCAACGTCACTGATGTTCGTGATGTCGGAGCCTACGGCTGCTCCGTCTCAAAGACCGAGCAGTGACTCGAGGCCCTTCTACCAAGCGCCATCGCTGTATCCATGCTACCAGTCGCAATTTGTGTAGCAGTTTCGTTGCACTAACCCCCCCCCCCCCCGACTTTGTCGGTCTGTGCACTCCATCGACGATGCGGATAGCAATCCATTGTTGGGCAAAGGCCTTGCTACCCGTGTCTTTTCTATCCACAAGACATCGGAAACAGTGGTGAAAGGGCCATCGACCCTTCATTCTCGTATCAATTGGCAGCACCAATTGGCTCCTAGAGGGCCAACAAGAGGCAACGGCCTTTATTCGGTCAGTTCTGATAGATCAAAACTTGACCATCAATTTCATGCATTGTGGCTCAAGACATGGAGCGGAATCAAAGGAACAACCCAAGTTTTTCTCTGTACAAGGACTTTCACTTGGTGCATATATGCCGGTCATGAATCATCAAGATGACTACACATGCAACGTGTACATTGTTCAGAGGAGCATGATAGAGGGATGATGCCCTGAGTCGTCCTTCTGCCAGGAAGCGTTTTACGCCAAGGCCTCTGTTACGATAAGCGGTGAAGTACTAGAACTTGGACCGAATTTTAAAGTTGCCCGTCCCAGAGTGTGTGTTACTTTGCAGTCGATTTTCAGCTTCGGAGCGGGATTGGAGGCCACGAAGGATATCTCCTGGGAGCTATTACAAGACCAAGGCTCCCTGCTGACTGTGCATCATCATACTTGAGAAACGGTCTAAACTTATCAACACCATCTTCACGAACGTGTAATATAGGTATTGCGTGATGTTATTGTGGTCTTTTATATATCCGATATGATTTATCCACCAAGACTACACATAGCCCTCGGTGCGGTCTTGAGCTAGATCCTTGACACTGGCGGCAAATCCATGATTAGTAATATGCCTCTTCGCAACGACTGGAGCATGGAGCCAATACGGTCCAGCTTCCAAGAGATGCATGCAGGAAGCGAGACTTTTAAAGCCACGGATAATTCCGCATTTGATCCGACTGTCGCATACTCTAGAAAGTATGTTGTCGCGCAGATTTGTGGAGGGATTCTTCTCCATGTCGCCCATCCACTTCTTTCGCGGCAGCGGCATCTCGCCGATTCGAGATCAGCGGCATGCCAATACCAACGCATGCCTACTAGCCTAGCCAGTTATTCCGCGGAGCACAGCTAGGACCATGGCGAACCGGATGGTTCCTTTCTTCGTCACACTAAAGAGCCCTACGAAACCACAACATGGGCTTGGATCGACTCGCAGTTCGGCCGACCGTTTGTCCTTCTCGTGCCCTTGCAAAATAATTGACACCCATGTCCGCAGAGTAGTATCTGGCTGTTGAAACGCCATCCTTCTAATAGCGGCTCGTGCCACGTTTGCGGGCTGAAGTCGCATGCGGCATACAACAATTAAACTCTCTGATGAATCATGGGCGGTCGAATCGGGCAGTGAGACGCATGGGCGTAGCGGGCCCCCGACTAGGATCAATCCAATGTACACACGGCACTCATCATTCATAGCCAACTTTGGCATGCAACGAGCCACTTTGTCAGAAGGCTGGACGATGAATCCAGGCCAGTCTCGGTTGCGATGCGATTAAATTCTTGTGCGAGCAGCCGGGTAAGTAGCGCAGCCTGCCCCGAGGCACCATTACGAGACGACATGCCTGCACAACCACTCCATTGGTACTCTCGGATCAGCTGACACTACATTCAATTGGGCATGCTGCGCGCACCCGCAACCCCCTCGATATTAGGGGTTTCGGTAAAGAAGTCCGCTCCACTGGTGGTTTCCTGCAAGGTTGAAATACCCAAAGGTCGGAGCTCTTGTCGAAAGAAAGGGCGGCTTGTCTGCACAGAACACGGGGCTCCCCTTCCTTGCATGCTTGAGATGGTTTTTGTGTGAGTACGTAGCCGTTGTGGACCCTGCCCCAGCGGGTCAGCGGGTTATGGAGCCAAGTCAAGAGACATGACTCTTCTGGGCACTTGTACCCACAAACGCAGCTCTCTCCACGGATGAAAACGCCATTTGGGTAGTGGCTGTCGGAGGCTATTGGCTATGCACAGTGTACCGGATTCGCTTTGCCCCCCACCAAAACATAATCTGGACGGTCGGGAAAGGCTCCAACAGGGACCCACGACCCCAGATTCCGAGCACGGCGAGGGCAAAGATGGCAGGGGGAGCAAAAATAGACGGCGTTGAAAGGTGACGGAAGGATACCAAGGGGAGGTTACCGTGAATGGATAACAATGTCGATGTTTTTTTTCCCGATTGTGCGAGACTCGTAAGCGGCAGGAAAGGGTCGAATGGCCGAATGCAGAGATGGCCTCCCCTTGGGCCTTTGGACCTTTCCACAGGACACATTGCGTGGGATGGCCGGGAGCGGAGCAGGGTGACGAGGCTTGAATGCAGGTGGCCGCTCCAGCCATGCTGTCGTTGGCAATGGCTGCGAATAGGGACAGGGCGGGGAAGCGGGATCGAAGTGGATTCCCAGTCGGACCAAAGCAATGCACGGTCGACCGAGTGCCGAAACGGCAAACTCGCCGTCCCGCGAGCGTGGCAAGGCAGCTGCAGGAGAGAAGGGCATGGAATGGACGATGGGTCGGTCAAGGTGTGGCTACGTGGCTCGACGCCATACCCGCTGCGGACATGGACACATGCAGCCGGCGGACGGCACTGCGCTCGTCGACGATGCTGGAGCTTCAAGAAGGCATGCACCGTAGATTGAGCCTGACCCTGCGTGATCCGGCCCGATTCCACGCGACGGCGAGAGAGGAGGGTGGCGGGCACTGCCAAGCCGATTGACATTGGCGTGCGCATGCAGCTTATGGTCGGTGCAGCTGTTCGATGGCCGTTGCGCACTGCCCGTTGCCCGTTGCCCGCTGCCCGCTGCCCGTTGGCTCGCAGAGAGCATGTCAGCCTTCGCACTCTAGCCTCAGGGCCGACGGCGGCGTGGAAGCGCAATATGGAACTGGCGGGTCGCGTGCCTATACCAGAAGCTCGGGTATCTCCACCGACGTGGGTCTGGGCGCCCATCTCCGGGCGGAAAAAGAGGGCGATGGCCATGTTCATGCCTCTCACCCGGCGGCAGGCCAGACGATGGAGTGCGGTACCTACACACAGTAGGGACAGGGGCGCATTTGTTGGGAGCGCATCGATGTTAGCCCGGCTGGGGATGGCCAGCCCAGACCTTCTCCACTCCGCCCGCCACCAGATCTCGCTCTTGGACATTGCAGCATCGTTCCCTCGTCCCACGACAACGACATGGCAGGCGGGGATGAGGGTATCCACCTGGACTGCCCGGCTCGGCGCAACCGACGTGTACCAGCACTGGCCGGACCGGGCCGTAGGGAGGGGAGAGTCGAGTAGAGTCGAGTAGAGTCGAGTCGAGTCGCTGGCCGGGCTTGCCCTCTTCCCACTCGTGTCATGATTGATGATGCACGCAGCAAGGGACGAGGGCTCGGCAAGGGTGCCTCTCGGCCACTGTCTGCTTCATCCGTACTCACATGGTCGCAGCGAGCCCCTCTGCTGATCCGGGGGCGATTGGCTGTGGGAGGCGAGTGGACAGGCTGCCGAGTCTCTGCTTCCAGCCATCGTCTGTTGACCCGCTCCCTCCGCTCACCGATCGCACAACGACGATAATCCGGCCAACCGGCCTGGCTGCATCCCGAGGTCACAGCATCGTCCGGGCCTGAGTCGTGCCTCGCCCGTTGGGCCCCTCGTGCTCCAGGGGCGAATCAACGAGGCGTCGACATGGCCCTATGCGATCACTTGCATTCGCTCCCCCTTGCCCAGCAGCTGCCAGCGCCTCGAGCACGCTTTCGCACTCCCGATTTTAGTCTTCTCTGCACCTACTGACACGTCTTGGTGACGGGAACCTGCCTCTTTGCCACCGCCCTCTGTGTGCCTTCATCTTCCCGTGCCTCCCTCCAGTGCTTGGGGCCACAAGCTTGGTTCGGCGCTGCATGTCATGTCTCTGTGCAGCCAGCCGGCGGGGCCAAAAGGAGGGTGAAGACATGACCGCCTGCTCTCCACCATCCTTCCCGCACATGCAGCGTCATAATTTCTTGCATCCACTACGGCCAAATCTGGCCTCCGCCCCGGCTTCCACTCTCCTGTCTCGCCCCATCAGCACATCCGCCGGCACTCACTTGGCCCAATTCCATTGGATGGCGTCTTGAAGCGATGTGGTCCCTAAGCGAAGGGTCCTGGCTGCGGTGCGTGGTGCGTGGTGCGTGGTGCGTGGTGCGAAAACCATCACGGCATGTCATGCCATGCGCAGCGGCAGCAGCATCAGTAGCAGTCGAAGCAGTGGCAGCAGTGGCATGTAGTAGCAGCCCTGGAGAGTACCCAAAAGCAGAACGAACCAACTTTATTCACGCTTTGCCGCTGTCCCGTTGCAGGCCACTCCCCGACCGACGCAATGGGCCGTCCACTTTGCAACGGCAGCAGCATGCTTCAACAGAATCGAAATATGGTCCATGGAAGCAGGGATGATGGGGTATAACAATGCTCCTCCTCTACAAACCGCAACATATCAGAAGAAAAATAAAAACACCATGTCCAACCAGAATGCATTTCCATGGCCGACTATGTCGCGCTTATGAGTTCCATCCATGCTTAAATCAGTATTTTGTGTCCTGCCGAAACCCTTCGCCATGCTTACCAAAGCAACAAGTCGAGTAGTAGTACTATGTCATGAGGAAAAAAAAAAAAGAATCAAACTCGGATCGTGATCGTGATCATGATCGTGATCATGATATATATTCCAGGCGTCGGCCCTTAGTCGGCCTTGACCTGAAGTTCATATATAGTATCGGCTCAAGCACCCGACTGGTCCTTGCTGTCTTTGGGAGCCACATGGGCCGGCTTCTCGTTTGTTGGAGTCGCCTGCGAGGTCCTAGAACCGTTGGGGTCAAGCCACATGTTGTGCTCATTATTGGGCGGCCGTTCGTATGCAGCCGGGGCTCGCTCGCAATGCATAATTCTAGCCATGCTTTCTGATTTGGTGTTGTATGTTTCACCACTTGAGTCGTTAGCAAAAAGTACGCAGCATCGACTTGAGTATCATCTTACGTGATCAACCGAATTTGATAGTAATCGGGGGGCGGTGTCGTCTCACATAATTTCGGCGGAGGTGAGGAATCGAAATTCAAACGACGTTGCTTTGGCGGTACCTGGACGTCTGCCAGAAAATTCTCTGATTTCCGTTTACTGTTTCCCGAAGAGCTGTCGGTACGCTCGGCTACGGATGGAGTGCAGGTACCGGGGGCGCTTTCATCGTCTGGTACGACTTGGTGATGACTTGCCCAGTTTTGGTAATCTGACTGGGACTGCTGGCCCCATTTTCGGATCTGCATTTGCAAAACCTCTGTACCATTTTCCAGATCACTCAGGGTCTTGGCCTGGCGAGATTCGTTGTCGAGTTGAGGGAATGAAAAAACCCATTCAGCTCCGCAACGCAGGCAGTGTCTGGACATGTGTTCTCGTCGAGTAGAGGGAGCAGAGGCAGCAGATGCAGCAGAGGGAGGGATTGTGTCGGCAAAAGAAAGCGCAACAGGATGAGAACCATTGGAAGCACTGTGAGGCGGAGGCGGGGGCATGTCGGTCCCAGATTCGTTGTCCAGCAACCGGGAATCCTCGGCGGACAAGATCGGCAGCCTAGGGAATGAAGGCAAGTGGGATTTTGCAAGGCCAAGGTCGACACTGGGCGGACGACTCTTCGTGGATTGGTGCAGGCGATCTGTTGGAGTAATAGTCGGCCGATGTTGATGGGGCTGGCCCAGAGCGTCGAACAAAACTGGAGAAGGGACTGGAGAAGGTGGGGTGTTGGGGAAAGAGCCGGCCTTCGACCCAGGTGGCACGGATAGCGTCTCCAGCGACTTGGTGGTTTTGGGGGGTTCGGCCCACGAGGCAGAGCGTGCTCGTCGTCTCAGCGGAGCGTTGCTTTTGGGGTTTGCGGTGTTAATGGGGGAAGAGGGGTTACAAGTGGGGAGAAGGAGGTCTTGACAAGGATCCGAGGAAGGAAGAAACGGTTGGGGGAGGGAATGTCTATGGAACTGGGGCTCTCCGTCCTTAGTAGTTGATGGTGATGTTGTACTGCCAGGAAGATGGAACAGAGATGGCGCGGAGCTGTCACCACGGTCAGAGCAACGATAGTCAGCAAGCAAACAACACATACCTTTGGTGATGGTGGTGGTGGTGATTTACTGCTGTCCAAGATGTCGGCAAGGAGGGCGACGCTGACAAAGCCGAAGAGGAAGAAGAGGAAGAAGGTGGCGGCAGTGGAAGAGGGCGGGTCAGGTTTTTGGGCGAGAGATCCTGGGTGGGGGCAGGAGTAGGTGCAGAGTGGGAGTCGTAGCGTTTGGCGGCGGGCGGCGGGAATGCATTACACCAAGGGTCGGATTTGTGCTCTGCAGCCATGGAGGCAGACGAGGACGGCGTCGTCGACAGAAGCTGGGCGACACTGGGTAAGCTCGGAGGGATGGACGTGGAAGACGTCGGGTTGTAATAAGCGGGCTGCGAGGGCGAGGGCTGTGGGTGGTGGTGGTGGTGGTGATGGCGATGGTGGTCCTGGATCAGGATGGAATTCAAGTCGGCTCCCATGATTGCGGCAGCAGCAGCGGCAGCAGGCGGCGGAGGGTCAAGCGGGCAGCGGGCAGCGGGCAGCGGGCAGCAGTGCGAACACAGGGCGATTCAGAGTGCCAGAGCATCAGGGCGTCAGAGCAGACGTGGGCCTCGTCGCATTGCAGTCGGACGTCGCACGAGATGGGAGGCGAGAGAGATGGGAAGAGGCCATTCCGAGGTGGTGCTGTGTGTCGTCCGCAGAGTGCGGCGTGGACGAAGGATGAGCAGCTCTGTCGCACGGCGAGCTAGGCATGGGTCGTCGTATCGTCCTCGCTAGCCGTGAATGCGGCGTGTTTGCGCCCGTGTGATTTGCGGGGACGGAGGCCATCTCGCAGCTGGTGTGCCAGCCGCGCAGGCTGCGCAGTGACGGTCACTGCAAGGCATTCGGGGAAGCAGGGATGCATTTCCACCGGAGGCTAGGGCGAAAAGAGGATGGATGTCGACGTTGGGCTGAAGCAGCGAGCAGCAGCAGCGAACAGGGGTGATGGATCGCGAAGCGCCCAGGTAGGCCGCCTTCGGACAGGCGGGCCGAGGGGATGATCAGGTTAGTCGTGGTTGACCAAGCCCCAAGCTCGCCGCACAGCTCGCCGCACAGCTCGCCGCGCGCCATGGGGGAGGCTGGGACAGCACGCAACGAGGCAGAGGGAGGGAGGGCGCGAGTTCTGGCAGGCGAGCAGGAGGGAGAGCAATTCCCAGCCTGCATGGCCGCTTTCCAACAACCCACAGCCGCCGCGGGCCGAGGCGCTCGAGAGCCGATGCCGGTGCTTCGGAAGAACAAAACATCAGCCCTGCATGGGGCGCGCCGCGACTGGAACCTTGCGGCACGCCTTGGCCATGACAGAGGGAGAGGGGTCGTGTTGGTGACGGTGACGGTGATGGCGGCGATGGTGTAGGTGATGGCGATGGCAACGGTCGTGTCGTAGCCGCGGCCATCATGGGGTGGGCAGAAGGGGCAGGAACAGCCCAGCCATGCAGGAGCAGCTTCCTCCAGAGCTCTCAGAGGCTCTTCGTCGGCGCTCACGTGCCCTGCACATTCATCCCGCAGCCGGCGGCTTTGGCTTCGGCTTCCCGACCACACACACACACACACAACCGCCCTGGCCCTCGACCTCGACCTCGACCTCGCCCTTGGCCTCACCGATCGCAGCACGGCATGTCACCGTTGCCAAAAGAAAGGAAGAGAGGATGCTCCGCTGGCTGCTCTGTGACGACCTGGCCGGCTGCATGAGATGGTGGCGCGTCACGCACATCAACCTCCACCAGACGACCGTCTCAATTCCCCGACGGGCAGCGCCCTCGCCCTCGCCCTCGCACGGGACATGGCCAGGACGTGCCCAGGCGTACCCCTTTTACCACGGCTCGCTACCGCACGCGCGATTGCCGCCGCCCACGGCCAATTTGCTCATCAGCGGCATGCCGTCGGCTTCATCCCTGTGGCCCACTTGGCTGGCGCACACACTACCTGCTCCGCGGCAAATGGCATCGCCAGCCATGGTTTGCTTTTGTTGACATGGCCTTGTCATCTGCCCGGCCGAGTCAGGCCAGCTTTGTTAAATAGCCCGCCCGACTCGACACGGACGTGAAACTCTGCTGACGACGAGTCCTTTGTTCGCCTCAGCACCTTGCCGCCGCCGCTCCTTCCGCCCAGCCCACGTCCACCATGGATGGTGCCGCCGGCACCCCCAGGCCGCCTGCCTCTGCCCCGACCGTGTCCCCGCCCCCAGCCCCTCCACCGAGCGTCCATTGAGCGTCCGCCCGGGTGGCGAGCGAAGACTTGTCGCCCTCCCAACCCGGAGCATTTGCGCTGCAGTCTGGTACGGCAAAGGGCCTGTTGTCGGAACTTTCCAAGGTTGAAGCCCGCCTTGCGTGCATGGAGCCTCGCACTAGTCGAGCCCCCGCCGTTGGCAACCGGGGCCAATCGCCGTGGCCCCCAGACGCCCTTCTCCATTACTGCAGTCGCCGCGCATTCCTCGTCCGCTTCTGACAGCCCCGCCCGCTGTCTACTCCCTGGCTGCTCTGGCCGGAAAACCATCTGTCCAAAATCTCGTCACCAGGCGGGCGCGCCTTCGCTTGCACGGCGACGCATCTTTGGTCCAACCGTATCATGTCCGGCAGGCCTGCAATTTGGCCGACAATGCTCTTGTGCAAATCCTAAAGCCCATCGCACCTTTTCTTGGTTTGTTTTCCCATTTCCATATGGTTCCTTGGATTCGCCTTCGCCTCTTGTGCTCTGGTCATCAGTCTCTGCCAAGGCAGCTACCTGCCGCCCCCTTGCCCTATATGATCGGTTACAACCCGCCTCTGTCGGCCAATGTTTGCCCACCGGTTTCCATATTCTACAGTACCTACCATTTGTGATCCAGCGGCGCAGCTCCCTTGATGCAATGTGTGGGCTGAAGTTTTCAAAACGCACGGCGCTTCGTGGTGGGGCCACGGCCCGGGCCTACAACCTTGAGCTTATCTGTCAGTTGATGGAGCACATTGAGTCATGTCGTTTTTGCTCGGGCGCCTCGACCTCCAGCCATATGTATGAAACTGCGCAGAAAGTTTGGCTCACTCATTCCAAGCATTTGGCCGACCCACCATGGTAGAGCTTTCTTCTCTCACACGCGTCCTAATAACCAAAACTAACCCCCCTTCTCCTCCTAGATTATACCTGGACTTAGTATGCTGATGATCAGCATTACAATAAGGGGAAATACAGTATCAGTTTGTGCTGTCATATAACGTGCTATTGACGATTTTAGTAGTAAGCCTGAATTCAAAAATTCACTCGCCATACCGTGCAAGTGCATCAACAATATTGAATCGTTCGAGGCGTACCAAAGTAGTTTCTAACTAGGGCATGTGGAACAAGGACATGTAGATGATCATGATATGGGTCCAGTACGGCAACACGATCGAACATTAGTGGTGACGCGGATACTCGAGATCAATAACAATACTAATAGAGAGGATCACAATGGCAATTAATGCACTACCCAGCGGTCTTGCAAGGACACATTGAAAATATGTATATAAATCTATTGTATCAATAGAAATCACACAAGACGCTCAAGGCATGTTCAATAAGATGTTGCAAGCTTGCCAACCACCCACGCAGGGTTAAGCCAACGAATTAGAGCTTTCTTATAAAGGTCTGACTAAAGTCTTCGCCCGAAAGATATATTCATACCAAAACGATGTTGCTATCAAGCCATGCAACAAAGTTCCTAATAAATATTTCGTAAAAGTAGCAGTAGATACAGTTCAGTCGCGAAAGTCGTGCTTCTCTATAGTAATACCTAGGTAGCGCCCATAGATTTAATGTAAAATCGTAGTATGAACAACCCTAATGAAGCTGTCTATAAATCCTGTTCACAACTCCCGTTCAAGGTATTTAGGAATAAGCTGCATCTCGTTCGCGGCGTACATGTCTGTTTCCCAGCTGATACCCCAGACCTTGAAAAGCAGGTCACATGCTAGTTAGTGCAGGCCGACATTAGAACAAATTTACTCATTCCAGCAGGTTTCGTTGAAAAAAAGGGCTCTTAGCAGCCTGAGGACTAATCTCGCACCTTTATCCTGATGGCAGATAAGATGCAAGTCGACAACTTCGGTTATGGTAAGGTCCCGTCTCAGCAACTTCTGCCAGTAGAGTAAGCGGACATAGCACTAAGAATTAGCATAACGAAAATGCCTTTGGTAATTAACTACAAGTCGCCTCTGGCTCTAGAAATGTCCTTTAGGAACATGCTTCTAGCATAAACGTCGGGTCCGAACATCGGATCCGTGACACTATGTGCAGGCAAAAAAAAAACTATAACTGAATGGACCATGTATGCGTATTCTCTATAAAAAAGGATTATCCTAGTATTTACGTAACAAATAATCAACGAATTGCCCTGACGCTCTGCATTAAACAATTGAGTATCGGTTGCGAGGCTATTAGTTCCGACATCAAGCATCGGTTCCGAGATGGCGAAATCTCTCTGAAATGCACCATACATACACATATATATAAGTACCCTCAACATCTAATCGTCATACTTCATTCGCGTATTCCTCAATCTGCTGCATCTAAAATTGTAAGCGTTGTGCGATCTCCTCTTCACACCCGAAACAATGTTTATGATTTATCCTAGACACGATAGAAGACGGAAGCGTTCCTCTTTCAGAATGGCATCAAGCTCTGTTGCCCTCGCCGGCGCCACTGGAAACCTTGGTCAGCCCATACTTAGCGCTCTCCTGGCCGCCAACCACCACGTGACGGTCCTTTCCCGCATCGGTGGCAACTCTTCTAAACTCTCCCCCCACGCAAACTTGATCGTTAAAGAGGTGGACTTCTCCTCGGCTGACTCCATTACTCCCGCCTTATCCGGTGTCGAAGTAGTAATCTCTTGCGTTGCCACTCTCGCAATTGGCAGCCAGAACCCTCTCATCGACGCCTCAGTTGCAGCTGGCGTGCGCCGCTTCATACCCGCAGAGTTTGGTATGGACTCACAGAATGCGTTGGCTGTGTCACTTCCCGTCTGCGCTCCTAAAGCGGCTACGCAACAATACCTCGGGGAAAGGTCTGATTGCTGTCCAGAATTCACGTGGACTTCGATTGCCAATGGCCTGTTTCTGGACTGGTGTCTCGAGATGGGACTTGTTGCGGATTTGAAGAGCCGCACGGCTGTCTTGTACGATGGCGGCGACGTCAAATTCAGCGCCACGCTCCTGAAGGACATTGCAAGTGCAGTGCTGGGTGTGATTAGGGAGCAAGAAAAGACAACAAATCGGGTCGTCTATGTGCATTCTGCAGCAGTCACACAGAACCAGTTGATCAAGTATGCCAAAGACAAGGATGGCAACTCATGGGAGACCACGGTGAAGGATATCAGCCAGGTTAGAGAAGAAAGTCTGGCCAGGCTAGCAAGAGGGGGCGAGGCGCATGTGGAAGCTGCAATGCTGGGATTCAGTCTCTGTGGGTGCTTCAGTGAAGAGTACGGATGCGACTTCACCGGGCGAGTAGATAATGATCTTCTGGGCGTCAGGCAGTCGGATGAGGAGGAGATCCGGGCTTTGGTTGCGAGTCTTTTGTGACGGATACGAGCCCATTCGGCAGAGAGAGAACTCGGTGGTGGAAGGCGCAGTTAGATACCGAGTCCTGACCAATCATGTACATGTTGCTTACCAATGCGCGTTCCACCTCCGAGACTATTGGCGCGGAGCCCTGCCAATTGGCTTCCTCAAGTTCCACCCGTTTTCCTCGACACCCTCCCATCTGAAATGCAATGACGCGAGAAAAGGCATTGAAGCGGAGGACTCAGTTCTCAAGCTGCGACGACTGTCGTCGTTCACGCGTCGCATGCGACGCCTCAAAACACGGATATCAGCCCGGAAGACTGAGGTGGCGTGGTTCGTGCTCAAGATGCTCGCGAAGAAAGCGGCCATGTACATTTGAGGTGAGAATGGCTGCTTTACATTTACTCGATTGCAGAAAACAAGTCATGTTTTGTAATTGCGTCAAATTGCTTGCTTCGGCTTACGCCATATAGTGGATAGCTAATACTAAGACTAAAACTTCGAATACTCTTCCAGAGTCGGACATCGGTTCGCCAAACATCCGAGAGGAACCCCTCTACGCCGATATGTTACATGATCAGACAGAGTTGGCCTCCGAATATAGACCAGCTATAGATTTAGGGTGAGTCTTACCGTGCCATCGAAATCCGTCGTGCTGTCTGATGTGCCACAAAGCTGTCCTGGTCCATTCAGCCCGCCACAACCCGAGTCGATAACGAGCATATTGAAAAGGTGGTCAAGCCAAATTTTCCCGCATGCATGCCAGGTTCTTTTTGGTTCTTCGGTAGGAAAAAATGGCTGCCCTTTAATGTAAGCGTTTCTTAATACAGTGACCTTACAACCAAAAAGCACTCTGTTTCTGACTCTTGTAGAGAAGGCCCGATTGCTGAGAACATGCTCGTACCCGACACGAATTGTTTTCAATCTCTCGATGTCTGTATAGATGAATCTCACCAATGTATGGAAGATTTACCTGGAGTATTGGAAAATCAGGAACAAAGGGACAACCAAATTGATCGATATTTTCAGAGCGCGATATGCGCATTCACATCTCAATGGCTTCCACTAGTATTGGAAAAGAATCAATACCCACAGATTGAAATCGAAGAGACCATCAGAGAGAGCTGGCGAACGACCAGGGAAGATATGCTGAGAGTTATCAACCGCACATCATACCGTTCGGTTCTCACGCTCTATTTATTCTCCCAAACACCAATTCCCAAAGGAATCACCAAGAATGAAGAACTGGATGGTATTAGTGGTGCCGTATGCATTCAGAATGCTTTTGTACAAGTACAAAGGCTGAGAGGACAGCACCAAGGCTGTCGACTCAAGAGTTCAGAAGTTGCAGTTTGGATTCGAAATGTACAATCCTATTGTGACCCCAATGTCACAATCAAAAAGGCACAGTCAGACCTCGAGAGCAGAGTCTATTGGACAGCTATCACTTGGGACACATCAAACTCGCTCACTGCGAACCTGAGGTCTTCCTTAACATCAGGACAGCAAGGCGCATGCTCAGAACCTACATGGCAGAGTGTCAGAAGATTCATCTCAAGGTCCTTCCCAAGTCATACAACGCAAGACTGGTGCGAAGCAGAGATGGCTTTATCAGATGAAGATGCTTCATGCATTATTTGCGCTGCAGAGGTTGCCAAGGTCTATACGTGGAAGAACATTGCGTCACTGAAAGAAGCGCTCAGAGAGGGTGTCGATGAGGAAAGTGTTTCCTTCGTATGGAGCGCGCTGCTCGCCGCTATTGGCATCTTCGAGTCTTCGGTACGCCCGCAGCTACGAGTCTGCGAAAGACGACTCCTTTTCCTTGGTCAACAAAACAGGTTCAATTGGTACAAGGTTAGCCTTGACTACTGTCTTGGTATCTTGATGCTAGTCGACACTATTGAAACTGCGGAACGATTTGATCTATTGCCAGAGATATCGCAAATACGACAAAAAACAGAATACGAGTCCTTCAACGTGCTTAAATACGGGTTAGAAAATACGTATGCGATGCCTGAGTTAGGTGTACGTACACCCAATGCGAGTAGCCCCAACAGACGGATCACGGCATCTCTGATCGCGTTCGATCCATGTCCCCAATCAGTCGTCAACACCGTTCTTCTAATGGGTAGAGTTGTCGACGAGAAGTTTCGCCAGAACCAGATCAGTGTAGAGACTTGTTCTTATCTCTCATCTATCTTACTTAACGCACTACAACAGCCCCCTCAACATTCTAAAATTACACAGGACGCAGAGAAGTATATACAACATTTAAGTTTAATATAAAACTACTATAGCTACTATAGAATATTAACTCTGTTTTTCTCTATTATTTCTATTTTATTATTAATAAGCAGTAAGTATATTATATTATTCTTATTTTAAATTTTTGAAATTAAGTTTTAATACTTTATTTATCATATAATTATATTTTTTAATTTTTTCTATTATTTCTATTTTATTATTAATACGCAGTAAATATTAAATATTTTTTATTATTTTTAGTTACTGTTTTGTTAAACGCTTAACTAACGTTATTACTATTTATATTTATTATGTGTAACGTAGTTTATAAGTAAATTAATAAAATAAGTAAATTAATTAGTTTTACTAAATTTACTATTACTAACAGTATAATAATAATACTATAATATTTAATAGAATATATTTTTTATAATAAACAGAAAATTATTAAAGTAGTTTAATACTATAAAAATAATATATATTTATTACTAAAAAACGCTGCTATAACTTATAATATTTTTTTTACTATTTTTTAAAACTAATACGCTTAAATTATTACTAAAGCTAATTATAAGCTATTATAACAATTTAGACCCGAATACTATTTTACTACATTATTTTTCTCTTTTTACTTTTAATTACTTTACTTTACTTTTATCTATTTTATTTTTAACTAGTTAGTATAAAAAGCTAGATACTTTCTTTACTTTTTAGTTTTTTATTTTAATATAGTTAAAATATATAAAGTATAACTTAGAACTTATTATTTTATATTTACTTTTTAGTTAATATTTATATAAAAGATCTAGCTTTAAATAATAGTATTTACTTTATACTAGAATTAATAACAGAAAAATAATTTAAATAATATATTAATAGTAGTTTTAAAAATAATATTTATTATATTTAAAGTATATATTAAGCGTAGGTTTTACGCAGCTTACTTACTTTATATACTAATATAAATATAAAATAGCTAAAATCTCGTAATATTCGTTATAACTTATATTATACTAAAGTTACTAATGTAAGGCCGTGTCTTATTATAACCTATTATAGCCTATTATAGGGTGTTCTAGGTTAGCTTAGTTATAAGCGTAATAGTAACGTGTTTAGTAAGTAAGTAAAACAGATAAGCGAGTAGAATAGCTCTACCGCACGTCGCGTATATAAACAGCTCTAATAAATTATAAAATAAAAAATAAAAGCTAATAAAATTACTATTAAAATTTTACGCGTTTTACGCACGTATAAATAATATATTTAAATAACTAATATATACTATACTTAAATAGTATATATTTTTAAGATTAAGTATACGCTGTATAAACTTCGCCTTATAAAGCTTTTTTCTAAATTTACTCTACTACTATACTATTCTATACTATTTTTTAGCTTTTTTAAATAGTTAATATATTTTTTTTATTATAGTTATATAATATGCTGTCTGTTTACATTTTTAATATACGTTTTTAGTTTAAAATATAGTATTTTTAACTTTAAAAATTATTTTTTTATATATAATTTTTTTAAAACTTTTTAATAACTGTTAAAATACGCAATCTATTAATAACTAAAAAAAATTTATATAAAGCTTTTATTGCTTTTAAATATACTTTACTTAACACTTTATCTTAATAAAAATATAAAGTGTTTTTAACTTTTATTTAGATTTTTCTGTATATATAGAACTTAGTATTTATATAATAAAATTTAAATATTAAAAAATCTGTTCTAAGTTATATAAAACTAGTCTAGTAGCTTAAAAATTACTTTAAATATTTTTTATTATAATAGCTGCTGTATACGCTGTATAGTATATTTTAAAAAACTTTTTTTTTATAATATAGTTTATACTAAGCTTTATTTTTTTTTTAATTTTTTTACTGTATAACGCTTTTAAAAAGCTAAAATAGTTTATATTTAGTAGTTAAAGCAGATAAAAAAAAATAAAAAAGTAGATAAAAAGTAAAAATGCTGTTCTGTTTGCAGAATTTTTTAAACTAATTAAAATAATAGTTTTTATATCTATTTATAATAAAAAAACGTATTATTTTTTTGTATAAGTTTTTATATACTTATTAAAGTGTTATATCTATTTATATCTAATTTAATTATCTGTTTAGCTGTTTTTACTAACTATAATTACTTAATTATATAATAAATTATAGTTTATGTACTAAGTTATTTAGTAAAACTTTACTGCAAAAATAATAAAAAACAGAACTTTTTACTTTTAAGCGTTAACTCTGTATATAATAGTAACTTATTTATAGTTTTTAGACTAAATAGTTTTTATATAATTTTTTTATTTTATTTTTATAATAACTTTTAAAGTTGCGATAATATTTATTTAAAAACTAGTTTTATTAAAGTTATATATATTATTTTTAAATATTTTATACTTCGCGATTATATTTCGTATAAAATTAAACTACGCTTAAATAATAGTAGAATTTTTATATACTACTTACTAGTAGTTATACTTATAATTATAAGTTATATAAAGTATTTTCTAGTAATTAATAAAGTTTCTAATCTACTTTTAGCTAATAACTTAAAATTAAAAATTATTACGCGTCTGAAAAATAAAATTAATAATTTTTTATATAACTAAAATTTAAAAAAAAAAATTTCGCGTAATAAAGTTAAAAATATACTAAAAAAAAACTTTTTTTTTAGTAGCTGTAAGTTTATACGTTACTAAATAAAAGTTATATTTTAAAAAAGTACTATAATAGCGGTAAATAAAAGTTACGTAAAATATATTATACAATTAAACTACTTAACAGAGGCTTTTAAATAAATTTAAATTATATACTTAAATAGCTAAAGTAAGTCTGCTTTTTTTTATAGATTAGAGAAATAAAAATATACTATATTATTATAGTTAAAAAGTACTTGTACGCGACGCGCGGTAAAGCTATTCTACTTACTTATCTATTTTACTTACTTACTAAATATATTATATATTTTTAAGTCGCTGTAAGCTGTCTTAGCAGCAATTTATCTCTTTTTATATATAATAATATATAATTTAGTTCTTTTTACCTGTCTATTTATATTATTATAACTTTTTTACTCTACTTTAGATTTATATCTAATATTTTAATTATTTATTATATAGTATAAAATAAACAGCGTTAAACTATTATAGCTAATAACTATATAAATTTATAAACTTTACTTAGTACTTTTAAAAGTACTAAAAAAATAAAAATTAGTATTTTATACTACGGCGGTAGCAGAAAAAGTAGTTAAAAATAAAAAAATAACTATAAATAATAACAGAATAATATTAGATTAGCAGAGCCTAGTAGAGATTGCAAGATTTTATTATTACTAAAACTAAAAAAAAATACTTTACTTTAATTTAAAATACTAAAAGCGTTAAAAGAACTACGCTAATAGTTTAAAAATAAATAATAATAAAAAAAATTATAATAACTATTTAAATTACGCTATAGATATAAGCAGAGTAATATAAAAGCTTTTAATAAAGCTATAAACAATATAAAAATTACTATAATAGTCTATTCTGCACTAAAACGAATAAATTTACTATACTCTAAACTATTTTATTATTATAAAAAAAGAAATAGAGTAGATTATAACTAATAGCTCTATAATAACAAAAACTACTATATAAAAAACTTATAATACTTTAAAGCGGATAAATAAAAATTTTTATTTAGTTTATAATATATAAGTAAAAATATAAAAATTTTTTAGAAGACGTATGCGGTACATATACGCTAAAATAACTTATATTAAGTTTTTATATAGTAAAACTTAAAAAAAAAAATACTAAAAGTATTAAGTATAGTAGAAAAACGTAAGTAATTTGTTTATAACTTTATTAAAATTTATAAGTAAAAGCTTTTACAGTTTTTAACAGACCTTTTTAATTACCTCTAGCTTTTATAAGTTAAAATAAAAGAATTAAACTTTTATAAAATAGTAGTTAAATTTATTAGAGTATTTTTAGAGGAAGTCTAACGTAAATTATAATATTTTTTTTAATAAAATTATTTAGATTTTTTATAAATAAAGTAGAAAATAAATAAAATTTATAGAGATCTGTTGCAGAAAAGTAAGATAAAAAAAAATTAAAAAAAAAATAAGCAAGAATTTAGTACGTTAATAAGCTCTAATTCTACAGAGTTAAATTAAAAAAAAAAAAAAAAAAGTAAAAATAATTTATAACAGGCTAAAATGCTTTAAGAGTATAAAAAAAAGTCTAAAATAAATATAGTGTGCTATATTTATAAGAAATAGAGTTATATTATACTCTGTTATCTAAATAAAGTAAAAAAAAAAACCTATTTTTTTAATAAGAAGAGAAAAGTTAAAAGCTAGAGAGATTAAATTTTTACTTTTTAGCTTATATTAACTTAATATAAATAAAAAAGTTAGAGAATTTTAAGAAAATGCTAAATATTAAAAAATTTATACTATTTTTTTTTAAAGTAGAAATAAAAAGTTTTACGAAGCTAGATGCTATAGTAAATAGCCGAGTATAGCTTAATATTATTTTAGTAATAGTAGTAAAAAAACAGAATTTAGTTATTTATTCTGTACTAAAGATTATTTTACTGTTTTTAAATAAATTAGATTATACTATTTATAAGTTTATAGTTATAAAGCTATATATTAAAAACTTAAAAAACAGAGTATAGACTTATAGAATTTTATTTATAGTTACTAATTTTAAAAAACTGCTAATATATTTAAAACTATTTTAAATTAATTAGTTTAATTTAAAGTTAAATTTTCAGAGCTGAAAGATACTCTTTAAAAATATTAAAAGCTATAATAGTTTAGAATATACTAAAGTAGCTATAAAAAATATAAATTAGTTTAAAAAAATACTTTTAAGTTCTAATACAGACGTTTATATCTGTTTAATTAGTTAATTTTAAAATATATTAGCGCTTAAGCTAAAAATATCTGTTCTAAAACTAAAGTACTAAAAATTTAAAAATATAGCTAAATTTAATAAAGTATTAGTGCTACTTATATATAGTAACTAAAATTTTATAATAGAGCTGTAATCTAGCATAAATCCACTTTACTAACTGCTTTATAATATATTAATAGTTAAACTAAAATATTTTTATAAATATGTAGAAAAGTATTTTTAAAAAAAATAAATATAACAGTTAAAATCTTTAGCTAAAATACTTATTTTTTTTATAAAAAAATAAAATAAAATTTTACGACTGTATATTAATTACAGAAATTTAAATAAAATGATAGTTAAAAACCAGTATCTGTTATTACTTATAGCTAAGTTTTTAAAAAAATTATTAAAAATAAAATAGTTTATAAAGCTAGATATTTAAAAAGCGTACTATAAAATACGTATCTAAAAAAGTAATAAATAGAAAACAGCCTTTAAAATAAAATATAGTTATTTTAAATACTTTATAATATTTTTTAGCTTAATTAACGCTTCTGCTGCTTTTTAATTTTATATTAACTAAACTTTAGCAGAGCTAGTTAATATAATATATATTATATACTTAAATAATATTTTAGTCTATTCTAATATAAAAAAAGTTTATATAAATTACGTTAGAGAAATTTTAGAAAGACTAAAACAGACTAAATTATATATAAAACTTAGTAAGTATAAATTCTATATATAATAAATAGAATATTTAAAATATATAGTGTGTTTAGAGAGAATTAAAGTTAATTTAAAAAAAGTTAAAACAATTTAAAACTAGCTAATACTAAAAATAGTAAAAAATATTAGAGTATTTATTAGTTTTATAAATTACTATAAAAAGTTTATTACTAACTTTTTCTGTATTACTTTATTATTAACTAGAATAATTTAAAAAAGGCTAAACGCGGCTAGAGGCGGCTACACTTAAAAAAAAAATATATAAAAGTTAATTTTAATTAAAAAGTAAAATAAGTTTTTATATAAATAAAAAATACTTTTCTTTTAATTCTAATTTTAGTTTACTTTAACTTTTAGAAACTAATAAAAGTTAAAGTAAACGCTTTAAAAAGCGTAATTTATAGTATTATAAGCTAGAAAAACTTAAGCTAGAACAGAAAAAACTAATAGAAATTTATTAGGTTTTTTTTAAAAAAAATAGACCAAGCCGAATATAATTATAATATCTATAATAAAAAATTATTTATAATAGATAAAAGTCTATTTTATTAGTAATACTACTTTTAAAAAACGCTATTTAAGCTTTTTATAAACTATAATAACTTTAAATAGTTTATAAAAATAAAAATACTTAATTACTACTAAATTAGATCATATAAAAAATTTACAGAGTATAATTTTATTATAATTTATTATTTAGAAAAGCTAAACTCTGCGGACAGCTTATTAAAAAAGCTAGATTATATAAAAAAGGCTTAATAACTATTATAAAAAGGTAATAAAGCCTATATAGAGCTACTACGAGCTATAATAACCCGGAAATCTTTATAAAACTCTGTAATACTAGTAATAATTATAAAATTATTTAGAAAGTATATAAACAGTACTAGAATACTTTAGGTAAAATATTAAAAGCTCTCGGAACCCTGTATTAGAAAAAAACTACCTAAAAAAAATAAAAAAATAAAAAAGAGAAAACAGAAAAAGAAAGTTTAGAAAAAAAATAAAGATATTTTAATCTTAGACTTTTACAGTAAAAATAGGAAAAAAAATAAATAAAAAACTTTTTTAAAAAAAGAAAAAAAACAACTTTTTATTTTTATTTTAAAATAATATTAAATAACTAACTAGTTAAAATTGCAACTAAGTACGGATTAAAAAAAAGCTAAAATATTTTAAAAATACTATAATAGCTTAATAGCAGGTTACTTTAGAGTAAAAAAAACGCTAAAAAAAATTAAATATAAATATTATTAGAAAAAAATTAGAAAGAACGTAGAGGCGTACTGTAATAACTGTTTAAAATATAAAAAATTAGTTATAGCTAAATACTGCTTTTATAGCTTATTAAATTTTTTTTTAGTTTTTAATAGGCTGTAGTTAGACGTTATAATAAACTTTATTACTAAACCTTTTTTATTAAAATATTTTAGCTAAGTATACGACTTAATACTAGTAGTAGTAAACTAATTAATAAAAATAGTTTACTATATACTAGTTTAAGCGAATTAAACTGCTTAAAATCTAGCTTAAATTTAAATAAAAAAAATAGTTTAACTTTATAAAACTCTAAAAAATATTATTTTAGACTAAAAACTTTTAATAAATTCTAAGTATTAAAATAGTTTTTATTACTACTTAGGTATTTTAAAAATTTTATTTTCTATTTATTATTTTAAAACAGATAAATAAACAGAGAAATAGAATTAGACTTTAAAACAGTATTTTAGATGCTATTATTATTTAGAGCAGAATAACTAAATAATTTAGTTACTAATAGTAGAATTTGCGTATAATAACAGCGTACACGTAACTACTATAATTATACTATTTTAAATATACTATAAAGCAGATTTAAAAGCGCTAAACTAGTTTAGAATACTTTTAAATAGTAAAAAATTATATTTAAAAAATAATTTAGTAGTAAAAGTACTTATTTTATAGGCAGAATATTACTAGAAAATTAAAGTAATAAATAAATACTAAAAAAAATACTCTAATAAGAAAAAAAAGTATATTTTTTTAGTAATAGAGAATAAAGTACTTATAGTAAACAGGTATATATACTTAATAAAGCTAAAAAAAAAACTAAATTAGAAATATATAGAACTAAAAAAAATACTCTAATAAGAAAAAAAAGTATATTTTTTTAGTAATAGAGAATAAAGTACTTATAGTAAACAGGTATATATACTTAATAAAGCTAAAAAAAAAACTAAATTAGAAATATATAGAACTAAAAACTATTATAGCCTAGATTAGACTAGATATATATAAAGTAGACCTACCTAGACTACAAGGCATCTATCTAGTCTTCTATATATTATTACTAAAAAAATATATTAAAAAAGAAATAATATAACTTTAAAGTAAACTACTAGTAGATATATTACGTATAATAGGTGATAATATCTATTTTATTAAAAAAGTACTAAATTAGAGAGAATTTTTAGTTAGTATCTAGAAATATTTAGTAAAATAAAAAAGTTACTTTAAAAAAAAAAATTTAAAAAATTTAAACTAAATATAAGCGCTAGCGCGATTAATAATTTCTAAAAATAAAAAAATATTTAGAGCTAACAAATAAAAAAAAGTAAATAAACTACTTTACGCTATAAAACTCTATTATAGCCTATAATAAATTAAAATACTTAGAAAAAAGCTAAATAACTTTTAAGTAAGCTAGTATTCGGAGATTTAGCTATAAAAAAAAAAAACATAGCTACTTTTACTTTATATTTTTCCTAAAAAAATATTGGGTTTTTTATATAAAAAAGTATTTAATAGTACTATAATTCTAAAAAAACACAGAATTAAAAACTTATAAAAATATTACTAGTCTATTATAGTTTAAAATAACTTATAAAGAACTAAAGAACATTACAAAGAGGTATAAAAAAAAATATTAGAATAAAAAAATCTATATTATAAAAAACTACTTAAAAACTAGATAGAGGGCTACTAAAAACTTTAGGTATTACCTATATACTTTAGAAGAAACTATAAAATTAAAAAAAGAGCTAAAGAAAACTAATTTAGACTTTTTTACGCTATAATACCCTATAAAAGCCTGTACTAATTTATACTACTATATATTAACTAGATATAGGCCGTAGTAAAAAGCTTAATCTGTTTTTAAAGCTTTTTAATTTTTTTTATAAAAGTATTTTTTTTATTTTTTAGAGCACGCGCACGTTCAGCCTTAAAATTAATAATTTAAATTTTTAATTTTTTTTTTTAAACAGCTATAGCAGCTAAACTAGAAGTAGTTTTACTACTATAACTTTAAAAAAAACGTTAATATAGGCTATTATAGCGTATAATAGGTTATTTTACTTTTTTTTTAGGCGTATTACTATTTTTTTAGTTAGCTTTAATCTAAGCAGATATAAAAACTTTAAAAATATATTTTTTAGCTTTTACTTTAGCAGTAATATTTTTAAAGTTTTATTTATATTTACTAAAACGCACTTTAAACTACAAAGTATTATTAAAAAAAACTGTACTATTATATAGTATTAAATAAGTATTATAGAAAATAAACTTTTTATAAAGTGTTAGAATAGCCTAAAATGCTTTAAAATAAAAATTTTTAAAAAGAATTACTGTAAAAAATATTTAAAAAACGCTTTACAGATACAGATTAACTTAAACTATTAAATTTTTATTTTTATATTAGTAAAGTAGACTTTTTTATAACGAGCTTTTTAAGTAACTACTTTAGCTTTATTAAAAACTATATTAATTTAAACTATATAGTAACTGCAGCGAATCTTAAGCAGAAAGTTATAAATTATATTATATTTATTATAAAAAGTTTTAAGTATTTAAAAATAGGTTAGAAAGCTTTATAATAGCTAAGAATAGCCTAAAATAGCTATAAAAAGGACAGAAATTTACTGTATAATACTTCTAGTTGCTAATAAAGTACTTAAAATACTACTTAAACAGTAATATTTTACTTTTTTTTATTTTAACTGACTATTTTTTATAAAAGTTTTTAGTAAATTTATTAAAAACAAAATATAAGTAACTAATCTGCTTAAAAAATTAATACTTTTTTTTACTAAAAAAAAAAATATAATAAGTATAAACGTAATAAGTAAATCTGCTAACGTAAAAAATAAGCGAGCCGATTGGACAAGCAAACTAATCTACTCTCTAACTGCTCTAACGCGAGCCACCTACACCTATAATATTTCTACTAAATAATTTTTAATTAATTTATAATAAAGCTTATATAATCTTAGCTTTTATAGTAATTTAAAATAATTTAATTTTAAGCGTAAAACACGCTGCGAAGGCTTATAAAGTTCTATTTACTACGTTATATAATTAACACGCTAGACAATCTGCAAAATATAATTACTAGTCTAATTTAAAGCAGCTAACTAAGTTTAAAAAAAAGATAATTATTACTTATATTTTTAAGCTAGATTTATAAGAATTTACGCCTACACTAACTGCTGTATATAATATAGCTAATTAGTTACTTACTACGCGAGAGGCAAGCTCTATTAGTATTAAGTAGTTTAATAACTTTATTAAGCGTCAGCTAGACTTCTAAGTTTAATTAATTTATTAATAGAATTACTAGCGTGTTCTGTATAAAAATTCTAAAGTTATTAGTTTTTAGTTTAAGCTGCTGCATTATATAAAAGTAAAATATAGTATTATTAATAAAAATACGTATAACTTCGACGAAACAGGCTTTATAATAAATATAATATCAGCTTAGTTAGTAGTTACAGTATTAGAGAGACAAAATTAACTTAAAAGCACTTAGCTAAATAATTATAAATAAGTTATAGTAATTTAGAAAATTAACGCGTGCAGCTAAGTAATTTTTTTTTTTATTATTTTTGCGGGTAAGCACTATTTTTATACATAGTTTAAAAGTAATAATATTCTATTTAGCTAGTATATATTATTTAGCAAAACAGGCTGAACAATAAATAAGCTAAAAATATATTAGTTAGAGTATTTTAACGTCTATACGCAGAGCTGTACAGTAGACATATACTAACTACTACTTATTAATAGCTATAAAAGCTATAATTTTTTTACTTTTTAGAACTTCTGTATAAAAAGTAAGATTATTATTCTTTATATACTTCCGCATTTATTATATTTTTTTTAGCCTTTTAATATAAAGTGCTTTTTACTTTTAAAGCGCGCGTATAGTAATAAAATTTCTAGCTTAGTATATAATTATATTAACTATATTAATAAAATTACTTTTCTGCCGGCCTTTAAAAAAGCTTTTAAATAATTTTTTATAAAAAATAATATACGCGTAAGCTTCTAAAAAGTAGAAATAGTTTTTTATAATTTAAAAGCAGTACTGTTAAGGCTTAATATAAAACTACGTATATTTACGCTAGTTTTTTCTAAAGCTACTTAGTAAAAAACTAGAATACTAAGCAACGCGTATAAGCTAAAAGTTTAATTAATGTTAATTCGTAACAGAATTAAAAAATATAAAAGCTTATTATCTGCTTCTATTTTTACAGCTATTAATTAGCTTAAAAAAAAAGCAGCAGTAATACTTTATATAACTGTATTACTTAAAGGCCGAAATAAAAACTTTAAAAAGACTAATAAAGCCGCTATACAGCGTATAAAGCGAAAAAAAAAACAAATCTAGTATAAAAGGATCTTAATAAAAGCTGAAGAAGCTAAAATTATAGTTTAAAAAAACGTTAAAGAGTAATTAAACGAAGAGAAGCGTAAAAAAGTAGTTTACTTTAGTAGCAGCTAGTAGTTAAAAGCGCGCTGCACGCGCTGTAGAAAGTAAAAATATAATTTTTATACGTATAAAATAACAGTATAACTACTATAGTTACTTTTTGTATTAAATTATTACAGTATTTTTTTAAAGTAGTTAAGTAGGTAGTTATGTAAGTGCTAGAGCAGTTAAAAACAGATCGGCTCGCTTATCCGATCGGCTCGCTTATTCTTTATATTATTATTTAAAATATTATTTCTAATTTTAGTAAAGTTTATAATAAATAATAATAGAGTAAAATAAGTTGTTAGAGGGCGGAAAAGTTTAAAATAGTCTAATTGTTACGTATACGGTTTCTAAACTAATTAGTTAGAACTATAATATAATAAAATAAAATATTATAAGATATTATAGGGTATTACAAACTGTAATACCCTATAATACTCTATAATAAAAAGTACTCTATAATACTTTAAAATAGAGGGCGTAAGGAAATCTTAAAAAACTTACTAAATTAAGAGTAGAAAGTAGAAAAGAAAAAAGCTGGGAGCCAGAAAGTGTTAGAAAAACCCTTTATATATCTTTAAAAAGTACTTTTATTTTTTTTCTGTTAGAATTTTTTTACTATAACTTTTCTTAATATTCTACTTTTTTATTTTTACTTTTTTTACTAAAGTAAAGTAATTTTAATTTAATTCTAAAAGAGTAAAACTAGTTATAATTATATTTACTATAGTCTATAGTAGCCCGCTAAAAAATAAAGCAATAAATTTTAATTTTTATAGTAGATAGAAAAAACCGCTGTAAACTATAGTAAACTCTAATAAATTAAATTAATAAGTTTTAACTACTAGATTGTTAAGGCTGTGCTACAGGCTATAAGCGAGGCTAGGAAGTAAGTAGCTACTTAAGTTAATTTTTAGAGATAAGTACTAGTAGAGTTACGTAAGTAAAACGATGTGCGATATACTGTACGGGTCTCTGTGTTAGCAATAGAGTATAATAAGTTAATAGTTAATTCTAAATAATAGATTTGCTAATAAAGTAAATATAATTATAAAGTATAATTATATAAACTATATACTTAATAGTAACCGCGCTCACTTGTACTCTTCGTAAACGCTTACTGTTAGTATTTATAAGCGCTTATTTTGCTAAAGCGTAAGCTCTAAATTATATATCTTTTTTAGTTACGTAATATAGTACAGCAGTTTTTTCTCAGACGCGTAATTATATATATAATTAGAGCTGTGTTTTTATTGTTGCCTGCCCGAGTCCTTCTAAAACTGTATTATAACACTATTTCTTTTTTTCTAGAATTTGTTTTTAAATTATATAACTAATTAGTAATTTCGCTTATAAACGCTGTTACCCCGCGTTTTATAAGTATAACTGGTGTATTATATCTTCTAACTTTTAAGTATGTTATATTTATTTTACGTCTGAAATTCGTCGCGCAAACATTATTTCTTTTTTTTTTTATAATAAGTATTTTGCTCTTAGTTAAGATTGCTTTATTATATCTAATTTTTGTCTAAAGTGTGCTAAGTGTACTAAACTTAGTCGCCTCTGCGTAAGCTTATTATAAAAGTCGCTTAACCGTACTTGCGACGAGTATTAAAAAAAAATAGATAAAAATAAAAAGTTATTAGCGCAGGTAATATTTTAATTAATACAGAATAAGAAGATATTAAAGCAGGCTGAAGAGCGTGCAAAGAAAAAAGCGCTTTATTTAGCTTTAGAGATAAAAAAAGATAGCGAGTTAGACGCTGCTTAATTTATAGACTATTCTGCTGCTAATACTCTGGTTAGGTTTTCGCCTGCGATGTAGTCTATAATAGACTTTATTAATTCCGCTGTTGCTCTTTTTAATAATAGTTTAATAGTATTAAGTAATTTCTAAAGTTAGTTTTTAGTTCTTATATATTCTCAGACTTAGGGTAATCTTTTTATTTAACTAGGTACTTTTGTTCTCTAAGCGATTATTAATATACTTTTACTTTCTCGACTTTAAATTTAACTTTTTTTTCTGTTTTATAGTAGAAGTGTTTTTAGACTGGTATTTCGGCGTTAGTAGGTTCTAATAGTAACACATAGAATACTGGGTGTATTTTAGTATTAGTAGAAAGTTAAAGTTTATAGTTAACTGGTCTCTTTCGCTTTAGAATTAAAAATAGTCTAACTTTAACGTAATCTAATTTCTTATTTAGTTATGTAGTTTAAAGATTTTTCGTAAAAAAATATACTTTATTCTCTCTCTTTAGCTGAGGTGCTGTTTTTTGTTTCTAGTTAATATAAAAAATAGTTTAGCGTTGTGCTGTCTTAATATTTTTCTATAATTATTTATAAAGTTTTTGTAATTTTTTTAATTTATTTATTACTTAACCTGCAACTGGCTTAATTTGTTTTTCTTTAATTTTTAGTAATAGAAGATTTAGGTGTATCCCGTGTAATACATAATAAGAAAATTACTTTATTATTACTAATTCTCTGTTATTAAATGCTAGTTGTGCTATAAATAGTAGTAATACTTAATTATTCTGTTTTTAGTTGCTATACATCTGTAGGTATGTTTTTATAGTCTGGTTTGTTTTTTCTGTTTAACTGTCTGTCTGTAGATAATATACTATTAATAATTTTTTTTTTATTTTAATAGCTAATATTAATGTTATCTAATAGTTTAATATAAAAAGCTTGTCTCTGTTACTAATAATTAATTAAAGTAATTTGTAATACCTAACTACGCGATTTAGAATAATCTGTGCTAGTTTTAGTGCAGTATAGTTATCTCTAAATAGAATTATCTCTGCGTATTTTGTGAATCTGTCTATAACTACTAGAATAGTATTATAGAGTACTTTAGAAACTAGGTTCTGAGACGTTAGTAGTTTAGTAACAAAGTTTATAGTAATATCTGTTTAGAGTTTATTTAATATTTCTACAGCTTATAGCTTTCTGTACTAAGCGTGTGTACTGTGCTTATTCTTTTAATATATTATATATTTTTTAATAAACTTCGCTACTTTGTCTTTTAATTTAAAAATATTATACATTCGTTGTATTAATTTAATTATCTATTTAATATTTAGATATCCGTGCAACAGATCTTTGTAATACTACTAGATAATAGTTTAATAAAGTTTTTTTAGTACTTATTAATGTACTGTTATAATAAGATTAATACTGCGTGCTGGTTCTAAAGTGCTGTCTAGCGCTTACTTAAAAATAGCAGCTTCGTTCGTTAACTTAGTTTCTATAATATCTATTTTTTAACTTAAAACGTCTGTTTTTCTATTTTCTTTACTTAGTATGTAGATAATCTTAAACTTATACTATTTTAGTTTTTTACTCTATCTAGTATATTATCGGTCTAATAGTTTAGTTATTGTAAATGTTATTAAGTTTTTATAATCTAAGTATACTGTAAGTTCTAAACAGCTTTCTGCGTAAATTCTCTAGTATTTAAAAAAGTTTATAATAGTAAGTAATTCTTTATTATAAATATTGTAGTTTTCTTTAGCTCCGCTAAATTTTCTTAAATAGTAGATAATTAGGTGCTATTTGCCTTTCTTTTCTTAACTAATATATACTTCTATTACTAGGTCTGATGCGTCTGTTTCCATGCGTAAAAGTTTTCTACTAATAAAAGATATAAAAACTAGTAGTAATATGCTGGCTTTTTTAAGTGTTTTAAAAGCTTGTTGTTAGTCCGTATTCTACTTAAATAGTATATTCTTTTTTATTAACTTTGTAAGTAGTAGTGCCTTTTCTAAGTAGTAATTAATAAACTGCCTGTTAAAGTTACAGAATTCTAAAAAAAATTGTATGTTTTTAACGTTCTTTAGCGTTAGCCAGTTTTTAACTACTTTAATTTTTTTTAAACTAATTTTAACTCTGTGTCTTTCTATAATATATTCTAAAAATTTAACTTTTTTTTTATAGAATTTACATTTCTCTAGTTTAAGTTATAGCTCTATTTTTTTTAAATATTCTAGTACTATTTATATGTGCTGGATGTGTTCCTTAAAGTTTTTAAAAAAGACTAAAATATTATCTAGATATACGATGACGAATATATTTAAATGTACTTTTAATATATTATTAATAAGTATCTAATATATCGCAGGTGCGTTAGTAAGACCGAATAGTATTATAAAATATTTATAGTGCTTATACCGCGTCCGGAATGCTGTTTTCTATTTTTTATTTTTTTTTATGCGTATTAAGTTGTACGCGCCTCAGAGATCTAAAACTATAAATATCTGTACTTTAAATAGCTTATTTCTAAACTCTTAAATGTTCGGTAGTAGATATCTGTTCTTAATTATAATATTATTAAGTTTTTTAAAATCTATATATAACTGTAGGGATCTATTTTTCTTAGAAATAAAAATAATTAGATATTCCGCCTCTAACGTTGATTCGCGTATAAATTCTTTTTTAAAATTTTTATTAAAATATACTTGTAATAATATAAGTTTTTTTTCTATTAAACTGTAGATAGGCTTAAAAGTTAGATATTTTTCTTTCTAAAGAGCTATTTCGCAGTTCTAAAGCTAATATTTAAATAATACTCTGTCGTCTACTTTTTTTTAAAAAAGTAGTTTCTATTTACTGTACTTTTTAGAGATTACAGAAATTGCGCAAGTTATTTCTAAAACTCTTACTTTTTTATCTAATAGCTCTTTATTAGATTTAGTAGAGTTAACTTTTTTTTTTAAAAGCGTTTTAGTCGATCTTTTACTGCCTATATTATTTAGCGTAATTTTATTTACTATTAAGCGCTGCTAATATATAGGTTCTAATATAAAAGCGTAGTTATATTCTATAAATAAAAGCTTCTTTCTTGCCCAGTTAATATATAGGTTATACTTTTTAAACTATAGAAGTCTTAAAATAACGTTGTGGATAGCCGTGTCTATAATATTAAAAAAAATCTCTTTTTAGTGTTTTTAGATGTCTATAATAGTTATAGCTTTTTAATCTATTAATACTTTTTCTAGTATCTTTTTTCTAGTTACTGTATAGAGGAAATAGAGTCGCTTGTAAATATGTGTTTTTGCTTTACTACGCTTTACAGCCTGCTGTAAAAAGTAGTTATACTAAGCCTCTGTGTCTAATAATACTTTTATTTAGTATTTATTAAGCTTAACAGGTAGCTTAACTAAGTTCTCTAAGTTAGTAGCGTATAATACCTTAGATTAATTCTAGGCGCTAGATACTGTTCTAAAAAAGACTTGTTGCCGAATCTATATAAGCGTTTCTTATTCTAGTAACGTTTGTAATTCTTATATAGGCAGGTTTACTAAAAATTTTATATATATTTTCTGTTAACTAGTATATTTGTTATAAGTTTTTTGTTTTTATTTATTCTAGAAAAGTATTGCGCTTACTATTTGTTTTATAGGTAAGTATTACATATATATGTTTTGCAGTTAAACTACTGTTGTATATATTTACGTAGTTTTTTTAAAAACTATTCTGCTACTGCTTTATCTAAGTAGTAGATCTAGTATTAGTTTTCTCTGCAGAATGTTTATAAGTAGTTTACGTGCTTTAAATTTTTTAAATTTAGATAGTATTGCAGTTCTTGCGTGTTTCGGCTTTATAAAAAGCTTAGAACTGTGTTTAGTTTATTGTTAGAGTCTAATAAAACTTCTAGCCTAATTCCTAAATTTAGTTAACTAACTTATTTCTATATTTTAAAACTACGTTGTTGTCAGCGTTCTTCTAGGTTTTAATTTTTTTTATCTAAGTTATTATGTTTTTTTAAACGTTTACGCGTTACAGGTAATTCTTTCTACTATATAAGCGTTTTTGTTAAATCTTTTCTGTATTCTTTAAGAGCTTTAGCTAATTTTTATATTTTTTTAAAGTTTTAGTTTATTCTGAATTGTGCGAGTTCGGGTAGCGTGCTGCTATTACTATTTTTTTTAAACTTATAACTAATGTTATTTAGATAGTTTTTGTAATCGTGTGCTTTGCGAAAAGCTTTTTCTTTTTTAGAGCTAAGTTTTTTAAACTTAACTTTTTTAAAAATACTTCTAGGCTCCGTTTAAGTGCCTTTATTTTAATACTAAATATAATTAAAAAATTTTTCTGTTTTTCTGTTTCGCAGTAGTTCGCTGTCGCAGATAAGTTTTATTTTATAAAATTTATCTATAATAACTTTTTATTTATTATCTGCGTCAGATTCGTTATTTAGAGTAGTTTATAATATATTTAGCTGTTAAATAATTTTATTTTTTAATTAACAGTCTCTTACGATATAGTCTGTTTTTCTACACACGTAGCAAGTTATAGCTTTACTCTTAAACTTATTATTTTTTTTTTTATTATCTTCTTGTTCTAATTTCTAAATATTACTAAAAACTATTAGTTTATTACTATAGATATTTTAAGTAAGATGCGTTACTTTGCGTTCGACTTATTTACTAGTATTAGCATTATAATACTTTTTACTGTAGTTTAGTTTAGCACGTTATTTATATTATAGGTTCTAGTTCTAGCGTAATTCTATACGCAGTTTATACAGTTTCTAATTAATATTAATAAACTTATTTATAAGTTGTTTAAGCGTGTTAAGCTGAGTTTTAGAACGCATAAGTTCTTTTTTAATATTAAGTTTAAGTCCTTAACAGTATATTGTTATAAGTGCTTTATTATTCTATTTAGTAAAAATTAATAGTTACTAAAATTTATTAGCGTAGTCAGCAGCTAAAGCCTGTTGCTTAAAATATTAGATAGCTTATTTAGTAATTGTATCTTTATTAGAGACTCCGAAAACTTATTTAATTTTTTCTTTAAATTTATTAAAGTTTTTTATTTATTTGTTAACGTCGTCGTTAGCTTCGCCGTCCTTATACTTAATAAAAGCTAGTTTAATCTATTAAAGTGCTTTGCTTCTTATATATATAGCTGCAAACATAACGCGTTTCTTTTTTTTAACGTTTCTATTTTAGAAGTTAAAGAATAAGTTAAGCTGTAAAAGCCAGTTTTTAAGCTTATTTTATTCTCTATAGTAAAAGTTAGATATTACTACTTTAATAGAATTATTGTCTGCTAAGTTAGGTTGTATAATTACACTAGTAGTAGTTTTAGTACTAATAGTACTACTAGTCAGAGTTAAAAGTGCGCGTGATCCTAAAATAGTACTTATCTTAAAAAGTATTTATAATATTAAAACTGTGCTACAGGCTATAAGTAAAGCTAGAAAGTAAGTAGCTGCTTAAGTTAATTTTTAGAAATAAGTACTAGTAGAGTTATATAAGTAAAACGATGTGCGATATGCTATACGGGTCTCCGTATTAGCAATAGAGTATAATAAGTTAATAGTTAATTCTAAATAATAGATTTGCTAATAAAGTAAATATAATTATAAAGTATAATTATACGAACTATATACTTAATAGTAACTGCGCTCACTCGTACTCTTTATAAGCGCTTACTATTAGTGCTTATAAGCGCTTACTTTGCTAAAGCATAAGCTCTAAATTATATATTCTTTTTAGTTACGTAATATAGTACAGCAGTTTCTTCTCGGGCGCGTAATTACATATATAATTAGAGCCGCGCTCTTATTGTTGCCTGCCCGAGTCCTTCTAAAACCGTATTATAATATAGATTAAATAACTATATTTATTATATTTTATAGTAGACAGTAATAAAACAGAATGTTTAAACTAAAAGTAATTCTTAAACTATAGAGTTGCTATATTCTACTATAAACTGCTAAAAATATAAAAATATAAATTATATTTTTTAAATAGAAACTAAAGTATAGAATAGATATTTATAATTACTATTACTTTTGTTTACGGGTATAATAGTATACAAAGTTATACACTATTAAAAAAAAAGTAATATAAAGCTGTGTCTTATTATAACCTATTATAGCCTATTATAGAGTGTTTTAGGTTAGTTTAGTTATAAGCGTAATAGTATATATTTTTAAGTTACTGTAAGCTGTTTTAACAGTAATTTTTTTTTTTTTACACACAATAATATATAATTTAGTTCTTTTTACCTATCTATCTGTATTGTTGTAACTTTTCTACTCTACTTCAGGTTCGTGCCTAACAACTAATATATAGCCGGTAACAGTAATATAATATTTTAAATTTAAACTATTATTTTTATAGTTTAAAAAATTTATAAAATTTAAATAATTAAAAAGTATATAAATTCTATAAAACGTACTGATTAAAGTACATAAATTAGTATTTAAATTAATAAATAAATAGTATTTTATTATAAATACTTAATATACAGATTATCTAAAAATATAAACAGTATTTTATTTATAACTAATAATAAAGTATACTATTTATACTGCTAATATACTAGCTTATAAAATATATAAATATTCTGCTTTTTTTCTACTAAAATAGTTTAATATACTATTTTATTTTTTATATTAAAAAAGTATTAAATGCGTTAGTAATTTAAAAAAAAAAATTCTTAAAATAGCTAACGTACTAATTTAATTAAAATATAAAATATACTATTTTAAATACTAACTACTACTAATATTTTTAAAATATAATTTTAAATACTTTATCTTAATATTTAAAAGCGTAAAGTATACTACTTAAAAAAAACTAAAAATACTAAATATACTATTTAAAATTTATTTTAAAAATATATAGTTAAATATTATACTAAATTATTTTTTAAAATATATAAAGTGCGCTGCTTTAAACTAACTAAAAATTTTATAATAAAGCTATTTTAGTAATAGTTTAGCGCGAAGCTTTATAGTATAGTTAAAAATTAAACTAACTAAAAGTAAAGTATATAAAAAAAATTTTAATACTTTTTAAAAAAATATTATAAATAAAATAAAACGTATACTAATATAGTTATTTAATATTGATAAATATATTAAATTTGCGAACTGTAACTACTGTCTAAAAATAACTAATTTATATTTAAATATTTTTATAAAAAAATTTATTTTATTATAAACTTTATTTTTTAACTAACTAACTTATTTACTTTAACTAATTATTTAATTTAACTTTATACTTCCCGGATTAAAATTTAAAGTATATTTATAAAATACTGGAATTTAATTTACTAATATACTAAATTCTTTTAATAATTTTAATAATAAATTTATTATAAATTTTTATAGTAAAGTAAAAGCGGCTAAGCTTTACGTGCTTAATATTTTATATTAATATTAAAATTTTATTTTTAAGAATATTACTATATATATATATATATATATGTATATATACAGAGGGGTGATATTAAAAAAAAACCAAAAAAGTTATACTTTTTAAACTAGTATAACTCTGTAACTAGACTAGCTATTAAAATAAAGAAAAATTAATTTTAAAGAAATTTAGAGCTTCTTTTTTTAAACTAAAATAATATATAGCTTATGTAATATTTATTACTTAGAAATTTAAAGTAAAAGTATAATAAAAAAAATGTAAATTTAAAAGCTGATTTATTTTTTTTCTAGCGTAAAATTTTTATTTTTTATTTTATTATTTTAAAGTTATATACAGTATATACTTGTAATTTTTTTAAAAAATATCTTTTTTATTTATTAATAAAAAAATTTAATAGTAGAAATTTTTTTTTTAAAAAATTAAATTATATAAATAAATTAATAATTAATTAAATTATTAATACTTTGTATAATACCCGTTAGCTTTAATAACTGCCTTCTAATATCTAGGTAAAAATAATATATAATTATCTATTATTTTTTGCGGAATTAAATTCTATTTTTTATTTATAGCGTTTATAAATAAAGTACTATCTTTTTTATTATTATTTTTGCCTAATAAATTAGAATTTAAATTTTTTAAAATTTTTTTTAGTATAGCTTAGATATTTTTTATAGGTGCTAAATCTGTGCTATAAGCTGGATATTTAAATAATTTAATTTTATTTTTTTTAAACTATTTTAAAACTAGTTTAGCTGTATAAATTTTTAAATTATTTTATTAAAATTTCTAGTCTATAAACTAATTAGTATTTATATTAATTTTATAATTTAATAATTAATAAAAGTTAATTTAATAAAATATTAAATTTAATAAAAAATTAAAAAAAGGTATATAAACTAACCAGGTTTTATTTGTTTTTTAATAGTAGATTTTAATATTTTTTATATATAATCCGTATTATTAAAATTATTCTTAGAATTAGGTGTTTTAATAAACACTAATTATGATTTTTTTTCTATCTAAATAGCTCTTTATACTAATATAATAATATCTTAAGCTATAATTTAATTAGTATAGGTTTTTTTAAAAAAGTAATTAAATTAAAAAATTATAATTAATTTTAATTTTTTAAATTTTTTTTTTTACTTATAATTAGATTTTATAGAAGCTAATTCAGCCTTTATACCCTTATTTCTTTTATTTCTCATATATTTCTGTCTAAAATCTAGACCTTTTTTTATTACTAACTTATTAGAAAATATAATTTTATTTAAATATATATTTTTTGTATTTTTTAAATTCTTTTTTACATATTCTAGTTTTATTTTTACTCTTTTTTTATTTAAAATTTTTTTTTACTAGTAATATTTATACTATATTTTTTTTTTAAAAAAAAATCTTTGTAAACTTTTTTTAGATATATTTAAATTATTTTTAAATAAAATTCTTTTATTTGTTTATTTAGAGCTTTTAATTAAATCCCTATTAATAATTTCTTTTTTCTCTTTTTAATAGTTTAATTTTATTCTAATTTCTATTTCTTTTTAAACTATTAAAAACTTTATTTTTTTAATTAATTCGATTTATAGTATTATAAATACTAGTAATAGATTTATTTAAAATAAAAATATATTTTTAATAGAAGTATTAGCTTTATATAAAAGATTAACTTTTTTTTGTAGTCTGAGAATTAAGATTTCATCTTATCTTTATTTAGAGAAAATAGAGATTTAGATTTCTATTTCTAAAATATTTATTTATATACTAATTTAACTAGTTTATTATTATGTAATTAGTGCTTATATAAGCAAAACTTTATTTTTTAATTTTAATTTTTTTATACTAAATTAAAACTTTAGCTCTAGTTTTTACTTACGTAATATAAGCTAAGCTAAATTTAGTATAAAATAAAAAGTTTTAAAAAAAATTAAAAAAAAAATTACAGCGTATAAAAATTTAAACTTTTTTTTACTCTATATTCAGAGCTTTTTAAAACATTTAGAAAAATTATATAAGCTTTTTTTTTTAAATATTTTCTTATTGTATTTGCAAATTCCTTTAAATTTAATTTTTTTTTTTGAATAGCTGTTTTAAATAAAAAGCTATACAAGTTTAAAAAGTACGATTTTTTTATACACTTTTTTTTAATGTCACCCCTCTGTAAATAAAACTATACTAATTTTTTTTATAGATATATATTTTATATAGCTTTAATATAGAGAAATAAAAAATAAAAATTTTACGCTAAATAAAAAGTATTCCAGCTTTTAATTTTACTTTTTTAGCTTATTTCTTTTCTAACTTTTAAAGCTATAAATATTATATATACTATTATTTTTTTAAACTATAATTAAAGAGCTAATAAATCTCTATATAACTGATTTACTTTTTTTAACTAGAAAGTTTTATTAGAAAGTTATATAAGTTTAAAAAATGCTATTTTTTCGATTACTCTTTTTTAATGTCACCTCTCTGTATTAAATATTAGTTAGAAAAAAGCGTTTAAGCTAAAAAAATCTAAATTGTTAAAATTAATATAGATAAATCTTTAAATTTCTTTAGTTTTTTATATATATATATATATTTATTTATTAATAATAGGTTTTTATAAAAAATATTTTACTTTATTTTTTAGCTAGTATTAGAAAAATGTCAACGTTAGAAAATAAATAAAGTAAATATATATAAAAAAGTATATTAGGCTGGCTATATAATCTAGTTCTGTTCTATATTTAATTTTAATTTTTTAATTTATTTTAGACTAATAATACAGTTTTAGAATTTTAAATTAAAAATAATAAAAAAATAATTTAGAATAGTATGTTTATTTAGGTAAAAATAAAAGTAAATATAATAAATAACTAAAAATTAAATTACAATTTAAAAGCTTTATACTTTAACTTTATAAAGTAGTTTTTAAATAAATATTTAAAAAGTACAGACTAAAAATACTATAATAGAAGTATTAATAAAAAAAATTTTATACGCTAGTATTATAAAAAAATAAAAATTTTAAACCCGTTAAAATAGAAAATAGAAAGTATTTAGAAATAATAGCTTTTTAATAAGTTTAATAAGTTTATATTAGATAAATTATATTTACTATAATTTAAAGCAGAATTTTTTTTAAGCATTTTTGTTTTTTAGTTAAACTAAATTTAGTTTATTAAAATTAATTACGTTTTTAAATTAGTTTTATAAATTATTATTAATAGAAATTTAGTTTACTTACAGAAAGTTATAATTATATATAAAATAACTTTATTTACTATAGTTATAGCAGTTTTTTTCTACAGTTTAAGCTAGTTTAAATAGTTTACTATTTTTACGTTAGTATAGTAGTTATAACTTTATATAAATAGTAGGTTAGTAAATAGTTTTTTTTTATATAAATACTGCAGATAAATTAGATAGCTTCTAATTTTTTAAAACTTTATATAAAATAAAACTAAAGTTACTTTTTCTACTTCTGCTAATAGTAAATATAAAAATATATTAGCGCTTTATATTATAAGTAGAAAAATATTTTACTATATTAATAAAAAAGTTATTTTATAGAAATTTAAATTTAAAAATTAAAACTTGCAGAGCTAAAAAAAAAAAATTTTTATACTCTGTTTTTAATAGTAGTAAATAAAAATTAAATTTTAAAAGTAAAAAAAAGTTTTTTACATTTTATCTACAACTAGTAAAAAACTACTTAATTTTTTATTTTTTTGTTTTTTAAAATAAAATATAATTTTAAAAAATTAAGTATTTTTTTTCTGCGTTAAAAAACTATTTTTAAAAATTATTAGCTAAGTAATAAAGCTTTAAGTATTTTTAAACTAGTTTTAATATATATTTTTTTAAACTTCTGCTATATAAGCTTACTTAATAAAATAGTAGTTTTAATTAATATTAAAATAATTCTAAATAAAAACTTTTTATTATAAAAAAGTAATAGTTTTTCTGTTATTAAAAAACTTAATTTTAAAAATTTACTTAAATAATTTTATCTAAATTAAAATTAAAAATAATTTAAATAGTTATTAAATATAAGTTAATAGTAATAGTTTTAGCTATTTTTTATTTTAATAAAAAAAAGTCTATAGCAACAGCTTTAAGTTTTAGTATTTTAACTTATAACTATAAAAAATTTATTTTAGTTAGAATAAAATAAAAATTATTATTATTAGATTAGTGTAAAGATTTAGTAAGTTTTAAATTACTATTAAAAAGTTAAAGCTATTTTTACAGCCTGCTTAATTTTAAAAAAAAAAAATTTTATAAAAATATTTAAAAAGTATATAGTATTAGATATTAATAATTAAAATTAGTTTTAATAAATTTTAATAGTTATTTAATTTTTACTTTAGTGTACAACGCGTTTTTTCTAAAAATAATTTAACTTATATAAAAATAAAAGTTTCAAATTTAAAAATTTTAGTTACTAAAAAATTTAAAAAATTTTAACTTTATTAAAAGTTAAAAATATATATAGTAATTTAAATTAGACCTAGTCTAATACGTATACTATTTAGTTATACTTTTCTTTATAATAAAAAAAAATAAAAATTTTAAGCTGTTACTAGTAAAAAAAAATTAAAAATATAATATAAAAATATAAAGCAACTAATTTTTAATATAGCTTAAATATTACTTAGAATAAAAGTTTACAGAACTAAAAAATAATTATAAATTAGAATTTATAAGTTTTATGTAAAAAAATATTTTTAAACTACAGAACTATTTAAAAATAATTTTTTTTTCTAAAACTCTCTATTTTTAGTTTAGTCTAGTACCGCTTTAGTTATAAAAAATAAAAAATTTAAATAGCTAAGTATTTAAACTTAAATTAAAAATAAATTAAAAGTTAAAGTTAAAGTTTAGTTAAAAGTTAAAATTATATATATAATATTTAAAAAGTAAAATTAGATTTTGCGCGGACGAGGTTTGTTACAGTTTATATATTAAATATTTATAACAGAGTACTATTTATTTATTAGTTTAAATATTAATATATATATTTTAATTAGCGCGTTTTATAAAATTTATACATTTTTTAATTTTTTAAAGTTTATAAACTTTTTAAACTATAAAAATAGTAGTTTAAATTTAGAATACTATATTACTATTGCCGGCCATATATTAAAAACTTTAATATACGTTAATATAAATATAAAATATAAAATAAATATAAAATAATAAGTTTTAAATTATACTTTATATTATTTAACTATACTAAAATAAAAAGCTAAAAAGTATAAAAAGTATCTAGCTTTTTATACTAGCTAGTTAATAATAAAATAAAAAAAGTAAAGTAATTAAAAGTAAAAAAAATAACGCAGTAAAATATAGTACTTAAATTCAGATTATTATACTAGAAATAAATTTATAAATTTTTTTAAAAAAAATTTTTTTATTTTAATAGCTAATCTAATTACAGAGTTATAGTAGTTTAAAAAGTATAACTTTTTTTAAAAAAAAATTTAATATTACTTTTCTGTATATATATTTTAAATACAGACGTAGATTAATTTATACAGCTAAATATAAATTTAATACGCGGGATTTTTAGACTAATTGAAATATATAAAAATATACTAAAATATAGAATAAATAACCCGAATGTTTTTTATTACCTCTAGTTACTGTTTTTTTAAATGCCTGACCAGCGTTATTACTGTTTATACTTATTGTCCGTACTTATTGTTTAGTTCTGGCTCAGTAAAGCTGAGAGAAAAAGACTCCTACAGCTCTTTAGATAGAATGAATAAAAGCAGAAATAGATATTAGAGAGGATTTTTAAACCTAATATTATACTAACTAGCTGGTGTTTCTTAATGTCTAGACTATAAGAAGTTGTGTAAAGCGAACACTATAGCTACGCTTCTCTTCTAGGAAACTGCAAAAGGTTTACATGCAAAGCAGATGGTTCTTATACTCTCCGTATAACCTGCTCATCTGTACAAGACAGAATTGATTGCTTTATTATATTAGTGGTTCGCCTACGCTAATCAATCGTAACCAGAGGCTATAAAATGTCGTTAACGATATCTATACTAGCATAGATGCTAAGAGCGAATAGGCCAAAGCCTTCAGCTTCAACGAACCGTATGGGTTTAGAACTAGGTATCTGATAAGTAGGCATACTGCGAAAACCGAGGCAAAATTAAAGGCTAGCAAGATACAGTAGCATAGAAGAACCGAGAAGATACTTTTCTCGAGTAATTTTTCTCTACTGATCCACAGCTTGGGAGCAACGATCTTTGTATGAACAAAGTAGTCATTCTCTATAAAGAGATGTTAAATCCTAGCTAGAGATGAAAGGGCGTAAGCAGAGGGCGCGAGCAGGTGCTAGCAGAGAAGGGGTTCAACGCTGCAAGCGATGCAGCACGGCAGGGCATAACAAGCGCATATATAAAGTAGACATAGTAGACGTAGAGCATTAATTTCAGCTATTGTGCAGTATTATAGCCTGTTAGGACGTTGCAAAAAAAGGGAAGATAGAGGTGTGGTCTTGGCAGAAGTGCGCAGTTCGGTGGGGTGCGCAGCTCGATGGTGGAACACGTTACAAGAAATTTTCAACGGGAGATATTTTTGAAAACTCGGTGGAATTCATTTTAGAGAATGGCCGAGGTGTACATATGCAAAATTGACTGGTATCTTGACTAAACGCTGCAAAGGGGCGAGTCACCACGACTCAGTAGGGGTGGTGACCGACCCGTTCTTACCTGAGCCTTAGCAATCTGGCCCGGTTTTGAGCCAAAAAATTATAGATTTATGTGGGACAAGCTCGAGTCTAGTTTTCTTGGCGAAGTTTTGTTCACTGAGCGCCGTTTGAAACAGTCGGCAGATTCCGAACACTTATAATTGCCCAACAAGATTATATTGTACCGTCCCCTGTAAGAGCCAGATAACATGTTTCACGTTTGTTTGATAGGCAAAGCCAAAACTAAAAGATATCGCATAAGGAGGTTATCACACCATGATAATGACAGAATTTAAGCATCGACCCGGCTATTTCTTGTCTCAATGGGCCAAATCTCAAAGGTTCCACACGTAAGCCAAGGTCACAGGGTGCTGTACGTGTTTAGCTCCGGCTTGGTAGTGTGGCGTGTCGGTATCCTTCCCCAATTATCCCGATGTTCTACCGAAGCCTTGCCTATTACGAGCATCAAAGGCCAGCATGTAGGGAAGTTAACCAAAGGACGTGGTGTTATGCCAGGGGCTGAAAGGTGGCACGAAAAGTTCCGAACGGTCCCCCAAGGTTGAGGAGTTGATAGCCAGTGGATATTTTCGCCTTCTAATGCCTCACATTGCTCTCCACGCAAGGCTCGCCCAGAGCTTGGAATACAGAACTGTATCTTATTCAGGATGTACGTTCGGTATACTCTATGTGCATTGTGTCCACATTCGAGTGAAAAATGACGTATGCCAAAAGAAAAAAAATCTTATCATCTCGGTACTCGAGCCGGTTACAACGATGCCCTAGCGATACACATGACCGCAATGCTGTTTTGATCAAAAGGGCGCGAGTTGGCCTTGGAAAACTTGTGGGACGTAAGTCAGGGTATATATATAAGTCCTAGAAATAGAAAAGGTCCTGCCATTGCCTAGAGGATTATAAAATTTGTGTTTTTCGTCACTTAATCACTATGAAGCAATTTTCTACCTTGACAACTATTGCTGCGGCAGCTTCTGGAGCTGTTTACGCATGTATGTTCATATCCTATTCTCAAATTTTGGATTGATTTCTCACATCACTACAGCTGTTCCGCCGAGGCCTAACTTGTTAGTCTTTAGTAAGACTCTTGGTTATCGCCATGAAAGGTGACGGTTGCATACTTTTACAGATTGGCCTTTAAACCTAACGTTGTATTCCTTAGTATCAAAAATGGAATTGAACTAATTACCTCGATCGCCGAAAGGAACGGCTGGGATATTACAGCATCTGAGAATTCCGCAATCTTCACCAACGGAAGCTTAAGCAATTATACTACGATGGTTTTTCTCCATACAACTGGAGATTTTATGGTGGGAAGCGAGTTTGACAGCCTTTATGAGTGGTTGATGAACGGAGGGAGTTGGCTCGGAATCCATGCAGGTAAATTGCTGTCCTCGACCACTGTATAGACTTGTGTTGCTGACCTGATCAACTCAACCAGCTGCCGACTTTTCTAACAACACTCCGCCATGGTATACAAACCTAGTTGGAGGACAGTTCGAGTTTCATCCATGCTCTCCTGAATGGACATGTACAGAGGAGCAAAATGTGCGCTACCCGCCCGGTACGTTTCGGACCTCGTGAAGCATATTGTTGACAACGTCTAACTGCGGCTGTTCTGAATAGGTGGAAATATCCGTCCTGACATCATAACTATCCAGGATTCTAATCATCGGTCCACGGTTAAGCTTCCCAAAAGCTATAACTGGACGGACGAGTGGTACTCATACAGGCAAAATGTGGCCTTGGACCCGGATTACACCGTCCTGATCACCATCAACGAGACATACATCGATGAAATCACTCCTGCTTACCTGAGCATGAAGCCTGTACACCCTGTCTCATGGTATCACCTCTTCGAGGGCAAAGCCAGGGCATGGTACACGGGTATGGGACATAGGGTCGAGAGCTACGGCGATCAATATTTCGTTGAGCATGTTACTGGAGGATTAGAATGGGTCGTTCGAGGTTAAAATTAAACATCAGTTGTGCTAAAATTTGCCATATAAGCTATATTATAGAGGGCAGTACTGAGAAAGCCTTGAAGATGTAGCAAAACTGCTCGAAAATAGCTAGAAAATATTATTTAGCCAGCGTAAATCTCAATAACTTATTATAATTCATTAAAATTGTTCCGAGAACCATTACTACCATATTTCATGTACTTTTCAGTCTACTTCTTTATGCATAACCGATATCGGGTTGGCTTTTATGTTATCGTAGACATTGTTTCGGACCGAAGTTGGGCGATCATTTATTTTAACCTCCGTCCATGATCCTTGTTGCAGAGTTTTTTTTTCCTTATCTTCGGGGGCTGCCTTGTCACACAACACCGGCTACAGGGGTTTCGGCCACCCTTAAAAAAATGAGTTAGTATATAAAACACGTATATTGCCACTGCGCTCGCTATTTAATACACACAGATTTAAGGACTTCTGCAGCAGCTATCTGTTAAGACTATGCTACGAGCTATGAGCGAGGCTAAGGAGCTAATAGCTACTTAGGTTGATTCTTAGGGATAAGTATTAGTAGGGTCACGTGAGTGAAATGATGTGCAGTATGCTGTACGGGGCTTCCGTGTTAGCAGTAAGGCATAATAGATTTAATCATTAATTCTAGATAATAGATTTTCTAACTAATTAAATTTGATTATAAAGTATATTTATATAAACTAACACGTACTTCACAAGCGAATTATTTGTATAAGAATTGGTAATAAAAAGCAGCTTTTATAAGCTATGTATACAGAAACTCTACTATAAATATTACAGCTGTACATATCTTGTTTTAATATACTAGACGTACCGTACAGCTACCTAGAAAAAACAGCAAAATAAATACTTGCTTGTTAGAACGGGAAGATTTTACTAAATTTTTTTATAAGTAAATAGTTTTTTGCTGACTAGTACACAAAGTAGACAGTATTTTTTTAAATAGTAAGAATTAAACTGTAAAGGCTAATAAGCTTCTGTATTAACTTTAAGTTATCAGCTATTTCGCCGAGTAGCTTAATAAAGCTAGCTAGTTTAACTAAAACTAGTTTTTAAAACTTATTTTAGAATAAAACAGCAGTTATAACTGCAGAGTAGAACCTCTATTACATATAGTTTCGATTAAAGTAGAGTTTAAAAGCGGTAGTAGTTGTAGGTTTTAGTAAAAGTATATATTTTTTTATTACCTGTCTGTTTTAATTATTACGTATATTACTAAGTATAATGTAAAAAATAAGTAAGTAGCTTAAATAAGCAAGTAGTTATATATTAAAACTGTACTACAGGCTATAAATAAAACTAAAAAGTAAGTAGCTGTTTAGATTAATTTTTAAAAATAAATACTAGTAAAGTTACGTAAGTAAAATAATATACAATATACTATATAAGTTTTTATATTAGTAATAGAGTATAATAAATTAATAGTTAATTTTAAATAATAGATTTACTAATAAAGTAAATATAATTATAAAGTATAATTATACAGACTATATATATTAAGTTTTATAAAATTCTATAGTTTTATAAAATTATTTTTATAAAACTATAAAACTTATAAAACGCTAAGTTATAAGTTCTATAAATTCTATACTAAGCTTTTTTTAGTATTAATATTTTTATAAAACTGTTATATAACTTATTCTAGCTTAGCAGAGTAATAAATATTTACTATTAGTATTTATTATTAGCTATTTTTTAAAAGCGTTATCTGCGCCGCCTACTTTCTTAGATTTATAATACTATTTTTTTTTTTTTAGCTTAATATTTTTATAAGCTAATCTAATATTATCGCGTAGTACTACTTATTATTATACTTATAAAAATTATATTAATATTTAAAGTATTATTATAATAGTTGCTTATAAACGCTACGTAAAAAATAATTTAACTTATAAGCTATTATTACTAAGTAAAAAATATAAAAATTGCGAGCACGTAGGCTGTTAGTTATATATACTAGTTAATATTTTATTTTTTAACTTTTTTAAAATTAATTTTAAAATAAATAAGCTAAAAAAAAAAAGCGACTAAAGCTATTTTAAAAAAAAAAAATATTTAGCTAAAGCTGTTTTAGCGCGGATATATAATATATATTTTAAACTAAAATATTTATAAAAATAAAAAAAAATTTAAAAAAAAAAGTAAAAGTTGTTTAACGCGGATTTAAAAGCTATAAAAAAACTAAAACAGCTAAAAACGCTAAAAGCGTTAAACTAAAAAATAGTTTTAATAAATTTTAAAGCTTTTACTAGCGCTACAGCTGTAAACTAATCTATTTTTTAATTTTTTAAATTTTTTAATAGTTATTTTATATTATTAAGTCTCTAATTATTTTTAGAAGATAAACTTCTTTTTTATAGGTAAGTTTTTTTATTCTAACTCTGTGTAGTAGTAAATAATATATTTTTTTTAATATTTTTTTAGCAGTTACTAATAATTTTATAAATTTTTTTTAGTTTTTAAGTATTTTCTAAATTAAAATATTTTTTTTATTTAACTAAAAATTTCTAAATAAACTATTTATTTTAAAAATTTTTTTATCTGATTTCGCGGTAGTCTAACAGTACTTTAATTTTAAATTTAACTTTTTTTTCTGTTTTATAATAAAAGTGTTTTTAAACTAGTATTTCAGCGTTAGTAAATTCTAGTAGTAATATATAAAATACTAAATATATTTTAGTATTAGCAGAAAGTTAGAGTTTATAGTTAACTAGTTTTTTTTATTCTAAAATTAAAAATAGTCCGATTTTAACGTAGTTTAATTTTTTATTTAGTTATATTATTTGAAAAATTTTCGTAAAAAGATATATATATATATATATATATATATATATATTTTAGCTAAAGTGCTATTTTTCGTTTTTAATTAATATAAGAAATAGTCTTACGTTATGCTGTTTTAATATTTTTTTATAGTTATTTATAAAGTTTTTATAATTTTTTTAATTTGTCTATTACTTAGCTTATAACTAGCTTAATTTGTTCTTTTTTAATTTTTAGTAATAAAAGATTTAAATATATTATATGTAATATATAATAAAAAAATTACTTTATTATTACTAATTCTTTATTATTAAATACTAGTTATTACTATAAGTAGTAATAATACCTAATTATTCTGTTTTTAGTTACTATATATCCGTAGATATATTTTTATAGTCTAGTTTATTTTTTCTATTTAACTGTCTGTTTATAAATAATATACTATTAATAATTTTTTTTTAATTTTAATAGCTAATATTAGTATTATTTAATAGTTTAATATAAAAAATTTATTTCTATTACTAATAATTAATTAAAGTAATCTGTAATATCTAACTACGTAATTTAAAATAATTTATACTAGTTCTAACACAGTATAGTTGTTTTTAAATAGAATTATTTTTATATATTTTATAAATTTGTTTATAACTACTAAAATAGTATTATAAAATACTTTAAAAACTAAGTTATAAAATATTAGTAGTTCTGTAACAAAGTCTATAGTAATATCTATTTAAAATTTATTTAGTATTTTTATAATTTATAGCTTTCTATACTAAGCGTGTATACTATACTTATTTTTTTAATATATTATATATTTTTTAATAAATTTTACTATTTTGTTTTTTAATTTAAAAATATCGTACGTCTGTTATATTAGTTTAATTATTTATTTAATACTTAAATATATATATAACAGATTTTTATAATACTACTAAATAATAGTTTAATAAAGTTTTTCTAGTACTTATTAATATACTATTATAATAAAATTAATACTGTGTGCTAGTTCTAAAATACAGTCTAACACTTACTTAAAAATAACAGCTTTATTTATTAACTAAGTTTTTATAATATCTGTTTTCCGGCTTAAAGCGTTTATTTTTCTATTTTTTTTACTTAGTATATAAATAATTTTAAATTTATATTATTTTAGTTTTTTATTTTATCTGGTATATCGTTAGTCTAATAGTTTAGTTATTATAAATATTATTAAATTCTTATAATCTGAATATACTGTAAGTTTTAAATAACTTTTTATATAAATTTTTTAATATTTAAAAAAGTCTATAATAGTAAGTAATTCTTTATTATAAATATTATAATTATTTTTAGCTCCGCTAAATTTTTTTAAGTAATAAATAATTAAATACTATTTACTTTTTTTTTAATTAATATATATTTTTATTACTAGATTTAATACGTCTGTCTCTATACGTAAAAGTTTTTTACTAATAAAAAATATAAAAACTAGTAGTAATATGCTTACTTTTTTAAGTATTTTAAAAGCTTATTACTAGTCTGTATTCTATTTAAATAGTATATTTTTTTTTATTAATTTTATAAGTAGTAATACTTTTTTTAAGTAGTAATTAATAAACTGTCTATTAAAGTTACAGAATTTTAAAAAAAATTATATATTTTTAACGTTTATTAGCGTAAACTAGTTTTTAACTACTTTAATTTTTTTTAAACTAATTTTAACTTTATATTTTTTTATAATATATTCTAAAAATTTAACTTTTTTTTATAAAATTTATATTTTTCTAGTTTAAGTTGTAGCTTTGTTTTTTCTAAATATTTTAGTACTATTTATACGTGCTAGACGTGTTCTTTAAAGTTTTTAGAAAAAACTAAAATATTATCTAAATATATAATAATAAATATATTTAAGTATATTTTTAATATATTATTAATAAATATTTAATATATTATAGGTGCGTTAGTAAAACTAAATAATATTATAAAATATTTATAGTACTTATACCGCGTCCGGAATACTGTTTTTTATTTTTTATTTTTTTTTTATATATATTAAGTTATACGCGTTTTAGAAATCTAAAACTATAAATATTTATACTTTAAATAGTTTATTTTTAAGCTTTTAAATATTTAGTAATAGATATTTATTTTTAATTATAATATTATTAAGTTTTCTAAAATCTATATATAACTGTAGAAATCTATTTTTTTTAAAAATAAAAATAATTAAATATTTTACTTTTAACGTTAATTCGCGTATAAATTTTTTTTTTTAAATTTTTATTAAAATATATTTATAACGCTATAAGTTTTTTTTTTAATAAACTGTAGATAGGCTTAAAAGTTAAATATTTTTTTTTTAAAAAAGCTATTTTGCAGTTCTAAAGCTAATACTTAAATAATATTTTATTATTTACTTTTTTTTAAAAAAATAGTTTTTATTTATTATATTTTTTAGAGATTTTAAAAATTACGCGAGTTATTTTTAAAACTTTTACTTTTTTATTTAGTAGTTTTTTATTAAATTTAATAAAGTTAATTTTTCTTTCTAAAAGCGTTTTAGTTAATTTTTTACTGTCTATATTATTTAGCGTAATTTTATTTACTATTAAATATTACTAATACGTAAGTTCTAATGCAATAACGTAATTATATTTTATAAATAAAAGCTTTTTTTCTGCTTAGTTAATATATAAGTTATACTTTCTAAACTATAAAAGTTCTAAAATAATATTATAAATAGCTATATCTAAAATATTAAAAGAAATTTTTTTTAGTATTTTTAGATGCCTATAGTAGTCGTAGCTTTTTAATCTACTAATACTTTTTTTAGTATTTTTTTTTATTTATAATATAAAGTAGATAAAATTACTTTTTAGTATATATATATATATATATATATATATATTTTTTACAGCCTGCTGTAAAATATAGTTATATTAAGTTTTTATATTTAATAGTATTTTTATTTAGTATTTATTAAGCTTAATAGATAGCTTAACTAATTTCTTTAAGTTAGTAGTATATAATACTTTAGATTTATCTTTAGCGCTAGATGTTGTTCTAAAAAAAACTTATTACTAAATTTATATAAATATTTTTTAATTTTAGTAATGTTTATAATTTTTATATAAGCAGATTTACTAGAAATTTTATATATATTCTTTATTAACTAGTATATTTATTACGATTTTTTCAGTTTTATTTATTCTGAAAAAGTATTATACTTATTATTTATTTTATAGGTAAGTATTATATATATAAGTTTCGTAATTAAACTACTATTATATATATTTACGTAGTTTTTTTAAAAATTATTCTACTATTACTTTATTTAAGTAGTAAATTTAGTATTAGTTTTTTCTACAGAATGTCTATAAGTAGCTTATATACTTTAAATTTTTTAAATTTAAATAGTATTACAGTTCTTACGTGTTTTAGCTTTATAAAAAATTTAAAACTATATTAAATTTGCTGTTAAAATCTAGTAAAACTTCTAGTTTAATTTTTAAATTTATAACAAATATTACAAGATTTCTGTTATTCTGTATTTATATTAGCGTATAAAATAAGCGAGCTGCGTAAAGTTTACGCTTAACGCGCTTTAAAAACGTAATAAGTATTATTTTTAAAACTACTATTAATATATTATTTAAGCTATTTTTTTGTTATTAATTTTAGTATAAAGCAAATACTATTATTTAAAGCTAAATTTTTTATATAATAATACTTTTTAATATAATAATTTAAAAATAGCTTCCGGAACGCGTGTAAGTAGTTAGAAAATACTTTTAAAAAAAATACAGTAGCTCTCTAAATAACTACAAAAAATAAATAATATTTATATTTCTTTTATTAATAATAAGTAACTAATACTCATAATAAGCGCCTCTGTAATATTTAATAAGCGTATTTAAACTATAAAAAAGTAATATAATAAGTTTTAAAAGCTATAACACTTACGTATATTAGAAGCTAAAATTATATAACTTAAAAATATAAAAAAAATACTACTTTAAACGTAATAAAACTAGCTATTAAAATTTTTTTTAAGTTTTACGCGTAAAATATATATATAAAAAAATATATTTAGAGTATTTACGCTACCGCAGCTAAAATATATACTTAAACTAAAAAATTTAGTAAAATATAGAAAAAAAAACTTTAAAAAATACTGCGAGTTTTTTTACTTTTATAAAATAGCTTTTTAGCTACTATTTTAGAAGTTTTATAATAGTAATAGTAAAGTTTTTTAGGCTATATAATACTTAGCAGATAATTTAAAAAAATTATAGTATTTATATTATAAACGCACGTTTAAAGCACATAGAAAAATATTAATTTAAAAATATTTTAAAACTTATATACTTAACTTACTTTTTAATTTTATTAACTGTATTTTAGAAGCTGCTATAGTATATATTTAAGCTATTTAATAAAAAAATTAAACAGTCCGCGCGTTTGTAACATATTTTAATATTTTAAAAAATTAATTTATATTATATACTAAATTATAATAAGTCTAATACTTATTTTTAAAATTTTAACTAGAAATATAACAGATAATAACTAACTACTACTAAATACTAGTAATATAAAAAAACTTAGTAGTTTTAAGTTTTACTTTTAAGCGTAATCTATAATAATTTTTTATAATATATATATTTTTTACGCGTAATAATTACTATAAAAAATTTAAAAAATAAAAAGTAGTTAACGCGCTTATACTTTCTGTAAATAAATTACTACGTAATAAAAATAATATTATTTATTTTAAATACTAAAAAATAAACTACTACGCTAATAAATACTAAAGTAATAATTTAAACTAGATTTTAGTCTATATTTACTAAACAGAAAAAAGCTAAGCTTTATTTATAACTTAAAAATAATAAAATATATATTTATATATATTATACTAGGTATAAAGCGCACGTGCAGTGTATTTAAAAATATAATATCTAAAAAGTAGTTATAAGTTATTTTAAATTTATAAGTAGACGTTAGTTTAATTAGCTAACGTATTACAGTAGAAATAAGCCTATTACTTATTAAAGAAGCTAAGCTTTTTAAATTAAGCTAAATAGAAGTATACCGCTAAAGCATTTATGCAGTATATATAATTTAAATATATTTAGTAAATAATATAAATACAGAATAAAAAGTATAGACTACTGTTTACAGCGTTAATAAAAAAAAAGTATATTTATTTTAACTGTAGAGCTTAAATATAGCGTTAAAGCTATACTAGTGTAAATATTTAGCTAGTTACTATTAAAAAACTAGAAAAAGAAATAGAAGAAACTGACTCTAACTTTTTTTTTTAAATATTTTTTAAATTATAAGTAATAATAAAAAATATAAAATATATATTTTTAAAATATATATAGCGCACGCAACGCGCGTGCTAAAAATATTAAAAAACTATACTAATATATTTAATAAAAAAGCTGCAGCTATATTTTTTAATTTTAAATTATTAAACTATATAATTTTTTTAATAAAAAAAAAACCGCTTTACAGCCTGCTTTATAATTTTTTTTTATATAAGTTTAAAGTACTATATAAATACTTAGAGCAGACGTTATAAAACAGCTAGATATAATATAGTATAAATTCTACTAAAGCTTTAATTTTATTTATTTTTAAAAAAAACAGAATTCTCCGCCTCTACGTAAACTATAAAAACTTAAACTCTATTACTATTAAAAATTAATATCTATTTTTTTTAATTAAAAAAATATTAAACCGCCTATTAATTATATATTACTATATAATTTTAAACTTTTAAAATATTTATTATAAACTTTAAATTAAAGCAGATAATAAATAAAAAACCGCTTTTAGAACCTGCTACAGCTACTTTAAATATTTTATAATACTATTTAAATTAATAAATACTTTTATAAGTTTTTAAGCCTATATTAATAAAGTTTTTATTAAATATTTAGACTATATTTATGTAGTTTATCTAAATAATATTTTTATTTATATTAGTAGTAATAATTTTGCGCTTTACTAGCGCGCTGTATATATAGTATTTAAATTACTATAAAAAGTAAAACTATTTATTAATCTGCAGAAATATATATTTATATTAAATAAAATATATTTTTTTAAATTTATTATAAGCACGTAAAGTATATACGCTAATCTAGTTTAAATAAAAACTATTATCTAATAGCTGCAGCTAACTAATATTAAAAAACTATAATTTTTTTTAGAATTTACTAACTTCTACTAACGCTTTATTAAAAAATATATAAAAAAAACTGCTTTTTTTATAAACTTACTTAAAAAAAGCTTAAGTTTTTATTAAAATAAAGCTATAAATAATACTTTTAAAAAGCTAAAAATATACTTTTTAAGCGCGTTTATTCTGCGTTATTATAATTTTATTTATTTAATCCGCGTAGAAACAAACGCGTTAACTTTTACTATATTAAATATTTTTTTTAACTATTTAAAAACTATAAATAGTACTTAGTTATTTTTATATTAAAAAAATTATAAGCTGTAGAGCTAAACTATAAAGTCTATAACTTAAAACTTTTAGTTATTATATACAGCTTTAAACAGTAGCAATACTACTTTAAAAGTACTTAGTATACTATATAAATACTAAATAATTATAATAACTTACGCAGTATGCGCGCAGTATAAAAACTTAATCTATAGTAAATAAAATAAATAATATATTTAGTAGCGTTTAATTTTAAAATAAAATATTATTTAAAAAAAATAAATTTTACAGACAGCTTTTTATAAAAAACAAATTATATATAAAAAAATTTACTATTAATTTAATTATTATTTACTTTATAAAATAAATTATTAGTAAAAAATATAATTAGCGGAGTAAGAGAATCCGCAAATAAATATAGTTTATTAAATATTCATAAAATATATATTACTTTTATTTACAGAACTAGTTAGATTTCTACTACTAGTACTATAAAATATATACTATACGTACTATATTTATTAGCTAAAATACTAGTTAGTAGTAAACTTATAAAAGTAGAATTTTAATTACTTATTTAAACTCTGTATTAGCTGTAGTAAAAAAATATTTTTATTTAAAAATAAATTATAAATTTAAATAGTAAAAATAGTATTTAAAAACGTAGTAAAGCGTATATTTAGCGCTTAGATAAAAAAAAAGTTTTAAAATATAATAGCAGAATATATATTCTAAATTTATTATTAGCTTTCTGTTAGTAAAAATATTTAAAATTATATAAAAACTTATACTATATACTAAAAAAGTAAAACTTTAAAATATATTAAATATAAAAAGCTATTACTGCTACTAGTATCTAAAAATATTTTTAAAAAAGTAATACTAAACTTTATTATTAGCTTATTTTTAGTAAATTTTTTTTTAAAAAACACGTTTAATATAATTTTTATAATAGTATACTATTTTTTAAAAATAGCTTTTTATATACTAGTTTTAAAAATATAGAACGTAAAACAGTTTATAAAAACTTACTTTATAAATATTATATTAAAGTTTAAAATACAGAAAAGTATTATATTAAATAAAAAAGCTATTTTTACTTTTAAGTTTTAAACAGAAATATACTACTAATTATAAATAAAATATAAATTAAGTACTGTTTTCTATCCGCAGACAGATAAATAAACTAAATGCTAAAATTAAATACTAAAATAATATTTTTAAATATTTACTTTATTATTTTAAAGTAATTAAGTATAATTTTTACTAATAGTATAATTTACTTATAATAACTTAGTATATAAATTTATAAAAACTACGTTTTTTTACGCGGTTTATAGTAAAAACTTTTTATTTATTAAGTTTTCTAAAAACAGCAGACTAAAAAAAAAAAATACTAAATATAATTAATAAAGTTAAGTATATATATAGCGTAAAAACAGCATTTATAGAGTATTTAAAAAAAACACAGAAATATTAAAGCTAGTATTATAACTAAAAATATAAATATAAAACTTTCTACTAAAAAGATTAAATACTACTTAGTACTAAATATATAAATTTAGTATAATAATTAAGTAAAAAGCTTATTAATAAATTTATTAGTTTATTTAAAGTTTAAGGCGTAGTTAGATTGCAGGTATACTGCTTATTTCTACTATCTTTATATTATATTTATAATATATTTTATATTTCTTTACTAAAGCGATAGAAACTAAAGCTAAAAAAAAAAGATAATATACACTTTTCTAATATTATACTAAAAAAAAAAGTTTAGAAAGTAGAAAAAATTCTTAAAAAATATTTAAAAAAAAGTTAACTATAATATTTACTCTGCTAAAAAAAGTATAACAATTTCTAAAATATATAAACTTTAGTTTTAAAATTTAAAAATATAAAAAATATAGTTTATAATTATAAATCAGAACTAAAATTTTTATATATAAAATATACATATATATATATATATATAAACTGTACAAAAATTATACTAAAACTGTATATTAAAATAGTAAAAAATTACTAGCTTAGAGTTTATAGATACTATATATAAAAGCAGCGCTAGACTAGTACCGCACCTACTAAAACATAAATTTTTATTTTTTTTATTTTTTTTCTATTAGATAAACTATTTTTACTTTTTTTAGAGTTATTTTTAGATTTAGAGTTAGACTTATTTAGCTTACTACTAGTACTACTGCTTTATAAATATATTAGTATATACTATAAATATATTAAAAACGCAAACTTACTATATAAACTAAATAGCTAATAACTTACTTAAGCACACTTGTAATATAATACTACTTAACTAAAATTAATTTAAAAAATTATATTAATATAGTAAATACTTAAATAGTAACTTTTAAAAATATATTACTATAAATAGTAACGCAGCAGTAGTTAGTAAATTTAAAATTAAATTAGTATTAGTAATACGTAAGCTTAACGCCAGTTATAATTATAATAGTATTAGTTTTAAATATAGTAATAATAGTAATAGCAGTATTATAGTGCGTATAAAGTTTATATAAATAATTTAAGTAACTGTTAAATTTCTAAAAAATCTGTAAATATTAGCTAAAACATATTTATAATATATAATATTAAAATTACTTATAGCTATATAACTACTATAGTTATTTTTAACGTAATACTTATACTAATAGTATTTAAATTTTTTATAAATTTTTATTTATTTTATAACGTTCTATACGTAACGTATATATATTATATATACTATAATAATATTTATACGCTTTTTAGTATTAAATTATATAAAAAAATACGTATTGCAGAAATACGTTTTTTAATATATTTAAAGTTAAAATAGTAAATTATAATAAAAGTAATAAGCTTATATTTTAAATACAGTATAAAAATATTTTAAAAATATTAAATATAAATAAAGTAAAAGCGCCGTTATTTATATACTATTTTTATAGCTTACTTTTACTAAGTTTTTAAAATATAAAATAGTAAATAAATTTTATCATAATATAATAAATATTATAAAATTAGATATATAATATGTAAACGTATTATATATAATATACGTATAAAACGCGTTAGAAGCGTAAATATAAAATATTTTTTTAAATACTTTTTTTCTTTTTAAAATAAAAGCAATTTTTTTATTAAAGCTAATAAATTACTACCAGAGACTGCAGCTAAAAAAAAATTTATAATAAATATTATAAAATTTCTGCTATTTTATATTTATATTAGTATATAGAGTAAGCTGTGTAAAACCTGCGCTTAATACACGCTTAAAACATAATAAATATTATTTTTAAAACTACTATTAATATATTATTTAAGCTATTTTTCTGTTATTAATTTTAGTATAAAGTAAATACTATTGTTTAAAGCTAGATTCTTTATAAATACTATACTTTTTTTTTATATAATATAGTAATTTAAACTAAAAGTATATAATTTTAAAATTTTTATATAGAATTTACTAGTAATTCTGCTAGTAAATTACTTAAACTTAAAAATTTAGCTAATATTTAATAAAGTTATTAAATTATTTAATATTAATATTACCCGCGTCTCGCGTAGTAAATAACTAATTAATTATATTATATATAGTACTTAGCGTAAACGTAAATTTTTATAAATTTAGCTTAAAAATATATATAATAATTACTTTTTTTATTTTTAATTAGCTATTTTAAATTAGACTAGTAATTACGTTGCGCAGGTTATCTAGCACGTTAATTACTTAATATAGTATAAAAAATACTATACGCAGAAGCAGCGCGTTAGATATTTTAAATAAAATTATTTTAAATAACTAAAAAAGTAAAAATTACTAAGGCCTCTTTATAGACTGATTAGACTTTTTTTTGTTATAGTATAATAGGTGTAGATGGCTTGTGTTAGAGCTGTTAGAGGGGCTGTCCGACTCGCTTATCTGTTTAACTCGCTTATTTTTATATTATTAGTAAGTTTATAAATATAAATTAAATATTTATAAAAAATTATAATTACTAGCTTATAAATATTTAATTTTTATTCTAATAACTATTATAATTAAAAAGTTATTAAGCTTTTAAACTATATATAAATGTTTAGTATTAGGTATAGTGTTACGAATCTGAGAAAGTGGGCGGCGCAGGCGACGCTTTTAAAAAATAGCTAATAATAAATACTAATAGTAAGTATTTATTACTCCGCTAAGCTAAAACAAGTCACGTAACAGTTCTATAGAAATATTAATACTAAAAAAAATTTAGTATAAAATTTATAGAACTTGTAACTTAGCGTTTTATAAATTTTATAGTTTTATAAAAATAGTTTTATAAAACTATAAAATTTTATAAGACTTAATATATATATAGTCTGCATAGTTATACTCTATAATTATATTTATTTTATTAGTAAATTTATTATTTAGAATTAACTATTAATTTATTATACTCTATCGCTAATACAGAAACTTATATAATATATTATATATTATTTTACTTACGTAACTTTACTAGTATTTATTTCTAAAAATTAATTTAAGCAGCTACTTACTCTCTAGCTTTATTTATAGTTTATAGCACAGCTTTAATATTATAAATACTTTTTAAAATAAGTACTACTTTAGAATTACGCGCACTTTTAAATTTAACTAATAGTACTATTAGTGCTAAAGCTACTATTAGTATAATTATATAATTTAATACAGTAGACAATAATTCTATTAAAGTAGTAATACTTAATTTTTATTATAAAAAATAAAGTAAGTTTAAAAACTAGCTTTTACAGCTTAACTTATTCTTTAACTTCTAAAATAAAAATATTAAAAAAAAAAAACGCGTTATATTTGCAGTTATATATATAAAAAATAAAGCACTTTAATAAATTAAACTAGTTTTTATTAAATATAAAAACGGCGAAGCTAACAACGACGTTAATAAATAAATAAAATTTTTTAATAAATTTAAAAAAAAAATTAAATAAGTTTTTAGAATCGCTAATAAAAATATAATTACTAAATAGAATATTTAATATTCTAAATAACGGGTTTTAGCTGCTAACTATACTAATAAATTTTAATAACTATTAATTTTTACTAAATAAAATAATAAAGTATTTATAATAATATACTGTTAAAAACTTAAATTTAATATTAAAAAAAAACTTATGCGTTTTAGAGCTTAACTTAAAATACTTAAATAACTTATAAATAAATTTATTAATATTAATTAGAAACTATATAAACTGCGTATAGAATTACACTAAAACTAAAACTTATAATATAAATAACGTACTAAACTAAGCTATAGCAGAAAGTACTATAACGCTAATACTAGTAAATAAGTTAAATATAAAGTAACGTATTTTACTCGCGATACCTATAGTAATAAACTAATAATTTTTAGTAATATCTAAAAAGCAAAATAAAAAAGTAATAAAAAAATAAGTTTAAAAATAAAGCTATAACTTGCTACGTGTATAGAAAGACAGACTATATTATAAAAAACTGTTAATTAAAAAATAAAGTTATTTAACAGCTAAATATATTATAAACTATTTTAAATAATAAATCTGACGTAAATAATAAATAAAAAGTTATTATAAATAAATTTTATAAAATAGAATTTATTTATAACAGCAAACTACTGCGAAATAAAAAAATAAATTTTTTTTAACTATATTTAGTATTAAGATAAAAGTACTTAAATAAAGCTTAGAAGTATTTTTAAATAAGTTAAAATTAAAGAACCTAGCTCTAAAAAGAAAAAAGTTTTCCGCGATATATATAATTATAAAAACTATTTAAGTAATGCTAGCTACAAGTTTAAATAAAACAGTAATAGCAGTATACTACTTAAATTTACTAAATTTAAAGTTAATAAAATTTTTATATAAAGATAAAAACTAGCAGAAGCTTGTAAAAAAAACAGAAAAAATTTAATAAAAACGCTTATATAGTAAAAAGAATTACTTATAACGCGTAAATAGTTAAAAAAAAATTATAATTTAGATAAAAAAACTAAAATTTAGAAAAACGCTGATAATAACGTAGTTCTAAAATATAAAAATAAGTTAATTAACTAAATTTTGTAAAGGATCTAGCTTCAGGTAATAGTATTTGCTTTATACTAAAATTAATAACAGAAAAATAGCTTAAATAATATATTAATAGTAGTTTTAAGAATAATATTTATTACGTTTTTAAAGCGTGTTAAGCGCAGACTTTACGCAGTTTACTTACTTTATACGCTAATATAAATATAGAATAGTAGAAATTCTGTAATATTTATTACAGAATTTTTTTTTTAGCTGCAGTCTCTAGCAGTAATTTATTAGCTTTAATAAAAAATCTCGCTTTTATTTTAAAAAATAAAAAATATTTAAAAATATATTTTGTGTTTATATTTTTAACGCGCTTTACGCGCGTATTATATATAATATATTTATATATTATATATCTAATTTTATAATATTTATTATATTATAATAAAGTTTATTTACTGTTTTATATTTTAAAAGTTTAGTAAAAATAAGTTATAAGAGCAGTATATAAATAACAGCGCCCTCGCTCTACTTATATTTAGTATTTTTAAAATATTTTTATACTGTATTTAAAGCGTAAGCTTATTACTTTTATTATAGTTTACTATTTTAATTTTAAATATATTAAAAAGACGTATTTCTATAATACGCGCTTTTTTATATAATTTAATACTAAAAAGCGTGTAAATATTATTATAGTATATATAATATATATACGTTACGCGCAGAATATTATAAAATAAATAAAATTTTATAAAATATTTAAATACTATTAGTATAAGTATTATATTAAAAATAACTGTAGTAGTTACACAGCTGTAAATAATTTTAATATTATATATTATAAATACGTTTTAGCTAATATTTACAGATTTTTTAAAAATTTAACAGTTACTTAAATTATTTATATAAACTTTATATATACTATAATACTGCTATTACTACTATTACTATATTTAAAACTAATATTATTATAATTACAGCCGGCGTTAAGCTTACGTATTACTAGTACTAATTTAATTTTAAACTTACTAACTACTGCTGCGTTACTATTTATAATAGTATATTTTTAAAAGTTACTATTTAAGTATTTACTATATTAATATAATTTTTTAAATTAATTTTAGTTAAGCAGTATTATATTACATATGTGCTTAAGCAAGTTATTAGCTATTTAGTTTATATAGTAAATTTACGTTTTTAATATATTTATAGCGTATACTAATATATTTATAAAATAGTAGTACTAGTAGTAGACTAAATAAGTCTAACTTTAAATTTAAAAACAACTCTAAAAAAAAAAGTCTATTTAATAAAAAAATAAATAAAAAATAATAATAGTTTATATTTTAGTAGGTGCGGCGTTAGTTTAGTACTGCTTTTATATATAGTATTTATAAACTTTAAATTAGTAATTTTTTATTATTTTAATTTACAGTTTTAGTGCAATTTTCGTACAGTTTATATATATATATATATATATTTTATATATAAAAATTTTAGTTCTGATTTATAATTATCAACTATATTTTTTATATTTTTAAATTTTAAAACTAAAGTTTATATATTTTAAAAATTGTTATATTTTTTCCAGCGGAGTAAATATTATAGTTAATTTTTTTTTAAATATTTTTTAAAAAATATTTTTTACTTTCTAAACTTTTTTTTTTAGTATAATATTAAAAAGGTATATGTTATTTTTTTATTTTTTTTTATTTTAGTTTCTATCGCTTTAGTAAAAAAAATAAAATATATTATAAATATAACATAAAAGTAGTAAAAATAAGTAGTATACCTATAATTTAACTGCGCTTTAAATTCTAAATAAGCTAGTAAATTTACTAGTAAATTTTCTACTTAGTTATTATACTAAATTTATATATTTAGTACTAAATAGTACTTAATTTTTTAAGCAGAAAGTTTTATATTTATATTTTTAGTTATAGTACTAGTTTTAATATTTTTATATATTTTTTAAATATTTTATAAACGCTGTTTTTACGCTGTATATATACTTAACTTTATTAATTATATTTAGTATTTTTTTTTTTTAGTCTGCTGTTTTTAAAAAGCTTAATAAATAAATTTTTTTTTATTATAAACTGCGTAAAAAGGCGTAGTTTTTATAAATTTATATACTAAGTTATTATAAATAAATTATACTATTAGTAAAAATTATACCTAATTACTTTAGAATAATAAAATAAATATCTAAAAATATTATTCTAATATTTAATTTTAGTATTTAGTTTATTTGTCTGTTTACAGATAGAAAACAGTATTTGATTTATATTTTATTTATCGTTAGTAGTATATTTTTATTTAAAACTTAGAAGTAAAAATAGCTTTTCTATTTAATATAATACTTTTTTATATTTGAAATTTTAATATAATATTTGTAAAATAAACTTCCGCAAACTATTTTATATTTTATATTTTTAAAATTAGTATATAAAAAGTTATTTTTAAAAAGTAGTATACTATTATAAAAATTATATTAAATGTGTTTTTTAAAAAAGTTTTTACTAAAAATAAGCTAGTAATAAAGTTTAGTATTATTTTTTTAAAAATATTTTTAGATACTAGCAGTAGTAATAGTTTTTTATATTTACTACACTTTAGAGTTTTACTTTTTTAGTATATAGTATAAATTTTTATATAATTTTAAACGTTTTTACTAATAAAAAGCTGATAATAAGTTTTTTTAATTAGTTTTAGCGTTTTATATACGCTAAAATAACCTGCTATATATATATTATAGTTTTAAAATAAAATTTTTTATTTAATAGCTAGTTTATTTAAAATATACACTCTACTATTATATTTTAAAATTTTTTTTTTTTTAAGTACTAAACGTACGCTTTACTGCGTTTTTAAATATTATTTTTACTATTTAAATTTATAATTTATTTTTAAATAAAAGTATTTTTTTACTATAGCTAATATAAAGTTCAAATAAGTAATTAAAATTTTATTTTTTTAAGTTTGCTGCTAACTAGTACTTTAGCTAATAAATATAGTATATATAGTATATATTTTATAATACTAGTAGTAGAGATCTAACTAGTTCTATAAATAGAAATAATATATATTTTATATATATTTAATAAGCTATATTTATTTGCAGATTCTTTTACTTTACTAATTATATTTTTTACTAATAATTTATTTTATAAAGTAAATAATAATTAAGTTAGCAGCAGATTTTTTTATATATAATCTGCTTTTTATAAAAAGCTGTCTATAAAGTTTATTTTTTTTAAATAATACTTTACTTTAAAATTAAATACTACTAAATGAATTATTTATTTTATTTATTATAAATTAAATTTTTATACTACGCGTATACCGCGCAGATTATTATAATTATTTAATATTTATATAGTATATTAAGTATTTTTAAAGTAGTATTACTACTGCTTAAAGCTGTATATAATAGCTAATAGCTTTAAATTATAGATTTTATAATTTAGCTCTGCAGCCTGTAATTTTTTTAGTATAAAAATAACTAAATACTATTTATAATTTTTAAATAGTTAGAAAAAAATATTTAATATAATAAAAGTTAACGCGTCTGTTTTTACGCAGATTAAATAAATAAAATTATAATAATATAAAATAAATATATTTAAAAAGTAAGTTTTTAGTTTTTTAAAAAAATTATTTACAGCTTTATTTTAGTAAAAATTTTATTTTTTTTTAAATAAGTTTATAAAAAAAATAATTTTTTTTATATATTTTTTAATAAAGCGTTAGTAGAAATTAGTAAATTCTAAAAAAAATATAGTTTTTTAATATTAGTTAGCTACAGCTATTAAATAATAGTTTTTATTTAAACTAAATTAGCGTATATGCCTCGCGTGCTTATAATAAATTTAAAAAAATATATTTTATTTAATATAAATATATATTTCTGCAGATTAATAAATAGTTTTATTTTTTATAGTAATTTAAATACTACGCGCACAGCGCGCTAGTAAAATATAAAATTATTACTACTAATATAAATAAAAATATTATTTAAATAGACTATATAAATATAGTTTAGATATTTAATAAAAGTTTTATTAATATAAGCTTAAAAGCTTATAAAAATATTTATTAACTTAAATAGTATTATAAAATATTTACAGTAGCTATAGCAGGTTCTAAAAACAGTTTTTTAATTATTATTTACTTTAATTTAAAATTTATATTAAATATTTTAAAAATTTAAAGTTATATAGTAACGTGCGCTTAATAGGCGGTTTAATATTTTTCTAATTAAAAAAAATAAATATTAATTTTTAATAGTAATAGAGTTTAAATTTTTATAGTTTATATAAAAATAGGAAATTTTTTTTTTAAAAAAATAAATAGAATTAGAACTTTAGCAGAATTTATACTATATTATATTTAGCTATTTTATAGCGTCTGCTTTAAGTATTCGCGTAATACTTTAAATTTATATAAAAAAAATTATAAAATAAACTGTAAAGTAGTTTTTTTTTCTATTAAAAAAATTACGTAGTTTAATAATTTAAAATTAGAAAGTATAGCTACGGTTTTTTTATTAAATATATTAGTATAGTTTTTTAATATTTTTAGCACGCGTGTTACGCACACTATATATATTTTAAAAATATTTACTTTGTATTTTCTATTATTATCTGTAGTTTAAAAAATATTTAAAAAAAAAAATTAAAGTTAGTTTTTTCTATTTTTTTTTACTTTTTTAATAGTAACTAGCTAGATATTAACGCTAGTATAGCTTTAACGCTATATTTAAGTTTTATAGTTAAAATAAATAAACTTTTTTTTTAAAAAATAGTTTTTTTAATAATAAAAGTGTTTTTTTTTATTAATGCTGTAAATAGTAGTCTGTACTTTTTATTTTATATTTATATTATTTACTAAATATATTTAAATTATATATACTATATAAATATTTTAGTAGTATATTTTTATTTAGCCTAATTTAAAAAGTTTAGCTTTTCTAATAGGCGATAGATTTATTTTTACTAGAATATATTAGTTAATTAAGCTAACGTCTGTTTATAAATTTAAAATAACTTATAACTATTTTTTAAATATTATATTTTTAGATACGCTGCACGGGCGTTTTATATTTAATATAATATATATAAATATATATTTTACTATTTTTAAAATATAGATAAAGTTTAGTTTTTTTCTATTTAGTAAATATAGACTAAAATTTAGTTTAGATTACTGTTTTAATATTTATTAGCGTAGTAGTTTATTTTTTAGTATTTAAAATAAATAATATTATTTTTATTACGTAGTAATTTATTTACAGAAAATATAAGTATATTAGCTATTTTTTATTTTTAAAATTTTTTTATAGTCATTATTATATATAAAAAATATATATATTATAGAAAGTTATTGTAGGTTACGCTTAAAAGTAAAATTTAAAACTATTAAATTTTTTTATATTACTAGTACTTAGTAGTAGTTAGTTATTATTTATTATATTTTTAGTTAAAGTTTTAAAAATAAGTATTAAATCTGTTATAATTTAGTAAATAGTATAAATTAGTTTTTTAAAATATTAAAATATATTATAAACGCGCGGACTATTTTATTTTTTTATTAAATAGTTTAAGTATATACTATAGCAATTTTTAAAACACAGTTAATAAAATTAAAAAATAAATTAAGTATATAAGTTTTAAAATATTTTTAAATTAGTATTTCTCCGCGTGCTTTAAACGTACGTTTATAATATAAATACTATCATTTTTTTAAATTATCTGCTAAGTATTACAGTGGGGTGACACGAAAAAAAAACCAAAAAAAAGTTATACTTTTTAAACTTGTATAACTCTGTAACTAAACAAGCTATTAAAATAAAAAAAAATTAATTTTAAACTAATTTATAAGCTTTTTTTAGGTACTAAAAATAATATATAGCTTATATAATATTTATAGCTTATTAATTTAAAGTAAAAGTATAGTAAAAAAAAATGCAAATTTAAAAGCTAATTTATTTTTTTTCCAGCGTAATATTTTATTTTTTTATCTAATTATTGTAAGCTTATAAACTAGGTATATATATATAAAAAATTTTGGTATAATTCTTTTATCTAAAAAAAAAGAAAATTAATAATAGAAATTTTTTTTTTAAAAAATCAAACTATATAAATAAATTAATAATTAATTAAATTATTAATATTTTGTATAATACCCGTTAGCTTTAACAACTGCTTCCCAACGTCTAGGTAAAGATAATATAAAATTATCTATTATTTTTTGTGGAATTAAATTTCATTCTTTATTTATAGCGTTTATAAATAAAGTATTATCTTTTTTATTATTTTTTTTACCTAATAAATTAGGATTTAATTTTTTTAAATTATTTTTTAGTATAGCCCAGATATTTTCTATAGGTGCTAAATCTGGGCTATAAGCTGGATGTTCAAATAATTTAATTTTATTTTTTTTAAACCACTTTAAAACTAGTTTAGCTGTATAAATTTTTGAATTATCTTGTTGAAATTTCCAGTCTATAAACTAATTAGTATTTATATTAATTTTATAATTTAATAATTAATAAAAATTAATTTAATAAAATATTAAATTTAATAAAATAATGAAAAAAAGGTATATAAACTAACCGGGTTTTATTTGTTTTTTAATAATAGGTTTTAATACTTTTTGTATATAATCCGTATTATTAAAGTTATTTTTAGAATTAGGTGTTTTAATAAACACTAATTCTGATCTTCCTCTTATCTAAATAGCTCCCTATATTAATATAACAATATCTCGAGCTATAATTTAATTAGTACTAATTTTTTAAAAAAAGTAATTAAATTAAAAAATTATAATTAATTTTTAATTAATTTTAATTTTTTTAATTTTTTTTTTTACTTACAATTTGATTTTATAAAAGCTAATTCAGCTCCTACTCTTTTATTTCTCTTTTTTCTTATATATTCCTGCCTAGAATCTAGGCCTCTTTCTATTACTGACTTATCAGAAAATATAATTTTATTTAAATTTATATTTTATATATTTTTTAAATTTTTTTTTGTATATTCTAATCTTATTTCAGCTTTTTTTTTATTTAAATACGGCTTTTTAGTACTAATATTTGTACTATAATTTTCTTCTTTTAAATATCTTTGTAAGCTTCTTTTAGAAATTTTTATATTATTTTCTAGTAATATTCTTTTATTTGTTTTTTTAGGGCTTTTAATTAAATCCCTATTTATAATTCTTTTTTCTCTTTTTAATAGTTTAGTTTTATCTTTTTTTAAATCGTTTTTTAAACTATTAAATAATTTTTTTTTATTTATTCTTTGTATAGTATTTTTAATACTTATTTTATTTTTATTTAATATATTAGAAATAGTTGTAATAGATATATTAGCTTTTAAAAAAAGATTAACTTTTTCTTCATAGTCTGAGAATTGAGGTTCCATCTTGTTTTTATTCAGAGGAAATAGAGATTCAGATTTCTATTTCTGAAATATTATTTTTTATACTAACTTAACTAGTTTATTATTATGTAATTAGTGCTTATATAAGCAAAACTTTATTTTTTAAACTTTATTTTGTTAATGTTAAATTAAATTTCTAGCTTCAGTTTTTTGCTTACGTAATATAAACTAAGCCTAATTAAGTTAGCGTAAAATAATAAACTTTAATAATTTTCTTAATAAAAAATAAATTAGCTTTTAAATTTGCATTTTTTTTACTATACTTTTACTTTAAATTAATAAGCTATAAATATTACATAAGCTATATATTATTTTTAGTACCTAAAAAAAACTTATAAATCAGTTTAAAATTAATTTTTTTTTATTTTAATAGCTTGTTTAGTTACAGAGTTATACAAGTTTAAAAAGTATAACTTTTTTTTGGTTTTTTTTTCGTGTCACCCCACTGTATATAGTTTAAAAAACTTTACTATTACTATTATAAATTTTTTAAAATAGTAGCTAAAAAACTATTTTACAGAAATAGAAAAACTTACAGTATTTTTTAAAAAAAATAATTTATATTTTACTAAATTTTTTAGTTTAAGTATACGCTTTAGCTGCAGTAGCGTAAATACTTTAAATATATATATATTTTTATATATTTTACGCGTAGAATTTAAAAATTCTTTTAATAGCTAGTTTTATTATATTTAGAGTAGTATTTTTTTTATATTTTTAAATTATGCGATTTTAGCTTTTAATATATATAAATATTATAGCTTTTAAAATTTATCGCGTCGCTTTTCTACAGCTTAATTACATTTATTAAATATTTTAAAAATACTTATTATTAATAAAAAAAATATAAATATTATTTATTTTTTATAATTATTTAGAAAACTGCTGCATTTTTTTTAAAAGTGTTTTTTAACTACCCGCACGCGTTCTAAAAGCTATTTTTAAATTATTATATTAAAAAGTATTATTATATAAAAAATTTAGCTTTAAATAATAGTATTTATTTTATACTAGAATTAATAACAGAAAAATAGCTTAAATAATACATTAATAGTAGTTCTAAAAATAATACTTATTACGTTTTAAGTACGCGTTAAGCGTAGGTCTTACACAGCTCGCTTTACACGCTAATATAAATATAAAATAGTAGAAATTCTGTAACATTTATTATAAAAAGCACTCTATATTAAAAAGCTAAAAAAAGTATAATAAATATAAAAGTATATAGAAAGTAATAATCTTACTTGCTTTACAAAAGTTCTAAAAAACTAAAAAATTATAGCTTTTATAGCTATTAATAATAAATAGTTAGTATATTTCTACTGTACGGCTTTGCGTATAGACGTTAAAATACTTTAACTAATATATTTTTAGTTTATTTATCGTCCAGCCTGTTTTGCTAAGTAATATATACTAGCTAAATAAAATATTATTATTTTTATATTATAAAAAGAGGTAGTACTTACCTGTAAAAATAAAATTAAAAAATTACTTAGCTACACGTGTTAATTTTCTGAATTACTATAACTTACTTATAATTATTTAGCTAGATATTTTTTAGCTAATTTCGCTTTTTTAAAACTGTAACTACTAATTAAGCTAAAATAATATATATTATAAAGCTTATTTTGTTAAAGTTATACGTGTCTTTATTAATAATACTATACTTTTTTTTTATATAATATAGTAATTTAAACTAAAAACTAATAACTTTAAAATTTTTATAAAAAACGCGCTAGTAATTCTGCTAGTAAATTAATTAAATTTAAAAATCTAGCTAACGCTTAATAAAGTTACTAAGCTAGTTAATACTAATACAGTTTATACTTTATGCTATAAGTAATTAATTAGCTATATTACGTACAGTAGTTAGCGTAGATACAAATTTTTATAAATTTAGCTTAAAAATATAAATAATAATTATATTTTTTTTTAAACTTAGTTAGCTATTTTAAGTTAGGCTAGTAATTATATTACGTAGATTATCCAGCGCGTTAATAACTTACTATTATATAAAAAATACTATACGTAGTAGCAGCGTATTACATACTTTAAACTAAATTATTTTTAATAGTAAAAAAAGTAAAAATTACAGATTTTTTATTACTTAATAATTAAAATAGTTTTAATAAAAGTATTATAAGTATAGGTAATGCGCGTTAAAGCAGTCAGAAAATAGCCTACTCGCTTATATAGCCCGCTCGCTTATAGTTTATATTATTCTTAGAACTACTATTAATATATTATTCGAGCTATTTTTCTGTTATTAATTCTAGTGTAAAGCAAATACTATTACCTAAAGCTAGATTTTTTATATAAAGTTTATTATAAGTTTTTTTTTACGCGTAGCTGTATTTATTAAATAGCTTTATAATATTTATAATAATGATTAAAAGCGCGCTTAAATAAAATATTTTTAAATAAATTATAAATATTTTTAACTTACGTGTATTAGTTCTAATAATAGTAAAGTTTATATTTAAATTTAATTTTATAAAATAAAAAGCTTATAAAATTATAAAAAAAAGTAGTTTAAGTATAATTTATATATAGTAGTAAATTAAATTAGTTTTTTTAAAAGTAATTAATAAAAAGTCGTAAGCAGATAGTAAAATATTAGTTTATAATTTTAGTATTACTATATTATAAGCTATAAATGTAGGCTAATAACGGGGCTGATAGAGTTGCACCGCTATAGCTAGTTACGTAATATACTTAGTTAATTAGTCTGCTTAGTAGTACTAAGTAACTAAGCAGAACTAAGTAACAGTTTTAGGTATATATATATAGTTTACATAATTATACTTAATATTATATTTACTTTATTAGCAAATTTATTATTTAGAATTAACTATTAATTTATTATGCTCTATTACTAATATAGATACCTATATTTCTGTTTTTCTCTACTGTTTCTATTTTGTTATTAACGAGCAGCGAGTATATTATTCTGTTTCTATTCTATTTTAGTTAGCAGGTACTACCTGTTACGTAATTTTATATATTTTATAATATTATTTTATTACGTGACGTGACGTTGACACGTAACCTACGCTTTTACCTTAAATAATAATAGTATTTTAATAATTCTCTCCGCCTTTAATCTATAATAACTATAACTATAACTATATAATTTTTAAACATATTTTTAGCTTTTAATTCTTTATATCTGCGTCGCGCAGTTTATATAATCGCTACTACCTACGCACTCGCTTTTTAATACTATTACTTTCTACTGTCTTAATTATTTCGCTTATATAAATATTATAGTAGAGTTACGTACAGTATAGTTACGTACAGTATAGCTTACAGTTATAGTAAAAGCTTAAAAAAAAAGATTAGATTAATATATACTTTTATAGTAAAGGCCTAAGAGAGAAGATGTAATTAACTAAATAAAGGAACTGTTAACGCTAAAAGTTACTTATAAATACTATTTTTTATAACTGCTATTACTTTGTAATTACTATTACACGTTAGCAGTTACTTAAATATAAAATATATATAATATACAGATTACTGCTGCTGTTTAGGCTGCTTAAACTGCTACTTCTTTTTTTAGCGCTTCTAAAAGCCTATAAAAAAAAACTATCTGCTAAGTAGAATATTTAAATAAAAATACTGCGTAATAAAGTTAAAGTTTAAATTTTAATCTGTTATTAGTACTAAAAATTTTAGTAAAAATTTTAGCTAAAGCTTTAGCTAAAGTTTTAGAAAAAAGTTATTTTTACTATAAGCTAAAATTATTAAAATAATACTAACTACGCTAAGTGTAGCTGTAGAAATTAGAACTCTATAAGCTATTATAGCTATTATAGCTATCGCAGTTATATTACTACGCTACGTTAGCTATAAGCTGTTCTGGTCCTATAAAACAGTTTACTTATAATAAGTTAAGTTTTAATTAAAACAAGATGTCTTTTCTACGATTTAAAAAAGCTGTAATTTAAAAGTTTTAGTTAAAAGTTTATTTTATACAGTTCTAGTACAGCAGACAGCATCTTTATATATTAGAATTAAAATTTACGGCTTAATAACTCGTTAAAAAAAAAACTTTACTAGCTTATAGATTATAATTATTTGCTTTAATATTACAACAACTTTAAATAGGCTTTTATAAACGTTACTATCTCAGAGCTTTAAAGTCTTAGAGTTTTAAAATAATATTTTATTTTCTATTATAACTTTTGCGACTTACATGCTCGCAGAATAGAAATTACTTATATACTTATTAATAACTTAAATATTTTTTATTATTTTTAGTTACTGTTTTATTAACCGCCTGACCAGCGTTATTACTGTTTATACTTATTATCTGTATTTATTATTTAGTTCTGGTTTAGTAAAGCTGAGAGAAAAGGACTTCTACAGCTCTTTAGATAGATACCTATATAGTCTATCGCATATTATTTTACTTATATAACTTTACTAGTATTAATTTTTAAAAATTAATTTAAGCAGTTACTTATTTTTTAGTTTTACTTATAGTCTGTAGCACAGCTTTAATATTATAAATATTTTTTAAAATAAATACTATTTTAAAATTACGCGCACTTTTAACTCTAACTAATAGTACTATTAATACTAAAACTACTACTAATATAATTGTACAACTTAATACAGCAGATAATAATTCTATTAAAATAGTAATATCTAATTTTTACTATAAAAAATAAAGTAAATTTAAAAACTAGCTTTTACAGTTTAACTTATTTTTTAACTTTTAAAGTACAAATATTAAAAAAAAAAACGCGTTATATTTATAGCTATATATATAAAAAGTAAAGCACTTTAATAGATTAAATTAGTTTTTATTAAATATAAAAACGGCGAAGCTAACAACGACGTTAATAAATAAATAAAAATTTTTAATAAATTTAAAATAAAAATTAAATAAGTTTTTAGAATTATTAATAAAAATATAATTACTAAATAAAATATTTAGTATTTTAAATAACAGGCTTTAGCTGCTAACTGTATTAATAAATTTTAGTAACTATTAATTTTTACAGAATAAAATAATAAAATACTTATAATAATATACTGTTAGAAGCTTAAATTTAATATTAAAAAAATATATATACGTTCTAGAGCTTAGCTTAATACACTTAAATAATTTATAAATAAATTTATTAATATTAATTAAAAACTGTATAAACTGCGTATAAAATTACACTAAAACTAAAACTTATAATACTAATAATATACTAAACTAAGCTATAGTAAAAAGTACTATAACGCTAATACTAGTAAATAAGTTAAACGTAAAGTAATATAGTTTATTTATAATATCTACAGTAATAAACTAATAGTTTTTAGTAATATCTAGAAATTAGAATAAAAAAAAATAAGTTTAAAAGTAAGGCTATAACTTACTACGCGTGTAAAAAAAAAAAGCTATATTATAAAAAACTATTAATTAAAAAATAAAGTTATTTAATAGCTAAATATATTATAAATTATTTTAGACAACGAATCTAACGCAGATAATAGATAAAAAGTTTTAGTTAAAAAATTAAATAAAACAGAATTTATTTATAACAGCAAACTACTATAAAATAAAAAAAAAATTTTTTTAACTGCGTTTAGTATTAAAATAAAAATACTTAAATAGAGCTTAAAAGTATTTTTAAAAAAGTTAAATTTAAAAAATCTAGCTTTAAAAAAGAAAAAGTTTTTTACAATATATATAATTACAGAAACTATTTAAGTAACGCTAGTTATAAGTTTAAAAAAAACAGTAATAGCAGCACGTTATCTAAATTTACTTAATTTAAAATTAATAAAAACTTTAAATAAATATAAAAATTAGCTAAAGCTTTTAAGAAATATAGAAAAAATTTAATAAAAACGTCTGTATAGTAGAAAGAATTGTCTATAATATATAAATAGTTAAAAAAGTATAATAATTTAAATAAAAAAAACTAAAATTTAGAAGAACGCTAATAACAACACAGTTTTAAAATATAAAAATAAATTAATTAACTAAATTTAAAAATTAAGTTAGAAGTTTTACTAAATTTTAACAGCAAACTAAATATAGTTTTAAATTTTTTATAAAGCTAAAATACGTAAAAACTGTAATACTACTTAAATTTAAAAAATCTAAAGTATAAAAACTATTTATAAAAATTTTATAGAAAAAATTAATACTAAATTTACTACTTAAATAAAGTAGTAGTAGAATAGTTTCTAAAAAAACTACGTAAATATATATAACAGTAGTTTAGCTATAAAATATATATATATAATATTCATTTATAGAATAAATAATAAGTATAATATTTTTTTAAAATAAATAAAACTGAAAAACTCGTAATAAATATACTAGTTAATAAAAAATATACGTAAGATTTTTAGTAAATCTGCCTATATAATAATTATAAATAATACTAAAATAAAAAATACTTATATAAATTTAGTAATAAGTTTTTTTTAGAACAGTATGTAGCGTTTAGAATTAATTTAAAGTATTATACGCTACTAATTTAGAAAATTTAGTTAAACTATCTATTAAGCTTAATAAATACTAAATAAAAATATTATTAAATATAAAAATTTAGTATAATTATTTTTTACAGTAGGCTGTAAAGCGTAGTAAAATAAAAATATATATTTAAAATAACTTTATTTTTTCTATATAGTAACTAAAAAAAAATACTAAAAAAGTATTAATAGATTAAAAAGCTATAACTATTATAGACATTTAAAAATACTAAAAAAAGATTTTTTTTAATATTATAGATACGGCTATCTACAACGTTATTTTAAAACTTTTATAATTTAAAAAGTATAACTTATATATTAATTAGATAAAAAAGAAGTTTTTATTTATAAAATGTAATTACGCTATTATATTAAAACTTACATATTAGTAGCGTTTAATAGTAGATAAAATTATACTAAATAATATAAATAGTAAAAAACTAACTAAAACGCTTTTAAAAAAAAAACTTAACTTTACTAAATTTAATAAAAAACTACTAAATAAAAAAATAAAAGTTTTAAAAATAACTTGCGTAACTTTTATAATTTCTAAAAAATAAAATAAATAAAAATATTTTTTTTTAAAAAAGTAAATAACAGAGTATTATTTAAGTATTAGCTCTAGAACTGTAAATTAGTTTTTTTAAAAAAAAAATTTTTTAACTTTTAAGTTTATCTACAGTTTAATAAAAAAAAACTTATATTATTATAAGTATATTTTAATCAAAATTTTAAAAAAGAAATTATACGTAAATTAACGTTAGAGGCAGAATATCTAATTATTTTTATTTCTAAAAAAATAGATTTCTACAGTTATATATAGATTTAAAAAAACTTAATAATATTATAGTTAAAAATAAATATCTACTACTAAATATTTAAAAACTTAAAAATAAGCTATTTAAAGTATAGATTTTTATAGTTTTAAATTTTTAAAACGCCTATAACTTAATACGTATAAAAAAATAAAAAATAAAAAACAGTATTTTAAACGTAGTATAAATACTATAAATATTTTATAATACTATTTAGTTTTACTAACGCACCTGCAATATATTAAATACTTATTAATAATATATTAAATACTTATTAATAATATATTAAATACTTATTAATAATATATTAAATACTTATTAATAATATATTAAATACTTATTAATAATATATTAAATACTTATTAATAATATATTAAATACTTATTAATAATATATTAAATACTTATTAATAATATATTAAATACTTATTAATAATATATTAAATACTTATTAATAATATATTAAAAGTATATTTAGATATATTTATTATTATATATTTAGATAATATTTTAGTTTTTTTTAAAGATTTTAAGAAACACGTTTAGTATATATAAATAGTACTAAAATATTTAAAAAAAAGTAGAACTATAACTTAAACTAGAAAAATATAAATTTTATAAAAAAAAAGTTAAATTTTTAGAATATATTGTAGAAAAATACAGAGTTAAAATTAGTTTAAAGAAAATTAAAGTAGTTAAAAACTGGCTTACGCTAAAAAATATTAAAAATATATAATTTTTTTTTAGAATTCTATAACTTTAATAAACAGTTTATTAATTACTATTTAAAAAAAACACTACTATTTACAAAGTTAATAAAAAAATATACTATTTAAGTAGAATATAGACTAATAATAAGCTTTTAAAATATTTAAAAAAAACAAATATATTACTACTAGTTTTTATATTTTTTATTAGTAAAAAACTTTTACGTATAGAAACAGACGCATTAAACTTAGTAATAAAAGTATATATTAGTTAAAAAAAAATAGTACTTAATTATTTACTATTTAAGAAAGTTTAGTAGAGCTAAAAAAAAACTATAACGTATACTACGGGCGAGTCAGTCAACGGGTAAGTCGGTTACTTTTACTAAAACTACACTAAAATACCTTTCTTATACTAATACTTTAATAATAACTTATTATTAATATATTTTAGGAAGCTTAAGTACAGCTTGCGTTTTAAGCTTTTAAATAAAATATAAATTTTTTCCAGTAACGCGCTACAGCTATTTATAAAGTATTTTAAAATATACTAAGTAACTAACACGTAGAACAACTTTTATAAATTAATATTATATCTAATTTATAAAAGTTAGATAATAATAAAAAACAGATAATTATTAATTATATACTTAAGCTAAACGCGTAAAAATTTAGCTTTTAGCTAGTAAATATAGCTGTTATAGCTAATTTTCTGCGCGCTAAGCGCAATCTAAACTCTATTAATATAAATTAGTTTAGTATATTTATAAAACGTTAACTAAAGCTTAAAATAAAATTTAATTAGAAGTATAACTATAAAAAAGCTAAATATAAAAACTCTAAAGTAATCTAGAGCTAGTTTAGCCTAATAGCTAGTATTAAAGCTAAGTATAGTATTTAAAATAATAATATATATAACTTTAATAAAATAAATTTTATAATAAACTAAATATTAACAGAAACAGTTATTACAGCTTTAAAATAATAAAAAAAATTAAAAATAGTTTAGCTAGATAACCGCGAGTAGATAACAGTTATATAAAATATTAATACTAAAAAATAAGCTATTTTGTTTTTTATTATTTTTAAAACGCGTTACTACTTTACTAGCTAGTATTAAAAAAAATCTGCTCTAAAATTAAGTTATTAAAATTTTTAGTAACAGCTAGATAACTAATAAACTTAGTTTTAAGTAGTTAAAGTATTTTAACAGATATATGTTAAGGCTGTGCTACAGGCTATAAGCGAGGCTAGAAAGCAAGTAGCTGCTTGGGTTAATTCTTAGAGATAAGTACTAGTAGAGTTACGTGAGTAAAACGATGTGCGATATACTATACGGGTCTCTATGTTAGCAATAGAGCACAATAAATTAATAGTTAATTCTAAATAATAGATTTGCTAATAAAGTAAATATAATTATTAAGTATAATTATGCGAACTATATATATATGCCTTAGTACTTATTACTAAGCGCTCTACATGCTTATTATTAAGCGTACTTATTTCTAAGCGCTTACTACTAAATATTTTACGTGTTTTTACTTACTACTAAGCTATTACGTAATACGTTACATATTATTCTTAAAACTCTGTATTTCTACTTTTTAATTAGTTTAGCTTCTACTGTTCAGCGCTTAACTAAGTACTTATAACATTATTTTCTTTTTCTAGTGTTTTGTTTTTAAATCATATAACTGTTTTACCTTTTAGTATATAACCGGAGTTTACCCCGCTCGTGCGGTTTAAAGTAAATTATTATATTTTTTACTTAATATTATATCTGTTTTAGCGCTGAAATTCGTTGTGCCAATATTTTAGCAGATAACTTTTATATTTATTATTCTCTTAAAGGTATTAATTATTACATTATACTAAATTTTTCTTTAAAGTGTTCTGAGTGTACCCGCTTAAATTATCCGTACGTAGATATATTATAGTTCTCTTTTAACTAGACTTATAATAAATACTAGAAAAAAGTAGATAATAATAAAAAGTTGCTTACGCAGATAATCGCTTATTTACTATATAATAAAAAAATTTTTAAGTAGACAGAAGAGCGTGCTAAAAAAAAGGCTTTATATCTAGCTTCTAAAATAGTGTAAAAAAAAAAGTTAGTAACTACTAAGTTTAGCGACTGTTCTACCGCAGACGCAATAGTTATCTTTTTTTCTAAAATATAAGCTACTATAAATTTTATTAATTCTGCTATTCTTTTTTTTTTATATATTACTGCGGACATAGTTTTAGATCTTTTAAATTTCTAATTATTTCTAGAAAATATACTTTTTTTTTATAGGTAAGTTCTCTCGTCCTAACCCTGTGTAGTAGTAGATAATATATTTTTTTTAGTATTTTTTTAGTAATTACTGACAATTTTACAGATTCTTTTCTAATTTCTAAGTATTTTCTAAATTAGGGTATTCTTTTTATTTAACTAGAAATTTTTAAACAAACTATTTGTTTTAGAATTTTTTTTGCTTAATTTTACGGTAGTCTAGCAGTACTTCAATTTTAAATTTAACTTCTTCTTCTGTCTCGTAATAGAAGTGTTTTTAAACTAGTATTTTAGCGTCAGCAGATTCTAATAGTAATATATAGAATACTAGATATATTCTAGTATTAGCAGAGAGTTAAAGTTTATAGTTAACTAGTCCTTTTCGTTCTAGAATTAAAAATAATCCAACTTTAACGTAATCTAATTTTTTACTTAGTTATTTTATTTAAAAGTTTTTCGTAAAAAGATATACTTTATCCTCTTTTTTTAGCTAAAGTACTATTTTTTATTTTTAGTTAATATAAGAAATAGTCTTGCGTTATGCTGTTTTAATATTTTTCTATAATTATTTATAAAGTTTTTATAGTTTTTTTAATTTATTTATTACTTAACTTACAACTAGCTTAATCCGTTTTTTTTTAATTTTTAGTAATAGAAAATTTAGATATGTCCCGTGTAATATATAATAAAAAAATTACTTTATTATTACTAATTCTCTATTATTAAATACGAGTTATGCTATAAATAGTAGTAATACTTAATTATTCTGTTTTTAGTTACTATACATCCGTAAATATGTCTTTATAGTCTAATTTATTTTCTCTATTTAACTGTCTGTCTGTAGATAATATACTATTAATAATTTTTTTTTAATTTTAATAGCTAATATTAATATTATCTAATAGTTTAATGTAAAAAGTTTATCTCTGTTACTAATAATTAATTAAAATAATTTATAATACTTAACTACGCAATCTAAAATAATCTGTACTAGTTTTAGTACAGTATAGTTATTTTTAAATAGAATTATTTTTATATATTTTGTAAATCTGTCTACAACTACTAAAATAGTATTATAAAGTACTTTAAAAACTAGGTTATAAAACGTTAGTAGTTTAGTAACAAAGTCTATAGTAATATCTATTTAAAGTTTATCTAGTATTTTTATAACTTATAGCTCTCTGTACTAAGCGTGTATACTATATTTATTTTTCTAATATATTATATATTTCTTAATATACTTCGCTACTTTATTTTTTAATCTAAAAATATTATACGTTTGTTATATTAGTTTAATTATTTATTTAATATCTAGGTGTCTGTGCAACAGATTTTCGTAATACTACTAAATAATAATTTAATAAAATTTTTCTAGTACTTATTAATATACTATTATAATAAGATTAATGCTGTGTGCTGGTTCTAAAGTGCTGTTTAGCGCTTACTTAAAAATAGCAGCTTTATTTATTAACTTAGTTTCTGTAATATCTGTTTTTCGGCTTAAAATATTAGCTCTTCTATTTTTTTTACTTAGTATATAAATAATCTTAAATTTATATTATTTTAGTTTTTTACTCTATCTAGTATATCGTCGATCTAATAGTTTAGTTATTATAAATATTATTAGGTTTTTATAATTTAAATATACTGTAAGTTCTAAACAGTTTTCTGTATAAATTCTCTAATATTTAAAAAAGTCTATAATAGTAAGTAACTTTTTATTATAAATATTGTAATTTTCTTCAGCTCTACTAAACTTTTTTAAGTATTAAGTAATTAAATACTATTTACTTTTTTTTTTCTAATTAATATATGCTTTTATTATTAGATCTGATACGTCCGTTTCTATACGTAAAAATTTTCTACTAATAAAAAATATAAAAACTAGTAGTAATATATTTACTTTTTTAAGTGTTTTAAAAGCTTATTATTAGTCCGTATTCTACTTAAATAGTATATTTTTTTTTATTAATTTTATAAATAGTAGTGCTTTTTCTAAGTAGTAATTAATAAACTGTCTGTTAAAATTACAGAATTCTAAAAAAAATTATATATTTTTAACGTTTTTTAGCGTTAGCTAGTTCTTAACTACTTTAATTTTTTTCAAACTAATTTTAACTCTATATTTTTCTATAATATATTTTAAAAATTTAACTTTTTTTTTATAGAATTTATATTTCTCTAGTTTAAGTCGTAGCTCTGTTTTTTTTAAACATTCTAGTACTATCCGTATATACTAAATATATTCTTTAAAATCTTTAAAAAAAACTAAAATATCGTCTAAATATATAATAATAAATATATCTAGATGTACTTTTAATACGTTATTAATAAGTGCTTAATATATTGCAAGTGTGTTAGTAAAACTAAATAGTATTATAAAATATTTATAGTATCTATACCGCGTCCGGAATACTATTTTCTATTTTTTACTTTTTTTTATACGTATTAGATTGTATGCGTTTTAGAAATCTAAAGTTATAAATATCTATATTTTAAATAGCCTATTTCTAAGCTCTTAAATATTCGGTAGTAGATATCTGTTCTTAATTATAATATTATTAAATTTTTTAAAATTTATATATAACTGTAGAAATCTATCTTTTTTAAAAACAAAAATAATTAGATATTCTACTTCTGACGTTAATTTACGTATAAATTTTTTTTTAAAATTTTTATTAAAGTATACTTATAATACTATAAGTTTTTTTTTTAATAAACTGTAGATAGGCTTAAAAGTTAAATACTTTTTTTTTTAAAAGGCTATTTCGCAGTTTTAGAGCTGATACTTAAATAACACTCTGTTATCTACCTCTTTTTAAAAAAATAGTTTTTATTTACTATACTTTTTAGAGATTTTAAAAATTACGCAAGTTATTTCTAAAACTTTTACTTTTTTATTTAGTAGCTTTTTATTAGATTTAGTAAAGTTAATCTTTTTTTTTAAAAGCGTCTTAGTTAATTTTTTACTACTTATATTATTTAGCGTAATTTTATCTACTATTAAATGCTGCTAATATATAGGTTCTAATATAATAGCGTAATCACATTCTATAAATAAAAGCTTTTTTCTTATTTAATTAATATATAAGTTATACTTTCTAAACTATAGAAGTTTTAAAATAATGTTATAAATAGCCGTGTCTATAATGTCGAAAAAAATCTTTTTTTAGTATTTTTAGATATCTATAATAGTTATAGCTTCTTAATTTATTAATACTTTTTCTAGTATTTTCTTTTTAATTACTATATAAAAAAAATAAAGTTGCTTATAAGTATATATTTTTGTTTTACTACGTTTTACAGTCTGCTGTAAAAAGTAGTTACGCTAAATTTTTATATCTAATAATATTTTTATCTAGTCTCTATTAAGCTTAACAGATAGCTTAACTAAATTTTCTAAATTAGTAGCGTATAATGCTTTAAATTAATTCTAAGCGCTAGATACTGTTCTAAAAAAAACTTATTACTAAATCTATATAAGCGTTTTTTATTTTAGTAACGTTTGTAATCTTTATATAAATATATTTACTAAAAATTTTATGTATATTTTTTATTAACTAGCATATTTATTACAAGTTCTTTGTTTTTATTTATTCTAAAAAAATATTATACTTATTATTTATTTTATAAATAAGTATTATATATATATGTTTTGCAGTTAAACTACTGTTACATATATTTACGTAGTTTTTTTAAAAACTATTCTACTACTGTTTTATCTAAGTAGTAGATTTAGTATTAGTTTTTTTTATAGAATATCTATAAGTAGCTTACGTACTTTAAATTTTTTAAATTTAAATAGTATTACAGTTTTTACGTGTTTCGGCTTCGTAAAAAACTTAAAATTATATTTAGTTTACTATTAGAGTCTAGTAAAACTTCCAGCCTAATTTCTAAATCTAGTTAACTAACTTATTTCTATATTTTAAAACTACGTCGTTATCAGCGTTTCTCTAAATCTTAGTTTTCTTTATCTAAGTTGTAGTGCTTTTTTAACCGTTTATATATTACAGGTAATTTTTTCTACTATACAGGCGTTTTTATTAAATTTCTTCTGTATTTTTTAAAAGCTTTAGCTAGTTCTTATATCTTTTTAAAGTTTTTATTTATTTTAAATTATACAAGTTTAGATAGCGTGCTGCTATTACTGTTTTTTTTAAACTTATAACTAGTATTATTTAGATAGTTTTCGTAATCGTGTGCTTTACGAAAAGCTTCTTCTTTTTTAAAACTAAGTTTTTTAAATTTAACTTTTTTAAAAATACTTTTAAGCTCCGTTTAAGTGCTTTTGTTTTAATACTAAATATAATTAAAAAAATTTTCTATTTTTCTGTTTTGCAGTAGTTTGCTATTATAAATAAGTTTTATTTTATAGAATCTGTCTACGACGATTTTCTATTTATTATCTACGTCGGATTTATTATATAAAATAGTTTATAATATATTAAGCTGTTAAATAATTTTATTTTTTAATTAACAGTTTTTTGTAATATAGTCTGTCTTTCTATATACGTAGTAAGTTATACTTTTACTTTTAAATTTATTATTTTTTTTTTTATTATTTTTTTATTCTGATTTCTAAATATTACTAAAAACTATAAGTTTATTACTGTAGGTGTTGCGAGTAAGATACATTACCTTATATTTAACTTATTTACTAGTATTAGCGTTATAATACTTTTTACTGTAGCTTAGTTTAGTACGTTATTTATATTTTAGATTTTAGTTTTAGTATAATTCTATTTATAATTTATACAGTTTCTAATTAATATTAATAAATTTATTTATAAGTTGTTTAAGCGTGTTGAGCTAAGCTCTAAAACACATAAATTCTTTTTTAATGTTAAGTTTAAGTTTTTAACAGTATATTGTTATAAGTGCTTTATTATTTTATTTAGTAAAAATTAACAGTTACTAAAATTTATTAGCGTAGTTAGCAGCTAAAGCCTGTTATTTAAAATATTAGATAGCTTATTTAGTAATTATATTTTTATTAAAAACTCTAAAAACTTATTTAATTTTTTTCTTAAATTTATTAAAGTCTTCTATTTATTTATTAACGTTATTGTTAGCTTCGCCGTCTTTATACTTAATAAAAACTAGTTTAATCTATTAAAGTATTTTGCTTTTTATATACGTAGCTGCAAATATAACGCGTTTTTTTTTTTTAATATTTTTATTTTAGAAGTTAAAAAATAAGTTAAGCTGTAAAAACCAGTTTTTAAGCTTACTTCGTTCTTTATAGTAAAAATTAGGTATTACTACTTTAATAGAATTATTGTCTACTGTGTTAAATTGTACAATTATACTAGTAGTAGTTTTAGTATTAACAGTACTACTAGTTAAAGTTAAAAATGCGCGTGATTTTAAAGTAGTACTTATTTTAAAAAGTGTTTATAATATTAAAGCTGTGCTATAGGCTATAAGCGAGGCTAGAAAGCAAATAGCTGCTTAAATTAATTCTCAGGAATAAGTACTAGTAAAGTTATATAAGTAAAATAATATGCGATATGCTGTACGGGTCTCCGTGTTAGTAATAAAGTATAATAAGTTAATAGTTAATTCTAAATAATAGATTTGCTAATAAGATAAATATAATTATTAAGTATAATTATGCGAACTATATATATATGCTTTAGTACTTATTACTAAGCGCTTTATATACTTATTATTAAGCGTGCTTATTTCTAAGCGCTTACTACTAAGTATTTTACGTGTTTTTATTTACTACTAAGCTGTTATGTAATGCGTTACATATTATCTCTAAAACTCTGTATCTCTGCTTTCTAGTTAATTTAGTTTCTACTGTTCGGCGCTTAACTAAGTGCTTATAATAATATATAAAAAAGTATACTATTAGCACTTACTAACTGCTAGTTATTAATAGCTATAAAAGCTATAAATCGCTTTTTTTCTAGCAATACTATAAAAATAATAAAATTATTACTTTATATATACTTTTATATTTATTATACTTTTTACAGCTATTTAATATAAGCTATTTTATTTTTTTAAAAACTGCGTATAGATGCTAAGCCGAAATACTTATACATAACTAGATTACTTATTTTATAAAATTTAAATTTCTGTTATACTTTAAAGCAGCTTATAATACAGTATTTATTTTTAGTAATATTTAAAAAGAGTTTTAAAGTGCTAAATTAGTTTTTTTTAACTTAAAATAAGTTATATTAGCTTTTAATATAAAGCTTTAGGCTTTATTACTATTATTTACTATAAATAATATACTCTAGTAGTCGCAAACTTTTAGTAATACTCTAAAATTTAAGTTATAATTAATACTTATAAAGTTAAAAATTTAGAAATATATAAACAGCTTTTTTATATTTATAGTTAAAGCGTTTAAAAAAGTATTAAAAAAAGCCGTAATTATTATATATAAGCTAGTTTTAGTTTAATAAAAAATTAGAAAACTTAAAGCGGCTAATAAAGCTACTATATAATAAAAATTGTATAAAAAAAAGCAGATTTAAAAAAAAAAACTTTAATAATTAAAAATAAGCAGTAACTAGTAGTTTTAAAAAAGTTCAAAATATATAGTAATAGAAAAAAAGTAAAAAAATAAATACGTGTTTAAAAAAGTAAGCTATTCTAAAAACGCTATAAAAAATATAATTAAACTAAATATAACGCGCGAACGTATAAAGTTAATATAAAAAAAGTTTTTAAATAATATTACGTGCTGTAGTCTGCTATAAAAGGCTAAAATATAATATTTTAAACTATAATAAGTTAAATTTTAGTGTAGTTTTAGTAAAAGTAACCGACTTATCTGTTAACTAACTCGCCCGTAGTATACATTAATATTTATAATAAAAAATTACTTACTATTATAAATTTTTTTAAATACTAGAGAATTTACGCAGAAAGCTGTTTAGAACTTATAGTATATTTAAATTGTAAAAATCTAATAATATTTATAATAACTAAACTATTAAACTAATAATATACTAGATAGAGTAAAAAACTAGAATAGTATAAATTTAAAATTATCTATATACTAGATAAAAAAAATAGAAAAGCAGATACTCTAAATTAAAAAATAAATATTATAAAAACTAAATTAACGAATAAAGCTGCTATTTTTAAATAAGCGCTAAATAGCACTTTAAAACCAGCACATAGTATTAATTTTATTATAATAGTATATTAATAAGTACTAAAAAAGCTTTATTAAACTATTATTTAGTAGTATTATAAAAATCTGTTATATAGACACCTAGGCGTTAAACAGATAATTAAACTAATATAATAAATGTATAATATTTCTAAATTAAAAAATAAAGTAATAAAGTTTATTAAAAATATATAATATTTTAAAAAAAATAAGTATAGTACACACGCTTAGTACGGAGAGCTATAAGCTATAAAAATATAAAAAATCTAGCTTCAGGCAATAATACTTACTTTACACTAGAATTAATAACAGAAAAATAGCTTAAATAATATATTAATAGTAGTTCTAAAAATAATACTTATTGCTTTTTAAGCGTACGTTAAGCGCAGGTTTTTACACAGCTTGCTTTACACGCTAATATAAATACAGAATAGCAGAAATCTCGCAATATTTGTTATAAAAAATACTAAATAAACTTTAAACAGATATTACTATAGACTTTATTACTAAACTATCTACGTTTTAAAACTTAGTTTTTAAAATATTTTATAATATTATTTTAGTAGTTATAAACAGATTTACAAAATACGCAGAAATAATTTTATTTAAAAATAACTATACTGTACTAAAACTAGTACAGATTATTCTAAATCGCGTAGTTAAATATTATAAATTATTTTAATTAATTATTAGTAATAGAGATAAACTTTTTATATTAAACTATTAAATAATACTAATATTAGCTATTAGAATTAAAAAAAATATATTAATAGTATATTATTTACAGATAAACAGTTAAATAGAAAAAATAAACTAAACTATAAAGATATATCTACAGATATATAGTAACTAAAAATAAAATAATTAAGTATTACTACTATTTATAGTATAACTAGTATTTAATAACAAAAAATTAGTAATAATAAAGTAATTTTTTTATTACGTATTACATAGAATATATTTAAATTTTCTATTACTAAAAATTAAAAAAAAACGAATTAAGTTAGTTATAAGTTAAGTAATAGAAAAATTAAAAAAATTATTAAAACTTTATAAATAATTATAAAAAAATATTAAAACAGCATAGCGTAAAACTATTTCTTATATTAACTAAAAATAAAAAATAGCACTTTAGCTAAAAAAAAATAAAGTATATTTTTTTATAAAAAATTTTTAAATAATATAATTAAGTAAAAAATTAGATTACGTTAAAATTAGACTATTTTTAATTCTAGAATAAAAAAAACTAGTTAACTATAAACTTTAATTTTCTACTAATAACGTAAACTACAAGCGAGCGACGTATACAAGCAAGCGACGCACTTAATACCAAGCATTTATATAAAATTTTAAAGCTAAATAGCTTTTTAATTATAATAGTTATTAAAATAAAAAATTTAATAATTATAAAGCTAAAATATATAATTTTTTATAAATATAGAATTTTTATTTATAAATTTATAAATAAAAAAGTTATTAAGTTTTAAAATTTATATAAAATAGTATAAGTTTAGTTAATATAATAACTTTAAAATAGCTATAA